>CM046874.1:92512753-93990659 GCA_025667525.1 Glebionis coronaria | reverse complement strand
TCCTTTTAAGTCGAAACACTGCCCAAATTGTGTTAACTACATTCCGATAGAATCATATTGCGATAGCTGGCATTCCAATCTGGACTTTCCGATCTAGGACATTCCGACAGGCATCATTGCGACAGTTTTGACTTTGTTATTCGGATGGGTATTCAGATGAACATTCCGATGGACTTTCACCTTTATTATTCCGATAGCGTTGCATTTAATTATTCCGATGGTTATAGTTTTGGTGCATTCCGATAGAAAGGACTTGTTACATTCCGATAGTTTGAGCTTTTAAGCTTTACAAAGTTTTAAGTTCTAAAATTACTTGTTAAGTCTTTAGTCAATATCACTTTACTCAACGACAATTATTTGCCTTTAGTTTAAAAATAGATAATCAAACCAAACCATTCTCTTATTTACCAAAAGACAATTGAGTCGCACTTTAGACTAATAATCAATTCGAAAAGATCGGACGATAAGATTTTATACTTGGCCAAATCCTTGTATTACATACAAACTCCTGATGAGAATGCGGGTACCAAAGTCCACGTTCAACAAGAACACAGCGGTCCGATCTTTACATATCGTTCAACTAAGGACACTCTCAGAGTTTGTTTACTGAAGAAGCTGATATCAAAGAAACAAGTGTCTCAGGGGATTCGCAGTTAAACATCGTGTGTAAAATGACTTACAGTCACATTACAGTCTGTAACTCGATCTTCAAATAAAGGAAATTTTATCACCGATGATAAACTTATCCTTACAACGAGAAATTAATTTTTCTCGGGCATGAGCTTATATAAAAAACATTCCAAGTTTTTAAGCTCATGCACAAAGTACTTATAGTCACATCACAGACTGTAACTCGTTCATCAAAGAAAGGAAAGTTTATCGCCGATGATAAACTTATCCTAACAACGAGAAATTAAGTTTTCTCGGGCATGAGCTTATATTAAAAACATTCGAAGTTTTTTAAGCTCATGCACAATGTCTCACAGTCATATTACAGTATGTGACCCGAACTTCAAAGAAAGGGAAGTTTATCTCGTCAACGATAACTTACCCTCAAAATGAGAAATTAATTTTTCTCGGACACGAGCTAAATTTAAAACTATTCAAAAGTTTTAAGCTCGTGTATAAGGCTCGTCGTTAAATGTCAGACGATGACCCGATCTTCACATAAAGGGAAGTTTATCGCCGATGTTAAACTTATCCTCAAAAACGAGAAACTAACTTTTCTCGGACACGAGCTTACACAAAAACAATTCAACGGTTTTAAGCTCGTGTAAAATGGCTCCTCGTTAAATGACAGACGGTGACCCGATCTTCAGAGAAAGGAAAGTTTATCGCCGATGATAAACTTATCCGCACAACGAGAAATTAATTTTTCTCGGGCAAGAGCTTATATTAAAAACATTCGAAGTTTTTAAAGCTCATGCACAATGACTTACAGTTAAATATCAGACTGTAACTCGGGCTTCATATTTAGGAAATCTTATCTTTAAAGATAAGTTATCCTCGTAACGGGAAATTCATTTTTCTCGGTCATGAGCTTGTATTAAAACATTCCAAGTTTTAAGCTCATAAAGGAAAGTGTATCTTTTAAATAAGAGAAATTTTCTTCATAACGAGAAATTCACCTTTCTCGGTCATGAGTTTTACGTTAAAATATTCAAAAGTTTTTTTTCAAGCTCATGAAAACGAATTCTAAGTAAATGTCAACTTAGGACTCGTTCTTCAGTTAAAAGGAAAGTTTATCGCCGATGATAAACTTATCCTCACAACGGGAAGTTTACAACTTCTCGGACTTGAGCTCGTTTTGTAATATATTCAACATCTTAAGCTCAAGTAATTGGTTTTCAAAACATTGAATACAATTTTTCGAGAATTTCTCAAAAGGTTTTTCTAAATCTTTCAAAATTGTGTGTTCAAAAATGTTTTGATAAAAAGAGCATGTCTTCTGAAATCGATAATATTTACGATACTAGAAATGTCATTCAATAATGACACGGGGTTGTTAATAAAGTTCGAGCAGAAGTTCAAATGTTTTAAAACATGTTCAAAATGGTTTGCTATTATTTCAGATAGTAACCCGCTTTTCATACTCAAGTCAAGCATTTCACCGAAAAGCTTTGACTCAACAACGGGAATTAATTTTCTCGGGCATGGTTTACTTTATAACCATGTAAGGGATTGTGTTTACGAAATAACACAATCTAACACGAATATCTGTACGTGTCAGTGCATTTATTTGTTAAAACAAGAGAAATCTTGTTTTTATGAAGTTATCATCTCCACCAACCGTAGCAATTTACAATTGATATCTACATACTCGACGATGTGACTACTCAACCGGCGACTACAGCTCTTTCAATAGAACACGGGTCAACAATTGAGGGGGAGCAATTGTCCAGCATTCAGAATCTTTGACGCCGAAGGTGCAAAGTTCACATATTGGTGTCAAGACAACGATATCAAACGTACTCATGGAGTCAAGAGATAACTTCAGACATGACGAGGCGACCAACATTCGTGAACAAGAACCATGTGATTCTATCATATGATGTTATCCATCATTCAGGTCCAACCTCGTATATTGCTAATCTTGTGAATACATTATCATATATGATCTTTGCACGTGATAAGTACCTTACACTTGTGTTTAAAAGGTACTTCATTCACGTTTTAAGTACACCCCCATTAATTTGAGGGGGAGCTTGTGTAATTCATGAAGATAATTGGATTTGCATTTTTCTTCCCAAATTTTCTTAAAATGCTATTAAATCAATTGATATTAAAAACATCGATTGGGTTAATATTTTTAATATGAGGGAGAAAATGTGATTTAATATGGGAAATGATTAATAACAAATGGTTTAACATAACGTGATAGCTCATCCTGACATGTGCAAAATGTTTTCGGATATCGAGGCATATGTTAAGGGGGAGCAAAATGGATTTGCACTTCAAAATGGATTTCATGGTGACATACACTTACCTAAAACATCTCTATTCACGACGGTGAAGATTGTAATGACATAAGGATGGTAGGATAGGTTAAAGTCCAATGATTCCTCTAGAACCGGAGGAATCTTCCCAAGGACATTCTGTAGCTAGAAATAGTAGTCCTTAGGAAATATGGAGAAAGATTGTGAATGTAACTGAATGCCGACCAAGTACTTAAGTTAGCACTGGAACAATCACAACAAGGCACTAGTTATGACGTATTGGTAAACATTGAAGGGGTTAAAGAATGAAAAAGAATTGTAAAGATAAACGGTCTAAAGAAAGAAGCCCTCCTTACAACCTTAGGCAGAAACTGGGTCAATACATATGCTATTGAGATCATTTTTCAATGATTCTCGATATTGATGATAGACATCATGGACCCAGTGATGCAATGCACAACCCATCCCAGCTAACTCAGATATCTCTTAAAAGATATTTGTTTTAATCACACGGAGACAACGCATTATCTATTGATTTATTCACTCTGAATAAATTGGTATTGAAATGGTGGCACTCCTCTCCAGCGTCTAATCACTAAAATCTGAAATGCACGATTGATTCTAGAGCCATTTGAGATCATCAAATATCCTATTAGGACATACTTTCATAATTCCTTGCTTCTTCACACACTGTAAAAAGTAAGAAAGATTTTAAGAGTCCTACGCAAAATCTTCATGATCTTGCCTGAACATCCGAGTAATACGAAAGTATTTACAATGAAGATGGAAATCCTTCTTGAGCGAATATCAAAAAGCTCAAGGTAGGTGACTTGTGCGATTCTTTATGAATCAAGCTTGTGATAACTGGAAAGCAACAGTGGTTTAATTCTTAACTGAACTTAAACACGTTCCAGGCCTCTACGCAATATCTTAGTGATCTTGCCAGAACACTCAGAGTGACACTTTATAGTGTTCACAGTGATGAGTGGAAATCCTTCTAGTGTTAACCTCAAACAACACTTGGTAGGTAACTTGCAAGATTCTATACGAATCAAGCTCGTGACAACTAGAAAGCAACGATGGTGCGATTCTTAATTGAATTTCAATTGTTCCAGGAACATGAATTGACGGCTTCAATCATGCGGATAATTCTATCCAGATGATTCACTCTTTATATTCGCAGTCAGCTTTGGACGGTTGAATAAAGAGAACAGGTTTACCCACGAAATCTTGTCAAGGAGGTTCTTAACTAAAACTACCTGCCACAAGTACGATATTTTATATCGTCCAACGGTCTTCACCGACCGGAGGTAAAATGCTACCGAATTAGAATGAAATGTTCAAATCCATTTCATCCGTGTATATGTTTTGTTGCTAACTGTCTTATGCAGCGTAACAAGAAGGTGGCATTGCGGTGTACTATCCGAAAAGAAGTCGTCCTCACATGCTTATAATTTATGAACTTAACTTCAACAAATTCAAGAAAGCCTAAAAGTTAACTCTTCCGCTGTATCAAACTTTGAAGCTTTCAAGAATTTATAAAAGTATAAGTATGTGGAACATGAAGTCACGAGGAGGCAAATTTCACAAGTGATGAATGTACAAGGTCAAGGCAAGGAAACATGCTCAAGACTAAAGTCAAATATCTCATCTGCATATTCACAAGAACAAGATCGAAGACTCAAGCATAGTATGCTAGGTTTAAGATTTTGTAAAATGGTGTGACCGCCCTTAGGGGGAGATTGTTAGAAATACGTTTTTTCCAAAGAAAGTCTCGGTCACATCATTGTTAGCATAGATCACGAGCTATAGACTATTTAGGACACTATAACTTGGAGTGACCTCCCTTAGGGGGAGATTGTTGGAAATACGTTTTTACGTATTTAGAAAGGATCGTTCACTCCAAAGATAGATAAAAGTATTGGGCTCGTGATCCAATGTATTAAGATCCATATAGCCCACATGTAGGGTGGGCTATATATACCCCCTCCTAGCATGTTAGGAGGGGTTGAACACTTTGTCATTTCATCAATTCCATCTTTCTTCCATTCTCTCTCTTTTCTCTCTCTTCTTTCTCTCTCTAAGTTCTTTCTTCTCCATTCATTCAATAGATAATTCATAACATCGATAAATCCTAAGAAACTTTAGACCTACAGCAACTATGCTTTTAAATCAAACATGTTAGTTAGGAATGATGTCATTCATAACAAAGACTTGTTGAAACTAGAATTGAGTATCATCTCAATTAAAATAAGCGCTACTATATATCATACCACTATGCTACTTATTCGTAAACCTTGAACATTTTTTAGCAATGGTTTGGATATTAACCAAATTTCAATTTTGTCAACCATAATGATTTTAATATGATTATCACAAAGTATATTCATAGTATTTCCATTATTGGTTCTACGAATAAATTCCTAATCCAACACTCATTTGAATGTTTCTACTAATATCTTTCAAATAGATTTTAATGTTTCTAACATACCTCATAATGTCTTTTAATTATACTTTAGTGTTGCTAATATTCTAATATCTTTCAGTTAGATTTTAATATTGTCAAAACAACTTGCATTCACGCAAATAACACAACTTATCCCATGTACAATATAATGCCCTTAACGAATCCTTACTGGGTCTTAAGGCATTTATTCATGCATTAAATCTTACCATGTAAGATACATCATTCAAGATTCACTCAACGATTATTTATGTTGTATTTAGACTTAATTCATCATATATGCTAAATCATAACATATTATCCAAGGTTGTAAAATTAATTTTCTAAAATACTTATAAGAGACTTTACTTCACTTTTAGGAACAGTAAGATGAAATAGTGTTTCTAATATGTTTAATAACATATTCAACTTTAGAGAAATAAAACTCCCACTGACTTTGAGATTTACTCATGAGCCATCTTATTTATAATTATAAATCAAATCCCACAAGTGATTGGTTTAACAATTAAACTTAAGACATTTGCTCATTTAGATGCATGCTTTTAATTTATATGTGGATTCTTGCATTTTGTTTATCTTCTAAGATTACTTATAGATTCATAAATTCTTCTTATGATTACACATCGTCCTCACAAGGTAATCATTCATCAAAGAGTTTTGTAATGAAATTTTTCATAATTTTACCTTTTCAAGCAAATATAACAATGTAAACATCATTGCGCATTTATTGTTTGAAAATGTAGAAGTTTTAATCAAAGTCAATTTCTTAAGTATGATTTAAAACATATATAATTTATCTTGCAATAAATATATATACAACATTGTCCTACTAAAACTTCCTAACAAGAAAACTCATTTTAAACCTTATCAAATAATTGATAGGTGAAAGATCAATCAAATTATAAATTATGATTGTCTTTCAAAAGACAACATCGTTTCATTCATAGTGTTGATTTATTCATCAAATCCCAAATTTGATAATACATCACTTATGGTTAGAAGGAATCCTTGCGGATCTATAAATGCGACTAACATCATTACAAGGTATCATATTTTCATGTTTAGCCTTAGTTGACTTCATCAAGTTTGCTTAGAAGAGTTGTGTATTATGTCCTTGAAATAATTCAAGACTCCCACTTGCTTTGTGCAAGCATGAGACTCCCACTTGCTTCGAACATAGACACTGTGGGTTCGTCTTCATGCATAGACACTGGAGGTTCGTCTTCATGCATAGGTTCTACATGTTCTATATGAGAAACAGTATTAGTAACTGGTTCAGTGGACATACATGTGTCTTTAGTCTGAGATTCTCTCAAGATGAAGGTACCATGGAGGTTCTTTTCACGATTTTCTCTGTTGCCATCATCACTGGTTAGTGATATGCATGGTGAATCCTCCTTGTTGTTGTCATTTGTTTCATCATCTCTATCATCTTCTTCTTGTTCACTCTCCGTTGGTTCTGCATCCACAACTTTTTCTTTGGTTCTAGCAACACTTTCTTCTTCTTCCTCATCACCTTTCTCAGATTCCTTATCATCTTCACCCTACTTTGACTCTTCGCCAGTTTTACCCGTATTCTCGCCCTTATCACCCTTTCCAATACTATTCCCATCACTATTATCATCATCATCATCCTCATCCCCATAATCCTCATTTTTATCCTCATTATCATCATTTTTACCATCATCTCCATCTTTATCCCCATTACTGTTACCCTCATTGTCTGCGTTCTCGACATCGTCTTCATCTTCATTCTCAGACTCTTCATCATCTTCAGGTGTATCTTCAATGATAGCCTTTTTGAGATATTGCAGAAGTTTGCGTTTTGTCTTTGTTGTCTCAGAACCCATATTGATCAATCGGGTTTCCAATAATTGCATTAATTGAAGATCAGATAAACATGTGGTGAATAGAGTTGGTAGCTCTTGATCGACATATGACTTCACTTCACCTTGAATGATGTTGGTCATAGTATCGTTAATGAAATCGATAAAAGCAGCATTTTCTTTGTCACGTTCATCCTTTTCTTTAAGAAACGTTTTATGCTGTCTTTTAAGTTTTGAGACGCTGTCGGATATCTCTTTATGTTTAGACTCATCACGTTGCTGTTCTCTGAGGGGTTGTGTATCATGATTAGTTATCCTTCCATTCAGCATTTCAATCTGTTTTGCTTGAACCTCCAATTGTTTTTGAAGGTTCTAAATAAGTGGATCATTCATCGTGAGAAATAGATTAGAGGTGGATGATACTTGTTGTACTGTAGATGGTGGAGGTGTAACCACAAGTGATAGAGAGGTGGTGTATGATGCAATACGTAGGGTGGTGGTTAGTATAGATTGTTCGATGATTGGTAGAGGTGTTGGGATAGTCATTGGGGCAGTAGTTGGTACTGATCGTTCAACGAGTTCAGTTGTGGGAGTTGGTGTGATGACAGTGGTGATTACCGGGGAAATAAATGGTGGAATGGTACTTGTTGGAATTGAGGTGATCGGTATTCGTTACTTCAACGCCTTCCCTTTCAAAATTAAGATATTTCATTACATCATTAGAACCATAAGTAGACTTACTTTGGATTTGAGTTGCTGGAATGAGAGTCGTATGAGCATCTTCTGAAATCAAAGTGCAAGTTGATGTCGGTAATGACGTGTTGACATTAACATCATGGTACATTTCTTCTATTTCTGTGTTGTCACTGCCACCACCCTCCTCACTATGCTCAAGACTTTCAAAGTTGAATGTGCCAACTTGTTCATCATTAAGGTCTTCATAAAGGTTAGTGTCTTCATCAGGGTTGCCAAATTCATCTAAGTCATCAGCTGGTGTGGAGCCTGAACCCTTGGATTCTGCGAAAGCCTCCTCTCTGCTCTGCCCAAGGGTGAGATGCAACTGTTTGTCTTGAGAGATAGTTTCTTGAACTGTTTCATCTTCATCAACACGTTTTTCTTTACCTTTGGCTTTCTTTAGCTTCTTTGCCTTTTTTCTAGGCTCTTGCTCTTCGTCATCAGTTCTGGTCATCTCATCTTCTTCTTCTTCATAGTCATCATAGAGTTGCTCTTTCCCTTTGCCTTTAACTTTGGATGAAGAAGTGTTTTGGCACTTGGCTGTCCTTTTCTTCCGTTTACCGGTTTGCTGATCAGAAGGAACGGCGTTTGCTCTTTTCATTTGTGCTTCAATGTCCTTGAGCATTTGTTTGTATGGTTCACTCTCCTTAATCCCTTCATTGATTAACACTTCGGGCACGAGAGCTGGACGTAGTGAGTACTTTGTAAATTAATTGTCAATATTCATATGTTCCATCACATAGTCTCTATCTTGGTATGGTAGAAAAAATTCCCACGAGTATCAATGGATGGGTCACTCTTCATGAAATGATTGATTATGAGCTTTGTAAACCGTGGAAATGGAATATGCGAAGACTTCTTCTTGGTGCCAGTGAATTGATAGCAAAATTCTTCCCAAAGTAGTAATGCGTAATCCAGTTTACCTCCAGTGTAGAGACCCCAAAATATATGAGCCTGAGGGGGTCTCATTGTGTTTGATCCACGAGCCTTTGAAGTGAGTCACTTGATGATGATAGTAAAAATTGCTTTCTACGGTTTCCTGATGTGTGAAGTGGTAAATTGAGATAGATTAAGAATATCACCCTCATAGTTCAGAGCTCGAATTACTCTAAGCATTTCAGTTGTCTCTGGGTTAGGCACGTATTGTTCTCCTTTTGCTAACCTAGGGAACTTGAACAATTTCCTAAATTTACTTAAGTCAAGCATCATTTCCTTTTTGTTTAGCATGAAGATGGTATTCTTCTTTGATAGTTGTATGTCCTGTGAGATTGACATTATTGCCCAAAACTCGTGCATATATACTTCAGGAACTGATGTGGTAGCTCGTAAGGCATCCTTTATCGGTGACATGTCCAGGATATCCATTGCGACTTTGAAAGCTGCCAAAGATGGATCAAGTCGTCTTTTAGACGAGAATTGTTCTCTGCAGGTGGTAGCCTGGCACTGAGTGCAACAAGTTCGAGATCAAGTTGTAGTTGTTGTTCTTCGGTGATCGACATTTTCCAGCTTAGATAGTATAGACACGGTTGATATATACGCATATATATATATATATATATATATATATATATATATATATATATATATATATATATATATATATATATATATATATATATATATATATATATATATATATATATATATATATATATATATATATATATATATATATATATATATATATATCTCATAATCCGTGTAATTAACACAAAAGATGTCACCACATATTATTAAATGTGTCAAAATAATACAGACATAGTTCATGTGAAATACAATCAGACATCCAGATTAACACCTAAATACATGACAGTAAACCACAAACATTTTCTGTTAAGGACATAACGACCTAGCTTTAGTTCCTTGAGGATTTGGGTTTCCTTGATGTCATTACCACTACTTCGGTGGGAGAACTAGTGGAAGAATGACGATGAAATTCAACCACCACCTCAATAGGACTGGGTATAACTTCTACCTCAGTAGGTGTTGGTGTAACCAAAACCTTAGTAGGTGTAGGCAAAACCTCAACCTCAGTAGGTGTTGGAAAAACCTCAACCTCATTAGGTGTTGGGATAACCAAACCCTCAGTGGGTTTGAACTCAGGGTTAGACAAAGATGATGCAGTGTCTTCCATGGCCTGAATGCAAAACACAAGATATGGAATAAGTAATTTTATCTCTTTTGTTTACAGAAATATCAACTTATTTAAATAAGATGAATTTTTGTAATAAGAAACCTTTCAAGTATTCTTATGAGAAAAATTAATTATATCCACTAAAGCTTGGTTTCGTGTTAATGGCCCTAATATTCTTAATGCCTAAAAACTCGGATTGTTATCTAAGTCGAATGCTGTAGGTCCACGGTTTCTTAGGATTGTACAAGTGTTGTAATGATCTAAATAAAGGGAGGGAGATGAAGAACTAGAGAGGGAAAGTTAGGGAGAGAAAGAGAGAAAAGATAGAATCTTGAATGAATAACTAAGTCCTCAATCCTTTCTAACATGCTAGGAGGGGGTATAGATAGCCCACCCTACATGTGGGCTATATGGGCTATATGTTTATATATTGGATCACGAACCCAATACTTAAATATATCATTGGAGTGACCGATCCTTTCTAAATACGTAAAAACGTATTTCCAACAATCTCCCCCTAAGGGAGGTCACTCCAAGTTACAATGTCCTAAATAGTCTATAGCTCGTGATCTATGCTAACAATGATGTGACCGAGACTTTCCTTGGAAAAACGTATTTCCAACAATCTCCCCCTAAGGGAGGTCACACCATTTTACAAAATCTTAAACATAGCATACTATGCTTGAGTCTTCGATCTTGTTCTTGTGAATATGTTGATGAGATCTTTGACTTTAGTCTTGAACATGTTTTCTTGCCTTGACCTTGTGCATTCATCACTTGTGATATCCGCCTCCTCGTGACTTCATGTTCCACATACTTATACCTTTATAATTTTTGAAAGCTTCAGAGTTTGATACAGCGAAAGACTTGAGTTTTAGACTTTCTTGAATTTGTTGAAGTATTAAGTGCATACAGTATAAGCATGTGTTGACGACTTCTTCTAGACTGTACTGTAACACCCCATTTTGGAAATGGAAATATCACAGTAATTATGGCGTGTCATCAAAGCATACAAGGTAAAATGTCTAAACATTACTTGACCATATAAAGGAATATATCGGAATCAAACATCGGCAGTCCAAAAGTAAAGCTCATCACACACAAACATAGTATAGTAAAGGAAAAGGATGAAACAATGTCCAAAGCATAAGTATCATAAAGAAAGGAAATGCATAATGTAAAGAAGGCTAGACAACTTCCAGTCCATATGCACGTACTCTTATTGTCTACGAGCGTCCCTGAGTACCTGCCGTTTTGGGAACATAGAAAAGGAAAACGGCTGAGCAATACGCTCAGTGCACGGATGTACAATAAAGCATGAATAGGATAAGCATATAACATAATAACAGCGGAAGAAACTAAGTCTCGAGTAACCTGGTTAAGTCTTAATAAAACTGGTTTTATAGTTTGAAAGTCTTATGTTTATCTTATAAAAACTGTTTGTCATATTTTACCATTAGCCAATATAGGTCATGAATATCCACCGTGCATGAATAATTGGAGGGGTGACCTCATCATGCAAATTAGAGGGGCTGCCTCTAATTTAATATACTGGTTTTATGGGTAGGAGTGATCAGCTCCTTGTGAAGGATGCAAGGCACACACCGCATTCACCATGTAATCCTGAATAAAAACGTGTAACTAGGATGCACCCATACGCCCCACATGATAAGTATAAATAAATGGCCAAAAGCTGAAAGGACGCCACGAGCAATCACTCCGCCGTGGTGAAGTCATAACATCAGTGCCTCTAATGTTATGGTTATGGTACCTCCATAACTAGGTGAAACTGGTCATGCATGTATATGGCTATAGGTAATCATATTTAAACATAAGCAATCAAACTCATACTTATACTACGGGAAAACAGTTGGCTGCATACGGGGAAATCCTAATAAGGAAAGAATGTCCATACTGAAAGGACGGGAATCCGTACCTTATGTCCAATGAACGAGAACGATGAACTGCGAGAATCCTACTTCCGAAACACTAATGCTACATAAATACGTACATGAAATAAGTATCTGCTTACTACATACATAGCTGGTTTTATGTCATGTCTTAGCTTATTTTATGTGTTCTTACTATTTTACACTGTTTAAAGCCTTAAACTATGTTAAATCCTACATTCTGTACATTCTGATTAAGTATTACTGATATCTCATGTGTTATTATACTTACTGTGTAATAATAAGTAACTTTCCAAAAATAGCAGGTTTCCTAAAATAGAAAGTTTCCAAAAATAGAAAGTTTCAGAAAATAGAAAGTTTCCAAAAATAGAAAGTTACCAAAAATAGAAAGTTTCCAAAAATAGAAAGTTTCCAAAAATAGAAAGTTTCCAAAAATAGATTTACTGCTTAAAATAGATAAGTTTCTAAAAATAGAAAGTTTCCATAAATAGATTAGCTGCCTTAATTAAATAAGTTTCCATAAATAGATTAGCTGCCTTAAATAAATAAGTTTCTAAAAATAGCTGGTTTCCATAAATAAAATAGCTGCCTTATTTAATTAAGTTTCTAAAAATAGAAAGTTTCCATAATTAGAAATAAGATGGTTAAATAAGCTAAGTAAATAAGCCTAAGTATTTTCATGATTATTTTCTAAGTCATATGATATATTATATAGTTTAATAATTATTTCATGTAATTTAATTAAACTATAGGTTATAATATTTAATTAAAGTATGACATGTTTTAATTAAATATATTAAATACTTAGGTTAAAATATGTATTATTAAATACTAATATATAACCTAAGTCATGTTTAATTAATTAATTATATCCATGGTTTTTAAAATAATTAATTAATTATAAGTCTTAATAATAAAAATACTTAGGTTAAAATAATTCATGTTTATTAATAATTAGTTAACCTAAGGCATGTTATTAAATTAATTACATCTTATTAATTTAATTCTTAACCTAAGTTTATAACATAAACAACTAACATAATCATGATCCGGATCTAAGCTTAAAACATGCACCAGATATGAACAAACACCGTACCCCGAACCAATTCGGGGTACCCCCTTGCTGCCGTGGGACCTACACGCACCAACCAAGACCAAAAAGGTCTTGGTGGTGGTCGGTTGATGTAGGTTTTACGTACACGTTTTAGGAAAAACGCGTATGAGTGGCAAGTATTGAGTCTTACGTTTTAGGAAAAACGCAAAACCGAATAAATGCGGGTTCGTTCTCGAAGGAGGTGTGTGTATTAATGTGCCAATATATAAAATAACAATGTTTGGATTAGTGACGTTTTTTGGTTTAAGAGAGAAAAAGAAAAGACGAGCTACGATTACGATTACACTACGACGAATTAACGTAAAACGCGAACGTAAATACGTAAAACGTGACAAAATTAAAAATAAAAATTAATTAAAAGTTAAAACTAAGTCTTAAATAATATAAATAAGAATAAAAATCCAACAAATATATTTTAAAACCTTTTATTAATTAAATATTCAATTTTAAATGCTAATTAAAGCCCTAAAATTAAATATAATTAACAAAATGCCCAAAATATTATTTTATTGAACTAATAAGTCACTTATATTATCTAAAGACTAAAAAGTATTTTTCCTAAATTTTAAAAACTATTTTTCTATTTTTTAATCACTAAAAAATATTTTTAAATTAAAATAATCCTAAAAATAATAATAAAATAATGCCAAAATTAATTTAACAATTTTAAAAATCTTAAATTACACTAATGAACAGTAGAAAATTAAAAAAAATTTTAAAAATGTAAAAATTTGCACTAAAAGAACAGTAACACATTACTTTTTTACACTAAATTCCAAAAAACAGTAATTAAAAAGTAATTTAAATAAGCTATTTAATCTAAAAATTGCTTAATGAACAGTAACATAAAATTAAATTATACTGAAAAATCAGAAATTAAAAAAGAAAAATATTGGAAAAAGAATCAAAGTCTAAAACCTATTTTGAACCACAAAAGACAAAAAAGAATGAAACTGATGGTGACATGTGCTTGCTGTTTTGTCCAGATGCTAAGCAGTGGAAACTTAAACACTAGCAGTAGGAAACTTGTTCCCACTGACTGAACAAAAAACGGGTCTGGTGCTTTTGGAGCTTGTAGATTGAGATTGAGTTGTTGTTTCTTGGTAACAAAGGCACCCCCACACTCATGGAAGTGTGGGGAGTCAGTTTAAACTATAAAACACACAAGCACAATACAAATTTCACAAACAAATCCCCAAATAGAGTCACTGTGAAACAGAAAAGGGCTGTGGGACTATTGCTGAACTATTTGGTCACTAGGACGAATTTTAACAAGCCAAAAGTCACAAGCTTCACAACCAAACTACACCTATCTGATTCCAAACCTAATATTACACTAAACCTCAACAGCTTCCAAGAATTGGTGAGCAAAAGTAACAAAAATCAGTAGATTTAGGGGCATACTGGATTTCTATCATTTTTTATCACTTTTGAGCATACAATTGTTTTCAAACACACCTAACTTGTAAGTAATGACTACAAATAAGCTAACTTAGCCAAATAGAGTGTGTGTGAGTTCCTTTTAACAGGTTTAATGTCACTTAGACTCATCAAATCCCTAAACCCAAACACCCCCTAATTTTCAGAAAGTAAAAATTAACAAAGTAATTGCTCTTGAAACTTTACCAAACTGATTGTAATTGATATAAACATGCATAAAGACCTATATTAAGCATAATCAACAGATAAATAAACAAAAAAAACACAGATTTCACAAATTCACATAAGCATCACATAAATTCCAATATCCTATGCTTTTTGGGTTCAAGCCAAACCTAGGTCAGGTGATGCCTTCAAAAAGGTGGTATAAGAGCTTATGAAAGCTTGTGAGAAGTGCAAGAACCCTGCTGGAGGACTACAACAATCCCAGGGTGCAATATGTCTTCAACAAAGAAAAAAAAATGGGAATGGATGAGTGATGGTCTTCTTGTTCTTCAAACCTGCACAAACAAAAACAACCAAGAAACAAACTTCAAGCTTGAAGAAGCTAAACACCAAGAAGCTTGTCAGGCTTATTGGTGTTGGCTTAATCAAACAGTAAGCTTAGAAAAGAAGAGACCAAAGATTTTTGATAAAATCTTTAAAAGTGAACAATTTGAAATTAATAACAATTTGACAAAAACTTGACTCTATGCTGAAATCAATCCCACATTCCACTTTCACTTCATGTGGGATTGGAAATCAAGCTGGTGAAAAGTTTTATCAAGAACTATTTAAAACACCCTTTCTGAAAATCCTTAAGTAAACTGAAAACCTTTTTTTAAAGACCTTAAAACTAATTGCAAATGAAGTAAATATTGAACTAAAACAAGTAAACAACTTGGGAACTCAGTAGAATGTAAATTCAAAAACTTTTCATTTTCATTAACTCGTTAAAAAATAATACATAAAACTGGAACAAAAACAAACTAGCTAAATGCTACTGCCTTTATAGGCTTACATAATTTCTAGAAAAATCTAAACCCTAACATTGTGCTTCCCTTTATGCCCTTGAGGAATCTTAAGTATATGCCCATTTGATGCCACTTTTCAAATCGTCCCATGTGAATTCTGGATTGAAAGTGATGTACCAGCTAGTTTGAATTGATCTTGAGCGTTTATATGGTCCTTGGGGAGCAAGAAGTGACACTGGTCCATTGATTTAGTCAAAAGATTCCATCTTTGCCATTTTTGTTGAAGCAGGGTAGTCCCGTGTGGGGTCCAGGGGTCACGGGTGATTTTTCTGGTGAGTGGGTTTTGATCGTGTGATGGGAAATTGCTGATTTGGAAACTTAGGGGTAAAACCCCTTTGTTTAAAGTGAATTTCGGATTTAGGGTTAATGGGGATTAATGGTGGGAGAGTTGTTTGTTTAATCCGTTTAGGTGATTAGGATTTTTTTAAAAACATGTTTAGTGGGAAATAAGAAAGGAGTGTTGACTGGTTTGACTTGGGCTGGGTATTGGGTTTGGTCGGGTTAGAATGGTGGGTATGGATAGGGTAGGGTCGGGTTTGGTTGGGTTTTAGTGGATATGGGTTTGGTTTATGGCAAAAGACCCCCCTGCTGTACCCAGAGTTTGTCAAATAGGTTTTTAGCAGCTTTTTAGGGTTTTCTCTTTGTTAATAAGATAGACCAAATTACAAAACCAGTCCCTCTAGTTGATAATTGATGGAACAAGGACCATAAATGCAATATTGGGATTCTTCAAGGACTATTCATGCATATTCTTGAAACTTAAGGACCATACTTGTAATAGTTGAGATTTACAAGGGCCAAAAGTGACAAGTCTTCAAAAGATGAGGGACCATTCTTGCCAATCTTCAATTCTTCAAGGGTAATTTTGGAAATTCCATATTTGGGCCCGGTTTCTTGTGCGGCTTCGTTTCCCGTGTTCGTTTTAGCTTGATTCCTTTGATCTTTTGTTGAATTCACGATATCCGTACCTAAAATACACAATGAACAAACACAAGCACATATATGGGTATTTTGATGATATTTTAATCGTTTTAAGCCCGATTTGGACGATGAGACTATGTATAAATACAGTCTCATCACTCCCCCATACTAAACCATTGCCGTGTCCCCACGCAATGCTAGAATTAAGTATCGTAGCACTTCCAAAATTCATTTTATGATGACTTTTATTCAAGACATAAATTTAAATAAACTACTACATGCGTTTTAGACATAATGTATTGTTTTCATCACGAGAATGTGACTTTTAGGATCATAGAACAAGAACACGTGAATGCTTCGTTAGAAATAATTTCGTCGTCCTCGATTTTCACCCAATTCCATGCTAAGCGTGTAACGAGATCATTGTTATTATAAGTTAGCAACACGATCAAATCTCATGAGTGTCAATTACGAACCTAAACTCCCTTATTCCTACTTGGTATCTCTTATATTTTGTTTTGTCTTAATGATCACGAGGATACATCATCGACTTATGCGTGAATAGAGATTAAGTCTAAAAATAGAAACTTAACGGTGTAACCAAAATCATTAAATTAATAATTCACCCCAATAGACAACGATGTCAAAAAATTAAGTCAACAAGAAGGATCGATAAACACGATTTTATAACGGTTTTGAACATGAGACTTATTACCAAGACTTTTATACGCCCCTAACGGAAGGGCCTTATTATCTTTGGTTTACCTCCATCTTTTATTCAACTTCGCCATGAAGCTTTTATTATGACTTCGGTCTTGCCTTGCCTTTTATTATCCGCCTCATCGGTGGTTTTATTAGCCAAAGACGTATATCCTCACGCTAAAGCGAATTTTAGATCTTTAAAGCTTCGAAGATTAAGGCTTGATTTACTTTCAATTTGGGCATAGATTTTTCGGCCTTGTGAGCTTCAAATTTTTGCTTAATTTAGGTGAGCACTTGAAATCTTATTATTAGGTGAAGCTTTCGATTATTCGGGTGCCAATACTTCAAAACCGTGACGCTGGCGATACCTTAATGTTTTCCCAATTTAATTACATGGAAGCTACCAAAACAAATTAGAAATCAACGATAGTGACTAAACCGCCAAATCAATATTTATTAACAATTTATTATGCAAAAGCGTTGGGAGAATAAGCTAATAATTACTACACATGAGATCGTGACGATTACGAGACTTATAAATAACTCTATCATTTCTCGTCCTCATTTAAGAGACTTAGCCTAAAAAGTTAAGGAATCGAAGCTAAGTACTCAACACGCAAGGTCGAGTCAAAAATTACTCTCGTTCTCACCATCCGAAAACTTACATTCGTGTCTTAAACACTTATGAAAAACAAGAAAAATTTAAAAATTTGGTCATTTTTAGCCTTATTTTGCAACAAAACGATAGCAAAAAGATGAATATTGGAAAGCGTGTTGACGTAAGCAAGGTGAAGTATCTACTCACCCCCCCCCCCATACTAAAACTAAACATTGTCCTCAATGTTTCGAGTCTAGGGGTGTAAACACCCCCATACTAGAGACGAAGTCGAATGCTTAATCTCGAGCATGGAAAGGGTAAAACGAATAACCTAAAAGCCGTTTATGAATTATGCTAATAAGATAAACGTTAGAACATAAAAGGATATCATCGGATATCGGAATCTCCAAAGGCAACGATCGAAGCTCGAGTGATCCGTGAAACGAACACGAGAGGCTTCAATGATGACGATGAACCTAATAAATCACAATCATAAACAACCACGGAACAAAGGTTGGAAGAGCACAAGTCCCCTCATTACGTTAATTAAGAAAGCAATAATATGTACAAGGATAAGCATGAGAATCCCCCACGAGGCACCTTGTTTTTGATAACCGAGTCAAAAGCTCGACTCGAATCCCCATAAATGTGATCATTTAGGGATAATCTTGGTTTGGTCATTTTTGGTGGGGCTTACATGATAAACAAGGCCCAAAAGTACGTGGAGTACTTTAAAAACCCGATAAACGTATATCGGGGTCAAAGATAGCGTCCTCGTTTTCGGATGAAAGACGAAACAACGCTACTTCAACACAAACCCCAATGGGGTAGAAGAAAAGAGATAAGAAGCAGAAAGGTGGGGCAATGGGTAAGTCACTAAAATGAGCTACTCGAGGTAGACTCACACCAAGCAAACGAAAAGATTTTCCATTTATTGCATCGGTGGAAGACCGAGATTTCCCTTTACAAGTAACTCCGGGATCGAAATCTCGTCCTCGGTGGAGAAATGGGAGGGAACATTTGGGGCTTCCCCCACACTAAAACCACACACACCATCGTCAAAAGGAGTAGACGAGGTGGTAGCACTCATATAACGATGTGATGACGGAGTTAGACTTGTAGAAAAATCTTTTAAAACATTTTTAAAATCTTTTCCTTTTTCATCATTTTTAAACTCTTTATGAAAACCCGATTTAATGATGTCGAAAATATTTGGCGTGTCAAATTCAAAATTAGTCGCGCTAAAAATTCTCACATTTAAGTCTTTGGCGGGAGGGGGTGGCGGATTATATAAGTTCTCAAAACGTTTATCAATAAAGAACACCGCCCCCTCGGGGTCTACATACTCGTCATCCTCATGAACGTCGATCTCATCGATTTCTTCATCAAAGATAGGCTTGTCAAACCAAGGTTTGTCATTCCCCTCCTTGAGTATCTTAGAAACTCTCTCGAAAGGATCACGATCAAGCACGAAACCATCATTCTTTTGTGGGGATCGTTGATAAGTTAGATCCTCACGAATGTGGTAAACGTCATTCTCAAATGAGGAGTGTTGATTAGGTAACTCCTCGAGGATTGGATTCTTAGTGGTCACATGAGTTGGTTCGTCATCGAAAATAAGACGTTCCAACTCATTTAGTTCATCCTCGATTTTGGAAAGATCGACCTCACTCGTAGGTGGAAGTGAAGGCACAAGAGCTAGCTCTCGTTCAATGATTTCCTCAATCTCGGGATCAAACTCATAATCATCGTACTTCACATGTTTCTTTTTAGGAGAATCAAAAATTGCATGTGGATGTCGAAGTACGTGATCAATCTCGGCAAAATCGCCATCGTCATCGTCAAAGAAAGAGTCGATGTGAGCACTCACAACCATGGACTTACAAGTCAAATGACTATGCTTAGGTGACTTTTCTAAGACGAGAGGATCGATGCCGATAAACCCTTTAGCCTCAACGGGTGTTGGGCTAGGCAAAGGAGGCACTTCGATGGAGTTAGAAGTTGAAGCCTCAAAGACGTGGTCCTTCGAAGGTGGTGAAGACGATCCCATATTGGTCTTTGTCGTGATGGCACTAACGTCGCCCTTCGGAATTGGTGTTTCACTTGTTTCGCTAAAAACATCCCAAAGTGAGTTTTCATCCATAAATTTGCACATACCCTTTTGAATTAGGTACACGTATTCTTTATCATCAAAATCATCATCTTTAAAACCGTTTTTCTTAATTCTTTCAAAACATGCATCAAGCTTCATTCTTTCCTCTAAAGTAAACATTTTGAAATCATTAGAATTTGAATCATTAGGTTTTGAAACCTCGGTTTTTTCATTCTCATTAAACCCTTGGGATTTTCTAGCGAAAAGTCTATTTTCTCATCCCCATATCTCATAGTAAGTCTCCCATCGTGAACGTCGATTACGGTTCGAGCCGTCGATAAGAATGGTCGGCCTAAAATAATGGGACATTTAGGGTCACACTCGTAATCGGATATAACGAAATCCGCGGGAAAAAAAACTTTCCAATCCTAACATAGACATCCTCGGCTATTCCAATTGGTAAAAGTGGAGTACAATTTGCAAGCTCGATTGTCATGTTTGTGGGGGTAAGTGAAGGCAATCTCATCAATTTCCAAAGATAATGAGGTATGAGATTGATGCTAGCACCTAAATCGGCAACGGCTAAACATCCCTCAATCTCGGAAAAATCACAAGGTAGTAGAAATTGGCCCGGATCCTTTTCCTTTCTCGGCATACGCCTTTTGGGTTTTTTAAGAAGGATTGAAGCACAAGTTTCTTCAAGGGTTACTTTGGTAAGGTCGACAAAGCTCTCTTTTTGAACCGTGGATGGAATTTGAGGTACACGAGGGTGTGCACCCTTTTCCTTGGTCGCCACGTTCACCCCATCGACTTTAGAACAAGAAGACATCTTAGAAGTCGAGGGTTGAGAGGGATAAACAACACGGAATCCATCAAGGTTGGGGGTAATCACACGACCTTTCTCACGAGACGAGGCGGCTTTACATTGCTCCTTCGGATTTGCAACGGTGTCACTAGGTAACGAACTTGATGACGCACCCGAGGACTTGTTCATTATGGCCGAAAACATCTTTTTAATATCAATTTGCCCTTGCTCAATCTTCATGTTTTGCAATTTCAATGTATTAGAAAAGTCGTTTTTCAAAGTACCAATTTCTCCCTCTAATCGTCTCATATTAGCCTCATTCGTTTTCATGTAATTTTGAAAATCGTTTGACGAACTATTTTGATTAGAATTAAAGTTCCCTTGGTTTTGATTATTTCTTTGAAAATTGTTTTGATTCCCACTTGAAAAATTGTTGCCTTGATTGTTGTTGTTTGAAAAATTCGAGTTTTGATTATTGTCTCGATTTTGCCAAGTTACATTACGACCTTGATTATAACCTCCTTGATTTTGATTCGAAAAATTTCCTTGTTGATTGTTTCCTTGAAAATTGTTTCGGTTTTGATTTGAAAAATTGTTGCCTTGGTTATAATTGCCTTGTTGTGATGGACCCGCGTTATTTTGATTTTGAAAATTGTTGTTTCCATTTAACGCACTCACATTCGACGTTTGGCCATCCTTAGCCGCACACTCGTAATAATTATGAGGTCTACCACAAAACGTACATAAAACCTCAACCGCTTTCACCGTAGCGGGAGCGTCTTTCTTTTGCATCTCAACGAGAAAAGACGTAAACACCTTCGTCAACTTGTCGACTTTCGCATCAACTCTCTCAATGTCGCGATTAGAACTACTAATATTGGCGACATTGGCAACACTCGATGCATTGCGGAGTTGGTAAACCTTGGATCGGTTCTTGATAATTATCAATGCATCTTTCGGAGTCGTACACAAAAAGTTGCCACCGGCGGCGGAATTCAACGAGTCTTGTTCGTGAAAATTAAGACCGTTGTAAAACGTATCGATTTGGTGCAACTCGGAAAAACCATGGTGAGGACATTGCCTAAGCAATTCCTTAAAGCGATCCCACGCGTCTCTAAAAGATTCATTCGGTTTTTGCTCAAATTTCGTAATCTCGTTTTTGAAAAACGTTGTCTTAGAGGGTGGGAAAAAATAATTAACGAACTTGGAAACGAGATCCTTCCACGTAACTATAGAATTAGGTGGCTCTTTCTCGTACCAATCCTTGGCGGCACCATCGAGCGAGTACGGAAAAAGCATAAGCTTGACGACATCGGTGTCAACGTTCTTAAACTTGCTCGTGGCTAAAAGACGATCAAAATTCCGAATATGGTCGTGAGGATTATCGGCTTCACGACCTCGAAACTTCGTAGCTTGGATTAACGAAAGCATTCCGCTCTTAATCTCAAAATTCTCCGCCTCGATAGCGGGAATTACGATCGCGTCTCCATAACCCTCGGTGGGCGCTTGGAGCAATTCCATCATAGAACGATTGTCGGCCATCTCCTCTACGGTTTCTTCAACAACGATATTAGGAACGTCGGTTTCTAATTCTCGTCTACGTCGTTGATTCCTTCGATTACGATTGCGTCGATTCGAAGCTTCACTAGAATTGGAATAGTCCTTCGATCGAGTGCGCATGCACTAAGCGTAGAATGGGTGGTAGCAAAGAAGATTCTTTTTGCGGTTTTTTCGATTTTTTCAATTTTTTTTGGTTTTTGATTGTTTTTTTTTTTGTATTTTTGTTGTATTACGTAGACACAAATCTACAAATCTCCCCTCAAATCGACTTTCTCGATTGAAGGAGCCTCAAAGAATGAAAACGATCACGTGGAGTGAACGCTCTCGATGACTTTAGAACGTTGGTGGAACACCAAAACGTTCAAGAGGGTTTAATCTTGAAAACAAGCAAATATAATATACGTAGATAATACTTGGGTGGCAAACCCTCGATTGGCCCTCTTTCTCAAAACACGCACAAGCAAGCGGGGGAAACGAGGCGGCGCTAAGCACTTAAGAGCCTTTTTCCCTTAGGTCGTGAAATACAACCGCCTTATACCCACCTTATAGTTTGTGTTAATTGAAATTAAGCCTCACGAAAGTATTTATCTATTTTGCCTTTAAACTTTTTCTTTAGATTCGAATACAATGATCGAGTGATGAAATACCGAATCAAGGTTGTGTTTTCACGCTTTTGGAGTACTTGTATATTTATTGTTCTTACGTAGATACAATATAGTAATAATATATTCACAATAAAAACGAAAACCAATATATCTACAATATAGTAAAGATTGATTTGAGTTTAATTTAGGAAAATTAAACACGTTTTATTTGGATATTATAATATAGTAATGAAAAATAACAAAAAATGAGTATGTACGATATTCACGCTTTCCAAAAAATGAAAAGCTAAAACGCACTACTCACACAAACACAATACTAATAATAATGGCACACTCAACACCTCCCCGGCAGCGGCGCCAAAAATTTGATGTAGCTTTTACGTACACGTTTTAGGAAAAACGCGTATGAGTGGCAAGTATTGAGTCTTACGTTTTAGGAAAAACGCAAAACCGAATAAATGCGGGTTCGTTCTCGAAGGAGGTGTGTGTATTAATGTGCCAATATATAAAATAACAATGTTTGGATTAGTGACGTTTTTTGGTTTAAGAGAGAAAAAGAAAAGACGAGCTACGATTACGATTACATTACGACGAATTAACGTAAAACGCGAACGTAAATACGTAAAACGTGACAAAATTAAAAATTAAACCTAAAAATTAACTAAAAGTTAAAACTAAGTCTTAAATAATATAAATAAGAATAAAAATCCAACAAATATATTTTAAAACCTTTTATTAATTAAATATTCAATTTTAAATGCTAATTAAAGCCCTAAAATTAAATATAATTAACAAAATGCCCAAAATATTATTTTATTGAACTAATAAGTCACTTATATTATCTAAAGACTAAAAAGTATTTTTCCTAAATTTTAAAAACTATTTTTCTATTTTTTAATCACTAAAAACTATTTTTAAATTAAAATAATCCTAAAAAAAATAATAAAATAATGCCAAAATTAATTTAACAATTTTAAAAATCTTAAATTACACTAATGAACAGTAGAAAATTAAAAAAAATTTAAAAATGTAAAAATTTGCACTAAAAGACAAAACTGATTAATAATTAAACCCTAATTAAACTAATTTAATTATAAAAAATAATTAAAACAGTGAACAGTAAATGTTTTTAAACTAAAAACCTTAAACTAATTTTCTAAATCTAAGAAAAATTTTAAATCTGAAAAATATTACTTTTTTACACTAAATTCCAAAAACAGTAATTAAAAAGTAATTTAAATAAGCTATTTAATCTAAAAATTGCTTAATGAACAGTAACATAAAATTAAATTATACTGAAAAATCAGAAATTAAAAAAGAAAAATATTGGAAAAAGAATCAAAGTCTAAAACCTATTTTGAACCACAAAAGACAAAAAAGAATGAAACTGATGGTGACATGTGCTTGCTGTTTTGTCCAGATGCTAAGCAGTGGAAACTTAAACACTGGCAGTGGGAAACTTGTTCCCACTGACTGAACAAAAAACGGTTCTGGTGCTTTTGGAGCTTGTAGATTGAGATTGAGTTGTTGTTTCTTGGTAACAAAGGCACCCCCACACTCATGGAAGTGTGGGGAGTCAGTTTAAACTATAAAACACACAAGCACAATACAAATTTCACACACAAATCCCCAAATACAGTCACTGTGAAACAGAAAAGGGTTGTGGGACTATTGCTGAACTATTTGGTCACTAGGACGAATTTTAACAAGCCAAAACTCACAAGCTTCACAACCAAACTACACCTATCTGATTCCAAACCTAATATTACACTAAACCTCAACAGCTTCCAAGAATTGGTGAGCAAAAGTAACAAAAATCAGTAGATTTAGGGGCATACTGGATTTCTATCATTTTTTATCACTTTTGAGCATACAATTGTTTTCAAACACACCTAACTTGTAACTAATGACTACAAATAAGCTAACTTAGCCAAATAGAGTGTGTGTGAGTTCCTTTTAACAGGTTTAATGTCACTTAGACTCATCAAATCCCTAAACCCAAACACCCCCTAATTTTCAGAAAGTAAAAATTAACAAAGTAATTGGTCTTAAAACTTTACCAAACTGATTGTAATTGATATAAACATGCATAAAGACCTATATTAAGCATAATCAACAGATAAATAAACAAAAAAACACAGATTTCACAAATTCACATAAGCATCACATAAATTTCAATATCCTATGCTTTTTGGGTTCAAGCCAAACCTAGGTCAGCTGATGCCTTCAAAAAGGTGGTATAAGAGCTTATGAAAGCTTGTGAGAAGTGCAAGAACCCTGCTGGAGGACTACAACAGTCCCAGGGTGCAATATGTCTTCAACAAAGAAAAAAAATAGGAATGGATGAGTGATGGTCTTCTTGTTCTTCAAACCTGCACAAACAAAAACAACCAACAAACAAACTTCAAGCTTGAAGCAGCTAAACACCAAGAAGCTTGTCAGGCTTATTGGTGTTGGCTTAATCAAACAGTAAGCTTAGAAAAGAAGAGACCAAAGATTTTTGATAAAATCTTTAAAAGTGAACAATTTGAAATTAAAAACAATTTGACAAAAACTTGACTCTATGCTGAAATCAATCCCACATTCCACTTTCACTTCATGTGGGATTGGAAATCAAGCTGGTGAAAAGTTTTATCAAGAACTATTTAAAACACCCTTTCTGAAAATCCTTAAGTAAACTGAAAAACTTTTTTTGAAGACCTTAAAACTAATTGCAAATGAAGTAAATATTGAACTAAAACAAGTAAACAACTTGGGAACTCAATAGAATGTAAATTCAAAAACTTTTCATTTTCATTAATTCGTTAAAAAATAATATATAAAACTGGAACAAAAACAAACTAGCTAAATGCTACTGCCTTTATAGGCTTACATAATTTCTAGAAAAATCTAAACCCTAACATTATGCTTCCATTTATGCCCTTGAGGAATCTTGAGTATATGCCCATTTGATGCCACTTTTCAAATCGTCCCATGTGAATTCTGGATTGAAAGTGATGTGCCAGCTAGCTTGAATTGATCTTGAGCGTTTATATGGTCCTTGGGGAGCAAGAAGTGACACTGGTCCATTAATTTAGTCAAAAGATTCCATCTTTGCCATTTTTGTTGAAGCAGGGTAGTCTCGTGTGGGGTCCAGGGGTCACGGGTGATCTTTCTGGTGAGTGGGTTTTGATCGTGTGATGGGAAATTGCTGATCTGGAAACTTAGGGGTAAAACCCCTTTGTTTAAAGTGAATTTCGGATTTAGAGTTAATGGGGATTAATGGTGGGAGAGTTGTTTGTTTAATCCGTTTAGGTGATTAGGATTTTTTTAAAAACATGTTTAGTGGGAAATAAGAAAGTAGTGTTGACTGGTTTGACTTGGGCTGGGTATTGGGTTTGGTCGGGTTAGAATGGTGGGTATGGATAGGGTAGGGTCGGGTTTGGTTGGGTTTTAGTGGATATGGGTTTGGTTTATGGCAAAAGACCCCCCTGCTGTACCCAGAGTTTGTCAAATAGGTTTTTAGCAGCTTTTTAGGGTTTTCTCTTTGTTAATAAGATAGACCAAATTACAAAACCAGTCCCTCTAGTTGATAATTGATGGAACAAGGACCATAAATGCAATATTGGGATTCTTCAAGGACCATTCATGCATATTCTTGAAACTTAAGGACCATACTTGTAATAGTTGAGATTTACAAGGGCCAAAAGTGACAAGTCTTCAAAAGATGAGGGATCATTCTTGCCAATTTTCAATTCTTCAAGGGTAATTTTGGAAATTCCATATTTGGGCCCGGTTTCTTGTGCGGCTTCGTTTCCCGTGTTCGTTTTAGCTTGATTCCTTTAATCTTTTGGTGAATTCACGATATCCGTACCTAAAATACACAATGAACAAACACAAGCACATATATGGGTATTTTGATGATATTTTAATCGTTTTAAGCTCGATTTGGACGATGAGACTATGTATAAATACAGTCTCATCATCGGTTAACAACAAACCGAACCCCCTTGGGGTCGGTTGTTCCTGCGGCCCAAAACAAACACCCCTTAGATCGACCCCTTTGATTAATTAATGACCAAAACATGTTAGATCTAGGTTTAATTAATGTGTTTTTATGAAAAACATCATGTGTTCTTAATTAATAAAAGATTAATTAAAAAGAAAACAAGTAAAACGGTTTTACCGTATTCGTGGATCAAAAGGGTGAAGAACAAACACGAACAAACACTAAAATAACAAGATCCAAGATCAAACTCACTCCCTTATGGTGGTTTGTAGGTGGCGGTACACAAAGGAGAAGGAGGAAGGGTTTTTAGGTTTTCTTGAAATTCTTTTGTAAAAATAATCTGAGTAGTAAAAACTCTTAACCCTCCTTTTTAGTAAAATTGACAATGGGCTTGGCCCATTGTCCTATGTTGGCCGCGGGTAGGGACTCCCTTGTGGGGGTCCCGTACCTCGTTTCGTGTCTTGTAATTTCATACACGTTTACGTTTAATTTAGTTCGTGTTTTAAAAGTTCTCGTTACGTAAATATCCTACACTTATATATTTAATTACGCTCGTATTAAATATATATACGTAATAAATAATATCTCGTGTTTTAATTACGCTCGTGATCTTGTGATCGTATGTTCGTGATTAATTATTGATAAATAATTATTACGTGATCGTTCACATAAAATACTTATCGTGTTCTAACACGTACGTAATACATAAACTCCTAATACGTAAACGTAATCATGTTATATTAGGAAAGTTTTTAACTAGTACGTACGAACTTAAGGTACTATGCATGGTAAAAGCATGCGGGTTTTACAACTCTTCCCCCCTAAAAAGAATAATTCGTCCCCGAATTATAGATAAAGTAAACTGGAAAAGAATAACATACCCAAATTCAAAATATGAAATGAGGGTAAGAAGTCCGGATAGACTCCTCTGTTTCCCAAGTGGCTTCCCGCTCGGTATGATCCCTCCATAGAATTTTGACGAATGGAATCGTCTTCTTTCTCATGACTCGTTCTTGCCTGTCAAGAACTCGTTCGGGTTCTTCTATAAAAGTGAGATCTTCACGAATCTGTTCCAGTGGATACTGAACCATGTGAAGGGGATGATATTGGTACCCTCTGAGTAAGGACACATGAAACACATTGTGCACATGCGAAAGTTGCAGAGGTAACGCCAATCGGTAAGATACTTCACCGACTCGTTCAATGATATCAAACGGTCCGATGAAACGAGGACTGAGCTTCCCTTTAATCCCGAAGCGTCTAACACCACGTGCCGGCGAAACCTTAAGGAAGACGTGATCTCCTACGTTAAAGTGTAAGTCCCTACGATGCTTGTCGGCGTAACTCTTTTGACGTGACCGTGCCTCCTGAATCTTCTGTCTAGCTACTGCGATCTTCTCATTTGTCATCTCTATGATATCTGGTCCTTCGAGTGTTCGCTTGCCAACCTGATCCCAGCAGATTGGGGCGCGACACTTTCTGCCATACAACATCTCAAATGGAGCACACTTGATGCTCGCGTGCCAGCTGTTGTTGTACGCAAACTCCACCAAACAGATGTATTCGTCCCAATCACCCGTCCATTCCAACGCACAAGACCTCAACATATCTTCCAATGTCTGAATGGTTCGCTCCGACTGTCCGTCCATTTGAGGATGAAAGGCCGTGCTAAGCTTAAGTTGTGTACCCCAAGCTTTCTGCAGACTTTTCCAAAAGCGCGAAGTGAATCGAGGATCTCTGTCTGAGACGATGCTGGATGGTGCACCGTGTAGTCTCATGATCTCTCGTCTGTACGTATCTGCGAGTTTACTTACCGGATCTTCCTTGCGGATCGGTAAGAAATGAGCTGATTTGGTAAGTCGATCAACGATAACCCAAATTGCATCGTGCTTCCTTTTGGTAGGCAGAAGACCGGTAACAAAATCCATGGTGATTTTATCCCACTTCCACTCTGGAATGTCTAACGGTTGAAGGAGACCGCCAGATCGCTGATGCTCGATCTTAACCTGCTGGCAGGTAAGACATTTGGAGACGTAAGTGGCCACATCCTGCTTCATACCACTCAACCAAAAGTATTGCTTGATGTCATGGTACATTTTAGTTGAACCAGGATGTATCGAGAATGGGGAGCTATGAGCTTCTGCTAGCAAAGCTTCCCGGAGTTCTTGGTCATCAGGAACACAAAGTCTAGTGCCCTGCCATACGATACCATCTGCATCTACTCTGAATTCTGTCTGCTTCTCCAAATTCTGAACTATCGCCCATAATTCTCCGTCATCCTTCTGAGCTTCCTTGATCTTAGATAGTAACTCGGGTTCTACTCTAAGATTAGCCCAGTAACCATGCTGTCCACGTACCATGATCTCGATGTCTAGTCGCTCCAAGTCTCTTATGATTTCCTCTTCGATTCTGATGCCGTTGATCATTCCGGACTTCCTGCTAAGGGCATCTGCTACTACATTTGCCTTTCCGGGATGATACTGAAGATTAATGTCATAATCCTTCAACAGCTCTAACCATCTCCTCTGCCTCATGTTCAATTCACGTTGAGTGAAGATATACTTCAAGCTCTTGTGGTATGTGAAAATGTCACATGATTCTCCATATAAGTAGTGTCTCCATATCTTCAATGCAAACACGACTGCAGCAAGTTCCAGATCGTACGTGGGGTAATTCTCTTCATAAGGCTTAAGCTGCCGTGAAGCGTACGCGATCACTTTCCCATGTTGCATGAGAACACAGCCAAGTCCCTTCCCCGATGCATCGCTGTAGATTTGAAATCCACCCATACCAGATGGTAGAGTAAGAATAGGTGCAGATACTAGCTTCTGCTTCAGGTCTTCAAAGCTCTTCTCTCGATCTTCAGTCCAGACGAATTTCTCCCCTTTCCGCATCAGTTTGGTCAATGGTAGTGCTAAGCGGGAAAAGTTCTCCACGAACCTACGGTAATAGCCAGCTAAGCCTAAGAAACTGCGGACTTCCGTCGCTGATGTCGGCCTCGGCCACTTAGTGATGGCCTCAACCTTCGCTGGATCCATAGTGATTCCTTCTGCTGATACAATGTGACCTAAGAATGCCACCTTGTCTAACCAGAACTCACACTTGGAGAATTTAGCATACAGCTGCTTCTGGCGAAGAATCTGTAGTACTGTACGAAGATGGTCTTCGTGTTCCTCCTTGGACTTAGAGAAAATCAGGATGTCATCGATGAAAACAATGACGAATTTTTCCAGAAATTCATGGAAGATTCTGTTCATCAGATCCATGAACACTGTTGGAGCATTTGTCAGGCCAAATGGCATAACTACAAACTCGTAGTGGCCATAACGAGTACGAAAGGCAGTCTTAGCAATATCCTGCTCATTGACTCGTAACTGGTGATAGCCTGACCTAAGATCGATCTTGGAGAAGTGTTTGGCCCCTTGGAGTTGGTCAAACAGATCGTCAATGCGTGGCAGTGGATATCTATTCCGAATAGTAATCTTGTTGAGCTCGCGATATTCTATGCAAAGACGCATACTGCCGTCCTTCTTCTTAACAAACAAAACCGGTGCGCCCCATGGAGATGCGCTCGGTCGAATGAAACCTCGTTCGAGAAGTTCTTGTAGTTGATCCTTCAGCTCCTTCAGCTCTATGGGAGCCATGCGATAAGGAGCCTTGGAGATTGGTTCAGCTCCTGGAACCAGCTCGATACTGAATTCCACTTCTCGTGCAGGTGGTATGCCTGGAAGTTCTGCTGGAAACACGTCTTGGAATTCTGACACTATAGGTTGATCCTGAATCGATGGAGATTCAACATCCATGTCGTGAACCGTAGCTAGGTAACCCTCACAGCCATGTGACTGTAGTGCACGCGCTTGCAGGGTAGATATGATTTGTACAGACCGTCCGGGTATGAACCCATTATGAATGTACTCTGGTGCATTGACATCACCGAAGATAACCCGATATGAATGGCAGTCTATGGTAGCATGATACTTGGATAGCCAATCCATGCCCAAAATCATGTCGAAGTCATTCATGTCCAGCGGAAGTGCGTCAATAGGTCGAACCTTATCATCGAATTCTAGGGGAAGACTCTTATATACATGAGTAATTAATACAGAGTCCCTCAAAGGCGTGGAAATAGTAAGCCTTTTTTCTAGTGGCAAGGGAGGCTAATGTTCTTAGCATAAGCAGTAGAAATAATCGAGTGAGTAGCACCCGTATCGAAAAGAACACATGCAGCGCGACCATACATATACAAGATTCCAGTGATGGTACCTGTAGACTTGTTGGCCTGGTCTCGAGATGTCGTGTAGACACGCCCGGCAGTAGGAGGCGGCTTGGTATCAGCATGTCCCGATGTACCCTCCATCTCGCCCTTACGGCAATCCTTCATAATATGGCCAGGAAGACCACACTTGAAGCACGCATCAGTATTACGGCGACATGGTCCTGGGTGCCTACGGTGGTAAGTAGAGCAAAGAGGATGAGTGTATCCTCCAGCAGGTGCTCTGGCTGGCTGAGGACCTGATAAAACCATTTACATGAGACATAATAGTTGGGTACAAAGGACAAAGCGGATAATCGTAAGATTGAATACCAGTGATAGCTGGACGGCTAGGCTGCGAACCTCTCTGGTTCTGGTCCCTACCGTTTCCATGGTTCCTGGTAGAATTTTGCTAGAGTGTCAGAATATGAGTTATAACATAAAACATAGGAAATTTCGTAAGTATTAGGACCTGCTGTTGCTGGATTGCCCGGTGTTGTTACGGTAATTGTCATTACCGCCACGCCTATCCGTAGCAGATCGGTCATTAGTCTGACCATTTACCTTGGGCTGATTAGGCTGCTGCTGAGTAGCTGGCTGAGACCGGTCTTCAGTTTTCTGCCTGGAAGATACACTTAAAGAGATGAATAATTGACATATGGAAGTATACGGATTGAGCACCGCTTGAATATGAAGGTTGTACCTCTTGTCGGGTCTTTCAGCTTCCCCGAACTCATCCCTCTCCTGCAGCATCTCCAGTTTTCGTGTTTCATCGGCCACTTGTGCTACAGTATTGAACGTAGCACACACCAGATTGTTTGCGACCGATATGCGAAGAGCCCCTCTGAAGGGATGTGCCTGCTCTTCAAGAGTACCTTCTGCCGCACCAAGGAAACCAGCCAAGCGAAGAAAGCGCTGCATAAACTCGTTTCTATTCTCCCCAGCTCTCTGACGGATCCCATGGTACTCTCTCTTTAGTTTGTCCTGCTCAGCCTTGGGAAAGAACTGCTCCATCACCCTGTCCTTGAACTGAGCCCAAGTCAAACCAGCAACCCACTCATCACCACCTTCAGATTGCATCAAAGCTAACCACCAGTTAAGTACATCGCCTTCGAACCGATAGCATGCCAACCGCGCCTTGTATGCGGGGTCACAGCCCATAGCGTTGAAGATCTTCTCTATGTGAGCCAACCAGCTTTCAGCATCGCTGGGGCTATCAGTCTTCTCAAAAGCTTGAGGGCGGAGCTTGTTGAATCTCTCCAGCCATACTGCTAATGTCACTGGAGGAGGAGGAGGAGGTGGCTGATTGTGCTGCTGCTGATTGTTGGCAGCTTGAACTTCAGCACGGATGTCATTCCTAAGTTGAGGAAGCAAGGCTTGCATGGCAGCCTGAATTGCAGCATTGAGCTGCTCTTGTTCGCGTGTGAGAACCATCTGACAGTATGACATAAAACATATGATTAACAGTTCAAAACATAAAATATAAAATATATACATGAAAAAAAAATTCTACTAAAAATTTCACGAGAAAAATTTTATGCAAGAAAATTTTCTTGTATGAATGCATGATGCAATTTTATGAAAACTTTGGATGCTCGAGAGTGAACGCCTCTGGTCATTTCACTCAAAACAAAAGACATATCGTGGGGACGCCTATGGGTCGGTCCCAAATCTAAAAGTTTCGATAAAACACATGCGACTAAATAGGGCCAGTCCTGTACCAACCATTACTTAGTCAAAAACCCTGTAACAATGACATATATATGTATGCTTAAAATGATGAATGCATGAAAACAACTGTCAGTTCTAGGAAGACCGTAGTGACTACCCACTAATCACAGGTCATATTTGAGAGCCTACAGGTCGAAGCCTTCGCTCTGATACCATAATTGTAACACCCCATTTTGGAAAGGGAAATATCACAGTAATTATGGCGTGTCATCAAAGCATACAAGGTAAAATGTCTAAACATTACTTGACCATATAAAGGAATATACTGGAATCAAACATTGGCAGTCCAAAAGTAAAGCTCATCACACACAAACATAGTATAGTAAAGGAAAAGGATGAAACAATGTCCAAAGCATAAGTATCATAAAGAAAGGAAATGCATAATGTAAAGAAGGCTAGACAGCTTCCAGTCCATATGCACATACTCTTATTGTCTACGAGCGTCCCTGAGTACCTGCCGTTTTGGGAACATAGAAAAGGAAAACGGCTGAGCAATACGCTCAATGCACAGATGTACAATAAAGCATGAATAGGATAAGCATATAACATAATAACAGCGGAAGAAACTAAGTCCCGAGTAACCTGGTTAAGTCTTAATAAAACTGGTTTTATAGTTTGAAAGTCTTATGTTTATCTTATAAAAACTGTTTGTCATATTTTACCATTAGCCAATATAGGTCATGAATATCCACCGTGCATGAATAATTGGAGGGGTGACCTCATCATGCAAATTAGAGGGGCTGCCTCTAATTTAATATACTGGTTTTATGGGTAGGAGGGATCAGCTCCTTGTGAAGGATGCAAGGCACACACCGCATTCACCATGTAATCCTGAATAAAAACGTGTAACTAGGATGCACCCATACGCCCCACATGATAAGTATAAATAAATGGCCAAAAGCTGAAAGGACGCCACGAGCAATCACTCCGCCGTGGTGAAGTCATAACATCAGTGCCTCTAATGTTATGGTTATGGTACCTCCATAACTAGGTGAAACTGGTCATGCATGTATATGGCTATAGGTAATCATATTTAAACATAAGCAATCAAACTCATACTTATACTACGGGAAAACAGTTGGCTGCATACGGGGAAATCCTAATAAGGAAAGAATGTCCATACTGAAAGGACGGGAATCCGTACCTTATGTCCAATGAACGAGAACGATGAACTGCGAGAATCCTACTTCCGAAACACTAATGCTACATAAATACGTACATGAAATAAGTATCTGCTTACTACATACATAGCTGGTTTTATGTCATGTCTTAGCTTATTTTATGTGTTCTTACTATTTTACACTGTTTAAAGCCTTAAACTGTGTTAAATCCTACATTCTGTTCATTCTGATTAAGTATTACTGATATCTCATGTGTTAGTATACTTAGTGTGTAATAATAAGTAACTTTCCAAAAATAGCAGGTTTCCTAAAATAGAAAGTTTCCAAAAATAGAAAGTTTCCAAAAATAGAAAGTTACCAAAAATAGAAAGTTTCTAAATTAGAAAGTTTCCAAAAATAGAAAGTTTCCAAAAATAGAAAGTTTCCAAAAATAGATTTACTGCTTAAAATAGATAAGTTTCTAAAAATAGAAAGTTTCCATAAGTAGATTAGCTGCCTTAATTAAATAAGTTTCCATAAAAAGATTAGCTGCCTTAAATAAATAAGTTTCTAAAAATAGCTGGTTTCCATAAATAAAATAGCTGCCTTATTTAATTAAGTTTCTAAAATAGAAAGTTTCCATAATTAGAAATAAGCTGGTTAAATAAGCTAAGTAAATAAGCCTGAGTATTTTCATGATTATTTTCTAAGTCATATGATATATTATATAGTTTAATAATTATTTCATGTAATTTAATTAAACTATAGGTTATAATATTTAATTAAAGTATGACATGTTTTAATTAAATATATTAAATACTTAGGTTAAAATATGTATTATTAAATACTAATAATATAACCTAAGTCATGTTTAATTAATTAATTATATCCATGGTTTTTAAAATAATTAATTAATTATAAGTCTTAATAATAAAAATACTTAGGTTAAAATAATTCATGTTTATTAATAATTAGTTAACCTAAGTCATGTTATTAAATTAATTACATCTTATTAATTTAATTCTTAACCTAAGTTTATAACATAAACAACTAACATAATCATGATCCGGATCTAAGCTTAAAACATGCACCGGATATGAACAAACACCGTACCCCGAACCAATTCGGGGTACCCCCTTGCTGCCGTGGGACCCACACGCACCAACCAAGACCAAAAAGGTCTTGGTGGTGGTCGGTTAACAACAAACCGAACCCCCTTGGGGTCGGTTGTTCCTGCGGCCCAAAACAAACACCCCTTAGATCCACCCCTTTGATTAATTAATGACCAAAACATATTAGATCTAGGTTTAATTAATGTGTTTTTATGAAAAACATCATGTGTTCTTAATTAATAAAAGATTAATTAAAAAGAAAACAAGTAAAAAGGTTTTACCGTATTGTGGATCAAAAGGGTGAAGAACAAACATGAACAAACACTAAAATAACAAGATCCAAGATCAAACTCACCCCCTTATGGTGGTTTGTAGGTGGCGGCACACAAAGGAGAAGGAGGAAGGGTTTCTAGGTTTTCTTGAAATTCTTCTGTAAAAATAATCTGAGTAGTAAAAACTCTTAACCTTCCTTTTTAGTAAAATTGACAATGGGCTTGGCCCATTGTCCTATGTTGGCCGCGGGTAGGGACTCCCTTGTGGGGGTCCCGTACCTCGTTTCGTGTCTGGTAATTTCATACACGTTTACGTTTAATTTAGTTCGTGTTTTAAAAGTTATCGTTACGTAAATATCCTACACTTATATATTTAATTACGCTCGTATTAAATATATATACGTAATAAATAATATCTCGTGTTTTAATTACGCTCGTGATCTCGTGATCGTATGTTCGTGATTAATTATTGATAAATAATTATTACGTGATCGTTCACATAAAATACTTATCGTGTTCTAACACGTACGTAATACATAAACTCCTAATACGTAAACACCTCCAAATTCATACAACTCAGTACAGCGGAAGACTAGTTGGTGTTACGGGAAAGCACATTACTCACATCATAGACAACGCATAAAAATCGCGTCGTTTAATAATAAATCATTTCTATTCATAAATATCAAAGTTACATCGGTCCCAAGTCATATTATTTCATACAAAGTTTTACAAAGTATTTGAATGGAAAAATATTGTTTAAGTGCGGGCCATGAATTCTTGTCGTCTTCCCGAGAATTACCTTCAAGTACCTGAGATAAAACATGTTAAAAGAAAAGGTCAGCGATAACGCCGAGTGAATTCATAGAGTTTAATAAATTCCATCAATATAATATCAGTATAAAATTATTACTGAAAATCATTTTGTATAAATTATTTTAATAGGCCATAAAATAGCCAAAGTCATTTTATACAAATCTTTATCGAAAAATCATAATATAGGCATTTGCCTTAAAAATCGTTATACGAATCATTATCGTTAAAAACACCATACAATACGTTTTTGCAACGTTGTATAGATTAAATAAAACCATTATATGAATATGGTTATAAAAAGCCTTAAAAATCATTATACGAGCCAATGTCGTAAAAACGTCATACAATACGTCTTACGACGTTGTATGAAAATAAAAACCGTTATATGAATATGGTTATGAAAACCAAAACACAAACATAATATCAATAGTATGACCCTGTATTGCTAGTCAGGCAATACATCGTAATTCGAAGCGTCTAATATTATTTTGTTAACTTGGATTATTATAAGCCGCATGACATTGTTACCTTACTAAACCAAAACGGGTAGCTAACCCGATACCAATTTTGCCCATCTAAAGTAGCGTGTCGTCACAAAGGTCACGCTATGGAAATCTTCTCATACATAAATTCGCTTACCAATCAATGTGGCACGACGGGGATCAACCGTCAAGGCGCGAACTGCGGTGATCGTCCCCAAATAGTACTATTAAATGCATAAGCGTCTACCAAATCCCGGTAGTTCACAATTCATGCTAATGGGACTTTTAGTGACATAACCTAACTTTAATAATCCATTTAATTTCATCTATCGGGTCCTTTAATCCTTTATCGGGTCATACAATCGGTTCATTCAATCATTCGGGTCCAAAATCAATAAACAAACAATCGGGACAAATGGTGTCCTAATTTTATAAAAACTAACATGTTATCTCCCTCGCGGGTTTATAAAACATTTATAAAAACATTTAAAAGAGTGCGAGGCTATGAACTCACGTTCATGTGGGAAGGCGGGTTATCGGCAATTCAGACGTACGGTACGTGCTTCAATCACGGAAACCTATATAAATAATAATCGGTCTTAGACGTTTGTCCAATGACTTTATAAAAATATCAATTATGTATACATATGATGATTATATATATATGATGATCAAGTGGGTTTACATATTCTCGTTTACTCATTTTAGAGTTATGTGTTGATAACTTTTATACTAGTTTACTAGTTTTTACCCATTTACGTGTCTTAAGTCCGATAAACTTATTATAAGTTCTTTAACTTGTTTTAATCCCTTTTATACCTATATTATCAGTATATATACTTTCCATGTTGGGCCCAAATGCGTTAAGCCCAATAAGTTCTTTTTACAAGTTTTTATCTTATTTAGTCCAATTATTAGTCCAATATGCTTAATTAGCTCGTAAATGTCCGTATTTCTTATAGTTTGGGTTTTATCGGTTTTTACTTGTATTAGATACTTATATATCAGTATATTACTTTTATAAACTTTACATTAGACGGGTTTGGTCGTCTAAGTTTTATTTAACAAAAACGTTAATTTTTACGGTATTAGCCGAAAAAGTCGTAAAAACAATGTTTATAGTTTTATAACTTATAAGTATTATTTCACTACCATTTATATAAGTTATTCATTCATTTACCCTTTTACATATTTATATAAATAAGTTTTATAAGTTAGTGGGTTTTCATTTATATTTTATATCATTAAATTTTGAGTGCTTATATAATAGTATCATTCTTTAATTTCCAAAAATCTGATTTTTAACTTCATCTTCACCAAAACTGCCATATCTTGAGTTCTATATGGATATAGAAGCTCAAATATTTATCACATAAACTACATGATATGTGCTATATTTAACTCTATTATAGCTACTGTTGAATCATCTTCTAAATAAGTTCTAAAAATCGTCCAAAACAGTAACTTCAGATTTATACCCTAGACTTGTTTTGATCATATCTCACTCATTATTTTGATTCCATTGCATGGCCAACTCTCACATGTGTACAAGACCCATAGCTTACTGTAAATCCATCCTACTTCATCATTTTATCAGTTCATGACTTGCTTCTTTACTGTTTTATACAGCCATCAAATTTAACCAAGATTTTAACCTTGTTTCTTATGGTTTTTCACCTTTGTAATCATGTTTATCAACAACAAATCCCCACATAACATTTTTATCATCATATAATCATCATAAATATATACAATAGGAAATAAAATACATGTTTACATAATCAAAATAACAAGAAGTTGAGTAGGACAATCTTTATACCACCATGATGATGTAAGTTGTGATCAAAACATGGATTTTGATGGAGAAACTTGTGCATAGCCAAGACCATCTTCATGACCACCATGCTTCATGAATACCTTATGGAAAATCAGCCCTACTACTCCATGAAAACTCCTCCTTGGATGTTATAACTTGCACCAATCTTCATCTTTTTGAATGGAGATTAACATATGTTAATTATAACATATGTTTATGGTTAAATTTTGTATGAAATGGGTGTTTTGTGGAGCATTTGGGACGGCACATTGTGCTAGAGAGAGAGAGTTTGTGTGTTGATTGCATGGTGAAATGAAAACCATGGTTTGTGTTTGTGGTTTTACTTGTTTTGTGGGGAAAGTAGCTTAAGTATGAAGCATTGCTTACAAGTGTAAGCTTTTTGTTTACAACTTGACACCTCAAGTGTGTTGAGCACATGGTTTGGCCGTCCATATTGAGTGGGGTGGGGCAAGTTTTATCTTGTCTCATCCCACTAATTTACGGGTACTTCTCGATTCTAGTTTCCTCGATTTGCGTGCCCTCGGGTCGTTTTACGAAAAACGTTTTTATAAATTATGAATCAACGGCACAAAACGAATCTAATAAAAATTGTCTCATCAAAAACGGAGTTCGAAAACATAAATACGTAATCCTAGGGTTTCCGGTTTAGTCGTAAAGGACGTTAAAATAAAATCGTAAGTCCTAGTCTCTTCTCGTAAATTTGTGAGTTTATGAACTAACACAAATTTAAAACTCCAAAATAATATTCACGGATAAATTTATTTTCTGAAGTGTCGGACTGTCACCAAAGACGGTGTACATAAACGTAAGCACGTAACGTTGAATCCTCCGGTTTAGACGTAGTCGATGCTACTCCAAGACGTAAATCCAAATTTCTTCCCAAAAATATGTGAGTTCATATTGTAAATTGTTTTTAAATAATATTGAGAATAAAATATCAACCATAAATTGACGGATTGTCACAGCATTTACCCCTAAACAGGATCTTTGTCCTCAAAGATCATCTTACCTTACTACTCGCTTCTTATAGAGTTAAAGCCATGTGGGTATTTCCTCCACACTCGGTCTTTTCTCACAAGTGTAATCCATTATAATACGCGAGTTTCATCAAACATAACTACGGGAATAAGATCAGGCTACATGTTGACTTACTTTCTCTATCCATGATGTTCACGGGTTTCTGATGAATGCAACTTTTCGCCGATCTAAGCTTTACTAAGAACAATCAGATTTTCACTTGATAGATATTCTATCAAGTTCGATTTACGAAACATAATTCACGCAGTTCTTGAAGTCCTAGGGTAGATCCAGCTTGTATGCCTTTCAATCCCAACTTTTACATCATCTCAATGGTCCCATACAACGGGGACTTATATCCCATGATTTGTCAGATCATGAATTCATTTTTCCCAAGGTTAAAAATTGTGGCATAACTTCGCTACCCATTTGGCACTTCAAGATCTACATTTCACATTCACATAACCTCCTGCCCACTATCGGCAGTTAATAATCAGATCCTAATTTCAACAATCATTTCAGATCTCGCGGGTCGGGTATTTTGCAAGGATAGGTTCGCCATCATAGGAAACCTTAAACCTAAAAGACATGTCCAACTCACAATGGGTGTATGTCGGATGTCTTTATCTCAACTCTTGCTTACAGATGCTCTAAGATTTAGATCCTAACAAGATTCGATCTCAATCCTAACAAGATGATTATCAATGATAATCTCTCCAAAGAAAACGATTATACAGTCTATTACCAAAGGTCAATCATTCAAACATAAAACAGCATTTATATTACTTTGTATCGTTACTTTACCTCGTCCCTTCGATTGGGGTGGTACATAGTACTCTCATCAAGGTTCGTTCACAATGATTTCTGAGCAAATCTCTAGAAATTCGATGCGAAGCGAGGATCTTGATACAGATGTTCGATACAGGCACACTATGTTTACATAACTCTTTTGCATTTATCATTAACGGGAATGATATTAGCAGATTTGGTCAGTCTGTCGACGATGACCCAAATCGAATCAAATTTAGGTGATGACCTTTGCAATAGTTAAACGTTTACTAATGTATGAGGCGATGTCTGCCTTCATAATTACCATTAGTACAACTTCTTTAGACAAAGATACTTTTAGTCAAAGATGACATACATATAATACTTATACTTACAAATTCCAACTTAACTATATCTCACAATCCTCCATATTTAGACAATCACAAGTGGTCTTTTAAAATATTTAACGCTATCGGCTTCTCAATTCTGATGGTTCACATTAGCCGCGAACCCCTTTTATTATCTATATTATCCCTTTTTTTTATAAGCATCGGCTATATTTTAAATTGTTCGGCAATTTATTTTGCACCTTCATTATTAAAGAACATGTCCTAACTGGTTCTTTATCTTTTATACATAATGTGTCAGTATCTACATTCACTTTTCTAGATAAATAATTATCATGTCCATAATTCACTCAGATATTCTTTCTATAATATGCGGCAGTAATTACGTTCACCTTCCTGATGAAATAAATATCACAACCGCATTTATTCAAAATTCTTTCTTCATATCTTCTATGTTTTAGTTTCGTCTTTACTATCATTTTTATCCGTTTTACTCAATCCGGCGTCTAAAGCGTCGATAATTATTATAATTAATTAAATAATTATTAGTTAATTTTTATGAAGCGTAAACGTAAAAGTTTTAAATTTCTTAGTTCGACCAATTATATAAAATTTCAAAAATAATTTGAATTTAATTAACAAGATTTTTGTTGATTTATCGAAAATATTTAATAAAATTCGTAAATGTTCGAAAAACCTTTGTTTATACTTTGGTCAAAGTCTTCTTAGTTTGAAAAGCAAAAATTGTCGTTTTAAGTTTTCAGGTTATGGTATAAATGGTTTTACTCAATCCTTCCTAAGTTATCTTGAGGTATACACAAACATTTACCCCTAAACAGAAGTTTAGTTAAATGGTTTGTGTATAAGGGAATAATCCCTTCAAAATCCTTTGTTAAAACCTTTGTCAAAACATATTTCCATTTCTTTTTGGTAAAATCCAAAGTCTTAAATGGGCTCTTAATTTTTGAAGAGTCAATTTATATTCCATTATCCTTTAATCACATAGTCAAATCATGTAAAGGTTCAAGTCTTTAATCACGTGTTAATTATTCAAGGTTCAGGTTCACACTGTTCGGCCAATTCAGGGCAGTCTATAAATAATTATTAACTCATTCTTATTCTTATATACAAACAAATAGTCCTTAATGATCACGAGCATAAATTTTATCAAATTACAGCCTACACACGTGATTCACCAAATTTATGAATGCTACATGTGCATTGGTCAATCCAAACAACATCACGTGGAACTCATAATGTTCATTACAAGCACCAGATGTAGTGATTGGAATAGATAATCTCTTTCGCAGATGTGAAGTTGATGATAACCATGCTATGGATCAAATTTGCTAGAACCTTGTAAATGATCGAACAATTCTTCCATTTCGAGTTATGGATATCGTTTTCGATTGTCAATTTACTCAGTCCACAGTAATTTATAAATATAAGGAATGATAACACCATAGCTCTTCAGGATGACAGGCTTGGTATAATAAAATCATTCTCTGACAACTTTCTCAGTTGAACGGTAATTCCTTAAATTCAGATGGTGCTGACATACAGTGCACAGGCCACAGGTGCAGCACCGGGAATATAATCAATACCAAATTCAACTTGCCTTAATGGCGAAAGTCTAGGTAACTCATCAAGAAATACCTCCTAAAGTTTAGATAACATAAACATCTTTTAATAAATTCATTTTAGGTTCTTCTAAATTACAATATCTATAGCTAATTCACAACCATTCACAATATAGTTTCAAGTCTAAATGCATGATATGGTCATCCATCAAGAATTATTTAGATCACTTTTGATAATCAACATCTTATCATTTAGGGGAATTCTACTCGAGTTCCCATCAATTAAGACAATGTCGTCATGTCATAATCAATCAATCCATTCTACTGGCACTATCAACTTTTCAGTTTCATTGCCGTCGATAAGATGTGAACTTCTCAAAAGTCTAATAATAACTCATAATCCTTCACCAATTCAAGGATATATGGAGACATAACTACTATTGAAAGAGTAAGGTCAACGCATAATCTACGCGAGAGGATTTCAAATCAGATACAGACGAAAACATTTAATGAATATGAATATATATCCCTTGTTTTCATAATTTGAGTACGCATTCAAAAGCTCCTCGGATCGTTACCCAGGTCATTCAAATGAAATCAAATCAAAAGAAATGATATGAACGTTGATAAATCCAGTCGGGTATCAACACTTGGTAATCAGATTCTTTTCCTATGAATTTCACTACGGGAGAATTGGACAAGAAAGAATTGTCAATTGTCAAATAAGATAATTTCCACAGATGAGTAATTTCGACTCAGAAGAATAGATGCTACAGGCACATGTGTAGGTGTCCCTAACACTATGTCCCTATTTTCACTTCTTGCAGATCTCATAAAATTTAATCTTTCACAATCTTCAAAGAAAATGTAGTGTTTATCCATTAGTTTTATGGTGACTACTAATCAGCCTTGCATGGTCCATTCCAAATTGTATGCAGGCGCGCAACTATATACAATTTCAAGATTAACGATGCAATACTCAGTTCGTCAAAATTTTATCATCATGTTTATAATAAAAACATTTTCATGCTTAATTCTTAAATAAGAATCATAAATATATTTACAAAAGTTTTCTTTGTTATGAAAACAATTAATTTTTCCAAAGCATCTCTTAAACAACTTCATTTTGATATTAATCACTTATAAATCTCACTTTGAATAATCCTTATTGTGATGAAAATTAATTTTTCTCAAAGGATATCGTTTTAACTTTATAAAAACAATGTGTGATCTGCAAAAGAGTGATGAAAGCTTGTTCACCAAGAATTAACTATGATATGATAGGAAATGAGCTTAGCCAATTAATCATGAGGTTTATGACCTCGATGGCACTCACGAAGAATGATCCACAACGTAACTCAAATCAAGATGAGTACTTGCTCAATGGTTGCATCACTAATGTGAACATTAGGATGAAGCAATAAAAGATAGATAACATCGATACATGTAGAATTTAGTAATCAAAGGTAGTCTTTTTCATTAATCACAAACAAGTCAAATTGTACCGTAACACATTACATGTCACTATGTCATACAATTCTCGGAACTCATCCTACCAACTGATGTCTCAGTTAAGTTAGGGATTATTTTTAATAGATACCACAATGAATACTAATCTACAAGAGTCATTAGGTGTTCTGCCTGTCCCGGAAGATCCATCGGTCCCAATTCAGAAGAAGATTTCTTCAATTTATTTGTTGGACACTGGGCATCCTCGTTAGTGGACAATGGTCTAGGAACAACACTTAACACGAATCAACAATCAATTAAAACATTATAATTTAATCACAGAACTTAACGACTTATATTAATAATCTCATATTCCATACAGGTTAAATTTTACTTTATTCAAGTTTCAATCAACTTATACTCAATGCGATATTCTACCTCATTCTCCAATACTTACAACCTTATTCTTCGGCCTTGTAAAGGCAATACAATCTCAATATGAATCAACACTTAATTTCCAATCCTATTAGCTCTTACAACAACAATTATCAAATGAGTCACTAGCATGAAATGACTCGATCATTAAGTTAAACTTCTCGGAAAGGTATTAGTGGCATGAGGCTTCTGGGTAATGGTTCCATTGACAGCCTCAAGTGCATCATTCACCCTTTCGATTTCAATTTAAGAATTGGATGACAACGAATCTGATGACATCTTTCCAGGTGATAACGTTTTGTCAAACTCCACTCTATAAGGAAAGATCGTCATGACATCGATATCAGTTTTAATCTCGTCAATTCTTTTTCAATATCACAATCAACTAATATCTACATTTCTATGAATATCAATCATTTGTTGGGATCATAAATATCCACAACTTGGTTTAGATCTAGGATAGCTAGAATTCCTACGAGAATAGCTTCGATTAATTTACTAGGGGATTTAGGGTTACTTGTGACAATCGACGTCGTATAAATACCTCGTATAAAAATAAAAATAATCATCAAACAATCATGTAATAAAATTACATCATATATATATAATCCAAGTTATATATATTAAAATAACACTTCTCAGTCTTGGCCTTGTCGGTAACTCGGGAATTCTTCGGCACCGTTATAGTCAAAAGATTTTTAGACATTTTTAGAAAAATGTTTATAGTTAAAAGATTTTGAAATGTTTTATTCAAAACCTTGGTTTTAAAAATCTTTCGTTCTCTATAACGAGAGCTCTGGTACCAAACTGTAACACCCCCAAATTTATACAACTCAGTACAGCGGAAGACTAGTTGGTGTTACGGGATAGCACATTACTCACATCATAGACAACGCATAAAAATCGCGTCGTTTAATAATAAATCATTTCCATTCATAAATATCAAAGTTACATCGGTCCCAAGTCATATTATTTCATACAAAGTTTTACAAAGTATTTGAATGGAAAAATATTGTTTAAGTGCGGGCCATGAATTCTTGTCGTCTTCCCGAGAATTACCTTCAAGTACCTGAGATAAAACATGTAAAGAAAAGTTCAGCGATAACGCCGAGTGAATTCATAGAGTTTAATAAATTCCATCAATATAATATCAGTATAAAATTATTACTGAAAATCATTTTGTACAAATTATTTTAATAGCCCATAAAATAGCCAAAGTCATTTTATACAAATCTTTATCGAAAAATCATAATATAGGCATTTGCCTTAAAAATCGTTATACGAATCATTATCGTTAAAAACACCATACAATACATTTTTGCAACGTTGTATAGATTAAATAAAACCATTATATGAATATGGTTATAAAAAGCCTTAAAAATCATTATACGAGCCAATGTCGTAAAAACGTCATACAATACGTCTTACGACGTTGTATGAAAATAAAAACCGTTATATGAATATGGTTATGAAAACCAAAACACAAACATAATATCAATAGTATGACCCTGTATTGCTAGTCAGGCAATACATCGTAATTCGAAGCGTCTAATATTATTTTGTTAACTTGGATTATTATAAGCCGCATGACATTGTTACCTTACTAAACCAAAACGGGTAGCTAACCCGATACCAATTTTGCCCATCTAAAGTAGCGTGTCGTCACAAAGGTCACGCTATGGAAATCTTCTCATACATAAATTCGCTTACCAATCAATGTGGCACGACGGGGATCAACCGTCAAGGCGCGAACTGGGGTGATCGTCCCCAAATAGTACTATTAAATGCATAAGCGTCTACCAAATCCCGGTAGTTCACAATTCATGCTAATGGGACTTTTAGTGACATAACCTAACTTTAATAATCCATTTAATTTCATCTATCGGGTCCTTTAATCCTTTATCGGGTCATACAATCGGTTCATTCAATCATTCGGGTCCAAAATCAATAAACAAACAATCGGGACAAATGGTGTCCTAATTTTATAAAAACTAACATGTTATCTCCCTCGCGGGTTTATAAAACATTTATAAAAACATTTAAAAGAGTGTGAGGCTATGAACTCACGTTGATGTGGGAAGGCGGGTTATCGGCAATTCAGACGTACGGTACGTGCTTCAATCACGGAAACCTATATAAATAATAATCGGTCTTAGACGTTTGTCCAATGACTTTATAAAAATATCAATTATGTATACATATGATGATTATATATATATGATGATCAAGTGGGTTTACATATTCTCGTTTACTCAATTTAGAGTTATGTGTTGATAACTTTTATACTAGTTTACTAGTTTTTACCCATTTACGTGTCTTAAGTCCGATAAACTTATTATAAGTTATTTAACTTGTTTTAATACCTTTTATACCTATATTATCAGTATATATACTTTCCATGTTGGGCCCAAATGGGTTAAGCCCAATAAGTTCTTTTTACAAGTTTTTATCTTATTTAGTCCAATTATTAGTCCAATATGCTTAATTAGCTCGTAAATGTCCGTATTTCTTATAGTTTGGGTTTTATCGGTTTTTACTTGTATTAGATACTTATATATGAGTATATGACTTTTATAAACTTTACATTAGACGGGTTTGGTCGTCTAAGTTTTATTTAACAAAAACGTTAATTTTTACGGTATTAGCCTAAAAAGTCGTAAAAACAATGTTTATAGTTTTATAACTTATAAGTATTATTTCACTACCATTTATATAAGTTATTCATTCATTTACCCTTTTACATATTTATATAAATAAGTTTTATAAGTTAGTGGGTTTTCATTTATATTTTATATCATTAAATTTTGAGTGCTTATATAATAGTATCATTCTTTAATTTCCAAAAATCTGATTTTTAACTTCATCTTCACCAAAACTGCCATATCTTGAGTTCTATATGGAGATAGAAGCTCAAATTTTTATCACACAAACTACATGATATGTGCTATATTTAACTCTTTTATAGCTACTGTTGAATCATCTTCTAAATAGTTTCTAAAAATCGTCCAAAATAGTAACTTCAGATTTATACCCTAAACTTGTTTTGATCATATCTCACTCATTATTTTGATTCCATTGCATGGCCAACTCTCACATGTGTACAAGACCCATAGCTTACTGTAAATCCATCCTACTTCATCATTTTATCAGTTCATGACTTGCTTCTTTACTGTTTTATACAGCCATCAAATTTAACCAAGATTTTAACCTTGTTTCTTATGGTTTTTCACCTTTTTAATCATGTTTATCAACAACAAATCCCCATATAACATTTTTATCATCATATAATCATCATAAATATAAACAATAGGAAATAAAATACATGTTTACATAATCAAAATAACAAGAAGTTGAGGAGGACAATCTTTATACCACCATGATGATGTAAGTTGTGATCAAAACATGGATTTTGATGGAGAAACTTGTGCATAGCCAAGACCATCTTCATGACCACCATGCTTCATGAATACCTTATGGAAAATCAGCCCTACTACTCCATGAAAACTCCTCCTTGGATGTTATAACTTGCACCAATCTTCATCTTTTTGAATGGAAATTAACATATGTTAATTATAACATATGTTTATGGTTAAATTTTGTATGAAATGGGTGTTTTGTGGAGCATTTGGGACGGCACATTGTGCTAGAGAGAGAGAGTTTGTGTGTTGATTGCATGGTGAAATGAAAACCATGGTTTGTGTTTGTGGTTTTACTTGTTTTGTGGGGAAAGTAGCTTAAGTATGAAGCATTGCTTACAAGTGTAAGCTTTTTGTTTACAACTTGACACCTCAAGTGTGTTGAGCACATGGTTTGGCCGTCCATATTAAGTGGGGTGGGGCAAGTTTTATCTTGTCTCATCCCACTAATTTACGGGTACTTCTCGATTCTAGTTTCCTCGATTTGCGTGCCCTCGGGTCATTTTACGAAAAACGTTTTTATAAATTATGAATCAACGGCACAAAACGAATCTAATAAAAATTGTCTCATCAAAAACGGAGTTCGAAAACGTAAATACGTAATCCTAGGGTTTCCGGTTTAGTCGTAAAGGACGTTAAAATAAAATCGTAAGTCCTAGTCTCTTCTCGTAAATTTGTGAGTTTATGAACTAACACAAATTTAAAACTCCAAAATAAGATTCACGGATAAATTTATTTTCTGAAGTGTCGGACTGTCACCAAAGACGGTGTACATAAACGTAAGCACGTAACGTTGAATCCTCCGGTTTAGACGTAGTCGATGCTACTCCAAGACGTAAATCCAAATTTCTTCCCAAAAATATGTGAGTTCATATTGTAAATTGTTTTTAAATAATATTGAGAATAAAATATCAACCATAAATTGACGGATTGTCACATGATTAATTATTGATAAATAATTATTACGTGATCGTTCACATAAAATACTTATCGTGTTCTAACACGTACGTAATACATAAACTCCTAATACGTAAACGTAATCATGTTATATTAGGAAAGTTTTTAACTAGTACGTACGAACTTAAGGTACTATGCATGGTAAAAGCATGCGGGTTTTACATGTACACCGCAATGCCACCTTCTTGTTACGTTGCATAAGACATTTAGCAAAAAAATATATACACGGATGAAATGGCCTTGAACATTTCATTCTAATTCGGTAGCATTTTACCTCCGGTCGGTGAAGACCGTTGAACGATATAAAATATCGTACTTGTGGCATGTAGTTTCAATTAAGAACCTCATTGACAAGATTTCGCGGGTAAACCTGTTCTCTTTATTCGACCATCCAAATCTGACTGCAAACATAAAGAGTGAATCATTTGGATAATATTATTCGCATGATTTGAAGCCGTCAAATCCGATTCTTGGAACAAGTGAAATTCAATTAAGGATCGCACCATCGTTGCTTTCCAGTTGTCACGAGCTTGATTCATATAGAATCTTGCAAGTTACCTACTAAGTGTTGTTTGAGGTTAACACTAGAAGGATTTCCGCTCATCACCGTAAACACTAAAGAGTATCACTCTGAGTGTTCTGGCAAGATCACTAAGATATTGCGTAGAGGCCTAGAACTGTTTAAATTCAGTTAAGAATTAAACCACTGTTGCTTTCCAGTTATCACAAGCTTGATTCATAAAGAATCGCACAAGTCACCTACCATGAGCTTTTTGATATTCGCTCAAGAAGGATTTCCATCTTCATTGTTAATACTTTTGTATTACTCGGATGTTCAGGCAAGATCATGAAGATTTTGCGTAGGACTCTTAAGATCTTTATTACTTTTCATAGTGTGTGAAGAAGCAAGGAATTATGATAGTATGTCCTAATGAGATATTTGATGATCTCAAATGGCTCTAGACTCGATCGTGCACTTTGGATGTTAGTGATCGGAGGCTGGAGAGGAGTGCCACCATTTCAATACCATTTTACTCGGAGTGAATAAATCAATAGATAATGCGTTGTCTCCGTGTGATTAAAACAAATATCTTTTAAGAGATATCTGAGTTAGCTGGGATGGGTTGTGCATTGCATCACTGGGTCCATGATGTCTATCTTCAATATCAAGAATCATTAAAAATGATCTCAATAGCATATGAATTGACCCGGTTTCTGCCTAATTTGTAAGGAGGGCTACTTTCTTTACACCCTTTATCTTTACAATTCTTTTTCATTCTTCAACCCCTTCAATGCTTACCAATACGTCATAACTAGCACCTTGTTGTGATTTTTCCAGTGCTAACTTAAGTACTTGGTCGGCATTCAACTACGTTCACAATCTTTCTCCATCTTTCCTAAGGACTACTATTTCTAGCTATGGAATGTCCTTGGGAAGATTCCTCCGGTTCTAGAAGAATCATTGGACTTAACCTATCCTACCATCCTTATGTCACCACAATTGTTGGAGCATAGTTTGGCTGGGCCGGTTCGACGACACTCCTAGGCCGTTTGTCGTCTTCCCGGAATCCTGTGTAATGCTGCAAACAAAGGTAAACCGGTTAGATGTGGACCCGAGGCTGGAGCCCCGGGGTCCACCTCCGACGGTCAAGTTAGTATCGGATGAATATGTGGTATAAGAGGTGTAGTTATGAGAGAACTTGATTATAGAATGAGACCCCTACCCTTGTATTTATAGGCTTAGGGTTTCTTGAAGGATAAGTTAGGTATGTGTGGGCCGCGGGCCTGTTGGGCCGGGCCGAATACCGACTGTACGTCGACATGTCCCCTAGTCTAGTATGATATGGTCCATGATCATGTTATGCTAGACTCATTCGTGTATCACACTCACTAACAACCGCGTGCGGCTTATTGCTTAGGACATCCTCGTGGGTCGTCCGTAACATATGGCTCCACTCGTAAATAGGCTACCATTAGCAAAAATATGATGGGTTGGGGTTGCGAATAGTGAGCAAAGCCACTATACGTCATTATGTCCCCCAGTCTAGTATGCGTGGTTGTCACCAAGGTTACTAGACTTTACTCCATATCCGCTACCTGTAAGCGTATCCACGTCAAAAGAAATGAGGAACCCGCGTACGTAAGACGGGTGGGTGTACTCGAATGCTTGGTTTCCCGTGATTAGACGGTATGGACCCCGTAAGAAGAAAACATGTTCTATAGCCGGGGTAACACTGGCATTGGCAAGGTATCATTCTTATTCATCTCTAACGTGGGGATGGCAAGAAGGTTTTGTGGAGGTGGAGGTGGAACCCGTATGCTGCATCATGAATATTTAAAGGCGTACCTTTTATACCCACTAATGATGCAGCATAGTGCGAATATTTTATTCGGCTTAAGGACAACAGAAGGCGTACCTCTGTGGCAAGTTGATGCGGATATTTACATCCGTCTTATGACCACGACTTAGATAATGACTTAACAATTTTCACGATTTTTCCTGCACTAAACACGGTTGATCAGGCCCCGTCCAATTAAGGTCAAAAAAAATAAATTTTTGAAAAATCATTCCGTAGTCGGGGAAAGTAATTTATCGCGGAAGGCGTACTTCCACAACAAAGATATGAACCAACGGAAGACGTACTTCCGTGGCAAAAAGTATGAGCCAGTGGAAGACCTGCTTCCATGGCAAACGATGAGACAGCGGAAGATGTACTTCCGTGGTGAAAACAATAAGCCAGCGGAAGACGTACTTCCGCGGCGAAGTAATGAGCAAACGGAAGGAGTACTTCCATGGTGAAAAGAATGAGCCAGCGGAAGGAGTACTTCCATGGCGAAGATAACACGTGGAAGAGTACTTCCACGGCGAAAGATAAGGCGCTCGTGGAAGAGATACTTCCACGGCGAAAGATAAGGAGCTCGCGGAAGAGATACTTCCACGACAAAGATAATAAGCACGTGGAAGAGATACTTCCACGGCGAAGATAATAAGCACGTGGAAGAGATACTTCCACGACAAAGATAATAAGCATGTGGAAGAGATACTTCCACGGCGAAGATAATAAGCACGTGGAAGAATACTTCCACGGCGAAGATTAGAAGCACGTGGAAGAATACTTCCACGGCGAAAGATCACGATGCGCCGTGGAAGAATACTTCCACGGCGAAAATAACGATGCACCGTGGAAGAATACTTCCACGACGAACATTAGAAGCACGTGGAAGAATACTTCCACGGCGAAAGATAACGATGCGCCATGGAAGAATACTTCCACGGTGAAAATAACGATGCGTCGTGGAAAAATACTTCCACGGCGAAAATAATGATGCGCCGTGGAAAAATACTTCCACGGCGAAAATAATGAGAACGTGGAAGAGATACTTCCACGGCGAAGATAATAAGCACGTGGAAGAGATACTTCCACGGCAAAGATAATAAGCATGTGGAAGAAATACTTCCACGGCGAAGATAATAAGCACGTGGAAGAATACTTCCACGGCGAAGATTAGAAGCACGTGGAAGAATACTTCCACGGCGAAAGATAACGATGCGCCGTGGAAGAATACTTCCACGGCGAAAATAACGATGCGCCGTGGAAGAATACTTCCACGGCGAACATTAGAAGCACGTGGAAGAATACTTCCACGGCGAAAGATAACGATGCGCCGTGGAAGAATACTTCTACGGCGAAAATAACGATGCGCCGTGGAAGAATACTTCCACGGCGAAAATAATGATGCACCGTTGAAGAATACTTCCACGGCGAAAATAATGAGAACGTGGAAGAGATACTTCCACGGCGAAGATAATAAGCACGTGGAAGAATACTTCCACTGCGAAGATTAGAAGCACTTGGAAGAATACTTCCACGGCGAAATATAACGATGCGCCGTGGAAGAATACTTCCACGGCGAAAATAACGATGCGCCGTGGAAGAATACTTCCACGGCGAACATTAGAAGCACGTGGAAGAATACTTCCACGGCGAAAGATAACGATGCGTCGTGGAAGAATACTTCCACGGCGAAAATAACGATGCGCCGTGGAAGAATACTTCCACGGCGAAAATAATGATGCGCCGTGGAAGAATACTTCCACGGCGAAAATAATGAGAACGTGGAAGAGATACTTCCACGGCGGAGATAATAAGCACGTGGAAGAGATACTTCCACGACAAAGATAATAAGCACGTGGAAGAGATACTTTCACGGCGAAGATAATAAGCACGTGGAAGAGATACTTCCACGGCAAGCACGTGGAAGAGATACTTCCACGGCGAAGATAATAAGCACGTGGAAGAATACTTCCACGGCGAGGATAACGAGCACGTGGAAGAATACTTCCACGGCGCATGAATAAGCCAACGGTATAGATACTTCCGTGGCAAAGGCATAAGCCAATGGAAGAAATACTTCCATGGCAAAGGAATAAACGCGCGGAAGGGGAACTTCCGCGGTGAAGGAATAAGCCAATGGAAGAGATACTTCCATGGCAGAAACAAGCGCGCGGAATGAGCACTTCCGCGGCGACGGAATAAGCCAATGGAAGAGATACTTCCATGGCACAGAAACAAGCGCGCGGAAGGAGTACTTCCGCGGCGAAGGAATAAGCCAATGGAAGAGATACTTCCATGGAAAAGGAATAACCCGGCAGAAGGCGGACTTCTGCGGCAAAGAAATATATCCAAAGATATTTGTGTGTCATGCACGGAAATAGTGGTATTATTATACCCTGGTAGCCCCCAAGTTTAATGGTGCTAAACTCGATTAGTAATATTAAACTTAATCAAGTATTCAAAAAAAATACGGTCGCGTAGACCAACGCGAATGGACGTACCATAGCCGCGTACAAAAGATAGAGATTAGGTTCGAACGTGCAAACCAACACGGATGGGTCTTTCCATAACCGCGAATTGTCACATAGTATAAGACGTATCTTAACTAACTTATGGGATAAGCTATGCCGTTATGTGCGGCGTACCGCTACTACCATAAGGACGGTCAAAGTTTTGACAAAATTTTGTTAGACGTGCACAATGTGTCTTTTGCAAGTCCATCATGAGTCATGTGGTTCGCTAACTTACTACAACGTCTTGATAGCATGGTGTCTAACAAGGATACATGATCCATGGTCGTTGGGGTTGCATCCCTCTTACACGACAAGTTGAATTATTAGGTTCACTCAATCCTCTTATTTCACCTGGGAACGATGTATACATGTACGCCCGTAGGCAGAAGATATCCGAGTGTACGGACTAGCACGGATGGACGTACCATGACCGCGAATAAAAAATAAAATATATTATTTAAAGAAAATATATGTAATATATCTTACCGATATAAAAGATATATATAATATCTTTTATAAATTAATAATATCAAAATATATCATATCTGAAGAGAAAAAAGATAAATAATATCTTGTATTAATTTAAATGATATATATAATATCCTTTTTAATATAAACAATATACATGAACTTACAGATTAATTACGGAAGACGCGGCTCATGGCCGCAATGAAAAATAAAATATATCTGAACATGCAGACTCTCGTGGAAGGACGAGATCCACGACCGCGAAACAATCACTTGAGAATATCGGTAATATCCTATTAAAAATTGAAACGTGATTTGATTTAAAAATAATGACTAAAATATGTCAAATGTACTGATGACGTTATTGGTAAACCATATTTAGATTTTATCGAAAAATATCCTATTAAGATGGAGTATTATCGCACCAAAGAATGTCAAATATCTATTAAGATATTATCAGCACCTCATCTCGTAATAATACATCGGCACCTAATCTCGTAATAATTTACTAGAATAATATATGTGCACAATCTCGTAAGACATTAATATTGGCACTTGTAATTAGATATTACCGATGTAGCAAATCATGCAAAAAATAAGAATACCAGACTTTAGAGATACCGGCTTTTGAAGCTGATGTTTGTTTATCGGTAGTATGAGGCCACGGGACATTGTTTAGTCAAGGTCCCACGGATGGCGCCAACTTGTTGGAGCATAGTTTGGCTGGGCCGGTTCGACGACACTCCTAGGCCGTTTGTCGTCTTCTCGGAATCCTGAGTAATGCTGCAAACAAAGGTAAACCGGTTAGACGTGGACCCGAGGCCGGAGCCCCGGGGTCCACCTCCGACGGTCAAGTTAGTATCGGATGAATATGTGGTATAAGAGGTGTAGTTATGAGAGAGAACCTGATTATAGAATGAGACCCCTACCCTTGTATTTATAAGCTTAGGGTTTCTTGAAGGATAAGTTAGGTATGTGTGGGCCGCGGGCCTGTTGGGCCAGGCCGAATACCGACTGTACTTCGACAACAATCGTCACTGTCGTGAATAGAGATGTTGTGGGTAAGTATACGTCACCATGAAATCCATTTTAATATCCAAATCTATTTTGCTCCCCCTTAACATATGCCACGATATTCGAAAACATGTCACACATGTCGGGATGAGCCAGCACATTAAGTCAAACCATTATTGATCTCAATATTAAATCACGTTTCTCCCCCATATTAAAAATATTAACCCAACCGATGTTTTTAATATCAATTGATTTAATAGCATTTTAAGAAAAGTTTGGGAAGAAAAATGCAAATCCAATTATCTTCATAATTTTCACAAGCTCCCCCTCAAATTAATGAGGGTGTACTTGAAACGTAAATAAAATATCTTTTAAACACAAGTGTAAGGTACTTTTCACGTGCAAAGATCATATATGATAATGTATTCACAAGATTAGCTGTTTATGAGGTTGGACCTGAATGATGGAGAACATCATATGATAGAATCATATGGTTCTTGTTCACGAATGTTGGTCGCCTCATCACGTCTGAAGTTATCTCTGACATCATGTGTATGATTGATATCGTTGTCTTGACACCAATTAGTGACCTTGGCACTTTCGGCATCAAAGATCTGAATGATGGACAATTGCTCCCCTCAATTGTTGACCCGTGTTCTATCGAAAGAGTTGTAGTCGCCGCTTGAGTAGTTGCATCGTCGAGTATGTAGATATCAATTGTAAATTGCTATGGTTGGTGGAGATGATAACTTCATAAAAACAAGATTTCTCTTGTTTTAACAAATAAATGCACTGCCACGTACATATATTCGTGTTAGATTGTGTTATTCCGTAAACACAATCCCTTACATGGTTATAAAATAAACTATGCCTGAGAAAATTAATTCCTGTTGTTGAGTCAAAGCTTTCCGGTGAAATGCTTGACTTTAATATGAAAAGCGGGATACTATCTGAAATAATAGCAAACCATTTTGAGCATGTTTTAAATTATTTAAACTTCTGCTTGAACTTTATTTACAACCCCGTGTCATTATTAAACGACATTTCTAGTATCGTAAATATTATCGATTCCAGAAGACATGCTCTTTTTATCAAAAACATTTTCGAACACATAATTTTGAAAGATTTAGAAAAAACCTTTTGAGAAATTCTCGAAAAACTGTGTTCAGTGTTTGGAAAACCAATTACTTGAGCTTAATATGTTGAATATCTTACAAAACGAGCTCAAGTCTGAGAAGTTGTAAACTTCCCATTGTGAGGATAAGTTTATCATCGGCGATAAACTTTCCTTTTAACTGAAGAACGAGTCCTAAGTTGATATTTACTTAGAAGTCTGCTAGCCTCAAAATATTGAGTCAAACAAGAATGCCCAGTCATATGTTTATTATGTATCGTATATTAGAACTTTGTAATAGGTAGTAGGTTAGTCGTGTATTACGGGCTTAACTTTAAGCTAAGGTTCATTCATAAGTAACCAAAGCCCAAAAAGAAAGCCCGGCCCATAATCATATAGCCCATTATGCTACATGTCAAAGGCTATAAATACCCTTCCTAGCATTTTAGGAAGGGTGTTGGTCATTTCATTATTTCTCTCTCTAATCTAATCCTCCAAAAGTTCCAACCATTCTCTCTACTTTCTCTCACTACTTTCTCTCTCTAGAATTCATCTTTTATCTACCTTTCTTTCTTGTTTAATCATCACAAATATGGGACAACAATTGGTATCAATCGCCATGGGGTAGTTTTGTGATTCGTTGTTGATATAATACTTGGTTCGTGTGATTTCCTCCTATAATCATCTCGGATTCAAGTTTTTCTTGTGCTTTCCGTGCTTTACATCTTGATTTACATCTCCTACATAGTTGTGGTAGGGATTTGATTGCTTTTGGTTGGTTAAAATCACGGAGTCTTGTCAAAAATCTCATTTTTTTACCAAAAGTTTCAAAAAAGTACACGCATTCCGACAGAATTCCATCGGAAAACGGTTTAATATTCCGACGGATATTCCGATAGAATTCAATCGGAAAAGGGTTTTAATATTCCGATCGTTATTCCGATTGTGGATTCCGACAGCCTTATTCCGACAGTGATTCCGATAGGTTATTCCGACAGTGATTCCGACAAGTATTCCGACAGCCTTATTCCGACAGCCTTATTCCGACAGTGATTCCGATACCACATTCCGACAACATTCCGATAGCACATTCCGATGGACATTCCGATGACATGTTTAGCTAAAAAAATTTCGAGTATTTTTTAAACTTAACCACTATCTAGACTAGTTTCGGAATATCGTTTACACGAAGATTAAAAAAGAGTTAAAAATTTTCCGTCAAGTAAATTCAAATTTTTTCCATATTAGTTTTAGGACATTTCTAGCTCGATTTCAAAATTTGGCGATTACAAAATTTTTTGGTCTACCGTTTTGTCGGACTGGGGTATTTATTGTCGGACTGAAGAAAAATTGCAATTTTCGGAATTTAAACCACAACAACAATCACAACAAATCTACTTAAGATCCATATTCACTTCATCATTTCAGAGAATATTGAGATGGATTCTACTGCCGAATATCGTGTGACGAACAACAACATAATGGTGGCGGGTAACAAAGAAAGACCACCAATGCTTGTGTCGGGTCGATATGATCAATGGCAATCTCGTTTTCTACGTTATCTTGACACAAAACCTAACGGTGATGCTTTAAGGCAATGTATTTTGGAAGGACCCTATAAACTCTCAAGAATTCAAGTTCCTAGAGTACCAGCCACAGACACTACTGAAGAACAACCAGCTTATGAACGTGATGAAAAGAGGAACGACCTCACACTAGAGAACCGTACTTGGTTTGATGCTGAGAAGGAAGCAATCTACTTAATTCTCAGAGGAATTGGAGATGATATTTATTCCACGGTTGATGCATGCCCTACTGCTCAAGAAATGTGGACGGCTGTTAGACTTACTTTTTGGTAAGCTGGCGCCTTTCACGTGAGTTGGACTAGATTTATATACTTTGCTACACGCAGGGACTTAATGTGTAAAGTATGTATAGTTTAGTTATGTTAGGCCTATAAATATCCCCATGACTCTCCATGGGGGTGTGGAAGTTTAGTCATATTTTTCATTTTGTATTGTCTCACTTGAAATAATACACACTTTCCTTTCACCTCTCTCTAACTTTCTCTCACTAGAACTAATCATGTCCATCATGTTCTTTGATCATCCCCGACCCCCCGATCTTAGGTGCCTTTTTGATGCTTGTCAATTAGTATCAGAGATAACCGGGGGTGTTTTGTATCCGTGTGTGTTTGTGTCGTGTTTTCAGATTTGTGTTGCGTAATCAGATTTTTGATTCGTACTATTCTGTGTCATGGTAGGTATTCGTGTGTATGTTTCATTACTACTATTTTTATCATTTCATACCTCGTTATATCAACTCTTTGTTCGAAATCTGTGTCAAGTCTTGTCATAATTCTTTTGTCCTCTTTGTGGTACCATTTATTGGTTTTTGTCATTTCATTGAATTGATCTGATTATTTTTTTTTTGGAAAAAGGGTTATTGCAATTTGACCAGATCCTTATTTTTCGGTACTTGTGCTTGTGGTTCCGATTTCCAAATTTTTGCGGAATCCTACATTCCATGATATTACGGAATTTTTGCTTCACCACTTTGCGGAATCAAACTAGTTCTGAAGTTGCGGAATCAAACCATCTCTACCATTGCGGAATCATGCCTACTGGTGTTGCGGAATCATGTTGATTTGGTTGCGGAATCATGTATTCCACATTGCGGAATCATGGTTGCGGAATCATGGTTGCGGATTCTTGGTCAAGTAATCGAATGTGCATTGCGAAATGATAACTTCAAAGAAAAAAATTGCGGAATCATGCCAATGTAAAACAAACCGTGACCATGCAATATTTTTATATCAACATTACATCAACATTACATATAGTCCGAGACTTCCCCCATGATCTATCAATCCAAACCCATCTTCATCATATCGTGTCAACTCGGTAATTACCGAGTTGACCGGGTCAAACTCACTGAGTTCATCTACTTTCAAAATCTCATCATCATGAAATATATCAGTTTCAAAATCTCATCATCATCATCTTGACTCGAAAAAACATTTATTCAAAATCTCTTATTTGTTTACACTTTTTTTTACTAATCTTCTAAATAAGATTTTTTGCGTGTAACTTGTCATCACTGATTCGTATTGGGTGTTTACCCATTTTCATATACGAGATATGTTAAGAATTGAGTATAACAAGCCTGTTAGACTCATTCTTTATCTTGTTTTTCAAATTAAAACCGTCATGCAATCATATATCATACCTACCTGAGATCATATCAATGATCTTGAAGACTGAATCATCTCTTTGTTCTTCATGATTATTTTTTTTCGATCTACGCATATGAGGTCAGATGGGTATTGATGACTTGTTTACGGGTGAGTTGTAGATGGGGATTTGATGGTCAGCGTTTGATGTGTGATGAGTATGGAGATGGGTTCTCGTGTGATGTAGATGGGACTGTGATGTGGGAGATGAATATTTTGATGATATACAAGGTGAGTTGTTGATGGGGATTATGATAATGGCGTTGTTAACAAGTAGAGATGGGAGGCGATAATGTCTATGTTTTTATTAAAAGGATGAGTTGATGGGGGCGGAACTTTCAAGATATGAAAAGTAGGTTTTGTATGTTTTGGTAACTGTGAAAATTTTTGGGTGGAGAGTATATATTTCCCAATTATATCTTGAAACTCATTTTATTGGGACGTGGTGTTTTTTTGTGGTTATCTTTGGGTCTACATGGGCACATAGCAAAAGGGCGGATATAACTATGAGTTAATTTTGAGTTGTGAGAATATTTATCCCACCCTTGTTTACCTAATTTGGATGGACCGGGTATATGATGGGCTTGGCCTTTTGGTTGCTTATTCTATTTAGGCTGAATATAGTTATATATGGCTAAAATTTAAATAAGCTATCTGGATAAATTGACGGGCCGATCACTACTTTACCGAAGGCATATTGTGGGCCGATTATTTTTGTAATTTAATTCGGGATGACCGATTTTATATCCGAATTTTGTAAAAATAATCATGTCAGATTTGAGTTACGGGGTTATTGGATTGAGCCGGGTATTTCGAAAGAACCAAGTGGTAAAAAAATTTGTCAGCTCAAAGGCTTATGGTACAGGTTTTTATTACTTTGGCAGGCCGTTTAAACAGTGACATTCTGACCGGGTATCCATTTTCGCTCATAACACTTCTTCACGAACTACAAACACAATAAACATGATACATTACACTAAAACGATCCTTATAAAAAATTCACCTAAATTCCTAACGGCTATTACGGTTTATGTGATTACGAAGATGATTCGATGCTACTTATTTGAGGTTGAAGTGAGATTTTTCAGAGGCGTTCTTATTTTATCTTTAAAGGAGTACTTACGACTTTATAAGATAACTTGTTCAAGCATATACGGTTATGGATAAGACTTGAAGTATCTAGTTTCCAGTGTCAAGGGGAGGATGGACGACAACATGGATAACTATCAATTTTTGGGAGCTTCGTTGCGGTTCTCAGTATCACACACACTTGCAGTCGTGGATTTCTTCAAGATATGTAGTACCTTTTCATATACCGCCTGTTTTGGTATAGGGTACTTTAGAGAAGTTGTATTTTTTATACCGCCTTTTGGTATAGGTTACGTTTAAGACTTCTCTGCATCGCTCTTTATTCTACTATAGTGCAAGCTTAAGTTCAAGTTTGGGGAATTCTACTTCAGTTTCAAGTTTGGACTATCGGGTTATCTTCATCAGTGGTCATAATCAATAGCCAACAGAATTGATAAGGGGATTCAGTTTGGGGTGATCTTGAGAGAATTTTGTTTAGAGAGATATTATTGACATCTTCTCACATAGTAATGGTTACTAAGTAAGCGGTTCCAGTTGGCATACCACGTAGACACATGAAGGATGATTCCCTTAATAGGTATCATCCTGAAGGGAGAAATGTGTACATGCGGGGTCACTTGACTTTGGTGTTACTGTTTCTACATAAAGGGATAAGTTGACTTCATTCGGGACTTAATTGACTTTGATGTGGCAACTTTTCATCATCACTGTCCAGTCAGGAGAAATGTGCATTTCCGGGACTTAGTTGAGTTTGGTGCTACGGTTTTACTTCTTGTTCGGGATAGAGTGTGTACTTCTGGTAATCTATCATTGAATCAAGACTGAGATTGCTTCAAATTGTGAGAAAATGTTGATGATGTTATCACCTCCCACAGATTTTCTCTGTAGGATCTGTTTGGGAAGGAGCAGTCTTTACTGCTTGTTTTATGAAAGGCCTTCTAGTTGGGAGGGAGTAAAACTCAACTAGATTCTACAAAGCTGAAGAAATAGAGCTGGAGTATTCAAGAAGATGAAGGTCGTTGAAGACTGTCTCAAGGAATGTTGGAATTCAAGCTTATCACTTTTCTTATTTTTGCTTGTAGGAATCATTGTAACCAACTCACGTGAGTCACCATCTTGGAGGAAGATTGTTAGACTTACTTTTTGGTAAGCTGGCGCCTTTCACGTGAGTTGGACTATATTTATATACTTTTCTACACGCAGGGACTTAATGTGTAAAGTATGTATAGTTTAGTTATGTTAGGCCTATAAATACCCCCCATGACTCTCCATGGGGGTGTGGAAGTTTAGTCATATTTTTCATTTTGTATTGTCTCACTTGAAATAATACACACTTTCCTTTCACCTCTCTCTAACTTTCTCTCACTAGAACTAATCATGTCCATCATGTTCTTTGATCATCCCTAACCCCCCGATCTTAGGTACCTTTTTGATGCTTGTCAATGGCTATTGAAAGATTGCAACAAGGTGAATCACTTAACAAACAAGATGTGAAAACTAAGATGTTTTGGAACTTTGGAAAGTTTACATCAAAGGATGCGGAATCAATTGATTCTTATTAATCTCGATTGTACAAAATGATGAATGATATGACCCGAAACAACTTGCAAGTTTCCACCATGCAAGTCAATGTCCAATTTCTACAGCAACTTCAACCAGAGTGGACACGGTTTGTCACCTTGGTGAAACAACAACAAAAGTTAGAAGAAGTCTCATATCAGAAGCTCTTTGACATTTTGAAACAATTTCAAAATGAGGCAAATGAACTTCGAGTTGAACGAGTTGCAAAGGTTTCCAATCCACTTGCTTTGGTGTCTACCACTCAACATTACCCAGATTATCACTCTCGTACTTCAAAGACCAACTCTACTCAATCATCATCACCACGATCATCCACTGTCTCCAAGTCACATGCTCCAACAAGATCCCGAGGCAAAGAATTTGCAAGAGCACCTGTTGGGAATAAATTATGGGTCAGTTCACTAGACGCTGATAGAAAGAATTCAAGCGCTGATAAGATGACATTGGATGCTGACAGCCAAGCGTTGACATTTGTAGAAGTCAACGCTGATAGCCTTGAAGATTAACACTGATGGAATATATCTTCATACGAATCTTTTTGTTTATTTGTTTCTTTATTTGTGTATGGTAAAGATAAGCTCGACATTGTATTTTCTATTATTATCTTTACCTAGAATAGTTGATTCGTAGCTTATTGTACAAGACTTCTTAATCTATAAAAGAAGATCTTTTAGGTTAATGTTGATTATCAGTTATCATAAGTTTTCACAAGTTAAACCTCTTTCATTGTAATCAAGTTCGATCATTCTAATACAAGTGAAAGTTTGTTTAACATCTTTGTGTTTTAGATTAAGTGTTAATTCTGCATAACACTTAGTTACTTTATTCATAAGCAAAGGTTTCTCTACGTGTATTACTTGATCTAATCTCGTATACACAAAGCTTAATCGATCTAAGTTTGGGATCAACAAGTGGTATCAGAGCTTGTTGAGAAACTTTTGATCTTTAAGTAACGCAAGAACCCTAAAACACCAAAAACCCTAAAAACCCTAAATTTCTCAAAACCCTAAAAACATCATGTCTGGCACAAATCAGCCTCCTGCTCTAGTTTTGCTACAAAACAACACCACAAACCCTAGCATCAAAATTCCCATGTTTGATGCTAGGAACTTCGAGCTTTGGAAGTCGAATTTTGAGCAATATGTAGCCATCCATGACTACACTCTTTGGGAGATTGTTGAATATGGGAACACATTCAACAAAGCTCAAAAGATTGCTAATACTATTGCCACAAGGATAGCTGTTCCTAATTGTCCTGAAGCTGATAAGAAGGAAAAGCCTGAAGATGGAAGAGCTGTATCTGCTGAAGATATAGCCAAGAAAAGGGTGGACATGAAAATCTTGAACATCATGAAACACGCCTTAGGTCATGAGAACCAGCACAAGTACAAACGCTTTGAGTCTGCAAAAGAGCTTTGGGAAGCTCTTGAAGTAGCACATGGTGGCAATGCTGACACAAAAGAAGAAAAGAAGAAGCAACTCATGCATGAGTATGCTGTCTTTAAGGCTCAACCCAATGAGAATCTCAGTAGTGTAAGAAGTAGACTGCTTGACATTACAAGTCAACTTTCCTTCATGGGAACACAGATTGATGACCCTGACTTGAATGCTACTTTTCTCAAGAGCCTTGGTGATGTATGGAAGATTGAGGCAAGATCCATTCTTGTCAATAACACCCACAAGACCTCCAGGTTTGATGACATCTTCAACAAACTAAGACTGTTGGAGAATGAATGGCTTTTGGAGAGTGATAATAAATCTTCCAATAGCAACATGGCCTTCTTCTCACAAAGTGAAGGCCAATTTGATTCCATGAACTCCTATGGACATCCAGTCACTGGATCTCAATGTGTCAACGTTGGATCACAGTCTGTCAGCGCTGGATCATATCCTGTCAACGCTTCACACTCAAGCGTTGACACACACAACTTTGGCGTTGATAGAATTAAACCTGCTGGTTTAGATCTAGATACTGTGTGTGCATTCATTGCTTCTTTGCCCAGTGATTCAAGGATTACATATGAAGATCTTGAGCAGATAAGTGATGAGCAATTGGAAGAGATGGACATCAAGTGGACTATGGCTCTTGTAAGTTTAAGAGCAAACAGGTTTAATAAAAGGTTCAAGAAGAAGATGACCTTTGATGCTAAGGATGTCGCTGGATTTGACAAATCCAAAGTTGAGTGCTACAATTGTCATCGGATGGGGCACTTTATGAGGGAATGTAGATCTCCAAGAAGATCTGATGCTGGTAAGCCTTCAAGCCAAATGGTTAAGAGCCAAGATCCCAAGGCCATGGTTGCTGTTCAACAAATTGATGGTGTTGGAGGATGGGACTGGAGCTGGAACTTTTTGGCTAAGGATGAGGAAGAGGACAGAGCCTTGGTTGCTGAAGTTAAAGAAGAGCATGTTGAATATGCTCTTATGGCACACTCCTCCTCTTCATCAGATAATGAGGTATATGATGATGCTTTCTGTTCTAAGGGTTGTCGTTTAAATACTGAAAAACTAAATCAAGAGATAGTAAAATTATTAGATGAGGCAAGTGCTGAAAGATGCAAAGTATCTAATTATCAAATTGCTCTCACCCAAACAGAAAAGACAGTAGCTGAGTATAAGAAAATGGAGTTTGATTTAAAGGATAAAATAAATATCTTAAAACATGAGTTACATCAAAGTAAAGATATTCAAGATATCACAAACAGGGTTAATCTTGATTTGATAGCTCAGTTAGATGAGGCTAACAAAAATAAAGATAATGTGAGTCTTAAAATCCAGAGATTTGATAAGGCCACACAATCCCTAGGAGAGTGTGTTAGTAAACAAAGAGACTCTAAGGACATGAGTGGGATTGGGATGAAAGATTATACTGGTGTTCCACCACCAGCTGGGGATTTCTATGGTGTCCAATCAAAGGACTTATCTTGGACTGGCTTGCCAGAACTCCAAGAGAAGGAATTCATTCCTCCACCTAGAGTGATTTCCCCAGTTGAAGAATACAAACAAAAACTGACTGACCTAGATGAGTGGAAGAAAGCTAACCACACTTTGTTTGTTAAGGGAGGGTTGTTGTGTGAAAGTCCTAATGAGCCCACACCAATCATGAGCCATGATCCTACACCTATTAAAATCACACACCCAACCACTGGCAAAGCTGTTGACCTTGGCCCACAAACTGTTAGAAAACCTAGTGTTAAGTATGCAGAGATGTATAGGAATACTAGGTCACCAAAAAGCCAAGTTAGTAACCATGGAACAGGCTTCTTTGCTTCTAGACCTAAGACTATGTCTAGAAAAGCTTGTTACTCATGTGGTAGCTTCTCACATTTGGCATACAAATGTGTCAACACTTCCAATGTCAACGCTGATAGGAACCATTTCAGCGCTGACAAAAGTCAATATAGGTCAAACACTGTCAGACCCAATACCTTTGTGAACAAAAGTTCACAAGTTGTTAGACCAGCCCCATTCTTTTCTCGAGGGTCTAACACACATGGCCTAAGACCTTTCCAAAAGTCAAACACTTGGTCCAATAGGCAATGGGTTCCTGTAGCAAACCCTAGGTTTAACGCTGATAAAGGCAATCGGGGCGCTGATAAGAACAATTTCAGCGCTGACAGACACACTGCCAAACCTAGGTATTTGCAACCACAGGGAAATTGGTCTAAAGCTTCTACTAGCTTAACATGGAGACCAAAACAAGACCAAAACCCTAATTCTACTGGTCTTTCTATGACATGCAACAGGTTTCATTATATTTCAAAGGTCATGTCAAGACCAATTGGGGTTAACTGGGCATTTCATCCAAAAAGGGATGAAAATGGGGTTGTTATGAGAACCAAGTCTGTTCTTGTTGAACAACCAGATGAATCCAAGTCTTCCAAGGCTTGGGTTCCCAAAGAAAACTAATGTGTTTTCTTTATGTGCAGGGCATTCAGAAGAAGATCAATGATTATGGATATTGGGATAGTGGATGCTCAAGGCACATGACAGGAAAGGAAGACTATCTGACAAACTTCACTCCTATTCAAGATGGTGATAAGGTATACTTTGGAGGGGGCTATGGCACCATCACAGGAAAAGGAACCCTTATTACCAATAATCTACGTTTTGAGAATGTCTTCCTGGTAAAAGAACTGGATTATAATTTGTTTAGTGTATCACAAGTATGTGATAACAAAAATAAGGTTCTTTTCACAGATACTGAGTGCTTGGTGTTAAGCAAAGATTACAAGCTTCCTAAGGAGAAATACATAGAATTTAGAACACCAAGGCATAAAGACATATATAATGTGAATCTTAATGGAATTAAGATGAATAATAAAATGATGTCATGTTTTTATGCTAAAGCTTCAGTAGATGAAAGTAATCTTTGGCACAGGAGATTAGGGCACATAAACTTTAAAAATATCAATAGACTTGTGAGACTTGGTTTAGTTGATGGTTTGCCTGAAAAGGCTTTCCACAATGACCACACTTGTGTTGCATGTCTTAAGGGCAAGCAGCACAAGGTCTCATTCAAAACTAAACAGGTGCACTCTAGTTCTAAACCACTTCACTTATTGCATATGGACCTCTTTGGTCTAACTAATATAGAAAGTTTGAAAGGTAAATCATATTGTTTTGTCATCACTGATGATTTTTCCAGGTTTACATGGACTTTCTTTTTAGCCAAGAAAAGTGAAACTGCCCAAATTTTGATTAATTTCATTACCCAGATTGAGAAGAAGAATGGTAATGAGGTCAAAATTCTTAGAAGTGACAATGGGGGTGAGTTTAGAAATCAGTTGTTAGATGATTTTTGTGCCAAGAAAGGGATTACTAGGCAGTTTAGCATAGCTAGAACTCCACAGCAAAATGGGGTTGCTGAAAGGAAGAATAGAACCCTAATTGAAGCAGCCAGAACCATGTTGGCTGATGCCCACTTTCCTATAGCCTTTTGGGCTGAAGCTGTTAACACAGCTTGTTATGTTCAAAATAGGGCATTGGTCAACAAAATACATAATAAGACACCTTATGAGTTACTTTGGGGAAGGAAGCCAAATATTGGCTTTCTCAAGCCTTTTGGTTGTCATGTAGTTGTTTTAGAAACTAGTGATGCCCTAGGTAAATTTGATGCAAAAGGTGATGAAGGCTACTTCATGGGTTATTCAGTGCAGAGCAAAGGATATAGGGTTTACATTAAAAAGGAGAAACGTATACTTGAAAAAGTACATGTTAGGTTTTTAGAGAGTAAACCTAGTGATCCTGAAAGTGGTCCAAATTGGTTGTTTGACTTGGAACCTTTATCTAGAGCTTTAAATTATATGCCTGTTACTGATCCAGACATTGTGAAGGTAACTTCAAGTGTTTTGGAAAAGAGAATTGGTAATGTTTCAGGTATACAGGTTGCTAAGAAGGATGGACCACCAGCAGTTGAGTCATCTCCCACACAAGAATATGTTACACTTCCTATATGGACAGATGAGTATTATGCTGCTGCTGCTAGAATAGATAATGGTGGTTTCCAAATACCACCAAATACAAACATGCATGGTTCTTCAGGCGCTGACAAAGGCAAATCAAGCGCTGACAAGAGCAATTCAGACGCTGATGGATCAGACGTTGACAACAACAGTTCAAGCGTTGTTAGCCCAAGCGCTGACAAACAAGGTTCAGACGTTGATGACACCTTTGCACCTCTTTTCTCTTCAAATTTTGAACAAGGTGGACCTTCCAATGTCCATGAAGAGATTCCTGTTGATCAAAGAGAGTCTGATGAAGAAGATATTGGCAACATGGAGCGTGAAGTTGAGGACACCAGACTTTTTGAAGGAGGAGTTCTCACTTCCACAATGAAGGATCACCCCTCATCTCAGATCATTGGTGATGTTATGGCTCCAGTTCAGACACGAAGATCCCATCAAAATCTTGGTGGATTTATTGCCAATATACACAAGAAGGTTGATACTCCTCTTGTACAAGCATGTTTGTTTGCATGTTTTCTGTCACAAGAAGAACCCAAGAAGATTTTTGATGCTCTCAAAGAACCTAGTTGGGTGGAAGCAATGCAGGATGAGCTTCACCAATTTGCTATACAGGACGTTTGGGAGCTGGTTGATTGTCCTAGATATGTGAGACCAATTGGGACAAGATGGGTTCTAAGGAACAAGAAAGATGAAAGGGGTATTGTGGTCAGAAACAAGGCACGTTTGGTAGCTCAGGGATATACACAAGAGGAAGGTATAGATTATGAAGAGGTCTTTGCTCCTGTTGCAAGAATTGAAGCTATAAGAATTTTCCTAGCTTATGCCTCTTGTATGAACTTCACTGTTTATCAAATGGATGTGAAGAGTGCTTTCCTCTATGGAACAATTATTGAGGAGGTATATGTTATGCAACCTCCTGGTTTTGAAGATCCTGAGAATCCAGACAAGGTTTATAGAGTGAAGAAAGCTATGTATGGACTTCATCAGGCCCCAAGAGCATGGTATGGTACATTGTCCGCCTACTTGGTGGAAAATGGTTTTAAAAGGGGCACCATAGATCAGACATTGTTCACAAAGAAGAAAGGTAAGGATGTCTTACTTGTCTAGGTCTATGTTGATGATATCATTTTTGGATCCACTAATCCAAAGATGAGTGAAGACTTTTCCAAGCTTATGACAGATAAATTCAAGATGAGTGCAATGGGTGAGATGAACTTCTTTCTAGGCTTACAAGTTCAGCAGAAAGAAGATGGCATCTTCATCTCCCAAGACAAGTATGTAGCTAAAATCTTGAATCAATATGGTTTTTCTCCACATGAAAAGAGTGCTTCCACTCCTATGGATAGGGAACACCCTTGGGGAAAAATTGGAGCTGGAAAGGATGTGGATGTTAGGCACTATAGATCAATGATTGGTTCATTGATGTATCTTACAGCCTCAAGACCTGACATCATGTTTGCTGTGTGTGCTTGTGCACGCCATCAAGTGACTCCCAAAGAATGTCACCTTTTTGCTGTGAAAAGAATTTTTAGGTACCTAAGATGTTATCCAGATCTTGGCTTATGGTACCCAAAAGATTCTCCATTGGAGCTTATTGCATATTCAGACAGTGACTATGGTGGTGACAAGTTTGATAGGAAATCCACAACTGGTGGATGTCAATTTCTTGGGAGTAGATTGATATCTTGGCAATGCAAGAAACAAACAGTGGTGACAAACTCTACAACTGAAGCAGAATACGTTGCTGCAGCTGCTTGTTGTGGAAAAGTCTTATGGATTCAGAACCAGCTGTTGGATTATGGGTATAATTTCATGCATACCAAGATTTTTGTAGACAATAACAGTAATTTATGCATTATTAAAAATCATGTACATCATTCTAAAACCAAACACATAGAAATTAGACATCATTTTATAAGAGATTGCTTTGAGAAAGGTTTAATACAACCAGATAGGGTAGCCACAGAAGATAATGTGGCTGATTTATTAACTAAACCTTTTGATACTGGAAGACTTCAATATTTGGTAACAAATATTGGAATGGTTAATCTCACTTAATATGTGTTTTGGAACCTTTTTGTAAAAGTATGTACAGGATAATGCATTGTTATTGGTCTTTGTGATGATTTAGATTTTTTTCCACTTTATTTTTCTAACACTGACAAAGGTAAATGTAACGCTGATAAGTGTTATTTTGCCGTTGTTAGAGATATCATTGTCTAACGCTGACAAGAGTTCCTTCAACGCTGATAAGTGTTGTCGGGGCGCTGTCAGCAACAAATGTTAGTTTTGTGGTTTTCAATCTAAATGTGTAGGTGGTGGTAGCTTTATGCCATTGGATACAGAGTTGCTTATGGATCTTTGAAGAGCTATTTGGACATGTTTTTGTTTATGGATGATGGTTGGAATATTTATATTCCTATCTTGACATAAATTTTTAAATGTTCATATATATTTTGAGACACTCATGTATCATAGTTTAAGGGGAGGTTTAAGGAACCTTTAGGACTTTTGGGTATTCTTATAATACTCTCATCACAATTCTAGATTGTGTCCACAGGTGAGTATGGGTTAGTTTTACTAAACCATGAGGCACTGTAGCATGCAAAGTTGACAAACTATGCATGCTGCCAAGACATTTTTGGCCTAGAATTGGTTGTGGTCTGATGGGGGACTTGGGAATAGTTTTGTTATGGGTTTACCTGGGAGTTACAAAGAATTTTATGAAATAACTTTGTTGGTAAGTATTTTGGTTAGCAAGGGACACTTGAGGACATTTGTGTCTATCTTGCTTAAGCAAGTGTGCATAAATGGACAGTGCTTGCCGCCCAGTAATTATTATCAACTTGCAAGATATTTCCCTTAGGATAAATTACTTTGTTAAGGTCTTTTTCTTTTTAAATATTTTTTTAGACGCTGACAAGTTTTTCTCCAAACGCTGTTACGTCCAATCGTGACGCTGACAAGGCTTTAGGCACACGCTGACAAGAAAATATAGCCGTTGGGCGTTGATGGGCTATTTTTGACCGTTGACACCTAGTGGGCCCTACCCAGTTGTTATTTTGACTAATCTTTGGCCGTAATTTTGGGGAGTTGTTACTTTTAATTAATGCATGGGATAAGTTATATTTGATTCAATATTTTCATCATTACTCTTTGAATATAACTGCCTCATTTTTTACCAATCCAAATCATGCATCTCTCCTATAAATTTGGCTAAACTTTTTGTTCTGGGTATTCATATTTTCTTGTCTAACATTTTTCTCCTAGATTTTTCCCATATCACATAACCTCAACAGCTTTCAACATGGCACCAAAGTTCAACTCAAACAATCTGACATTGGAGTTCAAGAGCCAACATAATATGGTAGCTTACTTGGCCGCTGATAATGATTTGTTCCCTCAGTATTCACAAATGGTGGCATTTTTAAATGCATCCTCAATAAGGTATGCACTTTCTCATGAACCGTTAGTCCCTGTCGCACACATTAGACAGTTTTGGAATAATGTCAGTTCCACAACAGCTAATGGAGTGACCACATTAACATCTACTGTTCATGGAAGAACATGGGTGGTCACTGAAGCCTTGGTTCGCCAAGCTTTACGTCTTGATGATGCTGATGGTGTGACTACCCTTGCCATTGCAACAATAGAACAAGGTCTTAGGGAATTGGGTTATCCTATTCCTGCTGGTAAAACTTTAAATAAATATCATAAGCAAGAATTTCCCTCGGATTGGAAATATTTGATACATGTCCTTCTTCAATGCTTAAGTCCAAAATGTACTGCTTTTAATGAAATTAACAGGTCCATTGCAAGTGCTTTGGTTTGTATGTCACGTGGGCTTAAGTATAATTTTTCAAAAATGATTTTTGAAGGGATGTGTAAAAATAAGGGAAGTAAAATGACTTTGGCTTACCCAAGATTTTTGCAAATGGTGTTTGATTTACAAGCATATTGTACTAGGGATCATGACACTTTTTATGAGATCCCTAAGCAAAAGAAAACCATTTTTGACAAAATGAGTTCCACAAACAGATCTATACCTCTCCCCCAAGCCATGCTTGAAGTAATTCAGGCTGCTCAACCACAACCAGACCCTGCACCTCAACTTGAGCCTATCCTTGAACCATTACCTTCACCTGACCACATGGACGTTGACCAACCCAATGTCAACGCTGACACTCAAAATGTTGGCGCTGACACAGCCAATCCCAACGCTGATGACATCCCTGAACAATCCCAAACACCCCTTAACCAACCAACACCCACACAATCTACCTCATCTTCCACCCCATTACAATCTAGGTTGAATAAACGCCAAAGGACTACTGGGGTGTTCTCCTCTAGTGGTCCTAGCCTTGTTGCAGAGAGAACCACCTCCACAAGTGTGGCTGGTGACATGGATGAGGCTGGGGCTATTGACACAGGCTTAGACGCTGGTCAAGACAGTCCCAACATCATTAAGACCTCATCCATGCCCTATGATTCTATTTTGGGAGGTCAAATCCCCATTCTAGTTGAGGGCAGATTGGAACCTATGACATTGAATGAATTGACGGCTGCTGTCATTAGCTTGCAAAAGCAAAATGTCAGCCTTGTACAAATTGTCAATAATCAGGGCCGCGAACTCCAAGTATTGAGAGAGCGGGTAACTGTTTTGGAGAATCCAAGTAGCAGAAGTAGAATGGAGGAATCTTCCAAAGGGGAGGATGAAGAGGATGAGCTGATTCATACAGCCAGTGAGAAGAGTTCACAATTTAGTGAATCTTTAAATGTTGCTGAAGCACTCACCAACTTGAAGAAGCACCCAATTATTGATACATCCAAGGTAACTCCTTTGAACTTGGAAGGATCTTTCACAGCAACAATGGGCGCTGATACAGGTTTGAACGCTGACACATCCAGCGCTGACAAAGGTAATCGGGGCGCTGATAAAGGTAACTTGAACGCTGACAAAGTTGCAGGTGGTGTTGATGTATTCCAGTCATCAGCAATCATCAAAGATGTGTCCACACATGTTTCTTCTTCTACCTTACCTATTATTGATCCAAAAGACAAGGGTAAGGGGATTATGGTTGAAGAAGATGTTCCAAAGAAAGATGCAGCACAAATTGCATTTGATGAACAGTTGGCTGCACAACTTTTGGAAAGAGATTTGAAGAGGAGTGGTAGATCACCATTTGTTGCCACTTCTGAGAGTGAGGAAGAGAGTGGTGATGAAAAAGAAGGAGATAGCTCAGATTCAAGTGTTCAAATTATTGAAGATCCAGAAAGACTTGAATATGGGGATGAGTTGGCAAGAGAAAGATTGAGTGATTTGAAGAAGCAGGTTGATTGGGACCTTCCAGAAATCACCAGAATGTACCATGCTTGGGAAGACAAAGTAATGGACAACCCAGGGATGAGCTTATCAGATCAAATTTGGGGGTTGGAAATCCTTCTCAGGGTACAAGATGATATAAAGGTGATTTTGAGGTTTAATGCACAAGAGGTCAAGACTTGGCTTAAAAGAGATAGAAGGCAGTTGTATTACAAGTTGCTTAGATGCCATCAACCTAGATGGACATACAAGAAGTTGCTGGCTTTATCTTTTGAGGAGCTAGAGTATAGGGCACATCCTATTTGGAGGCATGTGCAAGAAAATAATGTCTACCAGTTTCTTTCAGAAGAAAGGAAACAAGAGCTTGCTGAGGAAATGCAGATTCAAAGGAGATGAGGGTTGCTCAAAGACCAGTGAAGAAAGGAGATCCTCTCCAATTTCCCAAAGATATGGATGTGTATTATCCAACTGAAACTGTCATAAGGAAGCATCTCAAGCTTTCTCCATTGGAAGCTTCAGATTTGGTTAATGTAGTACCTCTAGATGACAGAAATCCAATCATAAGTTTTGATGAAGATGAGTGTGGATTTTGGAAGATTGGCAGGTTTGGAAAGGAGGTACACACTTTCACTTCAATTATTTCTATCTTTGCAAGCATAGACAGAGAAGACTTGGTGCATCTATGGAGATTGATAGAGGCCAAGTATACAGCTGAAGCACCTACTTCAGCAAATGGAATAAGACTATGGCACACATTTTTGACTTTGTGTGGTCCAAGGGAAGCAGATCCTGCCATATGGAAGGATCTTGAAGATGACCTCAGTAATCTTCATTGGAGGCTTTATTCTACTTGTGGTGTGTTTCATTTGAGCTCTATAAAGTTTTCAGAGTATCTACTTGTGGATGCTAACTATTTCTTGTCCAAAGAAGTATTGGAGAAGATGAAGGAGACACCCTTGGAGATTGATTATACTAGTGACGTGGCCAAAGACTTGATTAGATATGTTTATCACCAACATAAGAAGTTTTTGTAAGATTCCTCCTAAGCCTTAAGTTTTTATTCAGAAACTTGATCATTGGAATAGATATCAAGTTTAGGGGAGGATTGTTGGGAATAAATTATGGGTCAGTTCACTAGACGCTGATAGAAAGAATTCAAGCGCTGATAAGATGACATTGGACACTGACAGCCAAGCGTTGACATTTGTAGAAGTCAACGCTGATAGCCTTGAAGATTAACACTGATGGAATATATCTTCATACGAATCTTTTCGTTTATTTGTTTCTTTATTTGTGTATGGTAAAGATAAGCTCGATATTGTATTTTCTATTATTATCTTTACCTAGAATAGTTGATTCGTAGCTTATTGTACAAGACTTCTTAATCTATAAAAGAAGATCTTTTAGGTTAATGTTGATTATCAGTTATCATAAGTTTTCACAAGTTAAACCTCTTTCATTGTAATCAAGTTCGATCATTCTAATACAAGTGAAAGTTTGTTTAACATCTTTGTGTTTTAGATTAAGTGTTAATTCCGCATAACACTTAGTTACTTTATTCATAAGCAAAGGTTTCTCTACGTGTATTACTTGATCTAATCTCGTATACACAAAGCTTAATCGATCTAAGTTTGGGATCAACAGCACCATCACTCACACCTGAGCAATCATCCGAAGAAGACAGTGATGAAGAACTAGCTTAAGAGGATAGGGAATTCAAGCAACAAATGGCTTTCATTATGAAGCAATACAGGAAAATCTACAAACCCACCAACAACAACCTTCGAACATCTTCAAACCCGAGGAACACCTATGCAAAGAGTCCTGCAAGGTATGACACACGAAGACGTGCTGAGAGTCCTCCAAAGTATGATCGACAACCTAAGTATGATAATCAGAGGGTGGCTATTGTTGTTGGAAATAGGGAAACTGTTGGTACTCAAGTTGTGCAACAAAGTGGGATTCGGTGTTTTAACTGCAGAGGTTTTGGGCATTTGGCTAGGGAATGCAGGCAGCCAAAGAGGGTCAAAGATTATGGTTATCATAAGGAAAAGATGCTGCTATGTAAGAAAATGGAAGCTGGGGATCAAGTTATCAGCTGAGGAAGGAGAAATGCTTGACGACAAAAATGATGAACTCTCCGACCAAGAACTCAAGGCACATTATTCTTACATGGCAAAGATTCATGAGGTCCTTAACGTCACTGAAGATGAAAATGGTCCTATCTTTGATACCGAGCCAATTGATAAGGTACAACATGATGATGAATATAATGTGTTTGGTGATACACATGAGCATAGTGATCTACCAACAACAATTACTGACACGTGTATGATGGAAACGGTTGATAGCAATACCACACCCGATTCATCAGACATGTGCAATAATAAGTTTAAGGATGATCAACATGCAAATGAGTATGATGATGAGGAGCGTGTCGTGCTTGCTAATTTAATTGCTAGTTTACAAAAAGATTTCAATGAAAATAGAAAGAGTCAAAAGCAATTAAAGAAGGCAAACGCAACGCTCACTCAAAACTTTGAAGAAAGCAAAGTCGCTCTTATAAAATCTAGTGAGACTATTGATAGTTATAGGGCTGAGCTTCTTCAAACGACCAAAGAGCTTGAGGGGTACAAAAGTCGTGTTCTCAACGTTAAAAAGGACGATTTTGAAAATAAATACAACGAAGCTATTGCTTTGTTAACAAAAGAAAAACGTCAATTTACTGTCTTATTAAGTGATGAACGTCAAAAAACGTACCTTGCCACAACAAAAGTTAATGAACTTGAACAGAGGCTTTCTATGAATACCACTGATTCTGCTAAAATTCTTGACGAAAAGAAACAAGAGGTTGAAAAATAGAAACAAGATTTCAAAAATAGACAAGGCAAAGATACTGAAAAAGTAAAGGATCTCGAAGAACAAGTCGATTTTTTGAAAAAAGTCGTTTATAAAACGCATGACTCTATTCAAACCGTCAGAATGATAGCACCTCGGTCGTTTTTCAAAGGTCAACCTAGCTTTTCCATCCCCAAGTACCTCGAACAAGCTCAAGCTGCTAACCCTCAGTTATATCTTGATGAGTCCGAATGGACCGAACATGATTGCCCAGTAGCTAGCCTCGATAATGAAGAGACGTCCCTTTGGGATGAGGAGAGTAGATCACCGGTCAATAAAGATTTTGTGAAACCATATAACTATGCTTATCTAAACAGTCTTTATGGTCTTTTCACTCCACAAAAACAGAAGTCTCGTGAGGAATTGTTTTTAGAATGCAAACAAAGAAGAATTCAATGGAAAAAAGCTTTTGCCACGAAGAGGAAAACGAATGTTTTTAAATATATTAACTATTTGCCTCTTCATTCTTCTAAAAGTAAAACTAGAAAAACACTTGGTTTTCTTAAACATCACATTGATAATGTTCAATCAATTGTTGAAAGCGATTAGGAAAAATGTCAAAAGGATAAGTGGAAAACCGAGATTCCTCATGACATAACTGTGCTTGTGAAAGAACTTTTAATACCAAATACGAAGATAATAAAAGAATTTGTTCTTGAGTTTGAAAATTTGATTCGGTCTGAAATGTTTGATGATTTGAAATATGTTGAGTCTCTTGAAAAAGAAATTGATGAACTTCAAAATGACAAATCAGATTTTTTAAACGAATATGATCTACTCTTAGAAGAATGTCTCTCTAAAGATATTTTGTGTGTTACTCTTCAATCTTGTGCTGATATCGATGAATATTCTGATGTTGCATGCAAATATCTTGATAAAATCAAAGAATGTGAGCGTCTTGAACTTGAGCTTTCGAAACGTAAAGAAAATGTTGATAAAAAGGCTTTTGAGTTACTTCAACACAAAACTGATTTCCTTCAAAAACATTGTCATTCTCTTGAACTTGCTTTGCAAAAATACGTTGGTATTTTTCCACATGATAATAACTTGCAAGAAAAACTTTCCAAAACGTTTCGAGAAATGAATGAACATAGTTTGGAAATTAAAGGGTTGAAAGCTCAGTTACAAGACAGGGAAATAGCGATAGCAGAGTTGAAGAAACTCGTTTCTAAGATGAGTGGGAAAATTATGGAACCTAGTGTTAAGAAACCTGTTGTAAGACAACCCAATGCGCAAAAAGTGACTAGACCCTCTGTCTTGAGAAAACCATCTGTTTTCTCTAATTCTGCATTTGCAAAACCTGCGTTTGCCCCCAAGACGGATGGGAAGGATAGGTTACCACAAAACACTCCCAAAACACATATTCGATCACAAAGCATTAAGAACACAAATGTGGTTAAACCAGGGATGTATAGATTGGCCACTAAACCCACACACCACAAAGAAAGTCAATCACCTCAGACTTCTAGAAACACTAATAGACGTGTGTCTTTTACTACAGGAGTAATCCCCACTGATAGTGTTAGCTGGCCTCAGCTTAAGAGCACTCGCATGAATGAAAAGGTTTGGAAAAACAAAAGTCAAGGGAAGATGAAGACAGTAGAAGACCACCCTAGGATTTTCAATGTTTCTAAGAATAAAACGTCTGGAATCACGTGTAATGACGTTTTGAATGATTCGACTTTGAATGCTTTGAATGTTAAGTTTGTTTGTGTGAAATGTGGAAAGTGTGCTAATGCTAATCATTCTATGTGTGTTTCGAATAATGTCAAAGGCGTAGATACTAGAACTAAGAAGCAAACTACGATGCCTATTAGTGCTACAAAACCCAAATGCAAAGTGAACCATTCTGGTGCAACGCCCCCCCCCCCTGAGAAAAGTATTACATCAGACTCTACCACTAAGAACCCTAGAAGCAGAATTAGGGAATTATATGAGTCTGCTAGCAAGTCTTGGAAATGGTGGTTTGCTAATCAATGTCCTCCAGGATATAAATGGATGCCTAAGGTTAGGACAAAAAATGTGACTACGTGCGTTAGTGTGCCTCTAAGTGATGAAACTAGGGAAACTAATGAATCGAAAATCACAACTAACATGGAATCCAATATAGCAAATGCTCCATTGTGTTCTAATTCTTCTGCAGGTGATTGAAATAATTCTCTTCATACTGGACACCAGATGCACGAAGCACATGACGGGGAATCTCAAGCTTCTAATTAACTTCATGGAGAAGTTCCTGAGTACGGTCTGATTCGGAAATGATCAATTTTCACCGATCCTAGGATATGGAGATTTGGTTCAGGGAAATATCACTATCAAAAGGGTTTACTACGTCGAAGGGCTCAATCACAATCTTTTCTCGGTTGATCAATTATATGATGCGGATTTGGAGGTTGCTTTCAGAAAGAAGACATGTTTTGTTCGTGATTATGATGGGAATGACTTACTTACCGGTTCACGGGGTACTGATCTCTACACTGTCTCACTACAAGACTCCACATCTTCAACTCCAATTTGTTTCATGGCTAAAGCTTCAACGACTCAAGCTTGGTTATGGCATCAACGTTTATCTCATCTTAACTTTGATACCATCAACTTGCTTTCCAAGAAAGATATTGTACGAGGCCTTCCTAACTTGAAATTCATCAAAGATCATCTTTGTTCTTCTTGTGAGCTTTGTAAAGCTAAACGGAGTAGTTTCAAGACAAAGACTACACCAAGCTCTAAAGGACGGTTAGATCTTCTTTATATAGATCTGTGTGGTCCCATGCGTGTTCAAACCATCAATGGGAAGAAATATGTTATGGTAATTGTCGATGACTACTCAAGGTACACGTGGACCCTCTTCTTACGGCCCAAGGATGAAACACCTGAGGTTCTCATTAACTTCCTTAAGCTGATACAACGTGGTCTTCAAGCTCAAGTAAAAGTTGTACGTACTGAAAGAGGCACAAAATTCTTGAATTTAACTCTAAAGAAGTATTTTGAAGCCGAAGGGATTGAACACGAAACAACTATTGCTAGAACACCTGAATAAAACGGTGTTGTTGAAAGACGAAACCGTACTTTAGTTGAGGCTGCTCGAACATTATTATCTGCTTCAAAACTACCATTATTCTTTTGGGCCGAAGCCGTATCAACCGCATGCTATACTCAAAACCGATCGTTAATTATCCCTAGACAGGAAAAGACACCATATCACATAATTAATGATTGCAAACCTTCCTTCAAACAACTTCATGTTTTTGGATGTACGTGTTACATTATTCGAGATGGTGAAAATCTGGACAAGATGAAAGAGAAAGGTGATGCATGCATTCTAGTGGGATATGCAACTCAGTCTAAGGGATACAGAGTATACAACAAGAGAACAAAATTGATAGTTGAGACTATTCATATCAGATTTGATGAATTACAAGAAATGGCACTTGAACAAAATAGTTTAAGTCCCAATCCACAACGACAAAAGACTTTTGTACACAACAGCACGGAACTCGGCACTCAAGACCACAACCATGAACCGTCAAGTTCAAAGCTGGTTCCTGAACATGTTCCTAGAGCAGATATGACAGTGGACACGGCACTTGAAGAGTTGGAAATGTTATATGGACCAATGTATGATGAATATTTCACGGGGGAGAAACAAGTTGTATCAAAGTCTTCCACTGTCACTCATGATAAGAATGATGATACCGATCATCGTCAACAAAAAGATACAACCTCATCTACTTGAACACGGGTTGCTGCAGATTTAATTCCTCAGAATATCACTTAAACAATCGATCCTACAACATCCACAACTACTGTCATTGCTCCAGAGAACACAAATCAAGCAGACGATGTATTATCTGACGATGACGATTTTCACAACCCATTCGGTACACCGGTACACAAAACTGGAGAGTCTTCTACTCGCCATGTTGATCCGTCAAATATGCATACGTTCTACCAACGACATCCTTCACCACATCATTGGACCCGAGAACATCCTTTGGTTCAGGTAATTGGAAACCCTTCACAGCCTGTTCGTAGAAGATGACAACTAGCCATCGATGGCGATGTTTGTATGTTCGCACTCGCCGTGAGTACTGTTGAACCGAAAAACATCAAAGAAGCCATGGCTGATCATGCTTGGATCGAATCGATGACGGATGAACTTCAACAATTTGAAAGACTTAAAGTATGGAAACTTGTTGACAAACCATACGATGTGATTCCGTTAAATCTTCGTTGGATCTAGAAAAACAAGATGGATGAAGAAAACACGATCATCAAGAACAAAGCTAGGATAGTGGCTAAGGGGTATGGCCAGAAAGAGGGAATTGATTTTGACGAATCATTTGCACCAGTTGCTCGTATGGAAGCGATCAGGATTTTCCTTTCTTATGTTGCACATAAGGGATTCACTATTTATCAAATGGACGTGAAGACAGCATTTCTGAATGGTCCTTTGAAGGAAGAAGTCTATGTTACACAGCCGGAAGGATTCGTTAATCCTCATTATCCTGACAAGGTGTATCGTCTCCACAAAGCACTTTATGGACTCAAGCAAGCTCCAAGGGCGTGGTACGATGAGCTCTCGAAATTTCTGGTATCTAAATGTTTCTCAAAAGGTTCCATTGATCTAACTCTGTTCACTTAATAAATATGGGGATGACATTTTGCTTGTGCAGATTTATGTTGATGACATTATTTTCGGGTCTAAAAACCCAAAACTTTCAAAATGGTTTGAAAAAGTCATGGACAGCTAATTTGAATGTCAGTGATGGGCAAACTAAAATTCTTTCTAGGAATTCAAGTTCACCAATCCCCAAGTGGTATCTTTATAAACCACGCTAAGTATTGTCAAGAGATAATCAAAAAGCATGGTATGACTTCATGTGACCCATTGGGACACCATTATCAACCACATCGCTAGATGCTGACTTGGAGGGAAATGCCATAGATCAAACGAGATATCGTTCCATGATCGGTTCCCTCATGTACTTGACAGCAATTGGACCTGATATTTCACATGCTACGTGTTATTGTGCACGATATCAAGCACGACCCACTAAAAAGCACCTCAAGGAGGTTAAACGGATCTTTCGGTACCTCAAGAATACCATTCATTTGGGACTCTGGTATCCGAGGGAAACCGGTTTCTTTCTAACGGCCTATTCAGATTCTGATCATGCAGGGTGTCTTGATACACGAAAAAGTACTTCTGGTGGTGCACAATTTCTAGGTCAAGATAAGCTTGTGGGATGGTCTTCCAAGAAGCAGGATTACACGTCACTTTCATCAGCCGAAGTGGAGTATGTGTCTCTATCTGCGTGTTGTGCTCAAGTTCTTTGGATGAGAACACAACTCACGGATTATGGCTTCCACTTTGATAAAGTACCTATGTACTGTGACTCAAAGTCGGCCATAGCCATCTCCTGCAATCCGGTACAACATTTCCGCATGAAGCACATCGATGTCAGATACCACTTCATAAAGGAACAAGTTGAAAGAGGTATCGTTGAACTATACTTTGTTGGAACGGATTACCAATTAGCCGACTTGTTTAAGAAAGCTCTGTCGAAAGATAGGTTTAAGTACCTCGTTAGGCGAATTGGTATGAGATGTTTGACTCCAGCAGACCTAGAGATTCTGGCAAAGGTGCCTGCTTGATTTATCTATCAAACATCTACTTGTAAATATCTTTGAAAAAGCAAAATACAAAAATATAAAACATATAAAAACAAAACACAAAATTAAAAAGATTCAAAATCCAAAAATATTCTTCTCGACATGTCTTTCAGTATCGATAATATGGACGTACCTAGAAATGTCGCTCTATAACGACACGGGTGTGTACATAAAGCTCGAATGAAAGTTGTAAATATTTTTCAAAACATGTCATTTCTACTTTTAATAAAGGAAAAAGTCTATTTTGGACAATATTTCCAAACAACGGGTAGAGCAATCTATCTAGGGTTGAGCTTGTCACAAAACATTCAACGTTTTGAGCTCAACACAATGGCTTGTAATCACTTTCAGATTGCAACTCGGATCAATATTCATGGGGGAGTGTACGATTTAGTGCGCTTACCCTCAGCAAAAGAAGAGAAATCTTCTTACACTTGAGTGGATTCGTCAAGACATTCAAAGTCTATGAACTCAAGTTTATGCTTTAGAAAAACCTCTTCGACAAAAAGAAATAGGATTTTTCAAAAAGCGTTGAACACAATTTGTTCAAGAATTTTTCAATGATTATTCAAAATCTTTCAAAAAGTGTGTGTTCAACAACTCCCATCCTCAAAAAGAGAAATGTGGATCATATCCTCACAATGACAAGTCAATTGGATCAATTTTTGAGGGGGAGCATTTTAACTTCATGCAAAAGATTAACACATCTTTCTCCCGGAGATTTTCAAGACTATTTTTCAACATATATTTTAATCAAATTTGGTATCTCTAATATCAAAAGATTTTATATATTAGAGATAGGGGAGAAAATGTGATTAAAATGTGATCTTATATAAGACTCAAGCACTTTAACTCTTACCTACATGTGTGAAACACTTTCGATTATCGATGCACATGTGAAGGGGGAACATATCTGAAACGACAAAACTATCAAGGTGTTAAATGTTTTTCAAACATCTTGTTAGTCATTTAAAGTGGTTTTCATGGTTATGATCATATACCCACAACATCTTTAATTCACGACGTTATTGGTGTCAAAAGGGTGGTTAGGTTTAAGTCCTATGATCCAACCAGAACCGGAGGGATCTTCCCAGGGACAATCCAATAGATTATTTGAAGTCCTTAGGAAAGATGGAGTAGAATGTGAACGTAGCTTAATGCTGATTAAGTACTGATGCTAGCACTAGAACAATCACAACAAGGTGCTAGTAATGATGTCTTGGTAAGCATTGAAGGGGTTGAAGAATGAAAAAGAAATGTAAGGATAAAGGGTGTAACAAAGAAGCCCTCCATACAACTTAGGTAGAAACCGGGTCAACACATCATGAAGACAACTCATCATGGACCTAGTGATGTGAAGCACAACCCTTTCCTAGCTACTCAGGCTTCTCTTAAAAGAAGTTTGTTTTATTGTCACGGAGAACAACATGACTTCTATTAGCTTTCTCATTCCGAGATAGTTGATATTGAATAGGTGGCATCTGCTCCAGCTTCCGACCACGAAAAGTGCACAAATCGAGTCTAGAGCCTAGAGATCAATCAAATCTCATTAGGACACACGGATGACGAACAAGAGAGTCCTACGCTATATCCTTGTGATATTGCTAGAACACTCAGAGTGATACTACTTAGTATTTACAAAGATGAGCGGAAATCCTTACAGTGTTAACATCAAACAACACTACGGTAGGTCATATGTTAGATTCTTTATGAATTGAACATGTGTAAAACTGAAAAGCAACAGTGGTTTGATTCTGAATTGATTCAAACTCGTTTCAGGTTTCTACGCAATATCTTTATGGTCTTGCTAGAACATTCAGAGTGATATTTATTAATATTCACGCTGATGAATGGAAATCCTTCTAGCGTCAACATCAAACAGCGCTACGGTAGGTAACTTGTGAGATTCTTATGAATCAAGCTTGTGTCAACTGGAAAGCAACAATGGTAAGATTCTTAATGAATCAAACTTGTTCCAGGAATTTGAATTGACGACTTTAATCAAGCGGATATTTATCCAATTGCTTCACTCTTTATGTTCGAAGTCTTGCTTTGAGACGGTCGAGTAAAGAGAACGGCTAGTACAGCCGCGAAACCCTGTCAAGGAGATTCTTAATTGAATCTATCTAATCGAAGGTACGGTATTTAATATCGTATAACGGTCTTCACCGACCGGAGGTAAAACGCTACCGATTTAGGACGAATGTCAAAGCCATTCAATCCGTGTCTATGTTTTGTCTCAAGAAGGTGGCGTCACGGTGTACTCAGCAAAGTCAAAGATTCAAAAAAACCACATGATTATGCCTAAAGACATATTCAACATTTAATAGTGTGAGCATGTGGATAAAGACACAAGATCGCAAGATGGCAAAGTCTAGTCAAGGATAATTTGAAGATATCAAGACTAAAAGACAAAGTCGAAAGACAACGACAAAGGCTCAAAGATCACAGCATGAAGAAAAAAGACTACTATTACACGTTCGAGACTCATTTATGGCGAGATTAGTAATCTCTACAAATCTCCAAATGATAAAGGGTAATGACCTCTCTTAAAGGGTAATCACCTCTCATTGGGGGAGATTGTTAGCCTCAAATATTAAGTCAAACAAGAATGCTTGGTCATATGTTTATTATGTATCGTATATTAGAAATTTGTAATAGGTAGTAGGTTAGTCGTGTATTACGGGCTTAACTTTAAGCTAAGGTTCATTCATAAGTAACCAAATCCCAAAAGGAAAGCCCGGCCCATAATTATATAGCCCATTATGCTACATGTAAGCAAAGGCTATAAATACCCTTCCTAGCATGTTAGGAAGGGTGTTGGTCATTTCATTATTTCTCTCTCTAATCTAATCATCCAAAAGTTCCAACCATTCTCTCTACTTTCTCTCACTACTTTCTCTCTCTAGAATTCATCTTTTATCTACCTTTCTTTCTTGTTTAATCATCATAAATATGGGATAACAACGTTGTTTTCATGAGCTTTAAAAACTTTGAATGTTTTAACGTAAAGCTTATGACCGAAAAAAGATGAATTTCTCGTTGAGAAGAAAAGTTCTCTTATTTAAAATATACACTTTACTTTATGAGATTAAAACTTGGAATGTTTTAATACAAGCTCATGACCGAGAAAAATAAATTTCCCGTTACGAGGATAAGTTATCATTAAAGATAAGCTTTCCTAAAATTGAAATCTGAGTTACAGTCTGATATTAAACTGTAAGTCATTGTTCATGAGCTTAAAAACTTCGAATGTTTTTAATATTAGCTCATGCCCGAGAAAAATGAATTTCTCGTTGTAAGGAAAAGTTTATCATCGGCGATAAAATTTCCTTTCTTTGAAGTCCGGGGCATAATTTGAAATGTGATTATACGCCATTGTGCATGAGCTTAAAAACTTCGAATGTTTTTAATCATAAGCTCATGCCCGACAAAAATTAATTTCTCGTTATGAGGGTAAGTTATCGTTAACAAGACAAAAGTTCCCTTTAATTGAAGTCCGGGTCATTGTCTAACATTTAACAATGAACCATTTACACGAGCTTAAAACCTTTGAATAGTTTAAATGTAAGCTCGTGTCCGAGAAAATTCAATTTCTCGTTTTTGAGGATAAGTTTATCATCGGCGATAAAATTTCCTTTTATTTGAAGATCGGGTCATCGTCTGATATTTAACGATGAGCCATTTACACCAGCTTAAAAACCTTTGAATGGTTTTAATGTAAGCTCATGTCCGAGAAAATTTAATTTCTCGTTAATGAGGATAAGTTTATCATCGGCGATAAACTTTCCTTTATTTGAAGATCAGGTCATCATCTGATATTTAATGATGAGCCTTATACACGAGCTTAAAACCTTTGAATGGTTTTAGTGTAAGCTCGTGTCCGAGAAAAATTAATTTCTCGTTTTTGAGGATAAGTTTATCATCGACGATAAACTTTCCTTTATGTGAAGATCGGGTCATTGTCTGACATCTAACGATGAGGCTTTTACACGAGCTTAAAACCTTTGAATGGTTTTAGTGTAAGCTCATGTCCGAGAAAAATTAATTTCTCGTTTTGAGAGTAAGTTATCGTTGCATAGATAAACTTCCCTTTCTCTGAATTTCGGGTCACAGACTGTGATTTGTCTATAAGCCATTGTGCATGAGCTTAAAAACTTGGAATGTTTTTTATATAAGCTCATGCCCGTGAAAAATTAATTTCTCGTTTGTGAGGATAAGTTTATCATCGGCAATAAACTTTCCTTTCTTTGATGAACGAGTTACAGTCTGTGATGTGACTATAAGTCCTTTATACACGAGCTTAACCGCAAATCCCTTGAGACACTTGTTTCTTAGATATCAGCTTCTTCAGCAACCAAACTCTGAGAGTGTCCTTAATTGAATGGTATACAATGATTAGAACGATGTGTTCCTATTGAGCGTTAACTTTGGTACTTGCATTCTCATTAGAAAGTTGGATGCTTTTATGTGGGTTAGTGATATCTGTTTTAGAACCATGTGAGGGTTCACAGTTGGCCTTACTGCCAGAGGTGACCTGAGGAGATGATTCACCTGTCTTAATCAGCAAACGTTCCCTTTTATAGAAAACCTTAAGTTCAGGCTTAAGTGATGTGTCATCCTCTTCAATTTCCTCCTTAGTAGTCTTAGTAGAATCGGAGACTATCCTAGTTAAAAGGGCACTCGTTTCCTACAAGAGTGAAAGTTCTACCAGTGGGGCGCCACATTTTACCAATGGGTTTGATTTTAGCTACCCACTGGGATTTAAGTCTAGCACGGGAGTTCACCTCATTAAGTAATTTCTTGATACAAGAATCATGATTGGCTTTAAAGACACATTTCCTACATGTTTTACAAGTAGCATATTTAATGTCCGAGTAAGATCTAGAATTCCTAGATGATTGATTGATGCTCCAAGGATGTGACATGCTACGGTTAGCAGTGTTGGGTAAACTAGAAGGCATCTGGCTAGGTTTGAAATTCCTATCTCTTACTTGTGTCTTTAGTTTAGCTTCCCTTAGACCAAATGTATGGCGAACGTCATTTGAACTAGTTCAAGACGTGTTCTTTGGACTATGTCTAGGGAGACTAGAGGCAATCATGTGATTAGGTCTTGCAGAAGCTGTTTTAGTCACATTAGGCCTAGATAGTGGAGTGACTGGTCTAGAAAGATGAATCATATCAACTTGGGAGGCAAACCGCGGTCTCGAGGATTTTGGTCGCTCGGATCAAAATGCAGTCGGTTGTCTAACAGACTGAATTTGAGGCGGTTTCCCCAAGATTGATGGTTTTTCAAGCTTAGTATCCACACTAGATCCTTTAGTTTTTCTCAATTTGTTTTTCAACGCAGCTATAGCAAAGACCTTTTCATGTACTTGAGCCTTTAAAGTCTCATTCTCTTTGAGCAATTCATCTTGGGATGCCAACTTAGATTCAGGCAACTTAATTTGTTTGATTATCCTTTTCAGCTTTAGAATCCAGAATTGTTTGATCCAATTTTTGTTCAAGAACAACATTAGACTTTTCAAGTTTTTCAAAATACTTTTCAAATTTGTCCGTTTTCTTTGAAAATTCAATTTTTGGCATCCTCAATCTCTTTGGATTGCTGAGCTAAAATTGTTTTAAGCTCTTCAGTCCTAGAAACAGAATTGGTTAAAGAAGTAGTCGTAAAACAATTAGCAGGATTGTTAATTAGCGCATTCATTTCAGACAATATATGAAGAATATTATTTGTACCTAACATGCTTCTTGTATCATGCTTTCCTCTCGATTCCATGCACTTGCCATCTTTAGGCTCCAAGTTGTCAATCGTATAATCATATTCCTCTTGCATCGTAGATTCTTGCACTCCATTATCATACGTTTGTTGAAGTCGAGATCTTTCATAAATTGAAGACGATAGCGATGCCATGAGTTTCAATAGTGTACCACGGAAAACTTGAAGCTCGGTATGTGTATCTCGAAGAAATGACTGGCAAATCACTGAACTTTCAGACTTGACGATACTGAAATGGAGAAAAGGCGTGAGTTGTGTCACAAGAGCCTTATATGCAAGTACTGATGCAGAGTGATTAAAGTCTTCATTGTGGAGTTGCTCTGTTAGTTGGTTCAAGATGATGAGTATCTATTCCATGAATATATGACGATCTTGACCAAAAAGTGTCACAAATCCGCTTCCTGCTTTAAGTAGATAAATGTTCGATAGGTGGGACCGAAGTAGTCGAAACAAAGTCATTCTACTATCTCTAGCTCTAACTTTCATGTGACGCGATTCTCCTTTTTGAAAAGTCGAACTCAACGAATCCATTGAAGTTTGATGAAAGATAAGTGTGGTTGTTTTCGGAATTTAACAATTCGTGAAGAAACGAAAGATCCGTAAATAACTCTTAAAAATCCTCGAGTGATGATATAACTCTTTTCTCGGCTCAAAAATTGTTGTCGGCTCAAACATTGATAAAATAAACCGGAGACCAAATCAAAGTCGGCTCATTCCAAAAATAAAGCCTGTCAACTTATTAATCCAACATGATTAATTTTGCAACATTCAGATATTTAATCGATCAGTTCGAGTTAGATTGCAAAAAAAAAATCGACCCACTCTATGTCATATCCTACAATCTCCCATTAATTAACCACTTGTGAAATTAATTAATTAATATGCTAAAAAAATTAATTCTTTGAAAATTAATTATCTCAACCAACGAATCTTTGATTGTGATGTTTATACCAAAAAAAAATTAGTCTACAGTTCGGTGAAATGTCTGTCATTCAGATATTGCTTTATGTGGCTTTGTTCTTGGGTCAATAACAAAACCAACGAATGGGATATTTATAAAAGACGTGGCCTTAAGATGGGAACCAATCAAAACTTCAAACAAACTTATCTAGGTTCCTTCGTCTCAAATATCCTCTCACACTTATCTAGGTTCCTCCGTCTCAAATACCCTCTCAAGATCTGAAAACTTCAAACGCGATCTATACAATCACAACCTTTTAATCAAATGACACTTGTTTATTATCGAATCCTCACATGTCTCATTATCATACACCTGAAGCAATAAAACCAACACATCAGTCTGGATTCGATGGAAACCCACGAAGAACAAGCAATAAGTTTTGGCTTCAGGATCTTTATATAAAGGTCTCAGGTAGGTGTTTAAAATTGTTGTTTTATGTTCGTGTTGATCGAGGATGTTTTTTTTATGTGACAGAGATCTTGATGTTGTTATGGGTTCGAGTCGTGAGAGGTTGAGAGTGTTGTGTTCGTGTTTTTGGTGTGTTTCAGTCAAAGTTGTGGGTCGTGTTCGAGGGTCTGAGTCTATGTTGGTTCGAGTGTAGTGTAGGTGTGTCGAAAAGTGTTTTTTGGTGTCGTTTGTTGAGTCTTGGTCGAGGCTGAGGTCGAGAGAGAGTCTAGAGTCTAGGTTGAATTGTTGAATTATGAGTCTGTTTAGTTGAGATGTTTGGTTGAGATGTTGTTGTTTGTATTTTGAGTCAAAAGTGTAGTAGTTGAGTCTAGTTCGAGTCTTGTTTGTTTGTCAGTCGAGTCGAAGTCTTGACATGTAGGTCATTATGAGTCCGATCGAAAGTCGAGTCGTAGTCTAGTTCGCAGTCTAGATCGTAGTCTTGGATCGTAGTCCACAGATCGCAGTCTAGATCGAAGTCTAGATCGTAATCCACATATCGTAGTCTAGATCGTAGTCCTAGATCGTAGTCCCGATCGTATTCCCGATCGTAGTCCCGATCGTAGTCCCGATCGTAGTCCCGATCGTAGTCTCGATCGTAGTCCTGATCGCAGTCCTAGATCGTAACGTTGGATCGTAACAGACGATCTTAGGATGTGATCGTGATCTTGGATCGCAAGTAGAAACCCCCAGGGTTTATGCGATCGCAATAATCAGATCGTAACAGAAAATTATACCCGAGACAGATTCTTGATAAAAGACTCAAATGTTGCCAGAGACAAATAATCTTTGATATGTGAAATATTTGATACTGATATGAGACAAAAGTTTATTAACTCTGATAAAGTTGAAGAAGACAAAAGGTGATAAAAGGAATGTTAATATTGGAGACAGAAACTTGTTTGGACAACACTCAAAACATGCAAATCAAACTCAGTCACAAAAATTATACCATCAGCACTGTTTGGACTAGACCAAAATCTTGATAAAGACAAAAGTTGTGAACTTTAAAAAAAGAAATTTGAGAACGTTAAGAAAAAAATTTAGAATATAAAAACCATTTTGCCCTTAATGACTTAAACTTAAAAAAAAGAGATAGACAAGAAGAAAAAATTGTGAAAGAAAAAAAAATTACCACCAAATCAATTGATAAAAACACGTAAATCCGAAGAATCAACCTTAGCTCTTGATACCAATTGTAGTTTCACGGTTTCTTAGGATTGTACAAGTGTTGTAATGATCTAAATAGAGGGAGGGAGATGAAGAACTATAGAGGGAAAGTTAGAGAGAGAAAAGAGAGAAAGAGAGAAAAGATAGAATCTTGAATGAATAACTAAGTGCTCAACCCCTCCTAACATGCTAGGAACGGGTATATATAGCCCACCCTACATGTGGGATATATGGACTATATGTTTATATATTGGATCACGAGCCCAATACTTGAATATATCATTGGAGTGACCGATCCTTTCTAAATACGTAAAAACGTATTTCTAACAAATGCATTAATTCTGTATTTGTTATCGTAACACATTGAGAAGAAACTACACTTAGCATTTTTTATTTTTCACAACGCTTAATCTAGCAATGTGTCTATAGGTTCCACTTATCGCAATGCTTATCGCAATAAACTACATGTCGTAATGTCAATGGATCGCAATGTCTATGTATCTCTATCACAAAAGCCATCACAAAACCATCGGAATACTAGTCACACAAATCCATCGCAATCCTAAAATCCATCGGAATGTCTATAATTCCATCGCAATATACGACCCATCGCAATATCATCGTAATGATGCATCGCAATGTGTCATCGCAATGAGCCATCGCAATGAACCATCGCAATGAGCCATCGGAATAACCCATCGCAATACCCCATCGTAATAACCCATCGCAATGAGCCACCGCAATGAGCCATCTGAATAACCCATCGTAATAACCCGTCGCAACAAGCCATCACAATAACGCTATCACAATGATGCCATCGAAATAACCCATCGCAATGAGCATCACAATGTCATCAGAATGATGCCATCGGAATGATGCCATTGGAATAACGCATCGCAATGAGCATCAGAATGTACATCGAAATGATGCCATCGGAATAACGCATCGCAATGATCATCAAAATATTCATCGCAATCTGGGACGGATATTACGAAGCAACTTTTATGAGTTCGATCACGGGACTTAGACAATGTTTAAGCAAAACCAATCACTATCCTATGTTTATCTATTCAAAACCTACTAAACCTATCAATCAATTTAATGTTATGAACAAAAATATGTCCAAACCCTAGTATTGATTAAAACGAGACCTAGGGTGCGTTGGCATGATGAACAAATGATAAGCATAGAAACAACATGTATTAGATGAATACCTAGGTGATATGATAGAGATTAGCACAAAAACAAATCTTGGAGAACGTTTAACAATGGCGGCAAGGAGAGTTGTGTTGTCTGAGTTTTGAGACGAAAAAGAAAGAAAGAGAGAATAAAGGACGGGGGTGGGTTGTTTGACCAAGTCAATGACTTTAACAAAGTCACACAAAACCCCCTCCAAGTTTATCTTCTTATCTTTTCCTTAGTCTAGAACTTAAACATAGTATCCTTAACGATCGTTAACTAGTGATCATAAATAACAAGCAATTAAGGCATACTTGACACACAAGCAACATATCCTAATAGCTCTTAGATCACAAAACACTTAATGATGACATATGTCATTTTGCATTTTTTTGAAAATACTGTTTGGAGAGAAATTCAATTCCAAAATGATTTGATATTTGCTCCCCCTTTAACATTGACCTGTTTTTTATTTAAAGAGTTGTAGTCATTGTTTAAAGAGACAATGTCCATGAAGACGTTTTCCGTTTTGTGATTTTATGAAACGATTCTGGTGGCAATAAGATTTCTCTTATTTGAACAAAATAAGTGCACTTAAACGTACACTAATTTGTGTTAGACCAAGTTATAAAGTAAACTTGATCCCTTACAAGGTTTTAAAGTAAACCTTGCCCGAGAAAATTAATTCCCGTTGTGAGCCAATGTTTTCAAAAGAAATACGTGACTTTAATGCGAAAAGCGGGTTGCAGTCGGAAATAACTACAAGCCATATGGGCATGTTTTAAAAGTATGTACAACTTTCATACTGACTCTATTTATGGCACCGTGTCAATTTTAATCGACATTTCTAAGGCCGTAAATATTACCGTACTAAAAAACATGCCCGTTTTAAAATGAAAAATATTTTTGGATTTTCTTGATTTTATATTTTTTATGGTTTTGTAGGTTTTATATGTTTGTATTTTTCTTTTGATGGTTTATATATTTACGATAATATACATGATCACGATTAAAAGGATACTCTAGAATAGTTTACCACCACTATTCTGCAGATTCTTCTGCCAACTCCTTAAGAGTGGCCGGTGAAAATGATTTCATGCCCAGCTTTTCGATCAAAAACTCGATACATCATCGATCTAAGGCCTTTGTGAATGTATCCGCCAACTGATACTCAGTGTTGACAAAATACAGCTCAATCATTCCATTTTCCACTTGCTCTTTGATGAAATGGTAGCGTATGTTAATATGCTCCCCCCGAGAGTGTTGAACGTAGTTGCAGCAAAGGGCAATGGCGCTTTTGTTGTCACAACACATCGGAATTTTATTGAATCCAAGACCGTAGTCTGTTAATTGTGATCTTATACATAAAACTTGATCACAACAACCAGACATGGCAATGTATTCAGCCTCTGTACTTGATATCGCAGCGCTTTTCTGCCTTTTGGATGCCCAACTAATCCGTCTATCTCCAAGAAGTTGCACACTGCCAGAAGTGCTACGTCTAGTATCTTGACACCCAGCATAATTCGCATCTGCATATGATATTAGTGCAATAGAGGAATCCTTCGGATACCACCGACCACGATGAAGTGTTCCTTTAAGATACCGAAAGATCCTTTTCACAACATGTAAGTGCTTTTCGGTAGGTCGAGCCTGATACCGGGCACACATGCATATAGCAAATTGCAAATCAGGCCTGCTAGCAGTCAGATAGAGAAGCGTGCCGATCATTCCACGATAAAGTTTAGGATCGACGGCAATCCCATCCCTATCCTTATCTAACTTGGATCTCTCTACCATTAGAGTATCCACGGGGTCACATTTTTCAAAATGATACTTTTTCAACGATTTAAGAGCATATTTGGATTGATTAATAAAGATGCCTCTAGGATTTTGAGAAATTTGTAACCCTAAGAAAAATGAAATTTTTCCCATCATCGAAATCTTAAAGCGTATGGACATGATTCTCTCAAAATGGTCAGACAATCTTTGAGTAGTGACAGCAAAAATTATATCATCAACATAAATTTATACCAGTATCATGTCGTTGTCCTCCTTGAGAATGAACAATGTGGGGTCCACTTTGCCTTTGGAGAAGCCTTCCGAGATGAGATAAGACGATAGGAGATCATACCACGTGCGTGGAGCTTGTTTCAACCCATAAATAGCCTTCTTAAGCTTGTACACATGATTAGGATACTCCGGCTTGACAAATCCACTCGGTTGACTAACATAGACTTCTTCCCTTAATTCACCGTTGAGAAATGTCGTCTTTACATCCATTTGGTAGACGATCATATTCATGTGAGCAGCATAAGCAAGGAATAGTCTAATCGTCTCCAATCTTGCAATAGGAGCGAAGGATTCTTCAAAGTCAATACCCAAAGCTTGTTTGTAACCTCGAGCAACCAATCGAGCTTTGTTCTTTAACACTCCACCCAGCTCATCGAGTTTAACCTTATATACCCACAACAATGTAAGGATGTCGACGTTTTCGGGGAGAGGAACTAATTTCCATACTTCAAGGCGTTGAAATTCATTAAGTTCCTCTTGCATGGCTTCAATCCAAGATGATTGTGTCATGGCTTGTTGCCAAGATGTAGGTTCCTTCTCGTAGAGAAACGCATCAAAATAGCAATATAATGCGTGCTCTTGTAGTTGATGACGTGTCAATATTGGTCGATCGATGTCACCAATAATATTACGGATTGGGTGATCCTTTATCCATTTGGTGTTGTGATTTTCAATCCGTGGTGGTCTGGAGTAAACGATTGTAGGAGCTTCCTCTGAGGTAGACGCACCGTTAGGGTTTTTGGGAATTTGTGAACCAAAGAATGGAAGCTCTTGTAGGTGAGCAATTTCCAAATCGTGATCATAGTAATCCTTTTCAAAATCATTAGGAACGAGTGGGGGTGTTGATTCGGGTGTAATTTGAGAATTTTTGGGGGATGGTGCATCTGGTTCAATAGTGACTGTAGATGCATCGAATTGATTTCCATTATGTTGAGCAACAACTTCGGGAATAGGAGCTACTGCAGGTGCTAGAGAATCATCACTTGGAGGATCAAAGAATTCATCAAATATAGGTTGAAATAACTCATCCCACTCGAGCCTTTTAGGTGGTGTAAATGATGGAGAAGAAGGATTGTTAGGAGTTAAACCGGAACTGATAGTACCGGTTCCCATCTCATGAAGTGTGGGTTCAGAGATGCGTTGCTCAAAAGCCATCGCTGTCAGCTCATCAAAATCAGCATCGAAAGTTTCTACTATCTTGCCAAGACAACGGTTATAAATCCAGTAAGCTTTCTTTGCGGGTGAGTAACCAATGAAAATTCCAATATCAGCCTTCAGTTGAAGTTTGCCCAAATTCTCACTATTAGTATTTGGATAGCAAAGTGCACCAAACACGTGAAGAAAGGAAATATCGGGTTTCTGTCCATGAAGAAGTTCATATGGAGTTTTTCCATGGCGCTTACGAACGATGGAGCGGTTTTGGGTATAACACGTGGTTGCCACTGCTTCAGCCCATAAGAATAAAGGAGGATTCACATAAATCAACATAGTTCTAGCAGCTTCCATAAGTGTACGATTACGTCTTTCCACGACACCATTTTGTTGTGGAGTGCGAGAAACTGAAGTTTCATGTGAAATACTGACCTCTTCATAATAGTCTCGTAGAGTCTGATTAACGAACTCAGTTCCATTATCAGTTCAAATGCGGCGAACAGTAGCATTAAGACGCACCTAGATCATCTTAAGAAAAGTAATAATATATGTTTGTGCTTGATCCTTGGTTGCTAAGAACTTCACCCATGTAAACCTTGAAAAATCATCCACCATGACTAGGATGTATTTTCGACCACTCACACTAGCCGTACGCATTGGCCTGCAAAGATCCATGTGAAAAAGATACAGTGGTTCTTGGTTGGTGTCTTCAGCTTTGGGTTTGTAGGATTTCTTGGTGCTTTTCCCCAATGAACACGCGGAACACAAATGGTCCTTGTCGAACTTGAGTTTTGGTAGACCACGAACAAGCTCGTTTTTAGCCAAATGGTTAATAGCATCAAAGTTAATATGAGATAACCGGCGATGCCACAACCATGACTTGGTCTTAGATGCTTTGGAGAGAAGGCATACAGGAGAGGCGGCCATCATGTTTTGAATGGACAGTGTATAGAGATTATCCCCTCGAGAACCTTTTAACAAGTAATTTCCTACAAGATCACGAATGAAGCAAGTATGTTGTCGAAAAGCAACCTCAAGGTTTGAATCGCAAAATAATCCCACTGAGAATAAGTTATGACCGAGTCCCTCCACGTAATATACCCTTGAAATCGTAACATTCCCAATTTGATATTCACCATACCCCATGATCTTTGCAATGTGGTCATTACCAAATTTCACCGTCCCTGGAAACTTGCTGACGAAATTTTTGAGCATCGAGCGATCTCTAGTCATATGCTTGGAGCACCCCGAGTCCAAATACCAAAGAATAATTTGGACGACCTGAAAATATCACCAAACAAAGACGATGTATCAGAATCTAATTGTTCCTCTGAGTTAGCAGGTACAGATGTAATTATTTTAGATTTGCTATCAGAAGAGTTCTTAGGCTTCCAAAGTTTCTTACTAGTTGTTGGCTTAGATTCTAGTTGTCTAGTATCCTGAGGTACTTCTTCACTGGTAGGTACAATAGTGGAGGCAGACCTATTTAAAGGGCACTTTTTCCATTTTTAGTGCTAGTGATCCTATTCAAAGGACGCTAAGACCTAACTTCAATGGATGTGATCCTAGTTAAATGGCACTTAGTTCCATTTGCAGTAAAGGTTCTACCAGTAGGTAACCATTGCCATCCAACTTGGGTGAATTTCTTCCCCGTTGGTTCCCATTCAATATTGTTCCTAATGGCGTACATTTCATTAACATGTTCAACAAGACATAAATCATGACGCTGAGAAAACATGCATTCATTACAATTCTAACATCTCAAATTAGAATTCACATTTTGCTTAGGCTTCCGCATAGAGGAAGAAACTTTTGTCTTAGCTACATGATTCATTTTATTTAAATCTGAAATAACATTCCTACGGTGACCTTCTACTTTCTTCTTCATAGTGCTACTAGTGGAAGGCTTGATCCTATCTTTCTTTACTTGAGATCCTTTAGCCTTAGTAGATGTAGTTACTCCTATAGAAGTTAAGGGAACATTAGTGACAAATTTTGATGTAGCCTTGATGGGTATATTTAAAGTAGGCTTGGCTACTGGGGACTTATTGATTGGAGTCATGGCAATGGTGGGGGTGGTTGTTTAATTGGTGCAGATATCGGTTGACCGATATGTTCTAAGTTTGCCAAACAATCTTGAATGCGATCCACATATAGAAAAAGCTCATATAGATTATGACTTGTGGGATCTAGTTTACGCATATCATCAATGGTATCTCTATCTAGATTAGCATGTTCTAAGGCATTTTTCATATAGGTTGCAAACTTAGTTGGACTATGCTTAAATTTTGGGTCCCGATAAAGCACACGTGGGTTGGGCGTGGGAGCACTAGAGGACGGTGCAGAGATGGTAAACAACTTTTCGTCCTTTGAGTAAAAGTGTCTCCTTTAATTCAGCTATAACCATGTTTTTATCTATGAGTTAAATATGTAGGTCAGATATTTCCTCACATTTCTTGTTCAGTTGGTCAATAAATGACTTTTGCTATGCTGCATTAAAAGCGATGCGTTCTTCTATTGAACTAGAAACTTGTGAGACACCATGCCTTACTTTTTCAAACTCCCCTAGCATAGAAGTAATTATATTTTCTAGGGCATGGTTTTTAGTCTCTACAGCCTCTAGTTCCACTTTCGCTGCTAATGATTCTCTCTTAAGTCTCGTAACTTCTTCCTCTAATGACCGAACCACCTGAATCATCTTGTCACTTGTCTCAACGTTGTTTTCACAAACAATTGTTTTTGAAAGAGTTTCGTTTTTGGATTGTTGTTCAATTTCAAGAGATATGCAATGTTGTTGAACCTCGTCAAAACGTTTTGAAAGTGAGTTATAAGAATCTTGAAGCTTTAAAAATTCAGCGTTAGATTCGTGACAAGAATGATTTTCTACATTATTCACAGGTTCAACAATATTCACAGAGAGATCATGCACATCGTCACATTTATTCACAGTAGATGTAATCTCAATAGCATATTTAATAGTTACAACTTGCATCACATCGAAAGACACTACTTGTTCCAAGAATCGGTCATATTCGGATAAAATCTTTTCTTTCTCAATTAAATGTCGCTCATAAGCATCATCTATTTCATAGAAAACTTTTTGAACTTCAGCCATTTCGAAATTAAGATTATCCCCGAGATCTAGAAAACCCTCTTTAAGATTGTTTACAAACGGAACGATCTCTTTCTCAAACACCGATTTCATGTGTTAGAAAGCCCATTCTCTAGCGGTTTGAGCCGTTGAAGTCGTACATTCCTTAATGACCTTGTCAAATCCGGTAAAGTATCCTTTAATCTCTTTCAAGCTTAGCAATATTGTACTTACCGGTGGAAGACCCTTTGGAATTTCCTTAGGTTCATTCGGATTGACAAGTGTAGGAAATATACTAGGGTTTTCTCTAGTAGACATGTAAGTTGGTGTATGGATAAATTCCCTTTGTATGTTAAAGCGAGTTCTAAAATCCGTTTTTGCATACTCTTGATTAAGTTGATCATAATCATACTGAGGATATTCCAAAAGCAGTTTTGACCGATTCTCGTCAATTAGTGATATATTCTCGGAATCATTCGTATTACCAATCGGATATAAGACCAAACCTAATGTTGTTGCATCATAAAGTCGCGGGTTGTGGTTAATAGCTTGCTTTGCATAACCCGGGATAGGTGGTAAGTCTGTTAGACGTGATAGAGTAAATTCCTTAAAAGATGAATGAAACAAGTGTACTAGATGTGAAGCAGAGTATTGTTTTAAAAGAAAAACTTCAGTTTTTTAACTTTCTCAGACGCCTTAATTTCTGTTTCAACCCTTTTAGACTCGAGAATTTCGAAATCCGTTTGCAGTTTTTGAAAATTATTAACGACTGACTCTTTTTCTTTAAGTTCTTTTGAAAGATTTGCTCTTAAACTTTCAATTTCTAGCAAGTTATCCATTTGGATTTTCCTAAACGTATCAAACTCTGGATTGGTTAAGGTATTGGTCAACGGAGTTAATTCCAAGGTTTGAACCTTTTCCTTATACAAAGCAAGCTCGGCAGATAATGTCTGATTAACACTAAGGGTTTCAAGGACTGCAGTATTCATTTGACCAAGCATAGATGCCGACACCATAGCCAAATCTTGTTGAGCAGACGAATTCGTAGACGTAATAGCTCCCGGTTGTGTTTCACTCAAAGTCTAGGGACTTACATTGATATCACTATCATTGTATGTCTCCTCGTTTGAATTACTAACCACCAGAGGCTGTTCCGAATACGGAGACGCTTGCTTAACTTGATAAGGTACAATACTAGTATCATTGGCAGTATTTGGTACCTCAGCGATACGGTCAGACCCATAGAGAGAAAGATTTGCCATAAGAGCTGCCTTAGCGGTGTTGAAATCATCACAGTGTGGAAACCTTGGTTTCTGGATCTTTGAAGCTACTAGGAATGATCATTGTTCATATGATTAAACAATCAAAGCGGAATTAGAACAACAACCATTAACAAGGTGTTTAGGCACAATAACATGAATAAAAACAAAATGGTTGCTAATTATATTAATAATCAACAACCACTAGACGTGTATACATTGAATCCCACGTCTAGTGCACACACGCTTTTAGGTTTACATTGTGAATGAATTGATGAATAAAACCTAAGACCCTTGGTTCCTTTTATAGTGTAAGGATTAGGGTTTACAAGAGATAATAACAAATAAACAAGTAAATCTTCTTTTTAAATAAACTTATGCAGAATATATCTTGCATGTTTATCTAAATAGAAGCTTCCATAAGCTTATTTGTCTATGTTTTGTCAATGCTTGAATTGCATGTGACAATGCTTGAGCCATCAACGCTGAATTTGTTCTTGTCAACGCCTAAATTGCTCTTGACAACGCTTAGACAATATCTTCTTGTTTTCTTCGTTTTTGAGTTTCTGCCACATCAACTTTTTGACCCAACAATCTTCCCCTAATTGATAGTGGCAAAACTCTATGTGTATCTCTTGTAAGTTGTACATGATCTTCAAATTGCTTCCCCTCAAGTGTAGCACGTATTTCTTCCCCTTTTTGTCACATGAACAGGGAAGTAAACACTGTATGCAATCTTTGAAGATTCTCCAAATGTAGCTCTATGTAATGATCTTGAAGAACAATTAATATAATATTTTTGATGTAGAAGTAGAATAACCCAACCTTGTGTTCCATGTCTTGTACTATCCACGTGATGAAAAACTTATATGAAAACGTAAAGTATAAGCAGACCTCGATCTCTTGTCAATATTCTCATCCTTTGTGAGACACTGAGCACGATAATGTAACTCCTTCAAGTGTTATGACAAGTCTTCGTCACCAACCGTATAGGCATGAACAAGTTATCTTCAAATGTAATGTTGACTAAACATGACTTTTTAAGATATGATAGAACACAAACTCGCGAAAATCTTCTTCAATCATCAAGCTTACCATAAGAATTCTTCCCCTTAAGCTAACACCTCTTCATGAAGACTTCTCATTACCTCATGAATTGTAGCTAACTCGCTTTAAGATCATTAATTTCTTTTAAAAATATCTGAGCCATAAATATCACCATGATATTCTGAATAAAAATGGAGATTCCATGTACCTTCGTGTGTAAATACCACCTTTTTGTGTGCTAAAAACGTACCAATTTTCTCAAACAGCAGCCTTCCTTGTGTTGTCCAATATCATCTTTATCCAAGCTCTCTATCAGTTGTATTGTCCGATATCGGACAATACCTATCAACGTTGGAATTCATATATCGGACAACACTGTCAACTGACAGCGTTGACTTATTCTGTCAGCGTCAAATTCCAATATGTCAGCGTCTACGCCTCTCTTGTCAGCATCTCTTCTGCTGACGTCATTTAGGGCAACAATTCATATGGCAGAGAGAGCAGTTATGATAGATAAATAAATACAACAGGATAAACATATGTTTATCCATGTGATTTTCTTTTAAATCATCCTCACGCCCAAATTAGATCAGTTCCAAGAATTTCGTGAGACATCACAACTGCTTCCATAAATATCTTTAAACATCACGTGTAATTGCACATACAAAATCATGTCCCTTCTATTCGCATGTTTCCTTTCTTAGAATCCAACACGTCTGAATCACTCGTATCAATCCTATAAAATAGGATATCACTCACATCTTCACACGATACCTTCACATCCCATGAAATCAGGAACTAATAAAGAGCAAGTATAATTTCCATAATCAAAGTATAGGATACGATTCTTGAAAGACAACCTCTCAAAAATCGCAACTGTATTCTTTATCCATGTTGTCCATACCTGCTGAAATCCCTTCACATTCGAACATTCCATATCTCCTTCATATGTTTGTAGATAATGAATAGCAACCACAATACCTTTTGAAAAAGTGAAACCCTCAAAACGACTATTTGCTGTTATCACGAGTCACCATACTGCTTGGTATCTTTTGGCAGCAACCATGATTACTGAAATTATCTACACCATGATTCTATAGAACGTTCTTTGATCAGAACAGCCATGAATATGTAACAGACGTAAGATCATAGATCTAGGGTTTATAGAAAAACCCTAAACCAATTATCGTAGCAGCCATAAACATAAACAAGGTTATCAAATGCTTTCATGGAACGTATATCTCTACAAGGGCTCATCATCAATCCATGAATTGACTCACCAAAGCAAGTAGAGACAGCAAACATCTTCTTTTCTGTTTAAGAATGATCTAGGGTTTGGAGAAACCCTAAATCATGATTTTATGCAAATAAGAAAATCTGAAAATCACCTCATCAGCCCACTTCGACGCTTAATAACTTTTGATTAGGGATAAAACAGGACAATCCCTCCGGTGGATGTTTAGATATGTGTATGAAGAACACACATATAAAATTTCGTGACGATCCAACGGTTCAATCGAAAGTTATGACCTTCTGAATACTGCTGCGCACACAAAAACGTCTAGAAAAACCCTAGACGGATTTTTCTTTTCTTCACCATACACAAACACCTTATTGGTCCTAGCATCACGAGCCACGAGGCTCTGATACCAATTGTGGAAACCTTGGTTTCCGGTTCTTTGAAGCTACTAGGAATGATCATTGTTCATATGATTAAACAATCAAAGCGGAATTAGAACAACAACCATTAACAAGGTGTTTAGGCACAATAACATGAATTAAAACAAAAGGGTTGCTAATTATATTAATAATCAACAACCACTAGACGTGTATACATTGAATCCCACGTCTAGTGCACACACGCTTTTAGCTTTACATTATGAATGAATTGATGAATAAAACCTAAGACCCTTGGTTCCTTTTATAGTGTAAGGATTAGGGTTTACAAGAGATAATAACAAATAAACAAGTAAATCTTCTATTTAAATAAACTTATGCAGAATATATCTTGCATGTTTATCTAAATAGAAGCTTCCATAAGCTTCTTTGTCTATGTTTTGTCAATGCTTGAATTGCATGTGACAATGCTTGAGCCATCAACGCTGAAGCACCAACTTCAGCTAATGGAATAAAACTGTGGTCCACATTCAAAAGAATGTGTGGACCAAAAGATGAGGATCCTGCTATTTGGAAGGATCTTGAAGATGACCTCAGTGGTCTTCAATGGATATTATATTCAGCTGCTGGTGTTTACCACTTGAGTTCTACAAAGTTTCCTGAGTATCTACTTGTGGATGGTTAGTATTTCATATCCAAGGCTATCTTGGAGAAGATGAAGAACACTCGGCTGGAGATTGATTATTCAAGTGATGTGGCAAAGGACTTGATCAGATTTATTTATTACCAATATGAGAAGGTTTGTAAGATTCCTCTTAGTCCTTAATGCTTATTCAGAAACTTGATCATAAGAGTGGATATCGAGTTTAGGGGAGGATTGTTGGGAATAAATTAAGGCCAGATCACTTGAGCACTGACAAGAGTAAAACAAGCGTTGACAAGAGCAAAACAAGCGCTGACAGCTCAAGCGTTGACAAGACAAAGTCAAGCATTGATACATTGAAGACAAGCACTGATGGAAAGATATACTCTACGTGTTTATTGTATTCTAGATTACTTCTAGTAAAGATAGGAACAACAATGTATTTTCTATATTTATCTAATAGCTGTTACGTAGATTATTGTACAAGGCTTCTTATGTCTATAAAAGAAGACCTTTAGGTTAATGTTACATATAAGTTATCATTCGTAAACTACCTTCATTGTAAGCAAGTTTGATATCATTAATCAAAGTGAAAGTTTGTTTATATCATTGTGTGTTCTTTTTTAAGTGTTAATTCCACATAACACTTAGATTATCATAAGCATATATAAAGGTTTCTCTAAGTGTATTACTTGATCTAATCTCGTACACATAAAGCTAAATCGATCTAAGTTTGGGATCAACAAGTGGTATCAGAGCCTGTTGAGGAACTTTTGATCTTAAAGAACACAAGGACCCTAAAAATCACCAAAACCCTAATTTTCTCAAAACCCTAACAACATCATGTCAGAAGCAATAACCCCCTCCTCCTCACCTTTACCAAACATCAAGATTCCCATGCTTGATGCAACCAACTTTGAATTGTGGAAATTCAATTTTGAACAATATCTAGGGATCTATGACTACACACTCTGGGAGATTATTGAATATGGAAACACATTCAATAAGGCTCAAAAGATTGCTAATGTCATTGCTGCAAGAACAGCTGTTGCTGGATGTTCAGAAGCTGACAAGAAGGAAAAACCTGATGATGGTAGAGCTGTGTCTGCTGAAGACATAGCAAAGAAAAGGGTTGACATGAAAACCCTAAATATTTTGAAACTCTCTTTGGGACAAGAGAACCAGCATAAATACAGAGGTTATGAATCTGCTAAGGACCTTTGGGCAGCTCTTGAAGTTGCATATGGTGGCAATGAAGATACTAAGGAGGAGAAGAAGAAGCAACTCATGCATGATTATGCTGTCTTCAAGGCTCAACCTAATGAAAAGCTCAGTAGTGTGAGAAGCAGATTGCTTGATATTATAAGCAAATTGTCCTTCATGGGGACACAACTTGGTGATGTTGACATCAATGCTACTTTTCTTAAAAGTCTTGGTGAGGCGTGGAAGATTGAGGCAAGATCTATTCTTGCCAATAATACTCACAAAAGTTCCACGTTTGATGATATCTACAACAAACTGAGGCTGTTGGAAGATGAAACTCTTTTAGAGCATGGAAGCAAGTCCACCAACAGTAACATGGCCTTCTTTTCTCATAGTGAAGGTCAGTTCAATCAGAAGGACTCCTACATGCATCCAGTTACTGGATCATCATGTGTCAGCACTGGAACTTGCCCTGTCAACGTCTCCTTTTCAGACGCTGACACATTCAAAAGTGACTCACCAAGAGTTAAACCTGCTGGATTGGATTTGGATACTGTTTGTGCTTATATTGCTTCTTTGCCCAATGGTTCAGTGATTACATATGAGGACCTTGAGCAGATAAGTGATGAGCATTTGGAAGAGATGGACATTAAGTGGAACATGGCTCTTGCTAGTATAAGAGCAAACAGGTGGAACAAAAGGTTTAAGAAGAAGATGACCTTCAATGCAAAAGAAACAGCTGGATTTGATAAATCCAAAGTTGAATGCTACAACTATCATCATATGGGGCACTTCATGAGGGAATGCAGATCTCCTAGAAGATCTGATGCTGGTAAACCCTTAAGTCAAGTTGTTAAAGCTCAGGATTCCAAAGCCATGGTTGCAGTTCAAGGAATTGATGGCATGGGATGGGATTGGAGCTATCTGGCTAAGAATGTTGAAGAGGATAAAGCTTTGGTTGCTGAAATTGAAGAAGAAGAGCATGTTGAATATGCTCTCATGGCACACTCCTCCTCTTCATCTGATAATGAGGTATATGATGACGCTTTTTGTAGCAATGGTTGTAGGTTAAATACTGAAAGACTTAACAAAGAGGTGTTACGATTATTAGATGATATGAGTACTGAAAGATGTAAACTGTCTAATTACCAACTAGCTCTCACTGAAACTGAGAAGACAGTTTCTGAATACAAGAAAATGGAATTTGACTTAAAAGATAAAATCAATATTTTAAAACATGAGTTAAATGCTAGTATGGATATTAGAAATATCATGGAAAGGGTTAATGGTGAGTTACAAGCTAAATTAGATGAAGCCATTAAAAACAAAGATAATGTTGTCCTTAAAATTCAAAGTTTTGATAGAGCCACACAAACCCTAGGAGACTGTGTGAGTAAACAAAGAGATCCTAAGGACATGACTGTGATTGGGATGAATGATTACTCTGTGGTTCCACCACCAGCTGGTGACTTCTATGGTGTCCAACAAAAGGACCTATCTTGGACTGGTTTGCCAGAGCTCCAAGAGGAGGAATTCATTCCTCCACCAAGAGTTGTCACCCCAGTTGAAGAGTACTAACAAAAGTTGACTGATTTGAATGAATGGAAGAAAGCTAACCCTACATTGTTTGTCAAGGGTGGCTTACTATGTGAAAGTCCCAATGAGTCAACACCCATTAAGGTTACTAACCCACTCACTGGTAAAGTTGTTAATCTTGGTTCAAACACTGATAGAAAACCTAGCATTAAGTATGCAGAGATGTATAGGAATACTAGGTCACCCAAGAGCCAGGTTAGCAATAATGGAACAGGCTTCTTCTCTTCTAGACCCACCTCTGGACGTCTGCTTCAACTTCAAGCCGGGGGACCATGGATCAAGACCTAGGGTTGTGTCTAGAAAAGCTTGTTACACTTGTGGTAGCTTTTCACACTTGGCATACAAGTGTGTCAACGCTCCCAAAGCCAGCGCTGACAGGAACAATTTCAGCGCTGACAGGAACAAAGTCAACGTTGTTAGGAAGTCAAACGTTGTCAGACCCAAACCTTGTGTGCAACAAAGTCCACAAGTGATTTGATCTGCCCTATTATTTACTAGAGGGTCTAACACTCATGGACAAAGACCATTTCAAAAGACAAATACTTGGTCTAATAGGCAATAGGTTTCTGTAGCAAACCCTAGGTTCAACGCTGACAAGGGAAGTTTCAGCGTTGACAGGACAAATTCCAATGCTGACAGAAACGTGTCCAGACCTAAATATTTGCAACCACGGGGTAAGGGGTCCAAAGCTTCTTTAAGCTTAACATGGAGACCCAAGAAAGATTAAAACTCTAATGATAATGGGATTTCAATGACCTGCAACAGATTTAATTACATTTCAAAGGTCATTACAAAACCTATTGGGGTTAACTGGGTATTTCATCCTAAGAAGGATGAGAATGGGGTTGTTGTGAGAACTAAGTCTGTTCTTATTGAACAACCAGATGAATCCAAGTCTTTTAAGACTTGGGTTCCCAAAGAGAACTAATTTGTTTTCTTTATGTGCAGGGCATTCAAAGACAGGTCAATGATTATGGATATTGGGATAGTGGATGCTCAAGGCACATGACAGGGAAGGAAGACTATTTGACCAACTTCACTCCCATTAAGGATGGTGATAAGGTATACTTTGGAGGCGGGTATGGTACTATCACAGGCAAAGGAACACTTCTCACCAAGAATCTGCGTTTTGAGAACGTCTTTCTGGTAAAAGAACTTGATTACAACCTTTTTAGTGTATCACAAGTTTGTGATAACAAAAATAAAGTTTTGTTTACTGATACTGAGTGTCTGGTGTTAAGCAAGGATTTTAAGATCCCTGATGAGAAATATATTGAATATAGAACACCTAGGCATAAATACATATACAACGTGAACTTGAATGGAATTAAAATGAACAATAATATGTCTTGTTTTTATGCTAAAGCCTCAGTAGATGAAAGTAATTTGTGGCACAGGAGACTAGGGTACATAAATTTTAAAAATATAAATAAGCTTGTGAGACTTGGTTTGGTTGATGGTTTGCCTGAGAAGGCCTTCCACAATGACCACTCTTGTGTTGCATGTCTTAAAGGCAAGCAGCACAAGGTCTCATTCAAGTCCAAATAGGTACATATTAGTTCTAGACCTCTTCATATGCTACACATGGACCTCTTTGGTCCAACCAATATAGAAAGTTTGAATGGTAAGTCATATTGCTTTGTCATCACAGATGACTTTTCTAGGTTTACTTGGACATTCTTTCTAGCTATGAAGAGTGACACAGCTGATATTCTAATTGATTTTATCACTCAGATTGAGAAGAGGTCTGGCAATGAAGTTAAAATGCTTAGGAGTGATAATGGTGATGAATTTAGGAATAAGAAGCTAGATGATTTCTGATATTATGATTTTGTATGGGTGTTCTGATTCTCTCACAGTCCTCTCGAATTGATCTCGGCCTTAAGTGGAATGATTGTTCTTGGTTACTAAATAAAAGGGTTTGGTTTTCTAATCTAATAAAAAGTTTAAATTAAAATTTAAATCAAATACAATTACTTTAATGACAATTAATAAAGATTTGAATTAAAATTGAAATTAAGATTAAAATTAAAATTAAAGCTGAAGTATAAAATATAAATTGTGAAATAAAAGTAAAGAAACAGATAAACAGTAAAACAGTAACACTAACAGAAAATTGATTCGGAAGTTTTAACCTTCATTCGGAAGTTTTAACCTTCATTCGGAACTTTGGTTCGTCCGGAACTTACCCTTCATTCGGAACTTTAGGTTCATTCGGAACTTTAGACAAAGAGGTTGATTCGAAACTTAAGTACTCATCCGGAACTTTGCCTTCATTCGGAACTTTAGTGCTCATTCGGAAGTTTTGCTTCGTTCGGAAGTTTTGCTTCGTTCGGAAGTCTGGGAAACCCAGAACAGTAACAGTACCCGAAGAACAAGGAAAACTAATTTTAATCTAAAATTCACCAAGTTTTCCACCAAAAACTTAAACAAACTAATCACAAAGCATCTACTAACCATAAACTACAAATCCCATCAACAAAAACACAAATCCCCACAACTTTTGAAGATCAAACTCAATAAAATAAGAACTTAAAAACTTGAAGATAAAGATGATGATGAACAAGATGAAATGGAAAGATTAAACAAGACTTTGTATTGAATGATTAACGTTTTAACAAGATCAAACAAAGATTAAAACAACAAGATTGGAAAAACAAAGATTAAAATCACCAATCACCCTAATGGTGATGGTGATGAAACGAACTAAAAAGGGAGAAAAGGTGGGGAGAAAGAAAAACTAAACTAACTGCCTAAAATGTGTGAGGGGTGAGCTTTATATAGGCTTGTCCTTTGGTTGGTGAGTGGGCTTTCTCCCGTTCTTCTTGTCTTTTCGTCTTTTCAGAAAAGTTTCCGTTTTCGATTCTGATTCGGGATTTGTTGTCGATTAAATTCAACTCGTCTTTTAATTTCTTCGTTTAATAGACTTGAGTTTCTTCGACTTATGTAAATCTTCCATCTTTGGTCCTTTTCTTTGATAAATCTTCGAATAGGCCCAGTGACTTCAAATCTTTTGCATCTCTTGGACCATAGACTTTATCTTGAGTCTTTTTCTTCAGTAAAACCCGTGCAATCCCATGTTTTCTTCAATAATCATCCGGATGGCTCTGAAAACACAATAAACACAAAAACCACGCATAATTCCAAACAAATGATATTAAATACGTGTTTTGGTCTCGTTTTAGCCCGAATTAAGTGGTAAAAGGATGGGTGTTTACACACCTATCAAATCCCCTACACTTAACCATTGCCATGCCCTCATGCAATGCTTAGTGATGAAGCAAATTTACACTTTTCTCATAATTAATCAACCTTGGCCTTATTAAAATACTACTAAACAAAATTTAAAGTACTAAAAGAAATTAAAACTTAAAAGGATAGAAAACCATTTTCACTTGAAAATAGCTACATGGAAATAACTTGCAAAGAGATCAATGACTTACATTAGGGTTTTTGTGCTGCGAAGATTTATCACCCTCAAGTTTCACGTTCCCCAAACTAAGCTTAAAAACGAGATCATTGTTATTATAAGTTAGCAATTCAAACACTTACACACATGGCTTAATTAAATGCTTAAACTCCCTTATTCCTAGGTGTATCTCTTATATTTTATTTTTGTCTTAGAATGATCATGAAGATGCATTTTTGGACTTATTTTGATATTTTATTTAGGCTGAAAGCAAAGTAGGACGATTTGATCAATAGTTAGCTAAAGGACAAAATCTCTTAAAACTGCTTCTCGGGATATCAAAAAGTTCATATCTTGACATAACTTGGTTCACGATTTGAGACCTTTCTCGGGCCGATATTTGGCATGTACTTCATACTTCATATCTTGAGAGACGTGCTTGAGATAATGGTCTTCTCATCGTAATAGAGTTTCTTCACTTTGGAGACTTTTGAGGGGTACTCCAACTTTGTTGACCACGAATTCATGATTATTTCTTCAATCTCTATTTGGGATTTTGAGATACAACGATCCGCCTCCTTTTCGGACTTGGATCTATTTATCCTCATACCTTGTTAGGGTCTTTTCGGATAGACTTCTCCATGATCTTTATGGGAGTTGATTGCTTTTCGTCGTGAGTCTTGATCCTTCATATTGACTTTGGGAATAATGCTTTTCACATCACTTTGGATCTTCAGCAATAAAATGGAATCCTCATGCCTTGTTAGGGCCTTTTCGGACTCACCAATCTTCATGCCCCGCTTCATAAGTTATGCCTTGGCTATGAACTCTTATCATTACCGAGCAACTTTTAAACGATCTTGGGCTAGAAGCTAAGTAACTTTTCAAATCGTATGACCTTACTTATTGCAGATAATTTATTAGCAAGTGATGGGAGAATAGGCAAATAATTACACCAAGTGAGCTTATGCAAGAATACCGACTTATAATTGACTCTATCATTTCTCGTCCTCCACAATTTAAAATCTCAAGTAATGAGACTCGTGGACACTTAGCCTAATAAACCAATTAAGGTCTACATGGTTAAGGATACTAGCTAGAATAAACTTAGATAAGTCTATTCGGGTTGAGTCAAAATAAACGCAACGAGCCTAATATGTCAAAGACTTCTAAACTAGCTACACCACTTTATTAATATTTTTGACTTTATTGCGGAATATATACATATGAACGCAACGATAAAAATTTAAAAATTACGACTAAGTGGCCAAAGTTAATAAAAAATTTGAAAAATGTTGAAAAATATGATTTTCCGGTTAAATGAAGGCATTTTCATGGAAAAGTCCACTTAAAACTTCGATAGAAGTCCCCCTACACTTAAGATAAACATTGTCCTCAATGTTTAAGCATGTGGGAAAAGTCTCCCCTACACTTATGACATTATGCACGTTGGTTAACTCAAGTTAAGGAGGAGACGACTAAAGTGATAAATTTCAAATGTGAGTATGAAGAAAATTGAATCACGATAGTTGAGAGATAGAACCGGATTTTGGATAACACGGGTGCACGGTTCTTCAAAGTTTCCAAGAGTGCACTAATCCCTGTAATCACATCACCACACAAATACAAACACTCTATAGAGGCTCCCCTACACTTAGGAGGTTAAAACATAAAGGATAGATACTCGGGCTGCCTCCCGAGGAGCGCTTGTTTTTGATAACCGAGTCACGAGCCTGACTCGACCCAAAATTAGTTCATGGGGAACGTGGTGAGGGATGGAATCACCTCCTGAGAGGTGTCCTCACCAAAGTACAACTTCACTCGTTGGCCATTCACCTTAAAATTAGGTCCATTAGGTTGAGCGAGCTCGAGAGTACCATATGGAAAAATTTGGGCAATGGTGAATGGGCCGGACCAACGAGATTTGAGCTTTCCCGAGAAGATTTTCAACCGAGAGTTAAAAAGTAAGACTTTGTCTCCAACATGGAACTCTCGGTTCTTAATCTTAGAGTCGTGAATGAGCTTAGTCCTTTCCTTATAGATTAAAGAATTTTCATAAGCCTCATTACGGAGTTCATTCAGCTCATTGAGTTGGATCTTGCGTAGGTCACCGGCTTTGTTAATGTCAAAATTAGCCCACTTTAAGGCCCAGTAAGCCTTATGCTCCAACTCAATGGGGAGGTGGCACGCTTTCCCGTACACAAGACGATAAGGCGTACAGCCGATCGGGGTCTTGTAAGCAGTACAGAAAGCCCACAAAGCATCATCAAGTTTATCAGCCCATGAGGCACGATGCTCTCCCACGGTTCGTTCCAGAATTCGCTTAAGTCCTCGGTTGGATATTTCGGCCTGGCCATTAGTTTGTGGGTGGTAGGCTGTGGAAAAACGATGATTTACACCGTACTTAGCCATGACTCTGGCAAATTGGTCATTGCAAAAATGAGTCCCACGATCACTAATAATTGCACAAGGCACACCGAATCTAGCGAAAAGAGCTTTCAAAAAGTTACAAACTACCCTTGCGTCATTAGTGGGTAAAGCTTTGGCTTCAACCCATTTGGAGACGTAGTCAACGGCTACAAGGATGTATTTGTTTCCTTTAGAAGAAGGGAATGGCCCCATAAAGTCGATACCCCAAACATCAAAGATTTCACACTCTTGAATGAAATTCTGAGGCATCTCGTCTTTATGTGTGATCGTGCCTTGTTTTTGGCAAACATCACATCTTTTAACCATATCGTGAGCGTCACGATATATGGAGGGCCAATAAAATCCCGAATCAAACACTTTTTTGGCGGTGTAGTTGGGACCAAAGTGACCACCGGTGGGTCCTTTGTGGCAAGCATTAAGGATTTCTGAAGCTGTCGGTCCGTCAACACATCGGCGGATAATCAGGTCGGCACATTGTTTGAATAGGTAAGGGTCGTCCCAAAAATAAGTCTTGATGTCGGTGAAGAACTTTTTCTTTTGTTGGGACGTCAACCCTTCCTTTAGAATTCCACCCGCCAAGTAGTTTGCAAAGTCCGCAAACCACGGGGTTTCATTAGAATTCGAATTTATAGACATTAAGGTCTCCAAGGGAAAAGAATCATTGATTTCTTTGGTCGGATGATCCCCTTGGTAAGGATCCTCAAGTCTTCTGAGATGGTCCGCGGCTAGGTTTGCTGCTCCTTTTTTATCGCGAATTTCGATTTTAAATTCCTGGAGCAGCAAAACCCAGCGAAGAAGTCTTGGTTTGGAATCTTGCTTTGTCAACAAGTACTTCAGCGCGGAATGATCGGTATACACAATAGTTGTAGAAAGGACAAGATAGGGGCGAAATTTTTCAAAAGCATAGACAACAGCTAAAAGCTCTTTTTCGGTTGTCGTATAATGCAATTGTGCCCCCGTCATTGTCTTGCTAGCGTAATGGATCAGTTGGAAGTGTTTGTTCACTCTTTGTCCAATAACCGCTCCAATAGCAAAATCACTAGCATCGCACATCAACTCAAAGGGCAGCTCCCAATTAGGGGTAACCAAGACGGGTGCCTTAGTTTGCTTATCCTTAAGCGAGTTGAAGGCTTCAAGACACTCTTTGGAGAAGATAAAAGGAGTATCTTTTTCCAAGAGGTGGGTCATCGGGCGAGTGATTTGAGAAAAATCTTTGATGAATCGACGGTAGAAGCCCACATGACCCAGGAAACTTCTCACACCCTTCACGGTTGAAGGTGGAGGCAACTTTGCGATAACATCGACTTTAGCACGGTCTACTTCAAGACCGGCTTTCGAGATCTTATGTCCAAGCACGATGCCTTCTTTTACCATAAAATGGCATTTTTCCCAATTCAGAACTAGGCGAGTGTCTTCGCACCGCTTGAGCATACGTTCCAAATTGGCAAGGCAAGAAGAGAATGAATCCCCGAAGACCGAGAAATCATCCATGAAGACTTCCATGGTGTGTTCCACCATGTCATGGAAGATAGCTACCATGCACCTTTGGAAAGTCCCGGGCGCATTACATAGGCCAAAAGGCATTCTTTTGTAAGCAAATGTGCCATAGGGACAAGTGAATGTAGTCTTTTCTTGATCTTGGGGATCGATGGGTATTTGAAAATAACCCGAGAAACCATCAAGAAAGCAGTAATATTCATTACCCGCTAAACGTTCAAGCATTTGGTCCATAAAAGGTAGAGGGAAATGATCCTTTCTCGTGGCATCATTGAGTTTACGGTAGTCTATACAAACTCTCCACCCAGTAACGAGACGAGTGGAAATCAACTCGTTGTGTTCATTGGGAACAACGGTTATTCCGCCCTTCTTGGGCACACAATGTATTGGACTAACCCATGGTGAATCCGAAATAGGGTAAATCATACCCGCATCAAGAAGTTTGATAACCTCTGTTTTGATGACTTCATGTATCTTTGGATTCACCCTTCGTTGGCTTTGAATTGTGGGCTTAAAGTCGTCCTCCATGAGAATTTTGTGTGTGCAGAAGTGAGGATCAATTCCACGAATATCAGAAATCTTCCAAGCAATAGCCTTCTTATGATCTTTCAACACGGCGACAAGTCGGGCTTTCTCTTCATCCTTCAAATCCTTAGCAATGATGACTGGCGACTTCTTCTCTTCTTCAAGGAATACATACTCAAGATGGGGCGGCAACTCCTTAAGTTCTAGATGCGGAGGATTGTTGACGGGAGGCGTATTCGAAGTCGGAGTATCGATAGCAATAACCGTGGGAGATGGAGGAGAAGGATTGTCTTCTTTGAGAAGGTTTTTAATGAAGCTGAGATCTTCATCCCAATTGGTAGTAGAATCGTCATTGTCTAAATGCACATTTCCCATGGTGGCTTCCAAATCTTTCCAAAGGAAATCACTTTCTCCAAATAGAGATAGTGATGAGTCGATAGAGGAAACGGTCTCAACATTGGGAAGAGAGGTAGGAATACTTTTACAAGCATCTTTGAAGTGTTCTTCACAAGCCTCATCAAGAACGTCAATACAATTAACACTCTCGTATGAATAAGGCTGTTTAGACAACTTTCCCATGTTGAAGACTACTTTATCGTCACCCACTCTCATGATAAGCTCACCGACTTCAACATCGATGAGAGTGCGACCGGTCCTCAAGAATGGACGACCAACAATTAGTGGCACACGAGGGTCCATCTCGTAGTCGACGACAACAAAATCAGCAGGGAAGGTGAATTTGTCGACTCCTACAATGACGTCTTCGGCTATCCCCACTGGATAAGCAACCGTACGGTTAGCTAATTCCAAAGTCATTTTGGTGGGGACTAGCTCTGGGAGAGATAATTGCTTCCAAACACTTAGAGGCATGAGATTAATACTGGCACCTAGATCGGCTAGGGCCATGCAATTCTCTACTCCCGGGAAATTGCAAGGGATAAGGAAACGACCCGGATCACCAAGCTTGGTTGGCAATTTCCTTAAGAGCACTGCAGAGCAGTTCTCATTAAGTTGGGTATTGGCAATATCGAGGAGCTTTTCCTTGTCGCTCAGAAGATCTTTAAACATCTTTGCATATTTGGGCATGTGAGCGAGAGCCTCAGCGAAGGAGATATTGAAATTCAGTTGTTTAAACATTTTAAGAAAGTTTGAAACTTGAATATCGTCCTTGCTCTTTTGCTTCTCTTTCCTCAACCTAGATGGATAAGGTATATTGGAAGAAGAGGAAGGCTTTGGGAGAATAGGATCACTCACAACCACGGGTGGAGGAGGGGTAGAAGGAAGAGGTGGAGAAATTGGGGAAGGAGAAGGATGGGGAATAGGAGCAGGTGACTCGTTCTCCTTAGTCACAACCACCGGTGGAGGTATAGGAAGCTCGGGTTCCTTGGTACCTTTGCCACTTCGAGTAGTGATTGCTTTCATCTCCCCTCTGGGGTTCGCAACGGTGTTACTCGGAAGAGTACCCGAAGAAGAGGGTTGATTACCTTGGAAGAAACCAGCCATCATGTTCCTCAAGTCATTAGTTTGGCTATCCAACGTGTTTCTCATGTCGGCTCTCAAATCGTTTCCTTGCTAGACCAAGTCTGCTTTCAAGTTTCGCACTTCCTGTTGGAGATTTTCCACGATCACATCATTGGTCCTCATGTAGGTTGCAACCTCTTGGTGTAATGCAGTGGTGGTTTGGTTGGGAGGAGCATTGTATGCGGGTGGTTGATAAGCAGGTTGTTGGTAAACTTGGTTGTTATGTTGAGGTGGTTGTTGCTGCTTGTGAGGAGGTATGTATGGTTGTCGAGGTTGTTGTTGTTGTTGAGGAGGGCGATTAAGGTTTTGTTGTTGGTTTGGGTTGGTAGGAGGAAAACCAGGTGGTGAAAGATAGTTGTTGCTGCGGTAGCTAAGTAAATTACGGTCACCTTGAGGTCTAGCTTGATAAGCAGGTTGAGGATAGGTGCCATATGCCGCATTCACATTCTCTGCAGGGTAATCTTGGGTAGCGGTACAAGTGGTGTAAGAGTGAGGACCACCGCATATCTCACAAGGTTGGCTGACAGCGTTAACTTGAGCGTTTTTAGCGTTGCTGCTGTTATTGTTGTTAACGGTGTGGGTGACAAGCGATTCAAGAAGCGTAGTGATTTTGTCCAATCGCTTGTCGCTGTCACTTGTGCTAGCACTAGCGACATTGGTCCGAACACTCTTGGTTTGCACACGAGATTTGTTCTCAATGATGTCCCAAGCAGCATTGGAAGTCTTAGCCAATAGATTACCCCCCGAGGCACTGTTCAGTGAATCTTGGTCACTCATGCTTAAACCATTGTAAAAAGTGTTAATTTGATGTACTTTGGTAAAACCATGTTGTGGGCATTTTCTTAAAAGATCTTTGAAACGATCCCAAGATTCATTGAACGACTCATCGTACTTTTGTTCAAAATTTATGATTTCATTCCGCAATGCGGTAGTACGAGAGGGTGGAAAAAAGTAATTGATAAACTTTGTTTCCAAATCCGTCCACGAGAGAATACTTTGTGGCGGTTCCTTAGCAAGCCAATGCCGGGCTTGTCCCTCTAAAGAAAAGGGAAAAAGTTGTAACCTTATAACCTCTTGTGGAACACCATTGAACTTGACCGTGTTGGTGAGTTGCAAGAATCTCTTGATGTGGTCGTGTGGATCATCAATGGTTCGTCCCAAAAATGGTTGAGCGGAGACCATCTGGATAAAGCCTGATTTTAGCTCGAAATTGTTGGCGGCAATTGGTGGTATAACAATTAGATCAGTGTTGCCATCGACATGAGCTTGCAGCAATTCAATCATCGGGCGATTATCCGGAAGGGGGTCATTGTTGTTGTTATTGTTCATGTTGTTGAAAGGCGGGTTGTTGTTGTTATTATTGTTTTGAGGTGGTACACCGGCCATGTCTAAGTGATCGAGAGGCTCGGGCTCTTGATATGACGTGGATCGAGTGCGCATACACCTGCAAAAGAACGAACAAAGAAAAACAAAGCAAAAATATTTTTGGTTTTTATGTTTTTTAATTTTTTTGTATTTTTGAAAATTTTATATTTTTTAGTTGTTTTTGAAAATTTTTGATGAAAAAGTAACGTTCACAGGGAACGGATCCCAAAATCCAAGTTCTCACAAAAAACTTTTGATCTTAACGAGAAGAGCCGGCAGCGGCGCCATTTGATATTATGATTTTGTATGGGTGTTTTGATTCTCTCACAGTCCCCTCGAATTGATCTCGGCCTTAAGTGGAATGATTGTTCTTGGTTACTAAATAAAAGGGTTTGGTTTTCTAATCTAATAAAAAGTTTAAATTAAAATTTAAATCAAATACAATTACTTTAATGACAATTAATAAAGATTTGAATTAAAATTGAAATTAAGATTAAAATTAAAATTAAAATTAAAGCTGAAGTATAAAATATAAATTGTGAAATAAAAGTAAAGAAACAGATAAACAGTAAAACAGTAACACTAACAGAAAATTGATTCGGAAGTTTTAACCTTCATTCGGAAGTTTTAACCTTCATTCGGAACTTTGGTTCGTCCGGAACTTACCCTTCATTCAGAACTTTAGGTTCATTCGGAACTTTAGACAAAGAGGTTGATTCGGAACTTAAGTACTCATCCGGAACTTTGCCTTCATTCGGAACTTTAGTGCTCATTCGGAAGTTTTGCTTCGTTCGGAAGTTTTGCTTCGTTCGGAAGTTTTGCTTCGTTCGGAAGTTTTACTTCGTTCGGAAGTTTTGCTTCGTTCGGAAGTCTGGGAAACCCAGAACAGTAACAGTACCCGAAGAACAAGGAAAACTAATTTTAATCCAAAATTCACCAAGTTTTCCACCAAAAACTTAAACAAACTAATCACAAAGCATCTACTAACCATAAACTACAAATCCCATCAACAAAAACACAAATCCCCACAACTTTTGAAGATCAAACTCAATAAAATAAGAACTTAAAAACTTGAAGATAAAGATGATGATGAACAAGATGAAATGGAAAGATTAAACAAGACTTTGTATTGAATGATTAACGTTTTAACAAGATCAAACAAAGATTAAAACAAGATTGGAAAAACAAAGATTAAAATCACCAATCACCCTAATGGTGATGGTGATGAAACGAACTAAAAATGGAGAAAAGGTGGGGAGAAAGAAAAACTAAAACTAACTGCCTAAAATGTGTGAGGGTGAGCTTTATATAGGCTTGTCCTTTGGTTGGTGAGTGGGCTTTCTCCCGTTCTTCTTGTCTTTTCGTCTTTTCAGAAAAGTTTCCGTTTTCGATTCTGATTCGGGATTTGTTGTCGATTAAATTCAACTCGTCTTTTAATTTCTTCGTTTAATAGACTTGAGTTTCTTCGACTTATGTAAATCTTCCATCTTTGGTCCTTTTCTTTGATAAATCTTCGAATAGGCCCAGTGACTTCAAATCTTTTGCATCTCTTGGACCATAGACTTTATCTTGCGTCTTTTTCTTCAGTAAAACCCGTGCAATCCCATGTTTTCTTCAATAATCATCCGGATGGCTCTGAAAACACAATAAACACAAAAACCACGCATAATTCCAAACAAATGATATTAAATACGTGTCTTGGTCTCGTTTTAGCCCGAATTAAGTGGTAAAAGGATGGGTGTTTACACACCTATCAATTTCTGTGCCAGGAAAGGAATTACTAGGCAATTTAGTATTGCCAGAACCCCACAGCAGAATGGGGTTGCTGAGAGGAAAAATAGAACCCTAATTGAAGCAGCCAGAACAATGTTGGCTGATGCTCATTTTCCTATAGCCTTTTGGGCTGAGGCTGTTAATACTGCTTGTTATGTTCAAAATAGAGCATTGGTTAACAAAATTCAGAACAAAACACCTTATGAGTTACTTTGGGGAAGAAAACCTAATATTGGTTTTCTCAGACCTTTTGGTTGTCATGTAGTAGTTTTAGATACTAGTGATGCCTTAGGGAAATTTAGTGCAAAAGGTGATGAGGGCTACTTTATGGGGTATTCAGTACAGAGCAAGGGATATAGGGTTTATCTTAAAGAGGAAAAACGTATACTTGAAAGAGTACATGTTAGGTTTTTAGAAAATAAACCCAGTGATCCTGAAAGTGGTCCTAATTGGTTGTTTGACTTGGAACGTTTATCTAGAACTTTAAATTATATGCATGTCACTAATCCAGACATTTTGAAGGTAACTTCAAATGTTGTGGAAGAACAAGTTGTTGATGTTTCAGGTACACAGGTTCATGAGAAGGTTGGATCACACGCAGAAAAGACATCTCCTATACTAGAATATGTCACAATTCCCATTTGGACAGATGCTTTTGCTGCTGATGCTGCTGCGGATAAAGATAATGGTGGTCCCCAAGTACCACCAGATACAAACATGCATGGTCCTTCAGGCGCTGACAAAGGCAAATCTAGCGCTGACAAGACCAATTCAAACGTTGATGACTCAGACGTTGACAACAACAGTTCAAGCGTTGTTAGCCCAAGCGCTGACAACCAAGATTCAGGCGTTGACAACACTTTTGCACATCTTTTCACTTCCACTTTTGAACAAGGTGAACATTCCAATTCATATGAAGAAGGTCATCCCTATGTTGATATAAGAGAGTCTGATGAAGAAGATATTGGCAACATGGAGAATGAAGTTGAAGATACCAGACTTTTTGAGGGAGGAGTACTTACTTCAGTTATGAAGAATCATCCTCCTTCTCAAATCATTGGTAATGTTAATACTCCAGTTCAGACTAGAAGATCTCATCAAGGTCTTGGTGGGTTTATTGCCAATATACACAAGAAGGTTGATACCCCTCTTGTGCAAGCATGTTTGTTTGCCTGTTTTCTGTCACAACAGGAACCCAAGAAAATATTTGATGCTCTCAAAGAACCAAGTTGGGTGGAAGTAATGCAGGATGAGCTTCACCAATCTTCAATTCAGGATGTTTGGGAGCTGGTTGATTGTCCCAGATATGTCAGGCCTATAGGGACAAGATGGGTTCTAAGAAACAAGAGAGATGAAAGAGGAATTGTGGTCAGAAACAAGGCAAGGTTAGTGGCTCAGGGATATACACAAGAGGAGGGGATAAATTATGAGGAAGTCTTTGCACCAGTTGCAAGGATTGAAGCTATCAGGATCTTTTTAGCCTATGCATCCTGCATGGGCTTCACTGTCTATCAAATGGATGTCAAGAGTGCCTTCCTCTATGGAACTATTGTTGAGGAGGTATATGTGATGCAACCTCCTGGTTTTGAGGATCCAAAGAATCCAGATAAAGTGTATAGAGTCAAGAAGGCTATGTATGGACTTCATCAAGCCCCAAGAGCATGGTATGGTACTTTGTCTACCTATTTGGTGGACAATGGATTCAAGAAGGGCACCATAGATCAGACACTATTTACAAAGAAGAAAGGCAAGGATGTGTTGCTTGTACAGGTCTATGTTGATGATATCATTTTTGGGTCTACTGATCCAAAGATGAGTGTGGATTTCTCCAAGCTTATGACAGACAAATTAAAGATGAGTGCTATGGGGGAGATGAACTTCTTTCTTGGTTTACAAGTTCAGCAGAAAGAGGATGGTATCTTCATCTCCCAGGATAAATATGTGGCTGAGATCTTGAAGAAGTTTGGTTTTTCTCCACATGAAAAGAGGGCTACTACTCCTATGGATAGAGAACACCCTTGGGGAAAGATTGGAGATGGGAAAGATGTTGATGTCAGGCACTATAGATCCATGATTGGATCCTTGATGTATCTTACTGCCTCCAGACCTGACATAATGTTTGTTGTGTGTGCTTGTGCACGCCATCAAGTGACTCCCAAAGAATGTCACCTTTATGCTGTGAAGAGGATCTTTAGGTACCTAAGATGTTATCCTAGTCTTGGTTTGTGGTACCCAAAGGATTCACCATTGGAGCTGATTGCATATTCAGATAGTGATTATGGAGGTGATAAATTTGATAGGAAATCCACAACTGGTGGATGTCAGTTTCTTGGGAGCAGGTTGATATCTTGGCAATGCAAGAAACAAACAGTGGTGGCTAATTCTACAACTGAAGCTGAGTATGTTGCTGCAGCTGCTTGTTGTGGACAAGTTTTGTGGATTCAGAACCAGCTGTTAGACTATGGGTATAATTTCATGCATACTAAAATATTTTTTGACAATAATAGTACTTTATGCATCATTAAGAATCCTGTACATCATTCTAAAACTAAACACATAGAAATTAGACACCATTTTATAAGAGAATGTTTTGAGAAAGGTTTAATACAACCAGATAGGGTTGACACTGAGGAAAATGTGTCAGATTTACTAACTAAACCTTTTGATGATGGGAGGTTTCAATACTTGGTAACAAGTATTGGAATGGTCAATCTCACATAATATGTGTTTTGGAGTCTTTTTGTAAAAGTATGTACAGGATGATGCATTGTTATTGGTCTTATTGATGATTTAGATTTTCCACTATATTTTTCTAACACTGACAAAGGTTGCTTGAACGCTGATAAGTGTTTTTGTAAGGTTGTCAGCAATATAATTGTCTAACACTGACAAAGCTTCCCTCAACGCTGTCATGTGTTATCGGGGTGTTGTCAGCAACAATGTTAGTTTTGTGGTTTTCAATCTAAATGTGCAGATGGTGTTAGCAGTATACCATTGGATACAGAGTTGCTTATGGATCAATGGAGAAGCATTTGGACAAGTTTTTATTTATGGATGATGGTTGGAATTTTCAATTCCTATCTTGACATAAATTTTTATGTTCATGCAATGTTTTTAGCAACTTTTGTATCATAGTTTAAGGGGAGGTTTTAGGAACCTTTAGGATGTTTAGGGTATCCATATGATACTCTTATCACAATTCTAGATTGTGTCCACAGGTGAGTATGAGTTAGTTTTACTAAATCATGAGGTACTGTAGCATGCAAAGTTGATATACTATGCATGCTGCCAAGACATTTTTGGCCTAGAATTGGTTGTGGTCTATTGGGAGACTTGGGAATAATTTTGTTATGGGATTTACCTGGGAGTAACAAGGAATTTTATAAGGTAACTTGGTTGTTAAGAGTTTTGGTTAGCAAGGGACACTAGAGGACTGTTATGTCTATCTTGCTTAAGCAAGTGTGCATAACTGGACAGTGCTTGCCGCCCTATAATAATTATCAGCTTTTTGGTTATCTTATCTAGGATAAATTACTTTGTTAAGGTCATTTTTCATTTTTTAAACATTTTTATTTTTGGACGCTGACAAAAAATTTCAAAGCGTTGTTGTGACCAATTTAGACGCTGACATGGCTATAGGCAAACGTTGACAAGATTATAGCCGTTGGGCGTTGATAGGTTATTTTTGACCGTTGACAGTCAATGGGTCCTACCCAGTTATTACTTTTTGACATATTTTTAGGCCGTAATTTTGGGAGTTGTTACTTTTCATTTAATGCATGAGATAAACTTATAATTTTTCAATATTTTCATGATTGCATTTTGAAAATTCTTGCCTATTTTTGGGCCAATCACATGCATTTTATTCTCCTATAAATTTGGCTCCTATTTTTAAACAGGGTATCTATAATTCTTGTCTAACACAATTTTCTCTTATCAACTTCATCTTCATCCATCAAATTTAACAGCTTTCATCAATGGCACCAAAGTTTAGACCATCAGAATTGGAATTGGGGTTCAGAACTCAACACAACATGATCGCGTATCTTGAAGCTGATGATACTCTGTTTCCCCAATACACTCAAATGGTGGCGTATTTGAACGCATCCCCTTTAAGGTATGCTCTTTCTCATGCACCACTCATTCCAGTCACACATATTAAACAGTTTTGGAACATTGTTAGTTCCTCAACAGTTAATAGTGTGACTACATTGACTTCTATTGTTCATGGGAGACCTTGGGTGGTTACTGAGGCTTTGGTACGCCAAGCCTTGCATCTTGATGATGCTGATGGTATAGCCACCCTTCCCATCAATGAAATAGAACAAGGGCTAAGGGCTTTGGGATATCCTTTTCCTGATGAAGGTACCTTAAACAAGTATCATAAACAGGAATTTCCCCCAGCCTGGAAATACCTCATACATGTCCTCCTTCAATGTTTGAGTCCTAAATGCACTACACACAATGAGATCAATAGATCTATTGCTAGTGCTATTGTGTGTATTGTAACAGGGCAAAAATTTAATTATTCTAAAATGATTTTTGAGGGCATGTGTAAAAATAAGGGGAACAAAATGACTTTAGCTTATCCCCGATTTTTGCAAATGGTTTTTGATGTTCAAGGATACTGCACAAGGGATCATAATGATTTTTATGAGATCCCTGTGCAAAAGAAAGCTATTTTTATGAAGATGAACTCACCACCCCATCGTGACCTACCCTTAACCCAAGCTATGCTTGCTGTTATTGCAGCAGCACAACCCCAACCAGACCCCCAACCCCAAATTGACCCAATACCTGAACCAATACCTTCACCTGAACATATGCAAATTGACCAAGAACCCTTCAACGCTGACACGTTAAATGTTGGTGTTGATGTGCCTATTTCCAACATTGACACACAACCTTCACAAACCCAAACACCCCTTAACCAACCCACATCCACCCATTCTTCTACACCATCTTCTACACCCCCTGAATATAGGTTGATGAAACGCCAAAGGACTACTGGAGTGTTCTCCTTTAGTGGTCCTAGCCATGTAGCAGAGAGAACCACCACCACAAGTATGGCTGGTGATATGGATGAGGCTGGGACTATTGGTTCTGGCTTAGATGCTGGCCAAGGCAGTCTCACCATCATTAAGTCCTCATCCATGCCCAATGAATCTGACTTGGGAGATCAAATCCCCATTTTAGAAGAGGGCAGACTGGAACCAATGACTCTTATGGAATTGACGGCAGTCTGCATAAGCTTACAAAAGTAAAATGCAGACTTAGTACAAGTTGTCAGCTCACAAGGCCTTGAATTCAAGCAATTAAGGGAGAGGATTGTTGTTTTGGAGACTGCAAGTGCAAGGAGGGGTATGGAGGAATCTTCCAAAGGGGAGGAAGATCCAATAAATCTGAGTGATAAGGGCAGCCATGATGGTCAATCTTTGGATGTTTTTGAGGCCCTTACAACATTGAAGAAACAAACAGGCGCTGAGACAGGAAATTTGGGCGTTGACAAGGAGAATTTGGACGCTGACAGAAGAATTTTGGGCGCTGACATAGCTAAATTGGGCGTTGACAGACCTGCACATGAGGGTGATGTATCCCAGTCATCATCCATCATCAAGGAGGTTTCTACACAGGTATCACCATCTACCTTACCAACAATTGCACCATTAGATAAGGGTAAGGGTATTATGGTAGAAGAGAGTGTTCCAAAGGATGCAGCTCAAGTTGAGTTTGATAGAAGATTAGCTGCACAAATTATGGAACAAGACAGAAAGGAGGTGAAAGAGTTACCATTTGTTGCTACTTCAGAGGAAGGAAGTGATGGAGCTAGCTCAGACTCAAGTGTGATGATTATAGAACCAGAAAGACTTGAGTATGGAGAAGAGTTGGCCAAGGAGAAATTGAGAGAATTGAAATTGCAGGTTGACTTTGACATGCCAGAGGTGGTTCAAATGTATAATGCTTGGGAAGAAAGATGTATGGAGAATCCACACTTGACCACTTCAGATCGAATATGGGGTTTGGAGATTCTCCTCAGAGTTCAGAAAGATTGCCAGGTAATTTTGAAACACAAGGCAAGCAATATTCTCTCAGAATTAAAAAGGGATAGAAGGGAGCTATACTGCATGCTGCTCAGATGTCATGGAGTAGGATGGACTTATCAGAAGTTGAGGGCATTGACATTTGATGAGTTGGAATGCAAGGCTTATCCCATTTGGGTGAGAGTGTAGGAAGCAAACACTCTCAGACTTCTTTCTGATGAAAGAAAAGAAGAACTTGCAGAAGAAATGGAACTCAAGAAAGCTATGTTTGTTCCCAGACCAGTGAAAAAGGGAGTTTCTCTTGAGTTTCCCAAAGATATGGATCCACTATATCCAAGTGAAGTTGTCATAAGAAAGAGCCTCAAGCTCTCACCATTGAAAGCTTCAGATATGGTGCAAGTGTTACCATTAGATTCCAGAAACCCAATTGTGAGCTATAAAGAAGATGAATGTGGGTTTTGGAAAATTGGCAGGTATGGCAAAGAGGTACACACTTTTACCACTCTCATATCTTTGTTTGCAAGTTGTGATAGAGAAGACTTGGTGGACCTATGGAGGTTGCTGGAGACCAAGTATGAGGCTGAAGCACCAACTTCAGATAATGGAATAAAACTGTGGTCCACATTCAAAAGAATGTGTGGACCAAAAGATGAGGATCCTGCTATTTGGAAGGATCTTGAAGATGACCTCAGTGGTCTTCAATGGAGATTATATTCAGCTGCTGGTGTTTACCACTTGAGTTCTACAAAGTTTGCTGAGTATCTACTTGTGGATGGTCAGTATTTCATATCCAAGGCTATCTTGGAGAAGATGAAGAACACTCAGCTGGAGATTGATTATTCAAGTGATGTGGCAAAGGACTTGATCAGATTTATTTATTACCAATATGAGAAGGTTTGTAAGATTCCTCTTAGTCCTTAATGCTTATTCAGAAACTTGATCATAAGAGTGGATATCAAGTTTAGGGGAGGATTGTTGGGAATAAATTAAGGCTAGATCACTTGAGCGCTGACAAGAGTAAAACAAGCATTGACAAGAGCAAAACAAGCGCTGACAGCTCAAGCGTTGACAAGACAAAGTCAAGCGTTGATACATTGAAGACAAGCACTGATGGAAAGATATACTCTACGCGTTTATTGTATTCTAGATTACTTCTAGTAAAGATAGGAACAACAATGTATTTTCTATATTTATCTTTACCTAGAATAGCTGATACGTAGATTATTGTACAAGGCTTCTTATGTCTATAAAAGAAGACCTTTAGGTTAATGTTACATATAAGTTCTCATTCGTAAACTAATTTCATTGTAAGCAAGTTTGATATCATTAATCAATTGTGGAAACCTTGGTTTCCGGATCTTTGAAGCTACTAGGAATGATCATTGTTCATATGATTAAACAATCAAAGCGGAATTAGAACAACAACCATTAACAAGGTGTTTAGGCACAATAACATGAATTAAAACAAAAGGGTTGCTAATTATATTAATAATCAACAACCACTAGACGTGTATACATTGAATCCCACGTCTAGTGCACACACGCTTTTAGCTTTACATTATGAATGAATTGATGAATAAAACCTAAGACCCTTGGTTCCTTTTATAGTGTAAGGATTAGGGTTTACAAGAGATAATAACAAATAAACAAGTAAATCTTCTATTTAAATAAACTTATGCAGAATATATCTTGCATGTTTATCTAAATAGAAGCTTCCATAAGCTTCTTTGTCTATGTTTTGTCAATGCTTGAATTGCATGTGACAATGCTTGAGCCATCAACGCTGAATTTGTTCTTGTCAACGCCTAAATTGCTCTTGACAACGCTTAGACAATATCTTCATGTTTTCTTCGTTTTTGAGTTTCTGCCACATCAACTTTTTGACCCAACACACAGTCTGAATCGTATGCACCAAGATCATCGCATTGATATGCATCATTGTTAGTGGAAGCTGCTGTGAGTCCTTCAGTGTCCGGAATTCATGGATCTGCTAAAAATGCTAACTCATCCTCATCAATCTCTCGACCCTGTGCTTGAGCATTAACCAAGTAAATCTTTTCCTGAAACCATGTACCATCCTCTTCCTCTTTGATTACTTACACTCCTGAGTCATGTGTCCTTCTCCTTTGCAGTTATAGTAGATGATTATCTTCACTTTGCCAGTGTTGTTTCCTCTTGGAGCAGTGTTAAATGGGCGTGCACCAGTATTGGATGAACTTGGTCTCCCCTGAAGTGATTGCACAGTAACTCTGCCATCTTGGATTGTAGCTTGTTGACTAGAGTTAGAAGAATTTCTCAACTGATTGTTTGTTGGAGATGATCCTCTATAACCTCTTTTGTTCAACGTTTGAGTTATGTAGGCAGACATTTGTGCTAGTACATCAGTAGGGTTATCCCCATGTCTGAACTCAGGAACTGGAACCTCATCATCGTAGTAGAAAACTGGTGTTGGTGGAGATACATACACACTTGAAGGAGTATTGACATGTTGTGAATAGTGGGGTTGAGGAACTTCATGTTGCTGGTAGGTAATAGCAGGATTTGTTGGTGGTTGATTAGGATAGTATGGTTGTTGAGCACGTTGTGATGATAATGTTGGTTGTTGATATTGTTGCTGATATGATGTAGGTGGTTGTGGTAGTATCGGATACTGAGGAAAGCTTGGAGTTTGATACAAGGGTTGATATGAAGATTGTTGTCCCATAGCATACGGAGTGTTGTTATATGACAAAGTTGGATGATTTGCCATTAACGCCAATGGTTCGGAATAAAATCCTTGAGACATGCGTTTCTGGAGCACATGCTTCTCGTGTTACTGCAAGAAGGCATACAGTTGATCTAAATTATATTTGTGCAAATCCCGAATCAATTTAACGTCAGTGACGTATTGGCTCCACTCTAGGGGTAACGTGTTCAAAAACTTGGTGTTGAGCTGAAACTGAGCAATCGAGAGATTATACACATTCAATTCATTCATCAATGTAGTGAAGCGCCAGTAGTAGTCATGAAGTGTTTCTCTTGGAATGTATGAGAACTTATCGAACAAGTCATAGAGTTGACACTCTCGTTCCTACTTGGTGAGTGAAGTCCATTGTAACAAAACTGTTAAGCGATCCCAAAGTTCCTTTGCTACCTTGTGTTCGCTTACCATTCGTTAAATATCAGGTGGAAGAGCTTGAAGTATGGTCTGAACGGCCTTGTCATCCGCATTGGCAATGATTTGATTAGCAGCCGTTAATTCATGAAATAGCCTTGGCCGAGTCACATTGTCTATAGTAACTTCTCCCCAATCAAGTGGTCCTTGCTCAATGGATTGAACCATAAGTCTCGCACTTTGTATACCCAAAATATAAGACCTCATGCGACCTCGCCATGCTTCAAATAGCTCTTTGATAAGCAACGGTGGACGGGTATCAGTACCCGAGATGATAAAAAGGTCAGTAAGCGATGTCATTGTAGGCATATATGAATGTGAATTCATTTTTGATCCCTTGAAGAAAGATTACCAAAATGATCGAGCAATGAAATAAGGTTATGTGTTTTAGTGTTGTTTAAACAAATATGATGTTATCTTTTGGTTATGTGTTTTTGTGAAATACTACAAAGAAATGCAAAGTCTAAAATCCTCTAAGTTATGCAAATTCGATCTCAATATCCAAAGTAACTCTATTGCAATGTCAAATCTCAAAGCTCTATCGCAATGCTAAAAATCAATCCGTCGGAATACAGATCGGAATGTTGATCGGAATGTTGATTGGAATGCTATCGCAATGTGATCGGAATGTTATCACAATGCTGATCGGAATACTATCGGAATCCAGATCTCAATATCTTTTTAGTCCTGATCGGAATGTCGATCGCAATGTAGGCGGCCTATCGCAATACCTTGTCGTATTCCCGATCGGAATAACAGATCGGAATAACAGATCGGAATAACAGATCGGAATAATAGATCGGAATAACATATCGGAATAACAGATCGTAATACACAATCGAAATAACAGATCAGAATATACGATCGCAATGTAGAAACCCTTAGGCTTTTGTGATCGGAATACTCGACCGGAATATGAAAACCCTGAAGCTTTGCGATGGAGATAAACAGGTTCGAGACTTTAGGTAAAAAGTTGAGATTTTTCACAAGAAATTCGTGTTTTTAACCAAACCAAAGTACCCAAATTGCTACTACAACTATGTAGAAGATATATGGCTCACTTGGAACAACAAAAACACGAAGAAAAAAAATTGAAACTTTGGTAGAATCAATCAAAACACATGAACACACTTAAATAAGCATGAACAACATAAAACCAACCTCTATTTCATCCCATGACTCTTGATACCAATTGTAGAATGATGGTAATCTATGATCTATCAAGAGGGTTGTTGTTTCTAGAGAGAGAAAGTAGAGAGAGAGATGAGAGAAAATGTGAAATGTATTATGTGAAAAATGAAACAACCAACACCCCTTTCCATGGTGGAAAGGGGTTTATATACCCAACTCCCTTAGTGGACTTGGGCCTCCGGCCCATGAAAATGCTCATGGGTCGGGCTAACTAAACTATAATTAAACTACACTACGAGCCCTTAACTATATTGTTGGACTGACCGAGACTTTCTAAATACAAAAAACGTATTTCCAACAGTTCTCGCGTGGGTTTGTAGGAGCGTTATCCCATCGTTTTCTTTGGGCATCCCATAAAATCCACTAAGTAGTACTAGACTTCCGTTAATATAATCTCCAAGATTTATAACAAATTTCAAACTCTAATTAAGACTATTTGGATTCATCCTATTATATTATATTAAAAATAATGACCTTCCATTTTGGAGTCATTTTGAGTATATCCAAGACATACTCAATTTCCTAACTTTGATATAATTTTGGAGTAACAAGTTAAATTCATCAATAGCCAAACATAAAACATATCAGTGTATATATTTGATTTCTCTTATTGGACATACCATATATTGGTATTTTAATAAGATCAAGTTCATGGGATAATCTTATAGTTTATTTGATGAACTTATACTTCATGGCTTTTTCTATTATGTCGGCTTAAGTTTAAAACTTAATAGCATCAATAATATCATTAAGCCAATTACATTCTCTTAATCATAAGTCTTTGATCTAATCAAAACTTAAAGTGTATGTCTCAACTAGTAGACATGGTGCATATTTTATTTAAAATATATTTTATCAACTTTTAAATCTATAAAACTCTTATTCACCTACAACGCACTAAAAGGCAAAGAACCTGATTGTGTGAAGTATTTTAAATGGTAAATCTGAGGTCGTCGAAGGGGATAAGTGTAAATTTGGTTTTAGTTTAATTGTCACGAAAGTAAATATTATAATAAAGATAGTAAAAACTAAATGAAATAAACGCATAAAAGTCAGACTTAAAGTAAAATAACGGATATAGTCAATAAGTATAAAATGTATTGGCCTAGATACTTTAATACAAGGGTTTTCCTCGTATGAAAGTTCGTTGTTCCGATATTTTCGAAATGATTACTAGTAGAAAGTGCGACTCAGTCGTTCTTGGTGAAAAATAAAAAGGTTTGATTATCTATTATAATCTAAAAGTGAAAATTGTCGTTGAGTAAATAAATAAAAATGAAAGCTTGAAAATTTAACTAAAAATGAAGACTTTAAAAGTTGAAAAGTAAATGATTAAAACTTATAAAAATGTAAACTTTAAAGATTGAACTAAAACAAGCCAACTTAAAATAATTCTAAGTAAAAAGGCGGGAAAAGTAAAAATTCAAAAACTGGAAATACAAAACCTTATCCGGAATGTTATCCGGAATGAAGATATGCAGCTTATCCGGAATATAGGCTTCAAGAGCTTATCCGGAATAAATTTCCGAAGGCTTATCCGGAAAAAATGGCTTGTGATGCTTATCCGGAATGTTGTCCGGAATACTAGAACTGCAGCTTATCCGGAATGAATTCTTCTTCTACTTATCCGGAAAAACAAATGAAGGCTTATCCGGAATATGCAGGTTTGGAGGCTTATCCGGAATAAAATACAGAGAGCTTATCCGGAATGAAGAAGGGTGTTGTTATCCGGAATAATTACGAGGATGCTTTGTCCGGAATACTTGAAATGTAGACTTATCCGGAATACTTGAAATGTACCCTAATCTGGAATGTATGACTATCCGGAATAACTGAAACTACCACTATTCGGAATGAAGTTATGATCACTATCCGGAATTCTGAATCATGGTTCTTATCCGGAATGTTTGAAGGAGCAGCTATTCAGAATAATGGAAATGAGGTAACTATCCGGAATAAAAGGGTTTAGTAAACCCGAATATCACACAAACTTAGCAAATAAGCAAATCCAAAAATAAGCACATACTAAAACTTAAACCAAAAAGACTTTTAGGAAAAACTAATAAGCCACAATTTAAAAACTATTAATACACTAATGATCTAAATATTAAAAATCAACTTTTTATTAAAATATTAAACTTATCAAAATCTACTTATTTTTAAGAACTTTTAAGCATTAAGGTTAAGAAAATAAGCACTTTAATATAGAAACTTTTAAGATCACCAATTTAATAAGCACAATCAAATAAGCTACACAATCAAATCATCAACAAAATTAAAATAAACTACATGATTATCAAGATTAAGAAAAAGATTAAGAAAGGTAGAATGAGAATTAAGAAAATAAGCTTGATTGATTAAAGATTAATATCAAAAGATTACAAGATTAAAGTAAAGATTTAATAAGCTTGAAAGAAAAACTAGAGAGAAAATGAAAACACACTTAAAAACTAAAAATTAACTAAAAAACTCTAATAACTAACCACCCTCCTAATGACATATTAGGAGGGTATTTATAGGAGGTGGGGAGATTAAATGCTTAAGCTTTCTTCTTTCTTTCTTCTCGTCTCAACTCGATTTAATTTCTTTGTCTTTCTCGACGTCGTCTCGGGATTTGTCGATATAAGTTGAACTTTTCTTATAATTTTCTTCTATAATTAGACTTGAGTTCTTCGACTTCATTAAACTTCCGTCTTTAGACTTTTTCTTCGATAAATCTTCAGAATAGGCCTTGGACTTCCGTTCTTTTTGCATTCTCGATCTTTCGACGTCGTCTTTAGTCTTTTTCTTCGATAAAAGCCCGTGATAGCCCATGTTTTCTTCCTTTTGCATCTTTTGGTCCTAAAACACAATAAAAACACAAACCACGCATAATTCTGACTTTTACGACATAAAATACACGTTTTGGTCTTGTTATTATTGGAAATAAGTGGTAAAAGGATAAGTGTTTTCACACTTATTAAATCTCCTACACTTGACCATTGCAATGTCCTCATGCAATGCATTAGTTTCAAAGCACATATTACATTTCTCATCATAAATAACCCACTTTGGCCTTTATTAAATGCAAAACACTAAGGAAACTAAAAGAACAAACAAGTAAGAAATCAAAGACTTACATTGGGTTTTTGGTTGTCATGAATGTTCATCATTCTCAAGTTTCACGTTCCCCATACCAAGCTTAAAAACGAGATCATTGTTATTATAAGTTAGCAAACTAACACGAACTCATGTGGTCCAATTATTCACTTAGACTCCCTTATTCCTAGGTGTATCTCTTATATTTTAATATTGTCTTGAATGATCACGAGGATGCATTGTTTGACTTATTTCGATAGTTATTTAGGCAGAAAATAAAGTGGGACGATTTAATCAATAGTTAGCTAAAGGACAAAATCTTTTAAAACTGCTTCTCGGGACCTCATAAAGTTCATATCTTGGCATAACTCGCTTCACGATTTGAGACCTTTCTCGGACCGATATTTGGCAGCGACTTCATACTTTAAATCTTTGAGAGACGTTCTTGAAATTATGGTCTTCTCTTCATAATAGGAATTTCTTCACTTGAAATTTTGAGAGATTCTTCATCTTTGGACCACGACTTCTTCATTTTTCTCTAATCTTTATTTTGGACTTTGATATACAACGATTCGCCTCCTTTTAGGACTTGGATCTATTTATCCTCATACCTTGTTAGGGCCTTTTTGGATTGACTTCTCCATGATCTTTAGGGGAGTATTTGCTTTTCGTCGTGTGTCTCGATCCTTCATATTGATTTTTGATAAATGATTCTTCACATCACTTTTGGATCTTTAGCAACAAAATGTAGCCCTCATGTCTTGTTAAGACCTTTTCGGACTCGCCAATCTTCGCATCCCGCTTCAATAAGTTATGCCTTGGCTATGAACTCTAATTAATACCGAGCAACTTTTAAACGATCTTGTGCTAGAAGCTAAGTAACTTTTCAAGTCGTACAACCTTATTTATTGTAGTTAAATTTATTAGCAAGCGATGGGAGAATAGGCTTATAATCAACTCACATAAATTCATGAAAGAACACCAACCTTATAATTGACTCTATCATCTCTCGTTCTCCACAATTTAAAATCTCAAGGAATGAGCCTCGTGGATGCTTAGCCAATTAAATCAAAGTTTTGGGTTTTCGAGTCATTTATAGGATCTTGCGAAGTCTTAGACTTTTTCAAGTTTAGAAATCGCATTTTAAAGTTCCCTTGATAAACAACTCTCTAGGATCAGTTATATGAACTTGCAAAAAGTTCTTGTTCTTAACCCGTGAGAGTTAAGACTTTCACGTTTTAAAGTTCCCTATATAAAAGCCTAGCAAAACTTGACTTAAACACGTTAAGGATACTAGCTAGAGTAAACGTAGATAAGTAACTCGGGTTGAGTCAAAATATTCACGACTTTGAAAAATTTAAAACCACTTTATTAAACTTTATTTTAGCAAAGAAAGTAAATAACGCTAACAAAGGAAAAACTACTAGGCCAAAATAGATTAAAAATTTTGAAAAATGTCGAAAAATCAAGTTTTCCGGTGAAAATGAGGGCAAATTCATGGAAAAAACCACTTACTTCGATAGAAGTCCCCCTACATTTGATATAAACATTGTCCTCAATGTTTAAGCATGTGGGAGTAAACTCCCCTACACTTAGGACATTGTGCACTTTGTTTAAAGCTTGCTAAGGGAAGGACAACTATAGTGATTTCAATGTGAACATATAAGATATGAAAAATTGAATCACGACAGTTTAGGATAGAACCAGGAAGACGGGTACACGAGATCACGGTTCGTCAAAAGTCATCGAGAATGGATCTTTGAAGCTTAAATCCCTGCACATTAGAAGAAACAAGACAACAAACACATACGGGGCTCCCCCTACACTTATTATAAAAACGGTAAAGGATAGATCACGGGTTGCCTCCCGAGAAGCGCTTGTTTTTGTTAACCGAGTCACGAGCCTGACTCGACCCAGAACTTAATTCAAGGGAAACATGGTGAGGGATGGAATCATCTCATGAGAGATGTCCTCACTAAAGTACAACTTCACGCGCTGGCCATTCACCTTAAAATTGGGCCCATTTCGCTGAGAAAGCTCAATGGTACCATATGGGAAGACTTTGGCGACGGTGAATGGACCAGACCAGCGAGTCTTCAGCTTTCCCGAGAAGATCTTCAACCGACAGTTAAAGAGTAAAACTTGATCACCAACGTGGAACTCTCGGTTCTTAATCCTTGAATCATGGATGATCTTGGTCTTCTCCTTGTAGATCAATGAGTTCTCATAAGCTTCATTCCTTAGTTCGTTGAGCTCGTTGAGTTGAATCTTCCGAAGATCACCGGCTTTGTTGATGTCGAAGTTAGCCCACTTCAAGGCCCAGTATGCCTTATGTTCCAGCTCGATAGGGAGGTGGCATGCTTTCTCGTACACAAGACGATAAGGTGTACAACCAATCGGGGTCTTATAGGCGGTACGGAAAGCCCAAAAAGCATCGTTTTGTGGAAACCTTGATTTCCTCGATCTTTTAGCTACTAGGAATGCATCATGTTCATATGATTAGATAATCAAAGCGGAATTAGAACACGACACATCAACAAGGTGTTTAGGCACAAAGAACATGAATTAAAACAAAATGATTGCTCATTATATTGATAATAAACAATCACTAGACGTGTATGCATTGAATCCCACGTCTAGTCGACACACGCTTTTAGGTTTACATTGTGAATGAACTTATGAATAAACCTAATACCCATGGTTCCTTTTATAGTGTAAGGACTAGGGTTTACAAGAGATAATATCAAATAAACATGTAAATCTTCTATTCAAATAAACATATACAGAATATATTCTGCATACTTATCTAAATAGAAGCTTCCAACAACTTTGTCAATGTATCTGTCAATGCTTGGATTGCATGTGACAATGCTTGGATTGCACTTGACAATGTTTGTCAATGTTGACTTCTGTCAACGCTTGATTTGCTCTTGACAACGCCTGGATTACACTTGTCAACGATTAGACAAATGCCTTCATGTTTTCTTCGTTTTTGAGTTTTTGCCACATCAACTTTTTGACCCAACAATCTTCCCCTAGTTGATGTCGGCAAAACTCTTTGTGTATCTCTTGTAAGTTGTACATCATCTTCAAATTGCTTCCCCTCAAATGTAGCATGTATGTCTTCCCCTTTTTGTCACATCAACAGGGAAGTAAACAATGTATGCAATCTTGAAGATTCTCCAAATGTAGGCTCTATGTAATGATTTTGAAGAAAAATAAATAAAGTATTCTTGATGTAGAAGTAGAGTAACCCAAACCTATGTTCCATGTCTTGTACTATCCACGTGATAAAGAACTTATACTCATGGCACAAAGTATAAGTAGACCTCGATCCCTTGTCAATATTCTCATCCTTTGTGAGACACTGAGCAAAACAAAATTGGCGCCGCTGCCGCTTCGCTCGTTACGATTGACGATTTCGTGAGACGTTTGGATTTTGGGATCCGTTCGTTTTGAACGTTACTTTCTTGCACAAAATCAAAAATACAAAAAAATCAAAAAGATTAAAATACAAAAAAAATTAAAAATCACCAAAGCAAATTCTTTCCTAAGATTTGCACCAAAAAAATTAAAAAATACAAAAGTAATACTTTTTCCTAAAAGTATTACACCAAAAATACTACGTATTAGTGTTATTTTTCTTAGTTCGATCTCTTTCGTTTTTATTGTGAATATATATTTTTCTAAAAAAATACAAAAATATTTTTCATTTATTATATTATATTACGTAGAACATTAATTTACCTACTTTTCAAATAAGCCTTAGTTGGGATTTCATCACCTAACTATTGTATTCGCATCCATGACGAGAAAAAAGGGCAAAATAGATAAATACTAGTAAGACGTTTAACTCAAAATATACAAACTATAAGATAGGTATAAGGCGACGCGCTATAAAAGGCCGTCTAAGGAAAAAGGTTTTTAAGTGCTTTGTGCCACCTCGTTTCCCCGCTTGCTTGTGCGTATATTGAGAGGGACGACCGATTATTGGTTTGCCAACTCAAGTAGTAATTAAGTATATATTTTTGTAGCTTTTTCATATTGCACCTTGAGAGGGAGAATCCTTTTCCTCTCAAAGTCGACCGAGGTCACCTACCTTATTCCAAAGTTTTAATTATATGCGCACTCGCCCGCGTACATACATACCGATTGGTGTACCAAATACTTCTAATTCTTCCAAAAAGAAGAAGAAGAAAAACAAAAATACCGGCATTAAAGCCGATCCCGAGAATCGAGCTTTAAACAACACGATGGCAACGGATAATCGACCAATGATTGAGATTCTACAATCTCACGTTGAAGGAAACGATGACGCGATTGTGGTGCCGGATATTGGAGCTAATAATTTTGAGCTAAAAACGGGTTTCATTCAAATGGTTTTCGCTACACCATTTTTAGGCCGTACTAATGATGACCCACACGCTCATATCAAACGTTTCATACAATTAGCCAACACCGTCAAATACAATGGGGTGCCACAAGAGGCCATTCGTTTACAACTCTTTCCTTTTTCCCTCGAGGGACAAGCCAGTATTTGGCTTGATAAGGAACCACCCCAAAGTATTACCACATGGATTGACTTAGAGACCAAGTTCATAAACTACTTTTTCCCACCATCACGGACCACTTCTTTAAGGAATGAGATCATCACCTTTGAACAACAATATGGGGAAACGTTTAGTGAGTCTTGGGATCGATTTAAAGAGATTTTAAGAAAATGTCCACAACACGGTTTCACTAAAGTGCATCAAATTAATACGTTTTACAATGGTTTAACTCTAAATGACCAAGACTCACTTAATAGTGCCGCGGGGGGCAATATTCTTGTGAAATCAATGAACGAGGCTTGGGACATAATTGAAAACAAGGCTAAAGTGCAAACCAAGAGTGTTAGGGCTACTATGGCAAGTGCTAGTTCTAGTGAGAATGATAAGAGAATTAATAAGCTTACGTCGCTTATTGAATCAATTGCTCTAAAAACCGAAGCCCTAAATGGTCAAGTTAATGCCATGAAAGAAACTTGTGAAACGTGTGAGACTTGTGGTGGACCGCATTCATATTTTAATTGTGACAAGGTTTACAATAATCAACAAGAAGTTTATGCTTATAACAACAATGAAAATGAGCGGGTTCATTTTAAACCAAATGTTGATTTTAACCATTTGTCTTACAAGTCTAATAACTATTTGGCTCCCCGGGTTTTGTAGCACCACAAAGACCACCCCCACCCGCCCAAAATAGGAACCAAGGTCCTCAACGGGGTAATTTTCAAGGAAATTCTAATCAACGGGGTTTTAATTAAAATCAAGGGAATTTTCAAGGGCAAAACCAAGGGTTCAATAATCAAAATCAAGGATTTAATAACCAAGGTTTTCAAAATCAAGGATTTAATCAAGGTTATAATCAATATAAAAACCAAGGTTTTCCTAATCAAGGGTACAATCAAATGAACATGCATAATCCTCAAATGGACTTGGTTCTACAAAAATTAACCGGCCATGAGCGAATTATGAGAGAGATGCAAGAATCGACTGATAAGAAATTTTTGTCTATGATTCAAACCCTTCGTCCCCAAGGTGCCCTCCCTTCGAACACCGTGACCAATCCTAGGGCTAATGTTAATGCTATCACTACTAGGAGCGGTAAGACCACCGTAGAACCTTCCTATCCCCCACCTAACCAAGAACCCGAGATACCTTCTTCTTCTACCCAACCTCCTTATTCTTCTACTTGTGACATACCACCCGTTATGCCTTCGTCTACACCTTATGTTCCACCGATACCTAAATTTTCTACCACGCCTTCGGTTCCCAAACCGGTTCTTTCACCGTCCATTTCTACTCCTCCTCCACCAAAGGATGTGAGTGAGCAATCCACTCCAAAGCCTTCATCTCAACCCAATATACCTTATCCCTCAAGGTTATGGAAAGAGAAATTGAAGAATAAGGATGATATTCAAGTTTCGAACTTCCTAAAAATGTTCAAACAATTGAATTTTAATATCACCTTTGCCGAGGCGCTCGCTCACATGCCTAAGTACGCTAAGATGTTTAAGGACATTTTAAGTGATAAGGAAAAATTGCTCGATATTGCCAATACCCAATTGAATGAGAATTGTTCTGCGGTTCTTTTGAGAAAATTACCGGTTAAGTTAGGAGATCCCTGTCGATTCCTTATTCCTTGTAATTTTCCGGGTGTTGAGAATTGTATGGCCTTGGCGGATCTCGGAGCGAGTATCAATCTTATGCCATTGTCCGTGTGGAAACAATTATCTTTACCCGAGCTAGTCCCCACGCGTATGACATTGGAATTAGCTAACCATACGGTTGCTTATCCGGTGGGGATAGCCGAGGATGTTTTTGTAGGAGTCGACAAATTCACTTTTCCCGCCGACTTCGTTGTAGTCGACTATGAGATGGATCCCCGTGTTCCCTTAATTGTGGGACGACCCTTCTTGAGAACCGGGCGTACATTAATTGATGTAGCCGCGGGTGAACTTATCATGAGGGTCGGGGATGATAAAATCGTCTTTAACATGGGTAAACTTTCCAAACTTCCCGATGAGCCCGAATCCGTGAATTATATCGATGTGCTCGACGAAGCATGTGAAGAACATTTTCACGAGGCTTGTAAGAGCGGGATTTCTACTTTACCTCATGTTGAGACCGTAGCTTCTATTGCTCCTTCATTGACTCCATTTGGAGAAACTGACTTTCTTTTACAAGAATTTGAAGCAAGTTTAGGGGATGGGGATTTAAAATATGACGATTCTCCCACCGATTGGGAAGAAGACATTCGTACCATTGAGAGACTTCTCAATGAGGACCATATTTCTCCACCTACTCCTAAGGAAGTTACAAACGATGATCCAAATTTGACTAAGCCTTCCATCAACAATCCACCGGATTTAGAGCTTAAGGATTTACCGTCTCATTTAGAGTACGTTTTCTTAGAAGAGGATAATAAGTTACCCGTCTTTATTGCTAAGGACTTAAAAGAAGATGAAAAATCCCGACTTATCGATGTGCTTAAGAATCATAAGAAAGCAATTGCTTGGAAAATCTCCGACATTCGCGGAATTGATCCTAATTTTTGTACTCATAAAATTCTCATGGAAGATGACTTTAAACCCGCAATCCAAAATCAAAGAAGGGTTAATCCAAAAATTCATGAAGTCATTAAGAAAGAATTTATCAAACTTCTAGATGCCGGAATGATTTACCCTATCTCGGATTCGCCATGAGTTAGTCCCGTCCATTGTGTGCCTAAGAAAGGCGGAATCACCGTTGTTCCCAATGAAAACAACGAGTTGATTCCTACTCGACTCGTAACGGGTTGGCGAGTTTGCATAGACTATCGTAAGCTCAATGATTCCACTCGTAAGGATCATTTCCCTCTTCCTTTCATGGATCAAATGCTCGAGCGTTTAGCGGGTAATGATTTCTATTGCTTCTTAGATGGTTTTTCTAGATATTTTCAAATCCCTATCGATCCAAAAGACCAAGAGAAAACCACATTCACTTGTCCCTATGGAACATTTTCTTACAAAAGAATGCCTTTCGGCTTATGCAATGCTCCCAGGACTTTCCAAAGGTGTATGATGGCGATATTTCATGACATGGTTGAAGAAACTATGGAAGTCTTTATGGACGATTTCTCGGTCTATGGTGATTCTTTCTCTTCTTGCATTGCTAATTTAGAACGTATGCTTAAACGGTGTGAAGACACTCGTCTCGTTCTTAATTAGGAAAAATGCCATTTCATGGTAAAAGAAGGCATCGTCCTCGGTCATAAAATTTCCAAAGCCGGTATCGAAGTCGTCCGTGCTAAAATTGACGTCATTGCTAAGTTACCTCCACCTACCACCGTCAAAGGAGTTAGAAGTTTTTTAGGCCATGCGGGATTTTATCGACGTTTCATCCAATATTTCTCGAAAATAGCTCGTCCAATGAATCATCTCTTAGAAAAGGATGCTCCTTTCATCTTCTCTCAAGAATGTCTCGACTCTTTCGAACTTCTTAAAGGTAAATTAACTAAGGCACCGGTCTTAGTCTCTCCAAATTGGGAGTTACCTTTCGAGCTCATGTGCGATGCTAGTGATTTCGCGGTAGGAGCGGTTTTAGGTCAACGAGTTAACAAACATTTCCAACCCATTCATTATGCTAGTAAAACAATGACGGGGGCTCAATTGCATTATACCACTACAGAAAAAGAGCTTTTAGCTGTAGTGTATGCTTTTGAGAAATTCCGCCCCTATCTTGTGCTTTCCACCACCATCGTTTACACTGACCATTCTGCCTTGAAATACTTGTTAACAAAGCAAGATGCTAAACCGAGACTCCTTCGTTGGGTTTTGCTCCTACAAGAATTTAAAATCGAAATTCGTGATAAAAACGGAGCGGAAAACCTAGTCGTGGATCATCTTAGTAGACTTGAGGATCCTTATTAAGGGGAACCTCCAAATCAAGAGATTAATGAATCTTTTCCCCTCGAGACCTTAATGTCTATTAATTCCAATCTTGATGATACCCCATGGTTTGCGGACATTGCAAACTATTTAGCGGGTGGTGTTCTTATCGAAGGGTTATCGTCCTAACAAAAGAAAAAATTCTTCAAGGACATTAAAACATACTATTGGGATGACCCTTATCTTTTCAAGAAATGTGCAGACTTAATAATTCGTAAATGCATTGATGGGCCGGCGGCTTTACAAATCCTTGAAGCTTGCCATAAAGGACCCACCGGTGGTCACTTTGGTCCTAATTACACCGCTAAAAAAGTTTTTAACTTCGGATTCTATTGGCCCACCATTTATCATGATGCACATGAAATGGTTAAGCATTGTGATGCTTGCCAAAGACAAGGCAAGATCACACATAAAGATGAGATGCCTCAAAATTTCATCCAATAGTGTGAAATCTTTGACGTATGGGGCATCGACTTTATGGGGCCATTTCCATCATCCAAAGGAAACAAGTACATCCTCGTAGCCGTAGACTACGTATCAAAATGGGTTGAAGAAAAGGCTTTACATACTAATCATGCGAGGGTGGTTGTTAACTTCTTGAAACAATTATTTGCTCGATTCGATGTGCCTCGTGCTATTATTAGTGATCGCGGGACTCATTTTTGCAATGATCAATTCGCACGAGTCATGGCTAAGTATGGTGTCAATCACCGACTTTCCACCGCGTATCATCCACAAACTAATGGACAAGCCGAGGTTTCTAACCGTGGTCTTAAGAGAATCTTAGAGCGAACCGTGGGAGAGCATCGTGCCTCATGGGCCGATAAATTAGATGATGCTTTGTGGGCTTTCCGTACCGCTTATAATACACCTATAAGTTGTACGCCTTGAGTACGGAAAGGCGTGCCACCTCCCCATTGAGTTGGAGCATAAGGCTTATTGGGCCTTGAAATGGGCTAATTTTGACATAAACAAAGCCAGTGATCATAGGATAATCCAACTCAATGAACTTAGGAATGAGGCTTATGAAAATTCATTAATCTACAAGGAGAAGACTAAGCTCTTTCATGATTCCAAGATTAAAAACCGAGAGTTCCATGTTGGTAATCAAGTTTTACTCTTTAACTCTCGGTTGAAAATCTTTTCGGGTAAACTTAAGAGTCGTTGGTCTGGTCCATTCACCGTGGCCCAAGTCTTCCCTTATGGCATCATTGAGTTATCCCAACCAAATGGGCCCAATTTTAAGGTGAATGGCCAACGGATTAAGTTGTACTATGGAGAGGACATCTCTCATGAGATGATTCCATCCCTCTCCACATTTCCCTTGAATTAATTCGGGAAATCGAGTCGAGCTAGAGACTCATGATAAATAAATCAAGCATCGTATAACTAGGTTAGATTTTTACCTTTACCATCCTTTCCACCCTTGTTCACCTTCATCCATTTCCACCAATAAGTGTAGGGGGAGCCAAGTAGGTTGTTTGTGTGTTGTAATGTTGTGTAGGGACATGAGCTTTAATGATCCACTTTTGGTACTTTTGACGCGACCCGTGATCCTGTGTTTCCCGTGTACCCGGTTATCTCAAAACTATTGTGATTCATACATGTATATAAATAAGACAAATAAATGTAATCACTTTAGTTGTCCCTTCCTTAGCTCGATTTTAAACAACGTACTCAATGTCCTAAGTGTAGGGGAGTTTATTCTCCCACATGCTTACACATTGAGGACAATGTTTATATTAAGTGTAGGGGGACTTCTATCGAATTTTAGTGGGCTTTTCCATGAATTTGACCCCATTTAACCGGAAAATTTAAAAAAATTTCAACGTTTTTCAAATTTTTAATCTATTTTGGCCTAGTAGTATTTTCATTTATTTTCTTTTGTCATCTTATTTATATTTTCCATTTCAAGAATAAAGTCAAGAATAAATAATTGAATAAAATGGTTTTAACAAGTTTTGATATCTTTGATATATTAGGCCCGTCGTGAATATTTTGACTCAACCCGAGTTTACTTATCCAAAGTTTACTCTAGCTAGTATCCTTAACCATATGGACCTTAATTGGTTTATTAGGCTAAGCATACACGAGTCTCATTCCTTGAGATTTTAAATTGTGGAGAACGAGAGATGATAGAGTTGATAATAAGTTTAAGGGTTACTTCTTCCTTATATGAGTTTTTGTGGCTCTTTCTTCTCGCTTGTATATTTAATTGCTTAATAAATGAGAATTTTTGCGGTGTCGATTCGATATCTTAACTCTTAGCCAAATCTTTATTCTCCTTGTAATTAAAGCATGAACACATTGAGGGTGCCAGCGTTGTGGACTTCCGACTAAGGTGGCTCATAACCACTAAGTAGGAGGTATTCAGACCATGGGACCGCGGAATTTGGCCTACTATACATATCATAAATAAAGAAAGAATAAGATTAAAACATGACCTCAAGGAGCCTTAGGGTGTGGGTCATGTAGCACGAACCTTGTCATTAGAGCCTTAGGGTGTATGGCATGATAAGTGTTGAATAAAAATTGATCAAAAAAATCAATTCCCTCGTTTATCGTTCAAGGAGCCTTAGGGTGTGGACAATAGATGGGGAGCATTTTTACATCTTAAAGATCCTAAGGGTATATGATGTGAACTTGCTAAACTCCACATAAACTCAACATGACTTTGGAGGAATAATTAATAAGTAGTACTATTGGCCAAATTTTGGGTCCGGGAATTTATTCCCCAAATCGTGTTAAATCATCCTTGATGTGGGCTTACTTTAGTGACAACGTTTTTGAGGACGAGGTTAGGTTTTGAGTGTCGGGTTTGCACCGTTTAGCCTTCATTTTTGGACTAATAATTATCAAATAAGTCAAATGAGCCTATGGGTGAATGACAATCAATAAAATCTAGAGATACAACCTAGGACTTGGAGAAAGAGTATTACACAATTGTCTTATATAAGTGGTTTTAACTTGAGGACTTATGGTAAACAATGATCTCGTTTTTGAGCTTGGTATGGGGAACGTGAAACTTGAGGGTGATTAATATTCATGACACCAAAGCCCTAATCTAAGTCTTAGATTTCTTTACGAGTTTCTTCCATCAAATAATTTCCAAGTTAATAAATCATTATAACTTTTGTCTCCTTTTAAATTTTTATCTTTTTATCGTAGTAGTAGTAGTAGTAATAGTAATAAAGGCCGAGATGGATTAATTATGAGAAAAATGTAACTTAATGCTTTAAAACTATGCATTGCATTGGGTCATTGCAATAGTCAAGTGTAGGGAATTTAATAAGTGTGTAAACACTTATCCTTTTGCCAATAAAATCAAGGAAAAACAAGACCTAATCATGTGTTTAATATCGTAAAAGCCAGAATTACGCGTGGTTTTGTGGTTTTGTGTTAAAATAGGTACAAATTATCAAAAGGAAAGAAAACACGGGATTTCACGGTCAAATGTTGAAGAAAAATCCAAGAAGAGACGAAGACAAAGTCAAAGACCTAAAGTGTGCCCAAGATCACGAAAACCGGCAATTCAACACGGTTTTGAAGAAAAGATCGACAAAGCCGAAATCGAACTCGTTTTTGGTGGATTTAATCTCATTGGAGTAAAATGGGCTTTGTGGGTCCCACATTTGGGTAAATGGGCCCAAAAGCCCATTTAAGGAAATTTATCTTCTCACATTGGATTAAAAGGTCCAATTAAAGCCCATTAAAAACGGATGGAATGTGGTTATTGGGTCAAAGCCCATTTGACGAATAATTTTGGGACGGATGAAACGGTTAAGTGAAGTTTTATTCACTTATCAAAATTTGGTCAAATACCCAGTCAATTCTCACACACGTATTAACTCACTCATTGACCCACCCCTACACCTCACCACACGTTTTTAATAAAAACCATTTACCCACCCCACTTTCTGTTTCATTACAACCAAAGTAAAAGCCTCTCACCTCCTTCTTTCTCTCCCAAAATTTACACAGCTTTTTACCAATCCATAAACCCTAATTTCCTTTATCAAAAAAAATTACTCAACTAAAATTGGGGCTTTTTCCCAATCCGTGTGATTCACACGAGTTTTAAATAAATCCCCCATAAAAACGAAGAAGAACACTATGGTGGTCCATCATACGTGGCTCCAATCCCACTTTTGATTGGATAATCCACATCACCACCACTACTTCATCCAATAGAATTCGTCCACATCACCCATCAACAAACACAACAAACACAACCCCATTCTAGGTTGGTGATCCGTGTGCATAGGGGGGTGTTTTCAGCCGTTAGATGAAGAAAATGAAGAGAGAGAAGGCAGAATGATGGATTTGACGGCTAGGATTTAATTGCTTACTCAAGAAGGATCACAAGAGGGTTTCAGGGTTTCTCCTATAAAAACCCCTCATATCTGTAATTTTGAAGTGCCTTTCTTTTTAGTTTAATATTTATTTTCTGAAAAATAGAATTAGGGTTTATTGTAATTTACTTTTTAAAGTATTGTAATCAATATTTCAGTTTTAATAAAATTTTAATTCATATAATTTTTTTTGTCTCGTTTGATATTATTGCAATTTATTTTAATTTTATTTTGATTAAATAGTTGTTGAAATAAAAAGATAGGAATAATTTCCCCTACTAGGAAATTATTAAAATATATATATATATATATATATATATATATATATATATATATATATATATATATATATATATATATATATATATATATATATATATATATATATATATATATATATATATATATATATATATATATATATATATATATATATATATATATATATATATATATATATATATATATATATATATATATATATATATATATATATATATCTTGGTTTGGTTACTGTTGATTGATGTTTGATGGTGATGATTTGTTGGTGATGTTTGGGTGAATGATACGGTGGTGTTTGTTCATTTGTTTCGGTTCACAAGGGGGTTCAGCGCCCACCTTCGTCCCAACGGAAATCGTCACTAGGTTTGATTTCTTTTTATTTAATTGTTAAGTTATAGTTTCAGTTATATTTAATCTGCTATTGTTATTTTAGTTTTGTTTAAGTTTGATATTGGTTTTAGCTTAAAGTTTATTTTATCTGCTTAAGTTTTGATACTGTTTGGATCTGCGTATTTTTGTCACTGTTTGGAATTGAGTTTTTTTTTCTGATTATTTTTAGTTCTAGTATCTGTTTGTTTGGTTTCTAGTTTGGATTTTCATTGCTGAATAGTTGTTGGTTAGCTTATTGTTATCTGCTTATTAGTTTAAACTGTTTTTTTATTTTAATAGGTATCTGGTTTTGTTTATGTTAAGTGTGGGGATTATATGCTTATTAGCTTATTTTATTTAGCTTATCTCGGTTTTTGCTTATTCTGTTCTATTAATTTGCTTATTGTCTGTTAGTTTATTAAGCTTATTTGGTTTTGTTAGTGCTTAATGGTTTGCTGATATGCTTATTTTTGTTATTCATTTAATCTGCTTATAGTGTTACTGTTTTTACTGCTTAAAAACTCAGACCCACTTGGTCTGAGTGTTAAAAGTCCAAAAAATATATTAGCAAAATTTTGTCTGTCAGGGGACTCGAACCCCTGACCTCTCGCTTAACAGTCAAACAACACTTCCAACTTAGCTAGATACTTATTTGTGTTTAATTACTCACTATTTAATTAATATAGCTTTTGTCAATCTGTCAGTTTTTAATTATCAGACTAAATACAAGTTTTAGTTTGTTTAAATTTAATTAAAAAGTTTTATATAAATTTACTTTTATAAAGTTTCAATTAAAAAAAAGATAAAAAATATATTTTATTTAAATTTAGTTTAAATTTTATTTAATATAGATTAGTTTTGTTTAAAAAGGAATAGTTTTAAAATTTATTTAAGTTTTATTTAATTAGTTTAATTAAGAATTTGTTTAAATTTCAAAATAGATTTAATCATTTTAATTAATTTTAAAATTTAAATAGGTTTTAGTAAATTAAATTAGATTTTTAAATTAGATTAAATAGTTTTTAATTGAATAGTTTTTAGTTTAAAATACCAAAAAAATATAGTTACCAAGAACGAGCAATCCACGTTAATTTGAGATCAATTCGAGTCGATTTGTGGAACGAAAAATATATTTAAAAGAATTTGAAAAAATTCCTAACATTAGAGCACGATAATGTAACTCCTTCAAGTGTTATGACAAGTCTTCGTCAACATACATTTAAAGCACGAACAAGTTATCTTGAAAGTTAGTTGTCATGCTAATTACTTTCAAGATATGATAGAACATAACCTCGCGAAAATCTTCTTCAAACATCAAACTTACTGATATGTGTTATCTTTTTGTTACAAGTATTAAGATTAGAGTTTATATCACATAGTATTTTTCATCAAATCGTTTTTCTGTTTAAACATTTACATTGTAAAAGTGTATTATTTTTATAAAAAGTTAAGTTTTTGAAGAATGATTAGATTAGATTTTAAGTTTAATAAATAAATAAAAATGTTTTATTTTAGAAATTTAATTAGTTTTTAAATAAGTAGATTTTAATAAAGTTTAAATTTTTAGAAATTAAATAGTTTTTATTAAACTTTTAAAAATAGTGTAAATGTAATTTAAAAGATAAGTTTTTAATAGGATTTTAAATAGCTTTAATTTTTAAGTAATTGTTTTTAGATTAAAATAATTTTGGGTTTACGATTCATGCACTTTAGGAATAAATTAGGATTTAAATTTGTAGAATTTAATTTTAGTTTAAAAACCGGTAACCAATTCGAATCAATTGTCCAAATCGAAACAAAACGTCTCAAATTCATAAGATCTTCGTGTACAACAAACTTGGTTCATCCACGTGTTTAATTGAATCCGTCTTTGGTAATATTAGACTATTACTTTTTCCTAAAGGTAATTTTCTAATTTACCCTATAACGTATCTAATTATCACTATACTATCACGATCACACCAAAAATTTTGGCGCCGCTGCCGGGGATCTTGTGTATGATTCGTTTTCGTGGAGATTTGTTGATCGTTGATTTGAAGACCCTTTCCGTCCTCGGAAAGTTTTGTTATTTTTCTATTATATAGTATGTATCGTTTTTCTCGTTTTTTGTGATGAATATATTGTATTACGTAGAACAATAAATTTACATACTTTTCAAATAAGGCCTTAGTTGGGATTTCATCACCTAGCTATTGTATTCGAATCCAAAACAAAAAATAAAAAGGCAAAATAGATAAATACTAATAAGAAGTTTGAACTCGATTTATACAAACTATAAGGTGTGTATAAGGCGACGTGCTATAAAAGGCCGTCTAAGGAAAAAGGTTTTTAAGTGCTTTGTGCCACCTCGTTTCCCCGCTTGCTTGTGCGTATATTGAGAGGGACGACCTATAATTGGTTTGCCGACTCAAGTAGTAATAAATCTTATTTTTGTAGTTTACTTATTGAACCTCGAGACGTTTAGGTTTTCACCTGTCGTTTCAAAGTCGACCGAGGGTAATCTACTTCCATAGTAGTTATCCTTATTCCTTGTTTTTTATCGATCATTCTTTATTGAGCAATACCAAATAAAATACCAAAAATAATCTTCTTCTTGTCTAATTTCTTTTCTTCAATCCTCTAAATTCTCGTCATTGTAGTGTATGCAATTACGTTCTTCTCGACTTATGATTTATTTTAATAGGCTTGAAAATATTCCTCGTAGAAATAGAAATCGTCAACAACGAATAGTAGAACCCCAGCTTCCACCTATTGTTGTAGAGATGGCCGATAACCGAACAATGGAGGAATTGCTCTGTGCACCCACCGAAGGGTATGGGGAAGCAATCGTTGTGCCGGCTATTTTGGCGGATCATTATGAGATTAAGACGGGTCTTTTATCGCTCATTCGTGCCGACCAATTTCGTGGCAGTGAGACCGATAACCCGCACTCTCACATTCGGAATTTTCTTCGAATTACCTCGACTCTCAAGTTTAAAGATGTGCCGAATGACGCGATTAAGCTCATGCTTTTTCCGTACTCGCTCGAGGGTAATGCTAAGATTTGGTATGAGAAAGAACCACCGGGTTCGATCTTAATGGGATGATTTAGTGTCTAAGTTCATGAATTATTTCTTTCCACCGTCCAAAACAACACACTTTAAGAACGAGATCACTAGATTTGAGCAAAAAGTGCATGAATCGTTTGGGGTTGCTTGGGAAAGATTTAAAGATTTGTTGAGACAATGTCCACACCACGGTTTCTCGGAATTGCATCAAATAAATACTTTCTATAATGGGCTAAATATGATTGAACAAGATTCGTTAAATGCCGCCGCGGGTGGTAATCTTTTAAGAAAAACTCCGAGAGACGCGTGGTGTATAATTGAGAATAAGTCTAGAGCACAATATTCACGAAACACATCGAGTGTTTCCAATGTGAATTCATCTAATATCGAGATTGCTAGATTGGACTCTAAGATTGACACGATTTTGAATGAGCTTAGGAAGAATCCTCATGGATCGATTAATATGGTTGAGAATGTTTGTTTATCATGTGGTGGAGCACATCCTAATTATGCTTGTTTAACCACGGGGTTTGATCAAGCTAGTGCTTTTGTCGCGACGGGAACTTATGGCTCCAACGGTCAAGTTCCTCGTCAAAATCATGTTGCTCCACCGGTTCAAAATAGGTACAACAATGGAAACAATGGGAATAATTTTAACCGTGGTAACCAAGGGAATTATAATCAAGGAAACGGGTTCAATGCTAATCAAAACAATCAAGATTTTCAAAGCAATAACCAAAATGAGTTGTCAAGCTATCTCAAGTCAAATGAGGCAAGTTTGAAAGCTTTTCAAAACAACATTCAAGGGCAAATTAATACTTTGAAACTCGATTTTCAAAATACGATTAAAGGGCAAAACAATAAGATTGAGCTTAATCAACAAAGGCTAGAGCAAAGTCAAAATCGTATGCAACAAAGTATGGAACAAAGTCAAAAAAAATTGCTTTCTATGTTTGAATCTTTTATGAGTCAACCTTCCTCGTCTTCGGGTGGCTTACCTAGCAACACAATTCCAAACCCGAAGGGTGAGATGAAAGCTATAACCACACGTAGTGAGAAAGCTTTAGACACACCTTTGCTTCCACTTGTGAGTACCTCTCCGGTGAGGGAAGTGGAGCAAGAACCCGAGGTGGTTAAAGAAAAGGAAATTCCTATTCCACCAAAGGTTGACCAATTGCCTATTTCAGAACCCGAGCTTCCGAAGACTAAACCCACACTACCCTACCCTTCGAGACTTAACCAAGAGATGCTCCGCGAAAAGTCCAATGCTCAAATGGCTACTTTTTTATAGATGTTTAAAAATCTTCATATTAATCTTAGTTTCGCGGATGCATTGCTTTACATGCCTAAGTTTGCTTCGACTATTAAGAGATTGATGAACGATAAAGGGAAATTGGTTGAAGTGTCTACATCTTTAGATGCTAATTGTTCCGTGGTTCTTACACAAAATCTTCCCAAAAAGCTTGGTGACCCGGGCAAGTTTTTGATACCATGTGAGTTCCCTAATATGGAAGAATGCTTAGCATTAGCCGATCTTGGCGCTAGCATTAATTTGATGCCTCCTTCCGTGTGGAAAAGGTTATCACTTCCCGAGCTTACACCTACTAAGATGACTCTCGAGCTAGCGGATTGATTGACCACCTTTCCAAAAGGTATAGCCGAGGACGTGTTTGTCAAAGTAGGAAAACTCGTCTTTCCAACGGACTTTTTAGTTTGTGATTATCCCGAAGATTCTTGTGTACCACTTATTTTGGGAAGACTGTTTTTAATGACGGCTAGTTCTATAGTTGACATGAGAGCGGGGAAGTTGACTTTACGTTTTGATGATGAAAGTGTTACACTTGATGTTGGTGATAACACTAAATATTTTTCCAAGTATTACGAGGAATCAATTAATCAAATCGATGTGATTGATGTTACTTGTGAAGAATATTCTCAAGAAGTGCTTGGATTCTCGGCTAATTCCGAAAGTGGAAATCCTTCTTTATTGGATCCTATTATTGCCCTTTCGTCTCCACCCCTTACTCCATTTGGGGCTAGTGATTTTATCTTGGAGGAGGTGGATGCTTTTCTTAGCACACCGGATTTGCTATATACATATGATGAGGATTATCATGATATGGAGGGAGATATCGATTTACTTGAAGCCTTTTTGAATGAAGATACTTATGAATCGCTACCTATGGATTTAAAAGTTGTGAATGAAAATGATACTAAAGTGAAAACATCTATTAAGGAAGCACCTGAATTAGAACTTAAGGAACTTCCCACTCATTTGGAGTATGCTTTTCTTGAAGGAACGGATAAGTTACCGGTGATTATTGCTAAGGGATTAAAGGAAAAGGAAAAGGATGAACTTATTAAAGTGCTTAAGAAACATAAACGGGCCATTGCATGGAAAATCTTCGACATTAAGGGTATAGATCCAAAATTTTGTACTCATAAAATTCTAATGGAGGATGATTATAAACCCGCTATCCAAAATCAAAGAAGGGTCAATCCAAAGATTCATGAGGTGATCAAAAAGGAAGTCACTAAACTTCTAGATGCCGGAATGATCTACCCTATCTCGGATAGTCCATGGGTTAGCCCCGTTTATTGTGTTCCAAAGAAAGGAGGAATGACGGTTGTTACTAATGAGGATAATGAATTGATTCCTAATAGACTTGTGGCCGGTTGGCGTGTTTGTATTGACTATAGGAAACTTAATGATGCCACTAGGAAGGATCATTTTCCATTACCTTTTATGGATCAAATGTTAGAGAGACTAGCGGGGAATGAATTCTATTTCTTTTTGGATGGATTTTCCGGCTATTTCCAAATCCCCATTGACCCTCGTGATCAAGAAAAGACCACATTCACTTGTCCTTATGGAACATTTGCTTATCGTCGCATGCCTTTTGGACTATGCAATGCTCCGGGGACATTTCAAAGGTGTATGATGGCCATTTTTCATGATATGATCGAGAAAACCATGGAAGTCTTCATGGATGACTTTTCGGTTTTTGGGGAATCTTTCACTTCATGTCTCTCTAACCTTGATAGAATGTTGCAATGTTGTGAGGAAACAAATCTTGTGCTTAATTATGAAAAATGTCACTTCATGTGCAAAGAGGGAATTGTGTTAGGACATAAGATCTCTAAGGCCGGTATTGAGGTTGATAGGGCTAAAATCGACGTGATTGCCAAATTACCTCTACCCACCACCGTTAAGGGAGTTAGGAGTTTTCTCGGCCATGCCAGCTTCTATAGACGTTTTATACAAGACTTCTCTAAGATAGCTCGGCCTATGACCCATCTTTTGGAAAAAGAGACTCCTTTCATCTTTTCGGATGAGTGTATTCAAGCCTTTAAGATGCTTAAAAGGAAATTAACCAAATCTCTAATCTTGGTTGCTCTGGATTGGGACCTACCTTTTGAGATTATGTGTGATGCTAGTGATTATGCGGTAGGTGCGGTTTTGGGGCAACGTAAGTCAAAACATTTCTTGCCTATACACTATGCTAGTAAGACTATGACGGATGCTCAAACAAAGTATACTACAACGGAAAAGGAGTTTCTTGCCGTTGTGTATGCTTTTGAAAAGTTTAGACCATATCTCGTCTTGTCTCAAACCATATTGTATACGGACCACTAGGCTATCAAATATCTTCTTAATAAACAAGATGCTAAGCCGAGGTTGCTCCGGTGCATTCTCCTCATTCAAGAATTTAATGTCAAAATTCTAGACAAAAAAGGAGCCGAGAATCTCGCGGCCGATCATTTATCTCGACTTGAGAATCCTCACCAAAGCGATCGAGAGAACAAGGAAATCAATGAAACATTTCCTCTCGAGACGCTTGGTATGATTGCTTTTCATGGTGATGATAGTACCCCATGGTTTGCGGACATCGCAAATTACCATGCGGGTAAGTTTGTGATCAAGGGTATGTCGTCCCAACAAAAACGAAAGTTTTTCAAGGATATATACTATTACTTTTGGGACGACCCCTATTTGTTTCGTGTGTGCGCGGATCAAGTGATTCGTAGGTGCGTGTTTGGCATAGAAGCTCAAGATATCCTTAAATCTTGTCATGAAGGACCCACCGGGGGACATCATGGTGCCAACGCCACCGCGAAGAAAGTCTTTGATGCCGGCTTCTTTTGGCCTTCCATATATCGTGATGCCCAAGACTTGATCAAGACTTGTGATGCTTGTCAACGTCAAGGAAAGAACTCACAAAGGGATGAAATGCCTCAAAACATTATCCAAGTTTGTGAAATCTTTGACATGTGGGGGATCGATTTTATGGGGCCATTTCCATCTTCGAAAGGAAATAAGTATATTCTCGTAGCCGTGGACTATTTGTCTAAATGGGTTGAAGCTAAGGCTTTGCCCACGAATGATGCTCGAGTTGTGGTGAACTTTTTGAAACAACTTTTTGCTAGGTTTGGAACTCCGCGGGCTATTATAAGTGATCGTGGGACCTATTTTTGTAATGAACAATTTGAAAAAGTTCTAAAGAAATATGGTGTCACTCATCGACTTTCTACGGCTTATCACCCTCAAACGAGTGGTCAAGTGGAGGTTTCAAACCGAGCTCTTAAAAGGATTTTTTAGTGTTCTATTGGAGAAAATCGCACTTCATGGTCGGATAAATTGGACGATGCATTATGGTCTTTCCGTACGGCTTACAAAACGCCAATTGGTTGTACACCATTTAGGTTGGTCTATGGAAAAGCATGCCACTTGCCAATTGAACTCGAACATAAGGCGTATTGGGCTCTTAAGCATTGTAACTTTGATTTGAGGACCGCGGGTGATCATTGCAAGGTTCAATTGAATGAACTAAGTGAATTAAGGGATCAAGCTTATGAAAACTCTTTGATCTATAAAGAGAAGACTAAGAGGATTCATGACTCTAAGATCAAAAACCGCATTTTCAATGTTGGTGATCAAGTCCTCTTATTCAACTCTAGACTTAAGATTTTCTCGGGCAAGCTTAAATCCCGTTGGTCCGGACCATTCACCATTGCACAAGTTTTCCCTTATGGCACCGTTGAGCTAGCTCAAAAAGACGGGCCTAACTTTAAGTTGAATGGTCATCGTGTGAAACATTACTTTGGAGGGGACATACCTACGGAGGTTGTCCCGGATCTTCAAACTTTCCTTAAGGACCAATGAATTGTTGAATCCAAGATCTTTAGACTCAAATAGTAAAAACCATTTTATCTAGGATGATTAACATTCATATGAATTAACATAGCAGAATTGAATGATAATCATGAACAAGATGTTTAACAAGATGAAAGATTCCCAAAGAGAGTTTGTATTATTTGATTAACACAAACTACTCTAGGTGTGTGTACATTGAATCCCACACCTAGAGATCAAACATAACAGTAGGTTACATTGTATATTGAAGTTATGAATAAAACCTACTGCCTGGTGTTCCTTTTATAAGTTAAGGAACCCAGGGATACATAGAAACTAAATAAAGTAATAATGACTAAATCAAAACTGATTTATTCATTCTTATCATGTGTTGACCAAATCTTCATATTTATCACTAGCAGTGGGAAGTACACTAGCAGGGGCAAGTACTCCAGCAGGGGAAACTTACTCTAGCAGGGGAAAGTACTTCAGCAGGGGGAACTCCAGCAGGGGGATCTCTAGCAGTGGGAACTCTAGTAGTGATAATGTCCTATTTGGTCATTCTTGTTTCCATAGTGTTTTGACTCATCAACTCTTGACCCAACAATCTTCCCCTAGTTGATGATGTCAAAACACTTCCCCTTAAACATACAACACCAAAGATCAACAGGTTGAACATTCTTTGTAGACAACTTCCCTTTTTTGACATGATCAAATAGGGGTCTTCTATGTGAACAACCTTGATTTTCAACTACTACTAACCAATATCATACATCAAACCTAAGTATTCTACTTATGAAAATACCCTCCATGAAGCACATAGGGGATGGTGTTCCTAATAAAAAATGATTTTGAGCAGTAGATACTCACACTAGTTGTAGTAATACTAACGAGAAGTAGCAAAAAAATCTTCACCTTGACGTCGTATGTGTAACACTCTCAAATTTCGTATCGGTACAGCGGAAGGGTCTTTTAGAGTGTTACGGGATAGCACAATAACTCCAATCATAGACAACACATAAAAATGGTTGTACAAGGTTCAACATACATTCATTTGATAAAAAGTTTTAAAGTGTACAACAGGTCCCAAATTATACAGGTCATTAAGTTTACAAAACATAGATCGAATGAACATTTTTAATATTATGTGGGCCATCAGAGTCGATCTCCATCCGGATTACCTTCAAGCACCTGAGATAAAAACATGCAAAAATCATATCAGCGAATGTCGAGTGAATTCATAGAGTTTAATAAAACCGTTACATAAAACAATCGTTAAAATCAGAACACAAGTATAATATCGGAAGTAAGTCCTCGTATTTCTAGTCAGGCAATATATAAATCAAGCATACATCTTAAACCGTCCATGAGACCGTAGCCTCAATATTACCATTATAGATAATATTATTATCGTTATTAGCATCGTTGTCGTATCGGATATTTAGATTATATAGGATTCATTTGGATTATTATTAGCCGCATGATATTGTTAACTTACTATCAAAACAACGAGCCGCGAACCCGACAAACAATTTGCCCATCTAAGTTAGAGTGTCGTCACAAAAATCATGCTATGTAAATCTTCTCATACATAAATTCGCTTACCAATCAATGTGGTACGACGGGGATCAACCGTCAAGGCGCGAACTGGGGTGATCGTCCCCAAATAGTACTATCATATGCATAAGCGTCTACCAAATCCCGGTAGTTCACAATTCATGCTAATGGGACTTTGAGTGACATAACCTAACTACTAATAATCCTTTTTATCTCTTTTATTGGGTCATCGCATCATTCGGGTCCATATCATTAAGCATACCATCGGGGCTACTTGTGTTCTATTTTATCAAAAACTAGCATGTTATCTCCCTCGCGGGTTTACAAATCATTTTATAAAACATTTAAAAGAGTGCGAGGCTATGAACTCACGTTGATAATGAAAGGCGGATTATCGGCTACGGGCGTGCTTCGGTCACGGAAACCTATATAAATAATAATCGGTCTTAGACTTTTGTCCAATGACTTTTATCAAAATAACAAATATACATATGATGATTTTGTACATATGATGATGATCAAGTGGGTTTATATATTCTTATTTACTCATTTTAGTATTTATGTATTGGTAACTTTTTACTAGTTTACTAGTTTTACCTATTTACATGTTTTAAGTCCAATAAGCTTATTATAAGTTCTTTAACTTGTATTAGTCCATTTTATACTTGTATTATCAGTATTTACACTTTACATGTTGGGTCCAAATGGGTTAAGCCCAATAAATACTTTTTTTTATAAGTGTTTAACTTATTTAGTTAAATTATTAGTCCAATATGCTAACTTAGCTCGTTAATGTCCGTATGTCCTATAGTTCGGGTTTTATCGGTTTTTAATTGTATTAGATACTTATATATCAGTATATGACTTTTAAAAACTTTACATTAGATGGGTTTGGTCGTCTAAGTTTTAATTGGCGAAAAACGTTAATTTTACGGTAATAGCCGAAAAAGTCATAAAAATCATGTTTATAGTTTTTATAACTTATAAATATTATTCAATTACCATTTTTATAAAGTGTCCATTTATTTAACCTTATACATATTTATATAAATGAAATTCATAAGTTAGTGGGTTTTAATTTCACATTTTATACTATATTATTTGAGTGCTTATATAATAGTATTAAACATTAATTCATCAAAATCTGATTTTTAGTTTCATCTTCACCATTTTTATCATATCTAGAGTTCTACAATGAGTTAGAAGCTCATTTTTGGATGGCATGAACTTCATATTATGTGCTACAAATAAGTTAGTTATAGCTACTGCTCATTCTATGTTTAACTATCCTTAACAGTCCCTACAAAACAGACTATTCAGATTAGCACACTCATCTTGTTTTGATCATATCTCACTCATTTTGATGATTACATTGCATTGCCAACTCTCACATGTGTATGACATCTTATACTTACTGTAAATGGATTCCACCATGCAATTTTATCAGTTTAAGTCTTGGTTACTTACTGTTTTTATACAGCCAACAATTTAAGCATGATTTTAGCATTGTTTCTTATGGTTATTCATCTTTTTAAGCATATTTATCAACACTTGATCCCCACACAACATTTTTATCATCATATATTCATCATATACATATACAACAAGAAAGAAAATACATTTGATCTTTACAAAAATAACAAGAGAAATGGAAAGGATGATCTTCTTTACCAACCAAGATTATATCTTGTTTTTGGAAGACAACAACTTGATGAACACAAAATATATCTCCAAGATCATCAATCACCAAGATAGTTTGTTGAGAAATTAGCCCTAGGACACAAGCAAATCACCTCCTTTGTTGTTAAAATGGCCACCAATCAATCAAGGCTTCAAGGTTTCTCCATAATATAGCTAGATAACATGTATCTTGTGGCTAGAAAAGATCAAATGGTGGTGTATGGTGGTGGAGTGGGACGACAAGTATAGAGAGGGTGAGAGAGTTTGAGAGTTGTTTTGCATGTATGAAATGGAAGGAATGGTTAAGCTAGTGGTTTTGTGGGAAGAGTAGCTTCAAAGTAAGGCTAAGTTTACAAGTGTAAACTTGTAGAGTGTAAGGATGCCACATCTTTGATGTGGTGTCCTAGTTTGGGCCTTCCCTTTGTAGTGGGGTGGGATAAACTAGTTTTGTCCCATCCCGATAATTTACGGGTATTCCTCGATTCTAGTTTCCTCGATTTGCGTGCCCTCGGGTCGTTTTACGAAAAACGTTTTTATAAATTATGAATCAACGGCACAAAACGAATCTAATAAAAATTGTCTCATCAAAAACGGAGTTCAAAAACGTAAATACGTAATCCTAAGGTTTCCGGTTTAGTCGTAAAGGACGCTAAATTATGCACGTAAGCCCAAATTTAAATCCGTAAATTGAGAGTTCATCAACCAACATAAAAATAAGTTTCAAAATATTATACGAGAAAATAATTTACTACTTGAAAATGTTAGATTGTCACAGTATGTGAATGACTAACACTTTATCAAATGAGCTTCCTCTTAAAGTGTGCTAGTCATTTATGAATCTTCAATTATGTAGGCTTTGTATAATGATTACATATGAAGAAAACTGATTATAACTTACTTGATGATGAAGAAGAATAACCCGAACTTGCATTCTATAACTTGCACTAACCACGTGACAAAGTGCCCTTGTATACAAAAATCCTTGTTTACCTTTGAAATGAGACACTGAGCACGATAATGTAACTCCTTCAAGTGATAGAAAATATGTGCATAGAGTACCATAAGAGAAATCACATATTCCTAAATCTTGTATCACTTTGTCACACAGCGTGCAAGCATAAAACCCATACCCGCGAAAATCTCCTTCATCTTCAAATAAATGATAGAAACTTTTCTTCGTAATCAATAAAATTAAATCAAGCCTTTATACCTTTAAGACCAATTGTTGTGGATATACCAAACTCCAAAATACTGCTTTCCCAAATCTCATATCTGACAGCAGGGGGAACTTTCAAAAACAGTGGGAATCTATTAATAAAAGCAGGGGGGTCTATTGAAGGCAGGGGGATGTAGCAGGGGGAACTTTTTCCAAAAACAGGAGAAAAAATTTCAACAACAGGAGAACTTTTAATGCCACTGTTTTAGTTATTTACTGTGCCAAACCCACATAAAGTGAGAATGAATTTATAACAGGGGAATAAATAACACAAACAAAGGCAATTAAAAATATCCTACTGTTAAAAAAAATCACTATCAATAATACCTGCACTTTGGATACCCTATTGTATTGCGTCTGACCATAAATTCACTGTTTTCTTTTTCTTCGTTTCTTCTGTCGACATCTTGTCCTGCTTCGGTTAGACCAAACAGCAATAATGCAAAGTAAACCAATGAATTTCCACCAACCCCACGTGATCTTCCCAATTAAACCGTGTGAACATAATGCAAATAAGACAACATTTCTTCCATATTTTAGTTATACCATGTGAACACAACTAAATCCCACGTGATCTTTGGGGCCACCAATATACTTAAAATAAGCCATAGACCTCAGCCGCCATACTCATTCCATCACATGATGATCACTTTTGCTCCACTGCTATTAATGAGCACATACGAGACAAAAAGATTTGTTTGAAACAGACCTTTATATCCGCATTTGTTATCATAGTGATCACGTGATGCAAATAAATCACACCAAAGTCCAAGTTGCGTTACATTTAGTGAATATAATACCTTTTTAGCTGCTCACGTCACAACCATTTGATGTCAATAGCAATTTATTATTCCTCGTACACGACTAATACGGAGTATTAAAACTCACAAGTTCTTTTCTTCTCTTGGTGGGCCACCGAGAATAACTAAATCCAAAACGTGTGATCTGTTGATTCCTTTTTTTTATGTCACGATTACATAACAGAAACAGACATTCACGTCTTTGAACATTTAGCTGTAACACAAAAAAAAATAATTACCTAGGGTTTCATCATAAACCCTAGATCTTCACAGCAACAAAATTAAACACCTTAATTCTCCTAGATATAGAGCCACCCGCTCTGATACCACTTGTTGAATCCAAGATCTTTAGACTCAAATATTAAAAACCATTTTATCTAGAATGATTAACATTCATATGAATTAACATAGCGAAATTGAATGATAATCATGAACAAGATGTTTAACAAGATGAAAGATTCCCAAAGAGAGTGTGTTATTTGATTAACACAAACTACTCTAGGTGTGTGTACATTGAATCCCACACCTAGAGATCAAACATAACAGTAGGTTACATTGTATATTGAAGTTATGAATAAAACCTACTGTCTGGTGTTCCTTTTATAAGTTAAGGAACCTAGGGATACATGGAAACTAAATAAAGTAATAATGACTAAATCAAAACTGATTTATTCATTCTTATCATGTGTTGACCAAATCTTCATATTTATCACTAGCAGTGGGAAGTACACTAGCAGGGGCAAGTACTCCAGCAGGGGAAACTTACTCTAGCAGGAGAAAGTACTTCAGCAGGGGGAACTCCAGCAGGGGATCTCCAGCAGTGGGAACTCTAGTAGTGATAATGTCCTATTTGGTCTTTCTTGTTTCCATAGTGTTTTGACTCATCAACTCTTGACCCAACATGAATGCGGGGATCGAGTCGAGCTCATGACTCAATTAACAAAAACGAGGTGCCTTGTGGGGGAGTCCCATACATTCTATCTTCTTTCTATTTTCTAACACTAATAAGGCTTGATCTTTCAAGCTCGTGCTTGTGTTTTGTTGTGTTGTGAATTTTAGGTATGACCCTAATCATTGAAGACTCTCGTGTTTGGTTTTTGCCGGTCCACTTGATTTTCCGTTCTTTGATTGCCAAAAAGGGGCACACTCTCTATCCCTTGATTTTTATCGACTAACGTTTTATCTTGAGGCATAATTAATAAACGGCTTATATATTTGCGTGCTTTTTCCATGCTAGGAATTTTCATTAGACTCTTCGTATTTTAGCAAGGGGGTGTTACTCTTGAGCTAAGAAACATTGAGGACAATGTTTGGTTTTAGCATGGGGATTCAATCGATATAATCGCTTGCTATTGCTTTTGTCGTGTCTAAACGTAATTGTTTTTCTCATTTTTCATAAAAATTTTAAATTTTTAGTGTTATTTTTAAGTTTTTAATAAATAAAATAAGTGCTTTTGACACAAATGTAGGCTTTCCGTTGGTGAAAATAAAAATAGTTTTTGACTCGACTCGGTTTTTACCTTAGCTTTTCCTTAACGTATTTGAATTAAGTTTTGCTAGGCTTTTATATAGGGAGCTTTAAAACGCGAAAGTCTTAACTCATACGGGTTAAGAACAAGAACTTTTCGCAAGTTCCAATAATTGATCCTAGAAAGTTGTTTATCAAGGGAACTTTAAAACGCAAATTCTAAAACTTAAAAAGGTATAAGAAGATGCAAGATCCTATAGATGACTTGAAAACCCAAAACTTTGATTTAATAGGCTAAGTATCCATTGATTTCACATTTTTGAAATTTTTCAATATGGAGAACAAGAGATGATAGAGTTCAATCATAAGTTTCTAAAATTAATTCTTCTTTGTGCAAGTATTTTTGTGTTTGATTTAATCTCCTCGTATTTACTTTCCACGCTTTAATTATAATTGCTTAATAAATGAAGTTTTTAGCGGTTTAGGCTTGATATCTTAACTCGCAACTCCTTATTTTTCTTCCCTTGTAATTAAAGTGAGAACACATTAAGGGTGTCAGCGTCATGGACTTTTGATCATGGGATTGCGGAAATTTGGCTTACTATACATATCATATTAATAAAGAAGAATAAATAAAAACATGTTCTCTAGGAGCCTTCGGGTGGGAGTCATGTAGCACTAACCTTGTCATTAGAGCCTGAGGGTGTATGGCGAGGGGACGTTTTGAATAAAAATTGCTTCATCATCATGAGCCATAAGGTGGGATGGTGATGTCAATTCCCTTATTTTTGTCCAAGGAGCCTTAGGTTGTGGATTTTAAATAAGGAGCACAATTGCATCTTAAAGAGCCAAAAGGTGTTATGATGTGATTGTTGCTAACTCCATTAATAAGGTCATAATTGAATTTGGAGGTTTTATTTTTGCTTTTAAGTAGCCATATTAGCCAAATTTTGGGTCCGGGGATTTATCCCTCAAATCGTGTTAAGTTATCCTTGATGTGGGCTTTCTTTAGTGACAACGGTTTTTAAAGTCGAGGTTAGGTTTTGAGTGTTGAGTTTACACCGTTCTTGCCTTCATTTTTGGACTAATAAATATCAAATAAAGTCAAATGAGCCTTTGGGTGAATGACAAATAAAATCTAGAGATACAGTTAGGAATAATAGGAGATTGAGTTTAACACAAATTACTTGTATGATTGGTTTAATTTTAGGGTTTATGAATGACAATGATCTTGTTTTTGCACTTGGCATGGAAAAGTGAAAAGTCAGGGACGATGAATCTATTTGAGTTTTATGATCCTAAAAGTTATTTTTCTAATAAAGAAAGCAATACATTATGTCTTTGTAAAATAAAAGTTTTAAAAGTTGAATAAAAGTGTAGTTAGTGTTTTATTTTATCATTGCGTGAGGACACGGCAATTGCTTAGCAAGGGGGAGTTTGATATGAGTGAAATTACTCATATCAATTATATCAATAAACGATGAATAAATGCAATAAATGTTTAAATATGGCCTTGTATTCGTTTGTTTGTCGTTTCATGTGTGTAGGTACCGAAGATCGCGAAAACCGGCGAAAACGACACGAGTTTGAAGAAAAAGATCAACAAAGCCGATAACAAGTCGTTTTACTCACGGATTTATCAAGTTTGACGACAAGTGGGGCCCACATTTAGGGAAATGGGCTCAAAAGCCCATTTGAAATTCAAGAAAGTATTATATTTCGTTTTAAAGCCCAAAAGGCCCAATTGGAAGGATATACATGGGACGGATGGTGTAATGGGTTATAAGCCCAATTCTTTTCGCAAGTTTGATAACCATGAGCGGTTATATGGGCCTCAAAACCCATTTGGGTTTGTTATTCCAGTAAAAATTTAATACGCTAAAAAACGTTTGTGATATTGGTCAACCGTTACCCACTCACATTTACTCCCCATATACACACGTTTTTTACCCTTACCCACTTATTCCCCACTTTCTCACACACACAATAAAAAAACCCCTTCGATACATTCTATGTTTTCATTCACTTTCCTTCTTCCCCAAATAAAGAAAATAACCAGTCACCACTGTTCATAAAAAACCCTAATCCATTTAATCAATGAAATAAATTGGGGCTTTTGTTCCACACGTGTGAGTCACACGATTTGCTATTAAATCCCCAAAAGTTTTGGATGTAGATGATGAAGTATCCAGTCCACGTGGCATCATATGATTGGAATAGACAGCTCATCCAGCCTAATCCACCAATGAAAAAGAGCCATCTCATCATCAAACTAACATAACTAGCACACTCGGATGCCAAGTTGGCAATCCGTGTGCTAGTGTGCGAATATCCACCTTTGGATCAAAACAGAAAAGAGAGAGAAAGAAGAATAGAAGATCGAAGGGCTCAAGATCGTTCTCCTCACCAACAAACTCACCCCCAACACCTCGGGTTCGAGTATAAATACCCCCTCTTTATTGTATTTTCAGAATTCCAATTTTACTTAATGTTATAATGTTAAATTAGAGTTAGAAAATTTGTATTTTAATTTTGTAGTTCTGTATTACTTTATTCTGATTAATAAAAATTTTATTCTGTCAAAACTATTCGTGTGTTGTTTACTGTTAAAGTTCAATTTAATTTCCTTTCTCAGTCTGATTTGATATTATTAATATAAAAGATATTTAATTAAACTTCTTAATAGTTTAAAGAAATATCTAAGTAAAATTATGAAGAAAATCAAACCCCAATGGTTTGATTAAAAATATCTCAGTAAGATCTGATTAGATAAGGGTATTTGGTTCGAGGCATTGTTTTGACCATGAATGGTGTTTTTGGTTCGAATGATTCAATGGTGAATGGTGGTTCGTATGGTGATGTTATTTCGGGTTCATAAGGTTGTTCAGCACAACCTTCTTCTCAAAGGTTTTCTACATTAGGTGAGTTCTAGTTTAAATTTTATGTTTTATTTTAGATTCAATTTGTTTAAGTGAATTCTGTGTATGCCTGTTTAGTTTAATGAATCTGATATAGTTTTGTGAGGTTGATTTTATTTGGGGAGTATTAATTCAGTTTGTTTTGATATGCTATTCTTTAACTGCTTATGAGAGTTGAATCTGACATATATTTGTGTTACTTAATCATTAGTCTGCTGCCTTATGTTTTAATATTGCTCTTGGTGAATCCTGATATGGACTTTTGTGAATCTGCGTTATTCATGATGTTGTTTCGATTGCGTAGAAATTGATTGATATTGCTGTGAGTACTTGCTGCTAGATTATTGTTTCTTAGCTGTAGTTTATTAGCAGTTTTAATCTAGGAGATTGTATTTATCTGATTTGTTTAGCTGCTGATATTTGAGTTTTGGGATATTTATATGTTTGATTGTTGATTTAAGGTAACACAGACTGAGTTAGGAGTTGAGACATGCTGAATATTCTAATATGCTAGAAGACTTGATACTATTGTTATCTGCTTAACTTTTTGCTAAGTATTTTTAGATTTGTTGATTTATTTTGCTTAGTTTGATAATAGGATTGCTGATACTGCTTATTTTGATAGTATTTAGTTCAGCTTAGCTGAGTTGACAAGTTTTGCTGATATGATACTCATCCTTGCTGATATTGAGCTTTTTGCTGCATGATTTGAAGTTTGCCTGCTAAATTAATTGTTTCCTTTTATAGAAGTTTGTTTTAATCTGATAAAAATGTTTAGTTCAGCTGCATTTTTCTAGCCTAATTTATGTGATGCTTTGATTTCATTGCTGTTATAGATTTTGATTGTATTTCTACTTGATTTGTTGTTATATTTTGCTGTTAAGCTTTTGCTATCAGATCCAACTGATCTGATAGCTTATGGCTGTTCTTATAAGCTGTTAAAAATAATAGCTCAATACAAGTCACTCTTGTGACCTTTATCTCTGCAATTTTCGTCAAAAAATAATAATAATCAAAAATATATTGTCTCACGCAGGTCTCGAACTCGAGACCTGCCTTTCACAGCCACATTGCCTTAACCATTTGATATGTGTTATCTTTTTGTTATAAGTATTGAGATTAGAGTTTATATCACTTAGTATTTTTCATCAAATCGTTTTTCTGTTTAAACATTTACATTGTAAAAGTGTATTATTTTTATAAAAAGTTAAGTTTTTTAAGAATGATTAGATTAGATTTTAAGTTTAATAAATAAAAAAAATGTTTTATTTTAGAAAATTACCTTAAAAATTACCTTTAGGAAAAAGTATAGTGATAATTAGATACGTGATAGTATAGTGATAATTAGATACGTTATAGGGTAAATTAGAAAATTACCTTTAGGAAAAAGTAATAGTCTAATATTACCAAAGACGGATTCAATTAAACACGTGGCTGAACCAAGTTCGTTGTACACGAAGATCTTATGAATTTGAGACGTTTTGTTTCGATTTGGACAATTGATTCGAATTGGTTTCCGGTTTTTAAACTAAAATTAAATTCTACAAATTTAAATCCTAATTTATTCCTAACATGAATCGTAAACCCAAAATTATTTTAATCTAAAAACAATTACTTAAAAATTAAAGCTATTTAAAATCCTATTAAAAACTTATCTGTTAAAATTACATTTACTCTATTTTTAAAAGTCTAATAAAAACTATTTAATTTCTAAAAATTTAAACTTTATTAAAATCTACTTATTTAAAAACTAATTAAATTTCTAAAATAGAACATTTTTTTTTAATTTATTAAACTTAAAATCTAATCTAATCATTCTTCAAAAACTTAACTTTTTATAAAAATAATACACTTTTACAATGTAAATGTTTAAACAGAAAAACGATTTGATGAAAAATACTATGTGATATAAACTCTAATCTCAATACTTGTAACAAAAAGATAACACATATCAAATGGTTAAGGCAACGTGGCTGTGAAAGGCAGGTCTCGAGTTCGAGACCTGCGTGAGACAATATATTTTTGATTATTATTTTTTTGACGAAAATTGCAGAGATAAAGGTCACAAGAGTGACTTGTATTGAGCTATTATTTTTAACAGCTTATAAGAACAGCCATAAGCTATCAGATCAGTTGGATCTGATAGCAAAAGCTTAATAGCAAATCAAGTAGAAATACAATCAAAATCTATAACAGCAATGAAATCAAACCATCACATAAATTAGGCTAGAAAAATGCAGCTGAACTAAACATTTTTATCAGATTAAAACAAACTCTTATAAAAGGAAACAATTAATTTAGCAGGCAGACTTCAAATCATGCAGCAAAAAGCTCAATATCAGCAAGGATGAGTATCATATCAGCAAAACTTGTCAACTCAGCTAAGCTGAACTAAATACTATCAAAATAAGCAGCATCAACAATCCTATTATCAAACTAAGCAAAATAAATCAGCAAATCTAAAAATACTTAGCAAAAATTAAGCAGATAACAATAGTATCAAGTCTTCTAGCATATTAGAATATTCAGTAGGTCTCAACTCCTAACTCAGTCTGTATTACCTCAAATCAGCAATCAAACATATGCATATCCCAAAACTCAAATATCAGCAGCTAAACAAATCAGATAAATACAATCTCCTAGATTAAAACTGCTAATAAACTACAGCTAAGAAACAATAATCTAGCAGCAAGTACTCACAGCAATATCAATCAATTTCTACGCAATCGAAACAACATCATGAATAACGCAGATTCACAAAAGTCCATATCAGGATTCACCAAGAGCAATATTAAAACATAAGGCAGCAGACTAATGATTAAGTAACACAAATATATGTCAGATTCAACTCTCATAAGCAGTTAAAGAATAGCATATCAAAACAAACTAAATTAATACTCCCCAAATAAAATCAACCTCACAAAACTATATCAGATTCATTAAACTAAACAGGCATACAAATAATTCACTTAAACAAATTGAATCTAAAATAAAACATAAAATTTAAACTAGAACTCACCTAATGTAGAAAACCTTTGAGAAGAATGTTGTGTTGAACAACCTTATGAACCCGAAAAAACATCACCATACGAACCACCATTCACCATTGAATCATTCGAACCAAAAACACCATTCATGGTCAAAACAATGTCTCGAACCAAGTACCCTTATCGAATCAGATCTTACTTAGATATTTTTAATCAAACCATTGGGGTTTGATTTTCTTCACAATTTTACTTAGATATTTGTTTAAACTATTAAGAAGTTTAATTAAATATCTTTTATATTAATAATATCAAATCAGACTGAGAAAGGAAATTAAATTGAACTTTAACAGTAAACAACACACGAATAGTTTTGACCGAATAAAATTTTTATTAATCAAAATAAAGTAATACAAAACTAAAAAATGAAAATACAAAATTCCTAACTCTAATTTAACATTATAACATTAAGTAAAATTGGAATACTGAAAATACAATTAAGAGGGGGTATTTATACTCGAACCCGAGGTGTTGGGGGTGAGTTTGTTGGTGAGGAGAACGATCTTGAGCCCTTCGATCTTCTATTCTTCTTTCTCTCTCTTTTCTATTTTGATCCAAAGGTGGATATTCGCACACTAGCACACGGATTGCCAACGTGGCATCCGAGTGTGCTAGTTGTGTTAGTTTGATGATGAGATGGCTCTTTTTCATTGGTGGATTAGGCTGGATGAGCTGTCTATTCCAATCATATGATGCCACGTGGACTGGATACTCCATCATCTACATCCGAAACTTTTGGGGATTTAATAGCAAATCGTGTGACTCACACGTGTGGAACAAAAGCCCCAATTTATTTCATTGATTAAATGGATTAGGGTTTTTTATGAACAGTGGTGACTGGTTATTTTCTTTATTTGGGGAAGAAGGAAAGTGAATGAAAACATAGAATGTATCGAAGGGGTTTTTTTATTGTGTGTGTGAGAAAGTAGGTAATAAGTGGGTAAGGGTAAAAAAACGTGTGTATATGGGGAGTAAATGTGAGTAGGTAACGGTTGACCAATATCACAAACGTTTTTTAGCTTATTAAATTGTTACTGGAATAACAAACCCAAATGGGTTTTGAGGCCCATATAACCGCTCATGGTTATCAAACTTGCCAAAAGAATTGGGCTTATAACCCATTACACCATCCGTCCCATGTATATCCTTCCAATTGGGCCTTTTGGGCTTTAAAACAAAATATAATACTTTCTTGAATTTCAAATGGGCTTTTGAGCCCATTTCCCCAAATGTGGGCTCCACTTGTCGTCAAACTTGATAAATCCGTGAGTAAAACGACTTGTTATCGGTTTTGTTGATCTTTTTCTTCAAACTCGTGTCGTTTTCTCCGGTTTTCGTGATCTTCGGTACCTACACACATGAAACGACAAACAAACGAATACAAGGCCATATTTAAACATTTATTGCATTTATTCATCCTTTATTGATATAATTGATATGAGTAATTTCACTCATATCACTTACCATACGAATTCTTCCCCTTAAGCTAACACCTCTTCATGACGAATCTCAATCTTCATATCATATGTAAAAGTAAAAGAAGGATAACTCTTTTGCAAGGCTACCTCGATTACATAATCAAATCCAATAAAGTTCTTCACAAATTGTTGCTAACTCGCATTAAAACCATTAATCCATTTTAAAAATATCCGAGCCATAAATATCAATTTGATATTCTGTATAGAAACGGAGATCCCATGTACCTTTGCGTGTAAATACCTCCTTTTTGTGTGCTATAATCGTATCAATTTTCCATACAGAAGCTATCCTTTTGTTATCCGAGAACCTTCATCATCCAATATCTCTGTCATGTGTATTGCCCAATATCGAACAAAACGTATCAGCGCTTGAACAAAACCTTTCTCGGACAACTCATGTCAATGCTTTCTATCAGCGTTTGACTTATTCTTGTCAGCGTCAAAACAATACTTGTCAGCGTCAAATTTAAACCTTGTCAGCTGACATCATCTGTGGTCAACAACTTTCTTGATAACAGCAAAAATTTATCAACCGTGGGTACCAAAAGCGATAAATCACTTTCCATTAGTAAAAGATCACGTCTTTTTACTTTAATCTTCTATCCCCACGTCTTAAATTTCCTCCTATGTCGTATGAAATCCCAAACGTGTATATCACCTTCCTAAAGCATGACTTTATCTGTTTCCTTATATATCCACACATTTAAAACAAACGTGTTTTATAGACACATACTCGATCACGTTCCCTACAAAGTAGGATCACAGCCAACCCGAAAATCATGCAGGCAATTAGTATAAAATCTTTAAGGAGATATACTCCCTATATTATCCCAACCTCACACGTTTTACATCCCCTGAATAATAGGAATTCTTCTTGACTTTTGCTTACATGACCGCTCACCAACATAACTTTTTGTATCAATCCCATAACTATCTTCGTATATTACGCATGCAGGAATCTTGCCTACGTAACAAGTCAGTAATCACAGAAACTAATCCAAAGTTAATTTAGCAAACTTGACACAATTAGAATCAGATAACCATAGATGTTACCTTCACAGCTTTAGTCATCCAAAATCAATCTCTTCATACGACATGAGCACCACAGACCGAAACATACCTGCTGTTATTATCACATGTGGGCAGATCTAGGGTTTATATGCTGAAAACCTAACATCTTAACAAATTAGAATCCCTAAATCTGTCATAATACCGAAACCCTAACTAGGGTTTTGAGAACAAACAGATTCGAATCATACACCAGTATGCATTATAACAGCCTTCAAACGTCCAATTTTTCTGCCTTAAGTCGATTTAGGGTTTATAGAAACCCTAATCATGATTTTATGTAAAAGCAGAAAACTGAATACCTCACTATGCAGTCGACTTCGACCTCGAATAACATCTTCATGAGAGATTAGATCGAAGATCCCTTCGGTGAGATCCTAGACACGAGTGCAAATAACCTACAGCAAAATATTCACGATGATCCAACGGTTAACGAAAGAGAAATCGTGTCTTGAATATGGCTGTCCACAGAAAACTGCATATAATAACTACCGACTTCGACGCTTAATAACTTTTTCTTGGGGATAAAACTCGACAAACCCTCCGGTGGATGTCTAGAGATATGTGTATAGAACACACACAAGAAATTTCGTGGCGATCCAACGGTCCAGTAAAAAGTTATGACCTTCTGAATACTGCTGCGCACACAAAAACGTTTAGAAAAACCCTAGACTGATTTTTCTTCTTTTCAACATACACGAACACCTTGTTGGTCCTGCATCACGAGCCACGAGGCTCTGATACCAATTGTGGAAACCTTGATTTACTCGATCTTTTAGCTACTAGGAATGCATCATGTTTATATGATTAGATATCAAAGCGGAATTAGAACACGACACATTAACAAGGTGTTTAGGCACAAAGAACATGAATTAAAACAAAAGGATTGCTCATTATATTGATAATAAACAATCACTAGACGTGTATGCATTGAATCCCACGTCTAGTCGACACACGCTTTTAGGTTTACATTGTGAATGAACCTTATGAATAAACCTAATACCCATGGTTCCTTTTATAGTGTAAGGACTAGGGTTTACAAGAGATAATATCAAATAAACATGTAAATCTTCTATTCAAATAACCATATACAGAATATATTCTGCATACTTATCTAAATAGAAGCTTCTAACAACTTTGTCAATGCTTGGATTGCATGTGACAATGCTTGGATTGCACTTGACAATGCTTGTCAATGTTGACTTCTGTCAACGCTTGATTTGCTCTTGACAACGCCTGGATTACACTTGTCAACGCTTAGACAAATGCCTTCATGTTTTCTTCGTTTTTGAGTTTCTGCCACATCAACTTTTTGACCCAACACGTCTAACTTATCGGCCCAAGAGGCACGATGCTCTCCCACAGTACGCTCAAGAATTCATTTCAATCCACGGTTAGATATCTCGGCTTGACCATTTGTTTGAGGATGATAAGCGGTGGAAAGATGGCGATTGACACCGTACTTAGCCATGACTCGAGCAAATTGATCATTGCAAAAATGAGTCCCACGGTCACTGATTATAGCACGAGGAACACCGAATCGAGCAAAAAGCTGCTTCAAAAAGTTCACAACCACCCTCGCATCGTTCGTAGGGAGAGCCTTAGCTTCAACCCATTTGGAAACGTAGTCAACTGCTACGAGGATGTACTTGTTCCCTTTAGATGATGGAAACGGCCCCATAAAGTCGATGCCCCATACATCAAAGATTTCACATTCTTGTATGAAATTTTGAGGCATCTCATCTTTATGTGTGATCTTGCCTTGGCGTTGGCAAGCATCACAATTTTTAACCATCTCGTGAGTGTCACGATAAATGGTGGGATAATAGAATCCCGAGTTAAACACTTTCTTCGCGGTGTAGTTGGGACCAAAGTGACCACCGGTGGGTCCTTTATGGCAAGCTTCGAGAATGTCTAAAGTTGCGGGTCCATCAACACATCGACAAATAATCAGATCAGCACATTATTTGAAGAGATAAGGGTCATCCTAAAAGTAAGTCTTAACATCTTTAAAGAACTTTTTCTTTTGTTGGGATGTTAACCCTTCGATGAGAATACCACCCGCTAAGTAGTTTGCAATGTCCGCAAACCACGGGGTGTCATCAAGATTGGAATTGATAGACATTAAGGTCTCAAGGGGAAAAGAGTCATTGATCTCTTGGTTCGGATGATCCCCTTGATAAGGATCCTCAAGTCTACTTAGATGATCCGCGGCTAGGTTTTCGGCTCCCATTTTGACACGAATTTCAATATTAAATTCTTGTAGGAGCAAAACCCAACGAAGAAGTCTTGGCTTAGAATCTTGCTTAGTCAACAAGTACTTCAACGTGGAATGATCGGTATAGACAATTGTGGTGGAAAGGACAAGATAGGGGCGAAACTTCTCAAAAGCATACACTACAGCTAAAAGCTCTTTTTCGGTAGTAGTATAATGCAATTGAGCCCCTGACATTGTCTTGCTAGCATAATGGATTGGTTGGAAGTGTTTGTTCACTCTTTGGCCCAAAACCGCTCCAATAGCAAAGTCGCTAGCATCACACATCAATTCAAAAGGTAGCTCCCAATTAGGGGTAACCAAGACCGGTGCCTTAGTTAGCTTATCCTTAAGAAGATTGAAGGATTCAAGACACTCTTTAGAAAAGATGAAAGGAGTATCTTTTTCCAAGAGGTGGGTCAACGGGCGAGCGATTTTAGAAAAATCTTGAATGAATCGACGATAGAAGCCCGCATGATCAAGGAAACTTCTCACTCCCTTCACGGTTGAAGGTGGAGGCAATTTAGCAATAACATCTACTTTAGCACGGTCGACTTCAAGACCGGCTTTGGAGATTTTGTGTCCAAGAACAATGCCTTATTTTACCATGAAATGGCATTTTTTCCAATTTAGAACAAGGCGAGTGTCTTCACACCGCTTAAGCATGCGTTCCAAATTGGCAAGGCAATGAGAGAAAGAATCACCATAGACCGAGAAATCATCCATGAAGACTTCCATAGTTTCTTCAACCATGTCATAGAAGATAGCCATCATACACCTTTGGAACGTCCCAGGAGCATTGCATAAGCCGAAAGGCATTCTTTTGTAAGCAAATGTTCCATAAGGACAAGTGAATGTGGTTTTCTCTTGGACTTTGGGATCGATGTGAATTTGAAAATACCCGGAGAAACCGTCTAAGAAGCAGTAATAGTCATTACCCGCTAGACGTTCAAGCATTTGGTCCATGAAAGGAAGGGGAAAATGATACTTTCTCGTAGCATCATTGAGTTTACGATAGTCTATACAAACTCTCCACCCTGTAACGAGACGAGTGGGAATCAACTCGTTGTTTTCATTAGGCACAACAGTGATTCCGTCTTTCTTAGGCACACAATGGACGGGACTAACCCACGGTGAATCCGAGATAGGGTAGATCATTCCCCTATCAAGAAGTTTGATAACCTCTTTTTTGATAACGTCATAGATCTTGGGATTCACCCTTCTTTGGCTTTGAATAGTAGGTTTAAAGTCGTCCTCCATGAGAATTTTATGTGTGCAAAAGTGAGGATCAATTCCACGAATATCGAAGATTTTCCAAGCAATCGCTTTCTTGTGATTCTTCAGCACGGTGATAAGTCGAGATTTTTCTTCCTCTTTCAAATCCTTTGCGATGATCACGGGTGACTTCTTGTTGTCGTCAAGGAAAACGTAGTCAAGATGAGACGGTAGGTCCTTAAGCTCTAAATCCGGAGGATTTTCGATGGAAGGCGTAGTCAAATTCGGTTCATCGATAGAAATATCCTTAGGATATGGTGGAGAAATATGGTCCTCATTGAGAAGTTTCTCAATGGTACGAATTTCTTCATCCCAATTGGAAGGAGAATCGTCATATTGCAAGTCCACATATCCCAAAGTTGCTTCAAATTCTTTCAAAATGAAATCACTTTCTCCAAATGGAGTTAGTGATGGAGCAATAGAGGCAACGGTCTCAACAATGGGAAGAGAAGAAGAACCACTTTTACAAGCGTCTTTGAAATGTTCTTCACAAGCCTCATCAAGAACGTCAATGAAATTAACACTCTCGTTTTTAGAAGTTTGCTTAGAGAGTTTTCCCATGTTGAAGACGATTTTATCGTCACCAACTCTCATAATTAATTCGCCCGCGGCTACATCAATGAGAGTGCGGTCGGTCCTCAAGAATGGACGTTCAACGATTAATGGAACACGGGGGTCCATCTCTTAGTCAACGACAACAAAATCCGTCGGAAAGGTGAATTTGTCGACACCGACGAAGATATCTTCGGCTATCCCCACCGGATAAGCAACCGTACGGTTAGCTAATTCCAAAGTCATTCGTGTGGGGACTATCTCGGGTAGAGATAATTGTTTCCAAACATTTAATGGCATTAAGTTTATACTAGCACCTAGATCGGCTAGGGCCATACAATTCTCTACCCCAGGGAAATTGCAAGGAATGAGAAAACGACCCGGATCACCAAGTTTGGTGGGTAATTTCCTTAAGAGCACTCCGGAGCAATTCTCATTAAGTTGGGTCTGAGCGATATCAAGAAGTTTCTCTTTATCACTGAGAAGATCTTTAAACATTTTAGCATATTTCGGCATGTGAGCGAGAGCCTCAGCAAAGAAGATATTGAAACTCAGTTGTTTAAACATTTTAAGAAAGTTAGAAACTTGAATATCATCCTTGTTCTTCAATTTCTCTTTCCTCAACCTCGAAGGATAAGGTATATTGGGTTGAGATGAAGGCTTTGGAATGGAATTCTCACTCACATCCTTGGGTGGTGGAGGGGTGAAAGTAGAAGGTGGAGGAATTGGAGGAGGGGACTCGTTTTCCTTTGTCACAATCACCGGTGTAGGTGTAGGAAGCTCGGGTTCCTTTAAACCTTTTCCACTTCGAGTGGTGATTGCTTTCATCTCCCCTCTTGGATTAGCAACGGTGTTACTCGAAAGAAAACCCGAACCAGAGGCTGATTACTTGGGAAAAAACTAGCCATCATGTTCCTTAAGTCATTCGTTTGACTTGCCAATGAGTTTCGCATATCGGCTCGAAGATCATTTCCTTGTTTCACCATATTTGCTTTCAAGTTGATCATTTCCCGCTGAAGATTTTGCACAATCACATCATTAGTCCTCATGTAAGTGTCAACCTCTTGATTATATGTGGTGGGTTGGATGGGAGGAAGAGCATGGTAGGTGGGTGGTTGATAAGCGGGTGGTTGGTGAACTTGATTGTTTCTTTGAGGTGGATATGGGTTTGTTTGGTTTTGATATTGATTTGGAGCTCGTGGTTGGTTTTGATTGTTGCGATTTAGGTTGTTTGGGTTTTGAGGTGGAAAACTGGGTGGTGAAAGAAAGTTGTTTGAGCGATAGCTGAGCAAATTGCGGTCACCTTGAGGACGTGCTTGATAGCTTCCCGTAGAAAAGTTACCGTTGTCGGCATACACATTTTCCGGAGTGTCATGAGTCGAAGTACAATCGGTGTATGAGTGAGATCCCCCGCATATTTTACATGATTGACTCAAAGCATTAACTTGAGCATTGATAGCTTTGGTATTGTTAGCGGTTTGGAGAGCAAGTGTTTCAACAAGCGTAGTAAGCTTATCAATTCTCTTGTCGCTCTCATTAGTGCTAGCACTAGCCACATTAGTCCGAACACTCTTGGTTTGCACTCTAGACTTGTTCTCAATAATATCCCAAGCGGCATTAGAAGACTTAACCAAAATATTACCCCCCGAGGCACTATTTAGTGAATCTTGGTCATTCATGCTTAACCCATTGTAAAAAGTAATTATTTGATGTACTTTTGTGAAACCATGTTGTGGACACTTTCTTAAAAGTTCCTTAAAACAGTCCCAAGATTCACTAAACGTCTCACCGTACTTTTGTTCAAAGGTAATGATTTCATTCCGCAAAGCGGTAGTACGTGAGGGTGGGAAAAAATAGTTGATGAATTTAGTCTCTAGATCCGTCCACATAAGAATACTTTGTGGCGGTTCCTTATCAAGCCAATTCCAGGCTTGTCCCTCTAAGGAGAAAGGAAAAAGTTGTAAGCGAATCACTTTTTGTGAAACCCCATTATACTTAACCGTATTAGTGAGTTGAAGAAACCTTTTTATATGGTCATGAGGATCATCAAGCGAACGCCCCAAGAAAGGTTGAGAAGAGACCATTTGAATAAAGCCGGATTTGAGCTCAAAATTGTTGGCTCTAATCTCGGGTATGATAATAGCATTGGTGTTGCCCTCTACGTGCGATTGCAAAAGCTCGATCATTGGTTGATTGTCCATGGTGACAATAGGTGGAGTAATGACTTCGGCTTGAATTGCTTTCTTCTTACGAGCACGAGTACGCATGCACACCTACAAAAGGAAAAGAAAAATAGACAAGAAATATTTTTGGTTTTTTTATGGTTTTCTATTTTTTTGAATTTTTATAAAAATTTTATATTTTTTTATGGATTTTTGAAAATTGTTAAGCAAGAAAAATAACGTTCAAAGGTGAACGGATCCCAAAATCCAACGTGTCTCTCACTTAAAACCGTTAATCTTAACGAAAAGAGCCGGCAGCGGCGCCATTTAATACAAGGGTTTTCCTCGTATGAAAGTCCGTTGTTCCGATCTTTTCGAATTGATTACTAGTAGAAAGTGCGACTCAGTCGTTCTTGGTGAAAATAAAAATGTTTGATTATCTATTTTAATCTAAAAGTGAAAATTGTCGTTGAGTAAATAAATAAAAATGAAAGCTTGAAAATTTAACTAAAAATGAAGACTTTAAAAGTTGAAAAGTAAATGATTAAAACTTATAAAAATGTAAACTTTAAAGATTGAACTAAAACAAGCCAAGTTAAAATAATTCTAAGTAAAAATGCGGGAAAAGTAAAAATTCAAAAACTGGAAATCCAAAACCTTATCCGGAATGAAGATATGCAGCTTATCCGGAATTGAGGTTCTTGAGCTTATCCGGAATAATCAGTTGTGCAGCTTATCCGGAATATAGGCTTCAAGAGCTTATCCGGAATAAATTTCCGAAGGCTTATCTGGAAAAAATGGCTTGTGACGCTTATCCGAAATGTTGTCCGGAATACTAGAACTACAACTTATCCGGAATGAATTCTTCTTCTACTTATCCGGAAAAACAAATGAAGGCTTATCCGGAATATGCAGGTTTGGAGGCTTATCCGGAATAAAAGACCGAGAGCTTATCCGGAATGAAGAAGGGTGTTGTTATCCGGAATAATTACGAGGATGCTTTATCCGGAATACTTGAAATGTAGACTTATCCGGAATACTTGAAATGTACCCTAATCCGGAATGTATGACTATCTGGAATAACTGAAACTACCACTATTCGGAATGAAGTTCTGATCACTATCCGGAATTCTGAATCATGGTTCTTAATCGGAATGTTTGAAGGAGCAGCTATTCAGAATAATGGAAATGAGGTAACTATCCGGAATAAAAGGGTTTAGTAAACCCGAATATCACACAAACTTAGAAAATAAGCAAATCCAAAAATAAGCACATACCAAAACTTAAACCAAAAAGATTTTTAGGAAAAACTAATAAGCCACAATTTAAAAACTATTAAAACACTAATGATCTAAATATTAAAAATCAACTTTTTATTAAAATATTAAACTTATCAAATCTACTTATTTTTAAGAACTTTTAAGCATTAAGGTTAAGAAAATAAGCACTTTAATATAGAAACTTTTAAGATCACCAATTTAATAAGCACAATCAAATAAGCTACACAATCAAATCATCAACAAAATTAAAATAAACTACATGATTATAACGATTAAGAAAAAGATTAAGAAAGGTAGAATGAGAATTAAGAAAATAAGCTTGATTGATTAAAGATTAATATCAAAAGATTACAAGATTAAAGTAAAGATTTAATAAGCGTGAAAGAAAAACTAGAGAGAAAATGAAAACACACTTAAAAACTAAAAATTAACTAAAAAACTCTAATAACTAACCACCCTCCTAATGACATATTAGGAGGGTATTTATAGGAGGTGGGGAGATTAAATGCTTAAGCTTTCTTCTTTCTTTCTTCTCGTCTCGACTCGATTTAATTTCTTTGTCTTTCTCGACGTCCTCTCGGGATTTGTCGATATAAGTTGAACTTGTCTTATAATTTTCTTCTATAATTAGACTTGAGTTTTTCGACTTCATTAAACTTCCGTCTTTAGACTTTTTCTTCGATAAATCTTCAGAATAGGCTTTGGACTTTCGTTCTTTTTGCATTCTCGATCTTTCGACTTCGTCTTTAGTCTTTTTTTTCGATAAAAGCCCGTGATAGCCCATGTTTTCTTCCTTTTGCATCTTTTGGTCCTAAAACACAAACCACGCATAATTCCGACTTTTACGACATAAAATACACGTTTTGGTCTTGTTATTATTGGAAATAAGTGGTAAAAGGATAAGTGTTTTCACACTTATTAATACTTTATTATTATTAAGTTGTGATAGTAACCTATATCAGTGATCTAAGAGATATGATGTGTAGATACAATCTGAGTCAAACTCCCACATACTACATGTAGGAACACAACATAGAAGCATACTACATAATTACCGATAACTTAGCATTTATATTTACTATTTAGTGGTCATGAAATCGGTAAGCCCATTTGTTCAATAGCTCTTACCCTATGTCTTCTAAACCCCTACTACTGCTTTTACGACTAACAACATATGTAAAGTTGACAGTGATAGAACCACAACTATCCATATGAGCATGTTATTCTAACTTTGTCACATGAGCTACTTGCACATCATAAGTATTGAAGCTTAGAGAAGGCGGTGACTGTTAAGCCCCAATACACTCTAGATAGATGCCAAAATATCCTTTGTAAACCCCTTCCTGAAGTTTCCAACGGTCAGTTTCTATACATCTAGTATAGGCCAAGGGAATCTTGCAAAAAACCAATACTACCGATACACAAGGGGCGCATAACAGGCATAAAGATATCCTAAACAAGTCAATAAAAATTAAACAAGCATCATAATGACAATAATAATATCATAACTAGGCCATAACCAAGGTGTTTAGCCTCTCATAACACAAACACAAAAGATAATCATAAACATAATTGAGTTATGAAACATGGAAACCTTACAAAGAGTTGAACGATGAATGGCTTACACACTTGGTTCTCGAATACAAAATCTTCCCTATACTGGTCGAAACCAGCCCCTTACAAGCCTCTAAAATCGACCCTAAACTTGTTGTATTGTGGATTTTGTAATTATGTGTCTAATACAAAGAATGAGGCCTCTATTCATACTAGTCGAAGCCCCTACGCCATAGGTAGATATGTCCCTATGCCGTAGGGACCACGATATATTCTTTCGTTTAAATCGAAATTTGCTTCGGCGTAGGGGGACAAACACCTACGTCGTAGGTCTTCAAACTAGAAAGAACGGGAGCCTATGTAACACCCCCAAATTTGTACAACTCAATACAGCGGAAGACTAGTTGGTGTTACGGGATAGCACATTACTCACATCATAGACAACGCATAAAAATCGCGTCGTTTATTTATAAAGCATTTCCATTCATAAACATCAAAGTTACATCGGTCCCAAGTCATTATATTTCATACAAAGTTTTACAAAATATTTGAATGGAAAATATTGTTTAGGTGCGGGCCATGAATTCTTGTCGTCTTCCCGAGAATTACCTTCAAGTACCTGAGATAAAACATGTTAAAAGAAAAGGTCAGCGATAACGCCGAATGAATTCATAGAGTTTAATAAATTCCATCAATATAACTTTGGTATAAAATTAGTACCAAAAATCATTTCGTACAAATCATTGTAATAGGCCATAAAATAGCCAAAATCATTTTTATATAAATCTTTATCAAAATCATAATATAGGCATTTGCCTTAAAAGTCATTATACGAGCCAATGTCGTAAAAACAATCATACAATTCGTCTTATAACGTTGTATGAAAATAAAAACCGTTATATGAATATGGTTATGAAAACCAAAACACGAACATAATATCAATAGTATGTCCCTGTATTGCTAGTCAGGCAATACATCGTAATTCGGAGCGTCTAGTAGTATTTCGTTAATTTTGGATTATTATAAGCCGCATGACATTGTTACCTTACTAAACCAAAACGGGTAGCTAACCCGATACCAATTTTGCCCATCTAAAGTAGCGTGTCGTCACAAAGGTCACGCTATGGAAATCTTCTCATACATAAATTCTCTTACCAATCAATGTGGCACGACGGGGATCAACCGTCAAGGCGCGAACTGGGGTGATCGTCCCCAAATAGTACTATTAAATGCATAAGCGTCTACCAAATCCCGGTAGTTCACAATTCATGCTTATGGGACTTTTAGTGACATAACCTAACTTTAATAATCCATTTAATTTCATCTATCGGGTCCTTTAATCATTTATCGGGTCATACAATCGGGTCATTCAATCATTCGGGTCCAAAATCAATAAACAAACAATCGGGACAAATGGTGTCCTATTTTATAAAAACTAACATGTTATCTCCCTCGCGGGTTTATAAAACATTTATAAAAACATTTAAAAGAGTGCGAGGCTATGAACTCACGTTGATGTGGAAAGGCGGGTTGTCGGCAATTCGGACGTACGGTACGTGCTTCAATCACGGAAACCTAGACAAATAATACTCGGTCTTAGACTCATGTCCAATGACTTTATAAAAATAACAATTATGTATACATATGATGATTATATACATATGATGATCAAGTGGGTTTACATATTCTCGTTTACTCATTTTAATGTTATATGTCGATAACTTTTATACTAGTTTACTAGTTTTATCCATTTACGTGTTTTAAGTCCAATAAACTTATTATAAGTTCCTTAACTTGTTTTAATCCATTTTGTACTTATATTATCAGTACATACACTTTCAAGTTGGGCCCAAATGGGTTAAGCCCAATAAGTTCTTTTTGTGGGTGTTTATCTTATTTAGTCCAATTATTAGCCCAAGTATTAGTCCAATATGTTTACTTAGCTCGTTAATGTCCGTATGCCCTATAGTTCGGGTTTTTATCGGTTTTTACTTGTTATACATGTCTATATATCAGTATATTAGTTTTATAAAGTTTTCATTAGACGGGTCCAACCATCTAAGTTTTATTTAACAAAAACGTTAATTTTACGGCAATAGCCGAAAAAGTCGTAAAAATAATGTTTATAGTTTTATATCTTATAAGACATAACAAGTTACCATTTTTATAAAATGTCCACTTATTTAACCTTTAACATGTTTATATAAATAAAATTCATGAGTTAGTGGGTTTTAACTTTACATTTTATACAATAAAATTTTGAGTGCTTATATAATAGTATTATTCTTTAATTTCCAAAAATCTGATTTTTATCTTCACTTTCACCAAAACTGCCATATCTTGAGTTCTATATGGAGATAGAAGCTCAAATGTTTATCACATAAACTAAATGATACGTGCTACATTTAACTCTTCTATAGCTACTGTTGAATCATCTTCTAAATATTTTCTAAAAATCGTGCAAAACAGTAACCTCAGATTTATACCCTAAACTTGTTTTGATCATATCTCACTCATTATTTTGATTCCATTGCATGGCCAACTCTCACATGTGTACAAGACATATATCTTACTGTAAATACATCCTACTTCATCATTTTATCAGTTCATGACTTGCTTCTTTACTGTTTTATACAGCCATCAAATTTAGACAAGATTTTAGCCTTGTTTCTTATAGTCTTTCACCTTTTTAATCATATTTATCAACACCAAATCCCCACATAACATTTTTATCATCATATAATCATCATATACATATACAATAGGAAATAAAATACATGTTTACATAATCAAAACAATAAGAAGATGAGGAGGACAATCTTTATACCACCATGATGATGTAGGTTGATCAAAACATGGATTTTTGATGGAGAAACTTGTGGATATCCATGACCATCTTCAAGACCACCATGCTCCATGAACTCCTTGTGGAAAATCAGCCCCAAGACACCATGAATACTCCTCCTTGGATGTTATAAGTTGTGAAAGTCCCTAATCAATGCGAGAAACCCTAATCTTAACTTAATCAACACAAGGTATTACTTTTCAAACGTAATCTTATTATTGTATAATAAAGAATTACAAGTGTTATGGATAACACCGTTTGATGACAATGTGTTGTGCACACTTTGAACAACAATAACCTTAACTTATGAATACAGTCGTAGCTGTTTGATTCACTAAGTTACACGCACTAATGATCTTAATATTGCAAAGTGTTAAATCTTAATGCTAGGTTACACATCCTATTTATAGTGTTAAGAGTTTGACTTGAACAGTACTTGATGTCGACTACACAACTTTTACAAGTTCCCACATCAGTCACATGATGTCCTTCTATTCTTGGTAGTCTTCCATTATGCTTTAAGGAACAGTTGTCCAAAACAGTTTCCTTATTCTTCATATTCTCGAACACACAAATGGCATGTCCAAAGTGTGCTGAGAGTTATCAGGGTATTGCCACCCCTGTTAACTCTCAACCCCTCAGAGTCCCTAATACATCTTGGCTGTTATCCATCACAGCCAAGGAGTATGTCTTCAGGTAATCTTCGACTTCCCTGACAATGTCTCTGACATGGACTCCTCTGAGGTTGCTCACAGAGATTCGGATCTCTGTGAGTCTTGTGAAACTTGCCTGCCTCCTAGGCACAGGCAAGGGACTATCTATCAGCCTAATTATGTTTAAATCAATGAACAGGGAATCTAACAAGTTTAGATTCCCAACAATCTCCCCCTATTTAAACATAAATAGTGCTAGATCTAACTAAGTTAAGGTAAGTGAGTTTAACAGCTTCTTCTTACACATAACAGATCTAAACAAACATACCTCATGATTTTATTAAGACTTAAAGAAAAATTACAAGTTCATTACATAAGTTAAATAAAAGATGAAGGTAAAAGGGCTGATACTTTCTTCAATAGTCATCATTTTTGATTCTTTCTTCAGCTTCGGCCACATCTAATCTGTTATCAATTTCATCCTGCAAAGTCTTTGCAAACTTCTTGGAATACTCAGAGTTGATCTTGAGACACTTCTTGTGACAGAGCAGCTGAATAGTTGAAGCCAGGCATAGCTCATCTTCCCTCTGAAAAGCATATTGGCAGGCTTTGTTCATAAACGCCATTCCTTTTTCAGGCACTGAATAAGTCTGACCATCAACAGGGCCAACTATACCATTAGGAAGGATCAGATCCCTGTGCATGCCATCCACACGAACATCTTCAGTAACAAAAGTTTCATCAATGATTTGGGAAATTCTTCTTCTTTTGTTGCCTGTCTTTGGGGGTCCTTGTTCGAAAAGCTGTGGTGGAGGATCAATCTTGAGTTTGGCAGCTGTTTCCTTGATCCAGTTAAACTTAGCCTTAAGAGTTTTGAGCAGAAGGAAATTTGCCTGTCCATTCTTTTTGGCAGCTAAGGCTTCGAGTTCAAACCATTCTGATAACCCAAGTGTTTTTAACCTGAAGTCGTCAAACACATCCATATTCCCTATTTGATTATCCCTCCATAAGATCATCTGAGGAGTATTTGTGGACTTGCGAATGGTGTATCTAAACTTGGTTATCTTGCCAGCAGCATACCTGTTGTTTACGCAGCCATCATAGTCAGCTTTGACTTTCTTTAAGGCCTCAGCGCGTTTAAGTTCCATTTCCCTCAACCTTTGTTTTTGTTTTTCTTTTTCAGGAGGTGACATCTTCCTCAGAGTGGCTTCATTTAATTCTTTGGCTGCCTTGAGCTCACTCAGTCTTTTGAATTCTTCAGCCTGTTGCTCTATTTCTTCAGGCGTTAGAGGTCTCTCATCAGAAGGTGTAAAGGTTGAAAATTGGGAAAGGTCTGTTGTGGATCCTCCTGTCTCTAGCATCGCAGCTATCTTCTTAAGTTTAGTGTCAGTCTCAACTAACACTATCTCTTTACCTTTCTTTGAGACAGAGGACTCCACACTTATGTTTTTCAAATCATCAGCTCTTTTGAGGAACGCTGTCTGAGCCTGATTTTGAATAGATTTTGGTAGGGAGCTCACAGTGAATTTAAGCTTCTTGGCAGCTGGTTCATCCTCATCCTCAGGTTTGCTGATGTTAACTAGGATCATGGATTTAGATGAGTCAGCGCCATCTTGTGATTGTTGCTCCCCCTGAGTCTGATCCTCATCATCAGGTATTATAACTGGTTCGATGACTTGAAGAGGAACAGGTGTTGTTGAAGGATTGGCTGAAGATGAGGCTTGTTCAGCAGATGCAAGGCTGAGTGTATTTTTCTTCTCCCCCTCACGTTCATCCTTACTTCTCTTATGTTTGGATGAACGTGCCTGAAATCTTCTTGCAATCTGCTCCACAGAGGCAGCCATGGCACGCTGTCTTTTTCTTGATGCCCTGGCAATCTTCAGCAATAAGTTGGCATTGGCATTGGTATTTGCCTGAACTCTCCTGACAATAAAACCAGCATGGTTGTATTGCCTGTTGCGCACTGCATTGAAGTGCCTGTTAATGACGGTTTCTTGTTCTTGGAACAATGCAGGGACAACTGAGTCAATGGCATTCTTGATTCTTGTCGAGAGATGACTTAGACCTTGAGCCACACCTTTTCTTGTACCCTCCTGAATAGGCTCAGTGACAGCCTCAGTCACAGCCTTCTTTATTATACCTGGAAAGGTGACAGTAAAATTGTGCATCTCTGACTTGATTACGTCCAACTTTCTTGACAAGCGCTCAATATCAGACTGATGGTGTACAGGCTGAAGATTCTTGATATTGAGGCTTTGTTGAGCAAAATCATCCTCCCTTGGAAATAAGTCGAAGTTAGTCTGGGTAGGATGATCAAACAAAAGGAATTCAGCTGTTGGATCATATATGGGTCTTTGGAAGACTGTGGTTGCAGATGTAGCAGAGTTTTGTGTGTCAACAGCTTCCTTAAGAGGAGAAGTCTTGTCATCTTCTTTAGGAGGAGAGACTGACAGCTGGTCATCCTCATCTTCTTCCTCTTCCTCATCAAACATTCCCTCAGGGAATTCATCCTCAGGCATGGGTTCAAACTCAGCGACATAATCTTCTACAGAAAGCATTTCTTCATCAGCATTGAGCACAAGTTCTTCTTCAATCTGAATGTCCTGAGTAATTGTTTCAGCCTCCTTTTCATGTACCTGAGGTTCTTTGACTGGCTGTACAATTTCAGCCTGCAAGTTTGTTGAAATTAGTAACAGGGAAAATATTAAGTGAATGGTCGCCATTTCGCTGTCCCAGAGAGGCTGAGGGTGATTACTCAGCCACTCCAAAGGATAAATCCTTGGGATTCTTTTAAGTGTGAATGAAGTGTGGTTAATGGTCGCCATTCGCTGCCCCTAGGAAAGCTGAGTGTGATTATTCAGCCCCCCCAAAAGGTAAAAACCTTTGGGACTCTTTTGATTGTGAAACATATGTTGTTTAATGATCGCCATTTCGCTGCCCCTAGGAAAGCTGAGTGTGATTATTCAGCCCCCCCAAAAGGTAAAACCTTTGGGACTCTTTTAAGAGTGAAACATATGTTGTTGTTGGTCGCCTGTTACGCTGCCCCTAGGAAAGCTGAGGATGATGATTCAGCTCCCCCTGAAAGGATAAATCCTTTGGGACTCTTTTAATGAGGGAACCAAGAGGCTGTGTGAAGTACAGCCATCAAGGTTGAGACATTAATGTATTCAGGTTGTTGTTAGCCTGAATACTGTCTAGAGGGTTCAGGGTCATCGGGGTGCTTTATAAACACAAATGAATCACTCCCTGGTGCAAAGACAGAGTGTACAGAAGTCTTAAAGAATTCTAAGTGAAATGACAGACTTCTATGGGTCGAGGATTACCCTAACTTCACCACTCTCTCCTACAGATAAATGAGAGTGGTTGCTTGTGAGCCTCTAAAAAAGTACACTGATTACCTGTGAGATATCAGCTTGGTTTGGCTGGTTTCCTGTAGTCTCTGCTGACCTAGAGACACTAGACGCCTGTTGTTTGTCAGCCAAAGATTCTGTATCCACAAGAGTATCTGGACCAGAGGCGGTTTCAATCTTCTTTTCCTTGGCCTTGCTAACAGCTTTAGGTTGAGAAGAAGAGGGGATTTTCTTCTTCTTTGGCTGTTGGCCAGATGAAGCCTTGGACTTGGTAGTGTGTTGCCCAGAGGTCAAAGACGTAGACTTGCCAGCGACACTAGAAGTATTCACCTTCTCAGAGGAAGGGAGCAAGGGCTTCTCAGCGTTGGGTACCTGGTTAGCAACGTTCAGCATGTGAGCGGTCACAGGGAAATCCTCAGCTCCTATCTCCTTGTAAATGGCGCCTGTAATGCGATAGGGCTTCAGGGTTGTCAAGGCCTTGTTATGGTAGTTTTCTCCCAACAAACTCTCAAAGATCAGGGACAAATAACGCACATAGCAGATGTTCTTTTCCCTGACCTGATTCCTTCCTTTAAGTTGTTCTACTAGGTTAGAGAAAAGAAGGCTTCCAACGTCAACATCAGCTCCCCATATTAATCCATAAGCAATAGTCTGATGTTTGAACGACATTTGATCTTGTGATCCCTGCATGCCTCCCAGGGACTTCACAATGTGGGTGAAGAGGACACGCCACATAGGAGAAAAATACTTGATCTTCAGAGGTGCTTTAGCAAGGATGTCAGCTGGTGTGAGGGCAGGGTTAATGTCGTGACAGGGTTTGAGTGTGGCCAATGCTTCCTTGACAGCCTTTTTGTCAACTGTCTTCAAGCACTCATCTCCATGTTTAAGTCCGGCCACACTGGCAAAATCAGCAAGGGAAAAGGCAAAAGGATGTTCATTGCAAGAAAGGCTAAAGGTAATGGTGTCTTCTTCAACTTCGGCAGAATACCAAAATTCCCTAAGGTATTCTTGGTAAAAGGTGGAAGGAGATTTGGTGAAGGCTTCGTTTAGGTCACAATTCTGCATGAAATTTACCAGATCCGAATAGGTGTTGTTGGGTGCCTTGATCCATCCAATAGCGTTATTTGAGGCGATGATGCTCTCGTTGATCTCGAAGTTCACATTGGAGGCTTTTGGTACGGGAAACGCCATTGATAAAAGGTTGAAGGTGAATGAAAATGGCGGATGGTTGAGAGAGATAAGAGTTGTAGAGAGAGAGAATGATTTTGAGAATGGTGGTGGGTGAGAAGAGAAAGAAGACAATATAAATATTCAAACTTAGAGTGAACAGTTATTCAACCGCATTAAATGCAAAAGCGAAAATGACTGCTCAAGTGGGTCCCCTTGACCTTTCAAAACGTTTGTCTCCTCGTTATCCGAAATTTAAATGATTAAAAAATGTGAGAATGTTTTTCGCATTTACTTGGAACGCAACTACCTAGTTACATGTGAAAAACATTTAATAAAACATTTAATATAGAATCAATCATTTAATGAACACATTTAATATCAAGCCACAGGCTTTGAAATATTGAGCATCCCTAGCTCAGCAACTAGCCTGTTGAACGTAGGTTCAGCCAAAGGCTTTGTAAAAATATCAGCTAGTTGCAGCTCTGTGGGAACAAAATGCAGCTCAATATCTCCCTTCATAATATGATCCCTGATAAAATGATACCTGATATCAATGTGTTTGGTACGAGAGTGAAGAACAGGGTTGTTGGATATGGCAATGGCGCTGGTGTTGTCACAAAAGATTGGCACTTTGTCATACAAGATTTCATAGTCAGCCAATTGACTTTTCATCCAGAGCACCTGAGCACAACAGCTGGCTGCAGCGACATATTCAGCTTCAGCTGAAGACATAGCCACAGAGTTTTGCTTCTTAGCACTCCATCCAACCAATTTTCCTCCTAGGATTTGACAGCTGCCTGAAGTACTTTTCCTGTCAATACAGCATCCAGCATAATCTGAATCTGAATAGGCCTTGAGATCAAAGCCTGATTCCTTTGGATACCAGAGTCCTAGGGAAGGTGTTCCTTTGAGATACCTGAAAATTCTCTTAACAGCCACTAGATGGGATTCTTTTGGGTTAGCTTGGTACCTTGCACAGAGACATGTGGAGAATTGGATATCTGGACGACTGGCTGTTAAATACATCAGTGACCCAATCATGCCTCTATATAAAGTCTCATTGACAGAGACCCCTGACTCATCAGGGCCCAAGTCGTTGGGTGGAAGCATGGGGCATTTCACTGAAGCACAATCAGCCAAGTCATATTTTTTAAGTAAATCCTTAACATACTTTTCTTGACAAATAGAAATTCCCTTAGGACATTGTTTAATTTGAAAACCCAAAAAGTAAGTTAATTCACCCATCATGCTCATCTCATATTTCTTGGTCATTAATTTAGCAAAGCGTTTACTAAGATTGACATTTGTTGACCCAAAGATGATATCATCCACATAAATCTGCACAATGATGAAATCACTCTTGTCCTTGAAGGTAAAGAGTGTTTTATCAATAGAACCCCTGACAAATTTGTTTTCAGATAAGAAATTTGAAAGAGTTTCATACCATGCTCTTGGAGCTTGTTTCAGACCATACATTGCTTTGTGAAGTCTGTACACATGGTTGGGAAACTCGCTGCTCTCAAATCCTTCAGGTTGAGCAACATAGACTTCCTCAGCCAAATCACCATTGAGGAAGGCACTCTTTACATCCATCTGAAAGACAGTGATGTTCATATAGGCAGCATAAGCTAGAAAGATTCTGATGGCTTCAAGTCTAGCAACAGGTGCAAAAGTTTCATCATAATCAATTCCTTCAGTCTGAGAGTATCCCTGTGCTACCAATCTTGCCTTGTTCCTGATGATGTTCCCAATTTCATCCATCTTGTTTCTATAGATCCATCTAGTGCCTGTGATATTCTTTCCAGGTGGAGCTGGCACTAGTGTCCAAACCTTGTTCCTTTTGAACTGATTGATTTCTTCTTGCATAGCAGCTACCCATCCATCTTCTGTCAGAGCCTTAGCAACTCTTTTAGGTTCAATTTGAGAAAGGAATTCAGCAAATAGACATTCATTGGCTGAGGCTGACTCAGAGTCTTGGATTCGCTGTCTGGTTGTGACCCCTGCATTTGGTTCCCCAATAATGTTGACAAGAAGAATGTGTTGATCTCTTGACCACTTATTTTGAGGAGCTGGAGATTCAAGAACAGGGGTACTTGAAGGCACAGCTGGAACAGTTTGAATCTCATCCTGCTGAATAGGAGGGCTTTCTTCAAAAACTACTTCAGTGTCTGATTCTTCTTCAGCCACATCAAGGGAAGCAATTTCATTATCAGCAGGAGCAACTTCAGAGTTTTGAAGAATTGGTGAGTCATTAATATCATGAGAAGGACCATCAGAGATTTGAGGTTCTTCTTCATCAAGTTCCTGAGAGGTAGGAACTTCTATGTTGTGAGTAGACAGAGGATCAAAAGCAGGAACATAAGGAGTGAGAGTGTTGGAGTGGTGATGACTGGTAGGTCTGGGTTCAGTGAACTCATCACTTGGGAAAGAAATATTTTCATTAAAATCTACTTCATCACCCTCTGTTCCTGTTCTCTGTATGACTTCATCATCTTCATTAAATCTGACATGGAAAGTTTCTTCTACTTCTTGTCTTCTGATGTTGAATACTCTGAAGGCTTTGGCTGTTGGAGAGTATCCCAAAAAGAATCCATCATCAGCCTTTTCATCAAACTTTCCAAGTTTATCCCTGTAGTTATAAATAAACACAGGGCATCCAAACACATGAAAATAGCTGACGTCTGGAGATCTTTTTCTGAAAACTTCATAGGAGGTTTTGCCATGTCTTTTGACAATGATTGATCTGTTTTGAGTATAGCAGGCAGTGTGTACAGCTTCTCCCCAAAATTGCTTTGGTAAGGCTGCACCATTTAACATAGTTCTTGCTGCTTCAATCAGAGTCCTGTTTCTTCTTTCAGCCACACCATTTTGTTCAGGAGTGCCAGCTGAAGAGAAGTTCTGTGAAATCCCTTTTTCATCACAAAATGATTCAAGTTGATGATTCTTGAATTCTGTACCATTATCACTTCTTAGAGCTTTGACTCTAACATCATTCATATTTTCCACCTGTCTGATGAAGGACATGATGGCATCAGCTGCATCACTTTTCCTTCTGAGGAAGAACACCCATGTATATCTTGAAAATTCATCAACTATGACCAAGGTGTATTTGTTGTGATTAATGGTTTGAGGTTTGACAGGTCCAAACAAGTCCATGTGAAGGAGATGTAAGCACTTGTCAATAGAGAATGATTGCCTAGTCTTGAATGAAGACCTGTGATGTTTTCCTTTGACACAGGCAGAACAAGTTTTGTCTTTGGAAAACATTACTGAAGGTAGACCAGCAACCAAGTTTTGAGTGGCTATCTTATTGATGTTCTTGAAGTTGAGATGAGACAGTCTTTTGTGCCACAGCCAGTTGACACTTTCAGAGGCTTTGGCAAGAAAACAATTTGAGCTGTCTTCAGAGCACACAGCCATGTTGATGACATAAACATCTCTCCTTCTAGGTGCAACCAGCACAACATCATTATTTTTGTTGAATATGGTTCCCTGAGTCTTAGTAAACAAAACCTTATAATCAGCATCACATAACTGGCTGATGCTAATAAGATTGTGCTTAAGACCATTCACATATGCAACCCTGGTAAATGTGATCCCATTGCAATTCACTGAGCCATATCCTTCTGTGTCACCTGAAGAGTTATCTCCAAACACCACTTTGGGACCTGGCTCCTTTGAGTATCTGTGCAGGTATTGTTGAATCCCTGTCATGTGTCTAGAACAGCCACTATCTAGATACCATACCGATTCCTTGAGATATTTCTGCACAGATACATAGAAACAGATTAGTTCCTATGGTGAACCCACTTTCCAGTGGGTTCCCTGAATTGCTTGTTAGCAACTCTTGTGTTCCTGAAAAACTTTTGGCGTTGGGATGGACAGTTCATAGTTTCATGGTTATAACTCCCACAGATATCACACCCAGGGAAGTCACCACACTCGTCTGAGTGATGGTCGGTGAACCCACAGAATTTACAGGGAGGATAAGAATTGTAATTTCCCTGTTGTCTTTTGGAACTCTGTGGTCTGTCCCTAGAGGGTGTCTTAGCTCTTTTAGCTGCCATGTGTCTGTCATGATCTAAGGTCGAGTGGTGAGAATTTTTACAAACATTGCAATAAGGTTTGATTAATCTTTCCCCTTTGGGTTCACCTAGGACTGACTTAGGTTCATGAGAAGTAGAGCATTCAGCGGAAGGCTTAATGTGTTGTTTCAAGAGTTCTACTTCTTTCATAAGAGACAACAGGCGATCTTCAGTGGTGGGGTCAACCTTATTCACAGCCTTAGTAGAAACAGGCTTAAAAGCTACTTGTTTACCAGTTGGTTTAGCAGGCACACGAAAAACTTTAGCTGGAGGATTCTCAATATCTATCTTAAGTTCATCCTTAGCAGATCTAGAAGAACTGCTAGGTTCAACTCCAGAGAGTTTGGGCAAGGGTGGAAGCTCAGCCACATCTTCAGAGACAGGGTCATTAGTCAAAGAGGTGTCTGACATATGAATAGTCTCTGTAGATTTAAAGACAATGTCTTTGGGTTTGGTGATAATCCTCAGCTTTTTATGTTTAGCAGTTATATCCCTGTTTAAGTCAGCAGGCACTTCATCCCTAAGCAATTCATCTATAGTAAACCTAGCACACAGCCATTTTTCAATAACTTTGTTTAATTCAGTGACTTGGTCATTCAAAGCTATGTTTTTCAAGGTTAATCTAGCTACTTCATTTTGCAGGGATATTTTCTCTAAGTTAACCCGCCTGAGAGTATCACATTCAGCCTTAGCATTAATCATTTCAGTTTTAACAGAGTGAAACTTGTCAAGAAGGTTCTTCCTTTGTTCCTCAACAAAGTGCAAGTCAACAATGGTGTAATCAAGAACATGCTTACGTTCATCACAATCAGACATAGAAAGAAGCCTGTGTACCTTTTTCATTGTGATGTCGACCCATTGTCCTGATCTTGCATCACCTTTTCCAACAGCTGGTTCATCATCAGCTATTGCCATAAAAGCCCTGACTCTTGTGGTATCTTCTTCATCTGAAGTCAATGGTTCATCATTCCAATCATAGGTTTCAGCAACCAACCCTTTCACAGCCTTTTTCTCACCACCTTTCTTTTTGGACATAGCTTCAATCTTCAAGTTCATCTGTTCTAACTCAGCCTTAAGTGCCTTGTACTTATTTTTGTAATCTTTCTTCTCAGTGTCTGAAGAATTGGATTGTGATGAGTTGTTATGTTGTTTGAACTTGTAGGATTTGGATGAAGATGATGGATAAGAGGGTGAGGATGTTTTGGTGGAGGGACATTCTTTTTGAAAATGTCCAAGCTTTCCACAGGCAAAACATGTTTCTTTTGACCTGTCAGTTGGTTTGCTAGCTGATCCTACTCTTCCAGATCTTTTGTAGTATCTTCTTTGGTTGGCTAGCAATGCTCTTTCATGAAATTCTGCATTGAGGTCTGACAAGAACTCTTGGCTGCTACGAGTATCTTCTTCCATATCAGAATCGCTGTCAATAGGATGTGTTGTAGAGATCAAAGCTTTGGAAGATGCTCCTTGGACAACAAATCTTTCAGTCTCTGATTTGTAGATAGTATCGATCAGCCCTTCTTCATAATTGTACTTTCCATAGAGCTGAGCAAGGGTATCATTTTTGATTGAGTTGTTAGCTCTCTGAGTCTGATTCATGCTCAGCCACTTTCTTGGAAGGCTGTTGACAAAGGTGGCATTGATCTCAGCTTGACCAATAGTAACATCATTCATAGCAAGGTCATTTAGAAGAATCTTCAGTCTAGTATAGGTTTGCTGAACTTTTTCACCTTCAAGAGACTTAAAGGCATTAAACTGAAGTCTGAGTGCCTGAATCTTTGTCTCTCTTGTTTCAGAGGGTCCTTCATGGCCAAGAATAAGGTCTGTCCACATCTGTTTAGCTGTGGGACATTGAATAACAGACTTCATGATATGCTTTTGAGACGTTTATCTTGGTTTGCTAATTTCCTATCAGCAATGGTCCATTGTTTGGCAGGCTTGGGAAGAGGGTTTTCTTCAGTAGAAGTGAGTGCCATGGGGACATATGGACCATTTTCTAAAATTTCTAAGAGAAAAGGTTCAAGACCATCAAGGTATACAAGAAACTGACTCTTCCAACTGGCAAAGTCTTCTTCATCAAAGACTGGTACACTGGTTACGTGTGATCCACCTCTTGAGTCAAGAAGTTGGGGTAGATCATCGTCATTTGGTGGGGCGGTAAGTCTTGGTGAAGATGGGTTTCTGGAAGGTGAGTGTGGGCTAGAGGTTTCCGGCATGGTGGATCTTGATTATAAAACGGAGAACGATGTTTCTTGAAGGTTTTAATATCAAACACCGCTCTGATACCAATTGAAAATCCCTAATCAATGCGAGAAACCCTAATCTTAACTTAATCAACACAAGGTATTACTTTTCAAACGTAATCTTATTATTGTATAATAAAGAATTACAAGTGTTATGGATACCACCGTTTGATGACAATGTGTTGTGCACACTTTGAACAACAATAACCTTAACTTATGAATACAGTCGTAGCTGTTTGATTCACTAAGTTACACGCACTAATGATCTTAATATTGCAAAGTGTTAAATCTTAATGCTAGGTTACACATCCTATTTATAGTGTTACGAGTTTGACTTGAACAGTACTTGATGTCGACTACACAACTTTTACAAGTTCCCACATCAGTCACATGATGTCCTTCTATTCTTGGTAGTCTTCCATTATGCTTTAAGGAACAGTTGTCCAAAACAGTTTCCTTATTCTTCATATTCTCGAACACACAAATGGCATGTCCAAAGTGTGCTGAGAGTTATCAGGGTATTGCCACCCCTGTTAACTCTCAACCCCTTAGAGTCCCTAATACATCTTGGCTGTTATCCATCACAGCCAAGGAGTATGTCTTCAGGTAATCTTCGACTTCCCTGACAATGTCTCTGACATGGACTCCTCTGAGGTTGCTCACAGAGATTCGGATCTCTGTGAGTCTTGTGAAACTTGCCTGCCTCCTAGGCACAGGCAAGGGACTATCTATCAGCCTAATTATGTTTAAATCAATGAACAGGGAATCTAACAAGTTTAGATTCCCAACAAGTTGCATCAATCTTCATCTTTTTGAATGGAGATTAACATATGTTAATTATAACATATGTTTATGGTTAAAATTTGTATGAAAGGTGGTGTTTGTGGAGCAAATGGGACGGCAAAGGCAAGAGAGTGAGAGGGTTTTGGAGTAGTTTGCATGTTGTGAATGAGGAGAGTGGTATGTTGCAAATGGTTTTGTTGGTGTGTAGCTTCAAAGTGAAGCTAATGTTACAAGTGTAACTTAGCTTAGTGATACTTTGACACCTAAGGGTGTTGTGGCTTACTTTGGCCGGTTTTGATGGGGGTGGGACAAGTGTCCCACTTGTCTCATCCCCATTTATTTACGGGTACTCCTCGATTCTAGTTTCCTCGATTTGCGTGCCCTCGGGTCGTTTTACGAAAAAAGTTTTTATAAATTATGAATCAACGTCATAAAACGAATCCAATAAAAATTGTTTCATCAAAAACGGAGTCCGAAAACGTAAATACGTAATCCTAAGGTTTCCGGTTTAGTCGTAAAGGACGTTAAAATAAAATCGTAAGTCCTAAGCTTTTCTCGTAAATTTGTGAGTTTATGAACTAACACAAATTTAAAACTCCAAAATAATATTCACGGATAAATTTATTTTCTGAAATGTCGGTCTGTCACCAAAGACGGTGTATGTAAACGTAAGCACGTAACGTAGAATCCTCCGGTTTAAACGTAGTCGATGCTACTTCAAGACGTAAATCCAAATTTCTTCCCAAAAATAAGTGAGTTCATATTGTAACATTAAAATAATATTTTCAAATAATATTTGAGAATAAAATATCAATCATAAATTGACGGATTGTCACAGCATTTACCCCTAAACAGGATCTTTGTCCTCAAAGATCATCTTACCTTACTACTCGCTTCTTATAGAGTTAAATCCATGTGGGTATTTCCTCCACATTCGGTCTTTTCTCACAAGTGCAATTCATTACAATACGCGAGTTTCATCAAACATAACTACGGGAATAAGATCAGGCTTAATGTTGACTTACTTTCTCTATCCATGATGTTCACGGGTTTTTGATGAATGCAACTTTTCGCCGATCTAAGCTCTACTAAGAATAATCAGATTCTCACTTGATAGATATTCCATCAAGTTCGATATACGAAACATAATTCACGCAGTCTTTGAAGTCCTAGGGTAGATCCAGCTTATATGCCTTTCAAACCAAATCTTTTATATCATCTCAATGGTCCCATACAACGGGGACTTATATCCCGTGATTTGTCAGATCATGAATTCATTTTTCCAAGGTTAAAATTTTTGGCATAACTTCGCTACCCATTTGGCACTTCAAGATCTACATTTCATATTCACATAACCTCCTGCCCACTATCGGCGGTTAATAATCAAATCCTAATTTCAACAATCATTTCAGATCTCGCGGGTCGGTTATTTTGCAAGGATAGGTTCGCCATCATAGGAAACCTTAAACCTAAAAGACATGTCCAACTCACAATGGATGTATGTCGGGTGTCTTTATCTCAACTCTTGCTTACAGATGCTCTAATTTCTAAATCTTAACAAGATTCGATCTCGATCCTAATACGATAATTATCAATGATAATCTCTCCAAAGGAAAACGATTATACGGTCTAGTACCAAATGTCAATCATTCAAACATAAAACAGCACTTATATTACTTTGTATCGTTACTTTACCTCGTCCCTTCGATTGGGGTGGTACATAATACTCTCATCAAGGTTCGTTCTCAATGATTTCTGAGCAAATCTCTAGAAATTCAATGCGAAGCGAGGATCTTGATATAGATGTTCGATACAGGCACACTATGTTTACCTAACTCCTTTGCATTTATCATTAACGGGAATGATATTAGCAGATTTGGTCAGTCTGTCGACGATGACCCAAATCGAAGCAAATTCAGATGATGACCTTTGCAATAGCTAGACGTTTACTAATGTATGAGGCGATGTCTGCCTTCATAATTTGCCATTAGTACAACTTCTTTAGACAAAGATACTTTTAGTCATCAATGACATAAATAGAATATTTATACTTACAAATTCCAACAAAACTATATCTCACAATCTCCATATTTAGGCAACCACAAGTGGCCTTTAAAACATTTAACGCTATTGGCTTCTCTATTTTAATGGTTCACACTAGCCGTGAAACCTTTCACTATTTATATTATCCTTTTTTTTTTTTTACAAACATCGTTTATTTTTAAATTGCTCGGGAATTTATTTTGCACATTCATTATTAAGGAACATGTCCTAATTGGTTCTTTATCTTTTATACATAATGTGTCGGTATCTATATTCACTTCTCATGATGATATAATTATCATGTCCACAATTCACTCAGATATTCTTTCTATATTATACGTCAGTAATTACGTTCACCTTCCTGATGAAATAAATATCATAACCGTATTTATTCAAAATTTCTTTCTTCATATTTTCTAAGTTTTAGTTTCGTCTCATCTATCATTTTTATCCGTTTTACTCAATCCGTCGTCTAAAGCGTCGATAATTATTATAATTAATTAAATAATTATTAGTTAATTTTTATGAAACGTAAACGTAAAAATTTTAAATTTCTTAGTTCGACCAATTATATAAAATGTTCAAAATAAATTTGAATTTAATTAACACGATTTTTGTTGATTTATCGAAATATTTAATAAGATTTCGTAAATGTTCGAAAAATCTTTGTTTATACTTTGGTCAAAGTTTTCTTAGTTGAAAAGTAAAAATTTTCGTTTTAAATTCCAAGTTAAGGTTTAAATGGTTTCCTCAATCCTTCTTAGATTGTCTTAAGGTATACACAAACATTTACCCCTAAACAGAAGTTTAGTTAAATGGTTTGTGTATAAGGGAATAGTCCCTTATAAATCCTTTGTTAAAACATTTGTCAAAACATATTTCCATTTCTTTTTGATAAAATCCAAAGTCTTAAAAGGGCTCTTAATTTTTGAAGAGTCTATATGCATACATCTTACCATTATTAATCCAACAGTCATTTTATGTAAATGATTAGGTTTTTAATCCCTAAGCGTAAATGGTTCTAATCTTTGAAAAGTCAATATAGCTTCCATTATCTATTAATCACACGGTTAAATCATATAAAAGATTAAGTCCTTAATCGCATGTTAAATATTTAAGGTACAGGTTTTCATTGTTCGGCCAATTCAGAGCAATCTATAAATAATTATCAACCTCATTCTCATTCTTGTAAACAAACAAATGGTCACTAATGATCACAAGCATGAAGTTATCAAATTACAGCTTACATACGTGATTCACCAAATTTATGAATGCTACATGTGCATTGGTCAATCCCAACGACATCACGTGAAACTCATAACGTTCATTACAAGCACCGGATGTAGTGATTGGAATAAATAATCTTCTTCGCGGAAACGAAGTTGATAATAACCATGTCGTGGATCAAATCTTTAAAACATACGCTAAAACCTTGTAAATGATCGAACAAATCTTCCATTTCGAGTTATGGATATCGTTTTCGATTGTCAATTTACTCAGTTCACAGTAATTTATAAATATAAGGAATGATAACACCATAGCTCTTCATGATGACAGGCTTGGTAGAATAAAATCTTTCTCCGACAACTCTCTCAGTTGTACGGTAATTCCTTTAATTTAGATGGTGCTGACGTACAGTGCACAAGCCACAGGTGCAGCACCGGAAATATAATCAATACCAATTTCAACTTGCCTTAATGGCAATAGTCTAGGTAATTTACCAACAAATATCTCCTAAAGTTTCAGATAACATAAACATCTTTTAATACCTACATATTAGGTTCTTTCTAGATTATAATATCTACGACTAAATCACAACCATTCACGGTATAATTTCAAGTCTAAATGCAGGATATGGTCATCCATCAATAATTATTTAGTTTACTTTTGATAATCAACATCTTATCTTTTAGGGACTTCTACTCGAGTTCCCATCAATTAAGACAATGTCATCATGTCATAATCAATCAATCCATTCTACTGGCACTGTCAACTTTCCAGTTTTATTGTCGTCGATAAGATGTGAACTTCTCAAAAGATTAATAATAACTCATAATCCTTCACAAGTTCAAGGATATATGGAGACACAACTATCATCTAAAGAGTAAGGTCAACGCATAATCTACGCGATAGAATTTCAAATCAGACGCAGACGAAAACACTTAACGAATATGAATATATCCCATGTTTTCAGAATTTGAGTACGCATTCGAAAGCTCCTCGGATCGTTACCCAGGTCATTCAAATGAAATCAAATCATAAGAAATGATAAGAACGTCAATACATCTAGTCGGGTATCAACACTCGGTAATCAAATACTTTTCCTAAGAATCTCACTACGGGAGAATTTGTCCAGAAAGAATTGTCAATTGTCAAGTAAGACAATTTCCATAGATGAGTAAATTAGACTCAGAAGAATAAATGGTATGGGCACATATGTAGGTGTCCCTATCAATATGTCCCTATTTTTCACTTCTTGCAGATCCCATAAAATTTAATCCTTCACAATCTTCAAAGAAAATGTAGTGTTTATTCATTAGTTTTATGGTGACTACTAATCAGCCTTGCATAGTCCATTCCAAATTCTATGTAGGCGCGCAACTATATACAATTTCAAGATTAACGATGCAATACTCAGTTCGTCAAAATTTTATCACCATGTTTATAATAAAATCATTTTCATGCTTAATTCTCAAATAAGAATCAAGAATATGTTTACAAAGATTTTCTTTGTTATGAAAACAGTTAAGTTTTCCAAGGTGTTTCATAAACAATTTCATTTCGATAACAATCACTTATAAATCTTACTTTGAATAATCCTTATAGTGATGAAAATTAAATTTTCTCAAAGGATACCGTTTAATCTTATAAAAACAATGAGTGATCTGCAAAAGAGTGATGAAAGCTTGTTCACCAAGAACTTAACTACGATATGATAGGAAATGAGCTTAGCCACTTTGTCATGAGGTTCATGACCTTGATGGCACTCAAAAAGAATAATCCACAACGTAACTCAATTCGAGATGAGTACTTGTTCAATGGTTGCATCACTAATGCGAATATTAGGATGAAGCGATAGAGGATAGATAACATCGATACATGTAGAATTTAGCAATCAATGGTAGTCTTTTCATTAATCACAAATAAGTCAAAATTGTACCGTAACACATTACATGTCACTATGTCATACAATTATCAGAACTCATCCTACCAACTGATATCTCAGTTAAGTTAGGGATTATTTTTAAAAGATACCACAATGAATACTAATCTACAAGAGTCATTAGGTGTTCCACTTGTCCCGGAAGATCCATCGGTCCCAATTCAGAAGAAGATTTCTTCAATTTATTTCTTGGACACTGGGCATCCTCGTCAGTGGACAATGGCCTAGGAACAGCCCTTAACACAAAACTACAATCAATTAAAACCTTATAATTTAATCAAAGAACTTAACGACTTCCTCTTATCAATCTCATATTTCATACGGGTTAAATTTTACTTTGTTCAAGTTTTAACCAATTTGATACTTAATTCAATATCCTACCTCATATTCCAATACTTTCAATCTTATTCTTAGGCCTTAATAGGGCAATAAAAGTTCAATATGAACAACACTTAATTTCCAATCCTATAGCTCTTACATCAACAATTATCAAATGAGTCACTAGCATGAGATGACTCACACATTCAATTAGACTTCTCGGAAAGGTATTAGTTGCATGAGACTTTTGGGTAATGGTTCCAATTACAGCCTCAAGTGCAACATTCACCCTTTCGATTTCAATTTAAGAATTGGATGACAACGAATCAGATGACATCTTTCCAGGTGATAACGTTTTGTCAAACTCCACTCTATAAGAAAGATCGTCATGACATCGATATCAGATTTAATCTCGCCAATTATTTTTCAATATCACAATCAACTAATATCTACACTTCTACGAATATCAACCATTTTGTTGGGATCATAAATATCCACAACTTGGTTTAGATCTATGATAGCTAGAATTCCTACGAGAATAGCTTCGATTAATTTGCTAGGGGATTTAGGGTTTCTTGTGACAATCTACGTCGTATAAATACCTCGTATAAACATCAAAATAATCATCAAACAATCATGTAATAAAATTACATCATATATATATAATCCAAGTTATATATATATTAAAATAACACTTCTCAGTCTGGCCTTGTCGGTAACTCGGGAATTCTTCAGCACCGTTATAGTCAAAAGATTTTTAGACATTTTTAGAAAAATGTTTTTAGTAAAAAGATTTTGAAATGTTTTATTCAAAACCTTAGTTTTAAAAATCTTTCGTTCTCTATAACGAGAGCTCTGGTACCAAACTGTAACACCCCCAAATTTGTACAACTAAATACAGCGGAAGACTAGTTGGTGTTACGGGATAGCACATTACTCACATCATAGACAACGCATAAAAATCGCGTCGTTTATTTATAAAGCATTTCCATTCATAAACATCAAAGTTACATCGGTCCCAAGTCATTATATTTCATACAAAGTTTTACAAAATATTTGAATGGAAAATATTGTTTAGGTGCGGGCCATGAATTCTTGTCGTCTTCCCGAGAATTACCTTCAAGTACCTGAGATAAAACATGTTAAAAGAAAAGGTCAGCGATAACGCCGAGTGAATTCATAGAGTTTAATAAATTCCATCAATATAACTTTGGTATAAAATTAATACCAAAAATCATTTCGTACAAATCATTGTAATAGGCCATAAAATAGCCAAAATCATTTTTATATAAATCTTTATCAAAATCATAATATAGGCATTTGCCTTAAAAATCATTATACGAGCCAATGTCGTAAAAACAATCATACAATTCGTCTTATAACGTTGTATGAAAATAAAAACCGTTATATGAATATGGTTATGAAAACCAAAACACGAACATAATATCAATAGTATGACCCTGTATTGCTAGTCAGGCAATACATCGTAATTCGGAGCGTCTAGTAGTATTTCGTTAGTTTTGGATTATTATAAGCCGCATGACATTGTTACCTTACTAAACCAAAATGGGTAGCTAACCCGATACCAATTTTTCCCATCTAAAGTAGCGTGTCGTCCCAAAGGTCACGCTATGGAAATCTTCTCATACATAAATTCGCTTACCAATCAATGTGGCACGACGGGGATCAACCGTCAAGGCGCGAACTGGGGTGATCGTCCCCAAATAGTACTATTAAATGCATAAGCGTCTACCAAATCCCGGTAGTTCACAATTCATGCTTATGGGACTTTTAGTGACATAACCTAACTTTAATAATCCATTTAATTTCATCTATCGGGTCCTTTAATCATTTATCGGGTCATACAATCGGGTCATTCAATCATTCGGGTCCAAAATCAATAAACAAACAATCGGGACAAATGGTGTCCTATTTTATAAAAACTAACATGTTATCTCCCTCGCGGGTTTATAAAACATTTATAAAAACATTTAAAAGAGTGCGAGGCTATGAACTCACGTTGATGTGGAAAGGCGGGTTGTCGGCAATTCGGACGTACGGTACGTGCTTCAATCACGGAAACCTAGACAAATAATACTCGGTCTTAGACTCATGTCCAATGACTTTATAAAAATAACAATTATGTATACATATGATGATTATATACATATGATGATCAAGTGGGTTTACATATTCTCGTTTACTCATTTTAGTGTTATATGTCGATAACTTTTATACTAGTTTACTAGTTTTACCCATTTACGTGTTTTAAGTCCAATAAACTTATTATAAGTTCCTTAACTTGTTTTAATCCATTTTGTACTTATATTATCAGTACATACACTTTCAAGTTGGTCCCAAATGGGTTAAGCCCAATAAGTTCTTTTTATGGGTGTTTATCTTATTTAGTCCAATTATTAGCCCAAGTATTAGTCCAATATGTTTACTTAGCTCGTTAATGTCCGTATGCCCTATAGTTCGGGTTTTTATCGGTTTTTACTTGTTATACATGTCTATATATCAGTATATTAGTTTTATAAAGTTTTCATTAGACGGGTCCAACCATCTAAGTTTTATTAACGTTAATTTTACGGCAATAGCCGAAAAAGTCGTAAAAATAATGTTTATAGTTTTATATCTTATAAGACATAACAAGTTACCATTTTTATAAAATGTCCACTTATTTAACCTTTAACATATTTATATAAATAAAATTCATGAGTTAGTGGGTTTTAACTTTACATTTTATACAATAAAATTTTGAGTGCTTATATAATAGTATTATTCTTTAATTTCCAAAAATCTGATTTTTATCTTCACTTTCACCAAAACTGCCATATCTTGAGTTCTATATGGAGATAGAAGCTCAAATTTTTATCACATAAACTACATGATATGTGCTACATTTAACTCTATTATAGCTACTGTTGAATCATCTTCTAAATATTTTCTAAAAATCGTCCAAAACAGTAACCTCAGATTTATACCCTAAACTTGTTTTGATCATATCTCACTCATTATTTTGATTCCATTGCATGGCCAACTCTCACATGTGTACAAGACATATATCTTACTGTAAATCCATCCTACTTCATCATTTTATCAGTTCATGACTTGCTTCTTTACTGTTTTATACAGCCATCAAATTTAGACAAGATTTTAGCCTTGTTTCTTATAGTCTTTCACCTTTTTAATCATATTTATCAACACCAAATCCCCACATAACATTTTTATTATCATATAATCATCATATACATATACAATAGAAAATAAAATACATGTTTACATAATCAAAACAATAAGAAGATGAGGAGGACAATCTTTATACCACCATGATGATGTAGGTTGATCAAAACATGGATTTTTGATGGAGAAACTTGTGGATATCCATGACCATCTTCAAGACCACCATGCTCCATGAACTCCTTGTGGAAAATCAGCCCCAAGACACCATGAATACTCCTCCTTGGATGTTATAAGTTGCATCAATCTTCATCTTTTTGAATGGAGATTAACATATGTTAATTATAACATATGTTTATGGTTAAAATTTGTATGAAAGGTGGTGTTTGTGGAGCAAATGGGACGGCAAAGGCAAGAGAGTGAGAGGGTTTTGGAGTACTTTGCATGTTGTGAATGAGGAGAGTGGTATGTTGCAAATGGTTTTGTTGGTGTGTAGCTTCAAAGTGAAGCTAATGTTACAAGTGTAACTTAGCTTAGTGATACTTTGACACCTAAGGGTGTTGTGGCTTACTTTGGCCGGTTTTGATGGGGGTGGGACAAGTGTCCCACTTGTCTCATCCCCATTTATTTACGGGTACTCCTCGATTCTAGTTTCCTCGATTTGCGTGCCCTCAGGTCGTTTTACGAAAAACGTTTTTATAAATTATGAATCAACGTCATAAAACGAATCCAATAAAAATTGTTTCATCAAAAACGGAGTCCGAAAACATAAATACATAATCCTAAGGTTTCCGGTTTAGTCGTAAAGGACGTTAAAATGAAATCGTAAGTCCTAATCTTTTCTCGTAAATTTATGAGTTTATGAACTAACACAAATTTAAAACTCCAAAATAATATTCACGGATAAATTTATTTTCTGAAATGTCGGTCTGTCACCAAAGACGGTGTATGTAAACGTAAGCACGTAACATAGAATCCTCCGGTTTAAACGTAGTCGATGCTACTTCAAGACGTAAATCCAAATTTCTTCCCAAAAATAAGTGAGTTCATATTGTAACATTAAAATAATATTTTCAAATAATATTTGAGAATAAAATATCAATCGTAAATTGACGGATTATCACAGCCTACACCACAGGTCTTATTTCTTCAAATAACTTGATTTTGTCGCCCAACAAATATTGTTGATAAAATAACTCTTACAAAGTAGACATAAATCTGTCTACGCCATAGGCCTTCAAAATAAGAAAACTATCCAACTTACCTACGACGTAGGGTAGAAGTCATCTACGTCGTAGATGCCATGAAATATGTGCTACACGCCGTTTCTTACCTTTTTCCACCAGTTTTCCCTCGTTTTCTGTTACTTACTCAATTTAACCTGCAAAACACAAAATGTATAAAACTATGCAATATTGAATGTTAATCAGCACTAAATTTAGCAAAATCAAAGGGATATTATGGCGAAAAAACATTTAACTATTTGATATTATCAATATATAATCACTGAATTTTTACTATTTGTTATAAGTTCTTGAACAAATCAATGACTTTATGTACATGTCTTAATCAATAAGACATTACAAGCTAACTATCTTACTTTAAGTTCCAAGTATTTTTACAAGTATAAGACTTAATGTTCATGTCGTAAAAAATGAGAGATAACAGTTATTGAACTAAAGTAAATCTGAGGACCAAAACGTGGTCTCTATAGTATGTTCAAGTTAATCATAAACTTACCATGTTTATCATTTTTTAGGAAATCATAATCATGTAGTTTATCATTCTATCTTAATATTTCCTATCTAATAGGGCAATCTACTATAAATGTGTAGTAGTCCTAGTAGAGTAACAGTTTCCTTACTTATAAAGTTAAGAAAACCCTTATTCATTATTGCTATTGTAAGTTACATTGACTAATAACGATTACTTATATATATATATTCAAAAAAGTGTGTTAAGATCTATATATGTATACTTGTAATGGACATTCCATATATAAATATATGATTTATTAACTTAAAAATTGGCACGCAATTTCTCCTTTGCACGCCCACTTTACCCATCCGGGTTTAGCGCATGTTACTTGATTAAAACAAACAACTAAAGACAACCAATTCTCTAGGTTTTTCTTTTACCATTTCTGTGATGATATTTCCGTCTTTATAATCAAACCTTTAGATATGTCTTGATCATATCAACATATTTACTTTTGGTAGCTAAAGACACAAGTTCTCTTATTATCCAACAATATATGAAATTTAACTTACCATTTATGTATTTCATATGTTTGATTCGAATTTGGGATAATTCAATCATTCCTTTTATAGCTTTTTCACTTGTGAAAAGTATAGAGACGAACCTTTGAATTTTCTCAGGGAAAATGAACACGGTTTGCCTTTCTCATGTAAAGATCAAACCTATGCTTTCGGTTTATGTTACTTTAATAGATTAAAATAACTTACAAAGTTAAATATTAGTATTTTCGGTAACAGTTCTTTTATAAAATTAATTACCCATGTTTATAGACTTAAACAGTTAATTTTATCAAGAGAATAAGATCCAACTTGTACTTATTATCATTAATGCAGTTGATCTACTATAAATGATAATAACTCAAAAGGTAATCATCGAATGATAGTTGACGCTAGTGCAACTCTTAGCCTTTATGATGCCATGCCTACATTATCTTATATAATAGATTCACGTATGTTTTGTCTCGTCTAGGCACATGAGCAATCGGTCTGACCAAACATACTCGTTGTAAGTCGTCAAATACTTAATAAAAATTATATGGTCTCACGTCTAACCATACGATTATTGTATTGTCTTGTCTTGATCATGGCTTAAGACTGTCTCTGATGAAACGATCAAGCTCAAGTGATCATAGTACATTGGATGGTATTTGATTTACTTTAGTAGGTTTTTAAATTTTGAAAAAAAAACAGTTGAATTTTTTTATAAAAGGAAGCATGCAAACATCCTTTTAATACTTGATTTTAAAACAAGATTAGATAAATAGCCTCATATCCAACTTGAACTTACTTCCATTGATGTAATTGATCTAATAGTAATGATAATAATTCAAAAGGTAATCATCGCTCATTATTCTATTTATATCATATAATAAAAACGTGTGCCTCAATACTTGAATCCACTAGTGATTAAAACCAAGGTTACTAATAAGTGTGTAAACACTTATCCTTTTACCACTAAAATCAAGAAAAAACAAGACCTAATCATGTGTTTAATATCTTAAAAGTCAGAATTACGCGTGGTTTTGTGTTTTTGTGTGAAATAGGTACAAAAGATCAAAAGGAAAGAAAACACGGGATTTCACGGTCAAATGTTGAAGAAAAGTCCAAGAAAGAGACAAAGACAAAGTCAAGGAACCAAAATTGTACCAAAAGAAACCGAAGTTCACGAAAACCGGCAATTTCAACACGGTTTCTGAAGAAATAATCAAGGAAGACAAAGACAAGTTCGTTTTCGAGGACTAAAATTTATCAAAGTTATTTGGGACAAGTGGGTCCCACATTTGGGCATCGGGCTAAAAAGCCAAATAAGGAAGCAAGTATTATGAATGTTGGTTAAAAAGGCCCACGACGGATGGATATTATCACTTTGGGCTAAAAGCCTAATGTTTTTCACAAATAAAGAAATAAAGGGACGAGATTTGGGCCTTGTTTACCCATCAGGGTAATAAACCTGGCAAAACGAATGAGTTAAAATAAATTTCTTTTGGTCAAAACCTTTACCATCCCACACACAATTTATTTCACCCACTCCACACACATTTATCATTTTTTTCGATATCTCTTATGCATTTCACCTTTATCTCTCAATAACCAGACACCCTTTTAACCCTAACCCTAATCAGTAAAATAAATTTGGGGCTTTTTAATTGTGAGGCGCGTGTAAATCACGCATGAGAAATTAATTCCCCCTTTTTTCTGATCTTGATGATGGAGGAGTACATCTACGTGGCTCCATTCCCCTCTCATGTGATTGGTTCTCACACCTCACCAAAACCCATCCTCCAATCCTAATTATCCACATCAGATGCGAAGAAGCACAACAAACACAGCCCTTGACACGTTGGCAATCCGTGTGCAAGGGGTGTCATATCCACCGTAGATCAAGAAAAAGAGAGAGAAAAGAAGAAAAGAGCGGCCAAGATTGCAAGATGTGCTCGCAAGCCTTCCTCGGCAAGTTTTAGGGTTTCCCTATAAAACCCCATCATTTCTGTAATGTTGGTGTGCCAATTTTTATTTTTAATTTTATTATGCAAAAATAGTTTTTAGATTAATTGTATTTTCTTTTAAAGTATTGTAATCAGTTATTATTATTAATAAAAGTTATTTAAGTTTTAATAAATTCGTGTCTCATTTCTTTTCTGTTGAAGTTATTTATTATTGCAAATTAATCTTTGAATTGTTTAGTCATAATAATGATAAATATTATTTAATCAAATTAATTAATAGTTTGATTTAGATAATATAAATAAATTTTGGTTAAGGAATTTCCCCCACTGGGAAGTTTTAATAAACTGGTTCGAGTAGTAGCAGTTGGTTCATGATTCGATGATGTTTGGGTGAAAGGTGTTGTTTCGGTTTTTAATGTCAGCTCAGCGCTGCGCATCTTCTCAAAGGGTATCTTCACCAGGTTTAATCACTTGTTTAAGTTTCATGTTATTTTATTTTAGTTATCTGCTCTTGTTAAGTTTGATTTGATTTGAGTTTACTATTGATTGTCTGTTATATATTTGACTATCTGATAAGTTTTTGATGTTGTTTTAGATATAAGGATTTAAACCTTTTTAGTTATCTGCTTTAGTTTCTGATTAGTTAATGTTTGGACTTATTAGTTGTAAGTTTGATTTTGCCTAGTTTATATAGTGTTCTGAGTCTTTGAGTTTAGATTCAATTGCTTATTCTCTGTTTAGGATTACTTGCTTATTTGATTTGTTGAGTTGCTTATAGTTTAAGTTTTATTTGTTTATTTTCAGTTTAAGACTTATTAGCTTATTATTTTTAGTTTAGATTTGCTTAGGTTTGATCTGCTATTTTCTGCTTATTTGCTGAATCCTGCTTTTGCTGATATAGTCATACTTGCTGTTTGTTTTGCTAGCCATTTTTATTGTTGAGAAAGCTTAGGCTAGCAAGTTCATTTGATCTGCTAGTTTAGACTGATTTCTATCAATTATAAAAAATATATATATTCAAAAAAAATTAATATACAAAAATCGTCCCCAACAGGACTCGAACCCATGACCTTTAGTATAGCTGGCCAACGTGATAACCAACTCCTCTTTACTCTCTTTTTGGTTTAATCTTAACCTTTCTCATTAATATAGTTTTTTTAGTAACTGCCAATTTAATTAGTTAGTTTATATACAAGTTTGGTTTAGTTAATTTTAATTTTTATAAATTTACTTTTAAAAAGTTTAAGAAAAAAATATAAGAAAATAGTTTACTTGTTTAATTAATTTTAGTTAATTTTAATTAATAGTTTTTATAAAAATAGTTTTTAATTAGTTTACTTGTTTAATTAAGATTTAAATAGTTTTAAAATATTTTCTTTTTAAATAGGTTAAGTAGTTACTTTTCAAAGAGTTTTAATTTTAAATAGTTTAAATTAGATTTTTAAATAGTTTTGTTTAAATTTGTTTATTAGAATTTTTAATTTGAAAAAGTAGTTTTAATTAAATATTTCCTTTTTAATTAGATTAAATAGATTTTTAGTTTTAGTTTTAAATACCAAACAAAGTATTTTTACCAAGAACAATTAATCCACGTTAAATTAGATATCAATTCGAGTGAGTCGAGGAGAAAACGATAAAACAAATACTTAAAAAATGCTATATTTTCCAAACTTCCCGATGAGCCCGAATCTGTGAATTACATCGATGTGCTCGACGAATCATGCGAACAACATTTTCACGAGGCTTGTAAGAGCGGGATTTCTCATTTACCTCATGTTGAGACCGTAGCTTCTATTGCTCCTTCATTGACTCCATTTGGAGAAACTGACTTTCTTTTACAAGAATTTGAAGCAAGTTTAGGAGACGTGGATTTAAAATATGACGATTCTCCTACCGATTAGGAAGAAGACATTCGTACCATTGAGAGACTTCTCAATGAGAACCATATTTTTCCACCTACTCCTAAGGAAGTTACAAACGATGATCCAAATTTGACTAAGCCTTCCACCGATAATCCACCGGATTTAGAACTTAAGGATTTACCGTCTCATTTAGAGTACGTTTTCTTAGAAGAGAATGATAAGTTACCCGTCATTATTGCTAAGTACTTAAAAGAAGATGAAAAATCTCGACTTATCGAAGTGCTTAAGAATCATAAGAAAGCAATTGCTTGGAAAATCTCCGACATCCGCGGAATTGATCCTAATTTTTGCACTCATAAAATTCTCATGGAAGATAACTTTAAACCCGCAATCCAAAATCAAAGAAGGGTTAATCCAAAATTCATGAAGTCATTAAGAAAGAAGTTATCAAACTTCTAGATGCCGGAATGATTTACCCTATCTCGGATTCGCCATGGGTTAGTCCCGTCCATTGTGTGCCTAAGAAAGGCGGAATAACCGTTGTTCCCAATGAAAACAACGAGTTGATTCCTACTCGACTCGTAACGGGTTGGAGATTTTGCATAGATTATCGTAAGCTCAATGATGCCACTCGTAAGGATCATTTCCCTCTTCCTTTCATGGATCAAATGCTCGAGCGTTTAGCGGGTAATGATTACTATTGTTCCTTAGATTATCGGTAATGATTACATTGCTTCTTAGATGGTTTTTCCGGATATTTCCAAATCCCTATCGATCCAAAAGACCAAGAGAAAACCACATTCACTTGTCCTTATGGAACATTTGCTTACAAACGAATGCCTTTCGGCTTATGCAATGCTCCTGGGACTTTCCAAAGGTGTATGATGGCTATATTTCATGACATGGTTGAAGAAACTATGGATGTCTTTATGGACGATTTCTCGGTCTATGGTGATTCTTTCTCTTCTTGCCTTGCCAATTTAGAACGTATGCTTAAACGGTGTGAAGACACTCGTCTCATTCTTAATTGGGAAAAATGCCATTTCATGGTAAAAGAAGGCATCGTCCTCGGTCATAAAATTTCAAAAGCCGGTATCGAAGTCGACCGTGCTAAATTCGACGTCATTGCTAAGTTGCCTCCACCTACCACCGTCAAAGGAGTTAGAAGTTTTCTAGGCCATGCGGGATTTTATCGACGTTTCATCCAAGATTTCTCTAAAATAGCTCGTCCAATGACTCATCTCTTAGAGAAAGATGCTCCTTTCATCTTTTCTCAAGATTGTCTCGACTCTTTCGAACTTCTTAAAGGTAAATTAACTAAGGCACCGGTCTTAGTCTCTCCAAATTGGGAGTTACCTTTCGAGCTCATGTACGATGCTAGTGATTTCGCGGTAGGAGCGGTTTTAGGTCAAAGAGTTAATAAACATTTCCAACCCATTCATTATGCTAGTAAGACAATGACGGGGGCTTAATTGCATTATACCACTACCGAAAAAGAGCTTTTAGCTGTAGTGTATGCTTTTGAGAAATTCTGCCCCTATCTTGTGCTTTCCACCACCATCGTTTACACCGACCATTCCGCCTTGAAATACTTGTTGACCAAGCAAGATGCTAAACCGAGACTTCTTCGTTGGGTTTTTCTCCTACAAGAATTTAAAATTGAAATTCGTGATAAAAAGGGAGCGGAAAACCTAGCCGTGGATCATCTTAGTAGACTTGAGGATCCTTATCAAGGGGAACTTCCAAATCAAGAGATTAATGAATCTTTTCTTCTTGAGACCTTAATGTCTATTAATTCCAATCTTGATGATACCCCACGGTTTGCGGACATTGCAAACTATTTGGCGGGTGGTGTTCTTATCGAAGGGTTAACGTCTCAACAAAAGAAAAAATTCTTTAAGGACGTAAAAACGTACTATTGGTACGACCCTTATCTTTTCAAGCAATGTGTGGACTTAATCATTCGTAGATGTGTTGATGGGCTGGCGGCTTTACAAATCCTTGAAGCTTGCCACAAAGGACCCACCGGTGGTCACTTTGGTCCTAACTACACCGCTAAAAAAGTTTTCGACTCCGGATTCTATTGGCCCACCATTTATCATGACGCTCATGAAATGGTTAAGTATTGTGATGCTTGCCAAAGACAAGGCAAGATCACACATAAAGATGAGATGCCTCAAAATTTCATACAAGAATGTGAAATCTTTGACGTATGGGGCATCGACTTTATAGGGCCATTTCCATCATCCAAAGGGAACAAGTACATCCTCGTATCCGTTGACTACGTATCAAAATGGGTTGAAGCAAAAGTTGTTAATGCAAGTAATGCCTAAAAACATTATTAGTGTTAACTAATCTTTCTTAGTTTTGATCACAACAAACCATACAACACATTTAGTGTAAAACACAAAATGAATTATTTAACTAACACTATCATCAAGGTAATAATCATATCACTAACCTTTCTTAATCATACTTAGTGATCATCAAAATGATTATCCTTAAAACTCACTTTTGTTAATAAGACAAAAGACTTTTTAATAAACTTTCTTTTTTAGGAAATGTTTTATTAAAATGGAAAATGAAAATTTGAAAATGGCATATTCCAAATGCTGTTAGAATATCCTTTGAAGGGTTCAAATACCTCAGATATTCCCACCCCACTAAAAGACAAAAAACGGAGCGGAGTCTAGTGGCGGTACCTTAAGTACCTACGCGGTACCTTAGCGATATGGTACCGCGGGGTGAGATAAGGTACCGCGCACAGTATCCGTTATAGATCCGTTGTAACTTTGTCTCCTTTAAATAGTGGGTTAAATCTCATTTTCCAGCAAGCCTCTTGGACGTTTTTCTCAGCCCTCTTTCTATTTTCTATAGCATAATCATTAGTAAATGATCACTTAAACTGTTAAGGATGTTTACATATGATTATCCTCTAGATCCCCTCCTTTACCATGTCCAATGAGAAGATCACTCACTCACTAGTGTAGTGATAAAGATGAATCTATGAGCTAGTCATATTCATCATGATACCTTTTTGTTTTAGGTCAATCTAATGTATTTATGAATACTTGGACTAGTTGTGTTCATCCAAGTTATTTGTGGATACTTGGATTTGTTGTGTACATCCATTGCATATGTGTTTGCTTGGATTTGTGTTGTGTAAATCCAAGCTACATGTGTGTACTTGGATAAGTCTAGTTGAGTTGTAATAGATTTGATTAGGAGTTCTCACTAAACTATAAAGTGATGTGGTTGTGTCTTGTGAGTTCTCACTAAACTTTAAAGTGATTAGTAGTTGTGTTGTGTGAAGTTCTCACTTAGCTTCAAAGTGAAGAGTCGTGAAGATTGGTTCTAGCTTTTGATTAGAACTCGACATCTAGCCTTGTGTCGTTAAATGGTGAAGTAGGCAACGTCGTGAAGATTGGTTCTACCTTAAGATTAGAACCCGACATCTAGCCTTGTGTCGTTAAATTGTGAAGTAGGCAACGTCGTGTAGATTGGTCCTAGCTAAAGATTAGGTCTCGACATTTAGCTTAGTGTCGGAAAATAATGTAAGCAACGATGTAAGGTTTTCTCCGCCGAGAAGGGAGCTTGTGGATATAGTGGAAATCTCGAGTAGGTGTACTCGAGGAGTGGAGTAGAAACGAGGATAGAGCCTCGTTGTCGAACCACTATAAATCTTGGTGTCTTCCCACTAGGTTGTCTCCTTCCTTTCTCTTTACTTATTTCATTATCATTATACTTGCTTATTATCCTTGCTAGTATATTTTAATTGAACCTAATCATTATGCAACTTAGCATCAAGTAAAAGATAGTTTTGATACAAACCAAATTGAAAGTAATTTTAATTTGGTCACCAATCGAAGAGAAACTATTCAACCCCCCCCCCCCCCCCTCCCTTCTAGTTTCTACAATTGGTATCAGAGCGATGGTCACTCAAGATCTTTGAAGTATATTGTACTTTGAAACTTGGATCAATCCATTGTCTCCACAAATTAGAAGGTCTAGTTGTACTAAAGTTTCTCTTTGGTCAAAACTATGTTTTCTTTGAAAATAGGTCTTTTAATTAATAATTTTGCATCCCACTTAAGATTAGTAGCCTTTATGCATTTTAGATATACTTTTGAAATGTATCTACTAGTTTTCATCTTGCTTTGTGTAGGTACTCATGAAGATCAATCAATTTATTGGTTATGGATTGAGTTACTTGCACTTTTAGAAGAATCATTTTCATTGATCTTTAACATCTTTGAATGATGATACCAAGATGATTGGGAATGATATTAGTCCTTGAAGACTTAGTACTCATCATAGTCATTGATTGGGCATAGCACTTATTCCTTCATGGATTGCTCTTTGTGGCCAAGGTACGCTTTCGTTCTTCCACACGCCCTTTGATCATTCTTTTGATCATTACTTGACTATGTGCTTGTTCTCGACATCCTTGCCTTGACATTTATCTGTAGATTGTGTTTCTTTTCTTTTATCCTCTCAAACCTTCATTGCTTGGATACTTGACTCACTATGGTGATGTAGAGTGAGTTAGTAGAAGCTTAAAGTATCAAGCATAATTTCCATGGTTTGCACCCATACGGTTAGTAGGCCCTTTGTGGGAGAGAAAGTGAATTAATACTTTGCTCATATTTTAGTTTAGACTAAGACTATTATTGAAAGTGATCTTAGTTTAGACTTGAATAATTGCTTTGTGCTTATTCATTACCAAAGCCGTTTATCGTTTCGTCGGAAAGGCACGTCTTAAACCACTATATATGACACAAGCTCTTCGTTTCAACTACTTGAAGATTGTCATTAATCCCTTGAGCATTGATCCTAGTCTTGATTCACTTCTCTTGACTTCTCTCCACTTAGTCGTTTTGCTACGAGTAGTCGTTTGTCCGTTTCGGTTCTTTTCGATCTTGATTTAACTCGTAATCCTTCATTAAGGCATATTGCTTAGTGTTATGATGATCCAATGATATTCTAAAAGGCTCATGAATTAATTTTAAGTATTTTAGAAAAACTGGATTTTCAAAATTTGGCGTTTTTCAGAGATAGAAACCTGCCTCTGTAGGCGGTTCCTTATCTCCGCGGCTCAAACCCGCGGTTCCTTATCGATAAGGTACCGCGGGCAGCAACTTTTGTCAGAGCGCCAGTTTGAGTTTTTTATTCTTTTTCAAACCAAACTCTCTCTCTCCCAAAAACACACAGCCGACGGGTTTTGCCTTTTCCACCATTGTTGAAGCTTCCAAAACCTTCAATCACTCAAATTAATTGATTCCAAGTTGTGGGTTTCACTCATCCTTCATCTAACATCAATTAATTGTAAGTATTTTCTTTCAATTTCATCTATTTTGTTCTAGGGTTCATCCTTTCATAATTGGGGATTTTTAAAATTGAAATTGAATTAAAACCTTAATAGGAATGTGGGTTGACATGGTAATCTTACTATGATTCCTTAGGTTGATATTCATTAAGATTTCACTAAAACCCACTTGTAGAACAAATCCGAATTTAGGCTAAATGATTTTGGTTGAATGATGGATTTGAGATGAACCCATGAACAAGTAGGTAATGACATTGTTAATGCTTACCTAAAAACCTTGTTTTGAAAAACCAATGTTCTAATCCATTGTTGATCTAACATAGATCATGTGTTCTTGGTCAATGATGGAATAGACACATTGTGAACATGAAAATGATATGGATTCAATCCTATGTTTGTCAAGAAATTGATATAACACATTTTCATTTTTCGTTTTCCTTTTTATTTTTTTTCATATGAGTGATTGGAGAAATATTGTCTTGTGTTAATTTAGGTACTAGTGATGCCTTCACAATACCAAAAGGATCATCAACTCACCAAACAATATATGCCTAACCTATCCGAATTTTGTCCCTCAACTCACCTTGCCCATACCTTTTCCTCTCTTCAATCTCGTTGCTTTCATGAGGGTAGAGTTGTCCAAAAAGATATCAAGGATTATGTCTACATCAAGTCCATGTTTGAAAACATTGGATTTGGTGGTTTGTTGAACATTAAGGAAGACATCTATCCTCGATTCCTATTGGAGTTCTTTAGCACATACTCCGTCATTGAAAATAATGATGGAATATTTGTTAGGTTCATCTTGAACGATCAACTCATTCAATACTCTCTCGAAGTGTTTGGTCAAATTCTTGATGTCCCATTTGAAGGCACTTGTCGCTTCACGGATAAATGGAAGCTTAGTGCTCTCCTTGAATCCTACAATTGTCCTCCAAATGATCATGAGGAAATTGATCTTGACTTCATTATCGACATCGTCTCCAAAAAGCATAATCGACCCGTTAAGAGAAGCCTTCATACTAAGGTACGTTCGGTAAAACGTCATGAGGTTCTCTTGAGCGACCTTAATGATAATATGGTTCAATGGACCAATATTCTTAGGGAAAATGTGTTTTGTATTGGTGGAAACCGGGATCATGTTCCGGCGTGTTTAGTGTATATGCTATATTGCATCTTTACCAACACCAAGTATAATTTGGCATAGCCTCAAAACCCTAACACTAAGCTAAGTGAACGACCGGCAGCTAATCGACTAAGTGGATTAGCATTGTTAGTGAGTGAAGGAAGCTCTGGGAAAGCTTACGAACGGGTATCCTTTGATTCCCTTTACAGTGGGAAGGAAGAAGCGTAGCGGGACGGGAGGAGTTAATACCCGGTTAGCCCCTCGCTTTATGGCTTAGAAGAGTAGCTGGCATTGGCTGGCCTCTGTACCAGTAGTGGAGTGGTTTGCTATTTTCAATCAGAAAAGGAAGATTGAGCAATGCAAAGGAGAAATAAGTTGTCCCCTCTTCTCTGGGAACCCGTTTCAGCCTACGATGAAATTTCTGAAGATTGCGCCGCGACTTTTGATTCTGTGCAAAGGATCCTGTTTAATTTACTAATTCGTGGGAAGATACTGAACTTTTGTATTTGAAAAATGTTTCAGGAGGAATTTCTGAGGTAGATGGCGGTTGATAAAGGAATCCTTGATCATAATTTCCAGTATGAATACTATGCCCAACCTTAAACTTGTGATTGGTAGTAAAACACCGATTCTCTCGCTGAGACAGAATTCTATCTGGATAGATTTCTCGAGATATTTTCTTACGAAGTTTTGTTATAGCATCTATAATTGCTTCTGGTTTGGGTGGATTATCGCTCAACGGATCAATTATGCTATTCACAAACCCAAAACAAACCTCCCTTATGCAATGCTCCTCACTCGCCTTTTTAAAAGGGTTGGTCGTGATTTTCCAAATCTTGATCTTTCTCAGTTTCAACCGGTCAAATGGGTCATGCTACCTATTCAAGAGGTATATAAGAGAAAGACAAGATCTGATCGAAAATTCGACCAACTAGAGCTCAATGATGAGGACATGGACATGCCAACAAGTGATGGTGATGGCATTGGCACAAGTGCTCCCATTGACTCTTCGAGTTCTTCTCACCACTCCACAAACTCATTCGTGGATGGTTTAGATGTCATTGCTTCCCCTCCCCACCATTCCTCTAGTGAAGTTCCTAGTAATCTCAATTTAGAGGAACTTTACCATCAAAATCTTCGAACCCGAGGTGATTTGCATGAACACCGAATTGAGTCACGAAAGGGAATCAAGTATCTGGGAAAAATGATCAAGGACTTAGGGAAGAAAAGGAGGTGAAGACTTTGAGAAGTGTCAAAGTTTGGTTATCTTTTGCAGCTTAAACATTTGCTTATTAACACTTTGGCTTAGTTGTTTATTTACTTATGTTGCATGTTTGGACTATTACCTATTTTGATCCTAAATGTTGCTTACGCAATGATATTTGTGTTTTACATAGCTTTGTGCATGCCATATGATAGTTAGCTTATTAGATTATGATCTGTAGTTAACTTTGGCTTGTGAAACCTTTGGGAAAAATCTGGGTTTATCAAAAATTGGGATGGGAAACTTTTGAAAAACCTTCTGGTCGCGGTTCAATATCGACCCGCGGTTCCTTATCGATAAGGTACCGCCGGTCCTAGATAAGGAACCGCCGGTCACTGTACACGACAACATCTTTGCTTTACACTGTTTTCTTAATTTTGTGTAAACCTTGCATGATTTTCAGTAATAAACTGTACATTTCCTAAACTAGGGTATCTAAATTCATTATTCACCTAAAATAATTTTAACCCATTACTAGTTTGGATCATCCCCTCACCCATTTAAACCCACCTTGTTTGCCATGTTCTTCACACATCAAACATACTTCCCTAAACCTTAAACCACCCTAATCAACCATGGTGTGTACCAAAACCTCAAACACTTCCAAGACCTCCACCCCAAGAAAAACACTCAAAATAAGGGTTAAGGTAGCTAAGCCTAACTCTTCACCTTTCCACACACCTAAGAATGAGAATGCTCCTATCCTCATTTCTTCATCACCTTCCCCACCTCTTTCACCATGCAAGACCTCCTCCACCCATGGTACTAACCACTCCATTGGTTCTACCTCCTCTTCATTCAATTCTAGAATGAATGAGCTTTCTTCACCCTTCACTCCAAGTGCACCCTTGGAAGTGACCACACAACCTCAACCAATCCAAAGCATTCCTTTTGGGAATGACTTTGATGACTCTTTGGTGACTTCACCATTTACCCCTCACAATTCACCCATTTCACCAACCTTGGAGGATTTACCTCCACACTCACCCATTTCCCCTTTGGGGAACATGCCTCCACTTTCACCCACATCACCCTTGGAGAACTTGCCTCCTCCACCTCCACCCAACTCAAACATCCCAATTTTGGGTGTCCCTCTTTCCCTCCTCTTGGGTGATCCTTACTTTGGGTTTCAACAAACTCATGGTCCTAGTTGCCCATGTTGTCTTTATAATCACTACATCATCCATAACCTTAGGATGGACATGTATGAGCTACATAGGAGGTTGCAAAACTTCTTGCTTGCTTTGTTCTCCATGCCTCCTCCTAGGAGATGAATGATGGAGTCCTTTTAATAAGAGTTTTCAACAACAACAAGCCAAAGAAAACCACTTATCTAGATTTAATGATAAGCTAGCTATGTATTAGTTAGTTTTATTTGTCTTTATACCTGCCTCATTAATGAATGTTTTATGTTGTTGACTTATGGATTTAGCTTTGTGTGATTCTATCCTTTTGTGCACAGTAATCAACTTTAATTTGAAATTAAAATTGAACCTAAATCTATCACAACCCCTAAACTTGACTAAAATTGGTTCAAAATGATATCTAAATTATTTTGTCACCCTTTGTCAAGACATTCTTTGTGAATGTGTTGCTTTATGCAACCCTAGCATATTTTGGTTCTAATAGAGGTAAAATTCTAAGATTTGCAACTTTTTGAAAAAGTCTCAACTTTTCCCAAAACCCAGGAATAACATGGTTTAAAGTCCTCTGGACGCGGTTCCTTAAAGACCCGCGGTTCCTTAGTGATATGGAACCGCCGGCCCCTATAAGGTATCGCGGCCAGAAAGTGACTTTTGACGAATTTTTGGTCAAAACCTTTAAAACCCTATTCCCAGTCAAGATTTCTTGTTTACTCAAATTGACTAAACATTCCTTGACATTACACATTTTGTATTCAAATTCTTACCTTGATTACATTTTACTTATACCCCAACCTTGAGATTTCATTCTCACACCTTCCCAACCTTGAGAATTCATTCTCACATAACCTTGAGATATCATTCTCACACTCTCACAATGCCTAACTCCTACATTCCTAACCTTGACATTTCTTTGTCACAACCCCTCTCACCCAAAGCTTCTTCATACAAGCTTTCAAAGAAACCGAAAATCTCGGTTCGACCCGTTTGGCTTAAGAATAATGAACCATCTTCGTCCAAACCACCCAAAAACCCTACCTTCTCTCCAATCAAGTATTGGAATGAGACTTACACCATAAACCCCATCACCGGAGCAAAAGAACATGTTCCACCACCACCACAATCCCTCAATACCCCTCAACTCAATGACCTTTCAACCTTCCCAAACCTCGCAAGGCATTATGAAAACACTCCCAAACCCTTTACCCCACCGCCACCAAACCCTAAGTTTGATGCCATACCCCCATCAAATGATTTTGTGTTGCATCATGGATCCTCGTGTGATTGTTGCCGATTTCAACAAATTGAACTTGCTCATGTGTATGAGAAGTTAAATTTTCTTGAATTCCTCCTCACTCGACCTCCTATTCAAGTTTTTGTTCCGGTGGACAAAACTTCGAAGGAGGCATCGTCGTCTTTTTAGTTTTATTTTATTTTTAGCAATCTTGGAAAATATCACTATTAGACTAGCTTATGCTTAGTGGTTTATTTTCCATATTTATTGCTTTTAGATACTCATACTATGTGTATGACAATCTTCTTTGTTGTATTTTTTTTATGTAACCTTTGTGTTATTTGTGTGCTATCTAATTAGTTCTACTTTGAGTTGATCTTGGTTAATTTTTTACAATTGCTTATGGGTGATTCCATCAATTCTAAAGCTTTAACCCATTGACAAGCTTATCATCTTCATTGGATTGAAGTTTGATTTTGTCAATTACCTCTTTGGACATACTTAGCAAAATACTTGCTTCTAATTTGAGATTTCTTCTCTTTCTCCCTCTCAAGTTACTTAGTAGGTAGTGATCATATATACATTGGTGTTTCTTTCCTTTCTACTAACCTTTGTGTAGCATGTCACCTTAGCTCACAAACTTGGTGCCCCAAGCAAGGGGGAGCAACCACCAAGGGGGAGCTACTAGCAAAGTTCGATGTTCTTCAAAGACTTTTGCTAACCTTTTTGCTACGACAAAGGGGAAGAAATGATAATGATAAACTAGTTAATAATTCCATAGTTTGTGTTTCTACGTAAATGAGTTTATCGTTTGTCGTAATCAAAAAGGGGGAGATTGTTAATGCAAGTAATGCCTAAAAACATTATTAGTGTTAACTAATCTTTCTTAGTTTTGATCACAACAAACCATACAACACATTTAGTGTAAAACACAAAATGAATTATTTAACTAACACTATCATCAAGGTAATAATCATATCACTAACCTTTCTTAATCATACTTAGTGATCATCAAAATGATTATCCTTAAAACTCAGTTTTGTTAATAAGACAAAAGACTTTTTAATAAACTTTCTTTTTTAGAAAATGTTTTATTAAAATGGAAAATGAAAATTTGAAAATGGCATATTCCAATGTTGTTAGAATATTCTTTGAAGGGTTCAAATACCTCAGATACACTAAAAGACAAAAAACGGAGCGGAGTCTAGTGGCGGTACCTTAAGTACCTACGCGGTACCTTAGCGATATGGTACCGCGAGGTGAGATAAGGTACCGCGCACAGTATCCGTTATAGATCCGTTGTAACTTTGTCTCCTTTAAATAGTGGGTCAAATCTCATTTTCCAGCAAGCCTCTTGGACGTTTTTCTCAGCCCTCTTTCTATTTTCTATAGCATAATCATTAGTAAATGATCACTTAAATTGTTAAGGATGTTTACATATGATTATCCTCTTGATCCCCTCCTTTACCATGTCCAATGAGAAGATCACTCACTCACTAGTGTAGTGATAAAGATGAATCTATGAGCTAGTCATATTCATCATGATACCTTTTTGTTTTAGGTCAATCCAATGTATTTATGAATACTTGGACTAGTTGTGTTCATCCAAGTTATTTGTGGATACTTGGATTTGTTGTGTACATCTATTGCATATGTGTTTGCTTGGATTTGTGTTGTGTAAATCCAAGCTACATGTGTGTACTTGGATAAGTCTAGTTGAGTTGTAATAGATTTGATTAGGAGTTCTCACTAAACTATAAAGTGATGTGGTTGTGTCTTGTGAGTTCTCACTAAACTTTAAAGTGATTAGTAGTTGTGTTGTGTGAAGTTCTCACTTAGCTTCAAAGTGAAGAGTTGTGAATATTGGTTCTAGCTTTCGATTAGAACTCGACATCTAGCCTTGTGTCGTTAAATGGTGAAGTAGGCAACGTCGTGAAGATTGGTTCTACCTTAAGATTAGAACCCGACATCTAGCCTTGTGTCGTTAAATTGTGAAGTAGGCAACGTCGTGTAGATTGGTCCTAGCTAAAGATTAGGTCTCGACATTTAGCTTAGTGTCGGAAAATAATGTAAGCAACGATGTAAGGTTTTCTCCGCCGAGAAGGGAGCTTGTGGATATAGTGGAAATCTCGAGTAGGTGTACTCGAGGAGTGGAGTAGAAACGAGGATAGAGCCTCGTTGTCGAACCACTATAAATCTTGGTGTCTTCCCACTAGGTTGACTCCTTCCTTGCTCTTTACTTATTTCATTATCATTATACTTGCTTATTATCCTTGCTAGTATATTTCAATTGAACCTAATCATTATGCAACTTAGCATCAAGTAAAAGATAGTTTTGATACAACCCAAATTGAAAGTAATTTTATATTAGTCACCAATCGAAGAGAAACTATTCAACCCCCCCCCCTCTAGTTTCTACAAAAGCTTTACCTACTAACGATGCGAGGGTGGTTGTTAACTTCTTGAAACAATTGTTTGCTCGATTCGGTGTGCCTCGTGCTATTATTAGTGATCGCGGGACTCATTTTTGCAATGATCAATTCGCACGAGTCATGGCTAAGTATGGTGTCAATCACCGACTTTCCACCGCGTATCATCCACAAACTAATGGTCAAGCCGAGTTTTCCAACCGTGGACTTAAGAGAATCTTAGAGCGTACCGTGGGAGAGCATCGTGCCTCATGGGCCGATAAATTAGATGATGCTTTGTGGGCTTTCCGTACCGCTTATAAGACACCTATAGGTTGTACTCCTTATTGCCTTGTGTATGGAAAGGCATGCCACCTCCCCATTGAGTTGGAGCATAAGGCTTATTGGGCCTTGAAATGGGCTAATTTTGACATAAACAAAGCTGGTGATCTTAGGAAAATCCAACTCAATGAACTCAATGAACTTAGGAATGAGGCTTATGAGAATTCATTAATCTACAAGGAGAAGACTAAGCTCATTCATGATTCCAAGATTAAGAACCGAGAGTTCCATGTTGGTGATCAAGTTTTACTCTTTAACTATCGTTTGAAAATCTTTTCGGGTAAACTTAAGAGCCGTTGGTCCGGTCCATTCACCGTGGCCCAAATCTTCCCTTATGGCACCATTGAGATATCCCAACCAAATGGGCCCAACTGTAAGGTGAATGGCCAACGGGTTAAGTTGTACTTTGGAGAGGACATTTCTCACGAGATGATTCCATCCCTCTCCACGTTTCCATTGAATTAATTTGGGAAATCGAGTCGAGCTAGAGACTCGTGATAAATAAATCAAGCATCGTATAACTAGGTTAGATTTTTACCTTTTCCATCCTTTCCACCCTTTTTCACCTTCACCCATTTCCACCAATAAGTGTAGGGGAGCCAAGTAGGTTGTTTGTGTGTTGTGATGTTGTGCGGGGACATGTGCTTTAATGATCCACTTTTGGTGTTTTTGACACGACCCGTGATCCCGTGTTCCCGTGTACCCGGTTCTATCAAAACTATTGTGATTCATACATGTATATAAATAAAATGAATAAATGTAATCACTTTAGTTGTCTCTTCCTTAGCTCGATTTAAACAACGTACTCAATGTCCTAAGTGTGGGGGAGTTTATTCTCCCACATGCTTAAACATTGAGGACAATGTTTATATTAAGTGTAGGGCGGACTTCTATCGAATTTTAGTGGGCTTTTCCATGAATTTGACCTCATTTAACCGGGAAATTAAATTTTTTCAACGTTTTTCAAATTTTTGATCTATTTTGGCCTAGTAGTATTTCCATTTACTTTTGTCATCGCATATTTATAAATTCCATTTCAAGAATAAAGTAAAAAAATAAAAATAAATGAATAAAATGGTTTTAACAAGTTTAGATATCTTTGATATATTAGGCCCGTCGTGAATATTTTGACTCAACCCGAGTTTACTTATCCAAGTTTACTCTAGCTAGTATCCTTATCCATATGGACCTTAATTGGTTTATTAGGCTAAGCATCCACGAGTCTCATTCCTTGAGATTTTAAATTGTGGAGAACGAGAGATGATAGAGTTGATAATAAGTTTAAGGGTTAATTCTTGCTTATATGAGTTTTTGTGGCTCTTTCTTCCCGCTTGTATATTTAATTGCTTAATAAATGAGGATTTTTGCGGTGTGGGGCATGTAGCACGAACCTTGTCATTAGAGCCTTTGGGTGTATGGCATGGTAAGTGTTAAATAAAAATTGATCAAAAAATCAATTCCCTCGTTTATCGTTCAAGGAGCCTTAGGGTGTGGACAATAGATGAGGAGCATTTTTACATCTTAAAGAGTCTAAGGGTATATGATGTGAATTTGCTAAACTCCACATAAAGTCAACATGACTTTGGAGGAATAATTAATAAGTAGTACTATTGGCCAAATTTCGGATCCAGGAATTTATTCCCTAAATCGTGTTAAATTATCCTTGATGTGGGGTTTACTTTAGTGACAACGTTTTTAAGGACGAGGTTAGGTTTTGAGTGTCGGGTTTACACCGTTTTGCCTTCATTTTTGGACTAATAGTTATCAAATAAGTCAAATGAGCCTACGGGTGAATGACAATCCTTAAAATCTAGAGATACAACTTAGGAATTGGAGAAAGAGTATTACACAATTGTCTTATATAAGTGGTTTTAACTTGAGAACTTATGGTAAACAATGATCTCGTTTTTAAGCTTCGTATGGGGAACGTGAAACTTGAGGATGATTAATATTCATGACACCAAATCCCTAATTTAAGTCTTAGATTTCTTTACGAGTTTCTTCCATCAAATAATTTCTAAGCTAATAAATTGTTATAACTTTTGTTTCCTTTAAAGTTTTTCTCTTTTCATCGTCCTTTAGTTTCTTTTTATTGTAGTAGTAATAGTATATCTTAATAAAGGCCAAGATGGATTAATTTGAGGAAAATGTAACTTTATGCTTTAAAATTATGCATTGCATGGGGTCAATGCAATGGTCAAGTGTAGGGGATTTAATAATTGTGTAAACACTTATACTTTTACCACTAAAATCAAGGAAAAACAAGACCTAATCATGTGTTTAATATCGTAAAAGTCGGAATTACGCGTGGTTTTGTGTTTTTGTGTGAAATAGGTACAAAAGAGCAAAGGGAAAGAAAACACGGGATTCACGGTCAAATGTTGAAGAAAAGTCCAAGAAAGAGACAAAGACAAAGTCAAGGAACCAAAAGTGTACCAAAAGAAACCGAAGTTCACGAAAACCGGCAATTTCAACACGGTTTCTGAAGAAATAATCAAGGAAGACAAAGACAAGTTCGTTTTCGAGGATTAAAGTTTATCAAAGTTATTTGGGACAAGTGGGTCCCACATTTGGGCATTGGGCTAAAAATCTCATTAAGGAAGCAAGTATTATGAATGTTGGTTAAAAAGGCCCAAGACGGATGGATATTATCACTTTGGGCTAAAAGCCCAATGTTTTTCACAAATAAAGACATAAAGGGACGAGATTTGGGCCTTGTTTACCCATCAGGGTAATAAACCTGGCAAAACGAATGAGTTAAAATAACTTTCTTTTGGTCAAAACCTTTACCATCCCACACACAATTTATTTCACCCACCCCACACATATTTATCATTTTTTTTGATATCTCCTATGCATTTCACCTTTCTCTCTCAATAACCAGACACCCTTTTAACCCTAACCCTAATCAGTAAAATAAATTTGGGGCTTTTTGATTGTGAGGCGCGTGTAAATCACGCATGGGAAATTAATTCCCCCTTTTTTCTGATCTTGATGATGGAGGAGTACATCTACGTGGCTCTATTCCCCTCTCATGTGATTGGTTCTCACACCTCACCACAACCCATCCTCCAATCCTAATTATCCACATCAGATGCGAAGAAGCACAACAAACACACCCCTTGACACGTTGGAAATCCGTGTGCAAGGGGTGTCATATCCACCGTAGATCAAGAAAAAGAGAGAGAAAAGAAGAAAAGAGCGGCCAAGATTGCAAGATGTGCTCGCAAGCCTTCCTCAGCAAGTTTTAGGGTTTCCCTATAAAACCCCATCATTTATGTAATGTTGGTGTGCCAATTTTTTTTTTAATTTTATTATGCAGAAATAGTTTTTAGATTAATTGTATTTTCTTTTAAAGTATTGTAATCAGTTATTATTAATAATAAAAGTTATTTAAGTTTTAATAAATTTGTGTCTCATTTCTTTTCTGTTGAAGTTATTTATTATTGCGAATTAATCTTTGAATTGTTTAGTCATAATAATGATAAATATTATTTAATAAATTAATTAATAGTTTGATTTAGATAATATAAATAAATTTTGGTTAAGGAATTTCCCCCACTGGGAAGTTTTAATAAACTGGTTCGAGTAGTAGCAGTTGGTTCGTGATTCGATGATGTTTGGGTGAAAGGTGTTGTTTCGGTTTTTAATGCCAGCTCAGCGCTGCGCATCTTCTCAAAGGGTATCTTCGCCAGGTTTAATCACTTGTTTAAGTTTCATGTTATTTTATTTTAGTTATCTGCTCTTGTTAAGTTTGATTTGATTTGAGTATACTTTTGATTGCTTGTTATATATTTGACTATCTAATAAGTTTTTGATGTTGTTTTAGATATAAGGATTTAAACCTTTTTAGTTATCTGCTTTAGTTTCTGATTAGTTTATGTTTGGACTAATTAGTTGTAAGTTTGATTTCGCCTAGTTTATATAGTGTTCTGAGTCTTTGAGTTTAGATTCAATTGCTTATTCTCTGTTTAGGATTACTTGCTTATTTGATTTGGTTGAGTTGCTTATAGTTTAAGTTTTATTTGTTTATTTTCAGTTTAAGACTTATTAGCTTATTATTTTTAGTTTAGATTTGCTTAGGTTTGATCTGCTATTTTCTGCTTATTTGCTGAATCCTGCTTTTGCTGATATAGTCATACTTGCTGTTTGTTTTGCTAACCGTTTTTATTGTTGAGAAAGCTTAGGCTAGCAGGTTCATTTGATCTGCTAGTTTAGACTGATTTCTATCAGTTATAAAAAAATATATTCAAAAAAAATATTAATATACAAAAATCGTCCCTAACGGGACTCGAACCCATGACCTTTAGTATAGCTGGCCAACGTGATAACCAACTCCTCTTTACTCTCTTTTTGGTTTAATCTTAACCTTTCTCATTAATATAGTTTTTTTTAGTAAATGCCAATTTAATTAGTTAGTTTATATACAAGTTTGGTTTAGTTAATTTTAATTTTTATAAATTTACTTTTAAAAAGTTTAAGAAAAAAAATAAAAAAAATAGTTTACTTGTTTAATTAATTTTAGTTAATTTTAATTAATAGTTTGTTTAATTAAGATTTAAATAGTTGTAAAATATTTTCTTTTTTAAATAGGTTAAGTAGTTACTTTTCAAATAGTTTTAATTTTAAATAGTTTAAATTAGATTTTTAAATAGTTTTGTTTAAATTTGTTTAATTAGAACTTTTAATTTGAAAAAGTAGTTTTAATTAAATATTTCCTTTTTAATTATATTAAATAGATTTTTAGTTTTAGTTTTAAATACCAAACAAAGTATTTTTACCAAGAACAATTAATCCACGTTAAATTATATATCAATTCGAGTGAATCGAGGAGAAAACGATAAAACAAATACTTAAAAAAGGCTATATTAGTTACCCATTGTTTTAAAGACCATTATATGAGTCTGATAAAGCGTCAGAGGTTTGTTCCATCAGGTTTTCCTCCCACCTCTTTCGAGGACCAATGTAAATATCACATGGAACCTTGCTATGGTCACATTTGATTTTAAGTTCGTATTGGAAGACACACAAAAAGAAGCGAAGAAGTTGGTCAACACAAAGCTAGTTAAACATTTTCTTCTTTAGAAAAGCAGAGCGATCCACCTATCTCTTTCTAGTGTAGTCTAACAAAAATATTTTTTGACATCAAATAAAAACTCATTTTTATATAGTTCTAAGTTAGATAAATATCAAGTCAAAATACTATAATATTTACTTAACCTAATTAGTCTTTTTTATTCTTAGAAAAAGTTATGCACTTAATTAAAACTAAAAAATTTAGGCAGTAAATAATACAAAATAAGACAAGAATATATGGCTAACAATATAGAAGATATTTTCTATAAAAGACATCTTATTTATCACGCATAAACAAAAAAATCAAACACTAAAAATAGAAAACCTTGTAAATCAAGATTTAAAATATTAGTTGTTCTTGTTTTGTAGCCTAAAATTCGGCAGGAAGATGATTTTTTTAGCTTTTGGCTAAGACTAAAAAGTTGTAAATACATGTTTTTAGTGTCCTATAGGGAATCAGAGGCTGAATCCATGTATATTATTTTCTGAATCATATAGACAAAACACGTGATATAACGATACCATAAGGACGATTTTTACACATTACTCATAAATTATGTGTAATATGTAAAAATCGTCACTATGGTTTGCCGAGATTGCAAAAAATCATTTTTGATCTTTTATAAGTAAAGGTGGCCTCCATGTGAAGAAAACCTATGATGACTTAGTCATTTCATAAGTTTAGGCGACCTCCTTATGGTTTGCCCAAATTCAAAAACCATCCATGGTCATTTATAAGCAAAGGACCAAAACGAAAAAAGTTTTTTTCTACATGAAAGTCACATGCACTTATAAAAGACTTTACATGTTTTTGGTAATATAGACAAACCACATGGCCAATTTATGCATTTTACTCATTAATTATTAATGATCACGTTTTTAGAAACAGTAATATTACATATCGCTAAAAGCCTAGAATGGTGAAAACCTCGTGAGGATAATTTTATGGTTGAAGCAAATTTTATATGTACGTATACATTACACTTTGATGGACCAAAAATCTATAATCAATTTATAATTGAATATGAATGTAATATGTTTGTCGAAAAAAATAACAAAAACTGTATGTTTAATAAGTTAGTTGCATAAGAACAAACTCCATTAAATCAGATAGATTTTTATATACTAGAATTTGTGGTTTGGTTTTTGGCGTATTTGCTTAAGCTTAACTAATTTGTTTTTATTTTATAAGTTGGCCTCTTGAAGCATATTCAATATTATGTTCACATGTTGACTCATATTTAGTAATATGTTGACTTGTAAGGTTGTAAGTAGTATCATGTCAATTATAACACCCTGTAACGTTTACTTATGTAAATGTTATCTATGTGACTCTCACTTTTGATATATGAATAAAGAGCTATTTTCACTGGGAGATTTTTGCTTCATTTCACTGGAATATGGCTTATTTGTTAAGATGAATCGATTCTCATAACTATTACTGCCCACTTAACACATACGTATATAATATAAACATCTTATATATATCAAGTCTAAGTTATAAAATCTACTTATACAAGTACGTTATAGATCTAAATATTTTAAAGTATGATAATCATTCTCAAAGTCCCAAAAGACCCTAATAGCACTTGAAGACCCTAATTTCATACAAGATAACTATCTAACACTCATGTACAAGTTACTAAGGCATATGTACAAGATATAATATATAACATAAGAGTAACATTTCACCTAAAACTATGGTTACAAATTCTTAAGCACAAAGTACAAGTCCTTTAGGCATAATAACCAAAAATCACTATATAACCCATTTCACTTAGAATCAATGCATAATATTTTAGGACAAGTATACAAATCTCATTAGCATAACATTTATGTTATAACATCATAACATTTATGTTATAACATCATATTGAGACATAGTACAACACCCTTAAAGCACAATGTACAACATTTCAATGCATGACATTCAAATTCGGTCAAAATATGTATTTTCACTCTTTGGACATGTTTAGCTTGTATAACTCATGAGACCAATTGTAAAATCACTTTATAAACTTCAAGAATAATTTATAGGACCTAATTTAAGCCTAGGTCAATAGCAAACACTAATAGGATGGCTATAACATGGATTGAATCATGTACTTAACCTAATGGACCTACTTTGGATTTTTACTTGCTATATCAAGTTCAAACTCATATAAAATCTTAAACCAAATCTATAAACTTCTAAATTACAACATATAGACCCTAATTATACCCTATCCATCCTTAATCAGTACCGTAAACCTTAATTACACAGTTTACAAAGTACAAACCCTAGAATTGAATCCGGCTAGGTTTTTCCTCCAAAAACTTATTCAAACTCATTCCCTCCATAATTCACAATTTCAAATCAGAATATCTAAGATATTTATCACCTAAAGCGGCCTAAAAACTAGGTACATCATCAACTTTCTTGGTTTGTCACAAAGGAATGATTAAAACTTTACAAAATGATACTTTACGTCTCCTAGTTCCTATCCATAAGTTCTAAGCTTCTTAAACCTTGCATAGATATGTTCCTAGAATCCCTTAGCCACCTTTATACTGCCTTGACATGTTAGTACCCTTGCCTTGGTTCGTAAGTGTTGAAATGGGTATAAATAGGACGATTTAGGCATAAACTTCTCTTTATTCTCAACTCTCTTTTCTCAATACCCACATTATGTATAAAAGGCTTCATTGAAGTTCTAAGAATTCTATAAGATTGATACCAAGCTCAATAAGAAGTCCTATGATTCCTTGAAGTGTTTTGAGGAAGATATAGGTCATACGCCTCATTACAAGCCCTAGATTCCCGGTTTCTTGTTTGTAAGTCATCACCTTGTTCAATAAGTTATTTTTATGTTCTAAACCTCTAATAAGCATATTTATAATCTAAGTAAGTACTTTCAATAAGATTTGGTTCATAAAATCATCTAATATGGTTTTCCTAAACCAAAGATATCATAAAACCCCAGATTTGTAATTTACATGAAATAATAAGCTAAAATACATTTCAAGAGCTATAATTCTGGAAATTAATGTTATTAAAATTATAAATATGTTTTCAAACTTTTTTCTATGTTCCTAGATCTTTTTTGTATAATTTTGAACTTGTTATGTAATTATATACAAGTTTAGGCGTCAAAATTGTCAATTCTAAAACTACAAAAATTTTAGGATAAAAATATCATTTTCCTAAAGTTAAAACTATAAGGGTTGAAATTATAAATTTTGAAATCTTAAAGTTAATATTAGAAGGTTGAAAATATAAATACTTAAAATATACTTTAAGGGTTAAAATTGTAATTAACCTAAACTTCTAACTTTTAGGCCTGAAAATGTAAATATCTAAAACTTATAAACTCTAAGGGTAGATTTTTTATTTATAAAACTTAAGGGTTTAAACTTATATAATGGAAATATTTTCTAAAGTTATATAAACTTAAGGGTAAATTTTGCCAACTTTGAAACTTAAGGTTATAAAGTACATATTATGAAAAGTATATATATACTAAATATCATTTGAAGAATACTTCTAAGTATAACATATCACGTTATCAGGGAGCTTCATATTAAGATGTTTTATCTCGATATTACGGTATGACTGAGTGGTTGGGTTTACGATTTAAAGTGCTCTCGCTCCTCAAACGTTTTATAGAATGGCTTCCAAATTATGATGACTCGAAAATGATATGATATTTTCATAATCTACGAACCTTAGACAATAATATAAAACACTATTTAAAACTTTAATCTTAAGACTAAGACTTGATGTATATATATTTATGTGTTAACACATGTTGTGAGATCGAGTTGTTAAAACTGACTCAATATTTGTGAAGTGAATCATATATATAAGGTGAGTTCATAGTCCCACATTTAAATGCTTTTATTTAATCCCGTGAGGAGATACATGCTAAAATTAGAATGCAAGTATTTTCAAATTGTATGAATATGTTTATTGACATTAAGTTAACTTTGTTGCTTTAAGTCCCTATAATCATGGACCGTTAATTACTTCCGGATAATCGGTAAAATAAATGCTAATATTACGAATAGTACTATTTAGGAGTTGACACCCCCTGTCTAGGCAAGTAGCGCTTGCTAGAGCCTACATTATTGGCCAAACGGATACACTATATTAGTAGGACACAAGTAGTTGCGCAGTCTACTTGCTAGGGTAATAGATTTTATTAACGTCAAGTATCGGGGTCATTAGCTTAGTGCAATTACTGTGTTTTCTATTATGGGTGTATAGCAACGTAGCCGATTGGTAAAGCTTGTATTCATATTTTTATTTAAAACTAATGAATTCACTCAACCTTTGTGTTGACTTTTAAACATATATTTCAGGAAATTGGCAAGTTATGATATAAAGTGGCCACGGAATGGCATGAAAGGTACGGTCGTGAAGATATTATCATTCAAACTTACTTCATAGATTTTGGGACCTTTTATAATGTAAAAATCTGATTTTTGAATGACAAGATTTAACAAAACATTCTTTTGAGTTGTTTTCTATTATTACGATTTGTGTTCCATGAAGTGATAACCCATATTAGCTTCTACTGCTATATGTCAATTATGGGGGTGTTACATCGATGTATGTCGTCATATAGACAGATTTAGTACTCGTAAAGAGTAACGTGGCTAAATGGATTTACATAATGTATTTAGTTAACCTAAGTGGTCATATGGAAAACTTTATTACTTGTAAGGACTACGTGAGCAAATGCATGTACATTGATAATATAAATTATTTAAATGTTTTTTTCCACAATATCCTTTCAATTCTTCTAAGTTTTGGTCTAATTAACATCTGATATTGCAAAGAATTGTATATTTTGTGTTTTGTAGTTAAAAATGAGCAAGAAACAAAAAAGAGGGAAAAGTGGATTTTGACATAAAAAGACGCTAAATACAAGATTTCAAATGTGTCTACCGCGTAGATGGTTTTAAGACCTACACTATAGAAAAGACAATGTCAGAGTTTCCATAATCGAAGGCCTAACAACGTAAACCACTGATTGTCTACGTCCTAGCAGTTAAATATATGACATTATTCACTAAGAGAAAAGATCAAGGTTAACTAAAGAAACTTTGTATACGACGTAGGTGTTTGTTCCCCTCTACGCCGTAGATTCTACGTATCCAGAATGGAAACTGCATTAATGAAGGCCTACACCGTAGGTCATTGTCCCTTCTTCATCGTAGATAGAACGATTCATGAAAGGAAAGTATAATATATGTCTCTAGCGCATAGATCGTAATATTATCTACGTCGTAGATGTTCTGAATCCTGTAAATAGAGGCCTCATTCTCTTCCAAACGACACACACTTCTTCTCACAACACACCAGTAGTCTTTAAGTCGATTTTGGAGGGTTCTTAGGGTATGAATTCGACCAAGGTTCCACCATAGAAGAGAGAAACTGTATTTTATATCTAATTGTATTAATCATTCAATTCCAAGAACTCTTTAGGATATTCCTAATGTTTATGACTATTATTATTATGATATCTTTCATGGTTTCTGCTATTAATAGATAAGCACTTAAGTGCTAGTTTAGTTATGCTATTATTATTGATGTTGTGATACTTTCTTAAGTTTATGTTATTAACTGTTTAGGATATCCTTATACATGTTATAAAACCTCGTAGTTTGGTAGTATTTTATTTATTTAAAGATTACCCTTCACCTATATGATTGGTGTATAGGAACTGACCGTTGGTAACTTTAAGAAGGGATTTACTAGGGTACGTTGGCAACTGTTATGCGTTTAGGGGTCAAAAGATCAATACTTTTGATAAATTATTTACTTAAAAGTTGCAAAAAACCTAGTGGTCGGATTTGAGTAATTAAGTCACAAGGGTAGTTTGGTTCAATCAGTGTTGACTTTATACTTGGCTAATCGCAAGGGCGATAGTTGGGATTTAAAAGACATATGACTAAATAGGCTTGTCAATATTATGATCACTAGATAGTAATAACTAGACATTGCATTAGAAACATAAATCACAACTAGATAACAAAGAGTAGTTAGGCTAGTATGTTTCCCCTATCAATTTATATATGTTATTTCCTCTTCACTAATTTCCTTTTTATTCATAATAATAGTTATTTTAAATTATTATTTAAAATTCGTGACACTCATTCAAATTAAACAAAAATTAATCTTAGCTCATTGGATGACATCAGATTTACCATCTTATACTTCACATGATCGGGTTTTGTGACCATTAGTGCGTTATCGGTATATCGAGTTTTATAAATTAAAACTTGATAAAAATATTATAAAATAAAATACGCATCATACATCGTGTATTTAGTTGACCCGAGTGATTATGTAGACATATTCAGAAACAAACCTACATGTGTGTCGAGTGTGGAATGAACTACACCATATTTTAAGTCCTGAAGTGTAAAAAAGTTCAAAATTATCTGTTACTTTTGTATGTGAAACCCCCAATATTTTTTTGTTACTTTCGTTTTTACAGTGTAACTTAAGTTAGCCTTACAATTTGTTAAAAAAAAGTCAGCCTTACAATTATTTAGTCGACCCGAGAGGTCATACCAACACGTTAATTACTCATATGAAGTAATGTGGCTAACTATATGTATATCACGTTTTGATTCGACTCTAGTGGTCATAGAGTTAGATTATGCGATTTTACTCAAGTAGTGCATAATTGACACTTATGTTTCAAATGGAACTTAAACGTCTTACTTGGATGATTTGTGTTTTTATACGGTCGTTAGGTCATAAATGAGATCTAAATGTCATATGTGAACGTCTAGTACACTCATACAACTTATTATGATCTGGATATTGAACAGGCGTCCGAAGTGGACATATATCACATTTAGTAGCCTTATGTCCTAAAAAGGGACTAGACGTCCTTAGTAAACGATTTGAATACTTATCGCATTTATGTTTCAAATACACAACTTTCGAAAGAAGTATCATCACTGATATATTATTATCAAAAGAGGTTTAACTCAGCTGGTATCCACTTCTGAAAAATCAACGAGTCTATCGAAATTTTTTTATAAATAAAATATTAATAGTTTGATTTTTGCAACACTGTATTATTATACCCACAATGGTAATGTATGATGAGTTGGCATATAAAAGTTTCGTTTGAACCGTGCATTGTAGATGACATTAAAAAATCAAAGTTAAATCACAAGCGTTCTCATTTTAATTTTAGTTAGAGCACAGGAAATCCGTGAGCCATGGCTTGGTGCCATGGCTCAAAAAGTGCTGTCACGTAAACATTTTTCCTATGGCACCAGATTTTCCTACGGCACCAGATTTTACTGGTATCCTTGAGCAGTAGGAAAACTGGTGCCGTGGGAATTTTTTTTTAATAATTAAAATTCATTAAAATAAAATTCATTAAAATAAAATTCATTAAAATTAAAAAGCGGTTACATGAACTTAAACATTATATAAAATTAAACATGACATAAAAAAACACAAACTAATCTTCTTCATCCCATAGGTGCTCGACAAGGTCTTCTCGGAGATCATTGTGCAGTTTCCTATCTCGAAGTTCCTTTGTCTTCCTCAAATGTATCTCACATCTCTCATGCCAGTCTCTAACAATGGTTGGTGCTGGATCCACGTACATGTCTCTCATGTTTGCCTCAGACCCATCGGCTTCCAAAATCATGTTATGTAAAATTATACAACAATACATGATTCTTTTGAGGGTGTTGATTTGCATTGCACGAGCAGGTTGTCGTAGGATACCTCAACGACCTTGTAGAACTCCGAATGCCCGTTCGATATCCTTTCTTGCAGCTTATTGGACTCGCTTAAACTTCATTGTTTTTTCATCTCGTGCAACATAAAATGTTTTAACAAACGTCGACCATGCCAGATAAATACCATAGGCCAAATAGTAACCTTTCCTATAAGTGTGCCCGTTTACTTCAAACGGACACTCTGGAGCCATATCAACGATCTCAACATCAAACAAAGGTGAACCATATAAAACATTTAAATCATTATTCGCACCAAGAACCCCAAAATATGCATGCCAAATCCACAATTTCTGATCCGCAATAGGCTTCTAAAATAACAGTTGAGTATTTATGACCAGTCCTTTTAAACTGCCCTTGTAACGCCTTTGGGCAGTTTTTCTACTCCCAATGCATACAATCGATACTCCCGAGCATTCCCGGGAGTACATGTTTTTGTTCGTGCAACGCATATGTATTTTCAATATCATTTGCAGTTGGACGTCTTAAATACTCTTTTTTATATAACACCCAAATGCACTTACAAAAATGATCTAAACATTCCCGTGAAGTACGTTCAGCAATTTGTAAATATTCATCAAATGCATCAGGTGTAGTGCTGTACGCCATTTGGCGTATGGCGGATGTGATCTTTAAAAAAGTACTAATACTCTTACGACTGATCGAATCAATGGTTTGCTTAAAATAACTAAAGTACTCAGGCATAGGCTCAACTTCATAATCTAAAATACCGTTAAGTAGTCTATCAAAAAGTGTAGAGCTCATACGATACCTGCGACGAAAACGTTCTTCTGGATATTTAGGTTCGTATTCGTCGTCCCCAAAGTAATCACCGAGTAGCCTTTCTTCCGCTAATTCGCGTTCACGATAAATGTATGTCCTCCTCCTCTTTGGACCATCACGCGAACCACCGGCTCCTTGGGATTGCTCACACAAACTCAAACAATGTTGATACGATTCATGATCGCGCATAAATCGATCATATTCGGGTTGAAAGAAAGCATCATAATGATCGTATGTATCGATTCCGTCGAAAACATTAGCTTTATTTAGATCCATTTTTTTTGGAGAAATGAGAGTTAGAAATATATATGAAAGTGTGTGTGAATTTTGGTAATATAAGAGGGTATTTATAGGTTTTTAAAAAAAGTAAAAATGGAATTTAGGTTTTTTCTTAAAAAAAAAATGCTCCCCCAACGGATATATTACCGTTATATTTAAAAAAAAAATTTTTTTTTTTTCAAAAACTCCACCGCGAGAGCTGGTGGGTATGGCGCAGGGGCCATGACACAGACTCACGGAGCCCTGCGCGGTGGTTATTTGCTGCGCGGTGGCCATGGCGCCTCGTCGTAGCCCTGGATTCCCCCTGCTCTTACCCAAAGAAGAAAATATGTTTGTTAATCTGAATTGAAAGTGGGCCTAAGGAAAAACAACGAAAGCCCAGACCAATAAAACAAGGCCCATGAGTAGTTCCCATGTTTTTATAAGCATCTAGACACATTTCCAAAAGAACCCTCTCTCTCATATTTGTTTTCTGTTCTAGGGTTTTCAAGGCGGCTGCTCATATCTCAAAAACCAAAACCAAAACAAAACAAGATGGTTTGTTCTTTTAAATCCAATATTATTTATGCTTTTGGTATCATTCTATGTATGTTTTTGATGGGTTAATAAAATGATGTTTTGTTTTTGTAGACTCTACCAAATGATGTTGATTTGTTGAACCCACCAGCTGATTTGGAGAAGAAGAAGCATAAGCTCAAGAGACTTGTTCAGTCTCCCAACTCCTTTTTCATGGTATAACCTTTTTTTTACTCTATTTACATCTGTTTAATCCTTGATTTATATATGTGTCTCAAACTGTATATATTGTTTGGAAGGGTGTTTTTTAAGTTTGTTGTTTTACTGTTTGGGTATTTAGTTACTATAAGTTATTTTTCAGCTATGAATAAAGTGTAGAAATTTATTACCTGATTATTTTGATATTTATGTGGTGTTTGCTTGATTTTGGGCTTATGAGCTTATGTGGGTTCTGACCTTTTTTGCGATTTTTTAAAAGCGTAATAAAGTGGGTGTTTGTTTAAGCTAATGAAACATAAGCAGAAATGGGTTTATGTTTCATAAGCACCAGTTTTGTGGCTTATTTGAGACTTATGTAAGTTTTTTATGATATGATAAACTTATATAAGCAATAAGTCTCAAGATAAGCCAGAAATTTGGCTTATATTTTATTAGTCATAATTTTGTGGTTTATTTTGAAACTTATGGGCTTATATACGTTTATCATACCATAATTAACTTACATAATTCCATAAGTCTAGCTCATTTTGGCTTATGTCTCATAAAAACAAACACCACCTAATCTTATGAATTTGAGAAAGTGTAAGCTTATTTAATACTAAAAGCTAAAATAAATTTAAACAATTATACTTATAGGTTACTAGATTTAGTTATATTATGTTCAAGCACTATTTAACTTTCAAGAGTGTTGCGGACAGTGTAGAAGTGTTAAGAGGCACTTAAATAGGATGTAATAAGCATATTTAGATATGCAGTAACACATGCACTTAAAATGGTTATATGAAGAAGTTTAAGCAACCCTTGTAAACAGTTTAATGTAAGTAGCAACTTACAGGCATTTTATGTTAATCAGTTAGTTATACGCACTTATGTAAAGCACTTGGATCCAAATATCCAATACTCTTATGAAATTACAGTTGGGAACCGATACATAAGCACTTTAAGATAACCAGTAAGCTACAAGCACCTGCATTTACTTAGTTTGTTAAAATCATTTTAATGTAACTGGCATTTCGAATTGAGCAGCTAGTTTTAAGCATAACAAAGTGAGCAGTTTTTTAAGCGCTGTTGAGTTAACATTTTGAATTTAGCAATTTAACTTTAGTACATGGATAAGCGATCCCAAATACCCACTTTGCAAAGTTGTAGCTGGAACCAATAAGCACCAAATTAAAAAAATTAAACAATGTGTCAAATCACATTTGTAAACATATTTCCAGTTAGTTTCTATAGTTTATGACTCTCACTCTTTTTCTATTAATCTGAATTTTGCAGGATGTTAAGTGCCAAGGATGCTTTAACATGTGAGTCGTTTTACCGGTTTTATAAATGTATTGTGTTGATTGTTTGCTGTTATATCATATGTTAATGCTTTCATAGATAACTGATTGTTATTTTTCTTTTTTGTTGTTTTTACAGAACCACTGTGTTCAGCCACTCACAAACAGTTGTGGTGTGTGGAAACTGCCAGACTGTGTTGTGCCAGCCTACGGGTGGTAAGGCAAGACTCACTGAGGGATGCTCTTTCCGCAGGAAGGGAGATTGATTGTTTTATCTTTGTTTGGGTTTTATCATGTCTAAGTAGAAGGTACTGTGGGTTTATTGCTTGCCGAACAAAGAGTAATGTTTTTGATGTTATTTTGACCTTTCTTATGGATATGCAGTCTTTTAGTTTTCATCATAACTTTTATTATGTGTAATGCTGCTGGAATTAATGGGTATTGGCTACTCTTTATCTATATTCCCTTCGTATTTTCTTACTTCTACTTTGCGAGTTGCTCATTATCTGTTGCTTGTCAATGTTGTGTTAGCTGAGTTAGTTTATAAGCAAATTGTCTACCTGACTGACAGGGTAGCTTCTCTTTGCCTTTGTTTAGGCCATAGCTAAACCTGCACATGTTCATGTTGTTACTTGTTAGTCATGTAAATGCAGTAACTGGTTAAGTCGGATTTTGGTTTACTGCTTGGTTTATATTGATTACCTATAACGAATCATAATTTACCCCCGAACTGGATGAATATGTTTTACCTGGATTTCTTCTTGGTGTTTGTTTATAACTTTTATTTTAAAATTTGATTTATTATTAAGTTATGGCTAGCAATTCTGTTTTAATATGAAGGATTGTATTGCTAATGTTAATTCATCTAGTCCTTTCATGACTACAGGTATTGGCATGGTAATGGATGAAACTTTCATTCATTACCATGCCAACTTTCATCCATTACCATGCCAATACCTGTACAGAAGTCACGTTTTGTTATTTAAATCTAGGTTCATACATCCTAATATTGAAGATTGGACCCTTATCAATCATCTGATAATAGTCCCTTGATTTGCCTTTATAAGTGTTAGTGAATCATATAGAGATACATAAAATGCTTGATTTGCTGAGATGTTATCCTTTTATATCTATGCTTGTAGATTAATCGTGTGTTGTCATTTGTCAATCTCAAACCTGTCATGCTAATATAGATCTACAAAATGCTTAGGCTTTTCAAGTATCGAAAAACTTATTTATTCGGGTCAATTCGAGTTGACCTGAATTGACCTGAGTTTTAAATAGGTCGGGTTCGGGTTTATATTTTTTAGCCTTGACCTGACCCGAACCTGACTTGCCTTACTCGATTAAATAAGCCAATTTATAAACTTTTTACTTATACTCGGGGTGACTCGAATCCGAGTTGACTCGACCTGAATTGACCCGAATTTTAATTAGGCTCGGGTTCGAGTATGATTTTTTTAGTCTCAACCTGAGTTGACCCGAATCCGACCGGGTCAACCCAAATCACACCCCTAAACTCTATCTGTTGTCTTGAGCCAAGTTTCTTACCCATTTATTAATTCTGTGATTATAGTATATACTACTGTAACTCGATAAAATATTTAATTGCACAGAAATAGTGCTCTGATGGTATCGCCGCTCATTGGGTTGCTCGTCACGCGTTTTCTACAACAACAGGATTTAGTTGGGATGTTTCTTTTCCTCTAGAACTTACCTCACTTGCGAGGAGTGATTTGTATGAAACTTAGTTTTTCTAATATAAGAATAATACTTCAACGATCAAAAAAAAGAAAAAAAAGATACGTAATGACTTGAAAATGGTCAAGAATAGTCAAGACTCGAGAGGAAGCCCGGTTTAGTCAAATGCTCGTCTTCTTTGAGTAATCTGGACAAGGTAAACCTTGTTCGTTTACTCATTCTTAGATGTGGACCGATCCATACGATATCTTACTGTGTTGCCAATGTGCAAGGTCAATCAATTATATAAGAACCAATGCCATGACATTCACGCAGTTTCAATCAGGAAATATGCGTGTGATAATCGTTACTATTGTCATGAGACAGAGACCGCCCTGAGAAATCGGCAGCAATTTTAATCAGGAAGAATTTTAAGTCCACTTTGGCATTTAAAGCTACTACGGACTTCGAAACTCGATCACTTGTAGGGATCAAAGTTGCTGAGTCCACCGAGACTTGCTTGCAATCCAAGGGCTTCTACGTTTTTCTTCAATTTTGATGTGCGCACTATAATGGTTCTGGACGTTCTCCTAGCTCCGTTTTTGCTGTTCATGTATATTATTCGTGGATAATAGACAAAAAGACTAACAAGAATGTAGAGAGCTCAGGGTACTGTGGGCAACACGAGCCCCATGACGCCACAGACCGTACCTATTGCTGCGTTTTCGGGTGCGGCGTTGTATTTTCCAGCCAAGACGATGGGGGAAAACGCAAGACCACGACGCAAGATATCGTACCTAGTCTCGTGTTACGGCCTTGCGTTTTCATGTTAAAAAAAAAAAAAAAATTAATAGGAAGTTGAATATAATGACTATATTTTAGAATATTTTGAAATTAGAAAATTTATTGTATCCTTCTTACTCAAACTATCCTATATAAACTTTTATGAACTTCTAGTTTTTTCACCCGCAAACAAAAAATCTATTATATAATAAAAGAATTAGATTTTTTCAGAGTTTTATTGAAAAGTGGAGGTTGTAGAAAAAATAATTGGACCAATCAAATGACTTGATTTTGACACATAAGCAAAATCAAGCAATGTGATCAACCCAAAAAAGTCAAAATTGAATGAAATTTAGTCAAAATTAAATGTTTTAGTGGAAGAATTTGATAAAAACACAAAAAGGTATATGTGTCATTGTGAAAATAAAAACTTAAAAAAAGAGGAGGGGATTAATTAAAACTTTAATGGTTGAATTTTAAATAAATTAGATAGACTTAAGTGTAAACTTATAATTTGCCGTATTTTTTTAGTAACTTTATAAAATAAACAAAATACCCCTTAAACTTTATATCATCTAAATTTTATATTTTAAAAATATAACATATATGTAATATTAGAAAAATTAACAAATCACATGATTATTAATATTCAAATAAAAACACAAATTATTGTTTATTTATATTTTGACACTTTACAAAATCAAACAATGCAATCTACGTAAATTATTATTAACATGAATATAAATAGTAAAATGAATGCAAGACCCATATATCGATGTTAGATGAAAATAAATAAACGGGACTCTACATATTGCAACAAACATATATTTTTTTAATGTCGTTATGTGTTATTAAACACAAAATGTCTAGAAAAAGATAGCTAAAATTTCATTTAAACAAATTCAAATCTTTTATGCAATAAATACTTATACAAAATATCAATTATGTAGTAATATTTACTCAAAGAAAATATCAATTAATATTATCATATACAGTAATGAAAAATCAGGTAAAAACATATATAAGTTCATAAAATCGCAATAACGAAATTATTACCTCATTTATCTTTTATTTTTAAGTCCCGTGCGTACACGGGCATTAAAACTAGTATTACTCTTACAAAAACACTATGAATCTCGATCTAAATGATATATCGGACTTTGATAGGTATTACACTCGGCTCAATATGATCCAGGTAAAGCCCTCTCTATTTAGGAGGTTGGCCTGATCATTTCAACACATCGCATATTCGCATGAATCGAATTTAAAAATCAAACATTTTTAATGTGATAATCACAACTTCTTTTAACACCAGCTCATCCTAAATGATTAGATTTAACTTCATTTGGATAGACAAAATAAGCTATGGGTCTGTGGGGAACATTCTTGTTCTAAGTTCAAGGATAGACAAGGTAAGCTGGTGGGCTTGTTAATAAATATATGTAGATGATGAACATGTGATGCTTGTTGTATGTTAAATCATTTTTTTGGCGTCCTTTATACAAGTATGCAACCATGTGTCCATTTCTTCAACACTAATTTTAGGGTAACTTTTACATGATGGAGTTACATACAATGAAGCAAGCTCAATTTGAGTTGTCACTTTGTAATGCTTGCCTTTTTTGTACATCTTTTGTAACGTATTTGTCATGCTACAAACATAATGAATTTGGAAATTTATATAGTATGAGCCTATGAGGTGTTAGAAGATGCTTTACTACTATATGCATGTAATATTGTCCCTTTTTTGGTCAAATGTTTTGGTAAAAAAAGATAACACTAATTCAAAAGAAAGTTACAAAAACATTTGAGTTAGTCCATATCATATCAAATTCAGTGAATTGAAGTTGATGTTCCAAAAGTATACACAAATTGCGAGATGTTTGTTGATTTCTATATGGACACTGATTATTCATCAGAAAGTTTGGTGATGAAAAAAGAATCGTGGCAAGGAAAATGACTACTAGAAATTCATAAATGGCAAAAGTTATTTTACAAACTTGTTTTTTCCTAGAAACTAAGGGATTAATCCCAGCCTTTTATTTATCTTTAATCTGACGGTTGATATTAATCTAAAATTTAAATTGGTATATACATCCTCTCCGCTGCCACCACTATTTTCCATCACAACTACTCCTTAACCGCCAACACAACCACCACTAAATCGACCATCACCGGCGTTCAAACCACCACTATACCCATAAATTATACTAGAAACTGCCATTGGAGGACCAATCGTCTTCGTTGCCATCGCATCACCTTTCTGTCACTTGTTTGGAGGTTATTAGGTTAAAATTGGCTCTTTAAAAGGTTAAATTCCGACCATTTATCATTCACGTATTTTTAATCGACGTTCAATTTGACGATTGCCTTGCTTGTAATATATATCTGTTTTCTTTATCATTATCATTTGAGCAAATTGATTCAATCTAATAACGCATATCAACTATTTGATGAAATGCCTGACCTAAACTTGCGCAAATATCTGAATATATTTGTGAAATAATCAGATTGGTGTTTTCTATTCAGTTATGATTACTGAAAATGTGTTCTTATTTTTTAATTCAGGGTAATTTGGGTTGGGCGCTTATGCAACAAAACAAATACATCGAACCAGAAGATGCATACAGAAGGGCTCTTGTGATAGCACCAGACAACAACAAGATGTGCAATTTGGGCATATGTTTGATGAAACAAGGGAGACTTGGTGAGGCAAAGGACACTCTTCGGCTAGTCAAGCCGGCTGTTGTGGACGGGCCGCGAGGTGTGGACTCGCATCTCAAGGCGTATGAAAGAGCACAACAGATGCTAAGGGATCTCGAATCAGAGATGATGAACAGTGGTGGAGATCGGGTTGAGCACATGAAGCTATTTGATGCTTTCTTGGGTTCTTCTGCTCTTTGGCAGTCACAACCTTGCAAAGAACATATGTCTGTACCGCCTACAAACCCTATCAAAACCCAAACCCAAAAACAAATGCGAGATGGCTTTGCTGATGAGAATGCAAATTCGAACCCAAATATTGCAGCAAATGATAATGTGTTAATGTGGCAGGTTGCTAAGAAGCCTGTGATTGGTCCTCTGGCGAATTCACTCAATATCGCTGCAGCCGTTTTATGTCTCCAAATGTGGTGAAAACTTCAGTTTGTAATGAAAGTGTCGCTGAGATACTTAAAAGATCAAGGTCTGGAAATGCAGCTGCTATGGTTAGCGAGAAAGAGACGGAATTGGAAACAAGGCACGAAGGAAGTCAGGTGAACCTGAGAAAAACAGTGACTGGTCTGGGTTTTTGCCTGACAGCAAGGACTTTGAAGATGCTATTATTGTTGCAGTTTTGGGTTCAAGCACTGAACCTGAGAAGATGAAGTTTGTTGAGAAGCTCGAGAAGGAAAATTGGGTGATAGGAAGATCGAAAAGAGGCTCAAAGTGTTTCAAGACATCACCTCGTCGCTTAGTCCAAGAGCTTGATGAATTAACATTACTGACTTTATTTATTTTAATCTTTAGCTGATTCAATAGGAGGGAGATAGACTTGTACTCCATGGGATCTCTTTAATTAAAGTTTGGGATTTCGCTCTAATGGTTGGTTGTGGGGTTAGTTTCAGTGGTGGTAAAATAGAAGATTAATCCATATTTGCCTCCACAATGTAGGCAAATAGTATAAATAAGCATTCAGTTATAGAACAATGCCAATGTATTGAATTTTATTTCTTATTAATGCAAATCACCATGAGAGTTTGTGTTTATGTGTATGTTCTTTTCCAATACATCAAGTTTCTGAACTCAATCAGGTGCTTGTTTTTTATTTGAATTTCCTGTTGACTTCATAGAAGTAACTGAGAACGACCAAGGTTGCAGCAACAACAACTCCTACAGCACTTTGCGCCAATAATGCAGCATTCTTTGAAGCTAACTTGAGACATGATGTTGGTGGGTTGAAACCCAACTCTGAAAGTTTCTTGTGTGATTTTGCAAAGTCTTTGAAGAATGCCTCTTCATCCTGCCCACACAAGAGTCCCAAATTAATGTTTATCTTTGCAGACTATCTAAAACATAAAAAATATTCATAGATTTTTATATCTAGATAAAAAAACATATTAGACCGTTGAAAATATATCCAGATATACAGTATATATATCTAGATATACATTATATATATCCAGATATACTTTATATATATCTGGATATACAGTATATATATCTGGATATACATTATATATATCCAGATATTCTATATAAAATAAAAAGCATGTTGAGACCCGACCGTCTCAACCTTACATTCAGACAATACTGAGCCGAGCCCTATGCTTATTTGTTTGAATTCTCAAAACATCTTATTTAGTTGAGTTGATGTATTTTATTTTTAAACCACTTATGTATTACGAGTTCATAACAACCAACTAATATTGTATCAATCTTTTTTATTTTTCATTTGAACCACTTGTGTATTATGACAACTCAATTGGCTGTTTGAGTATGTTTTTATCGTTTCAACCGTTGAAAATATATCCAGATATACAGTATATATATATATAGATATACATTATATATATCCAGATATACTTTATATATATCTGGATATACATTATATATATCTGGATATACATTATATATATCCAGATATTCTATATAAAATAAAAAGCATGTTAAGACCCGACCGTCTCAACCTTACATTCAGACAATACTGAGCCGAGCCCTATGCTTATTTGTTTGAATTCTCAAAACATCTTATTTAGTTGAGTTGATGTATTTTATTTTTAAACCACTTATGTATTAAGAGTTCATAACAACCAACTAATATTGTATCAATCTTTTTTATTTTTCATTTGAACCTCTTGTGTATTATGACAACTCAATTGGCTGTTTGAGTATGTTTTTATCATTTAAACCGTTGAAAATATATCCAGATATACAGTATATATATCTAGATATACATTATATATATATCCAGATATACTTTATATATATATATATATATATATATATATATATATATATATATATATATATATATATATATATATATATATATATATATATATATATATATATATATATATATATATATATATATATATATATATATATATATATATATATATATATATATCTGGATATATATTATATATATATCTGGATATACATTATATATATCTGGATATACATTATATATATCCAGATATATCTGGATATACATTATATATATTCTATATACATTATATATATCTGGATATACATTATATACATTATATATATCCAGATATTCTATATAAAATAAAAAGCATGTTGAGACCCGACCGTCTCAACCTTACATTCAGACAATACTGAGCCGAGCCCTATGCTTATTTGTTTGAATTCTCAAAACATCTTATTTAGTTGAGTTGATGTATTTTATTTTTAAACCACTTATGTATTAAGAGTTCATAACAACCAACTAATATTGTATCAATCTTTTTTATTTTTCATTTGAACCACTTGTGTATTATGACAACTCAATTGGCTGTTTGAGTATGTTTTTATCGTTTCAACCGTTGAAAATATATCCAGATATACACTATATATAGATATACATTATATATATCCAGATATACTTTGTATATATCTGGATATACATTATATATATCTGGATATACATTATATATATCCAGATATTCTATATAAAATAAAAAGCATGTTAAGACCCGACCGTCTCAACCTTACATTCAGACAATACTGAGCCGAGCCCTATGCTTATTTGTTTGAATTCTCAAAACATCTTATTTAGTTGAGTTGATGTATTTTATTTTTAAACCACTTATGTATTAAGAGTTCATAACAACCAACTAATATTGTATCAATCTTTTTTATTTTTCTTTTGAACCTCTTGTGTATTATGACAACTCAATTGGCTGTTTGAGTATGTTTTTATCATTTAAACCGTTGAAAATATATCCAGATATACAGTATATATATCTAGATATACATTATATATATATCCAGATATACTTTATATATATATATATATATATATCTGGATATATATATTATATATATATATATCTGGATATACATTATATATATCTGGATATACATTATATATATCTGGATATACATTATGTATATCTAGATATATATCTGGATATACATTATATATATTCTATATACATTATATATATCTGGATATACATTATATACATTATATATATCTAGATATTCTATATAAAATAAAAAGCATGTTGAGACCCGACCGTCTCAACCTTACATTCAGACAATACTGAACCGAGCCCTATGCTTATTTGTTTGAATTCTCAAAACATCTTATTAAACCACTTATGTATTAAGAGTTCATAACAACCAACTAATATTGTATCAATCTTTTTTATTTTTCATTTGAACCTCTTGTGTATTATGACAACTCATGTGAGAACAGCGGTACTAGTAGTTAGCTACCAATCATCGTATATCGGTACTAGTAGTTAGCTACCTATCATTTGGTCAAAAAACAAACAACTAGTCACACATTTGGTGGAACACTTGTTTTATACGAAACTAGTAAGACGATTTGTCAAACACTTGGTCTACACTCTACACGTAGATAGCTCAATATATTTTCAGCAAAAAAAAATACACGAAACTAGTGAGATGTTTTGTCGAACAATTGGTCTACTACTAGATAAAATTTCAGTTAAAATCACATCTCAATTAAAATAAAACATCGTTTAAACTCACATCTCGATCAAAAGATAAACTTAAAACAAAATTTTGCAGCTTTTTAAAGAATATAATTATAAAAACTTAAAACAAAAGATAAACTCACTCCAAAACAAGCGATTCCCAAGCTGCCTCGACGCATGAACTCATAAACCAAAATCCGGCGTGCATCTTCCAAACAATACCCGATCAAATTCACAAGACTCTAATTGCTTATATACTGAGCAAAAAAATTACCAGTATTTCAATCATGGCGTTAAAAGTTGATAACACAAATGGAATAAGTACTAATCAGAGGGTCACCAACCAATCCCTGTGACATTAAAAGCTTTCTTGATTAAGCTAATTAACAGCAATAACAATCCCGGTTTCAGATTTTGCAGCCGCAAATCGTTTCTTATCAATCGACCTTTTAAAAACTGCCTCAAAGCCCCCTTAACCAACACGCTGTCGAGCCGGAAATTTCGGATGGCAGATCGTAGATCGGAGTATTTGAAGCTCTTCATATTTGTAGATTGCAAGATCTGTGTTTGATGAGAGTGTAGACTGTAGAGAGAGAAATGTTAGTGAACTGTGATTTTTTTGCTAGGTTTCTGATTTTCATATTATCACTTTTCGTCCTTCCGTTTAATTTTACCTTTTGACAATATTAGTCCCTCCGTGTTTTTTATTCTAAGATCTGGTCTTAACTTTTCAACGGTCCAGATCGGTCCCTTAGTTTCCATGAAAATACAAGTTTGTATAATAAACCAACTCTTCATAAATACACCTGTGGTGGTCATAGAACGAACAACACAAAAGATTCACTGCAAGTCTGAAACCTATGAGACAAGTTCTTACATGTAGATCTGAGTCCTACCTAAGCATATTAATGTAGGTAACTTCAAATTTTGTCCAACAATAACTAGGCAAGCCTCGTGAACCCTGTAATCATTTATCAAGAACACTGTAATTTGGTTTCTGTTGTAAAATAATCTAAAATTAAACATACACCTCAACGTGTATAAGACTAATCTTATAAACAATAAGGGACATGCGTGGTGCCCCTAATTAACCCGCACGCTAGCTGAGACCAGATTTTTAGAGGTGGTTAGGTCATATAGTGATGATTCTCAAATAAAATCCGGTTGCGACTGGTTACATATATAAAGGTGTCGAAGCTGTTCTAGCTGATTTTGTGTGTAATATTTTCTTGCCATATGCTCTTAGTTTACAGCTTTTGAAACTTTAGCTACAGACTAGACAAAATGCTGATATCAAGATTGAGAAGTGGTGAACAAAGGTCGATCACTTTGACTTATCCTGAGTTTTGGAGGGGTGTGCAATCGGTGCGCTGACACACACAGGATTAGCACTTAAAAAAGGCTATATTTTCAGTAATTTTACATATAAACACATATATTATTAAACGAGTGATATAATTAAGTTATAAATGATTTCTTTCTAATTTACAAGTGTCTTATGACTTGTTTATTATTCTCACATAGGACCATCGAAAACCAGCCACGAGACGACTCTGGCACCTATCAACCGCTTAAATCCTCATGTTCAATATTATCACTGTGTAGGTGTGGTGTTGTTCATGACACCCGTTCGATTTCCCTAATACTTTTTCCACTATTCCATTCCGGCATGTTTTGAATCAGGCCAAAACTTATTTATCAAACTTCATATTAGAAATGTTTGTAAAATTAGTTGCACCTACACCAGATAACATCATAATGAAATTGATTGGTTGGAATTTTGGATCATGGATGTTTAGCTTCAGGGGATTAGTTTAGTGCAAGAATGGATGACGTAGAAAACGGAAAGTTGCTATACAGGTTACAGTTTAGTTTAATAGTAGAAATTTTATAATATCGTCACATGATCTCTTCTTAAACGTAAATATAGGTGCATATATAACCAATGGTGCTAGCTAATATTTATCTCACCATGCGTTGGCCTGTCCCCGGTATTAGTTAAGTGGATATAAGAATTTGGATAATCTAATTTCAGGAACGTGCTTCCAAAAAAGTAAGAAAGAACTAATCTCAGCCGTTCATTCTTAAAAACTTTGGATGGCTGAGATCATATCTTGAAGGGTATTTTCGTAATTTCACAACTTAATAAATTTATCAAACCGCTTCCCCCAAATCCTTTCCTCCGTCATTTCATTTCACATCTTCTCTATCCTTTCTCTTCCAAACCGTAACCCTAACCCCCAAATCTTATGATCTAACCATTCGATTATGGATATTCGAGATGAAATCAGTGCTTCTAAAGGCGATCCGGTGCCTGAATCGTCTTTGTTTGGTGTTTCCGATGCAATCACCTATCCGAATCAACAGATTGGTAAGTTTTTTAGGGCTTTTTGCTTATTCTTTCTTTTTTCTTATTTTTATGTTGCTTATTTGACTTATTAGCTGCTTATTTAGTTTTTAGATGTGGCTGTTATATTTTTGATTTATTTGATTGAATGATTTTTTTGTTTTTGAATATGTTTTTGATGTGTTATAATTACGTGTAATTATGTATAATCTCATGGTATGTAGTTGCTGATTTAAATGGTGACATGTTAGTTGTTTTCCTAAAGTTTTATAGATATTCTGTGTTCATAGCGTCTCTGTGTATGTTAAACCAAATGGTTCTATGATTTGAGTGTCAATTTTACGATTGTTGGTGCATTCTGCTTGTACCTTTTTCCTATAAAACTGGTGGAGATTAGGCTAGCAGAGTGTGAATTTGTGACTCTTGCAGTTAAGGATAGGTTAAGAGCGATAAGGCAGTCATTGGTTGTCAAACTTGATGCGGTTTAATCCAAATATGTGAATATAATTATTTGTGATAATGGAGTGCAAGAGCATGTAGCCGAGGTTCCACCGCCAGCGTAACATGTGGCTGTCACCGAACCTTAGCACACATATACCAATTCCAGCTTGTTAGAAAATGGTGGCAGAATGCATTGATAATACATTATTGTCTTTGTATTCTAAATGAGTAGCCAAAAATATGAAAAATGGGAGGGAGAGGCGCTTTTGTTATTATGTTGATTTTTTATAGTCTGTCATTGTTATTTAGCTACTTTATATGATGATGTGATACTATTTGTCAATGTTTATAAACATTGTATAGTTAACTTTGTATTTAGTATTGGAATTTAAGGTGTTAGTTGTATGATGTCATTTTAATGACCACTTCTATACTTGTAATGTAGAACTAACCGATACAAATTAATATTTTATGATAGCTGTATGTTGTTGACGGGTGTGTTTGTTTTTGTGTGGAATTACATGTGATTCACACATAATTACATGTAATTATACCAGAATTACATGTAATTATGTGTGAATCACATGTAATTCTAATGTGTTTTATGGATTTTGTTAAATGTTGTTTTTTAACAGTTTACTGATGCTATTTTTTTTTTGTTTCAGGTGCTTTTAGCTCTATTGATTTTGGTACCGAGAGACAAGGTATAACTACAAGTACTAGGGTTCGAGGTTCTCCTAGGGGTAGAGGCTCTCGAGGTAGTTGTGGATGTATAGGTAATGATAGTGGTTCTCCTAGTATTTTTTATTCGAGGGGTAGGGGTTTGAGTCCGAAAAATGTATTTGATGGTGTTTGGAGTCTTGATAAGTTAGCTACTGTGTCAGAGGCTGTAGGGGTTGATGAGAATACGGGTGGTCGTGTGAGTTTGAATGCTGCTGGGGGGTGTCGGTGATTGCTGCTTCGAATTTGCTTGAGTTAAGTACGGAGAATACTAGGGATGTTATAGATAATGTGGTTGTTGGTCAGAATGTTCAAGTTCCCACGGAGATTCCAGTTCTACGGAGTGATCCTAAGTTGGCTTCCAAGACGCGTTTGCTAGGTGGGAAGAAAAAATCTAGTCCTGTTCTAAGGTCTTCAACCAAGTCTGCTAACAAACCGGTTTTTGAAGCTTCCAATGTTTCTACTGAGCCGCCTCCCAAGGCTGCTAAAAAGCCGGCTTCTAAGGCTTCAAAGATTTCTGTTGAGTCGCCTTCCAAGGTTGTTGGTAAGAAGGCCTCCAAGCCATCTCTTGAGGCTTCAAAGGTTGCTACTGAGCCGGCTCCCAAGGCTGCTAAAAAGCCGGCTTCTAAGGCTTCAAAGGTTGCTGTTGAGTCGCCTTCCAAGGTTGTTGGCAAGAAGGCCTCCAAGCCCGTTCCAAAGCCTGCTGCCAAGAAGTCCTCGAAGCCTGCTACAAATCCTGCTTCCAAGGCGCCGGTTAAGCGCAAACGTGATGTTGACTCTGTTGTTCACATAGAAGATGATAGGCTTGGTAAGCGAACAGCTAATGTTAAGCTTCATGATGTGAAACGTAAAAGGGAAGTTGAGTTGGATGATGAAGCAATTCTGGATGTAAAGGATATCCCTTCTTTATTGAAAATTTGGAAGTTGGCTAAAACTGAAGAAATAGGAGAAGGCAGTGGTGTCAACAAAAGAATAAAAAAGGAAAAAGAGTTGTTGCCGGAAGAAGTTGCTCACAAAAAGTATCTTGACTCTTATCCATCAATTCGTCCAAAGGCGGCTGCTTCTTCACTTTTTTCTGCTATTCATGGATGCCATGGAGTTAATATGAAGCGTTTTTTAGCACATATGGGTTTTATCTCACTCTATGATGTTCAAATTGATAAGTTACCAGGAACGATAGGAAGGTATTGTATTCAACGCTTTGATGCAGAAACATCTACTTTCAATTTGGAAACGGGTGCCACAATTAAGGTAAATGAAGAGAAAGTCCATGAAATGTTAGGTGTTCCTTTGAACGGACAATCTTTATTTTCTTTAGAAGAGAGACCGTTGGATGATAAGTTTTTTAAGCATTGGTTAGGACAGTTTTCCCCAAAAAATAGGAAGGATATAAGAGTTCCTGATATAGCTGCCAAGTTGGTTTTGTCTAAGAAAGATGACTTCCTTTTTAGAGTCAACTTTCTTACTCTGTTTACCAATACAATGGGCAAAGTTGATGCTTTAAATGGTCAAGTATGCTTGGATGTTGTTAGACGTATTCGAGAAGATACAGATGCTTCTAAGATAAACTGGTGTGAGTACGTATACAAATGCTTACTAGACTGTAAACTTCCCGATAAACCAACAAATCCTTACCTTGGCCCGTTCACCTTCTTAATTGTAAGTTTGTACCTTTCTTTGAATTTATGTTGAATTACATGTAATTTCATGATGAATTACATGTAATTTTCTTTGAATGTTTTTGTTTAATTTTTTAAATTAAATAAAGTCTTGTTATTTACATGTCTTTTTTTCCAGCTTTTGTATTTAGATTCCACGAAGTTCGATAAGTTCCATGTTCTTCGAGATCGCCCGGCTATCAAAAGCTGGAGCTCAATTTTAATGAGAAAAAGAGAGCAACTAGAGCTAGATGGACAGGTTTTGGGTCTTTTAGAATTGAATGAAGAATGGACTAAAGATGAAAATCAAAGAACATAAGGTTTTGTTACTCGCAATCATTCTTCTAAAGAGGTACTTATACCAGAAGGTTTATTTTTTCTTTTTACATAATTACATGTAATTCACACAGAATTACATGTAATTATACCAGAATTACATGTAATTCTGTGTTAATTACATGTAATTATATCAGAATTACATGTAATTCATTGAACTGTTATCTTTGAGTATCATTTGATATAAATCATAAACTTGTATAGGATTTGTATCTCTAAGCTGAAGAAAGTTTTAAAGTAATTTGTCTAGAGAGATGTACTTTGGAAGAGTACTTGTTGGTAGGTGCTAGAGAATATCCGGATGATCCTAAGTTTCGTGAGCTTCATAAAAAGTATTACACATTTTTTCAAAATCCGAATGAATATGAATATCCAGAGGATGATGATGATGAGAGCGATGATGAGAGCGATGATGAGAGCGATGATGAGAGTGATGATCCTAAAGACGATAATGATGATCCGAATGATGATGATGGTAGTACGGTTAGTGACGGGGACGATGAAAATGATAAGACTGGTAGTGGTGCTGTTGATGAGCATAAGGATGGAAATGGTGGTAGTGGTGACGATAATGTGCAGAATGACAATGAGAAGCTTGCCAGTGATGATGAGAAGATTCCAAGTGATGACGAGAAGATTCGTACTGACGATGAGAAGATTCCTAGTGAAGGTGAAAAGATTCTTAGCGAAGATGATCCAATTATTTCGGAAATTCCTCCTTTGTTTGGGAATGTTTTCGATAAGGTGCCTACTATTGAAGAGACCATTGTTCAAAAAGAAACAGATGTTGAAAAAGAATCCGCTGAAGTTCAAGTTGATGAAGATTTTGAGATAATGAGTACACCGGACTCTTTTTCACAGTGGTTAGATGAAAACATAGAAGAGGTTGGAAATGAGATTAATCGCCTTGCCGACGAGTATTTTTCTGTAAGTTTCAAACTTTTATTAGTTTGTTGTTCCAAATTTTATTATTTTTTAATGTATATTAAGTATGTTTTTTATTATTTATTCAGGCTCAACATGGTCGACATGTTGATCCAGCAGAGAATGCTCTGGATGATGCCCTTGTTGATGAGAAAGCACCTTCTACTCCTGAAAAACTATCGGTTCGTGTTTTAAGCCAAAGTCCTAGTCCTAGTCCTAGTCCTGGAAAGCGAGTTGGGAAACCTTCGGTATTCTTGATATCTCCGTATGTGAATAAAAAGACAAAAGTTCTCCCCAAACTTACTAAAAATGAGTTTCTTCTGGGCTCTAGTGTGTTCGCAATGCAGGGTGATAAGGAGTGAGTTATTTTCATTTTCGTTAAATATAAATTAATATTTATTCAATTAGAGTTGCATGTAATTCTGCTATAATTACATGTAATTATACCAGAATTACATGTAATTCTGCTATAATTACATGTAACTATACCAGAATTACATGTAATTCTGGTATAATTACATGTAATTATAGCAGAATTACATGTAATTATAGCAGAATTACATGTAATTCTGGTATAATTACATGTAATTACATGTAAACTACAAGACAATGTTTTTTATGTATTTTATTTTTTTCTTTAACAGAGAATATGTTTTTGAAACATTTTCTGGCCACAAAGTTTACGGAGTACGTTTGAATCTGGAAACACTATCTCCTGGCCTTTGGGTTGATGCAAACGTGCTAGATTGCTTTTCTTCTATTCTGAATTACGAAGAGCGTTTCCGAGATCCCCGAATGCCAATAAGGCACTTCTTTCCAACAGGATGTGTTGTAAGTTAATTTTTCTACACCCAAAGTAAATTTATTATTTCTGTCATAAATTAATGTTTTTTTTTATATTCAGACTCGAGAAATGATTAATGGAGCCTTGAAAACGGATGCTGATATATGGGACCGATTTTCAAAGGAAATTTCTGCTCAATTCGAAAACAATGTTGGTGGTCTGGCCTTAGAAGGCGTTGAATTGGTAAATAGAATTTTATTTTCTTTTTGTTTGGTTATTATTTTTTTTCATTCTAATTTTTGGTTTATTAAAAACAGGCTTTCTTCCCGATCTGCATGTCTGGGCATTTTTATGTGGTTGTCTTCAACCTAAAAGTAGCATCAATGAATGTTCTAGATAACAGTGGGTCGGGAGCACCTTATGATGGAAAGTACAAGGATGTCTGTGATCTTCTTGTAAGTTTCTGTTAATTACTTGTGATTTTCTTGTTAATTACATGTGATTCACATAGAATTACATGTGATTCACATAGAATTACATGTGATTCGTGTTAATTACATGTGATTCATGTTGGATTACAAAATATTTATTTGTCTTTTTTTGTAGAGAGATTTGTTTGCGAGACACTTAAAGTTGTATAATCACAAGAAGCATAATTCCATCAGAAAGTTGAAGAGAGCAAAAACGCCAAAAATGAAGTGGATGACAAAATAGAATTCTCGGGATTATGGAGTCTTCGCAATGCTTCACATGGAGACATATGTTGGCGGAGCAGTTGCGGATTGGGATTGTGGGCTTGTCCCGGAGTCCAGAATGCAACGTGACATGTTGAGACTTTTACGTTTCAAATTTCTTTCTAAGATGCTTCTACATGAGCAAAATTGTCATGCTGATAAGATGCGTCAACTAGCCATGGAGTTTGATAAGAATGAGACTAATCATAAGCTCGAGATACTCTGTCATGCATTAAAGAATAGGCAGGAGCGAGAAAGAGATTAGGTCATCAAAAGTTCTGTGAAGTGTGTTGTATGGATACATTAAGTTATTATGTAGTGGCTTTTGTCTGGATAAAGATGTATGGGTCTTGACTTGTCTGCATATTTTTAGGTTATGTGTTTTGTGGCATGCTTAATCGAACATAACTTGGTTTGTCATGGCTATGTTAAGCTGTTTCAGACAGTTGTTCCAGGTTGTTACATTTCAGATTACCTGTATGTTATATTTCAGTGTCTTTGTGTTATGCATCATTGAACACTTCAATTACATGTAATTGAACACTTCAATTACATGTAATTCACACAGAATTACTTGTAATTCACACAGGATTTCAATTGAGTATAACTTGGTGTCATGGCTATATTTAATGAAGTTAGATCAGATTATGGTTATGTGTTTTGTGACATTGGATTTACTTAGAATTATATTAAATTCATACAGAATCACTCACTGAAATCCCTTGCCACTTACCTTATTCACACAGAATTACATGTAATTCACACAGAATTACATGTAATTCACACAGAATTACATGTAATTCATTTTTATCTTCCCCAAAAAACATAAGTACCTCAACTCTGTCACATGTAAATCAATGGAAATCATATTGATGTTGACCTAAAACGTAAATTACATGTAATGTTCCAATGAATAGATTCTGTAAACTTAAAATAGGTTCTGAAAACTTAAACATAGGTTCTGGAATCTTAAACAAATGTTTTGGGAAATGAAAAAAATGAAGTAAATGAAATCTTATCAAAGCAGAAAATCAAAAGTGTTCAAACATCAATAATTGGTGACACCTTCTTTTTCTTTGCGTTTGGGTTCTTTGGGCAAGTTCTTTTTGTATGCTCACGCGTCTTCACATTACAATATCCACAAACCTTCAATGGTTTCTTTCGAACTTTAAGCGCCTTTTCTCTTCTACTTTTCAATCGTTCTCCTTTTTTTAGTTTTTTTCCATCATTTGGATGGTCTCCTTTGTTTCTAGCCTTCGTTGGATTGTTCACATCTAGATGATCAGGCTCTGAAATAGCAAACAAAGCACCAATAACATCTTCCGTTTTTCTTGAAGGAGGATTAGGCATATCAGCTTTTATTTCTTCATATATCACTTTCAACTTTTCAAGATAAGTTGCCAACCTCTCTTCATCTTTGCTCAATAAGAATAAACAATCATCCACAACAAAATTCACCTCGTTTGAAAGCCTTTCAACGGTTACATTCTTTTCCCCATATCTGTTTATTTGTCTTCGAAGCTCAGGTGGTATTATCTCTCTTGTCCATCTCCTCAAAATGTATTCCTTGGGAATAACATTAATATCACGGTTCTTGAACACACAAAATATGTGTCGACATAGAAAACCATATCGTAGAAAATGTCTACAAGAACAAACCACTGACCCGTCTTCTATAACTCTTAGTACCTTTTTCCAAAACACAAGGAATTTACATCAGAATCACATGTAATTTCATTATTTATTATTTTGTTTAGAATTACATGTAATTATTAAATAATTACATGTAATTCTCAGCATAATTACATGTAATTCTGTGTGAATTACATGTAATTCCTTTAAGAGCCTATTTATTTATTTTTAAAACCTCATGTAAATTATACCTTGTAGTCTATTTCTGTCGCTTTCTCTGCTGCGATTTCCTTGTCTTGTTCTTTTCTAGTTTTGGTGTAAATAGTTCTGTAAGAATTTGCCGCTTTGTCTCTAATGATGAAAGTCTCACATCCTTCACTATTTTGTAAACCTTGTATCGTACAATTCCAGCAAGCAGCATCAATTTCATGTTGAACAAATTCAAATATTGTCTTTGTATATATTCTTGCAGCATGACGTTCAATGTCCAACATTGTTTTATATGTTGGAGCCGCATCAAGCGTTTGGAAGTCCAAATTCTCTTGCCTGTGTCTTTGCCTTTCCATTGCTGATTCGTATGACATCATGAAACCAACAAGTGTTGACCCTTGGCTTGTGAAACTTTTAAAGAAAGAATTTTCACTTTCGGACCTGGAAGTCGTCCTCATCAAGCCAAACAAAGGAGAGTCGATAAAATAAGCGGGAATCCACATTTTTCTAAGATCATACATTTTTTTTCATCCTCTTGTTTTCTTTCAACTCAAATTCATCTATCAGTAACCCCCATCTCTCTTCAAACTTCTTTGGTTCTATGAACATATTCCAAATGAGCCTATCAAATCGTTCTTTGAAAGCCCCTTTGTATATTTCTTCACAAATCTGTTTTGAAGATATAAAGTAATTAGCACCAAAAAAAATATTTTTTTTTTCAAAAATCACATGTAATTCACACAGAATTACATGTGATTAGCATACATTCACTAACAAGGTATTTTTATTCAAAAAATCACATGTAATTTACACAGAATTACATGTGATTTGCATTCAAAACTAACAAAACATTCACACAGAAATAAAGTAGAATCACATGTGATTCTATTATGAATCACATGTAATTCACATAGAATTACATGTAATTCACACAGAATTACATGTAATTCACACAGAATTACATGTGATTCTATCATGAAAAATAGTTTCTAACTTGAACAAAAATACCTTAGATGGGATCTTTTGGGAAATGTGCCACATGCATAGTCTGTGTTTTGTTATTTTAAAAACGGCTTCAATAGCTCTCTTCATGGATCCATCCTGATCGGTTACAATCATTGTCGGCTCTTTTCCAACGGCGGACAAAAATGCTGTTAGCAACCACGTATATGATTCGGTATCTTCATGTAAAATCATTCCCGAACCAAGTGTCACACACTTTCTGTGATTGTCGATGCCAGTGAATGGTACAAACTTCATGTTGTACCTATATAACATAGCAATGTATTAAAATCTACATTCCTGAATCACCTGTAATTCTACCAAGAATTGCATGTAATTCTGTGTGAATTACATGTAATTTAAATATTGTCTTTGTAATTCTAATAGAAATACATCTGATTAGTATTACATGTAATTCACACAGAACTACATGTAATTCACACAGAATTACATGTAATTCACACAGAATTACATGTAATTCACACAGAATTACATGTAATTCACACAGAATTACATGTAATTAACTAATAAAAAAGTATAAACATACAAGAATTACAAACAATTAACTTACCTGTTAATATTGAAGGTTGCATCAAAAGATACTATGTCTCCAAACTCTTTGTAATAGCACTTTGCAACTTCATCCGCCCAAAACATCGCAACGAGTTCATCATTTTCTACCTTATATTCAAATGTAAAGTTCAGCACATACAACTTTCTGTTTTCCATTTTGTTTATTAGCATTTGTGCATCATTTTCCCCAATAAATTCAGTAACATCCCTCTGAGCATTCTTAAAATCAGCGGTTGTCCCATGAACATATTCATCACCACCTTTGATACTACTTAAGAAGTTGTGAGCACGCGTTGCACCAAGTTTATTTGCTGCAGCTTTTACAACACATCTTTTCGGCTTGAGGCATTTTTCGTTGTTTCTTTGTATAGTGTTGGTACACCTCTGGTAGAAGATGGTGGTTGTGTTTTGCTATAAATTGTACCAACTTGTATTTTCCGGTAACAATATTCAACTGTAACTTTATCTGAGCTTTACAACCAGTCACGTGGTGTGTTGTGTTTCTGATTTGTTTACCTTTATTTTTTGGATCCAATGTGTCAAAATCAACACGTGTTGGTTTTCCTCTTTTGTTACAAGTAATGTACTTGTGTTTTACCATTCCTGATTTTGTTTTACTTTGTCCCGATTTTTTAACTTCAAAGCCTCCCTTTTCAGCATAATTTGAATACATATCAAAAGCTTCTTCCAATGTATCATAAGTATCTCCCACTTCTGGTATACGAATTCCATGTACACGAGGCTCCCAATTTACTGATCCACCGGGTGTTTCATCTTGCGCAAAAACTGTTGCTCTTGGGGTTTTCATACCTGTATTTAAAAAACAGAACTACATGTAATTTTCATTCGACACTAACAAACCATTTTAATACAAAAATTACATGTAATTCACACAGAACTACATGTAATTTCCATTCAACACTAACAAACCATTTTAATACAAAAATTACATGTAATTCACACAGAACTACATGTAATTTCCATTCAGCACTAACAAACCATTTTAATACAAAAATTACATGTAATTCACACAGAATTATATGTAATTTCCATTCAACACTAACAAACCATTTTAATACAAAAATTACATGTAATTCACACAGAACAACATGTAATTTCCATTCAACACTAACAAACCATTTTAATACAAAAATTACATGTAATTCACACAGAACTACATGTAATTTCCATTCAGCACTAACAAACCATTTTAATACAAAAATTACATGTAATTCACACAGAATTACATGTAATTTCCATTCAACACTAACAAACCATTTTAATACAAAAATTACATGTAATTCACACAGAACTACATGTAATTTCCATTCAACACTAACAAACCATTTTAATACAAAAATTACATGTAATTCACACAGAATTACATGTAATTTCCATTCAATACTAACAAACCACCTTTTTTCAAAAATTACATGTAATTCACCCAGAATTACATGTAATTTTCATTTAACACTAACAAAACAACCTCAGAACGATAATTTACCTGGAAAACCATCTTTTACTTTTTCTGAAGAACACTGTTCTGATGCATCACTTTTATTCAAATCAAGCTGAGAAACCACTACCATAACGTCATCTAAATCAGGTTCATCCATTTTTCTGATTGATTAGGGTTCCGGCGAGTTTTTTTATTTTCCAGCGAGGGTTATGGTTGCCGGCGAGGGTTACAATCTTTTATGAATAAGGTTTTATGAATATATAGGTTATAGATTTGTGTTTCCGGCGAGGTTTTTGTTATTTATATATCTTTCCGGCGAGTTTCCATTTATTCCGGCGAGATGGATTTTTGGATCTGAGTGTCTGTTAGATCAGGAGGTGAGATCGGGGTTGTTAGAGAGAGAAAGTGGGTGGGTTGTGTGTTTTTTTTATTGTTTATATATGATGTGTGTTTTTAATATGGATGGTTGGATGATAGAAAATTGGAGGGCCCAGATTCGTTCCTTCCTTCTTTTTTGGATACCTTTTTTATGAGGATCTCGACTCGGTTAATTATACTTATACCGAAACCATAAAATCACATATGTAATGGTGTAAGTCGGGATGGCAATAAAATCCATACCGATGGGATCCAAAAGTCGAACCCGTTTTGATTGGAGAATAAAGAAGTTGACAGGGGATAGGAATGGGATGAGGAATCCATGATACTAAAAATAGGGATGAAGACGGGGGTGGTAATGTCTTTTGAGTACTTAAACTTCTACCCGGAATATTTTAAGTATAAATATATCATTGTATAATTGTATAATAGAGTTTTAATTATATTTGCTTTTTTATGAGTTGATTTGACAATGTATTTACTTTTCATAATTTGATTTTTGTTTCAGCTTGTCATTGTATGAAATATGCAAAATTATTTATGTAGTTATTCATATTTAACTACCTAATTTTTATGTTCGTTTAATGTTTAATATATTTTTTAAGATGCAATAGTAGCTACATTTAAGGTAAATTTACATGAGAAAAAAAATTTATCCGATCTTTGATGGTATCCCCATCGCCAATAAGGATGGGGATGGGATTGCGATTTTGATCCCCATCAGGTATAAGGCCGGGGATGAACAGTTATTGAGATTCGGGGATGGGGATAGGAAACATGATTCTCGACCCTACCCGACCCGACCCATCGCCATCCCTAGGTGTAAGGCCGGTAGAAGTGTAACGTGGGTTGGAGGTGGTTTTCCACGTGGTAAAATTCACACGTAAGTTATCGGTTTTCATCCAAAAATTTACCCTTGAATTTTTGTTCCCAGACGTCCAAAAAAGCACAAACGGCCACGTACTCAAACACATTTTTTACCTATAAAAACCATTTTTAAAACAACACAAATATCACTTTATAAATCTTATCCAATTAATCACTCTAAAAATGTCCGATGAAAAATATGGGAGTACAGTAAAAGAACGTACGATAACGTTAATGGAAAATAAAAGTTGATATGCTCTTAAGTATGTCGATTTGTTGGAGTGTACAATAGCATGATGCATATGGCGGTCGAGAGTGAAGTTGGCGACGAAGATTACATCAATAGGTCACTTGAGGACTATGAAGCTGAGTTTGGAACGAAATATCGTCATTGTTGGGATGTTTTAAAAGGTAGTAAAAGGTTTCAGAGTGATGAGGTTGTGAGATTTTTTGAAAAATCTCAAGGCGGCATCAGCAGCAGCTAGAGGTCCAATACATCAGAGTCTGTAGACGTAAACATAAATCAAAATGTTTGCGACGATAAGGTGGAAAATTTTCAACGACTAATCGACATGGATAGAGTGAAAGGTATGAAAAAGAAAGTGAACCAAGCATCAAGCTCGTGAAGTGCGAATGACGAAGAACTGGCAAAGATGATGTTATCCGAGATGATGAATATAGTCCAAGAAAAACGATTATCATTTATAAAAATCAACAGGAGGGAGCTTGCATGTCGTGAAGTCAACCTCGACACTTAAAAATAAAGGAAAATCGCGAAAAGCCTGAAATCACGAAGTTTGTAACATCCCGATTTTTACTTTACGCAGCGGAATATCAATTTGGGGTATTACTTCATGAAACACAAGTCATAATAATAGAAAACAACTCAAAAGGATGTTTAAATCAACTTTCTTAATATATTATGTAAAAATCAGAGTTTTACAATATTAGATTCCCAAAATCTAGAATAATAATTTCAAGCCCGTGCCTCTTCATGCCATCCTTGTGCTGCTCCATGCTATCAGTCACAATTACCTGGAATATATGCTTAAAAGTCAACACAAAGGTTGAGTGAATTCATAGGTTTGTAATAACAATTTTGAATACATGTCTACCAATTCGAGCCACATTACTATTCGCTCACATAAAATAATATTTTATTACACTAAGCTCATATATCAATACTAACGAGAATTCACCAAAGTGACCATCATGACAGGATATCATGACAAGTAACCTACAGGTCCAGGTTACCCATTAATCCTAATAAAGTATGCTCGATTACCCACATGAACGGGTAACACAAACAGGATTCGTTAAACCCAAATAGATCTATTTACATTATTAGCGCACACAAATGTGTTTAATGACTCATGAAATTTGGGAAACAGTTTGGGCACTTGTGCAATAACATATTTCAGTAAAATCATACAGTTCAAAAACACATGTATTCCAGTTTTAGCATATATCCCCCTCACGGGTTTTCAAATCATTTAGAAAGCATTTAAAAGTGAGGCTATGAACTCATTTAGTAAGCATTGTTGAAATGCACTTCTGCAATTCGTCAATTAGCATACGGCATTGTTCCAACTATTTTAGTTGAATATCTGCAAATGGCTAAAAGAACTTCACGGGAGAGTCTTGATCATTTTTGTACTGCTATAAGGGAGGTTTATGGGCCAAAGTATATGATAAAACGCATGGTGAGTAACGTTGAATTACTATATCAACATCATGAAGAGAAACACGGTTTCTCGAGGATGCTAGGAAGTCTAGACTACATGGATTAGAAGTGGTTTGGTTGTCTGTACGCCCATAAAGGGCACTTTGTTAGGCGTGATCATGGACCGAATCCGTTCATTTTGTTGGAAGTTGTTATGTCGCAAGACTTGTGGATATGACATGCTTTCTTTGGTGTTTCTGGGTCTAACAACGACATCAATGTCTTACATCAATCTCCTTTGTTTAACGATTTTAAAAAAAGATGAGCGTCAGAGATTCCTTTTACGGCTAACGGCGTTACTTATCTATTTGGATACTATCTTGTTGACGGGTATATCCCGAATTAGTTCCACTCGCTAAGACGATTCTGGAACCCTCTAACGATGGCCACAATCGAATATTGTATAAAAAGAAGCAGGAATCGGCAAGAAAAGATGTGAAACGCGCGTTTAGTGTTCTATAAAAAATGAGCCATAATCGCCAATCCAGTACGTGCGATGACACTACAACAATTCTGCATCCTAGGGACGACTTATTCGTCCCTAGGGTGTCACTTTTTCATCCCTAAACCCCTAGGGACGACTAAGTCGACCCAAGGGGGTTGTGCCCAAAAAATCGTCTCTAGATTTATAGGGTCGACTTCCCCTTTGAAACCTAGGGACGACCAAGTGGGTCTCACAGCCTTTCCACTGAAAATATTGACTAACCTAGGGACGACTGCCCTTTGAAACTTAGGGTCGAAAAAGTCGTCCCTAGGTTTTTAATAAAAATAACCTTTTTTTTAATTTTTAATAAAAATTCTTTTTTAATAGCTTTTAATAATTAATAAAATCATTTTTAGGAAAAAAAATAAAATAAATATAATCCTAGGGACGACTTAGTCGTCCCTAAGATTTTCAAAGTTGCCCAGATTTTAAATCTAGGGACGACTAAGTCGTCCCTAGGTTTAAAATCTGGGCAACTTTGAAAAGCTCAGGGACAACTAAGTCGTCCCTAGATGTACCTGGGGGCGGAAAAAAAAACATGCCAATTTTCCAGTTTCCATATTTTTCTCGGTAAATCCACATTTTAGAAACAAGGTTTCTGTATACAATAATTCCATAACTACATATATCCATAACTAATTGAAAAAAATGATATGAAAATAACACCGAAAAGGAACAAAAAACTGAACAAAAACTTATTTTCAACTTCATAACATCCAACGTCTTTGTTCGAAATCAATTCAACGCTTTTGATCACCTCTAGGATTACTCGATATCCTTAATTTTTCACTGCAAAAAATAAAACTCATGTTAGTTCTTATTGATTCTCCATGCTATTAATATAATTAAAGACAAATTTATAAAAAAATTAATGTGAGTAACATTTGAACCATTTTCATCATGGCCTGCAATAAGAAGAGATACCCCAAAAGGCCGTAATAAGTGTGAAAACACTTATCCTTTTACCACTTATTTCCAATAATAACAAGACCAAAACGTGTATTTTATGTCGTAAAAGTCGGAATTATGCGTGGTTTGTGTTTTTATTGTGTTTTAGGACCAAAATATGAAAAAGGAAGAAAACACGGGCTTTCACGGGCTTTTATCGAAGAAAACGGGAAAAGACGAAGTCAAAAGATCAAGAGTGCAAAAAGAACGGAAGTCCAAGACCTATTCTGAAGATTTATCGAAGAAAAAGTCTAAAGACGGAAGTTTAATGAAGTCGAAGAACCTAAGTCTAATAGAAGAAGAAAATTAAAAGACAAGTTCAAATCCCGAGACGACATTGAGAAAAGACAAAGAATTAAAGTCGAGTCGAGAAGACGTGAAGAAAGAAAGAAAGAAGATGCAACACATGCACTCCTTCCACTTTTCCTATAAATACCCTCCTAATACAAATTAGGAGGGAGTTAGTCTTTAATTTTTAGTTTTTCATTTTTTGCACTTTTCTTTCTAGTTTTAGAGAGAGAAAGTTCTAAACTTTCTCTCACTAAGTTTCATCTTTTCTTTTAATCTTTCAAGATTAAACATATGTGTATTGCTTATTTCATTAATCAAGTCTAGTTAAGCTTTTAATCCTTAATCTCATTCTACCTTTCTTTGATTTTTAGATTGATTTTGGTACGAATTTCATATGATCCGTGTTGTTCTTAATGATTTCGTGCTTAAAAAGTTAATCTTTTTATCATTCCTTAAATTTTCATACGAATAAGCTTTGAGATATTTGTGCTTATTGGCTTATTTTTATGTTTAGCTTATTTACTTTTTAAAAGTTTTCTTTAAAAGTTCATCTTTTTGTTGTTTGATTAAAAAGTTTCTTTATTTTAAGTTTAGATAAGTTGATATTAGTGCTTATTTGATCCGGTTCAGTTTTGGTTCGTTCTAGTTTTGGGAATAAGCTCATCATAATAGCTTATTTCTTGGCTTTTTACCGAATCCCACATATATCGGAAAGGGTACAAGCCCCTTTCCGATCTGCGTATTCCGACCAGCCACCACACACCCTTATTCCAATCGTCTGATCGGATTAGGGTTTACACATTCCGACTGTAGCCGTCTTGAGCATTCCGATTGTGAGTTTTTGTTTAGTATTCCGATCAGGACCATTATTAGCATATTCCGATTAGAGTCTTTATCCCATATTCCGATCTGACTCCATTTTGTAACATTCCAATTGGTGATTTTTGCTATATTCCAATTAGAGTTATTCCTAAACATTCCGATTGGGGGTTATATTCAGTATTCCGATTTGTTCATTTCCAACATTCCGATCACCAGATCGGAATACATTCCGATCTGGACCTGTTTGGCCACATTCAGATTGTGGGTTTTGAGTGATATTTTGATTAGTGTCTTTCTCCTATATTCCGATTAGGGCTTGTTTGGTTTATTGCTTTTATAAAATTTCTAAGTGTTAGTTTTATTTAGTGTGCTAGTACTTTTCTAATATTGCCTTTAAGTTCTCAAGCATTAGGTTTTAACTCGTTTCATTTAGTTTAATCTTTAAAACTTCTACTTTACTCAACGACACTTACTTATTTGCTATTAGTTAAAAATAGATAATCAACCAAACCATTCTCTTGTTCACCAAAAGACGATTGAGTCGCACTTTAGATCAGTAATCAATTCGAAAAGACTTGGGACTACGAATTTTGATACTTGGTCGCAAAACTAAGTATTAAATGGCGCCGCTGCCGGCTCTTTTCGTTAAGATTAACGGTTTTTAGTGAGAGACGCATTGAATTTTGGGATCCGTTCTTTGAACGTTATTTTCCTTGCTTCAAAAATTTTCAAAAACCCTAAAAAATATAAAATTCTTCAAAAATACAAAAACAATAAAAAATCATAAAAAGTAATTCTTTTCCAAAAGTTTTGCACCAAAAAGATTATATAGATATTCCCTGTGTATATTTTTTTTTCTGCAGGTGTATGCGTACTAGATCTTCGAACTATTCTGAGCCCGAGACTCGTGAAGATTTAGATATGGCTGGTGTTAATAACAACAATAATAACCCACCTCTACCCAATTTGAATAACAACAACAACAACAACAATGTCCTCCTACCTGATTTACGAACAATGGAGGAATTGTGTCAACCCACCATGAACGGACGCGGAGGCCCGATTGCGCCGATGCACGTCACGGCTCAGGAGTTTTTGTTGAAGCATCATATGATCCAACAAGTGCAAACTAACCCATTTCGCGGAATTCCGGATGATGATGCCAACAAACACCTCGATAAATTCATTACCATCACCCAAAGCATGAAGTGCCCCGGTGTTTCTATGGATGACCTTCGCCTTCAACTTTTTCCCCACTCGCTTTCTCACCATGCCGAAAAATGGTTTGACCGTCTCCCGAAGAATTCTATTCATACGTGGAATGACATGACTCAACGCTTTTTGTCGCGCTACTTCCCACAATCCATGGTCACAAGCCTTCGTAACCAAATCAGTGGATTCATGCAAGACAATGATGAATCGCTCTTTGATGCTTGGGAACAATACAATGATTTGATCGACCGTTGTCTAAATCACAACATGCTCCTTGTCACTCTCATTGATACCTTCTACAATGGTCTCACTTTTCGTGATCGTGACACGATCAACGCCGCCGCCGGTGGTACTTTTATGAAAAGGAGACCGGAGGAATGTAGAGAGTTGATTGAAAACATGACTACTCACCACAAAAATTGGGATTCATCCGCATCCTCAAGATCTAATCAGAGAGTCAATGTTTCTTCTACTACTTCCAATCCTGAGATGACTGAAATTTCTCGACAACTCGCTGAGATGAACAAGAATTTCATGACCATGGCCACAAACCACTTTCAACAAGCTAAAGTCGTTGCTATTTCTTGTGACACATGTGGTGGTCCTCATTCTTACAATGATTGTCCTTCTACTCAAGGCAATTTTTCTGAAAACGTTAACGCGGCTTACGGTACTTATCCCACGGGAGGCTACCAAGCTCGTCCTCAAGGAGACCGTAGCTTGCTAAGTTATCGTTCAAATAACTATCTTGCTCCACCTGGTTTCCCGCCTACAAACCAAAACCAACAACAAAGCTATAACCGAAACAACCAATCCCAACCTCGTGCTACCAATCAATATCAATCCCAAAGAAACCCATACCCAACTCAAGGAAATTCTCAAGCTTACCAAGCTCCACCTCTCAATCAACCGATGGCAGTGAATCAAGACGTCGAGACGTTCATGAAGACTAATCGGGAGATGGTGACGAATCTTCAGAGTCAAGTCATCAACTTGAAGGGCGAAATGGCAAAACAAGGGAGCGATATTAGAGCCGAGCTTAGGAATGACATGGCAAAACAAAGCAATGAAATTCGAGCCGACATCAGAGATTCTTTCAACACTCAAGCGCTTAACATACGTGATATGATCGGTTCACTCATCCAAGGTAATCAACCCTCTTCTTCCGGTACTCTTCCGAGTAACACCGTTGCGAATCCAAGAGGGGAGATGAAAGCAATCACCACTCGTAGTGGAAAAGGTTATATGGAACCCGAGCTTCCTACACCTCCACCCGTGATTGTGAACAAGGAAAAAGAGCAACTTTCCCTACCTCCTTTTCCTTCTACCCCCATTTCGCCACCACCCGTGGTTGTGAGTGATCCTACTCCCTTAAAGCCTTCTTCTTCATCCAATATACCTTATCCTTCAAGGTTGAGGAAAGAGAAGCAAAAGAGCAAGGATGATATTCAAGTTTCAAACTTTCTAAAAATGTTTAAACAATTGAATTTTAACATCTCCTTCGCCGAGGCTCTCGCTCACATGCCCAAATACGCTAAAATGTTTAAAGATCTTCTAAGTGACAAGGAGAAGCTTCTTGACATTGCTCAGACCCAACTTAATGAGAACTGCTCCGCAGTGCTCTTAAGGAAATTGCCCACCAAACTTGGTGATCCGGGTCGCTTTTTGATTCCTTGCAACTTCCCGGGAGTAGAGAATTGCATGGCCCTAGCCAATCTAGGTGTCAGTATAAATTTAATGCCTTTAAGTGTTTGGAAGCAATTATCTCTCCCCGAGCTAGTCCCCACCAAAATGACTTTGGAATTAGCCAACCGTACGGTTGCTTATCCAGTGGGGATAGCCGAAGATGTCTTTGTTGGCGTTGACAAATTCACCTTCCCGGTGGATTTTGTCGTCGTTGACTACGAGATGGATCCTCGTGTTCCATTAATCGTTGGACGTCCCTTCCTGAGGACCGGTCGCACTCTCATTGATGTAGCAGCGGGCGAAATAATCATGAGAGTTGGTGACGATAAAATTGTCTTCAACATGGGTAAGATTTCTAAGCAACCTTATTCATATGAGATTGTTAATGCTATTGATGTTCTCGATGAGGCTTGTGAAGAACATTTTCATGATGCTTGCAAAAGTACTCTTTCTTCTCTACCCAATGTTGAGACCGTTGCCTCAATTGCTCCAGCTTTGACTCCTTTTGGAGAAAGTGACTTGGATGATTTCGAAGCTAGCTTGGGTCCTCTCGATATTAAGTATGATAATTCATCCACCGATTGGGATGAAGACATTCGTACTATTGAGAGACTTCTCAGTGAAGACCCATTTTCTCCTCCTTCTCCTAAAGAGGTGACTAATGATGATCCATCGTTAGTTTCACCATATATTGAGGACCCTCCTACTCTTGAGCTTAAGGACCTACCTCCTTATCTTGAGTACGTTTTCCTTGAAGACAACAAGAAGTTACCGGTCATCATCGCAAAGGACCTGAAAGAAGAAGAAAAAGCCCGACTTATCACCGTGTTGAAGAAGCATAAAAGAGCTATCGCTTGGAAAATCTCCGACATCCGCGGAATTGATCCTCACTTTTGCACACATAAAATTCTCATGGAGGACGACTTTAAGCCCACAATTCAAAGCCAACGAAGGGTGAATCCTAAAATCCCTGAAGTCATAAAAAAAGAGGTTATCAAACTTCTTGATGCGGGTATGATTTACCCTATTTCGGATTCACCATGGGTTAGTCCAGTCCATTGTGTGCCTAAGAAAGGCGGAATCACCGTTGTGCCCAATGCAAACAACGAGTTGATTCCTACCCGTCTCGTTACTGGGTGGAGAGTTTGTATAGACTACCGCAAACTCAATGATGCCACGAGAAAGGATCATTTCCCTCTACCTTTTATGGACCAAATGCTTGAACGTTTAGCGGGTAATGAATATTACTGCTTTCTTGATGGTTTCTCGGGTTATTTCCAAATACCCATTGATCCCCAAGATCAAAAGAAGACAACATTCACTTGTCCCTATGGCACATTTGCTTACAAAAGAATGCCTTTTGGCTTATGCAATGCCCCCGGGACTTTCCAAAGGTGCATGTTGGCTATCTTCCATGACATGGTTGAGCAAACCATGGAAGTCTTCATGGATGATTTCTCGGTCTTTGGGGATTCCTTCTCTTCTTGCCTTGCCAATTTGGAACGTATGCTTAAGCTGTGCGAAGACACTCGCCTTGTTCTGAATTGGGAAAAATGTCATTTTATGGTAAAAGAAGGCATTGTGCTAGGACACAAAATCTCTAAAGCCGGTCTTGAAGTCGACCGCGCTAAAGTAGATGTCATAGCCAAATTACCTCCACCTTCAACCGTGAAGGGTGTGAGAAGTTTTCTGGGTCATGCGGGCTTCTATCGTTGGTTCATTCAGGATTTCTCTAAAATCGCTCGCCCGATGACCCACCTCTTGGAAAAAGATACTCTTTTTATCTTTTCCGAAGAGTGTATCGAAGCCTTCAATCTTCTTAAGGATAAGCTAACTAAGGCACCGGTCTTGGTTACCCCTAATTGGGAGCTGCCTTTTGAATTGATGTGCGATGCTAGCGACTTTGATATTGGTGCGGTTTTGGGTCAAAGAGTGAATAAACACTTCCAACCAATCCACTATGCTAGCAAAACAATGACGGGGGCTCAATTGCATTATACGACAACCGAAAAAGAACTTTTAGCTGTTGTCTATGCTTTTGAAAAATTTCGCCCCTATCTTGTTTTATCCCCCACCATCGTATACACGGACCATTCCGCGTTGAAGTACTTGATGAATAAGCACGACTCTAAGCCAAGACTTCTTCGCTGGGTTTTACTCCTTCAAGAATTCAACATTAAAATTCGTGACAAGAAGGGTGCCGAAAACCTAGCCGCGGATCATCTGAGTCGACTTGAGGATCCATATCAAGGGGATCATCCGAACAAAGAGATCAATGACTCTTTCCCCCTTGAGACCTTAATGTCTATAAATCTCAATCTTGATGACACCCCGTGGTTTGCGGACATTGCAAACTACTTAGCAGGTGGTATTCTCATCAAAGGGTTAACATCCCAACAAAAGAAGAAGTTCTTGAATGATGTTAAGACTTACTTTTGGGATGACCCTTATCTATTCAAACAATGTGCTGATCTGATCATTCGTCGATGTGTTGACGGACCGGCAGCTTTTGACATTCTTCAGGCTTGCCACAAAGGACCCACCGGTGGTCACTTTGGTCCCAATTACACCGCTAAGAAAGTGTTTGACTCTGGATTCTATTGGCCCACCATTTATCGTGACGCTCACGAAATGGTTAAGCATTGTGATGCTTGCCAACGCCAAGGCAAGATCACACATAAGGATGAGATGCCTCAAAATTTCATACAGGAATGTGAAATCTTTGACGTATGGGGCATCGACTTTATGAGGCCATTTCCATCCTCCAAAGGGAACAAGTACATCCTCGTCGCAGTTGACTACGTTTCCAAATGGGTTGAAGCCAAGGCTCTCCCTACGAACGATGCAAGGGTGGTTGTGAACTTTTTGAAGCAGCTGTTTGCTCGATTTGGCGTTCCTCGTGCTATCATCAGTGACCGCGAGACTCATTTTTGCAATGATCAATTTGCAAGAGTCATGACTAAGTATGGTGTTAATCACCGTCTTTCCACCGCCTATCATCCCCAAACCAATGGGCAAGCCGAGATATCCAACCGTGGATTGAAGCGAATCTTGGAGCGTACTGTGGGAGAGCATCGCGCCGCGTGGGCCGATAAGTTCGATGATGCTCTGTGGGCTTTCCGTACTGCTTATAAGACCCCGATCGGTTGTACACCTTATCGTCTTGTGTACGGGAAAGCATGCCACCTCCCTATCGAGCTGGAACACAAGGCGCACTGGGCCTTGAAGTGGGCTAACTTCGACATCAACAAAGCCGGTGATCATCGCAAGATTCAACTCAACGAGCTAAATGAACTGAGGAATGAAGCTTATGAGAACTCGCTGATCTACAAGGAGAAGACCAAGATCATTCATGACGTAAAAATCAAGAACCGAGAGTTCCACATTGGTGATCAAGTCTTACTTTTTAACTCTCGGTTGAAGATCTTCTCGGGCAAGTTGAAGAGCCGCTGGTCTGGTCCATTCACCGTCGCCAAAGTCTTTCCATATGGGACCATTGAGCTTTCTCAGCCAAATGGGCCCAATTTCAAGGTGAATGGCCAGCGTTTGAAGCTGTACTTTGGTGAGGACATCTTTTACGAGATGATTCCATCCCTCACCACGTTTCCCATGAACTAAATTTGGGTCGAGTCAGGCTCGTGACTCGATGAACAAAAACAAGCGCTTCTCGGGAGGCAACCCGTGATCTATCCTTTACTGCTTTCATAATAAATGTAGGGGGCGCCCCGTATGTGTTTGTTGTCTTGTTTCTTGTGCTGTGCAGGGATTAAAGCTTCAAAGATCCACCTTGATGACTTTTGACGAACCGTGATACCGTGTTCCCATCTTCCCGGTTCTATCCTAAATTCTTGTGATTCAATATTTCATATTTTATATGTTCACATTGAATTCACTATAGTTGTCCTTTCCTTAGCAAGATTTAAACAAAGTGCACAATGTCATAAGTGTAGGGGAGTTTACTCCCACATGCTTAAACATTGAGGACAATGTTTACCTCAAGTGTAGGGGGGACTTCTATCGAAGTAAGTGGTCTTTTCCATGAATTTGCCCTTATTTTAATCGGAAAACTTGATTTTTCGACATTTTTCAAAATTTTTAATCTATTTTGGCCTAGTTGTATAGTTGTATTTTCCTTTGTTATGTTTATTTTCTTTCCTTGCTATAATAACTTTTCAATAAAGTGGTTTTAAATCTTTCTTAGTCATGAATATTTTGACTCAACCCGAGTTTACTTATATAAGTTTACTCTAGCTAGTATCCTTAACGTGTTTAAGTCAAGTTTTGCTAGGCTTTTATATAGGGAGCTATAAAACGCGAAAGTCTTAACTCTCACGGGTTAAGAACAAGAACTTTTCGTAAGTTCCTATAATTGATCCTAGAGAGTTGTTTATCAAGGGAACTTTAAAATGCGATTTCTAAACTTGAAAAAGTCCAAGAATTTGCAAGATCCTATAGGCGACTCGAAAACCCAAAACTTTGATAGGCTAAGCATCCACGAGTCTCATTCCTTGAGATTTTAAACTGTGGAGAACGAGAGATGATAGAGTCAACTATAAGTTTGGTATTCTTTCGTGAATTTATGTGAGATAATTCTAAGCCTATTCTCCCTTCGCTTGTTAATAAATTTATCTGCAATAAATAAGGTTGTATGATTTAAAAGGTTACTTAGCTTCTAGCCCAAGATCGTTTAAAAGTTGCTCGGTACGGATTAGAGTTCATAGCCAAGGCATAACTTATTGAAGCGGGATGCGAAGATTGGCGAGTCCGAAAAGGCCCTAACAAGGCATGAGGGCTACATTTTGTTGCTAAAGATCCAAAAGTGATATGAAAAATCATTTATCGAAAATCAATATGAAGGATCGAGACACACGACGAAAAGCAAATACTCCCCTAAAGATCATGGAGAATTCTATCCAAAAAGACCCTAACAAGGTATGAGGGTAAATAGATCCAAGTCCTAAAAGGAGGCGGATCGTTGTATATCAAAGTCCAAAATAAAGATTGGAGAAAAATGAAGAAGTCGTGGTCCAAAGATGAAGAATCTCTCAAAACTTCAAGTGAAGAAATTCCTATTATGAAGAGAAGGCCATTATTTCATGAATGTCTCTCAAAGATTCGAAGTATGAAGTCGCTGCCAAATATCGTTCCGAGAAAGGTCTCAAATCGTGAAGCGAGTTATGCCAAGATATGAACTTTATGAGGTCCCGAGAAGCAGTTTTAAAAGATTTTGTCCTTTAGCTAACTATTGATTAAATCGTTCACTTTATTTTCGGCCTAAATAACTATCGAAATAAGTCAAACAATGCATCCTCGTGATCATTCAAGACAAAAATAAAATATAAGAGATACACCTAGGAATAAGGGAGTCTAAGTGAATAATTGGCCCGCATGAATTCGTGTTAGTTTGCTAACTTATAATAACATTGATCTCGTTTTTAAGCTTGGTATGGGGAACGTGAAACTTGAGGGTGATAAACGTTCATGGCTGCCAAAACCAATATAAGTGTTTGATTTCTTTACTTGTTCCTATCTTTTTATGTTTAGTATTTAATAAAGGCCAAGGTGGGTTATTTATGATGGAAAATGTAAACCGTGCTTTAAAATTAATGCATTGCATGAGGGCATTGCAATGGTCAATTGTAGGGGATTTAATAAGTGTGAAAACACTTATCCTTTTACCACTTATTTCCAATAATAACAAGACCAAAACGTGTATTTTATGTCGTAAAAGTCGGAATTATGTGTGGTTTGTGTTTTTATTGTGTTTTAGGACCAAAATATGAAAAAGGAAGAAAATACCGGCTTTCACGGGCTTTTATCGAAGAAAACGGGAAAAGACGAAGTCAAAAGATCAAGAGTGCAAAAAGAACGGAAGTCCAAGACCTATTCTGAAGATTGATCGAAGAAAAAGTCTAAAGACGGAAGTTTAATGAAGTCGAAGAACCTAAGTCTAATAGAAGAAGAAAATTAAAAGACAAGTTCAAATCCCGAGACGACATCGAGAAAAGACAAAGAATTAAAGTCGAGTCGAGAAGACGTGAAGAAAGAAAGAAAGAAGATGCAACACATGCACTCCTTCCACTTTTCCTATAAATACCCTCCTAATACACATTAGGAGGGAGTTAGTCTTTAATTTTTAGTTTTTCATTTTAGGCACTTTTCTTTCTAGTTTTAGAGAGAGAAAGTTCTAAACTTTCTCTCACTAAGTTTCATCTTTTCTTTTAATCTTTCAAGATTAAACATTTGTGTATTGCTTATTTCATTAATCAAGTCTAGTTAAGCTTTTAATCCTTAATCTCATTCTACCTTTCTTTGATTTTTAGATTGATTTTGGTACGAATTTCATATGATCCGTGTTGTTCTTAATGATTTCGTGCTTAAAAAGTTAATCTTTTTATCATTCCTTAAGTTTTCATACGAATAAGCTTTGAGATCTTTGTGCTTATTGGCTTATTTTTATGTTTAGCTTATTTACTTTTTAAACGTTTTCTTTAAAAGTTCATCTTTTTGTTGTTTGATTAAAAAGTTTGTTTATTTTAAGTTTAGATAAGTTGATATTAGTGCTTATTTGATCCGGTTCAGTTTTGGTTCGTTCTAGTTTTGGGAATAAGCTCATCATAATAGCTTATTTCTTGGCTTTTTACCGAATCCCACATATATCAGAAAGGGTACAAACCCCTTTCCGATCTGCGTATTCCGACCAGCCACCACACACCCTTATTCCGATCGTCTGATCGGATTAGGGTTTACACATTCCGACTGTAGCCGTCTTGAGCATTCCGATTGGGAGTTTTTGTTTAGTATTCCGATCAGGACCATTATTAGCATATTCCGATTAGAGTCTTTATCCCATATTCCGATCTGACTCCATTTTGTAACATTCCGATTGGTGATTTTTGCTATATTCCGATTAGAGTTATTCCTAAACATTCCGATTGGGGGTTATATTCAGTATTCCGATTTGTTCATTTCCAACATTCCGATCACCAGATCGGAATATATTCCGATCTGGACCTGTTTGGCCACATTCCGATCCTGGGTTTTGAGTGATATTTCGATTAGTGTCTTTCTCCTATATTCCGATTAGGGCTTGTTTGGTTTATTGTTTTTATAAAATTTCTAAGTGTTAGTTTTATTTAGTGTGCTAGTACTTTTCTAATATTGCCTTTAAGTTTTCAAGCATTAGGTTTTAACTCGTTTCATTTAGTTTAATCTTTAAAACTTCTACTTTACTCAATGACACTTACTTATTTGCTATTAGTTAAAAATAGATAATCAACAAAACCATTCTCTTGTTCACCAAAAGACGATTGAGTCGCACTTTAGATCAGTAATCAATTCGAAAAGACTTGGTTCAACGAACTTTCATATTTGGTTGCAAAACTAAGTATTAGGCCGAGACTGCAAAAAGATTGAAATATTCAGATATCAGCACAGTGAACGTGAGTAACATTTGAACCACATCAGCTATACCCTACTTGCTCACAAAGGCACAAAGGCATAGATGATAATAATTCATAGCAAACTATTGGAAAGCGTGTTTAATACTAATAAGTACTAACCATAGATTCCTCTTCTCCTTCACCAAATCGGAGTGCGAGATCACACAGGACTTGAGTGGTGGACTCAACAGTCATGGGCTCACCATATGAAAACATATGGTTCTGTAAAAAGGAAAAAGAAAAATAAATATCAATGTGTAACTCATTGCGAGAAGAAAAATACCAGCGGGATACTCACCTGGGTCTCGACTCGTGCATGCTCAACGAGTGTACGTGCATCCGCAATTAAACCGCTCATGGCACAGCCAATGTGCTCGTCGATTTCCATAATCTTCTCCACACTACTAGGCTCCTGCAACAACAGACCATAAGTGTGACTTTAATATCAATGAAGTAAAGAATGTAACGAGCAAGAAAAATGACAACATAACAGCACCAGGCATGAATATTTCCCACATTTGAGTATTTGACGGATGCGTAAAAAGAAGTTACATTATAGGTTGGAGTTGTAAGTTTATGCGACCACCCTTTGATGTTGCACGACTGCTAAATTTCATATGAATCATTGCAAAACAGATTGACCATGAACTTAACTATCTCTGTCAAAGTAATTTACTAGCGTCTACAAAAGAAATATGCATTTTAATACATTCAGAAGCAAAGTGTCTCAATGTTCTTTACTACATGACATAATGCAGTAACCCCGCTCACATTAAACATTAGTAAGCAAACAAGGGAAGGCATCATCTACTGCAACCAAAAAACGTAAATTCCTATGTTTCAAAAATACAGTGTACATCCTCACATGATTGATTCAGAGAAATTAGCTTAAAGAGGGCTTCATCTACTGCAATGCAGATCACGCCATACCTCACATTTGATTGCTAAATGAAGACTAATTGAAAGCCTCGTCTGCTGATCACAACAATTTATCACCCAACTCATCGCCCATACAGCTCTCTCATTTCCTATTACTTTTATTCTATCTTGTTAATGCATAATTTGTGTAAGAGCACAGAAGCCCCATATGTCATTGCTCTCAAGCTACATTACAAAAGGGTTCTTAGCAGGGCAAATTACAAAAAAAAAACCCGGATATTTTAAAACTACATTTTTTCCTCCACCCGTGTAGCCCTAAACTATGATTAACTAAACACGGAAAGCTTATCCTGTTTTAGACTATTAGAACTTAGCTTGCTGTAAAAGCTAAAAACAACCACCTTAACATCCAGCTAAACGTGCCATTAACAATATAAAGCGGAAAAGACGGAAACGAAAGAGAAAAGGGGACATACCAAGAGGGGCGAGGTGATACGTTTTTCGACAGCGAGAACAACGCCCTCTTTCGTCTTCAACCCAATAGCAGTCGAACCCAGTTGTATTTCATCAATTCATCACCCATTAATTAATCACCAAAACAAAAAACATTAAAAAATAAGAATGAATAATATACAAACCTTAATGGCTTCAATAGCGTACTCGACTTGAAACAAACGACCTTCTGGGGAGAAGGTGTTCACACCTCTATCGTACTCGGTCCTTGGATTAAGTGATGCCTGCTTCAATTTGCTTATACATTGAAATAAGCCCTAAAATCAGGTGTGCTAATAAGAAGTATTAATAAGGTGTGTGTTATTTGGTGGTGGTTGGTCGGATTGGTGATGGTGGTGGGACAGATTGGTGGTGGCGGTGGTGAGATGAGATGAGACGGATTGGTGGTGGTGGTGGTGAGATGAGATGAGACGATTGGTGGTGGTGGTGGGATAAGATGAGATGATACGGTGCGTGTTTTTTTTTGTTAAACAGTACTGAAGATGAGAAGAATGAAGGATAAGGTAGATCTATCTACGTTCTAGGGACGACCAAGTCGTCCCTAAATTTATACCGGGAAAACTTAAAACCTAAGCGGGTTATTTAAATTTTGACCAAAATTTCTAAAAATTTGCTAAGTGTTTGAAATATTTTGCTAAATTTAGGGACGACTTCACTTTATAATTTAGGGTCGAAAAACTCGTCCCTAAATGTTTTTCATATATTTTACCATTATCCCTTTTATGTAATAAAAGTAATAATAAAAGTTAGTAATAAAAATTAATAACAAAAATTAATAATAAAAATAAAAATAAATTATTGTAATTAATATTAAAATATAAGTTATAATTAGTTTGTAATAGTAACAATTGACAAATTTAATATGCTACGGTTATACGTTAGAGGTTCAACTGTTAGTCGATATGTTACGGTTATACTTTAGAGGATTAGCTGATGAGTCGATATGCTAGAGTTATACGTTAGAGGTTCAACTGATGAGTCGATATGTTACGGTTATACGTTAGAGGTTCAACTGATGAGTCGATATGGTAGGGTTATACGTTAAAGGTTCAACTGATGAGTCGATATGTTACGGTTATATGTTAAAGGTTCAACTGATGAGTCGATATGCTAGGGTTATACGTTAAAGGTTCAACTGATGAGTCGATATGTTACGGTTATACGTTAGAGGTTCAACTGATGAGTTGATATGCTAGGGTTATACGTTAGAGGTTTAACTGATGAGTCGATATGTTACGGTTAAACGTTAGAGGTTCAACTGATGAGTTGATATGCTAGGGTTATGCGTTAAAGGTTCAACAGACGAGTCGATATGCTAAGGTTATACGTTAGAGGTTCAACTGACGAGTCGATATGCTAAGGTTATACGTTAGAGGTTCAACTGATGAGTCGATATGCTACGATTATACGTTAGAGGTTCAACTGATGAGTCAATATGTTACGGTTATACGTTAGAGGTTCAACTGATGAGTCGATATGCTAGGGTTATACGTTAAAGGTTTAACTGATGAGTCGATATGTTACGGTTATACGTTAGAGGTTCAACTGATGAGTTGATATGCTAGGGTTATACGTTAGAGGTTCAACTGATGAGTCGACATGTTACGGTTATACGTTAAAGGTTCAACAGACGAGTCGATATGTTATGGTTATACGTTAGAGGTTCAACTGATGAGTCGATATGTTACGGTTATACGTTAGAGGATTAATTGATGAGTCGATATGCTAGGGTTATACGTTAAAGGTTCAACTGATGAGTCGATATGTTACGGTTATACGTTAGAGGTTCAACTGATGAGTTGATATGCTAGGGTTATACGTTAGAGGTTCAACTGATGAGTCGATATGTTACGGTTATACGTTAAAGGTTCAACAAACGAGTCGATATGTTACGGTTATACGTTAGAGGTTCAATTGATGAGTCGATATGTCACGGTTATACGTTAGAGGATTAACTGATGAGTCGATATGCTAGAGTTATACGTTAGAGGTTCAACTGATGAGTCGATATGTTACGGTTTACGTTAGAGGTTGAACTGACGAGTCGATATGCTAGGGTTATACGTTAAAGGTTCAACAGACGAGTCGATATGCTAAGGTTATACGTTAGAGGTTCAACTGATGAGTTGATATGCTAGGGTTATACGTTAGAGGTTCAACTGATGAGTCGATATGTTACGGTTATACGTTAAAGGTTCAACAGACGAGTCGATATGTTACGGTTATACGTTAGATGTTCAATTGATGAGTCGATATGTTACGGTTATACGTTAGAGGTTCAACTGATGAGTTGATATGCTAGGGTTATACGTTAGAGGTTCAACTGACGAGTCGATATGCTAGGGTTATACGTTAGAGGTTCAACTGACGAGTCGATATGCTAAGGTTATACGTTAGAGGTTAAACTGATGAGTCAATATCTTTCGGTTATACGTTAGAGGTTCAACTGATGAGTCGATATGCTAGGGTTATACGTTAAAGGTTCAACTGATGAGTCGATATGTTACGGTTATACGTTAGAGGTTCAACTGATGAGCTGATATGCTAGGGTTATACGTTAGAGGTTCAACTGATGAGTTGATATGCTAGGGTTATACGTTAGAGGTTCAACTGATGAGTCGATATGTTACGGTTATACGTTAAAGGTTCAACAGACGAGTCGATATGTTACGGTTATACGTTAGAGGTTCAACTGATGAGTCGATATGTTACGGTTATACGTTAGAGGATTAATTGATGAGTCGACATGCTAGGGTTATACGTTAAAGGTTCAACTGATGAGTCGATATGTTACGGTTATACGTTATAGGTTTAACTGATGAGTTGATATGCTAGGGTTATACGTTAGAGGTTCAACTGATGAGTCGATATGTTACGGTTATACGTTAAAGGTTCAACAGACGAGTCGATATGTTACGGTTATACGTTAGAGGTTCAATTGATGAGTCGATATGTCACGGTTATACGTTAGAGGATTAACTGATGAGTCGATATGCTAGAGTTATACGTTAGAGGTTCAACCGATGAGTCGATATGTTACGGTTATACGTTAGAGGTTCAACCGATGAGTCGATATGCTAGGGTTATATGTTAAAAGTTCAACAGACGAGTCGATATGCTAAGGTTATACGTTAGAGGTTCAACTGATGAATTGATATGCTAGGGTCATACGTTAGAGGTTCAACTGATGAGTCGATATGTTACGGTTATACGTTAAAGGTTCAACAGACGAGTCGATATGTTACGGTTATACGTTAGATGTTCAACTGATGAGTCGATATGTTACGGTTATAAGTTAGAGGTTCAACTGATGAGTTGATATGCTAGGGTTATACGTTAGAGGTTCAACTGACGAGTCGATATGCTAAGGTTATACGTTAGAGGTTCAACTGATGAGTCGATATGCTACGATTATACGTTAGAGGTTAAACTGATGAGTCAATATCTTACGGTTATACGTTAGAGGTTCAACTGATGAGTCGATATGCTAGGGTTATACGTTAAAGGTTCAACTGATGAGTCGATATGTTACGGTTATACGTTAGAGGTTCAACTGATGAGTTGATATGCTAGGGTTATACGTTAGAGGTTCAACTGATGAGTTGATATGTTACGGTTATACGTTAAAGGTTCAACAGACGAGTCGATATGTTACGGTTATACGTTATAGGTTCAACTGATGAGTCGATATGTTACGGTTATACGTTAGAGGTTCAACTGATGAGTTGATATGCTAGGGTTATACAGTAGAGGTTCAACTGATGAGTCGATATGTTACGGTTATACGTTAAAGGTTCAACAGACGAGTCGATATGTTACGGTTATACGTTAGATGTTCAACTGATGAGTCGATATGTTACGGTTATACGTTAGAGGTTCAACTGATGAGTTGATATGCTAGGGTTATACGTTAGAGGTTCAACTGACGAGTCGATATGCTAAGGTTATACGTTAGAGGTTCAACTGATGAGTCGATATGCTACGATTATACGTTAGAGGTTAAACTGATGAGTCAATATCTTACGGTTATACGTTAGAGGTTCAACTGATGAGTCGATATGCTAGGGTTATACGTTAAAGGTTCAACTGATGAGTCGATATGTTACGGTTATACGTTAGAGGTTCAACTGATGAGTTGATATGCTAGGGTTATACGTTAGAGGTTCAACTGATGAGTCGATATGTTACGGTTATACGTTAAAGGTTCAACAGACGAGTCGATATGTTACGGTTATACGTTATAGGTTCAACTGATGAGTCGATATGTTACGGTTATACGTTAGAGGTTCAACTGATGAGTTGATATGCTAGGGTTATACAGTAGAGGTTCAACCGATGAGTCGATATGTTACGGTTATACGTTAAAGGTTCAACAGACGAGTCGATATGTTACGGTTATACGTTATAGGTTCAACTGATGAGTCGATATGTTACGGTTATACGTTAGAGGTTCAACTGATGAGTTGATATGCTAGGGTTATACAGTAGAGGTTCAACTGATGAGTCGATATGTTAGGGTTATACGTTAGAGGTTCAATTGATGAGTCGATATGTTAGGGTTATATGTTATAGGTTCAACTCATGAGTCGATATGTTAGGGTTATATGTTAGAAGTTCAACTGATGAGTCGATATGCTAGGGTTATACGTTAGAGGTTCAACTGATGAGTCGATATGTTAGGGTTATACGTTAGAGGTTCAACTGATGAGTCGATATGTTAGGGTTATACGTTAGAGGTTCAATTGATGAGTCGATATGTTAGGGTTATATGTTATAGGGTCAACTCATGAGTCGATATGTTAGGGTTACAAAACTAATTATGATTATACAGTAAGAGTGTAAGACAGTATGTTATTATTGCTTTGATAAGTCGATATGCTAGGGTTATATGTTAGAAGTGATCAAAATATTGAGCCTAAATTTGGCGGGAAATGTTGGCGGGAAAGCTAGGGTCGACTAAGTCATCCCTAAATGTGTCGACCGTAAATTTTTATCTTTATTCATGGTAGCTCTTATCCTCACAAACTCTTATCCTCAGAAAATCTTATTCTCTCCTACCAAACTCACCACCACCCAATTTTGCATAAGATGGATCCGCTTGAAGCTTATAAGTGTCAATGTCGAAAGGGATACATAGTGTTGAGACAGTCATATCGACTTCATAGCTTTGGTAAACTTTACTATGCATGTCCTCTTTCTAAGGTAAACAATCTAATGTTTTATTTATGTAATACATGAGATTATTAAAATGACATGTCATGTTATTTCTTTACTTTGTAACAGCCAAAAGAAGAAGACTATGGATGTAAATATTTTAAATGGAAAGATGATTTTGATCTCCAACTCCGTATAAGATCTTCCTCAGGATCTTCAACACCTCAAGATTCACATCCTAGTTCTTCTACAGGTCCTTCTCAATCTGCACCCACTGAGTGCTCAAATTGCAAGATCAAAGATCTAAAGATAAAGATGTTAGAGGCAAGACTAGAAATGGAAAGTCATCCTGAAGACCACGCATGTCAATCGGCTGCAATACTTCATGAGCTTTTAAATGAAATGGAAAATCTTAGCTTTGAGTAGTAATTTGTTTCTTATTTTAATGTGTTAATTTGTTTTTTTATTATTATGTGTTAATCTGTATGTTTAATTTGAACTAGTTTGTGATGTGTTTTTTTTCTTCGTATTTATGAATCTGTTATCGTTGTAATATCTATGTTTAATTAAAAGCGTGTTTAAGTGTCCGTGTTGAATATGTCGAAAGTTATTTTTAAATATGTATAAAGTTTTTTTTTAGATATGTATAAAGTTTTTTTTAATATGTATAAAGTTTTTTTAAATATGTATAAAGTTTTTTTAACAATAAAGTTTTTTTTAAATAAATATAAAGTTTTTTAAAATATATATAAATTTTTTGTAAATATGTATAAGGTTTTTTTTAAACATGTATAAAGTTTTTTTTAAATATGTATAAAGTTTTTTTTAAATCAATATAAAAGTTTTTAAATATGTATAAAGTTTTTTTTAACTGTGTATAAAGTTTTTTTTAAATAAATATAGAGTTTTTTTAAAATATATATAAATTTTTTGTAAATATGTATAAATTTTTTTTAATATGTATAGGGTTTTTTTTAAATAAATATAAATTTTTTTTTAAATATGTATAAAGTTTTTTTAAATAAATATAAAAGTTAATTTTAAATATATATATATATATATATATATATATATATATATATATATATATATATATATATATATATATATATATATATATATATATATATATATATATATATATATATATATATATATATATATATATATATATATATATATATATATATATATATATATATATATATATATATATATATATATATATATATATATATATATATATATATGTATATATATATATATATATATATATATATATATATATATATATATATATATGTATATATATATATATATATATATATATATATATATATATATATATATATATATATATATATATATATATATATATATATATATATATATATATATATATATATATATATATATATATATATATATATATATATATATATATATATATATATATATAAAGTTTTCATTTAGGGACGACTTCCCTATGAAATTTAGGGTCGAAAAAGTCGTCCCTAAATATTTTCACATAATTTATTACCGGGTAATTTAATTTATTAGCGGTTTAATTAATTTTTTTGGAAATTTTTAGAAATTTTGGGGCGAAAATTTAGGGACGACTTCCCTATTTAATTTAGGGTCGAAAAATCGTTCCTAAATTTTCTTCAATATATTTCCCCTTTTTAATCTAATATTTTTTACAGAAAAATAATAATATTTATTTTAAATAATTTTAAAATTTTTTAAATAATTTTAACTAATAAAATGTGATAAAAAAAGGGATTTTTTTTACTCTAAGGACAACTTAGTCGTCTCTAAATTAAGTGGGCCCCTTTGTCCCCACAGACTTCCTTTGACTAACTTTTTCTTGGAAAAGTGGTGAGCCCCCACTTAACTTAGGGACGACTAAGTCGTCCCTAGAAAAATGGCGACCCTAAACTCAAAATTGTTGTAGTGTGAGGAAAGAAAGAATTACTCGTATGGTGTATGCATGCATCATAATGCATAATATGATTAAAAAACACAAAGGATATGCGATAAGCCGTAGATGGTATTCAGGAGAAACACATCAATCGGACGATCTCGTACGAAACTAGAAACAAATTCATAATGTTATGGGATATATCAAATCATCTCAAGTGCATCATAACATTCGATCCGATTTAATCCAACACTTGACTAATAATATTGTTTAATTTTTAATTTTATTTTAAGGTTTTTAATGTTTCTATTACCCGCGTGTATCGTTTTTAAAATTTGATGAAATAAAAGTATTTATTTTATGAATAAATTAAATAAAATTGATAGTGAAAATGTGAGGTGGAGCCGTGGAGGTGGTGTGAAGATAAGTTTTTTTATTAACTTTAAACGGAATTTTTATGAATTAACGAGAAGAGCGAGAAATCTAAGATGACACTGAAATGACGATAGAGTTTTTTCGCCACTCACACCAGCCTAATACAACAAAGCCAAAGTCACGTGTGTGACAACATAGATATGTGTGCATGGATAAAAGAAGTGCATATTTTGGCTTATATCATAAACAAGTTTTGGAATCCCAACATTTGAAGTTAGTTGGTCTATGAGAGGAAGAAAGGAAGCAAGTCACATGCACGAGTATGGAAAGACGATTAGATGACACTCTTCGTCCAAAAAAAAACTAGTATTGTTTATTTGATATCGAAAAGTAGCAACCATTTCTTAGTTTTTTACTAGTATATGTTGAATACCAAGGCGACATTACTAAGGTTTCGTTTGATTTTTCAGATGCTTTATGTCTTTATCTAAAAATTATTTCTGCAAAAAAATTAGATACGTTTAAAATCTCTAAAGTCTTTATGTGTAAAAAATAAAATTTTATTTATTTTTTTAAAGAAGTGAGAAATAAAAAAAAGAGAAAGAGATGGGAGTTTGTGTGAATAAGAGAAAAGTGAAAGGTAATGTCTGAAATATTAAAAATGTGAGAAAAACTTCTTAGAGGAAAAGGTGTCACGAAGGTGATTCCCCTCTTCACTTGTGTCACCTCAGCGCCACATTATCTCAACTAACCAAAACAAAAAACAAATTAAACACCCACTCACTCACAACTAGTCTCTCTCCTCTTCACTTGGGTCCCACCACTCACTCACAAAAAACCAACTAAAAACATGTGGGCCCGATTTTCTTCTTTCTTCCTCTCGTTGAAATCTGACGAATAACTCACGGCGAAGGGGGGGTCGGTGTCACGGCGAGCACCGGCGAGGGTGCCACCTCGGACCGACGAGGGCCCCTCGCCGTGACACCGTTTACTCTTAGCACTTATGTCTGAAAAAACAAACAATAAGTCCATACGTACCTAAAAAGGCCTGCAAACAAAAGAGATGAAAAGAAGGTAAAAGAGTTTTTTTCAAGAAAATCAAACGAAGTCTAAGTTTTACGGTAAGTAATAAAGTAAGAATGTACCATTTTACTAACTTTCGTGAATTAGCTAACAGTGTACACTATTCATGGACCGTCTTATAAATTTCGATCTCGTCTGCCATTAACATACAGAAGCTTCACAAAATATCACAGGTAAATGTATGAATAAAAATATTCAATGACGATTAGTAAAAAGTATATACATACATTGTTTACAGATATTGTCAAAATGATACAGTATATAAATAATAGAAAAACTTTTGGTGTCTCTTCTTTGACGGTAGCCTTAGTGCGAGCGCACTTGCCGCACTCCCAAACATCCGGCGGACCGGCCCTGACACTATTCACGTATATGAAGTGGTGAAATGTAAAGATACGTGCGTATTCTACATGTGTAAATAGTTAAATACACATGTTGTCTGCTTTTTATTGCGAGTATTCTTTGTTGTTCATAAAATGCACATCTTAACTTGTAGTTTCGGGTGACCTTTGTTTACAAAATAAGACTGTCTAGCTTACTATATACGAGTATTAATATAATATATATATATGCTTTACATCAATTTTTAATCAATTATTAAAATGTTGTGACGTGCGTTGGCATAGTCTGAGTTGGCCTTCGAAGTAGTGAGTATATAATAAGTGACTCTCACAACATAATCGAACAACGAAACATCTTCATATAATGTAAGGAAAACTGAGGAAAGTTTATAGATTATTGCAAAGGAACACCATTTCACATTTGAGGTAAGGTTTTTATCTTATTTATTTACTTATATCATCATCATTAGGGGTTGCATTATCAAACTAAAATCAGATACATGGTCGTTTTTGAGGGTGTGCAAGATAGGTGATAACTCAGAACCCAAATTTTTTAGAAGCAATTATATGTATTGTACACATACTTTTCACGAAAAATCCTACTCGAAAACTTCAATATGTAATCTTGCCTAAGACACCAATTTTTCTCAAATATAAAGCCGGCCCCGGTCAGATATCATTTTTAAGTGGATTTATGAAAGAATATGTAAAGTTGTAGATTAAAATGTATTTGAAGGGTCTAAGACTCAAAAGGTATGGAATAATGTCACATACATATGAATGATCGTTGTCTTGTTGTTGTTAACTTGTTGCAGGGAAATACAAATAGACATTGTGAGCAGACACAATGGGTCATATTAGTGCATGGACATGTACTTATATGATGGTGGTTGTAGTACTTTTCATAGGTAGTGTGACCGCAGCCCCACCAAAGAAACCCGTAGCCGTTCCTTTCGGCAAAAACTATATGCCTACTTGGGCGTTCGACCACATTAAGTACTTCAAAGGTGGTTCGGAAATCGAGCTCTTACTTGACAAGTACACCGGGACTGGCTTTCAATCTAAGGGCTCCTACCTTTTTGGCCATTTTAGCATGCAAATTAAAATGGTTCCAGGAGACTCTGCTGGCACCGTCACAGCCTTCTATGTAAGTAAGCGTGTGTGCGCGCGTGCGTGTGCGCGTGTGTGGTATAAAAGTAGCAAAATGAGCTACTCGGACGGGTTGAGTTGGGTAAATGGTCAAGATGAGTATGGTTAGATACAAGTAAAATTTATTATCATAATGAAATAGACTTGAATCCATATACAAAAGATTATTTAGATGAACTACTGTAATTAACTCAGGTATTGACTGAATATGCAGTTGGCATCACAAAATGCAGAGCACGATGAGATAGACTTTGAGTTCTTAGGAAACAGGACAGGGCAACCATACATTCTACAAACTAATGTATTCACAGGTGGTAAAGGCGACCGCGAGCAACGCATATACCTATGGTTCGATCCCACCAAAGATTTCCACTCCTATTCCATTTTGTGGAATCTCCACCAGATAGTGTAAGTTCAAAGCCAGAAGTTTTGGACTAACCGTCCACATTTAGCAATATTACTATGCCTAAACTTGTAACTTACTGTTGGTAATATTATTCAGGTTCTTTGTAGATGACATTCCAATAAGAGTGTTCAAGAATAGTAAACATTTAGGAGTCCGGTTTCCGTTTAACCAACCTATGAAGCTATACTCGAGCTTATGGAATGCAGATGATTGGGCAACGAGGGGTGGGTTGGAAAAAACTGACTGGTCCAAGGGACCCTTTGTGGCAAGCTACAAGAACTTTCATATTGATGGTTGTCAATCATCTGTAAATGCTAAATATTGTGCAACACATGGTAAACATTGGTGGGATCAGAAGCAATTCCGGGATCTTGATGATCGCCAATGGCGCCGTCTTAAATGGGTTCGTAGGAAAATGACAATCTACAATTATTGTACTGATCGCAAACGATTTCCTAAAATGGCTCGTGAATGCAAAAGAGACCGTGACGCCTAACTATACGTCCTCTAAGCATTCCTTAACCTTAATTATTTAAATATTCCTTGTATGATCAAAAAAGACGTTCACTGTACTATTTTCCTCGCGTATATTTATGTATTCAACTACTAGTATTGATTGTGATTATTCAATATCGCGTGAGTTATTTCAAAAGATCATTCAAACACCTCATTAGTCATTCAAACTTTCAAACTAGCATCTCATAACATAAAAGGGTACATAGTATCAACTAGAACAATCCTAAACTTACGAAGAACACGAATAAAGGAAACTAATGAACCTCTGCAACACAAAAAGACCACCAAAGCTGTTATCTCAAAGGGCACTAGCACCAAACAGGTTCCAATCATTAACTCTAAATGTCGAAACAACTTGTTTAAAAACTTCAGCCATTGGGGTTCGTCCTGACTCTGCAGCAGGTACGGTTGCACCAGCTCCAACCGAATTTGCACTTTCACTTAGAGGGCTGCAACCACAACAGAGAGAACACAGTTAATATTTGATACGTAGTATATGAACTAATAGCACAATAAAAGAAATTAATATTCCCCGCATACTTTATGAAAACTGGCTCGTATGCAGTGATAAGTACGTCTGTTTGAACTCCTTTAAGTCTCAGATTTGCCAAGTAAACCTTCACAAGATTCTGCGCTTCTCTTCCTTGGCGTGACTTAGATATAGCCTACATGAATCACAATAGTTGGACACGATCAATTTTTTAATTTGAACAAGAGTATCGTAACAAATAATTAAATTTTGAAAAATTCTCAAACATCTTAGCGGAAAGTCAAAGTTGGTATCTTGTTTACCATCTGGGCAGTAGCAGTTGTTATGACTGAAGTCATGTTTCTGTATCCCAATCCCGGAGCCTCGAATACAGCTGATTGGTCCGTCACCTAAATGAGAAAAATTAAGCAAAATATTATAGATATTTGAAACAATGTCAAATATGTCTAGCAATAATTTCAGTTTAGAATAAACTAAAGAACACGATAGGAAAAGGAAATTACAATAGTGCCCTCAGCGCTTTGTTCAATAGCAAGGTCTTGTAGAAACCAAGTAGCACTTCCGTTGTCAGCAACATCATCCTTCAATTCCAAAATCTCAATTATCAGGCTCTCATCACGTGCAGGGTCCACAAACACTTCCTGAACACAACAACAAACATACAATTTAAATAAAAACTGTGAGTAACCAAAAAAGTAAAACCAACTGTTCTTAACGCTTTAAAGCCAGAGTGAATATAAAACATTGAAAGAAACAAACCTGGTGATCAGGAACATCACGTATATTACTCACATCCTGCAATAAAAAACATATACTTCCTCATTAAAATCTCTGATCACGTGCTAAACAAACACACACCGAAAAGAAAAAAAACTGCAAACTAACCTCAAACCTAAGAGGGAAATTTGTGGAAATCGCTCCACCGAACAAATGTCTTTGTGGAATTCGCTCCATTTTGATGAATAACTGCAAAACAATCAACAACAGTTATACTTTATACTACTCCATAATTAAAACATCAAAACACATAACGTTAACAATATTAGGTGTATATACAACAAATCTGAGCCAGCAACTAAGGTGATGTTCTTTTTTTTTTAACGGCAAATGTTAGTGGTTAGTGGGTCGAGTCGTGCAATGACATCCAAACGGAAGAATGTCTTCTTCGAACCCTCGCCAAGTTATGTTAGACTCCTTATCCGCTTCGCCTAAAAGGCCTTGAGTCTTGACAGGTCTTGAACCCAAGACCTCCAGAAACCTCCCCCATGGAAACCACTTAGTGGAACCTTGGTGGCCAGCCAGTTGGTTAACTAAGGTGATATTCTACCAATCTAACTTCGCGTAGAGGGGCCGTGCAGTTGCACATCTGGCACACACTCATTATTATTATCATTATTTTGAACGGCAACTAACTATGTCACAGTCTATCTCACGTGTCTTAAGGACTTAACCACAACACACAAGCCCTTTGGTTCGCACACACTCATTATATATTCGCAGGTGGTCTAGTGGAAAAAGGGTTATAACTATCGTCAACTCATAAATTAGCCGATCAAAAGGTAAAAAAAATGATAAAATTAGTACCAAGTATAAACGGCTAGCCGCGCAGCTTAGTGCCCGTTTGCATTTGTAATTATAATTATTATAATAATGAAATAAAATAACAATATATTTTGGAAAAAAAAAGTAAAAATCAACGAATATACTACAAAGAATCATTGTGTGGGTACTATAATCATAATCTTTTACACATAATTAACACAACTTTTGATTCTCGAATTAAAAAAAGACAGTAATTAAAGAATTTACCTTTTTGTGGGCAAAAGAATAGCAGCGAATAATAAGAAGTTGTTGAGGATGATGAATTTGTGGGAATAAGTTTTTGCAATTTATAGTGTTTGGTCTGCTTAAAGAATAAGCTGTATGTAATAGCCTCAAACTTAAGCAACACTGCTGATGTCATTAATTAATCAGTTTAATAGAAACGTAATTATCTGCCTTTGGGCCCATACTCGTCACACTTTTAGCCCAATACATTAATCAAGCCCAAAACTTGTTGATTCATAAATCCATTTGAACATAATCGAACCGAATTTATCGAAGTTCGATTATTGTTTCGGTTTCTGGTGATGATGGGGTTTCGGTTTTCGGTTATATTATCGAAAAAATATAACGGAAGTATTGAACAACCAGTGACCGACTGAAGTCATAGTGATGAGGGAGCTTAATGTAGAATTAGTAAAAAAATGGCTTGTAATACACATAAATAATAAGTGAAGTAGGTTGATCGGCATCCACTAATCCCCTACTAGCTCCACCGGTAATGGAGTTTCTGTTTTCGATTATATTATAGAAAAAAATGTAACGGAAGTACTGAACCCAGTAAACCGAACAGCCGGTGACTGAACCGATGAACACTTATATGGCGGAGCCAAGATTTTTAGTTAATGGAGGTTGATCATATTAAGGCAAATAGTCATAGTGATGAGAGGGCTTAATGTAAAATAGGTAGAAAAACGGCTTGTAATACATATAAATAACAAATGAATTAAATTGATTAAGATAGCTCAGCACTCACTAATCCACCTACTAGGTCCGCCAGTTCTATACCCGACTTGGCTGCAATTTTTTTTTTTTTAAGACAATTACATCTCGTCTCAAAAATATAGCACCTAAAAATTAAATTTCATATAGTAGCCCAATAAATCTGCTTTTCCATTAAGTTATTACAAAACTGAAAATGCATTTTGATGATCTATCTATGAGATACATACACAATTTTGTAACATGCTATACGGCATTCTACAACAATCAATGTAATACATAAATGATGGGGTATGCCTTAAAAGAAATGGTGTAGATATTACCCATTTAATGGTTATGTTAGTGTTATCAACTTCATTGGAATCTACTAGAAACCAATGTGATTTCATATTCAGTTCGGATACGAGCTACTATGTTTTTTACCACGATAAAGATGCAAGGGTAAGGGGAAACAGCTTTAGGAAAGGACTTGTATGTGAAATCCTTCTACAAAACCCCACTGACTTATTTGACTGACCTCCTGAAAGGATTGCTCTCATTCTTAGAGGGTCTCCCAATGCTTTTTATTGCTAACTTAAAGCAGAAAAGGAATGACTCATATATAAAGTATGAATGTGTTTAACAAGTAACAATGGAATGAAGTATGATAGAATGAATGTGCATGCAGCAAATTGAAATGAATCGCATTGACTGCATTTGTAAGTGGTTCGTTGGTTGGGAGGGACTGTTCACGCAAATGGATATACAACTGCAGTTTAAGTTCTTAATTCCATAACTTCTACTGTATTATTGTAAAAACACCCAATACTCAGAAATTTATACCACTTTTAAGTAAATTTGTATACATTCCTCAAAAAAGAACAACCATGTGAACCATAATTATTTATTGCATGATTTCAAGAATGTCAACAGATTTTATAGCCAAAAATCATTTTTTTGCCAACATCATGAGATGGTGGCTTCAACTCCAATGTATTTTACATTTGGTTATTATACACTTTGTAAAGATAATTCTGAAAATGCAGGCACTTGTACTTAAAAAAGCTAAAACTCAGGGACAAGAATGTGATCCTGGATATCCGAAAATGTCTTCACTTCTGTTCCCCATAACCTGCGCATCAGATTAATCAACAAAGTTATTAGCAATGTTTTTGTACCAAAATACTACATGTTATCATATCCCATTCAAAATAATGTCCAAACACAGTTACAAAAGCAAGTATAAACTTACCAGCAGTCGATACCGACAGCATTTGCTCCCAACTTATCAGCCTTTTGATCATCTCCAACGTGTACAGCTGACGCAGCTTCCACATTAATCTGATCTGCATTCATCAAGATCAAGAAATCAACGGTGAATAATGTGATGACCTGTGCTAGAAAGAATGAGTAATAAATGGGCGTAAGGTCTTGCATACCCAAAGCGCATTCAAATATTTTTGAATCAGGCTTTTCATACCCAACCTCTGACGAGATTATGACAGCATCAAACCTGGCCATTAATATAAAAATTCAATAAACAAACAATGCTTCCAAATTAAAGAAAGTACCGTTTTCCCACATTCAAAGTAGCTCTGGGTTGCATAGTTGTCGAATTTTTCATATATGTCCTTTAAAGGGTGTCTGTTTTAGATAACTAGTCAGTTGCAAACTGATAATCTGAGGATATGAAACAAGCCCTTCTTAAAAACAATTTGAGACTCTTAATTTCATTTCACACGCAGGCTCCAGTTACACAAAGAATAGAATATTTGTTATTTATATACTATACGTTTTATTGCAACTCTTCTTCATATAATATAACACGTAATCAGTTTTAAACACACATCCAAACACCCCTTAACCCCCAAGTACCAACTGTAGTGGTAGTGTGGTACTATTAGTGGTTGCCATAAATTTACTGTTATTTCAACAACTACTGAAGGTGTGTATACTTACAAGTCTATAACTTTAAGGTCCTGTAACAACTTCCTCAAGCGGGTGTCAAAGTTGGACACCACAGCCAGTTTAACTGTCATCATATTCAGTAATTAGAATACATTCATCTCAATATATGCCAGCGTAAAAGATAATGACGAGTACTTGATGATTATGACCTCCAGCCTCTTTTAGAATTAGCATGCTTTCATAGGCTCCAATTGGAAGGTGCCACGCATCGCCATTGGCATAGTACTGGTTGAATGTTCAGAAAAAAGAAAGAAGTTATCATTTGAAAATTTAAATGAAGAGTTAGAAACAAAAAAATTGGTTACAAGTCACTAGGTTACACACCTCGTAAACTTCTTCAAAGTAATCGTAATTGGCACAACCAGTGGCCTCAGAAACAACAAGCTTCCAAAATGGCCTTCCATCTCCCTATTAGACAAGTAGAACATTATCAAGACTAGATAAACAGAGAAGGAAACAGAACTCCATATTGACCCTAACTCTTGCCTAGATATCTAATGACTTTCTTAAAAGACCAAAACATATGATCTCATGTTTGACATGTCATGTCGTATTAATATTCAGTCATTTCTATCTTCTGATGAGTTTCTAACAATATTTAAGACATCTGACAGATAGACAACTAGTCTTCCTTTAATTACAATGTCGTTATAGTTTAAAAACCACAGTTCAGTAAAACCCAAAGGATAAGCGGTCAACCATGACTGAACCATTATTGGCCCATTAGTTCAAAGTAGTGAAGAAGGGCGTTTAGTATAATAATGAAATAATAGACTAACTAGCTGCTGATAAACAATAATACATTCTGCCACAGAATATTTTAACTTCAACATAAGGTGAAAGATTGCCAAAACAACAAAAATGTACAAGAACGAATGACAATGGTACCTCATAACGAAGCTTTTTGGGCCATGGAGCAGAAAAGACGCTTTTAAAACCTTGTTTTATATCATCTGGAGTTGCCTTTAATCCTATACACAAAAATAAATTACATAATTTGCTCACGTTTTTTACATGACAAAATCGCACGAAAATGAAAAACTAGCACGATTTTGACCGTCTATTTAGCAAATTTTTACTTTTACCAACAAACTTGTATTTTGGTACATAACCGATCACCTAAACAACAAGTAACAGGAATACTAATACATTTTCACTTAAAATAAACAGAAGTTTTACATTGATGATAGAATAACGTACATTTACTGGCAATAAAAGGATTAGTAAAATTCATATTCTAAAATAACAGCTGATCATCAAACAAGGCTATGTTTATGTTTGGCGAAACTAGAAGCAGTTTAGTGTAGCAGTTTGTTTTAGAAAAGCGTTTGGAAATGTAGGTGTAGGTGTGAGTAATTATAAAGTGTAAAATAATATAAACGCTAAACCATTCTTTTATTAGTGTTTCAAATAGGAGTATTCAACCAAAACCCAAAAGGTAAACGCTCCAAGAAAATTGTCGCCAATATGAATCATGTGTGTCTGGTGCTCGCATATAGGATAAAAAGCTCGTTTAGTCGTTTGGCAGCAAGCATTGAAATTCTTAAAAATATTTTTTTTAGCGTTACTAAAGGAAGGTATTCAAATTCTAATGCTACTTTTACACATTGGTATGCTTGGCGAAGATACCGGTAGCAGTAAGTAGAGAAGGCAGTAGTAATGATTGTTTTGATCAAGTGTCTGGTAACATAGCGATATAGTCATAACTAGTAAGTGGAACCACTAGTTGCTCGTAAATGCTACTAGAAGTAACGTTTTGATATGGAGTGTTTAGAAAAGTAGGGATGCTAGTTGCTTGTATCCAAACAAGCACAATCTAACTTGTTGCTTCAAAACGCTCCTAAACGATTACAGCTACCTTACCAAACATTTGTTTACATCAACAATACACAGATAAAACTGAAAAAAGCTAAAAAGGTGAAAAGCGGACCGTATTTTCGACCAATATCAGCGTAAACATGGTGAACAGGCTTGGCCAATTGCAAAAGAGTTCCACCAGCATCCAACAACAAACCATCATAAACTCTCTTCACATTTTTCGCACCTGCTAACAACAGACTTATTAATTAGCTCCTCCTACAACTGAAAATAAGTTAATTGAATGATTGATTAACAGACCTGTGTAGATAGTATTGGAAGAAATTGAAGATGATCGAAGAGATATTGTTTTTCTAAAAACTGGATTTATTGCTCGGATAAAAGCTCCGGCCTCCATACTGCTATGTTCCACGGTGGTGGTTGTTGTTTGTAAATACAGTAAAAAAAAGTCTTTCTTTTTCTTTTCTTGCTTTTTTTTTTATTAAGACGAGTTAATACTTAATAATTCGAATTGATAAGCTTCACTATTGCTTTTATTTAATTTGTCTAAAGCTTTTTAGCGACGTTTAGTCCAAGAATTTAGGATAAATTTTAATTTTTAATGATTTAAAATAGTACTGTAGTATAGAGAGATGTTCATCACTAAGGTACTGTTTTGAGATTTTCTTTTATCTTTATTATGGCAATTTTTTAAGAAGTGGTGGATTGAGATGTAAAAAAATTTAGTAAAGAAAAAAAAGATGTCAAAGAAATCAGGACTTCAACCGGAGTAACTTGTTTAAGTCGAGTTATTCAGGTTAAAAATTATATTCAGATTATATGAATTAATTTGAGTAAAAATTATATAAAAATAGTTTGGGTTTAGATCGACTAGATTAACTCGGGTAAAGATTTTTTTATTTTTTAAATTTTATTTAATACAAACGAGGTTTGTTACACACGAGTTAACTTTGCAATGAACCGATAACTTTAAAGGACTATTTTGTAAGTTTTTTAAAAAGATAAATTAAACTTTGACATTTTCTATAAAATTGTACTCATGTAAAAAGTTGTGTAATATTTGGCTCGTTTTGTCCGCAATTGAATGATCATTTGAATGGCGTATTTTTCCGAATGAAACGATTTTTATTAATAAATTTTGTTATGTAAAAAATTGTAAATAGGTTAAAGTTGGAGGTTGTTTGAATACATTCTCACATACTTTAAGGGGCTTATGTAAATTGGTTTTCTTTTTCTCGAAGATGATCAGATGTTAATTTTTATATTATTAAAAACGCGTGGGGCACATGAGTACCTATTAAATATAAGGATTAATTTTATATTCAAACGAGTATAAAATAGGTAATTTTATTATGTTTTACTCATAGTCTGGTTACTCGAACTTAATTTGACTGAACCAAATTGACTCGAAGCCAGCTAAGCTGAATATAAACAAGGTCGGGTTTGGGATATTAAGCGTTATTACCTAAGATTAAAACATGTGAATCCGTCAACAAAAGTTTAGTGATATTCATGGTTTTGTAAACTAAGTAATGGAACACAATAAAGTTTGTAAAACAAGTAATGGGGGGATGACTATGTACATTATCCAAAGTCATGGTGTATATTATTGCTATTTAGTTCATGAAATCGAAGCTTAACAATCATTGTAAGTTCCTCTAGTAAGTATTTACCCTAAATACTCAAGTATAAACAAATAAAATGCGTCAAAATAATACAAGATGGGGATTGTCAATCCCGATGGATCCACACACAACATTCACGCTTAGCACAAAGTATACGGGACAATTAATGGTTCATGATCAAGAGAGGAAACTTAAGGCTACAAACTAAAAGCAATAATATCAATGAATTCATCTTGCAGCATACATTTCAGGATAGCATACAGTTTAAAAGATTGTGTTCCAACATGATAATCTCACCCCGCATTTTGAAACAATGTACAAGTAGAAAAAGGGGTTATGAACTCACCTTAGCTATAAGGTGAATCAACACGGAACTTGAGGGCTGAGTAGTAACAACGGAAAATCAAGCAACTTTAAGTCATCCAATACATACGATAACGGGACGCGAAAGTTTAGAAGATACGAAAATAATGTTTAGAAAACACTCAAATTTAAATTAGTACATAAACCATGTTATGACACACAAGAAAATCCATACAAGTGATACTTCTAGACACCTCTAAAAGTTTACTTTTACTAGACAATGGTCTCAAAAGCACTCAGCCGGTATATACCAAATGTACAAGCTCATTTCCTTTACTTAGACACGTCAAAAGTTTATAAAACGACTTGAGGAACTCACTTACTATCTATAGAAAGTCCTCTAAAAAGTTCGTCAAAAGTTTTTACTTTTAAGACCCCCTGCCCGACACATCTTTGAATTACAAAAACTGGACAGTTTTACACCTTCGATTCATAAAACCATTTTGACCTCTCTAAACAACTTCGTTTACAAAACTGACACTTTGGTTTAGAAATAGACTCACAACCCTATGTTTAGAAACTTAGAACATCTCTTGACTCTTTTTAAAACTTATTCTATAGTCCCCGGGATTCGATCCAAATATCAACGACAACTTCGAATTGTGTCGATACTCGTCTCCGGGTACATGAATAATCAAACTATCATAACTTCCTCCTCGTTTTGAGTTAGAAGCTCTAATTTATATCAAAACGAAGCTTATGAAAAACTCTACAACACTATCTCATTAGTACAACGATAATTCAAACTTAAGACACCCAAATTTATCTTTAAACATACTGCCCTAAATCACCTCATCAAAACTCATACCAAATCACGTTTTTAACTCATTTTACCCATTTTCTACCATTACTAACATCCTATGATTACCTATTTTCAATCCTATCACTTGCATGTTACTTATAACAAAACCAAAATCAAAAATTCAACCTTTTCATCATCAAAACATCATGATCTTGTGAAGATTATCACATGCATGATCTTTAAAACATTTCACCAACCCTAATTCATAAGAAAACTTGAAACTTGTTGCATGTGAGAAAAATAGATACCAAAACAATCATATTTTAATTTCAAGAATGGGTCTTGGATTAGTTTAAGCTAAAACAAGCTAGAAATTAAAAAATCTATAGTGTTTTGGGTGGTGTTAGCTCACGGTAGACAAAGAAAAGGGGAGGGGGTGATGGATTTTTTTTTATATATTTTACTATGTGTTTATGATAGTGGAAGAAGTATATATAGTGGGGGTGAAGGGTTAGTTTTGACAACTTTGAAATCTTTTGGACTAAAAAGCAAATAGTTAGTTAAAAAGCGGGAAACGACTATTAGTTAATTTTACAAATATTCACGGGACTCGGGTTTCGTAAAAATACTTCTCAAAAGTTAAAACGAATCATCAATATGATAATATAGTCTCTCGACTCGACTTAACACGTCGTTAAAAAGAAAATATCGAAAACATCGAACATTGAAACAATCGATAATAAAACGTGAAATACAAGTATTTAACACTGTGAGACCCCCGAAATCAGGCAAGGGAACAACTAGGCAGCAAGGGGGTAACACGTCATGGTAGTAGAATCAATAAAATACAACTGACATAAAAATTGACGTAATAAAAACATGCACATTACATCATAAAAGATCAGAGTTTTAAACGAAGGGTCCCAGAGTTTTATAAGCGGAATAATCTATCATTTAAACATGATTTTGTAACATATAGTTATAAAAAGTACAGAATAAACTTCTGTACAGTTTTTACCAAAACTAACTTTAAAAAGTAACACAGAAATCTCCAAGCTGCGATAATATCTTGCAGGCTCCCATCCAAGCAAAGCTAAGTATTAATACCTGAGATTAAACATGTAAAATCATCAACACAAAGTTGAGTGATATTCATAGGTTTAGTAGTAAAGGTGTGGAACACAAGCACTCATTTGTAAAACAAGTAATGGGGAGGATGACTATGTATATTATCCATAGTCAGGATGTATATTATTGTTATTTAGCTCATGACACCGAAGCTTAATAAAATGTAAGTTCCCCTATTGAGTGTTCAGCCTAAACACTCAAGTATAAACAAATGCAATGCGTCAAAGTAATACGAGACGAGGATTGTCAATCCCGATGGATCCACCCACAACATTCGCGCTTAGTAACACAAATAAATTAACGGGTCATGATATTGAGGGGAAACTTAGTGGCTATGGAAACTAAAAGCAATAAAATATTGTATTCATCTGACAGCGTACAGTTCAGGATAGCATACAGTTTAAAAGATTGTGTTCCAACATGAAAATCTCACCCCGCGTTTCAGAAACATTTTATAAATAGTAAAAGGGGCTATGAACTCACCTGATATAGATATTATACGTTTATCGAGGAAAACATCCGATAGTCGACAAACGACTTCACAAGATAACAAGTCGTAAATTGAGACGAGATGCCCAACGGTCGACACATGACCGAACGAGACCTAAATGACAAAACGCGTCTTAGGCTCGAGACGATAAATAAATCATATTTATATCAAAATTGAAACAATATTAGTGTAATTTTTGTTGTTGAACATACTTATAAAGGTCGTAATCATAACCTTAAATAAGTATTTAAATATCTTAAATGTTTAAATGGTCTTTAACGTCAAGTCATAACTTTAAGGGACCATTTATGGCAAAACCGAAACCACATGGGAAAATTTTCAAAACTTCATTTTAAACTATACACATGACATACATATCAGATGTAGCATGTATAATCTTTATGAATTTTTCTTCCTTTAGATTATTTATATATTTAAGTTTTATTGTGATCATAAGCTTACAAATATTAATCAATCTCCTTTTAAGAAATAAAGGTGCAATGTTTTACATTTCCAACATCAGTCGTACCGACCAACCGCTTCTTAATCTTCTAAGTGAATAAAATGGTGGTCGAGTAACATTTGTTACCATATAGCGTGCTTGATGGATGGAAAGAAATGTGACGAAACCCACATCGCGAACACGAACCAATCTATATAACCTCAATGAGAACTCCAAGTCGCGCGAGCATCTAAAATTATGTAATTCGTATCTTGTAAGACGTGACTCAAACTCTATAATTTTGACGTGAAGATGGCTGTTCTTGGTACCGAGCATGCCACCTAGTCTCAGCCCTTAACCTCTAAAATAATGTTGTAAATGATTATTTTGTAGTGATATTCATTGAAGAAAGTAACTAAGTTACAAAAGATCTTCAACAATGGATAAAAAATGGCTAGTAACATTTAGGAATTCATGATGTTAGATGTGTGATATTCACGGAAAGAACAAGCACATCAATTGAGTGTGTTGTTTTAGTTACCAAGAAAATGACATATTAGTTATCTAATGTTTAATGTATGAAGTAACATGTAAAGCTAGATCAACACGTGTCTTATATGTGTTTTTCCCACAATGCAAATGTAAAGTGAGTTTGGGACGTGTCTTATTGCTGTGTGGGAATAGGTTTATTATAAATCTTGTTTCACAATTTGTAAAAGCGGGTATTATCGAAGTCTGATATTTTTAACGTTACACGATTTGAAAGATACGCGCTAAACCATGAAAAATAAATGCTCAATATAAAATAAAAATGTCGACTTTCGGAAAACATTTATATTTTTTTATATATAAATGAGGGCTTATAATTTAATAAACTTTAACGTGTCGAAAAAAACGAATGACGCCTAAAGGTTTAATGTAATATATGAAGAATCCTCGTGAAAAGAGAAATTAAAATGTTGACGATGGAAAAATATTTATATGTCAAAATGGGGATATTTACGATCGATGACTGACATAAACTTTGCCGATAAATAATAAATGAAACGTATTCGATACGTTAAAGACTTAACCTTGCCGGTTAGTCAAGAATTTCATATTATTTATAGAACGAACATGACATTTAAAAGTTGGGTAATAAATATTGTCTGGATATTAGGAATAGAATTAAAGCTCGGTCTAAATGTTGATTTTAACTTTCGGGTTAATACAGTAAATAAATATGGAAAAATAAAAATCAAACTTTTATAATTTCGAATAAATATTATCAATGATCAGGAAAATAATTAAAATACAATTTAATTAAAATTCTCGAGATCTCAGTATTTACGTATGAAAAAGTAAAGAGGAACAAGTAAAACATTGTAAAATCAAGAAGTACGAATAAAATAAGAATTTAATATCGGAAAAGTACTAGTTCTTATAGTCGACCCCCCTAAAGGAACTCTGGTCCCCCAGAGTTCCACTGGAGACAGAAGAAAATGCAAACAAAAGGGGATACATAGTTTAGAATTGATTCACTGCTTCCTAGGTAATTTCTGCACCACGTCGTACCTTAACGATTGGAATTCACTACGCTTCAGTTTCTTAACTCCTTTTCGAATAAATTTTCAACTTGGATTATAATAATGACCTTTTAATACAGAGAAATATCATGAGATAGAATGAACACAAGAATTTCTTAAACGAACAAGGTGCACCAAAATGAATCAAGATTGTTAATCAGGGAATCGCAAATCGCGCAAATTGTAAAACATGACAATTTACTTAGTAGAAAATAGAGGGGAAATATGAATTACATATAGACATTTGGTTTACAAGTTGTCACAATTATTTGTCGGATTTGGTATTACTTTCAAACTCAGCTTAAGTATTTTCTTGATAAGGATTTCAAAGTAAAAGTAACTCAGCTTAATTAATTATTTCGATCAGCTTAAGAGCTTTTGGATGATTGTATGAAATTATTGTTAAAAAACTCAGGTTTATCGTTACCATTAGAGAAAATCAAGTTTCCAAATTATTTAGAATCATTGTTAGAAATTATAAACTAAATTGATAATTTCATTAGGTTGTAAGTAAAGTATAGTGTAATCAAATGCTTTAAAGGATACAGCTTGACATCCTTTTAAATACTAGTTATAAAACTACCAAAGAGGATGTATAGATCCGACATTACACTTGAAACGGGTATTTTGGTAATTTAAACATTTGATAAAATATGTAAAATGTTCTTAAAAATTTATTATAAATTTTTAGAAATCCAAGAAGGTGTCTAATGCATCAAATGATAAGCATGTGACATGTTTTGGTTTTCAAAAGGTGACAAGATAGAAAACGAGTATGAAACGAATAATAATCAACAATTAGTATACAAGCAATGGCATGAGAGAATAAAATGAAATTTGTACTCATTTCTTAATGAACATGATAGAATAGATGCATCGATGATAATGACAATAAGAAACAAAGGATTTAGCAACTGGTTAATTCACGAGTGTGGTTGGCGTCACCAACAACGGCTTATTAAATTCTTGGTGGTCAATACACGATCGAAAGAGAAAAACCACACAACGAATTTTCAAATCAAAGAAAATTCTTAAGAAGTCACTTAAGGGTAATTCCAGCAAAATGAACAACATTAGCAATGAGAGGCGAAATCAATACGTGGTTCACACGAATGAATTTCAAGACGGTATAGTCTAACACACATCCTGACGGATAAAGAAAATCATTGTCCATGTCTAGCGATGTTTCGAAGGTCTACCAAAATAGATAGAGAAGGTTGGTCAATGAATAAGCATAAAAACATTGTAACTTTCAAGACTGATATCAATGGTAAGAAATTAGACAAGTGGTAACTAGAATTATATCATGAGGATGATGAGATAACAAGTAAAACAAAGTTCGTTGAGTAAGGAAATATGTGCTTGAGGCATGTACTTTGTTCAAGAAAAGATAACGGTTCATATGTGTATGTCGCGAACTGGTTCTACTCGCATAAGATGTGAAATTTTTCAAAACTTTGTTTTATCTAACTTTTTAAGAACATAAGTAAAAAGGTTGGTTCTTGAATAAATATTTAAGGTGACTACTATTCGGCCTTGCATGGCTCCTTCTAAATTACGCATAGATGATCAGGCCATGCATAATTTAAGACTAGCAATGCGATTCTCGGCTTCGTCAAACCAGTATTACATGTCATATGATTTAAAGTGCATATATAATGCAATTTGTAAAAACAGGAATCAAAATAGTGTATGAAACTTTTCGGGCAGTAACAAATTGGTTAGATGTTTAAATCAACAATTTTATTGTTACAAGAATTTTTACAAGACCAATTGTTGAACAATTTGTGAAATTACATCGTAAAATAATGACCAATGTAGAACATTTTGTAAAATGTTTAGCAAAAAAATACCAGTTTAAGTTCATATGGTGACACGATGATAGCTTACAAAATAGCGAGTGGTTAACACGGGAGGAATAAAGAGTAAACGATAAGACAATCTGAAAAATGGTTACAAGATGATAGAATTTCGAATGGGTTAGCCGGAATCGTCATGAGACACGTGTCAAGATGATAACGAACAATGAAAATAGGAACTTTAAACCTTGACCCAAATCAGTGTTACGTTAGAAGTATAAGAAAATAAGATAAATTGACAAATAAGTCATTTATGAAAGAGAAGATAAAGGAATCCATATGCGCTCATGTCGAAATTTATTTGACATAAATATACTTTTAAGAAAGTAGGGCATCAGTTCCCAAATAGTACAACTACTCCGTAAAGTTTCTATTTTAAGAAAGTTTATGAATTTAACACGTAAATAGTGACGCATAAAAATGTACACATTTTTCAAAACATGTAGTTCATCATTGGTTTATCAAATCACTTGGTTCCAAAAGTTCAATATATATGTATGTATGGCCGAACTCAATGTTATTATTTTAACGTTTTCAAACGTAATAAATGTTTTTAGTTGTAAATTATAATTAGTTAAAGTTTTACGAGCTCAAACGAACTCAAAAACGCTTCAAACAATATTTTTAAAGTCTATCAGCTTTGACTTTTAAGTTTGACTTTTAGGGTCAAACCTGACCAGTTGACTCACTAAATGAGATTGTCAAGACTCGAAGTATAAAGCAATTTGGTGTAAAACGATGTTTTGAACAACTTTCTAGTTTTACTCGAGCCTTGAACGGATCAAAAATGGACGAAAATACCCTCGCATCAAAGCTGTCAACAAAATGATATTTTAAAAATATGTAGAAAATAAGTTCTTTAAATTTTACAATTTCAAATGAGCGTAACTTGCTCGTTTTTAAGATTTACAGGTCGAATTTTAGGTCCTAAACGAACGTCTCAACAACTAGAAATATATTTTTATGTCTAAAGTTTAAAATATTTTCTCGACATCGTTAAATTACCTGTATATTTTTTTGCACAAAGTATATTTTTCGACACCTTAAAATTTAATCAAACTTAATAATGACCCGAAATTTATGTACACACATGACTTGTGGATTCCATAAAGACGAAAGAGAATAAATTGTACAATTAAGCATGTAAAAAAAACATAGTATAGAAATGGTTCAAGAATGTTAATAATAAACTAAGAAATCAAAAACGGTGCATGACATTCGTGTCTTCGATTTCAAGATGCAATGCAGGAAGGTCTCTTGGCGGTGTGATTTTCCAAAATCCTAAGACATACCGATAAAGAAATGGAATATTAAAAAGTCGCACTCATGGAGCGAGGAAGTTTAATGAAAAGGGAGGGTACAAATTTGTAGAAGTAGAATTGTATTCCAAACAATCGCTACATAATATATGATGAATTACAAGATGATGATGGTGTTTTTAAGGTACAAACGGACGTTGTAATTCGAAGTCGAAACGAAGAATGGTCAATGAAATAATATTTGATCGATATACAAGTGTCGTGTAAAACGGTAACGTAAAAGTCAATCAAGGTTACGAAAACCCACGATATTATTCAACACGGATTTCAAGGAATATTCGAGATGTGTGACTCACACGATGTCCTTTAGTCTTTTTGGGAGACACATTGAGCTACACAATGGTCGATAGACTATTTCCAAGACACCCAATAACAAATGGTTGGAAAGCAATTTGGATATCTAAATAAGTAGTTAAACAATAGAAGTATCACACACGTTAGAAAATTGATAATCGGAAGTTTCGTCGAAAGCAACACTTATTTAATCCCAAACAATGGTATCACGAGAATACAAACAACATGTAAGAGAATGAGTCAAGAAAAACAGACGGTTCAAAACGAACAAGTATATGGGGTCAGTCATATCACGCATAAACGAAATAGCAATAGTACTCAGAAAAGCGAGTATGAAAAGTCGGCAGCATACGCGCTCCGAATACAAGTATGAAATGCCATAACAATTTAAAATTATTGTAACAAAATCAAGTTCACAAGAACTAGAATTCAAATAATAAAGTAAGGGCTGATGTAATCACATTAATATCCAATGATAATTCATTAAGCACAAAGAATGTGGAAAGAGATAGTAATTATCGTCATGAAAGTACTATAATATTTCAACATGTAATCAGGAGATGAAATAATACAACGATAGTTAAAAGTAAATAATAAGGATTAGAGAGTTACCCGCGCAGATATCGAACAACAATAGCAGATTCTGTGTTTGACACTTAGAAACATAAAATATTTAAACTTTCGGTTATAGACTAAGTTTTGAAAAACGACTCAGTTCCCTATAACCATCGCTCTGATACCAATTTGTGAGACCCCCGAAATAAGGCAAGGGAACAACTAGGCAGCAAGGGGGTAACACGTCATGGTAGTAGAATCACTAAAATACAACTGACATAAAAATTGACGTAATAAAAACATGCACATTACATCATAAAAGATCAAAGTTTTAAACGAAGGGTCCCAGAGTTTTATAAGCGGAATAATCTATTATTTAAACATGATTTTGTAACATAGTTAAAAAAATACAGAATAAACTTTTGTACAGTTTTTACCAAAACTAACTTTAAAAAGTAACATAGAAATCTCCAAGCCCGATAATATCTTGCGGGCTCCCATCCAAGCAAAGCTAAGTATTAATACCAGAGATTAAACATGTAAAATCATCAACACAAAGTTGAGTGATATTCATAGGTTTAGTAGTAAAGGTGTGGAACACAAGCATTCATTTGTAAAACAAGTAATGGGGGGGATGACTATGTACATTATCCATAGTCAGGATGTATATTATTGCTATTTAGCTCATGACACCGAAGCTTAACAAAATGTAAGTTCTCCTATTGAGTGTTCAGCCTAAACACTCAAGTATAAACAAATGCAATGTGTCAAAGTAATACGAGACGGGGATTGTCAATCCCGATGGATCCACCCACAACATTCGCGCTTAGTAACACAAGTAAATTAACGGTTCATGATATTGAGGGGAAACTTAGTGGCTATGGAAACTAAAAGCAATAAAATATTGTATTCATCTGACAACATACAGTTCAGGATGGCATACAGTTTAAAAGATTGTGTTCCAACATGAAAATCTCACCCCGCGTTTCAGAAACATTTTATAAATAGTAAAAGGGGCTATGAACTCACCTGATATAGATATTATACGTTTATCGAGGAAAACATCCGATAGTCGGCAAACGACTTCACAAGATAACAAGTCGTAAATCGAGACGAGATGCCCAACGGTCGACACATGACCGAACGAGACCTAAATGACAAAACGCGTATTAGGCTCGAGATGATAAATAAATCATATTTATATCAAAATTGAAACAATATTAGTGTAATTTTTGTTGTTGAACATACTTATAAAGGTCGTAATCATAAACTTAAATAAGTATTTAAATATCTTAAATGTTTAAATGGTCTTTAACGTCAAGTCATAACTTTAAGGGACCATTTATGGCAAAACCGAAACCACATGGGAAAAATTTCAAAACTTCATTTTAAACAATACACATGACATACATATTATGAATTTTTCTTCCTTTAGATGATTTATATATTCAAATTTTATTGTGATCATAAGCTTACAATGATTAATCAATCTCCTTTTAAGAAATAAAGGTGCAATGTTTTACATTTCCAACATCAGTCGTACCGACCAACCGCTTCTTAATCTTCTAAGTGAATAAAATGGTGGTCGAGTAACATTTGTTACCATATAGCGTGCTTGATGGATGGAAAGAAATGTGACGAAACCCACATCGCGAACACGAACCAATCTATACAACCTAAACGAGAACTCCAAGTCGCTCGAGCATCTAGAATTATGTAATTCGTATCTTGTAAGACGTGACTCAAACTCTATAATTTTGACGTGAAGATGGCCGTTCTTGGTACCGAGCATGCCACCTAGTCTCAGCCCTTAACCTCTAAAATAATGTTGTAAATGATTATTTTGTAGTGATATTCATTGAAGAAATTAATTAAATTACAAAAGATCTTCAACAATGGATAAAAAATGGCTAGTAACATTTAGGAATTCATGATGTTAGATGTGTGATATTCACGGCAAGAACAAGCACATCAATTGAGTGTGTTGTTTTAGTTACCAAGAAAATGACATATTAGTTATCTAATGTTTAATGTATGAAGTAACATGTAAAGCTAGATCAACACGTGTCTTATATGTGTTTTTCCCACAATGCAAATGTAAAGTGAGTTTAGGACGTGTCTTATTGCTGTGTGGGAATAGGTTTATTATAAATCTTGTTTCATAATTTGTAAAAGCGGGTATTATCGAAGTCCGATATTTTTAACGTTACACGATTTGAAAGATACGCGCTAAACCATGAAAAATAAATGCTCAATATAAAATAAAAAACGTCGACTTTCGGAAAACATTTATATTTTTTTATATATAAATGATGGCTTATAATTTAATAAACTTTAACGTGTCGAAAAAAAACGAATGACGCCTAAAGGTTTAATGTAAATTATGAAGAATCCTCGTGAAACGAGAAATTAAAATGTTGACGATGGAAAAATATTTATATGTCAAAATGGGGATATTTACCATCGATGACTGACATAAACTTTGCCGATAAATAATAAATGACACGTATTCGATACGTTAAAGACTTAACCTTGCCGATTAGTCAAGAATTTCATATTATTTATAGAACGAACATGACATTTAAAAGTTGGGTAATAAATATTGTCTGATATTAGGAATAGAATTAAAGCTCGGTCTAAATGTTGATTTTAACTTTCGAGTTAATACAGTAAATAAATATGGAAAAATAAAAATTAAACTTTTATAATTTCGAATAAATATTATCAATGATCAGAAAAATAATTAAAATACAATTTAATTAAAATTCTCGAGATCTCAGGATTTACGTATGAAAAAGTAAAGAGGAACAAGTAAAACATTGTAAAATCAAGAAGTACGAATAAAAGAATAATTTAATATCGGAAAAGTACGAGTTCTTATAAACATTGTGCCCATTATCGGTCTAGACTTAATACCAAGTAAAGATTAACCTTATTTTCAATCACTAAGGTCGAAATATTTAGCCCTCGGTCTTCGTTCCTTTGATTTAAATAAAAAATTTTGATTTAAATAAATATGAAAACATAAAATTATAATAATTTTAGAATTTCGAATAAAATATTATCAATGATTAAAATAATATATAAGAGTAAAATAATTACCAGGAAAATACGAGATCTCATAATCGACCCACCTAAAGGAACTCTGGTCCCTCAGAGTTCAACTAGAGACGAAAGAAGACGAGAACAAATGGGGATACTTAGCCTTGAACTGATCTTCGCTCTCCCAAGTAAACTCAGCACCCCGACGTGAATCCCAACGAACCTTAACGATAGGAATTCAACTACGTTTCAACTTCTTGACTTGGCGATCCACAAACTTTATTGGTTCTTCAATGAAGTATATTTTCTCGTCCACCCTTATTTCTTCTAACGGTATTTGAACATCTGATTCGGCTAAGCATTTCTAAAGGTTGGAAACATGGAATACATTGTGAACACAACTTAGCTCTTGTTGTAACTTCAGTCAATAAGCTACCGAACCAACACGCTCAACGATCTCGAATGGTTCTACAAAACGTGGTGCAAGTTTTCCTCTCTTGCCGAACCTCACAATACCCTTCCATGGAGATACTCGTAACAGCACACGATCTCCATGTAACACCCTATTTTGGTAAATGGAATGTCACACGTGATTATGGCGTGTCATCAAAGCATACAAGGAAAAATGTCTTAAAAACATTACATGACCATGAAAGGAAATACCGGAAACAAACATCGGTACCCCAAATATAAGTTCATCACACACAAACATAAGTACTGTAAAGGAAAAGGACTAAACAATGTCCAAAGAAATAAGTAGAAAAATGTATGATGAAATGCATAAATTAGAGAAGGCTAGATAGCTTCCAATCAATATGTACGTACACTTAAAGTCTACGAGCGCCCTTGCGTACCTGCCGTTTGGGAACATGAAAGGAAAACGGCTGAGCATAACGCTCAGTGCACGGATATACAAGTATGACATGGAATAAAGTAAGTATATAAGACTAATAGCAGCGGAATAACATAAGTTCTAAGATATGTGGATTCATGTTCATAAAACTGGTTTTATAGTTTGAAAATACTTACGTTTCTATGAAAATCTGTTATTAATTAGCCAAATAGCCTATATAGGTCATGAGGTTCCACCATGCATGAATACTTGGAGGGGAGACATCGTCATACAATTAGAGGGGTTGCCTCTAATTAAATAGTTTGGGTAGGAGGGATCAACTCCTAGTGAAGGATGCAAGGCACACATCACATTCACTCTGATAATACTGGTAAACATGTAACTAAGATGCACCCATACGCCCCACACGATAATATAATATAATGGCCAAAACTGAAAAGGGACGCCACAAGCAATCACTTCGCCGTGGGGAAGTCATACATTGGTGCCTCTAGTGTTATGGTTATGGTACCTCCATAACTAGGTGACTCTGGTCATGCATGTATATGGCTTAGGCTCTTATTCTAACATAAGTATCAAACATATAAAACAAATACTGGGAAAACAGTTGGCTGCAAACGGGGAATCCGAATAAGGAAAGAATGTCCATACTGAAAGGACGGGAAATCCGTACCTTATGTCCAGTGAACGAAGAAGACGAACGAAAGGAAGTCCTACTTCGATCTCACTAATGCTACATAAATAGTATACATGTATAAGTATTCTGATTACTGAGTACGTAACTGATTTTATATCGTGTCTTAGCTTGTTTTATATGTTCATGTCTTATTTTACTGATTTTAAGGTTATGTTGTATTTATCATGTATTCTGTATATTATGATTAAGTATTACTTGTATTTCTAGTATTATTATACTTATTGTGTAATAATAAGTAACTTTCTAAAAATAGCAGGTTTCCTAAAATAGAAAGTTTACAAAAATAGAAAGTTTCTAAAAATAGAAAGTTCCCAAAAATAGATTAACTTTTTAAAATAGATCAGTTTCTAAAAACAGAAAGTTTCCAATAATAGTAAGTTTTCTGAATTAGAAAGTTTCCATATTTAGAATTAAGTTGAATTAAATATCAAAAGTCATGTGATTATAGTATAGTTTATTAATAATAACATGTTAAGTAAATAAACTATAGGTTATATGATTTAATTAAATATAAGCATGAATTAATTAAATTAAGGTGTATACAATACTTAGGTTAAAACATGTATTAATATTGTATTAATAATAACCTAAGTCATGTTTATTAATTAATCATATTTCATGTCTTAATAATTATTAATACTATAGTCTAAATTAAATAATTAAATACTTAGGTTAAAACATGTATTATTTTCTAAATAATAATTAACCTAAGTTCATGATTTAATTAAATTAATTATGTGTCATGTTAAATTAATTTAAGTAACTTGTAAATTTTGTATCTTGTAAAATAAATACTTGTACCATTTTAGTCATGAACCGGACCCATGTAACTGATTTAGACATGTCGTGAACCAGACCCGAAATCCCTTGAACCGGTCCGAACCAAGCACCCTTTAACAGTGGCAAACCGGCTTGGCCGGTTGCCAATGCCTTTGTTTAGGCTGCCACCGGCTTAAGCCGGTGGTCTTGCTTCTCTTGGCTAGCCGCTGCCCAACAGTGGTTTCCCACCGGCTGTGTGCCGGTGGTCCCCCTGCATGCGTTGCGTTCCCCCTGCTTGACCCACTCTGCCACCGGTGGTGGGGCTGTTTGCTGCCGAGACCCAACCAAACCACAAGGACACCCTGACGCATGTCGGGGTTCCTTGTTTCCTTCTGTCGACTGAACCAAACACCACCGAGATCATAGATCTCGGTTGGTGGCTTGATCAAAAACACGCCGAGAGCCTAGGGCTCTCAGTTTGTGTGTCGACCGAGCAACCAAACCCAAAACAAACCCTTAATTTAACCCCTTGATCACGTGACATGTTTTTAATCTTTGTTTTTATTCAATTCATGTTCATGTGCTAATTAATTAAATAAAAAAATAAAAACAAAAGGGTTTACGGACTACCGAATGCGTGTAAAGGTTGAGAACAATAACATGAACACGATCTTGGATTTGATTAAGTAAAAATCAAATCAACCACCCCTTTGGTGTTGATGTTGCCGCTAGCCACAAGAGAGAAGAAAAGAATAGGGTTTTTGATTTTTCTTGAAATTCTGTAAAGTGAAAAAGTGGTTTCCCTTATTTGTTTATTACTTAAAAATCAAATGGGCTTGGCCCGTTTCCTTCTCTTGGCGCCTCGGCTAGTAAGGCCCACAAGGGAAAACCCGGAGTTTTCCCGTGTTTTAAATTACATATTCGTATTCTCGTGTTTTCGTGTTATAATAAAATGTTCGTGTTATATTTAAATACTTGTACATAACGATATTTATCGTATAATATTAATTAAGTACGTAGTTACGTGTTCGTAATTTTTACGTTCATGATTTCATGTTCGTGATTATAATTATTATGGTTAATAATTATCGTGTACTAACACGTACTTAATACTTGTCGTAAAAATAATACGTACATAACTCCTGCAATTACTAATCGTGACACGTGTTCATGCTATAAAAGGAAAGTTTGAATATGTACGTACGTTTACTAAGTGTACTGTTCATGGTAAAAGCATGCGGGTTTTACAACTCTTCCCCCCCTAAAAAGAATAATTCGTCCACGAATTATAAATAAAATAAGCTGAAAGAGGAACATACCCGAATTTAAAATATGAAATGAGGGTAAGAAGTCCGGATAGACTCCTCTGTTTCCTAAGTGGCTTCCCACTCGGTATGATCCCTCCAAAGGATTTTGACGAATGGAATCGTCATCTTACTCATGACTCGTTCTTGCATGTCAAGAACTCGTTCGGGTTCCTCTATGAAGGTAAGATCTTCACGATTCTGTTCCAGTGAATACTGAACAATGTGAAGAGGGTGATACTTGTACCCTCTGAGTAAGGACACATGGAAAACATCATGAACGTGAGAAAGTTGAAAAGGTAACGCTAAGCAATAAGATACTTCACCGACTCGCTCGATGACATCAAACGGTTCGATGAATCGAGGACTGGGCTTCCCTTTGATTCCGAAACGTCTAACACCACGTGTCGGCGATACCTTAAGAAAGACGTGATCTCCTACATTGAAATGTAAGTCCCTACGATGCTTGTCGGCGTAACTCTTCTGACGTGAACGTGCTTCTTGTAATTTCTGCTTAGCTACAACGACCTTCTCGTTGGTCAACTCTATCATTTCTGATCCTTCAAGTGTTCGCTCACCAACCTGATCCCAGCAGATTGGGGCGCGACACTTCCTGCCATACAACATCTCGAATGGTGCACACTTGATGCTAGCGTGCCAACTGTTGTTGTATGCAAACTCTACCAAACAGATATAATAGTCCTAATCTCCCGTCCACTCCAATGCACATGACCTCAGCATGTCTTATAAGGTTTGAATCCGCTCTAATTGTCTGTCTGTTTGAGGATGAAAAGCCGTGCTAAGCTTAAGTTTTGTACCCCAAGCTTTCTACAGACTCTTCCAAAATCGCGAAGTGAAACGAGGATCTATGTCCGAGATGATGCTGGATGGAGCACCATGAAGTCTCATGATCTCCTTCTTGTAAGTGTCGGCGAGTTTGCTGACCGGATCATCCTTGCGGATCGGTAAGAAATGAGCTGACTTAGTAAGTCGATCAACGATAACCCAAATCGCATCATTCCTCCTCTTGTCTGCAGAAGACCGGTAACAAAATCTATGATGATCTTGTCCCACTTCCACTCTGGAATGTCTAACGGTTGTAGTAAACCACTAGATTGCTGATGCTGGATCTTAACCTGCTGGCAGGTAAGACATTTGGAGACGTACGTAGCAACATCCTGTTTCATACCACTCCACCAAAAGTATTGCTTGATGTCGTGGTACATCTTGGTCGAAACAGAATGAATGGAGAATGGGGAGCTATGAGCTTCAGCTAATAATGCTTCCCTAAGAGTAACATCATCAGGAACACAAAGTCTGGTGCCCTGTCATAAGATACCATCGTCATCCAACCGAAACTCCGTATGTTGTTCTAAGTTCTGAATGATCGCCCAAATTTCACCATCATCCTTCTGAGCTTCCTTTATCCTAGAGAGTAACTCAGGTTCCACTCTAAGATTAGCCCAGTAACTGTGATGTCCACGTACCATGATCTCGATGTCTAGTCGCTCCAAGTCACTTATAATTTCCTCCTCAATTTTAATGTCGTTTATCATACCGGACTTCCTACTAAGTGCATATGCCACTACATTTGCCTTGCCGGGATGATACTGCAGATTAATGTCATAATCCTTCAACAGCTCTAACCATCTTCTCTGTCTCATATCAAGTTCACGTTGAGTGAAGATGTACTTCAGGCTCTTGTGGTATGTGAAGATATCACATGATTCTCTATACAAGTAGTGCCTCCATATCTTTAATGCAAACACGAATGTTGCAAGTTCCAAGTCATGCGTAGGGTAATTCTCCTCATAAGGCTTAAGCTGCCGTGAAGCATACGCAATCACTTTCCCATGTTGCATGAGAACACAGCCAAGTCCCTTCCTTGAAGCATCACTGTAGATTTGATATTCGTACCAGATGGGAGAGTAAGAATCGGTGCAGATACTAACTTCTGCTTTAGGTCTTCAAAGCTCTTCTCTCTTTCTTCAGTCCAGACGAATTTCTCCCCTTTCCGCATCAGTTTGGTCAATGGCAGTGCTAAACGGGAAAAGTTCTCAACGAACCTACGGTAGTAACTAACTAAGCCTAGGAAATTGCGAACTTCAGTCACTGATGTCGGTCTTGGCCACTTGGTAATAGCCTCAACCTTTGTTGGATCCATGGTGATTCCTTCTGCTAATACAATGTGGGATAGGAACGCCACCTTGTCTAACCAGAACTCACACTTAGAGAATTTAGCATACAGCTGCTTCTTGCGAAGTATCTGTAGTACAGTACGAAGATGGTCTTCGTGTTCCTCCTTGGACTTAGAGAAAATCAGAATGTCGTTAATAAAGACAATGACGAACTTGTCCAGGAACTCATGGAAGATACGATTCATCAAATCCATGAAGACAGTTGGAGCATTGGTAAGGCCAAATGGCATGACTACGAATTCGTAGTGCCCATAACGTGTACGGAAATCAGTCTTGGCAATGTCCTGCTCTTTAACCCGTAACTGATGATAGCCCGACCTCAGATCAATCTTGGAGAAATGTTTGGCCCCTTGGAGTTGGTCAAACAAGTCGTCAATGCGTGGCAGTGGATATCTATTCCTGATAGTGATCTTGTTGAGCTCACGGTACTCTATGCACAGACGCATGCTTCCGTCCTTCTTCTTTACGAACAGAATAGGTGCGCCCCATGGAGAAGCACTAGGTCGAATGAAACCGCGTTCTAACAGTTCCTGTAGTTGTTCCTTTAACTCCTTCAGATCTATAGGAGCCATGCGATAAGGAGCCTTATATATTGGCTCAGCACCTAGGACGAGCTCAATATTAAATTCCACTTCACGAGCAGGTGGTATGCCCGGAACCAACGTATTCATTTGTGCCTCGCTGGTATTTTATTTCCCATCAGGAACCAATGTATCATACCAAGTATTCATTTGTGCCTCTTGGTTATTGTATTGGGACACTTTTCTTATGAACATGTGCTTGGCATTTTGCCTGGAACCTGTATCACTCATTTAGCCTGCAATGTGCTAGTGAGAATCTCACTGTTGCAAGCTTTAGTGGCTAGTTGGCTAGAAAGTGATAAAAAAAGGAAAACCCAATGTGACATGCCAATAATGGGTAAGAGATGGTATATTTAAGTGTGTCATTCTATTTGGTAGAACATTGTAGGCAATAAACAGGGTTAAACATGCAATCCAAAAAAAATGACATGGCGAGGAGTGCTTCATGCTTTGCAACTGCTCTGTTCTTCCAGTGATTTTGGAAGCGTTTCCTATTTCTATGTGCGGAAGAAGATTGAAGCTGAGATGGAGTGGAGGGCCAGAATTGAAGATTTGCATGTGAGAAAGAAAAACGATATTGATCAGAGGGCCCAGTTTATAAGTGAGCTGTCTAGCCTTAGCCCGGACCACCATGTGAGTCGAATGCTTCGGCTGCTAGGCGACATGCAAGAGCGTGATGTCACGGAGTTGTGGAAGCTACAGGCATTGGCGGATGATTCTGATGGGCGTGTTCAAGATCTGGATAATTTTATCCGATCCTTGTGACCCATTTAATCATACAACGGATGTTTACAGCAAGAAGTTTGGTCGTGTGTTTGGAATAAACGGCATGTGCGCTCCCATTGTCTATAGTCTGGCCGTATTTGTTGGTGATATGTCTTTTATACGGCCAAACTGACTGTTATGTTATTTTTATGGAAGTTGTGTTGTATGTTGTTTGTAATATAACGAATGTTGTTTATGTGCGAAATGTGTTTTTTTCATTATGTACCAATGCTCTTTCATTAGGCTCTAATGGGTCCGTATAAAATGTTGTGCTTGTCTGTTATACCATATTGTATAATAGTAGGAAAAAGTCTGCATTATAGAAAATAGTATGGCACTGTTGTTGGTGATTTGTTTTTTCATCACTTGCGGTAAAGATATGGACTGTCCCATAACAACATTATTTCTACTTTTTTGTATTTGGCCATAAATGGTTTTTCCTATATTGTCTAAATATGGCAAAAAAGTAAACAGGAAAAGTAGAATAATAGATTATGCAACAGTGTGTGGATGGGGATAGTGTTTTTTTTACTATAGGTTTTTGGGAACCTAAGTCGATAATCATGAAATTTGGGAGCCGGCTACTGTTTTTTGTGCTAGAGTTGAGTGTTAGTGCAGGACACTATAGGTTTTAAGCCAGGAGGCATTGCTATATAAAGGAGTGTTCGCAGGCTGTAGGTGACACATCTTCACACACAGCTATAGATAAGTTTTATTAACAAATAACTAATGGAGTACCGTCCAAAATGCGATACATTGGAGAAGGAAGCAGGGACCGACGATTGGGCGGACATGTTTATCTGTCGCCTACAGGAAGAGATTCTTGGCGAAACAGCCTGGAAAGATAGGATGGAACAGATGTGGCAGGAGGTCAATAGTGGTGTAATTGATAGGACTCAACTTATTTATGAGTTAAGGACCGTTGTTGGGGAACCAGTAGTTAACCAGATGGTGGCACTTTTAGGGACCCTGACACGTGAAGACTACTCCTTTAGAGAACAGCTCGGAGCCGAAGCAGTAGCAACAGGCAACCGCATTGCTAGGATGGAAAGATTCATTGAACGGCTGCGAGGGAACGTTTCGGGTTGAAGCGATTATTTGAATGTGCCTGAAGGGGCTCGCCTTGTGTGTATTGAATAAATCATCCTCGGGTATTATGTTAATCGCGTTGTGTTGTGTGTGCCTGGGTGTTTGTTATTTTGGTACTACCAATGACGTTGGGTCATTGGCAGGACGTGTTTATGTATTTGGTTTAAGTACTGCCAATGACGTTTGGTCATTGGCAGGATGTCTTTATGTGTTTGGTTTAATGTATTTGCATATGTGAAGCTATTTACTTTTCTATTTTGGTTTCATGGTTACAAAATCTAAAGAAGCCAAGACGAAAAAGAACAAAGGTTTTTGAGTAACAAAAGATTAGTATAGAGTGTTATCGGGTGCATTTTCCCTGTATTCCAACGACAAAGCGGGTGCCCATTAAATCAGTCGTCCTCCAGCTATCTGGCATCTCCACAAACGAACGTTCCTCCGTACTGACTTGTTTTTTTTGGGCCGTCAGGGAACGACCATGCTTTAGTAAACCTGTGGAGGTGGCAGCTTATCAATCTATTATGTATAAAATTATCATAGTCCGTATAAGAGCATCATATAAGTTATAGGGAAACAGAAAAGACCTAACGATGGCGCTAGTCCATGGCTGGCACCCGGTAGGCATTAACTGTTAGGCACAGTACACGCTGGCATTCTGTTTGGTAGGTTGGTTACCTTTCCCGAGCCAAAAAAACAACAAAATATTAGGGAACGCGAGACGGGCATAAGTTTTTGTTTGACCATTTGTACGTGACATTGATATACCTTCTTGCAAGCATAGCCTAAGTTAGGCTGCGATCAAATAAATTTGCTGGCAGGTCCTAAACGGTAGAAAACACGACCAAGGCAATATGGCAACCACACGACTTAAAATGTTGTTGATGACCTGTGGTAAGCAAATGCCAGACGCAGGAAAACAAAGTTGAGGTTGTTAAGACAAAAGTTGACCAAAAGGAGAAAAGAATATAACACTTACCAGACAACTGGCGCGGGATACAAAATCACAATTTATATTCCCTGTGGTAGAACCCGGTGACACGCGAGAGTTTTTTTGTTTTTTTGGTATTTGGAGGCTTAGATAAGCAAGCAACGGATATGAGGAGACATGCACTCTGGCTGCAAACCCAACAACATTGCCCCGCCAAGAAGTACATAATCCGGTTTAACGCTCAAGTCTAATTATCATTGCCTCTTTGAATGTTCTAAAAGATACACAGCCTCAGGCAAAACCAGTGATGGCTGCGAGTGCAAGGCCGCCCCGCAAAAAAACACAACTTTACCAAGCACTGCTTATCAAAGCAACCAAACGACACGGGATTACCCTTTATATGTCACCCCGCCAAGATCCAAGTCACCTTCTCTTTATGTATGCATATTACCCTTTATATTATACAGGGGAAGCACGTTTTCATAGAAAAGTGATCCCCCTCACACCCTTATTAAACTATGTTATTTTCTTTCCCTCACAAAGGGTGTCTTCCCTCAAAAAAATCACAGACACAAAACGCGCACCGTTGGTTCCAACGGACCGTTGGAAAACCGGGATGACTGCAACCTTCAAAGGTCACCCCGCCAAGATCCAAGTAACCTTATTTGGCACACTTTATGGATCCAAGTCGCGATTGTGAGGCAGAGAAAGTGGCTACACTCGCCATGGCTGCAACCTTCAAAGTTTGCCCTGCCAAGACACAAATGTTTTCATAAATCAAGGGAACTTTTTATGTCGATTCAGGCCACCAACTTTTGGCTTTATAGCGTTGGCTCAGATAAGACGCAATTTGGTACAAAGAGTGGTTAACCGGCATGGCTGCAACCTTGAAAGGTCACCCCGCCAAGATCCAAGCCACCTTCTCTTTACCTATGCGTACTTAAATTCATCACATCCGACGCGGCAACGCAAATATCAGTTGGCCTCTTGGCATTGCCTCTTAATCAGCCAAAAAACCAACTATTTAAGCCCACAAACCCAATGTCTGTGTGACCCTTCTCATATCATCAATCCCACACAACAAATAATCCTAACATGTTAACAACATCTTCGTACCAAAAACCCACAACAAATCAGTCGTTATTGTGGGTATATATATGGGTGGCATGGGAGAAGCATCTACAGTCACCATGGGTATACCTCTTTATGAAACGAAAACACAGGATCAATTTCTTGTAGCCACCACACAATCAAACAATACCAATCAAGGATTTCCTGTAGCCACCACACAATCAAACAAACACAATTAAGGATTAGCGACCACGGCAATGCAAATATCAGTTGGCCTCTTGGCATTGCCTCTGAACAGCAAAAAAACCAACTGTTTAAGCCCACAAACCCAATGTCCGTGTGACCCTTCTCATATCATCAATCCCACACAACAAACAATCCTAACCTGTTTACAACATCTTGGTATGAAAACCCCAAAAAATTAGCCAACTTGTTGTTTTATATTAAAAAGGCTCCTAATTTGACTACACTTGAAAACGTATTGAATCCCCCCAAAAAATGAAATAAAACAAATTTAATACCCTGTAATCCCGCGGGCACGCAGCGGAACATATGCAACAACAAATATGGATCCAAGTCGCGACTGGAGGCAGAGAAAGTGGCTACACTCGCCATGACTGCAAACTTAAAAGTCTGGCCAGCCAAGACACGAATGTTTTCATAAATCAAGGGAACTTTTTATATCGATTCAGGGCACCATTTTTTAGCTTTATAGCGTTGGCTCAGATAAAGCGCAATTTGGTAACAAAGAGCGGTTAACCGGCATGGCTGCAACCTTCAAAGGTCACCCCGCCAAGATCCAAGCCACCTTCTCTTTACCTACGTGTACTTAAATTCATCACAGCCGACACAGCAACGCAAATATGAAGCGGCCTATTGGCATTGCCTCTTAATCAGCCAAAACCCCAACTGTTTAAGCCCACACACCCAATGTATGTGTGACCCTTCTCATATTATCAATCCCACACAACAAACAATCCTAACCTGTTAACAACATACTGGTATCAAAACCCCCTAAAAAATTGGCCAATTTGTTATTTTATATAAAAAAAAGGCTACTTATTTGACTACATTCGAGAACTTATTGAATCCCCAAAAAAATAAAATAAAACTAATTTAATACCTCATTAAGGAAGAGATCGCCACCACACAGATACCCGCCATTTTTTAGCTTTATAGCATTGGCTCAGATAAAGCGTAATTTGGTATAAAGAGCGGTTATCCGGTATGGCTACAACTAGGGATGGCAACAGGGCGGGTTTGGGGCGGGGCGAGCATTTCCATCCCCAAACCCGATTACTAGAGTTATCCCCAAACCCGCCCCGATCCCCATCGGGGATTTAATCGGGGCGCCTGTCGGGGCGAGATGCTCGTACAAACCCGACTCGTACTAATCGGGGATCTTATCGGAGTATTGTCTTTGGGTGCAATTCTCGACCAATGTCGCACCATTTTACATTTATTAGTATTATTTTTAGAACATTAGCAATAACTTCAAAATTTTGAAACATATTAATATCAATTACAAACAAGGCTTATTAAGTTTTCAACGGTAGTATCATACTTATGATAAATTACAAAAAGTAAAGTTACAACTTAAAAAAATGACATTTAAGTAAGTTTTTGCAATATTACATTCATAAAAAACTAACAATGTTGGAGATATATTTTTTTACTACGTAAAGAGTAACAAAATACTTCATACATATATATATTTGTATATGTCTATATATTAATCGGGTGGGGCGGGTCGGGGATGTTATTCCCCGCTTCCGCCCCATACCCGATTAAAAATCCCCGTTTAAGCCCCAAACCCGCCCCGTAACCCAATATGCGTGCCCCGACCCGTCCCAATTATTTCGGGTTTCGGGTTTCCCCGTCGGGTTCGGGTTTTTTTGCCATCCCTAGCTGCAACCTTCAAAGGTCACCCCGCCAAGATCCAAGCCACCTTCTCTTTACCTATGCGTACTTAAATTCATCACAGCCGACACGGCAACGCAAATATCAGGTGGCCTCTTGGCATTGCCTCTTAATCGACCAAAACCCAACTGTTTAAGCCCACAAACCCAATGTATGTGTGACCCTTCTAATATCATCAATCTCACACAACAAACAATCCTAACCTGTTAACAGCATACTGGTATCAAAACCCCCAAAAAATTGGCCAAACTGTTATTTTATATAAAAAAGGCCACTAATTTGACCACATTCGAGAACTTATTGAATCCCCCAAAAAAATGAAATAAAACTAATTTAATACCTCATTAAGGAAGAGATCGCCACCACAAAGATACCCACATGAGGCATCCAACCTCGCCACACACTGACCCACATCACGGGACGCCGTTAAAGGCGGCAATGAAGTGATCGGTGGCAACGAAGGGTTACCATCACACATCACAACAACCGGAATCAGATAAAAACCGCAAAACCCCTAATATTTTTCACATATTTCAAGCTGCCATGGCTGAAAATCAGAAGATGGGAGCTAACCCACAAATAATGCAAACCCACAACAAAATGAGTGTGGGTATATATAAAACAATACCAATTAAGGATTTCCTGTAGCCACTACACAATCAAACAAACACAATTAAGGATTAGCCACACCAATTACCCTTTATATTAAAGAGTTTAATCTAAAAGGGTAAAGGGTTAACTTGAAAGGGCAAACCAAATTAATTAGCGCACTCGCCAATTAATGAATGGGGGGAAAGATCAAAAACTCATCAATGAAACGGAGTAAAGATCCAAAAAAAAGGAGTCATATAACGTTCCGTTGGAACCAATGGTGCGTGTTTTGTGTGTGTGATTTTTGTGAGGGAAGACACCCTTTGTGAAGGAAAGAAAATAACTTAGTTTATTGAGAGTGTGAGGGAGATCATTGTTCCTATGGAACCGTGATTCCCCTCTTTAATATAGTGGGTAATGAGCCTTTTATTTATAGTGTAGTGTCCTAACGGGCCCAAACCCAAAACCGAGCCCATTTTACCGTCTAACGTTGGCAAACTTTGGGATAATCTATACTTTTCGGTTTTCCTCAAGTCAAACTCGTCTAATAAATCTCTATAAATACATACCAAGAAAGTCATTAAAGTAAAAACACTTTAAAGAAAAACTTCCCCACCATGTCTTCTTCATCCGATAAAACCCTAAAAACCCTACTTTCTCCTTATCAATCAAAAACAACAACAGAATATCTAAAGGGTGGCGCGTGTAAAGAAGCAGTTATCAACTTTAATAACTGTACTGACGAAGCTAAAAAAAATAATGAAGACAGCAATAACAAATGTTCTGAACTTACTCGGGATCTCATTACATGTATGAAAGCTAATAAAGGTTACTATGGTGTCAGTTTACAAGAATTCAAATATGCTGGTGAACATAATGCTACTAAAGATCAAATACTAAAGCAACGTGTGTACAATTCATTGCGTGCATGTGTCGAGGATGTTGAGTGTAACAAGAGATTTACCGCCTGGAATAATTGTGTCATACGAGCAGAAAAGAAGGGTGAAGATTATCTTAACAAATGTTATGTGGTTTTTTATCTTTTATCGAATTCTATGAAACCTAGTACCAAGTTAGAATGATTTATTGTGTAGTGCCAAAGATATTATTGCTTGGCTAACCTTTTTCTAATCATGAATTTAAATCACCCTGATAATAATGTTAATGTTGGTTATATCTATAATTCGTCATGACATTCGCATTATTGCATAGATGAACTTTGGTCTCAAATCTGATATGCTTGTCACAGACATCGTTAATGTAACAGAATATAATTGCTATCACGAACAGTACCGAATATGTATATAATCCATAGCCCAAAAAGATAATGTACATCTGTATTAGTATCTATTCATACAACAGTTCACATATTACAAAAATTCTTATAGCCACTATCTATACCCACATCTTCAGCTTGCGCTTCATAATGGCCCTCGTCTACTACATAAAAACCTAACTTATAATCCACAAAATGAATATTACAAACTACAAACTATGGCATGAATCAACGTATGCAGGGGATGTCAATAAATCTAAAGCATAAAAGGGAGGAGACTAAACTGAATGAGGGTTTTCATTTACTTGGTATCTTCCATATATCAGACAGTTGATATCTCACCATCTAGGTAAAAGTATGTCCGTTGGATTAACAAGCGCTTGAAAAGCTAGTACATTAAATCAGGTTGCTGATGAATTGTAACTTACATAGTTCCCAATATATGTTTGAAACTATGTTGCTCAGACCCACATTATTTGACCTGCAAGATAGTAAAATATATATTGATTAACTTATGTCAAAATATTTGACCTGCAAGATAGTAAATATATATTGATTAACTTATGTCAAAATATGGCCAGGTTCAGTAGCGGAAGAAAAATGGTGAATAGTTGGTGCAGTTTGAACTGTCAGGGCCAGTTTGGATTGACCCAGAACACTTTTTCTTTCCAAAATGAACGGAATTATTTCATATGACTATAAAAACTAATTACGATGACGATCTGATGTTTTCAAGAAAACGATTAGGATACTGTATCTTTATAATTACACGGCTGATACATTTGACATTATTTAGATACCTACCATGCACCCCGTCAGAGCTAAAACATAACCCAAATTGACCCATTCATAATTATATGGGTCAGAGTTGGCCCACCAAATTACTTCTTAGATCCTTTTAATCAAAGAACTATGTCATTCTTAAAGATAATTTTCTAATCAAACTTAACACTTATTAATAGAAACCCTAAAAAACTGACAGCGGGATGAAAAAGAAAGCAAAGGACAAACCTTGGAACGCTTCACAGCACAGGGCAACAAACACCAATAAAAATGGACGTGATTCAGGGATTTCTATGATGAAATAGCTTTGTGACTGCTCTACGCTCACAATCCTACATTTGACAATAATGCCAAAAGTGAGCATCCTCAAAACAAGAAGTAAATGTTTCAAAACATGTCTTAAATTCAGACAATTGTAATGATTAGCGATTTAGCAATGACTTATCTTTGCAGGCGCTAATAATTTTTCATCCTAAATTACCTTAAACATGTGTAGGACCAATGGTTTATCCGGGTTTGTTGCCTTCAGCTTCAAGAAAGTATATCCAAAGCTCAATTGATCACGTGAAGTAAAGCGATCAACTTCGTTAAACCAAAGGCATGAAAACAAATTTGACATCGGAGTATGTGCCCTAATAATGAACGAACCTTCAGGTACATCTGTAATGACAGGTGCAAAGAAAACGAAAATTAGTGTCTTAGCTCTAACCACTGGAAGGTGGTCTCCAACATGGGAACTAAAAATAAAATACCAGCGATACGCACAACTTGGAAGGGGTTTTTTGGGGTCTGAAGGATCAAACTTAACGAGGCCATCAGCCCGATAAAACAGGAACTGTTCATCAATTGCTGTGTGATTATACTTATTTAGACGTTTATTTTGTTGTACTTCATCCCAAACACAGTGGCGAGTATAATGGTTTGAAATGGCATATTCTGATCTCCTTCGCCATAGAAAGAATTCAATGAGCATCATGGGGTCAGTATGAAGCCTCATCTTGCTATCAAGCCAAATGGAATACCTGAAAGCCATAATAGTGAGGTGGGATTAAACATGTAGCCTATACCAGTACTAGAAACTAGAGTTAGACGAACAGGCAGCTTGGTAAAGTTGTAAAGAGGTAAACAGGTCACAATGGATGCGGTTCAAAACAGTTTGGGTCGGATTGATCTCCCCATTCAACACTTCCTTTGTATTTTTTTATTATTATTTTTTTTTTTTTTTTTTAGAACGGCAATGTTTTACAACTCACACTAACTATCTCACAAATTATATCACACATGTCTCCACCGAGACTTGAACCCACAACCTTTAGGTTAAGGGGCCACTCACATACCGCTGGGCCAAGAGGCCTTTGGTACACTTCCTTTGTATTTCGTAAGACTTGCTATATTAAAAATGATTACAGAACCTATATTGTTTATATAATTAAATCTTCTAAAAAAAATAAGACATCCTGAGCATTTAGATACACGATATGTGACTTTTGACCCATGCAACTTGTGCATTATTATCTATTTTATTAGTTTACCCCTTTTTGACTTGTGCCCAGATAAATACGGAGTACAAGATAAATTCTGCTGATTCTCTTATAGATAAGTGAACATGCCACCTCTACTTGAAATTAAAGACATCATTCATACTTCACTAACGTAAGTTAATAATTAAAGGATCACCTGGCTGATGGGAAGAGACGATGTGACAAAAACTTCGGCACCTTTCCAGTTTTCCGCATATCGTCGTATGGTAAATTGCTTACAACCACTATCCTCCATAACCCAACAAACCCTCTCTCGTCAGGAGTACTACCCTCCTTTGACAGTTTTACAAGTGTTTCCTTGTCAACAAACATAATGAAACAAACATTCTTCTTTGAGTATGGGCTGATCTGCACACAAGGCAATCACAGTATTTCAGTACCAATATCACACTTAGTGGCAAACACTCTTAAGTCATTAACATCATTATGTCCTCATTAGGAGCGCCCGTATTTGTTCTATCAAAGCTAGTTAATAAGAAACTGGAGTAACTTATTAAAAATAAATACCATTTTGCTAGTTGGCCTTCTCAAAAAGTCTGAGCTTCCAAAAATGCAGGATGATACAACGACAGTACAAGTATTCATGTAGATTTGGTCGTCCTTGTCCAAATCAAACCCAGTGCTCGGAGACCCTTCTGATCCCTCCACAAAACCACAGTGGATTGTTTGATTTGCAGCATGGAAGGATTGCTCTCTTTCTTTAAGGGTCTGATGACCTCCAAATCTGGGAGTTATTGGATGTTCAAGCGAATGTATGTCCTCTCTTGCAACATAGTTTAATGAAAAATTTACAAAATTCCCAAAAACATTTGGCTCAACAAGTTCATCAACCGAGTCAGTTAACTCAACTTTGCAGGGGTAAAAACCTAAAACACGAAATACAAAGAAAAAATTAAGAAGAGGTATAAAAGCATTTCTTCTCTCTTTATGGACTTTAAAGCAGTTTTTGTGATACTTCAACAGGAGTATATATGCAAATAAGAGTTCTTACGTCCCCTAGGAGGCTTCTTTTTTGGTGGCTCTATAATTTCTGGTTCTACTGGTACATTTTCTACACTTGTCAGTATTTCTTTAACACTTGTTATTGTCGGAATACTTTGATGTTCTTCTACACCTGCAAAAAGACAAGAAGTAATTAAAAAAAGTATATGCAATCTACAGAAAAAAAAATGTCTATGGCACAGGAGTGCACATCAAGATGGTTTAGTATGACCAAAAATTTCAGATCCTATATATGTAGGAGAAAACAATGCATACACGTAATCTGGGTTTTAAAAAGCATGAAGCGCGCCGAGGCGTCGAGGGTCAAAAAGCCGAGGCGCGAGGCGCCGAGGCGAAAGCGCGTGCATCACGTACCCGAGGCGACAGTCTTATAAAAAAAATACTTATAAATTATATGCAATGCACAAAACACAAAAATACCAAATTTATGATCAAAATATACCATGGATTTTCAAAGTTCACGATTCCATTTGATTGGAATACATAAATATTACCAAAATCTTCAGAAGTGTTCTCATATATGTGATTTATTTATTATAATTGGTCAAATTGACCCTATTTTAAAAAGAAAAGCTCATAAGAAAAAGCCCAATACATATGACTAAGACCAAATTCAGTTTATAATGCGTAAGTACATGATGCGCAATAAAGCACCGATGCACGCTTTAGCTGATGCGTGCCCGATGTGTGCGCCTCACCACGCAGGGTGTCCGATGCAATAGGGGTGCGCATCAGCCTCAGTCACGCCTCAGGCGTGCCTCAGGCGCGCTTTTTTAAACACAGCACGTAATACATAATGATCGTCTAGTAGATCTTCAACTTCTAACGGTCTATAGAATGGCTTCCTTCAGCTCAAGTATCACCTCATAGGTCTACATCTCTCCATATGTATAATTATGAATGTCTCATACTAAAAGTTCCACAATGTTTTAAGTCACCCAACATCCCAAAATCATGGCTAGTCAAAAAATTAATATCATGGTACAGACGTTTGATAAAACTGAACGAATATAGACCAAAAATCTAACAGTCTTAGATAGTTAATGCAACGAAGATACTACTACGATTTAGATTCACTCAAAAGAAGAAACAGGTAGATCAAAATATGTGTAAATTAATTAGCGACTGCATTATTTGATGGTTCATTAACAAATAAAGAAACAGGCCTTTATATAGTTAGCACACTATTGCTTTCGAATGGTTTAGCTAACCTATAAGCAGTTAAATACTTAAATGTTTATGGTCAAGTAATGTAACAAAACGTGCAAATTCTTAGAATTACCATGGAAGAACATCTTAAATCCAAAAATAGCAATGCAAATCGAACATATAGCAGCAAACGAAAACAGCCAAAACAATAATCTCCTCCTTCCAAACCTCCTGGTACGACGAACAGTCCGTAATCCATGATCACTGCTATGATCAGAACCAGCTTTACTCACATCTGAACCAGCAATAACTCCCCTTCTCTCCGGTAACATTTCAGTTTTTTCCTAAAAATTCATCTGCACAAAGCCACCGCGTTAACTTATAAGATCTACAAAAACATTATATCGACTTCACTTCAAAGTCACAAACAAATGGTTTGCGACACAAGATCGCCACTATTCTTCAAATTTATAAGATCTATACGAACATTATACTAACAGCTAACTTAACTTGAAGGAAACAGATACATTCAGGGGTGTGTTTGTTTAAGCTTACTTATATAGGCTTACTGGTTAACGTGATTTCTACTTTAATTTCATAAGCCCGAAAATAAGCTTATATAATCACATCAAGCTGACTTTAACTATTTATGAAATTCATAAAGATCTAGAATAACATTAAGCATCAAATTAAATGCCACTAAATACATTTAAATATTCAACACCGAAAAGTAAATTTAATAAATATACATTTTGGTAAATAATAAAAAGTAAATTTACCGGTGGTGGATCTTATTAAGAGCCCTGATTAAACACGGTTTTGATAAAACTTGAATAATGAGGGAATGAGATTTAACGAGTGGGAAAGATTGAAGAGAGAAATTGTCGGTCGTTTTAACTGTATCCTATGAAAATATATGCGATTTTTTATAAAAATACTAAAGCGACTTTTTTATGTACTTTATTTTATGTGGCAAAGTGATGATCTCTGTCTTTGAATTGATTCCATTTGGTGAGATTTTATGGGCTTTGGTTTAATGATGTGCATATGGTTCTTCTCTACTTTGTTAGGTGATTCGAATTAAAAACTTTTAAGTTTTTTTTTTAAATAAATAGGTGAGAGCATAACACGGCCGTCAATTACGATAATGTAATTACAACAAATTCTAACATGCAATAATCCGATTAAAAAAATAATTAAAAGGAATGCAAATTCATTTACAACTCATATAAAAACTTTCACACTCTTAAGCTGTTAGAAGTGGGTATCAACCACTCATCACTTCATTTCCCCCCGAAAAAAGTCGCGCGCGAGTCAGTAGCAGAGAGCAAAAAACAGGGGCAAACTCATTCAGAGTGAGTTTAAATTTTGTGGGCCCAGGTGATTTTAATTTTTAGGTTAGGTTTGTTATTGGGTATTTTTTGTGAGTGGTTGTGTTTAAATAATAAAAAAATAGGTATAAAAGGTGAGTTGTAGTGAGTTTGGGTGAGTGTCATTACCTCTTGTGGAGAGTTGTAGTGAGTTTGTTAAAAGTTGATGTGACGCTGACGTGGCGGTGAGTTGTTTTTTACCACTCCCACCAGCCTTATGGCCTTATAGTGCTAGATGTGGCAACAAGCCTCATTTGGGTCCACTGGCTGTCACGCCATCCGACACTCTCACTTTCTAAAAACCCATGTTGTGCCAACAAGCACCCATTTTCATTTAGAGTCCACCACTACCAATTTAATTTTCTTTTCGTTTATTTTAACACAACTTAATTCATTTCATTAGAAATAAAATACGAATTACAATACGAGAAAATAAAAATACGATACGGTTCGAATACGACATGCATTGAAATAAAAATACGATACGATACAAGTTCGACGTAATTTAATCGGTTTCGGGATCCGAATCAGATTCCGATAGAATACCCAAATACCTCTCGAGGAATTCGACATCCTTTTCGTTCTTGATTTGCTTCTCCAACTCTTGTTTTGCCCATTGCTTCTTCTGCTAAAGTTTCTTGTAATGTTTCTTCATCAAGTATCATTTTGACGTTCTTGTTCCTCAGTAAGACGAAACTCATCAGGTACCTCATATTCTTCAACAGGGCTCTCTGGTTCATCAAATAGACCAGAAGTGTTTGGGTAAGTTTGTGAAGGGATTGATTCAGGTACTTTTCCCAGTGTCGATGGGTTGATTCGAGTTGCTTTTCGTTTGTTTTGTTTCTTATCTTCAGAAGTGTTTCCATGAGATATGTGTTTTTGTATGTGAAAATTAAAGCAATTGGAAGTAGTTTTTATATAGAAAACATAGCCGTTATAAAATTCAAACTAATACATAGCCGTTGAAAAATTCAAACTAATTACTAATGCAACACGGAAATTAAAATTCTTTCACCCATTGCTTTTTAGATTTCATTTGTCTTTCGATTTTGACCGTTTTTCGAAACAATGCATCATGCATCTCATAGTCTTTGTCGGATTCTTTTTTCAAAAATTTGGTCATCGAATCACGCCACTCTTCTGGAACATCAGTGCATTCTTCATATGCTTTCTACAAATCATCTTTAGCAATGGAAGCACTTTTAAATTTAAGGGCTAAATCTATCATCGATTGTTGTCGAACACTATCGTCTTTAATCAGTTTAGCAACCATTTTTTGGATATCTTCAAATGTGTGTAGAGCTGAACAAGTGTTTTGATTTGGAACAAGCCATATTAGATTTATTGATTTGGAATTAATTTTGAATTTTAAAGGTAAAATGTAGGAGTATTTATAGAGTGGAGTATTTAATTTTATTTAAAATATAAAACAATTAAATTTGAAGACAACGGTCTGTTTCATTTTTTTAATATATAAAACAACGGTCGAAAAATAAAATTGTTTGTCGTTTTCTTCGCCATTTAAGTGGCGAAGCATGTGTTTGGCGAGGATAGACGGTATGGCAACAAGCTTTGGCGAAGGCCACATCAGCCTAGCGAGCAAGTCTCGTCACTACACCTAGCCCTCTTATATAACATGTAACTGCACCAATCATGTTTTCTTTTCTTCTTTTCACTACCTATATTTGTTTGATACATAAAAGTATAAAACTTTTTTGTATAACATAAGTGTGGATCTAGCATTTCTTAATAATTAATTAACATGTATAAAAGAAATGTAAGCCAAATTCAATAAAATATGATACACCTTTTATACCGGGACAATTTTGTATTTACTTAATTAAAACATCAAAATTTCATATTTCATCAAACATGCATCAAATTCATTATACATTATGTATTATTCACTTGTAAAATGAGTAAATATAACATTTTAAGTTTAATATTAGATAAGTATAAAATTATCCTTTTTATATCTAGTAAAGATTTAACCACATTAATCAAGCAACTCTCCAACAATCTCCAACTCCAATCCAAATTCTTCTCAAATGTAAGTGTATGTATAAGAAACCTTCTATAAAAATATGTGTAAAAAAATAATGTATAAACATGTGTATAAACCACTCAAATATGGTTAGTGGTAAAAAGACTTGGAAACATCATATTAAAAAGTGTGAGGTCGCAAATTCGATTCTTGCTAAGTACAAACAATTCTGAAATGGTTGCGTCAACTTTCTAAAAATAGAAAGCTTTACTTGATTTTAGTCTGTAATATGTTGAATTTAAACTGTATAAATTAGACAGCCTAAAGAGAGAAAAACATGATTTAAAAAAAACATAAACATGTATAAAACTAGGGTGAGCATAAAACCGAAAAACCGAACCAAAAACTGAAAAAGCGAAAAAACCGCAACAAAAAAATCACCCCAATTGAAAAACCGAAGGTATGGTTTCCACATTTTTTAAAAACCGAATGTTGGGCGGTTTTTGGTTGCATGTATAAAATCGAACCGAAAAAACCACCCCGCCCTACTTAGATCTACAAATTGATATATTTTTATATCATTAAATATTTATATATGTTATGTTCAAAAAAATATATTTATATATGTGATATTTCTAATTGTTTAGTTTTTTTTTCTTTTTATTTAAATATACACATTTGTAAAAGATATCAATATAATTAATTTTATGATTTTTTTTTTTATTTAAACTTTGTTAGATTTGTGATTGCTATGTAAGCATTTTCATGATTTTTGGTTTTATATAATTTGGTGGTAGCTAATGTTGATATTATTCTTGGTTGTAATATGTAATTATGATGAGTTTAATTTATGTCGAAAATTGACTATTAGTGTGGTTTTTTGTAAATAGAAAATCCAATGCGGAATATGAAAAGAGAAAAAAACCGAACCGCTACAATGAAAAAAACCGAAAAATCGAACTCGAAAAAACCAAAATCAAATGGTTTACGATATACAAAAATCGAAGTTTGCGGTTTAGTTTTTGGTTTTAATATAAAACCGCCCCAAACAGTCCATACTAATGTATATATGAAAATGTGTATAAAAACATATAAAAAAAAGTTTAGCTTATAAATAAGTGTTAGTATAAAAGATAAACGCTGCAAAAAACCGTCGACAATAAAGGCTAATGTGTAACTTTAAATGGGATCCTAATTAACACCCGTTACACCCAAGGATGAAACTTGCAAAAGTTGACAATCACATGGACATCTAAAGGCACTCGTTTTAAATCGGAATGAAAGGTGTAAACTACAAAGAAGGCTATGTTCGGTAAAATTAGCTATATGTTGTAAGTTGTTAATTAAAAAGTTGTTAACATGAGATATAAGTTATATTTCTTTTAATAAAAATATTTAATATATATTAGTTGTTAACGGTAAAATTAAGATGTAAAATTACTTAAAAGAATATATATTTAAATAAATTATAATATAGTTAGAGGTATATAAGTAATTTATAATTTTAACAATTCTTTACAATTTAAAATTTTTTATGAATTAATTTTTTATTTAAAATATAGTTATTTAAAATACAAACTTAATTCTAAAAAATTATTGTGCAAAAACAAAACTATTAAATTATTTTTTAATAAAAAAAACTTTAAAACAACTCTTGCAAAACAGACCCAAGTATGAAATTATAAATAAATAAAAAAAAAAAAAAAAAAAAAAAGAACTAAAAACTAATAACCACAAAATTTTCACAAGTATCAGAAAAACTCGGCGGCGCTAAACCCAGGGAGCAATTTAACCGTCTTCTACAACAGGCAAAAGAAAAAATGGCGAACGAGATGGAGGAACTAATCGAATTCCTATCATCGCCTTCACCACAAGTCAGCACCTCAATCCAATCCCTTTTTCATATTTTATTTATTAAAGCCCTACCTTAAGTATAATTACTTAGTATTTGCTTATGTATCATTTGTTTAATGATTTAGATTAAGAAGGTGGCTGTTGATATTGTTCGTGGATTAACCGGCTCGGATGACGGGTTGCAGTCCCTTGCTGCCTATTCTAAGACAGTAATTCCGGCTTTATCGCGCCTTCTAGGTGAAAACAAGGTGATACGTTGTTTACCCTTTATGTTGTGTTGTGTTGATGGGCTTTTTATTTTTATGCCGTGTTTATGATGAAAAGTATTGTTGGTTGCGAAGAATAATAGGAGGTTGATGTAGGTTTAGCCATTTTGGAGCTGTTCGTTTATGCTCATTTGGTCAGCTTATGGGCTTATTGAACTTTTGAAAATCTAACAATCTCGGGTTTCTAGGCCAATGAGCTTAAATAAGCTATAAGCTCATAAATAAAAAATTAAACCTTATTAGCTTTTCAACTTCTTAAAAAGCTCATAAGCCCTAAAATAAGCTTTTGTGTTGAATAGATATTTGATGCTCAATTTTTTGCAACGGTTTTTATAGTAGTTTCGGTTAGGTATGTTTTTTTTTAGAAAGCAGCAACTTATTTTTACATTGTTTTGCTTTTTGTACATTTGAGCCACTAAAAGGCCCATCTCTGTCCGTTTGGGTCAGTTTTAAAAATGCAATTTTTACTAATAAAAGGCTAAGTTTATGCATAAAAGGGCTAGATTTTGGATGGTCTTTTTTGTGTTAGAAATGTTTGAGTTCACTTCACAAGTTACAAAATGACCAGGACATGACAAACTATTTTTGTACGACTCAGAATAATATAGATGCTACAAAAGGTAGTTACGACTTACAAGTACCATTTGGGTTGGTGACTGGTGAGGTGTTTAAGAGTGATCTAAATACTTACTCATTTATGACCGTCATGTTGCACCCTCTAGAAAGTAGATGTTAAGCTATAGAAGTTAAACAGAAAGCATGGTTTAGTCATTTTTTCAAAAAAAGAAAAATGATTATTGTCTTACGTCTATGTTTCTTCTCTAGTTATGGCTTAATTTCGATAATCATGTTGCAAACTGTAGAATGTTCAATCTAAATAAGCTAAAAAGAAAGTATGGTTTAGTCATTTTTATTCAAAATAAGAAAAATAATTATCGTCTGAGTTCTATGTTTCTTTTCTAGTTATGGCTTAATTTTGATAATCATGTTGCAGGAAGTATCTGAACCAGCAGCTGAAACTCTGGTGAATCTGTCACCAAGTTCTGATTTGGCAGCTCAGATGATTGAAATGGGCGTAATTAAAGTAACAATGGATATGCTATACAGGCAAGGATGTGACATCACGGGTTTACTGGTTATGCTTCTTGTTAATCTTACACAACTTGATGCTGGTGTTGAATCATTGCTTCAGGTTCGGCTTAAACTCTCTTAACCTGTTATGAAACCAACTTTCAGAAAGAAGTAAATGAAATATATATTAATGGTATATGTGCTACATGTATATTAGGTTGGGGAGGAAAAGATGCAGGGTCTGCATCTCATGAAACTTGTTAGATCATTCTGTACCTCATCCAATGAGAAAAAAGGTTCACCTTTTTTGCACATAAGTTTTTCTTTCATTTTTTTAGAAGTGAAGATTTGACTTCATTTTCTTTGTTGCACTTGAGCAGATGATCCATTTGGACATGTTGGTTTAATTCTTGTTAATGTTACGCAAAACAAAGTAGGGAGATCGCTTATTTTAGATCCAAAGCGTGGGCTCTTGAAACAAATTATTAGGCAGTTTGATTCTACAAGCCTACTGCGCAAGAAAGGAGTATGCTCAATTATTCTTTAGTTGTTTATATTCTATGCATTATTGTTGAGGAAGTACGAGGAGAATAACTTTGAAACAAATACTTTATATTGATCAGGTATCTGGCACTATTCGGAACTGCTGTTTTGAAGCTGATAATCAGCTACAAAATCTGCTTTTGATATCGGAGTTCTTATGGCCAGCTTTACTTCTACCAGTAGCTGGAAACAAGGTGAAATACACAACATGCACTCTGTTGTCTTCATTTTCTTTCCTGTTTTGATTACTTGAATACACAGATTCAGCTCTTAAAGAAACCATACGAATGTTTGTACTGTATATATATCTGAAAAATATTGAAGTCTATATGTAAGTAAGAAGTTTCATTTCATGCTTCAGGTGTATAGTGAACAAGATACTTCGAAAATGCCTCCAGAACTAGAAAGTGCACTCTCAATTGAGCGTGAACCAGTTACTGATCCTGAAATCCGCGTCCAGGCATTGGAAGCTATTTACTTAATCATATTGCAGGTCACACACTCCATCTATTAATTACATGATACTAGACTAGAGGTGGCAAAATGGGTGGGTCGGTTGATGGGTCACAATCGTTTAGGTCAAAATAGACCTTTACTGGTAGACATTGTAATTGGGCTGGGTTGAATCACAAACACTTCGTTGTCAATCTTGTATGAACTGTTAGAAAAAATTATTCAGACGTTGAACAAATCGATCCATTCCCCTTTTAGCTCCTTATTCTAGGTTGGCCCATGTTTGATTGTTTTGGATAAAAGACGTGCAAAACGACCCTTTTATAAGTAAATGGGTCATAAATACACCTATAGGTGATTAGCTCATGACATTCTTTGTAATATGCGGGCTGGTTTACTTAAGCATCTATTTTTGGCTCTTGATGTTTCAGGGGGCAGGTCAGAGAGCATTTTGGTCAGTGAATGGACCTCGTATACTTCAAATTGGGTACGCGGAGGAAGAAGATCCCAAAGTGAATGGCGCATACGAGAAAATTGCTGCCCTGGTACTCATCGCACTTTCTCTCTTTAATAGTATTTCTAATATCTTATACATGTAAAATCGATATATTGATTTGATGTATTTGCAGCTAGTTGAAGGGAATGACACCGAGGAAGGATCTACACAGAGGGATCTTAATTGAATGGAAATCCTATGCTCTTTATTGAAATGGATCTTAAAAGGGTTTTGTAGAATGTTGTAGGCTTGTATGAGTGTCACTTGCGGGTCAGCCGGACACAGCATCTAGAATGATATCAGCAACAGGAGATCCCCACAGCATAAAGCATAGAATTTTAGTTTAATTCATACTACATTTTCACTTCTATTATATGTGGGCTTATTATTTTTGTTTTGTTTTACTCTGTTAAAGTAGTTGACTTCCTATATCGTTCTCTTTATTAGTGTTGTGTAAAAGTAAGTTTCAGCGGTAAAGGTTGCGTATTGCTGGATTATAAGATGGGATTGAACCATATAAACGTACCAAGTGACGATAATTTTGTAATAAAAAGTAGATGCATATTGCAAGAAAACAACTGGTTACCAATGTAGGTCATTATGGTAGATGATGAACCACCGCCCTCACTCGCGTCGAAGTCATAATACCCATCCTTAATCGCGCGCCACCATCATATTTTTGCACTATGTTTGGTTGTCTACTTGTATGGACAACTTCCAAAGAAAAGGGTGTGTCTATTATCATTATTTCCTTTAAATGTGTGAGAGGTAGATGCAGCGTACGTGGCAAGGAAGGATTTTAATCAAAATTCGTTGATTCCACAGAATACCGAAAATTGATAAATCTTGAGGAAACCTCAGTTTTTATTAATTTATCAGAAAAGCTGCTTAACCAAACGTTTTAACAGAGCTTAAATACTAACAAAAAGCCCAACTTCTGGAATACTAAACGATTGGTATTATTAACTATGATAAATTGCAAAAAGTGCCCAAGACTTATAAAAATATGCAATTTGTTTTATCCCTTCAACTTCTGCAGCAACTTTGGATGCCCTCTTTTCTGCATAAAAACCTCCTCGAATAGCACCGCATCATTTCCCCGGGATAGAGAAGATTCGACCTCGAATTTAGAGTCGTATCATCCTCATCAGAAGAGTTGCCCATGAAAGGAACAAGATGCTTCACATTGAAGACATCATGGGCACGAACATGGCTTGGAAGACGCAAACGATAGGCATTTGGATTGATCTTCTCCACAATTTCGACAGGGCCAATCTTTTTAGCAGCAAGCTTGTTATATTCGTGCGCAGGAAAGCGATCCTTAGTGAGAATAGCCCAAACAAAGTCACCAACATGAAAATCAATTGCATGCCGTTTCTGATCAGCCTTGTCCTTGTATTTGGTAGTGGCAGCAACCAAATGCGCATGACTGGTCTAATGAACTTGAGCCAACTGTCCAACAAACTCTTCCACAGTAGCATGGGTACGCACCTTGCTGGGCAGAGCGAGTAAATCAAGAGGTCCCCGCGGAGACAACCCGTAAACTATGTGGAAAGGAATGAAACCAGTGGAGCGGTTAACAACATGGTTATGGGAAAATTCAGATTGAGGCAGTTTATGATCCCATGCCTTAGGATGATCCCCTACCAAACTACACAAAAGATTCCCCAACGAACGATTAATGACTTCGATCTGACCATCGGTCTGCGGATGATAAGCACTGCTGAAATTTAGTTGCGTATTAACCATACGCCACAAACTCCGCCAAAATTGACTCACAAAACGAGTGTCACGATCAGAAAATATAGAGGCAGGAAGTCCATGAAGGCGATACACATCACGAAAGTAAAGGTGCGCTACAACAACAACATCAGAAGTCTTCTTACATGGAATAAAGTGAGCCATCTTCGAAAATCGGTCAACCACCACAAAAATAGAATCACAACCACGTTGGATACGTGTCAGGCCAAGGACAAAATCCATACTAACATCAGACCATGGTTGTGTGGGAATAGGCAAAGGTAAGTATAACCCGGCATTAGTCGATGCTCTTTTTGCCATATGACAAACACGACAACGGGCAACAAAGAGACCAACTTCCTTGCGCATTGAGGGCCAAAAATAGGAACCCGCAAGAAGTTGGAAAGTACAGTCACGCCCCACATGACCTTCATTATGGAGTTTGATGAGATGGCATTTATACATGATCTCATCGTTCTTTTTGGGCTTTAAATGCATAAAAATGTCATAAAATACCATATATATGCTTGTGTTTGTTTACTTGTGTATTTTAGGTATGGATATCGTGAAAAAGACAAAAGATCACAAGAAACAAAGAAAAACGGACACGAGAAACGAAGCCGTACAAAGAACCGGACCCTAGTTCATGATTTATCCAACATTTACCCTTGAAGACTTGAAGATATGCAAGATTGATCCTCAATGAATGAAGAAATGACACTTAAAACCCTTGTGAAATCATAATTACAAGTTTGGTCCCTTAAGTTTGCCAAAATTACACAAAAGGTCCTTCAACTTTGAAGAAATGGCAAGATTAGTCCCTCATCAAATCTAATTTTTCAATTATGGTCCCTTATGGAGTTAAAGTTACATTGAAGACCTTTGAAGATCAACAATGTCCAAGATCAGTCCCTCAAATATCCAAAAATGGCAAAAACAACCCTTGATATCTTTTTACCAAAGTTTTGTGCCAAAAGTGTGAAAACCATAACTTGAATAACAAAGGAATGCGTTTTATGGGGCTGAAATTCCTTTTATACATGTTTTGCCAAAAAACAAGGACTTAAGTTGCCACAATGAAACATTCAAACACATTTTTGCGCCAAACACATCCCCTTTCCACAAAAAACGGATAAAAAAGGTTACTGTTTACCTTTCACCACCCAGAACCTACCCCACTTAAAACAAAGGGTTATTTAAAATTACCCAGGCACACACTTAATTCACACGCCCAGAAACCCATCCCACATCAAAAACCCTCACCCCCACTCACCATGTGACCCCATCATTCAACACGTCAACAAATCAAAACACAACTTAGCCTCCAAGAAATCATATGTGGCAAAATCAACATCCCACACTCTTAGCTTCATCCCAAAGCTATTTTAAACGTCTAGGATCATTTTGGACAGCTCATCAACAACAAATGGCCTCAAGTGCTCAAGGACATATTTGGAATTTCATTACTAGGGTTTGTGAACAGTGTAGGCTTAGCATTTGTCTATAAAAGGAGACCTCAACATGTGAGAGTCCATTTGTTCCAGTTTTAGGCTATCAATCTTTTTAATCCCTTTTTAAGTTAATAAAATTTTATTTTCAGAAATTTGTGAAATCTTGTTCTTGTTTATTAAAAGTTGGTGTTAGAATAGCCTAATTTTGAGTTCCACTTTAATGTTTGAAGGTTTTTGAGGCAAGGTTTTAATTGATAAAACTTGGGTTTCAAAAATCAGAAAGATCTTGTTTATTGTTCATCACTTTGGTTTGTTGTTCTTAGCAGGTACTTGGAAGCTGGTACTTGTTTTGCTAGTACCTCAGCTCAAACAATCCAGGGCCTGGATGTAGGTCTTGGAGGTTTGCATCTTCTCCTTTTTCAATTTTCTCTTTATTTTCTGAAATATTTGTGATATTGCATGATTGTTCTTGAATCTGTGTTTTTATGGTTGGATATTGTTTATCTGTTCTTGTTTTATGTTAATAAGTGGTTATTAACTTGATTTGTGGGTTAAAACTGGATTATCCTTTGGAAATTTGTCAAAACAGATTATTAAGGGGTGTTTGGGTTAACTGCATAAGCAGGTTTTAAGGATTGTTGATTGGGTGTATTGTGCTTGTGGTTGTTGGTACTTGTTTATTTGATATACTTGGTCATATATCTGCAATTTTTGTGGTTTGAAACACCTAGATTCATAATAGGGCTATAAAATCTTTGTTACTTGATATTTTTGGCTGTGGTTTAAGGGACACCTAGATCTAATCATAGACTAGGGTTAACAAGTGATTAAACTAGCCTAATAACACCAGGGAAAGAGATTTGGATGCTTGAAATTGGATATGTGGTCAATTAAGTCAACAAAAGTTTATGCATATTATACTTGTTCTTATCAGTAACTGTTGGCGCTTGATTCTGCTTATTAACTTTGATTTAGTGGTTGATTTAAGTTTGTTTGTGCTTATTCATAGTTTATATAGCTTGTGTATGCATCTGGTTGAATTTGGTTGGCTTATTCATGCTATATCTGCTTATTTGTGCATAACTGCTTATTTCCCATATATGTGCTATATCTGGTGACTGTTTGCTTATTCTGGGCTTATTGTGTGAACCAAATTGTGATTTTCTTGTTGATATTGACTCCTTGTGATTCACTGATCACAAGGATGCCCTTCTTTCCAATTGAATCCAACCAAATCTCTCTAAAAAGCTTGGTCAAATAGTCAAAGCAGTGGGAACTCCTTTCCCCTGCTACTAGCCACTGCTAGTGTTAATTGGGTTTCAGCTTATCAATAAGCTAAAATAGCTTATTTTAACCAGCAACAACTTGGATTTTGTAATAGGTACTCATCATTTGACCCATTTGTTCATACTGGAGCATTTGGTGTGTTGACTTTTAGGTTTGACTAGAAAACCAACTTAATTGACTTTTTCATAAGTGCTTATTGGTTCATTCAGGATTATTGGTGTTGCTTATTGGATTTTTGTTGATTTATTTGTCTTATTGAGTTCATTTGTGACATTTTGCAAGTTGAATCAAGTCCTGAGGTGCCCTATTTCTCAAACCCGACTATTTTGTCGTTTTGTGAAATTGTACTTTGCTTATTTCTGGCTTATTGAGTGTGCTTTTTCAAAATTTCTTTTTACAGATCTCTTAAGCATCCCAAAAGAAGGTTGTGTGTCAAATTAGAGCTTTTGGCATTAGCTTATTGCTTAATGGGCTTATTGGCCCAATAAGGATAAGCTGTTTGCTTAATAAGCTGTGATAAGCTTACTTTCAGCTTTTGGGCCTTTAGAGTTTTGTGTTTAGAATTAAATTTTGAGTCAGATTAGGCTTTTCCAAGTCAATTAGGCCAACTTTGACTTTTTGGGCTAAAAAGCCCATTTAAGTGGACTGTTTTTGGTTTTGGCCCATTTGAGGGCCCAATAGGGGTATTCTGGTCATTTCACTTTCATTTTCTGTTTATTTAGGTTAAAATAAACTAGTTTGCAAGTTTTTAGAATTTTTTATAATTTTTGTATTTTTAATATTATATTAATATTATTTTATTATTATTTTTCAAATTTCACATTTTTCAACTTTTTACATTTTTCTTAGCTTAAATACATTAAAATAGGAATTTTTCAACTTTTAGATTAATTTTATCATCTTTAGATTAATTTTTATAATTATTTAAAGTTTTAATAGTTTTTAAATTATTTTAAATAGTTTTTATTAGTTTACAAATTTCTAAAAATAGTTTTTAATCTTTTTAGGTCATTTTAGAGGTTTACCAATTGAAAAATATTTATCTGGGTTTTTGATAATTTATTTGATTTTTAGGGCTTTAATTAGCATTTAAAAATTGAATATTTAATTATTTAAAAGGTTTGAAAATGTTTTGATCATTGGTAAACTCTTAGTTTATTTAATTTGATTTTTGGTAAATTTTTGGTAATTTTTAGAATTTATTTTTATTTTAGCTTGTTTTACGGTTTTACGTTTTGTCATCGTAGTAATAATTTTCACGTCTTCGTCATCCTATTTTCCCATCCCCTTCTAACCAATATTAATCTCAAATCATTTACATCTTAGTCACACACATATACCTCCTTGGGAAACGAACTTCATTTAGGGTCATTTGTACACGGTTTTCCTAAATCGTCGTATTTAATACTTTTACCCTATTTACCCTCCTTTTCCTAAAGGTGTGGTAAAACATTGCAATCATTTTTGGCGCCGCTGCCGGGGAGGTGTGTCGTGATTAATTTGTCTTGTTGTTTTTAATATTAACCATAAAAAGTATTTGTATTAGTAGAAATCTACTAATACGTATTATCGGTTTTATTGGTTTTTCTTGTGAAATTATTATTACTATATTGTATTAAGTATCACAATCAATACAAAATATCTCCAAAAGTGTGAAAACACAACCTTAATTGGGATTTGATCTCCTAATTATTGTATTCGAATCTCAAACAAAAAAAAAGGCAAAAATAGATAAATACTTTCGTGAAGCTCGATTTTGAAAAATACGAACTATAAGGTGGGTATAAGGCGGGTATTATAAAATATACCCTAAGGAAAAAGGCTCTTAAGTGCTTCGCGCCGCCTCGTTTCCCCGCTTGCTTGTGAGTATTTTGAGATTGAAGGCTAATCGAGGGTTTTGCCGCCCAAAGTATTATTACGTATAATATATTTGCTTGGCTTCTTTGTGATTAAACCCTCTTGAACAATTTGGTTTTCACCAAAGTTCTAAAGTCATTCGAAGGCGTTCACTCCACGTGATCGTTTTCATTCTTTTGAGGCTTCTTTAATCAAGAGTTTGATTCGAGGAGAGATTTGGTAGATTGTTGTCTACGAAGATACATCAAAATCCAAAAAAATTAAAAACAATCAAAAACACAAAAAAAAAATTTGAAAATCCACAAAACACCCAAAAAGAATCTTCTTTGCTCACCTCCCATTCTTCGTGAAGTTTATGATCACTCGTAATCAAGCAAAACGAGCTCGTAAACGTCTTCAAAAGCAAGATAATCAAGAGACGTTGATTGAAGAACAACCTCCAATTGTTGAACCTATTGTAGAACAAGAAGTCGTCATGGCTAATCGTACTATGATGGAGTTGCTACAAGCACCCACCGAGGGTTTTGGAGAGGCCATTGTGATTCCCGCTATTCTTGCGGAGAATTTCAAGATTAAGACGGGATTAATGTCGATGTTGCAAGCTAATAAGTTTAGAGGTCATGAGAAAGACAACCCGCATTATCACATTAGGAATTTTAATCGTCTCACCGCCACTAGCAAGTTTAAGGATGTTCCACATGACGCCATTAAGATGATGTTGTTTCCATACTCGTTAGATGGACCCGCAAAAATTTGGCTTGAGAAAGAACCGCCAAATTCAATTTTGACATGGGGTGATCTCGTTTCTAAGTTTGTGAACAAATGTTTTCCACCATCTAAAACAACACATTTGAAAAATGAGATTTCACGATTTGTGCAAAGAAATAATGAAAGTTTTTCAATGGCATGGGAACGCTTTAAAGAAATGTTACATGAATGTCCACACCATGATTTTTCGGAATTGCATCAAATTGATACTTTTTATAATGGGCTTAATGATCATGAACGAGATTACTTGAATGTAGCCGCGGGTGGTAATTTTTTTGTGCAAAACGACCATTGAAGCTTTAAAGATTATCGAGAATAGATCTAAGGTGTATAGCCCTCGTAACACACCGAGTGTTGCCAATTTGGGTTCGTCATCGTCGTCATCATCTCGTAGCATTAATGCCTTACATGATGAAGCTAATGAGGAAAATCGGTTTTTCGATAGATTTGCTAATCTTATGTCTCATTGGAAAGCTCAAGAATCTTCGAATTCCGCTTCGGTTAAAGCGGTTGCTAAGAGTTGTTTGTCTTGTGGTGGAGCCCATGATCTTTCCGAACTTATAACCAAAATGGCCAAGGTTCCCGCCTAAATCAAGCTCCACCAAATCAAAATGCTAATAACTATCGAAACAACAACCAAGGTGGTAATTACCAAGGCAATTCACGTAACTACAACAAGGGGAATTATAAAAGTGGGAATGGACAAGTCACTAATCAAAACCAAAACCGTGAATTTCAAAACACTACACAAGGTTTTCAAAATGCTCACACTAAAAATCTTCAAGGAGAATTTTTAGATTATGCTAAAGCAAATGATGCTAAATTTGATAACATGCAACGTGAGATGATTAGCTTAAGATCCGAGTTGAAAAATGACCTTAAAAACGAACTTGCTAATGAACTTAAAACTCGTGCAAATAAAATGGAAGGAAATGTTCAACGTCTTCAACAAAATCAACAAAAGATGGAACAAGGACAACATGAGATTAAGCAAGAATTGTTAAAAGCGGATGCTAGGCAATCAAAATTTGAGGACCGAATGGCTAAAATATTTAAAGCAATCATGTGTAAACCCTCTTCCTCGGGTGGTCTTCCTAGTGATACCATTGCAAACCCAAAGGGAGAAATGAAGGTTATTACTACACGAAGTGGTAAAACTTTCAAGGAACCAAACTCTCGTCCAAGTACTTCTACGGAGAAGGAAATCGAGAAAGAACCCGAGGTGGTGGTCGAAAAGGAGCATATTACAATCCCACGAAGTACCGCTCATACCACACCTACGGTTGAACCAATACCAATTGTGGAACCCGAGATTCCAAGGCCGTTGCCTAATGTCCAACCCACACCACCCTTACCTTACCCTTCGAGACGAAACAAAGAGAAATTGCAAGAACGTAACAAACAACAAATCGAGCTTTTTATAAAAATGTTTCAACAAGTGCATTTTGATGTGAGTTTAGCCGACGCGTTGTTGTATATGCCTCGTTTCGCTTCCACTTTTAAAAGTATGATGAGTGATAAGGAAAATCTTTCAAAGCTTGCTAATTGTTCTTCGGTTTATCTTAACCGCATACCGGAAAAAGTTGGTGACCCCGGAAAGTTTCTCATTCCTTGTGACATACAAGATATGAAAGAATGCCTCGCCTTGACCGATCTTGGTGCGAGCATTAATTTGATGCCATTTTCCATTTGGAAATCACTTTCGCTTCCGGCTCTTATTCCTTCGAACATGTCTATCGAGATGGCCGATCATTCTACGATTTTAGCATGTGGAGTAGCCGAAGATGTTTTCGTGAAAGTGGTGAAGTTCTACTATCCCGTTGATTTTATAGTAGTTGACATCCCCGCGGATCCTCAAGTTCCTCTAATTTTAGGTCGTTCATTTTTAGACACCTCGAGATCGCTTATCGACGTTCATGCAAGAACTATCACTTTGAGATTCAACGAAGAGGAACTTGTTATAAACGCTACTCAAAACTCGAAACCTTCTCGTGTTTATGCAATCGCTACCATCAATCACATTGACATAGTTGATGTGGTTTACAATGAGTTTTCACAAGAAGTGTTAGTTTTTTCCGATAGCTCGTCAAGTGGCAATCCCACTATTTTGGATCCGATTCTTGCTAATTCTACACCAAATCTCACTCCATTCCAAGGAGGCGATTTCACTTCAAATGAAATCGACAATGAAGATGAGGTGTTGAGTAGTAATGATACTTCTATCCCATCATTTCTTCCGCCGATGGAAGTTATGAGTGTTGAACCAAAATATTCAATCGAGGAACCACCTATCCTTGAATTGAAAGATCTTCCTTCTCACCTTGAATACGCATTCTTAGAAGGTGATGACAAGTTGCCGGTTATTATTGCAAGAGGTCTTGCTAATGATGAAAAAACCGAGCTCTTGAAAGTTCTCAAAGCTCATAAAGGGGCAATTGCGTGGAAAATTTCCGACATTAAGGGTATTGACCCAAAATTTTGTACTCGATTTTAATGGTACAAACCCGCAATTCAAAGTCAAAGAATGGTGAATCCCAAAATTTACGATTTCATAAAAAAGGAAGTGTTGAAACTCCTTGCCACGGGAATGATTTATCCTATTTCCGATAGCCCATGGGTGAGCCCAATCCATTGTGTCCCTAAAAAGGGAGGGATGACCGTTGTGCCTAATGAAAACAACGAGTTAATTCCCACTCGTGTTGTGACCGGTTGGAGGGTGTGTATTGACTGCCGAAAGTTAAATGACGCCACTCGTAAAGACCACTTTCATTTTCCCTTCATGGATCAAATGTTGGAGCGACTCGCGGGAAATGAATTCTATTGCTTTTTAGATGGTTTTTCCGGTTACTTTCAAATCCCATCGACCCTCGTGATCAAGAGAAGACTACGTTTACGTGTCCTTATGGAATGTTTGCTTATCGTAGGATGCCTTTCGGACTTTGTAATGCACCGGGTACGTTTCAACGGTGTATGATGGCGATTTTTCACGATATGATCGAGAAGTCGATGGAAGTGTTTATGGATGACTTTTCGGTATTTGGCAATTCGTTCACGTCATGTTTATCTAATCTCGAGCAAATGTTAAAATGTTGTGAAGAAACCAATCTTGTGCTTAATTGGGAAAAATGTCATTTTATGTGTAAACAAGGAATCATCTTAGGACATAAGGTCTCGAAAGCGGGGATTGAGGTCGATAAAGCTAAGATAGACGTCATCGCCAAGTTACCTCATCCCAAAACCGTTAAGGGAGTTAGGAGTTTCCTAGGCCACGCGGCTTTTATCATCGTTTCATCAAAGACTTTTCGAAAATCTCTCGACCTATGACACACCTTCTCGAGAAGGATGCTCCTTTTAATTTCAATGAGGATTGTGTTAGATCTTTCGAAACTCTTAAAAGGAAACTTACCGAAGCTCCCATTCTTGTTGCTCCTAATTGGGAATTACCCTTTGAAATCATGTGCGATGCTAGTGATTATGCTATATGGGTCGTCTTAGGGAAACGTTATGACAATCATTTCCGTCCTATCCATTATGCTAGTAAGACGATGACCAAGGCTCAATTAAAGTACACCACAACGGAAAAGGAATTCCTTGTCGTGGTCTATGCTTTTGAGAAATTCCGACCTTATCTCGTCTTAACTAAAAGCATCGTGTATACCGACCATTCGGCTATCAAGTATCTCTTAGCTAAGCAAGATGCTAAGCCGAGATTGCTTCGTTGGATGCTCCTCCTCCAAGAATTTGATGTCACCGTGCTTGACAAAAAAGGAGCCGAGAATCTAGCGGCTGATCATCTCTCTCGTCTAGAAGATCCTCACAAAGATGTTTTCGAGAACAAGGAAATCGCCGAAACATTTCCTCTCGAGACTCTCGGTGTAGTGAATTCTAAAGACACCACCCCATGGTTTGCCGACATTGCAAATTAACACGCGGGCAATTTCATAATCAAGGGTATAACGACACAACAAAAGCGAAAATTCTTTCGTGACGTCAAGTTCTATTTTTGGGACGACCCTTATCTCTTTCGGGTTTGTGCGGATCAACTCGTTCGACGTTGTGTTTTTGGTGCCGAAGCTTCTAACATCCTTAGAGCTTGTCACGAGGGACCCACGGGTGGTCACCATGGTGCTAATCTCACGGCTAAGAAAGTGTTCGATGCTGGCTTCTTTTGGCCTTCTATCTATCGTGATGCACACGCACTTGTGAAGTCGTGTGATTCGTGCCAACGTCAAGGAAAATCGTCTCAACGTGATGAAATTCTGCAAAACATAATTCAAGTGTGTGAGATTTTCGACATATGGGGAATAGACTTTATGGGGCCGTTCCCATCGTCTCATGGTAACAAGTATATCCTCGTCGCGGTAGACTACCTTTCTAAGTGGGTGGAAGCTAAGGCTTTGCCTACTAATGATGCTCGTGTGGTAGTGAAGTTTTTGAAGCAACTATTCTCTCGGTTCGGAACCCCTCGTGCTATTATAAGCGATCGTGGAACCCATTTTTGTAATGACCAATTCGAGAAGGTCTTAAAGAAATATGGAGTTACTCAGCGTCTTTCTACGGCTTATCACCCGTAAACGAGTGGGAAAGTCGAGGTTTAGAACCGAGCTTTGAAGAGGATTTTAGAGAGGTCAATTGGAGAAAACCGTGCTTCATGGTCTGACAAACTCGATGACGCTTTATGGGCCTTTAGGACCGCTTATAAGACACCTATCGGTTGCACTCCTTATAAGTTAGTCTATGGGAAGAATTGTCATTTGCCCATTGAATTGGAGCACAAGGCATATTAGGCCCTTAAGCATGCAAACTTTAACTTGAAGACCGCGGGAGATCACCGGAAAATACAATTGAATGAATTGGATGAATTAAGAGACAATGCTTATGAAAATTCATTAATTTTCAAAGAAAAGACTAAAAAGTTTCATGATGCAAAGATTAAAAACCGGGTTTTTAACGTTGGTGATCAAGTGTTACTTTTTAACTCGAGACTTAAGATATTTTCCGGGAAATTGAAATCTCGTTGGTCAGGTCCGTTCACCGTTACACAAGTGTTTCCTTATGGGACCATCGAGCTAGCTCAAGATGATGGTCCTAACTTCAAGGTGAATGGACATAGGCTTAAGCACTACTTTGGTGGGGAAATTCCTTTAATGGTTGACCTCGACCAAGTCACCTTCCCCAATGATAATTAGCATTGAGGGGATCGAGTCGAGCTCATGACTCGGTAATCAAAAACGAGGTGCCTCGTGGGGGAGATCCCATGCTTATCCTTTTATGATTACTAATCACTAATAAGGGGACTTGTACCCTTCCAACTCGTTGTCTCGTGGTTGTTTGTGATTGTGTTATCTAGATCATCATCATCATCTACGATTGAAGACTCTCGTGTTCGTTTACGTGAGCCTCCATTGTTTGCTTGAAGAAGTTTTTCACGAATCCATTGACATATCCTTTATTGTTCTAACAATTATCTTTTAGCATACTTAATAAACGGCTTTAGATTGATCACCCTTTCCATGCTAGATCCTAAGCATTCGATTCTTCGTCTCTAGTATGGGGGTGCTCCACCCTTAGACTCGAAACATTGAGGACAATGTTTACTTTTAGTATGGGGGGGTGAATAGGTACTTGCTTTGCTACGCCCTCACGCTTTCCAACTTTTAATGTTTTGTTTTGTTGCTAATACGGCTAAAAATGGCCCAATTTTAAAATTTTAAAATTTTTCTTAAGTTTTCATAAGTGTTTTTAAGACACGATTGTATATTTTCCGATGGGTAGAATAAGAGATAATTTTTTACTTGATGGGCATTTGGAGCCATTTACATTCCTTAACCCGCTCAATTCAAGTTTTGCTAGACTTTTATATAGGGAACTTTAAAACGCGAAAGTCTTAGCTCATTCGGGTTAAGAACAAGAACTTTTCGCAAGTTCCTATAATTGATCCTAGAAAGTCACTTATCAAGGGAACTATAAAATGCATTCTCTAAACTTAAAAAAGTCCAAGAAAGTGCAAGATCCTATAGGTGGCTTGAAAACCCAAATCTTTGATTTGATATAGTCTTAATGAAAGCTAATCCAAATTTGGCTTAATTTTGACTTGCATGGCTAAGTATTCACGAGTCTCTTTAATTATAGGTCTTTATATAGTGAAGAACGAGAAGTGATAGAGTTAGACAAGTGATCATGCTAAACGTAGAACACGAAAATGTTCTTTCAAAAACTCATATGTTTTTAATTGTGGCTTTTTCTTCCCATAAGATCAATGCATTAGGAATAAAAATAATTGCAATAAGTAAGGTCGTACGATTTGAAAGGTTACTTAGCCTCTAGCACAAGATCGTTTAAAAGTTGCTCGGGGTTGAATAGAGTTCATAGCCAAGGCATAACTTATTGAAGCGGGACGCGAAGATTGGTGATGATCCAAAAAGGCCCTAACAAGGCATGAGGAGCTCTATTTTGTTGCTAAAGATCCAAGATGATGTGAAGTATCATTATTCCTAAATCAATATGAAGGATCGAGACACACGACGAAAAGCAATTACTCCCCTAAAGATCATGGAGAAAGTCTATCCAAAAAGACCCTTACAAGGTATGAGGATAAATATATCCAAGTCCGAAAAGGAGGCGGATTGTTGTATATCAAAGTCCAAAATAAAGATTAAAGAAAAATGATGAAGTCGTGGTCCAAATATGAAGAATCTCTCAAAAACATCAAGTGAAGAAATTCCAAATATATGAAGAGAAGACCATAATTTCAAGAACGTCTTCCCAAGATTTGAAGTATGAAGTACATGCCAAATATCGGTCCGAGAAAGGTCTCAAATCGTGAAACGAGTTATGCCAAGATATGAACTTAAGGAGATACACGAGAAGCCGTTTTAAAAGATTTTGTCCTTCGGCTAACTATCGATTAAATCGTGCTACTTTGCTTTCGGACTAATAACTACTCAAATAAGTCAATATGAATCACTTGTGATCCATGACAAATAGCAAAAAATGCTAGTAACCCAATTCCTTTTATAATAACTAGGATTGCGGGGAGAAAAAGTATTACACAATTTGGACGTATGAGTAGTGTTAGCATTGTGACTTGTACCAACAATGATCTTGTTTTTTCACTTAGCATGGAATGTATGACAATCAAGGATGACGAAGTTTACTCTAAGGGACATTTACTTGTTTCTATTCTTTGACCCTAAAAGTCACATTTGTGATGAAAATCATACATTATGTCTTTACACATCTTCGTAGTATTGTTGCAAGTCTTTTATTCTTCAATAAAGGATAATAAAATTGAACTTTGGTGATACTTAGATACTTTATTCTAGCATTGCGTGAGGGCACGGCAATGGCTTAGTATGGGGGAGTGATGAGATGGCATTTATACATGATCTCATCGTTCTTTTTGAGCTTTAAATGCATAAAAATGTCATAAAATACCATATATATATGCTTGTGTTTGTTTACTTGTGTATTTTAGGTATGGATATCGTGAAAAAGACAAAAGATCACAAGAAACAAAGGAAAACGGACACTAGAAACGAAGTCGTACAAAGAACCGGACCCTAGTTCATGATTTATCCAACATTTACCCTTGAAGACTTGAAGATATGCAAGATTGATCCTCAATGAATGAATAAATGACACTTAAAACCCTTGTGAAATCATAATTACAAGTTTGGTCCCTTAAGTTTGTCAAAATTACACAAAAGGTCCTTCAACTTTGAAGAAATGGCAAGATTAGTCCCTCATCAAATCTAATTTGTCAATTATGGTACCTTATGGAGTTAAAGTTACATTGAAGACCTTTGAAGAACAACAATGTCCTAGATCAGTCCCTCAAATATCCAAAAATGTCAAAAACAACCCTTGATATCTTTTTACCAAAGTTTTGTGCCAAAAGTGTGAAAACCATAACTTGAATAACAAAGGAATGCGTTTTATGGGGCTGAAATTCCTTTTATACATGTTTTGCCAAAAAACAAGGACTTAAGTTGCCACAATGAAACATTCAAACACATTTTTGCGCCAAACACATCCCCTTTCCACAAAAAACGGATAAAAAAGGTTACTGTTTACCTTTCACCACCCAAAACTTACCCCATTAAAAACAAAGGGTTATTTAAAATTACCCAGGCACACACTTAATTCACACGCCCAGAAACCCATCCCACATCAAAAACCCTCACCCCCACTCACCATGTGACCCCACCATTCAACACGTCAACCAATCAAAACACAACTTAGCCTCCAAGAAATCCTATATGGCAAAATCAACAGCCCACACTCTTAGCTTCATCCCAAAGCTATTTTAAACGTCTAGGATCATTTTGGACATCTCATCAACAACAAACGGCCTCAAGTGCTCAAGGACATATTTGGAATTTCACTTCTAGGGTTTGTGAACAGTGTAGGCTTAGCATTTGTCTATAAAAGAAGACCTCAACCTGTAAGAGTCCCTTTGTTCCAGTTTTAGGCTATCAATCTTTGTAATCCCTTTTTAAGTTAATAAAATTTGATTTTCAGAAATTTGTGAAATCTTGTTCTTGTTTATTAAAAGTTGGTGTTAGAATAGCCTAATTCTGAGTTCCACTTTAATGTTTGAAGGTTTTTGAGGCACGGTTTTAATTGATAATACTTGGGTTTCAAAAATCAGAAAGATCTTGTTTATTGTTCATCACTTTTGTTTGTTGTTCTTAGCAAGTACTTGGAAGCTTGTACTTGTTTTGCTAGTACCTCAACTCAAACAATCCAGGGCCTGGATGTAGGTCTTGGAGGTTTGCATCTTCTACTTTTTCAATTTTCTCTTTATTTCTGAAATATTTGTGATATTGCATGATTGTTCTTGAATCTGTGTTTTTATGGTTGGATATTGTTTATCTGTTCTTGTTTGATGTTAATGAGTGGTTATTAACTTGATTTGTGGGTTAAAACTGGATTATCCTTTGTAAATTTGTCAAAACAGATTATTAAGGGGTGTTTGGGTTAACTGCATAAGCAGGTTTTAAGGCTTGTTGATTGGGTGTATTGTGCTTGTGGTTGTTGGTACTTGTTTATCTGATATACTTGGTCATATATCTGTAATTTTTTTGGTTTGAAACACCCAGATTCATAATAGGGCTATAAAATCTTTGTTACTTGATATTTTTGGTTGTGGTTTAAGGGACACCTAGATCTAATCATAGACTAGGGTTAACAAGTGATTAAACTAGGCTAATAACACCAGGGAAAGAGATTTAGATGCTTGAAATTGGATATGTGGTCAATTAGATCAGCAAAAGTTTCTGCATATTATACTTGTTCTTATCAGTAACTGTTGGTGCTTGATTCTGCTTATTAACTTTGATTCAGTGGTTGATTTAAGTTTGTTTGTGCTTATTCATAGTTTATATAGCTTGTGTATGCATCTGGTTGAATTTGGTTGGCTTATTCATGCTATATCTGCTTATTTGTGCATAACTGCTTATTTCCCATATCTGTGCTATATCTGGTGACTGTTTGCTTATTTTGGGCTTATTGTGTGAACCAAATTGTGATTTTCTTGTTGATATTGACTCCTTGTGATTCACTGATCACAAGGGTGCCCTTGTTTCCAGTTGAATCCAACTAAATCTCTCTAAAAAGCTTGGTCAAATAGTCAAAGCAGTGGGAACTCCTTTCCCCTGCTACTAGCCACTGCTAGTGTTAATTGGGTTTCAGCTTATCAATAAGCTAAAATAGCTTATTTTAACCAGCAACAACTTGGATTTTGTAATAGGTGCTCATCATTTGACCCATTTGTTCATACTAGAGCATTTGGTGTGTTGACTTTTAGGTTTGACTAGAAAACCAACTTAATTGACTTTTTCATAAGTGCTTATTGGTTCATTCTGGCTTATTGGTGTTGCTTATTGGATTTTTGTTGATTGATTTGGCTTATTGAGTTCATTTGTGACATTTTGCAAGTTGAATCAAGTCCTGAGGTGCCCTATTTCTCAAACCTGACTATTTTGTCGTTTTATGAAATTGTACTTTGCTTATTTCTGGCTTATTGAGTGTGCTTTTTCAAAATTTATTTTTACAGATCTCTTAAGCATCCCAAAAGAAGGTTGTGTGTCAAATTAGAGCTTATGGCATTAGCTTATTGCTTAATGGGCTTATTGGCCCAATAAGGATAAGTTGTTTGCTTAATAAGCTGTGGTAAGCTCACTTTCAGCTTTTAGGCCTTTAGAGTTTTGTGTTTAGATTTAAATTTTTGAGTCAGATTGGGCTTTTCCAAGTCAATTAGGCCAAGTTTGACTTTTTGGGCTAAAAAGCCCATTTAAGTGGACTGTTTTTGGTTTTGGCCTATTTGAGGGCCCAATAGGGGTATTCTGGTCATTTCACTTTTATTTTCTGTTTATTTAGGTTAAAATAAACTAGTTTGCAAGTTTTTAGAATTTTTTATAATTTTTGGATTTTTAATATTATTTTAATATTATTTTATTATTATTTTTCAAATTTCACATTTTTCAACTTTTTACATTTTTCTTAGCTTAAATACATTAAAATAGGAATTTTTCAACTTTTAGATTAATTTTATCATCTTTAGATTAATTTTTATAATTATTTAAAGTTTTAATAGTTTTTAAATCATTTTAAATAGTTTTTATTAGTTTAAAATTTTCTAAAAATAGTTTTTAATCTTTTTAGGTCATTTTAAAGGTTTACCAATTGAAAATTCTTTATTTGGATTTTTTGATAATTTATTTGATTTTTAGGGCTTTAATTAGCATTTAAAAATTGAATATTTAATTATTTAAAAGGTTTGAAAAAGTTTTGATCATTGGTAAACTCTTAGTTTATTTATTTTGATTTTTGGTGAATTTTTGGTAATTTTTAGAATTTATTTTTATTTTAGCGTGTTTTACGGTTTTACGTTTTGTTATCGTAGTAATAATTTTTTCACGTCTTCGTCATCCTCTTTTCTCATCCCCTTCTAACCAATATTAATCTCAAATCATTTACATCTTAGTCACACACATATACCTCCTTGGGAAACGAACTTCATTTAGGGTCATTTGTACACGGTTTTCCTAAATCGTCGTATTTAATACTTTGTACCCTATTTACCCTCCTTTTCCTAAAGGTGTGGTAAAACACTCCAATCAGAGTTCGTGTATAATCTTCAAGCGTAGACTGCAGTCTAGAATGCACAGTTGCACAACATGGAAAAGAAACCCATCTTCCAACACAAAATGTGTTGATTCACCTTGTTGAATGCGAACAAGAACCGCGGAAAAGAATGGATCATCAACAAAGAGCTCCAAGAACGAATCAAAACCAGGGACATGGGCACGCATGTCAGACAGCAACCCATGACGATGACTCAAAGCATCTGCAACACGATTAGAAACTCCAGCTTTGTGTTTAATCACAAAAGTAAACTGTTGCAAATAAGAAATCCACGAAGCATGACGATGAGATATCTTATCTTGGCTGCTAAGATACTTGAGGGAATCATGATCAGTAAAAAGGACGAATTCCCGCTGAAACAAATAATACCGCTAGTGCTTAATGGCTTGGACAATCGCATAAAACTCAAGATCATATGTACCAAAGCGAAGCTTAGCACCAGAAAGTTTCTCACTGAAATAAGCAACGGGACGACCCGATTGACTAAGCACAACCCCAATACCTATTTTCGAAGCATCGCAATAGAGTTCAAATGGCTGGAGAAATCAAGAAGTACCAAAATAGGAGCCGAGGTGAGTCGGTGCTTAATTTCAATAAAGGCAACCTCCGCATCATGAGTCCAGTCAAACCTAGTCCTTTTCATGCAATATGTGATAGAAGCCATAACGCCACTGAAGTGAGGTATAAAACGCCGATAAAAGGATGCCAAACCGTGAAAACTACGAACCTCTGTAATAGAGGATGGACGGGGTCATTGGTCAATAGCCAGAACCTTAGTACGGTCGACTTTCAGTCCCTCACGAGAAACCACATAGCCGAGAAACTGGATCGAAGCTGTCAGAAAAACACACTTGTTGGTCGCAACATAGAAAATTTCTTTACGAAGAACTAATAACACTTGACGCAAGTGTTCAAGGTGAATAACAGGGTTCACACTATAAATCAAGATGTCATCAAAATAAACTACGACAAACTTCTGAATGAAAGCACGAAGAGCTTGATTCATCACACGCATAAAAGTATTAGGGGCATTGGATAAACCGAATGGCATAATCAGCCACTCGTATAAGCCTTCACGAGTTTTGAATGCAGTTTTCCATTCATCTCCCGTGCGAATACGAATCTGATGGTAACCACTTTTGAGATCCAATTTTCTAAACACACAAGCACCACCTAATTGGTCTAACAAGTCATCCAACCGAGGAATAGGAAAGCGATAACGCATTGTAACTTTATTGATAGCGCGACTATTCACACACATACGCCAAAAGCCATACTTTTTTGGAGTAAGGAGAGCAGGAACGGCACAAGGACTAAGGCTTTCATGAATATGACCCTTAGCTCGCAGTTCCTCAATTTGTCTACGTAATTCTTCATGCTCTTTCAGACTCATACGATAATGAGGCCGATTGGGTAGAGCAACACCCAGGACCAAATCCATGTGATGTTGAATATCTCGTAAAGGAGGCAATTCAGCAAGAAGAGATTCAAGAAAAACATAGGCAAATTCATGTAATAACGGTTGGATCTCAACAGGTACAATATTCGGATTATCACTAGCAATTGGAGATGATAATAGAACAAATACCACACCAGATTCTTCCATAGTAGCCTGAAAAGGACCACGAGACAACAAGGTCGTAGCGGATGGGGATTGAATCGTAGTGGCGGCAACGCCTTTAGGCTTATGTGGAACTAACACAATTTTCTTCCCCCAAAACAGGAAAGAATAAGTATTAGAGTGGCCATCATGTAGGACCATATTATCATATTACCACGGGCGACCAAGTAAAAGGTGACACACATCCATAGGAGCCACATCACAATGTATAGAATCAGTATAAGTAGCGCCAATGGAAAAATTGACGAGCACACGTTTCGAAACAGTAACATCCATACCTTGATTGAGCCACGAAAGGCGATAAGGCTTAGGGTGAGGCTCAGCAGAGAGGTTGAGTTTGGAAACAACAACCTCAGAACTCATGTTTTCGCAGCTGTCTGCATCAATGATGAAAGTGCATACCTTCCCACCAATGGTGCAAGTGGAATGAAACAAATTATTGTGTAACCACACGTTATCAGGAGCACGAGGGGTTAAAAAGATATGCGCAACATTAGGAGAGGACTAATATCACCCAAAACATATTCCTCATCGATGGCGTCCGCATACACATCATAAACAGGGGTTGAATCCAACTCAGATTCATTGGCTTCCGTTAATAGACCACGATTGGAAGATTTTGGGTTTCGACAGTCTGTTTGGCGATGACTAACTTCACCATAATTAAAACACCGCAACCCTACCGTGAGACGTCCTTGGGCAGGATTTGAAGGACCACGAGTAGATGTAGGGGCAACCTGATGTCGATAAGACTGTGCAGAGGAGTCGACAACACCTGCCAAATCGAGGTGTTGGCGAAAACCTCCGTGGACACTATGATTCAATTGTTTTTCTGCCTACAAAGCACGTTGATGCGCTTCAGCAACTGTCAATGGATCAAACATATTCAGAATATTCTATAATTGGAGACGAATACCCCCAATATAACGAGAGACTAGTTGAGTGGGCGACTCATTAAGATCAATGCGAGCGAGGAGCGCATAAAAGTCTGTTGAATACTCATCAACAGATCGAGTGCCTTGATGAAGATTCTGAAAGCGTTGGTACAATTCTCGCTCAAAATTATAGGGCAAGAACGTAGCCCTAGCATGTTTCTTGAACTTTTCCCAACTTAAGATCTTAGACTTACCGCTACGACTACGAGTCTGTTTCAACTGCTACCACCAAGCCTATGCACGACTACGTAGATGAGTCATGACAAGAGGCACACGACGATCATCAGGAACATGCTTGAAATCCAGAATTTCATCAACCTGATAAATCTAATCGATAAACTCCTCTGGTTTGAGAAAGCCATCAAAAGTAGGGATCTCGATCTTGAAACTCTGCTCCCAACGGTTGGCGGATCGATCTCGGAGATCACCAAACGGGTTTTCATCTATAACAGTCACATCATCTTCACGATGAAACACGTTGGCGAATTCATTCATTCGTTCAGTCAAGAGGTCATCCAAAGTGAAACACGTTGGTGAATTCATTTTATGTTTTTAATACTTTTCAAGTTTTTATTCCATTTTTTTTAATTTGTAATATCTTTTCGCATAAAGTTTAATTTATTTTTTAAACGACTAATTTCACTAAAAATTAGCAAGACGCTAGAAAGGTTACAAAGAAATCAAATAGGGTTTCTTTAACCAAAGATCCCAAGAAAAAGAAATAGAACATCTGTTAACACACCAATAAAACGAAAAATTAATAATGTCATCAAAACTCACCGAACACCTTGGAGTAAGCTTCTTCAATAATAAGCCGATTCTGAAATGACCAAATAACCCACCAAGATGTGATAAAGACTCCTTCCAACAGTGATTTAAGCTTACTTGAAAGTCTAATTGAAACGAACCACGAGTCCCACTCGACGAACGACAAAACCTAAACCCAATTGAGGTTCCACCAACGACATATTTTTTGAAAAATAGTAATAGCTAAGTCACATCCGAAGAACAGATGTTGAGCGTCTTCAGGATAAGCACCACAAACCGGACAAAGTTTAGGATCAACCTGGACTCCTCTTTTGGCTAAATTGTCTCTAGTATGAAGACGATCAAGTCGGGGCCGCCACACGAACACATTAATCTTACCAGGAATACATTTCACCCACCTGGTAACATTATTAGAAGAAGGGAGAAGAAGGTCATCAAGGAAAGAACGAAAATCTTTGACACGAAACAATCCATCCCCACTGAGAACACTAACTCATCTATCATTCAAAGAAGACAGGGTAACTGTACCAAGCATCCAAATTAACTCGCCCCATTGCTGATTTTCCACACCATCCTGAGGCTGTCTGTGGAAAGAAGTATCAAACGAAGGATCCACCTATTTAGCAGAAACTAAACTCTCTTTATTCATCTCTAAAGCAAAAATACGAGGGAACCGGGTGGAAAGAGTCGAATCCCCCAGCCAAGAGTCTCTCCAGAATTTGGTATTAGTACCATTTCCTACATGAATCTTGATATGCGAGAAAAAATCGAAGCCTTTTGAAGTCAGAGTTTGTACCTCATGAAGTATCGAACTCCAACATGAAGAATGTTTAGAATCATGATCTTCGATCGAAGCTTCATAAAGAGCCCCAATAGTCCTAGACCAAAGTGAACCATCTTTAGATAAAAACTGTAAGTTTGACTTATATTTAATAGTCGTGTGATAGGATCGAACTCGAGATTACGGGATTGCACACAATACGTAAAGAGTTGATATAATTAATAAATATATATATTGTATTTATTAATTTATTTAATAAATATATTTATGTATTTATTAATTTAACCGAGCAAGTAACTATATAACTTTAAAGATCGTTAAATAATTAATAGTTAAGTTATAGCGAATGTTAAATAAATATATAGTATACATAAACAACAGGAAAGAAGTTTGGAAGTACCAGAACACCCCTAAAGTGTGTTAGTCGGCCGATTATGGGCTCCAAGGGGGGGGGGCATTTGTTGCCTTTTATTTATCTTGGGCTACAATGGTTGAGGCCTATAAATACACCTCCTAATCCCCTCATAATCACACAACATAAATCTTTCTCCCTTCCTTCTCTTTTGGGTCGATCGCAAGACACACCATAAAGGGTGTTTTGGTTGGTTTTCTTGGTTGATCGATTGTATACTTAATCTAGTCCTAGCCCCTCTCTAGGGTTGTTCGGTAGATTAATTACAAGCATTGTAGCTCGGTTTTCACGTGCTAGAATCACGGTTAGCTCGTTATATTACGTGTGTACAAGAACGTAATATAGTCTTACTTTAGACTATATCTTGGTATATACAGTTTAAACCCGAATTGGTGATTTCTTCTTCGTCTTGTGGAATTGCTTTAGCGTAAAGGTATGTAACCCTAATTCGATTAATTATAATTGTGTTATTAATTATGATCTTGTTAAATCGCTTCCGCTATATGTGTTTTGATCTCGTTTAGGGTTTTATATAATTGCTATTATACTAATAAACCTTCAGTGGCATCGAGAGCCTGTTTTAACGTGTTATAATTATCAAAAATCTAAAGTTTTCTTTAACTATAATTGTTTTGAGTTAAAACTACATGTTTTTAGGTTTTTCATTAAATTAGGGTTTTGTTTTTTAAAAGTTAGGGTTTTTTACTCTATTTTTAAGAAAAAAAAGTGAATTGTTTAGAAAACCCTAAATTACATGTGGGATAATTTTAGATTAAATTGCATGATTAATTGTTATGTCATGTATGGTTACGATCCATAGAGATGTAATTGTTAAGATTTGTGGGGAATCCATGATTACGTGTATGTTTTCATGGATCGTAAAATTATATGTTTATATGATTTTATGTGCTACGTGATTATTTGATTCAATAAATCTAGAATTAGGGAAGACTTTTATATAGAGATATAAAGACCTAGATTTGATGATTATTGAATAAATCGTATGCATGTGGCTATTTGATTTATTTGTTGCACATATAAATTGTTATTATGTGTTTATGATTTAGTTTTTTCCTTGTTTATATATAAAATTGTTGAATTGTTGTAAACAAGGGTTTTTTTTGAAAAGAAATAATATGGACTAAATCATATTAAAAATAATGATTTGATAGAGATTTTAAATTACATAAGATTACGTTGATTAGTGAATTGCAATAACAATCTAACGGCCTACTCAATTTAGACAAACTATAAAGTGGGTATAACGCATCGATGGTCATGTACCCGGTTAAAGAAGGAGGTGTTATGCCATTAGTTGCTGACCAAATTCCCGGCTCGCCTGTGCGTCAAAATTGAAATTACCTACGATTATTAATTGAATTATACCTTAAGGGTGATTTACCACAAATTCAAATCCGAACCACAATGAATAAGGGTATTGCTTTGTGCGTAGCCGAGTTCTAGCAAAGTAGGATGAGATGAGCTGTGGGTAAATTCTTTAATTGGTTTAACCAATACCGCAACATAATTTATAAAGAAATGTAATCTTATGAAAAAGTTTACTAAATGTTTTATTATACTTATGCTATGAAGATTGTATTCATGCTTCTCCATACATAGATTTTGACATCAAAATTTATACCCTTAAAATTTAAGTCGAATGCTCCTAATTGATGAACACTTGAAATTACTTCGTCATCAAATGAAATTTTTGGATGATGTTGTGATGGAGAGAAAACCATTTGTAGAATGAGAATTCGTATGATGGTTTTACGTTACTCAGATGAGACGACTTAATTAAGTTACTCAGTGAGATCTAGAAACTTAATGCATTCAGAAGGGATGAAACATGTTTACAATGCAAAATATTTTTGGCAATGTAAATCCCTTAAATATCTAGAAATTGAAAATTGTTTGTCAATTGAATTATTCGACAAGTCGTTGTGTTGAGTACATTCATTACTAGCAGATCAACTGATGTAATGGATCTATGTCAATATAGTTCTAGAATTCAAGGAAAATAATATGATTTTAATACCGGTGTAATTTTATTTTCTTGAAAGTATTTGTTATCGAAAATACTAATATTTGAACTTATTTCTGTAGAAATGGCTCAACCCACCAATAACACGATAAGTTCTACGTTCAAAGCTTTCATTGAACGACCTGAACTTACTGGCCCAAACTTCAATGATTGGTACCGCTCGCTAAGAATAGTCTTGAGAGCAGCGGATACTATCGATATCTTGACTACTCCCTATCCGGAGGATCTTGCTGAAGGAGCATTTGATGCGCAAAGGCTTGAACACGCTGCTAATATTAAGAAGCACTCTGAGGTGGCTTGCTTAATGCTAGGAAAAATGGCTCCTGCACTTCAACAGAAGTATGAGCTATTTTCTCCGAAGCGAATGCTTGATGAGCTCAAGGTTATGTTCGAAAAGCCGCAAGCTGTGGAGATCTACGATTTAGTAGATGCTTTGCATAGCTGCAAGCACGCTCCAGGAAAGTCTGTAAGTGCCCATTATTTAGAAATGAGGGGTTATATGGAACAACTCATTACACTAGGACAACCCTATGATCATAATATGGCTATAAACTTGATCAATAGGTCCTTTAACAAGGACTTCAATGATTTTGTTAGAAACTATAATATGCATTGCACGGGGAAGACAGTTAATGATTTGCATGCAATGCTCATTGACTATGAAACGGGGTTGAAAGACAAGGCATCTACCGCTACGCCTTCAGTACTAACCATACAAAAGGGTAGAGTGAGTAAGCCAAAATCGCAAGCGAACAAGAAGAAAGGTAAAGGCAAGGGTAATAAGGGCAAACAAGTTGTGACTTATTCGAAACCCAAGCAGAACTTTGTTAAGAGGAGTCAATATTAAAAGGATGAGACTTGTCACCATTGCAAGTCAAGTGGTCACTGGAAGAGGAATTGCCCTTTTTACCTCAAAAAATTGCGAGAAATAAAGAAGAAGTCTGAGCAGAGCGTTGCAGCTTCAGGTACTTTATTTATGATTGAATTATTCAATTTAACATACAAATTAAATTCCTGGGTATATGATACGGGATGCGGTATTAACATTTGTAATACGCTGCAGGGATTTAATCTGGAAAGGAATCTTTCGTATGGGGAACAATATCTGCAAGTGGGCAATGGCGCACAAGCAGCAGTTGAAGCTATAGGAACTTTTGATCTAGTTTTACCTTCGGGTTTAGTACTGAGATTAAATGATTGTCATTATGCACCTACAATTTTTATGGGTGTTATTTTCTTTTCTTGTTTGTTAAATAATAGATTCGTTCACACAATTGATAATAATAGAATTTCTGTTTGGAAAAATGGTATTTTCTATTTTAATGCAATTTCTGTGAATGGTGTGTTTGAATTAGACATGCATGATAATAAATCCAAGAACGATAAATCTATATTTAGCATGAGTAAGAAGAGAAAGTTTGACAAGAACTCTTCTTATCTTTGGCATTGTAGACTTGCCCATATTGGGAGACTCGTATACAAAAGCTTCAACGTGAAGGTCTTTTGGAAAATATCAATAATGAATCATTTGATAAATGTGAGTCTTGTATCTCTGGAAAGATGACCAAGAAACCTTTTAATAGCAATATTGAAAGGGCTACTGATCTACTTGGACTTATACATACTTATGTGTGTGGACCACTTAGACATACGTCAAGGAAAGGTGCTAGCTACTTCTTAACATTTACGGATGATTATAGGCGTTATGGTTACGTTTATTTACTTAAGCATAAATATGAGGTATTTGAAATATTCAAAGTGTTTAAAGCAGAAGTAGAATTACAATTAGGGAAGAAGATTAAAGTTGTAACATCCCACTTGGATAAGTGGACCGTTACATGTATTTATGGCGTGTCATCAAAGCATATAAGGTAAATGTCCTAAAAAATTAACTGGCCATAAAGGGAATACCGGAATCAAACATCGGTAATCCAAACATAAGCTCAAAACATGAAAATTAAAATACTGAAAGAAAGGACTAAACAATGTCCAAACAGGCAAATAAACGTATAAAGTGCATAAGTAAAGAAGTCTGGATAGCTTCCATCCAAATGCACGTACTCTCAGAATCCTAAGAGCATCCTGGTGTACCTGCCGTTAGAACATGAAAGGAAACTACGACTGAGCATAACGCCCAGTGAACGGATATAAAGTATGATAAGAAATAATAGAATGAAGCAGATAATAAAATACTGAAGCTGTAAAGATTGATATTTAAAGAGCAACGGAAAACTATGTTTCTGAAAAGTCTGATTATGAATAGTAAAGCTGAATTATTATCTGTTAAATCTGAAAATATACATTTACTGTATGTTTAATTGCCAAGAGCTTATATAGGTCATGTTCTGTATCAACATCTGCATGAATACATGGAGGGGTTACCTCGTCATATTGTAGAGGGGTGACCTCTAAATAATGTGTTGGGTGGAGGGATCAACTCCAATGTGAAGGGTGTAGAGCACACACCACGTTCATCTGATAAGTTGTAAACTAATAACCTAGGATGCATCCATACGCCCCGCTGATAATACTGATAAAATGGCCAAGCTGAATAAAAGGGAGGCTGCGAGAAATCACTCTTCCGTAGAGGAGTCATGACACCGGTGCCTCTAGTGTCATGGTTACGGTACCTCCGTAACTAGTACATAACTGGTCATGCTTGTATATAAAGCTCATGCAAATTTAACTTACTTATTAAAATGATTACTGATAAAACTTAGAACATATACTAGGGAAAACATTTGGCTGCAGACGGGGAATCCTAATCATGCATAGAAGGAAGTCCTTACTGAAAGACGGGAAATCCGTATCTTATGTCCAGTAATTGATGAAAGATGAAAAGATGGAAAGTCCTACTCCGTCTTCATGTAAACTACATAATAAATGACGTGTATGCGTTGCTTGTTCATGTCTTAAATTACTTGTTCTTAGTTTAATTTTCTTGTTCTCGACTTGTTTTACTCGTTCCTGACTTGTTTTACTTATTCTTGACTTGTTTTATTTATTCATGTTTTATCGTGTGTTAATACTTGATATTTCCATAATTAGTAACTTCCGAAAAATAGCAGGTTTCTATAAACAGTAACTTCTCATAAATAGTAATAAGCTCGTTAATATACATTAGTTCATCTTGTTCATTGAATAATCTAATTCATATAAGTCATTGTTTAATAAGTATATTAAATAAACACATTTTTATAAGTCATGAAGTATTAAGTCATGGTTAATTATAAATATTTTATTAATAAGTCATGATTTAAATAAGTCAAATGTAATAAAGTCCCTTTTAACAATTAACTTTCATATGTCATGTATTTATAAATAATTATGAATTAATACTATGTCATGGTTTATAATTAATTATTAATTAATAATATGTCATGGATTCAAATTAATTATTAAATAATAACATGTCATTGATTTATAATTAATTATAAATTAGGCCTAAAACTTTAATAAGCCCTTTTTAATAAGTCGAAAATCAATAAGACGATATTAAGTTATAATATATCCGTTACTGATCTACATACGTAAAATGTATTATTGTTATTAGCTATTATTAATGTAACGTCATCTTCAATTACTAATGTAAACATGATATTAGCTATCCTTCACAAAATGTAAACGTCATCTTAATTCCTCAATTTAACATGTACGGAGTGTATCATTTAGTAGTAGTTCCTATATGCATTATTTAATAATATACATGAATTTTTGTTTTAGCATCTTTAGAAGTCAACCATATATGACGTTTAAGGACGACAAACCAACTTATGCAAATTCTACGTTAACATCATGCAAATAATTTGTTAAAATCTCAAGTTTAGCATATAGTCTACATCTTTTAAACTTTTAAACTAATAAACTAGTTGATTTGTATAATCATGTTATTAACGTATCCTTATTATAAGATTTAAGGTTCGACAATTTTACCTCCAAGCCAAGCGAGAGGCATCGAGTTAAGAGCGAACACAAGCTAAACTCAGCGAAATGCGAATTGAACCTAAATACCCATACCGCATATGTCACATATGAACTATAGTATGTCTTTATTTTATAGTGTCTTGTTATATTTATTCGTGAAATATGAAGTGATTGAGAGGGCTGGTCTTGTTAGCCGCATTTTAGTGTAGAATTCTTGTAGGGTTTGTGGTATTGAACTGGCGAGGCTCAAACGTGTGATATTAAACACTAACAAAAATTAGTAACCGTCCAACGTGATTTTAGGCACAAATAAAGAACGAATCTTGGCATGGTCATTCTCATGGGCAAGTATTTTGTTTCATTATGACAACATTTAATTTAATTAATTCTTTTTGTAACCATCGTTAGAATAAGCCCAAGTCCATTTGCTATAATTAACTTGCTAAAATGACTTTTAAAAGCAAATGTATACCATACGTTTAATTTGTTTTGTATACTTAAATAATTATTAAACATTTATTGTATCATAAAAGTAGCTATAATGATTTTATTAATAACACTACAATTATGTCAATATTAAATTTAGGGGCATTATAGTTCTACTACGCAGAAGATGTGGATACTCAAAATAATGAAATAAAATAAAATGAAATTTTTGGGTTTTACAATTATTTCTCTCTAAAAAGAAATTTCGTCCTCGAAATTAAATAAGTTTTTACGGGTTTTACAACTCTTCCCCTCTAAAAAAAATAATTCGTCCTCGAATTAAGGATGCGGTAATGTTGTGGTTTTATAATTCTTCCCCTCTAAAAAGGGAAATTCGTCATCGAATTAAAGGTAATAAGCTAATAAGGTTTATGAGAACTGAAAGGACACCCAAACTGAAAAGACATGTAAGCTGAAAGATAACTCATCTGCTAATTAAGACATAATGCTGTTGATAGGTATCAACATGACATGACTAAAGTGATTATGTAACGTAACAAGACTGAAAGAACTTACTGAATTTATTGAAGGAAAGGATGAGAGGTCCGGATGGACTCCTCCGTTCCGAGTGGCTTCCCGCTCGAAACGGTTCCTCCAAAGGTCTAAACACCATGAAATTCTTGGTCCTAATGACCGTGTCCTTACTATGTTGAATATCACTGGTTCTATACGTGAGATGGATTTATGAATCTGGTCGAAAGAATAAGATATAACATGTAAGATTCGTGAAAAGATACGTACAATTAACCTAAATGGATACATTTATATTTTTGAGTAAAGCTGCTGAAAACCTATTGGGACGAACTACGTGAACAATTGTGAACGTGCTACGTGAGCAATTGTGAATGTGATTCGCGATCATCTGATGAACGCTGGGCATGGAGTCTATCATGAATGTGATACGTGAACATACTGTGAACGTGATACTAGACATATCATGAACGTATGCTGACTGAGGAAGGAATGCCAAACGATACGGCCTGAGACGTGAAACGTCTGCCTGGGTATGGAAGAGCTGTGATAGACTTGAGTCTAGTTTCTCAAGATTCCTGTAACCTTTAATCCGGTAACAAATTGTGAAACGTGTATCGCGATATGGAACACGAACTTAAACGTGACAATGTCACAAAAGCGAACGTGAACTGAAATCATGAGATAGCATAAAATATGGACTAAAACAACATCATAATTGTGAACATGAGACGTAACCGCGAAGGTGAACGTAAACGTGAACGTGGATGTGAATTTTCTATATGATATGTTGGTTGATAGAACAACTTGAAATTGTACGCAATATTGTTGATTTTCATGCATGTCTGCCACTGCGAAATCTCTTCGAATGAGAGAACCGCGTAGGCTGGTTTAAATGGTCGACAATGACTTAGACAGTATCATATTTTCTGAGTTATGTGGTAAACTGAAAACAATCTTCCTGGAATCTTGTCTCCTTCCTGTCCAGAATTTCTACTCGTAGTAATAACTCGCTAGTATGACAACGTTCTATCTTAAACCTGCTAGAATGGCAGGTATTTAGATATGAACATAACTGCCTCTACGTTTTATACAGCCTCTATTAAAATTATGTCTGGAATTATGGTACCTTCTGGTGAAATCTGGGTGAATATTCGTGAAAGAATTTTGAGTCTCGGTAAATTAGATCTCTCCTAGCGTAGGATCCTATGGAATACAAAATTTTAGTGTAGGTCATCTCCTTTATGCGTAAGCTTAGTCATGGAAAGCTAATCGTGATAATTGTCAGCAATTTCGGCGGTAGCAGTCTCTTAATCTAAGAAAATTTCGTACTTCAGTCACAGACGTCGGTCTTGACCATCTGGTGATGGCCCCCACCTTCGTAGTACTTCTGAAATTTCTTTCTACTGAAATAAGGTGGCTTAGAAATGCCACCTTGTTCAAGTGGAACTCACATCCGGAAAGCTGCGTATATGATTTTCTCCTATCGGAGAATCTGCGGAATCGTAAAAATATATAATCCTCTTGTTCTCCTCTAGAATTAGCAGGTCAGGATGTTATCGATAAATATGTTGGCGAAATGGTTTAAGAATTCGTGGAAAATTTTTGATTCATAAATTTCGTAATATAGTTGGAGCATTTAGGAGCTCAGAAGTATAAATCAAAATTTTAGAGAGACTATAACGTGTGTAACAACAATCTGGAAAACATCATGTTCTTTCTCTCACCACTGATGGTGACATGATCGAATCGTTCTGGAAAATGTTTAAGACGTCGTAGCATATCAGATAGACCTTCTATACGTGGAATGAACATTGATTACGTATGATGATCTAGTAAAAATTTTGGTGGTCGGTACGTGATCTCATGTTACCGGCTTTTCCTGATAGATAGAAACGGTGCACCTCCTGGTGGTGCGCTAGGGTGAAATAAGCCTCGTTCCGGTAACTCTTGTAGCAAATGCTGCAACTCTTTTAACTTAGATGAGGCCCTGCAATAAAGAGTTTTGAAAACAGGTTATGTTCTTGAGACTAGCTCGATGTTAAATTCTATCTCGTGGTTAGGAAGGAATTTCTTGAAAACTCTCTGAAATTACACTTGGGAACTCTGGAATAATCTGTTGATCATGAATTTAAGGAACTTCAGAGGTGGATTTACATCTGATTGCTATAAAGGTCTTCGTAGCTTTGGATTGATAAGTCACTTGTTGTAAAGCATAACAACTTGTACTGATTTTATGGCAGAAAAGAAAATACTATATTTGAGAGTTAGTAAGATGGATCTCGTCTTCAACTGGAAAGAAAAACTTTATAAATATGGGTGATACTGTGGAGTCTTTTCTGACTGGGAGGTAGGTAAATATCTGATTTAAGATAAAGCTGATATAGGAATACGTGAAGTAAACGTGGCGACTTACACTTAATGTGTTCGTTTGTAACCTCACAGAATGAATATTGCGTGTCTAATCTAAATAATAATCCATTGGTGATGGCTGAATCTTTTATGGTTTGATTTATGCGTGGCATGACATAACAGGTATACCCCCATGAAGGGTACCCTGAATTTCTAAGGGTCTTGTTTAGAAAATATATTGAAATTATGAGTCTTGACTCGTGCATTGAGAAGATATTCGTATGTCATGTATCATGACTGGCATCCTGACATGTGCCTTACGAAATGATACTATAGACCCGTGTCTTGACTGATGTCTTGACATGTGTTTTAGTAGATGAATCTGAACAAGGCTGAAATTTTTTATAACTGCTAAGATTGGTAGAACGGTTAGACTGCTAACCTTTGTATTTCTGGTCACGTCCACAGAGTTCCGATGGTTGCTGACATATTAATATAAGCACGGTGGTTGTCATTACCGCTTTGTCTGTCAGTTTCAAGACGGTTATTATTACGACCGTGATTCCTGTAGTTGTTCTGTTGAGTGGCCGACTGGGTTCCGGTTCCCACTCTTTTGAATAAATGGTTAGCTGAGTGAAGTGTGACATCTGGTTGAGAAGGTAAAAGCATGGAATGGAATGGTAGTGTCTGATGGTTGAAGTTTATTCTTGTCAGAAATATCAAATTTATAGTTTTCGTCCTTGTTTTGAAGAGTCTTCATAGTATAAACAAAATCAGCATCTTGAGAAATCTCCAAAGCACCAACAACATCAGCATTCGTGAGGTCTTCGAAGTGTTAGCAGCATCAGTATCTGGTATAATCTTTAATTTACGAGCCGTATCAGCATCTGGTAAAACATCGACAAGTGGAAACTCCTGAGATGATTGAGGATCTATTAACAATACACATGTAGTAAGGTACATGGAGTACACCTGGAATGTTGTACATGTAGTACATATGAAAGTTTGCTGATATGATCAATACTGATGTCAATTATTTGACATGATCAAAAGAAATAAATTGATTTAAACAATAGTAAACGGTACTAAAACGAGTAACATGGTAGGATGACAATTCCTGCGTAGACTTACTGTTGGTTGTATAGAGGTTCAAGAATATGATTAAACGAAATTTCAATAATGGTCAGCATGAAGACATGACTGATGAAGATCAAACATGATTTATTATGAAAACAATATTTTACTGTAACCCTTATGTATCTTAACATGAAAACATAATCACATTGCTAAAACGTAATCCTCATAAGGAGACATGAACTTAGTCAGCATGAAACGACATCCACGTGAGGGTATGAAAACTTTATTGTTACATGGAACATAAAAGTATAATCAACCAAAGTTTAACATCAATTGATGTGGATGGCTATGGTTCAATCCACAAAATTCAAAGAAAAAAACATGTGACTAAGTACGGGCGATTCTGGTTCGATCCATACTTGTCAAAATTTCATGATAACTGTCATGTATAGAAATTTAGAATCTGGGACTAAATATGGTTGGTTGTAGTCCAATCCATACTTGTCAAAAATTCCTAAAATGTCATGCTATGACAAAGGTCAACAACTATGGATCGGTTCACCAAAACAACATTCGACTGAAAAGCATGAAATTTGACCTGAGAAATGGTGAACGCATATGGGTCAGTCACCTAATAACATTCGACTGAAAACATGAATCTGACATGAGTAAGGGTAAACGCCTATGGGTCGGTTCACCAATACAAAATCTGAAAGGCAAGGGTGAACGCCTATGGGTCGGTTCACCAAAATAAAATTCGAATGAAAAGCACATGCGACTAAATATGGCCAGTCCTGTACCAACCTTTTACTTAGTCAAAAACTTTAAGAAAACTGACTGATAAATAAATAAAACTGACTGATAAATGCATGAGAAACATGAAAGATAACAACGCCAAAATCTGAGAAGTTCCTGGTGACTACCCACTAGTCACAAGTCAAGTTTTAGAGCCTACAGGTCGAACCTTGCGCTCTGTTACCATAATTGTAACACCATACTTGGATAAGTGGACCATTACGTGTATTTATGGCGTGTCATCAGAGCATATAAGGTAAATGTCCTAAAACATTAACTGACCATAAAGGGAATACCAGAATCAAACATCGGTAATCCAAATATAATCTCAAAACATGAAAAGTAAAATACTGAAAGAAAGGACTAAACAATGTCCAGACAGGCAAATAAACGTATTAAGTGCATAAGTAAAGAAGTCTGGATAGCTTCCATCCAAATGCACGTACTCTCAGAATCCTAAGAGCGTCCTGGTGTACCTGCCGTTAGAACATGAAAGGAAACTACGGCTGAGCGTAACACCCAGTGAACGGATATAAAGCATGATAAGAAATACTTGAATGAAGCAAATAATAAAATACTGAAGCTGTAAAGACTGATATTTAAAGAGCAGCGGAAAACTGTGTATGTTTCTGAAAAGTCTGATTATGAATAGTAAAGTTGAATTATTATCTGTAAATCTGAAAATATGCATTTATTGTAATTTTAATTGCCAAGATCTTATATAGGTCATGTTCAACGTCTACATGAATACATGGAGGGGTGACCTCGTCATGCTGCAGAGGGGTGACCTCTAAATAATGTGCTGGGTGGAGGGATCAACTCCAATGTGAAGGGTGTAGAGCATACACCACATTCACCTGATAAGTTGTAAACTAATAACCTAGGATGCATCCATACTTCCCGCTGATAATACTGATAAAATGGCCAATCTGAATAAATGGGACGCTGCGAGAAATCACTCTCCCACAGATGAGTCATGACACCGGTGCCTCTAGTGTCATGGTTACGGTACCTCCGTAAGTAGTACATAACTGGTCATGCTTTTATATAAAGCTCATGAAAATTTAACTTAGTTATTAAAATGATTACTGATAAAACTTATAACATATATTGTGGAAAACATTTGGCTGCAGACGGGGAATCCTAATCATGCATAGAAGAAAGTCCTTACTAAAGGACGGGAAATCCGTACCTTATGTCCAGTAAATGATGAAAGATGAAAAGATGGAAAGTCCTACTCCGTCTTCGTGTAAACTACATAATAAATGACGTGTATGTGTTGCTTGTTCATGTCTTAAATTACTTGTTCTTAGTTTAATTTACTTGTTCTCGACTTGATTTACTCGTTCCTGACTTGTTTTACTTATTCTTGACTTATTTTACTTATTCATGTTTTATCTTGTTTTAATACTTGATATTTCCATAATTAGTAACTTCAAAAAATAGCAGGTTTTTATAAATAGTAACTTCGCATAAATAGTAATAAGCTCGTTAATATACATTTGTTCATCTTGTTCATTGAATAATCTAATTCATATAAGTCATTGTTTAATAAGTATATTAAATAAGCACATTCTTATAAGTCATGAAGTATTAAGTCATGGTTAATTATAAGTATTTTATTAATAAGTCATGACTTAAATAAGTCAAATATTAATAAAGTCCCTTTTAACAATTAACTTTCATATGTCATGTATTTATAAATAATTATGAATTAATACTATGTCATGGTTTATAACTAATTATCAATGAATAATATGTCATGGATTCAACTTAATTATTAAATAATAACATGTCATGGATTTATAATTAATTAAGCCCTTTTTAATAATTCGAAAATCAATAAGCCGATATTAACTTATAATATTTCCGTTACTGATATACGTACGTAGAACGTATTATTGTTATTAGCTATTATTAATGTAACGCCATCTTCTATTACTACTGTAAACATGATATTAGCTATACTTCACAAAATGTAAACGTCATCTTAATTCCTCAATTTAACATGTACGGAGTATATCATTTAGTAGTAGTTCATATATGCATTATTTAATAATATACATGAATGTTTGTTTTAGCATCTTTAGACGTCAACCATATATGACGTTTAAGGACGACAAACCAACTTGTGCAAATCCTACGTTAACATCATGCAAATAATTTGTTAAAATCTCAAGTTTAGCCTATAGTCTACATCTTTTAAACTTTTTAACTAATAAACTAGTTGATTTGTATAATCATGTTATTAATGTATCCTTATTATAAGATTTAAGGTTCGACAATTTTACCTCCAAGCCAAGCGAGAGACATCGAGTTAAGAGCGAACACAAACTAAACTTCAGTGGAATGCGATTGAACCTAAGTACCCGTACCCTATATGTCACATATGAACCATAGTATGTCTTCATTTTATAGTGTTTTGTTATATTTATTTGTGAAAGATGAAGTGATTGAGAGGGCTAGTCTTGTTAGCCGCATTTTAGTGTAGAATTCTTGTAGGGTTTGTGGTATTAAACTGGCGAGGCTCAAACGTATGATATTAAACATTAACAAAAATTAGTAACTGTCCATCGTGATTTTAGGCACAAATAAAGAATGAATCTTGACATGGTCATTCTCATGGGTAAGTATTTTGTTTCATTATGACAACATTTAATTTAATTAATTTTTTGTAACAATCGTTAGAATAAGCCCAAGTCCATTTGCTATAATTAACATGCTAAAATGACTTTTAAAAAGCAAATGTATACCATACATTTAATTTGTTTTGTATCCTTAAATAACTATTAAACATTTATTGTATCATAAAAGTAGCTATAATGATTTTATTAATAATACTACAATTATGTCAATATTAAAATTAGGGGCATTATAGTTCTGCTACGCAGAAGATGTGGATACTCAAAATAATGAAATAAAATAAAACGAAATTTTTGGGTTTTACAAAAGCTCTTCGTTCTGATAGAGGTGGCAAATATTTAAGTAAAGCGTTTATAGATTACCTATGTGAGAATGAAATTGTTCAGCATCTTACTCCTCCCTATACTCCACAACAAAATGGTGTATCCGAAAGGAGAAATCGTACATTATTGGATATGGTTTGATCTATGTTTAATCTTACAATATTACCTTTATCCTTTTGGGATTATGCTCTATAAGCTGTTATTCGTATATTAAATATGGTTCCCACAAAGAAGGTTGATAAGACACCATATGAACTATGGTATGGCAAGAAGCTATATTTGTCTTATTTAAAGGTCTGAGGTTGCGAGGCGTATGTGAAACGTGACTCGGGTGACAAACTCCAACAACGATCTGTAGAATGTATCTTGTAGGATTCCCTAAGAAAACTATGGGTTACTACTTTTATTATCCACCTGAGAACAAAGTTATTGTTGCTAGGTATGGAGACTTCCTTGAATCTGATCTTGTAAACCAAGAATTCAGTGGGAGAAATTATGATCTTGAGGAGAGTCATATAGATACATTACCTTTTGAAAACACTAGCGATGTAATTACTCTAGAGCCAGAAAGTCTGGCGGTTCCACCGAAATTAGTTCCTCTGCGTAGACCCGCAAGGATTAAAAACGTAAATAGCAATATGTGTCTTAACATAGAGGATGATGATGAGTTAGGGGATCTTGGTGAACCCGCTAATTATAAATCCGACATACTTGATTCTGAGAAGGATAAGTGGATGGTTGCTATGGACGAGGAAATGAAATCCATGAAAGTAAATGATGTTTGGATTCTTGTAGAACCACCACTGAATGCTAAAGTAGCGAGACATAAGTGGATATTCAAGAAGAAACCGACATGGATGGAAAAGTACAATCCTATAAAGCTCGTTTAGTAGCTAAAGGTTTTACACAAACTTTTGACGTAGACTACGAGGAGACATTTTCTCCTGTAGCAGACTTAAGAGCTATTAGGATTCTCATAGCTATAGCAGCATATTATGACTATGAGATATGGCAAATGGATGTTAAAACTGCCTTCTTGAATGGTCGCTTAGATGAAGACATTTATATGCAACAACCAGAAGGGTATGTTGATCCTGAAAATCCAGGACATGTGTGCAAACTTTAAAGGTCCATTTATGGTTTGAAGCAAGCATCACGTCAATGGAATAAAAGATCTGACGAAGAAATCAAAAAGTTTGGATTTGTTCAGAATCGTGATGAGCCATGTGTATATCGCAAATCTAGTGGGAGTGATGTAGTATTCCTAGTCCTATATGTTGATGACATATTAATCATGGGAAGTAACATTCCAAGACTTAAAGCTGTTAAGGATTATCTTGGTAAATGTTTTTCTATGAAGGATTTAGGAGAAGTTGCATACATTCTGGGAATTAAGATCTATCAGGATAGGAAATGACGGTTAATTGGTCTATGTCAAGATGCTTATATAGATAAGATTTTGAAGAAGTATATGCATAATTCCAAGAAAGGTTTTCAACTTATGAAAGTTAATCATAATCTGAGTCATGAGATGGATGCATCAACTCCTGAAGAGGAGGCATACATGCAGAAGGTGCCTTATGCTTCGGCTGTAGGATCTATAATGTATGTTGTAAGATGCACAAGGCCTGATGTGACGTTTGCTCATAATTTGGTCAGTAGATACCAACAGAATCCAGGGAAGCTCCACTGGGTTGCTGATAAAAATTTTCTACAGTATTTGAGGAATACGAAAAGAAATGTTTTGGTATTCGAAGGGTAGCCATACAAATAACTAAATGTGGTTTGGATTAGGAAGTTTTATTGAATATCTTGGGATGATGCTTGCAATAAAAACCTAATAGATATGTATTGTGACAATTTTGCCGCAATAATATTTGCCAATGACCCTAGAGTCATGAAAGGCGCTAGACACTTTATGCGTAGACATCACTACGTCCGAGAATAAGTTGAAGCTCGGGAAATTAAATTGATAAAAGTTCACACAGATGATAACGTAGAAGATCCTTTGACTAAGGCGTTTCCTAGACTAAAGGTAGTTAAGCATGCCAAGGCGATTAGGCTGCAACTAGCTAGCGAACTCATGCAATAAATATGTGATTAGTATTTGGATAAAGGATGTTATGACATTATTATATAATGAAATAAAGATTGAGTTTCGTTTATTTCTATTATTTAATAAGTGTATCTTATTTTACATGTTTTAATCCATGAATAAAAGTTATGATAAATGTCCATTGTCGATTAATAATATGAGAATATTATTAAACTAAGATAAATCAAAATGGTGATAGAGAGTATATTGATCGTTTTTGGATGATATTCGATGAATCGAATATAGGACTTATCCCAACTATATGTTATTACTTTATGGATCTTTGTCATTAAGTAAAATATAAATAGTTATCCTTAGACTTGAGATACCAGGAAACTGTTATGAATCTAGTGCATCTCTGTGGAATAATCTAACGCTAAACGTAACTGGTAGCTATAAGGATTATTTTTGGAAGTGTTGCAAAATTCATAAGTTTTGCTCGTAGTCAATATAGAATTTATTTCCTCCAATTTCGTTTTGGAGTTTAATACAGCTGGGCCCCTCGTGGGATTAGTAAGATGTTTGTGTGCCACACCCAAATTTGTTTTGGTAATCTTGTTGAATCTGTGAACGAGAAACAGAATGGTTAATGAAAGGAATGACTGAGATCCATATCCTTATTAACGTTGTATTAGAAATAAAAGGATAATAATAACGATGCAGAATCGTTAAAAGGTTTTGTCTAGGAGACCTTACTCAGGTTATACTAGTGACATTGCTAGTGTAACTAGACGCTAGTCAATGTGATCACGATATTCGAAATATGTCCAAGTGGGAGCTGTAAGTTTATGGACCTATATTTGATAGTCGTGTGATAGGATCGAACTCGAGATTACGAGATTGCACACAATACGTAAAGAGCTAATATAATTAATAAATATATATATTGTATTTATTAATTTATTTAATAAATATATTACAGTATTTATTAATTTAACCGAGCAAGTAACTATATAGCTTTAACGATCGTTAAATAATTAATAGTTAAGTTATAACGAATGTTAAATAATTATATAGTTTACATAAACAAAAGGAAAGAAGTTTGGAAGTTACCGGAACACCCATAAGGGGGTGTTTGATAGCTTTTGAATTAGATCATTAAGATGAGAGCCCATGAATCGGTCAGTATATTTGGTGTTTGTTAGAAAAATAAATGTTACTGTATCATTCAGAATGGCTCTGGATCACCCAGCATTAAAATAGTGCAAAATCATTCAGCGGTCCCCAGTCTCCTATATTTCATGTTTTTTATTTTTTAAACATTTGTTACTTTCCTTATTAAATACGTAGTAGTACATTATTTCAAGAAAATAAGTTAATTTTCCATCCCTTCTATGTAATATTTGCTATAAATTAAAAATGTTTAAAGAAACAAAAAGTTGAGAAAAAAAGTTTATATAATTTCACGAGACATTTTATCTTTACATACAATATACATTTATTAATACTAACAGGGTATCGACGCGATGCGGCGGCGGGTATCCTGTGATTAATCGGAAAATGAGAAAAAACGATTTCGATCAGGCCAAGTTCGCTTATTTGTATAGGTTTCGGCCGGTTTTCTCTAATTTTCAGTTAAACCCGTTGAGTTAGTCCAAATTTAAAATCATACGTACCACCAAGCCGTATGAGAGTGCATAAAATAGCTTATATGTAGTATAGATTAAAGTTAAATTTAAATTTACACCAAGTCATATGAGAAATAAAATGATAACATTAATTATTCAGAGTGTTAATTCATAAGAATTTGCAAACGTTCTTTTTCATTTATAAGCTAATTCATTCAGACTCTATGATTTATTCAGAGTCTTTGATTCATTCAGCGCTAAATCATACTAATTTTTTATCAAACAGCCCCGAAGGGGTGTTAGTCGGCCGATTATGGGCTCCAAGATTGGGGGGGGGGGGGGGGCATTTGTTGCCTTTTATTTATCTTGGGCTACAAGGATTGAGGCCTATAAATACACCTCCTAATCCCCTCATAATCACACAACATAAATCTTTCTCCCTTCTTTATCTTTTGGGTCGATCGCAAGACACACCACAAAGGGTGTTTTGGTTGGTTTTCTTGGTTGATCGATTGTATACTTAATCTAGTCCTAGCCCTCTCTAGGGTTGTTAGGTAGATTAATTACAAGTGTTGTAGCTCGGTTTTCACATGCTAGAATTACGGTTAGCTCGTTGTATTACGTGTGTACAAGAACGTAATATAGTCTTACTTTAGAGTTTAGACTATATCTTGGTATATACGGTTTAAACCCGAATCGGTGATTTGTTCTTCGTCTTGTGGAATTGCTTTAGCGTAAAGGTATGTAACCCTAATTCGATTAATTATAATTGTGTTATTAATTATGATCTTGTTAAATCGCTTCCGCTATATGTGCTTTGATCTCGTTTAGGGTTTTATATAATTGTTATGATACTAATAAACCTTCAAAAACCGCCAAAACCATTTGAGAAAGAGAGCTCGATTCAATACGTAATAGCTGGAAACACCAAGCCCCCTTCTTTAGAAGCCAAAACTTTATTCGAAGCAACCCAAGTGATTTTTTTTCACACAATCAACACCATTAAAGAATCTACTGCGAATCATCTCTATCTCATGAAGAACACATTTAGGGGCCTTATAAATGGACATAGTATTGAGCGGGACTGCCCCTATAACAAACTTAAGAAGAGTCATACGACCTCCAATGGAGAGAGTTTTAACTTTCCACTTGGATAAACAATAGAGCACTTTCTGAATGATGTTACTCTTGGCAGTATGTCGAGACATATGCTCTCTAACCGTAACGCCTAAGTATTTAAAAGGAGTGTTCATGACAGTACACCCAAAAGTCGAGGCACCTTCACTGATAATATCTGGATGAACCCCGACCCCCAAAACTCGAATCTTGTGCACATTAATTTTCGCCCTGAAGCTAACTGAAAACATTGGAGCATTCTGATAAGGTTAGCCAGATTATCATCAGACCACTCACCCAAAAAATGGTGTCATCAGCATAAAACAAATAGGATAAGACCATTGAATCATTAATACGAAGACCATTAAAAACACCATTATTCACAGCTCTCGAGACCGATATATGAAGTGATTCCATAACTAGGATGAAAAGAAGCGCGACCAAAGGGTTGCCTTGTTTGAGACCACAAAGAATCGGGAATTTAGCTGTATGACTGCCATTCACGAGGATCGATGCCATATTAGAGCTAAAAATCCCACGGATCCACGAGCACCATCTAGAGCCAAAACCATAAGCCTGAAGAACGTCAAGAAGAAAATCCTACCTAACGAAAACGTATGCCTTAGCAAAGTCCACTTTAAAAATAAAATCTTGTATCTTCTTACGTTTGCACCACGCGAGGGTTTCATTAAGAATAAAAGGCCCGTCAAGAATTTGTCGATCCTTAACAAAAGCAGATTGAGTATTAGAAATAAGGTCCGAGATAACCGTAGACAACCGAATGGCAAGAACCTTGGTGACCACTTTATAGACACTCCCAATCAAACTTATAAGACGAAAATCAATAACAAATTTCGCATCCGTCGCTTTAGGTATCAAAGCAATTCAAGACAAATTACATCCTATAGGGAAATTTCCGCAAGAGAAAAACCAGCCTACCGCATCATATAAATCCGAACCAATGAGATCCCAATAATGTATGAAAAACTCAAAGGAATATCCGTCCGGACCGGGCGTCTTGTTTTGACCACAGGCCCAAATCGCAGCTATGATCTCATCGTTTGTAATATTCATGTCCAAATTGCTAACTCGGCGGATCTTTTATATTTAATGTTTTTATTTTATTTTAAACAAGTATTATTTTTTTTACTTTTACCTTTTTTTTTATATGGTTTTGTTCGTTTTTGCCCTCGCACGTTTAACCCGACACCCGTTTTATGCGCCGCCTTGTTAGCTCGCCGCATGTTTAGCTTGTCGCCCGAACCGCCCATTTTATCACCTCTACTTCAAATTATTCAAAACAAAGCGCTTTTGTCGCAAAATACCCATGTCGCATCATTGGGAAAGGTATTCTCCGACAAAGAATAAAAAATCCACGAGAAATCATGTTCATTTTAAGTTTTACTAATTAGGTACTCGCACGATGCGACGGCGTGTATCCGTATGATAGTATTTTTCAACGAAAACCATTTTAGCAGATTCTTCTTTCTCTTAGCATTTTTTGATGTAGTAAGATAAAACTTATAACATAGTTCTGCTAAATTATCAAAAATTAAAAAAACCAAAAGTAAAATTAGCAATAATTTGTCAATCAGGGCTTTTGATTTAATTAACACTAGCAGGGTATCTGCGCGATGCGGCGGTGGGTACATTGTGACTAAATTCTTCGGTGTTATATTCATATTTTTTTAATTATAAGTTTTGAATAAATTGTTTTCATCTAAAAACGTGTCTTAGAAACATGATTTCAATCGAGGGATATTATTACTTTTAGCATTATATGTAATATATAGATAAAAAATTAAGTAAAGTTTAATAAATGATTAAAGGAAAAAAAAAACTAAATGCAATAAACTAATTTTCAATTAGATTTTTTATTTGATAAATTAGTATACTATAGATGCTCTTTAATGTTTGTACAATGTGCATATAATATTATATATTTTTATAATGGGGTGTTTTATTAAGAGTATTAATTATTCATTAAAAAGTTTGTAATTATTGTATGGTGAGACACTTGTACACTTGACTTATTAAATTGTATTCTTTAAACAATATTTTAGTTTATGCTTTAAAAGAATATACATCATGTTAATTTAGTAATACTATTTAATTTTTTTTGCATTAATAGGAGAGATACTAATCTTTTTCTTTTATAAAAGAGATAGATTTAATCTCCACGTATAGCGCCAAAACAATAACACACCATCAAAAAGTAAACAAAAGCAAAAAAAAAGGGCGGTTTTTAATTTTTCATTTTTCGCGCGAAACGAAAACTGAAAACCCAGATTCATGAATTCATTCCCGCCATGACCACTCCTCAATATCATCATCCACCATTTCATCTCTCACAAATCACAACAACAACAACAATCTTAACAACCAATCAATCCTTAACAACAACAACAACATTAAAAGATGGATCTATCTGAGCTTGCCTCAAAACTAGGCCTCTCCGAACCCAAACACATCGTCCGTAAAGCCGCCGAGCTTCGTCGTATGTCCGATCTCCAATTCGATTCATCCAACGCTGGAATTGTAAGCCTTACCCTTTCACACCTTCGTTTACCGTTGACTTTTTGACCTAGTATTTTGTCTAATTTCATTGTTTTTTAATGTAGGGGGAGATTTGTAAAGCTGTTATCTGTCTCGAACTCGCGGCGAATATGTATGTTTTACTTAAATACTGTTTTGGTGAAGTTAGGGGGTGTTGGGGAATGTTAACTACGATTAATCTTGATTCATTTGTTTGTAGGAAGCAAGCTTTGTTTGATAGGCAGACGGCGATAAGGTTGAGTGGGATGTCCGAGAAGGCGTATATTAGATCGTTTAATGTGATGCAGAACGGGATTGGTATTAAGTATGTGTTGTATCTTTTGATTTGTGTTTTATGTGTTTGATGATTTTAACCTTTTTAGTGGATTGTGTATTGAATTATGTGTTTTGGTTGGGGTAAAATGTAGGAATACGCTTGATATTAGGGAATTGGGTATACAGTTTGGATGCGTTAGGCTTATTCCGCTTGTTCAGAAAGGATTAAAATTGTAAGTCCTTTTGAGGTTTTGTTTCGTGAATCTATAAATTTATGCCTTTTGGTGTATACGATAATTTGGATGTTTGTTGACTAATTGGTATGGCTAAATGTTATTGAATAACAGATATAGGGAGCGCTTTACTGCCTCGTTACCTCCAACTCGTCGAGCTAGTGCTGATTTTTCAAGGCCTGTGTTTACTGCCACAGGGTTTTACCTCTGTGCAAAAAAGCATAAGGTACGCTGGACTCTTTTCGTAGCTATTATTTGGATACACTAGTGTAAAGTGTACTAGTTAGATGATTTTGTTTGGTTTTTTGCTAACTGCTTTAGTTTCATTTACAGCTCAAGGTTGACAAAAGTAAGCTGATTGAACTTTCTGGCTCATCCGAAGATGAATTTTCAAGTGTAAGAACCGATTATAGTGTCTTGAAACGTTAGTTACATGTATCTGAGATTTCTCCTAAAGTTATGTTTTGTGATACAATGCAGGTATCTACCTCCATGAAGGACATTTGTTTTGATGTTTTCGGCGTGGAAAAGGAAAAGAAAGATCCAAAGTCTGTGAAAGGGAATAGAGGTATGACTTTATTGTTGCACATCTTATTATCAACTTCTAAAGTTTTCACTTGCTGCTGCTTTTGGTTATAACTTCTGCACTAGAATACATTCAACCTAAAATGTGGTTACATTTATGTTCTGTGACTTGTTTTGCAGACTTGTTGGATGCCATACCCGAGAAGAGGCAAGACGAGGACAGTGGTTACTCATCTGATGAAGGCAAAGATGTATAGCTTTTCTCTCTGTTATTTATAATTTGCTATGATCTAAAAGAACAAGTTGAAATGTAGATTACAGTACTACTGCATCATACATCACATTCTTTTAGCATTCACTCTCTCGCTCACTTCACAAATATCCCCAAAGGATTGACATGTGGTTTTCTTTTCACATATGCTAAAAAAATTTCATTAGTGTTGCCTTAGAGCACAAGGAACCATCACTCCAAGTGATGTGTTTTTTGGGTGCCACGTCAGCGAAACTCACACTCACATTCACTTGTAAAAAACAGGGGAGTCATCACTTGGATTGACTTTCAGTTTTTCGAAAAAAACTAGCCGTTCGGGGGGGGGGGGGGGGGGGGGGGGTGAATTGACTCACTTCCACCACCATGCCCCGTGGTTTGACTCACTTCCACCACCCGCGCCATGGGTTTTCTTGGCCGCCGGAATCATCACGCCATTCACGCCGTGGGTTTGAGCCCCCACGGCGCCATGACTCCCAGAGCTCTTAGTGATTAGAGTCACTATGTATACAGTCTTTCATGAATAGTTCATCAGCACCTGCACTTGATCAGTTACGATCTTCTCCCAGTCAGATGTTGTAACTCTAATGCAATCTTGTCTAAGCTTTTGAACGATGAACACTTTCCAAATGCAAGAATTTCATTCTTCTAACAACATGAGTTTATATCCTTTCATATTGCTTCATTTCTTCTGTTTATAGGCATCAATGAATACTCTGCACAACATTCATAACTCATGCCAAAAAATTGTTATCAAACTAATTTCTGTTTCCCTCTTATAACGTGTTACAGCTGTCAGCCTACAAGAAGCGTAAGCGCCAGGAGAACCACAAATATGAGGAATGGAAATCAACTGTTGTAGAATCCAATAAGCAAAACAAGGAAAAAGGTATGTCATAAATGACATTTAGTCTGTCTTTCGTCTAACCAATAAACCACAATTCTGGGACTTAGCTTGATTTTATATTGCAGTTGCTGTCAAAAAAACCAAGCAAGCACAACTCAACTTTTTCAAGAGAGACCCTGGAACAGAAGTTGGAGCTACATGATAGACAAGTAGTAATATTGTAAGCTTGTGGTGGTCATGTTGGTTCTATCATCTATATATAAGGAACACAGTTTTGTTATTTGAGCCATTTAGTTGGTGCATTTGTCGCACAATGCATTGAAAATGGTTGTGCTAATGCATCTAAAGTTATTGTAAACATTGAAATCGTTTTTGCAGTTACACAGATAAGAGTTTATGTTCTTCTCTAAATGCTTGGAGGAAATTTACTTATCAGTAGAACTGTTTCAGATACTCGAAATATGAAAGTGTTGAACAGGCCGGTTCTGGTCCAGCGGTCTCACATGGGTCGACCAAAATCCCACGGTCTAATCTGGTTGCGATTTAGCAAAAATCCAGCGGTCTCACCTGGATCGACCAAAATCCCACGGTTTAATCCGGTTGGGATTTAGCAAAAATCCAGCTCGTAATGAACCGTTCATTACCTTGATTCTTAATTCAACCGGCCAGAAAACCTCCTAATAAAAATGTTACAAAATCAACTTACTATTTCTAATGTTTTATGTACAAATTAATATAGTTTCAATATCAAAAATAGAAATAATAACATTACAATGCATAATTAATTCCATTTAATACAACACACTACATTTAATATATATATATAATTTTTTTTGAAAGATGATATCTTTATTAAAAATGCAACCAAATAGGCACCAAACACACTAATATCACAATTATAATACTCCGTATATGTTAAAAAATTCTCATATATTTGTATATTAAACTATTCCTCCCGTTTCATAATTAAATTTATCGACAAAAAACACGCATTTTAATAAAAACATTAATATTTCAATTTTTTTTTCTTTTACCTTTTACACAAAAACAATTTTACCTTCAACCAATCAATTTATAACTTTTTTATTATTTGTAATAATAATTTTAAGTGAGAGTGATTAGTAAACTTAATTCACATTGCTTATCTATTTTTAAAAATGGAGTATTAATCTAACATATCCAAAAATTAATATACTAAATTACAGTATAGTTTTAAAACGAAAAAAGTGAACTATTAAAAAAATTAATTTATTTGTAAGAGACGTAACTAAGTAAGTAGAAGAGACTTATAAGTTATAACTAGTTAAAAGAATAAAATAGAATAACAATAAGAATATTCCTTGCAAAAACATAGTTTTGACCGGTTCACGTTTACGCCAGTTGTAATATTCTGACCATATTTCCTCATAACAAATAATTTTGTTTACCTTTCTAGAAAGGATAATCGTTAAGTATATTAATTTTATTACTACCTTAGAAATTCAAGATTCAATAAATTTAGACAAATTTATATAAGAAGTATCAAAACCTTTTTTAATAAATTAAGATCGAAGATTAAAACATAAAGTAAAGATCACTACATTTATACTAGCGTGATCATATTATCTAAATTGATAATAATTTTACAGAAAATATAATATAGGTTACAAGATTATGAAAACACAAAAGAGCGAGAGAGTTTTAAAAAACACATACGGATCAAAACCCAAATAAGGGGTATATGTGTGTGTGACTAGGGTAATAAACAAAAACAAAAGAGAGAAGTTGCTAATGGGCTTGGAGACACTAGGCTCGTTAGTGGGTTTATGACTTTGGCAATTTTGACAACATTAGTCCTCAACATTCACAAGTGATCCAATAGCAAGTCCTTAGGGTGGAAACTGTAACATCTAAACAAACACAATAAGTCCCTATAAGTTAATATGTGTAGCTGATTAGGTCCTTAAATTTAACATCCCTTTAATCAGATGCACCATATAAGTTGAACATCTCAAGTTTTTTAACAAGGGTGTCATGTTGTATTGTATCCATTCCTTTAGTAAGGATATCTGCAATTTGATTTGCAGAACCACTCTCACAGTTTTAACCACTCCATTCAAAAAATTTTCCATCATAAAGTGCAAGTCTATTTCAAGGTGTTTAGTTCTTTCATGAAAGACATGATTGGCTGCTATTTTAATAGCAGAGTTACTGTCATAATAAATGTCAACTGGTAAAAGATTTTCACAATGCAAGTCTTTTTAAGATTTTTAAAATCCATATGACCTCACTGGTCACAAAAGCAAGAGCTCTATACTCTACTTATGTGGAAAATTTAGAGAGAGTGTTTTGTTTCTTACTCTTCCAAGAAATGAGATTATCATTAAAAAAAACACAAACCCAGTCATAGATTTTATAGTGACAATACATTTAGCCCAGTAAGCATCAAAGTAAGCTTTAAGAGACATAACTTAAAGTGAATGCCCAAACCTGTAGAGCTCTTAAAATATCTTAATATCTTAAAGACAATTTTGAGATGAAAGTTCAAAGAAGAATGCATAAACTGACTTAGGCAATGCACAACACAAGAAATATCATGTCTGGTGTTAGTCAAGTAGATAAGCTTACCCACAAGCTTTTGATAATCAACAATATTCACAAGTAATGGGTCACTATCGGTGGGCTAATTGGAAATAACAAGCTTAGTCATCAAAGGAGTCTTAGCAGGTTTACAAGCAAGCATACCATACTCAGATAATAAATATGACACATTTTTCTCTTATTTAATCAAATACCAGATTCAGTGTCAACAATTTCAGTATCCAAAAAATACTTCAACTTTCCTAAGTCCTTAATCATGAACTTGGTTCTCAAAAAAACTTTGAATTTCTCAATTTCAACAACATTGTTACCACTGATCATAATATCATCAACATATACAATTGAATTAAGAAAGACATTGTCATCAGACTTCGTATAAATAGAGTAATCAGATTTACTTTGGCAAAAACCATTTTCATTAAGAATAGAGGCGAGCTTAGCATTCCATTGTCTATGTGCCTGTTTAAGACCATATAAAGACTTTTTAAGTTTGCAAACCATGTTTTCACCTCCAGGAAGGTATCCTTGAGGTGGTTTCATATACACAGTCTCATCAAGGTCACCATATAAGAAAGCATTGTTAATGTCAAGTTGAAACACAGGCCAAGACTGCATAATAGCTAAGTTAAGAAGGCATCTAATTGTAACCATCTTAACAACAGGGGAAAAAGGCTCATCATAATCTATTCCCTCTTTCTGACCAAACCTTTGAGCAACAACCCTGGCCTTATATGTTTCTATCTCACCACTAGACTTAAACTTTAATTTACAAATTCATTTGCAACCTAAGGATTTTTTACCTTTAGGAAGCTCAACAATATCCTAAGTGTTATTCTCAAGAAGAACAACAAGCTCAGTATTCATAACATCTACCCAAAGGGGGTTCTGAGATGATTCAAAGAAACCTTTTGGTTAACTATTTTTATTACATTGGGTGACAAAACAAAAATTTTCTTGATTAAGTTTAGAATAACCAACAAACTTTTCAAGTCCATACTTAACCTTGGAGTTAACAACAAAATCATTATAATTTTTTAGAAAAACAGGAGTTCTAGAATACCTTCTTAAGTTTTGAGTTCCTTGAGCTAAAATGTTTGGATTTTGATCCAAATTTCCTTCAAACATAATATTGTCATCAAGTGTATCAACCTCCTCTTCCAACACAACATTAATTTATTCACTGTTATGAGCATCATCCCTAATGATTGGGGAATCAACAATATTCACATTGTTCTCATGGTTGAAAGAGTGACCACCTTCACTATGTGACTCATGGTCACTGTTATGATTTGATGTTACTCTCTCATCATCATAAGGAAACTCAGGGACCTCTAAATCAAAAAAGTTTAACAGGTTTTTTTCTTGACTAACATTGGACATATCTAAATTTTCATGATTGCTTTTTGAAATAGAATCCTTAAAAGGAAAAATGGACTAAAAAAATTAACATCCCTTGAAACCAAAAAAATATGCCTATCAAGACTAAAAAGCCTGTAGCCCTTTTGAGAATTAGAATAACGCAACATAACAAATTTTCAGATCTATTAGACAGTTTTTCATGACTATTTAAGATAGTAGCAAAGCATAAACAACCAAACGTTCTGATAAGAGAGAGATTATGAAAAGTATTATAAATCATTTCATAGGGAGATTTTCCATTTAACACAGAAGAGGTTAATCTGTTAATAAGAAAAGTAGCAGTTATGCATTAAGACCAAAATTACAAAGGAATCCACCCTGAAACATAAGACACATAGCAACATTCAGTCGGTGTCTATGTTTCCTTTCAACAACCCTATTTTGCTATAGAGTATATGCACAATATGTTTGGTGTAGTATCCCTCTATTATTACAAAACTTGTTAAAGGTTTGATTAACAAATTTAGTTCTATTGTCCCTTCTAAAGATTTTTATGGTTCTTTTAAACTGATTTTTAATCATGTTATAAGTAACATCAATGAAAGTAACAACTTCATTTTTAGACTTAATGAGATACACCCAAATAGCTCTAGTACAATCATCCACAATAGTAAATAAAATATATTTGTGGCCAATATGACTGGTCAGTTTATAAGGCGCCCACAAGTCAAGGTGAACAATATCTCCCAACATTTTAGTTTTATGGTCGCTTAAAAGAAAAAGTTTCCTAGTCTCTTTGGCCCTTTGGCACACTTCACAATAATCACACTTATCATTTTGTATTGATTTTCAAATAACCTTTTAAAACATTTAAGGCATGATCTACAGGATGGCCAAGCCTGCAATGCCAATCATAGTAAGAAAGAGAGCAAGTGGTGACAGTTTTACTATTATTACAGTTAGTAGCTTTAGTATCTAAATAGTACAAACCACCACATTGATTACCAGTCCCTAGAACATTTTTCATATTCAAATCCTGATTCAAAAATAAACACTAACTCTCATCAAACACAACAAAAAATTTATTGTCCTTAGCAAGCTTATGCACAGAATCAGAGTGACACAATACTTAGGTATGACCAACACATCAAACAAAATCAACGCATTAGCCAGTTTAAGATTTCCAATTTTTGATATAAAAGCTTCAGTCCCATTGGGATGAGCAACTTTGATTTTAAAATGAGATATGTCATAAACATTATCTAGATCCTTTTCATTGTTGGTCATGTGTTGATTTGCCCCTGAGTCAATAACCTTCCCATGTTGAGTCAATTTAGACTTAATATTGGTGTTTGATCAAAAGAATTTTTGAAAATTATCATTGAAAATCTTGCTAGAGTTAAAGTAAGTACCTGCCATATTGGCGTATACATTTCTTTCAGAGCCATTGTTTTCTTTAATGAGAGAGAGCAAAATGGAAAGTTGTTCATCAGAAAAACCAGATTGGAGTTGGTGCATTGTTAGAAACATTTCCCCTTTAAAATTTTGACCAGGTTTCTTCCCAAAATCATTAGGATACCCAATAATATTAATACACCTATAAATAGTATGCCTATTGTACCCATAATTTTCACACACCAACTCAGAATTCCCATTGGGTCTAACCTGACAGTAGTATTAGGTCTAGGTGTATTACTATTATTAGGTCTAAAGCTACCAGAGTTAAAACTCTGGTTTCTTTGAAAGTTGTTTCTAGCATGCCCATTGGATAAGAAAGCAGATGCCTGAGTCCTCCGAGAGGATCCAAACACATTTCTAGATGCAACTCTATGAGATTCCTCACTAGATATGATATCATAAGCACCTTTACATCTAGCAAAATCTCCCTAGAGAGAATAAAGCTCATAATGGTCATGTAAGAGCCATCATATCATGCCCATAAAAAATTGCATAAGTTTCAACAACTTGTTATGATTTTTAAATTTATTAGTAGCAGTGCACACACAATTAGATAACTCAACCATAGCATCTTATTGCTTCCACAAAGCATTCAAACCATGATAATAATCAGATAAGTTAGAACCATTTTGCTTAAAAGTGTTAATCTTATGGTAAAGATTAAATATAACAGACCCATCAACTTTATGATAAGTTTCTCTTAAATCATTCCAAACATGTTTAGCCTTTTTTAAAAAAATTTGTCCCAGAAACAGCTCTTCAGATATTGAATTAAGAATCCATCCCAAGACCACAACATTGACCCTGTCCTATTGTTTTCCCAATATATCATCAGTGATGGACCTTTTACAAGTTCCATCAATAGAACCAATTTTGTTTTTTCTTTCTAAAGCAAGTAACATAGCATTAGACTAAACTTGGTAGTTTTCAGTTCTTTTAAGTTTAACAGATATAACAGTTAAGGCAGCAAAGTATTATGGTGAAGATGTAAAGGGTCACTAATTTCAAGTTTTCTAATCAAAATCGCTAAATCACCCCCAACGTGTTCAATGTTTGAGTCACCATGAACAGACATGGTGAAACCCAAAAAGCAAGCACAAACAAGGAAATAAACAACAAAATCAATGCCAACAAAGTTCCCAAACTTCCAAACCACTCGAGGGTGGTAGGTCAAGGGCAAGACAAAGATTAAGTATCCAGATAAACAAAGATAATCAACACAAATAGCCAACAAGAGAGAGTAAACAAGTAAATACCAATAACCAACACATATAGCCAAACAAAAGAGAGTAAAAACACACACGAAATAATCAAGTAGAAATCAATAACAAAGATAGAGAGAGAGAGAGAAAGAGAGATAAGAGGTGTTACATTGCATGCAACCCAAGCACAATCGAGCTGTTTCTCCTAGATTCACTTAGTCTAGGATGAAACAGACCCTCCAAACCAAACCCTAATTTCAGAAAATTAGAGAAAATTGGAAAATCAAATAGATCTATACAATAGATCTTATGAATCAACCACCTCCACCAAAAACAGGGTTAGGAAGCAAGATATTATCGAAACCCTAAAAAAAAAAATTAAAAACCCTACATTTTTTTCAACTGGTTATGAAGAATATAAGTATCAATATTAACGATCTGACTATCTCATAGCAGATCTACCTAAAAAAGCATCAATTTGAAAAACCCTCAATATATTTTTAAAACCCTAAATTTTTTTTGTTGATTCCAGAGCAAAATGGCTCCGGTACCATGTAGAAATTCAAGAATTAATATATTTAGACAAGTTTATATAACAAGAATCAAAACCTTTTTCAATAAATCAAGATCAAATATCAAAACATAAAGTAAAGATCACCACAGTGACACTTGTGTGATCTTATTAGCTAAATTGATAATAGTTTTACAGAAAATATGATATGGGTTACATGATTATGAAAACACAAAAAGAGAGAGAGACAGAGAGAGAGAGAGAGAGAGAGAGAGAGAGAGAGAGAGAGAGAGAGAGAGAGAGAGAGAGAGAGAGAGAGAGAGAGAGAGAGAGAGAGTTTTATAAAACACAGACAACTGAAAACCCAGATAAGGGGTATTTGTGTCTGTGACTAGGGTAATAAACAAAAACAAGAGACAACTATTGCTAATGGGCGCGAAGACACTGGGCTCGTTAGTGAGCTTATGAATTTGGCGATCTTGACACAATTAGTCCTCAACATTCACAAGTGATCCAATAACAAGTCCTTAGGGTGGAAACTATAACATAAATAAACGCAATAATCCCCTATAGGTTAATATGTGTAGCTGATTAGGTCCTTAAATTTAACAACTATTTTTAATAATACAATTCAACCAATCACAATTAAGTTTCAATCATATATTCACTAAATTCGAGATTTTCTCCACTTCTATCGGGACTATCATCCAATCAGAATTAATCATAAATTGTATTGTAATAAAAAGTGTTTGTCTAATGACGACAACCCTTAGGGTCGTTGTTAGTATTTTCCTTCTAAAAACTATCTTTGTTTAAACATTTCGTAGCTAAAGATATTAATGTATTACTGACATGTGTCTAGTGAACATATAAAATCTTCAAACACAAGTTTGTTTAATTTCGTAATTCCCTTTTATTTACACACTGGAAACTGCTTTAGGAACAAACGCTTACCAACGTTGAACATGCGACCTGTAAGTTTCGTAGAAACGATCGCATAAATCATGTTTGCTTACCAGATCGCATAAATCGTATATTGTTTTGTGCGTTCTATAATGGCCATCTTAAACAAACTTGCAGCTACTAACATACAAATCTTTCAACATTTCATTTTAACACGTTTCTTCTATCTGTAAATTTCATTAAAGTTACTTCAGTTCTTATTTATATTACTTCTATTAGGCTAGGCACAACGGTTCCTGTCCCAGTGGGTCGCGACCTTGGTCGGACTCGGTCGAACTGTTGCTAGCTGTTGCGACCGAGTCGTGCTATTCGATCCCACCAAATTGGTCCAACCAACGATCGAGTATGAAAAAGAATAAAGGGAAAAAAGTGTTGGTTTTGCTAGCCGTTGGGTTCAAAAGCAAAAGCAAAAAAAAAAATAAAAAAATTTAAATTTAAACTTTTACCCTTATACATACTTAATCATTGCTTCTACTTTTTTTCACACATTCACATTCATACTATCTAACATGTCTAGGAAGAGAACCCCCAAAACCAAACCCCCAAACTCCTGAGTTCCTTAACAAACCGTTCCCCATGTGACGCCGGACGAGGATTTTAGATTATCCAGAGTGTCACCTAACATCCGGTTTTGACCCACCGGATTTGAATATCCTTCACCACAACCATCTCACCCAAAACTATTCAAACCGTCCGTCTTATCCTCCACAACGTGATAACAACCAACAACATTTCTATGAATCTCCGACGGGTTTGTATCGCCCTAGTATGGACTCTTCCACTTCTTCGCATCTTAACCCGTCATGTTCTCCGATTAATCGTTTTGACGTTGATGTTGATTTTGAGGAAATGATGTATAATCAAGACTACTTTGGCAATCAAGGTGCGGGTCAGGGTTATAGTCAAGATCAGTGTATGGGCCAAGGTTCTGGACACGTGTCATATCACGACGCAGTTAACCTTGACGAAGACGAGGAAGAGATGTCATCGGTCAAACCTAAGAAGTCCTGTAAATGTGCTTCGAAAGCCAAGCAGGTTGAGTCGAATGAGCCGCCAAAAGAATGGACAACTGAGGAAGAGGTTGCGTTGTGCAAAGGTTGGTGTCGTGCTTCCGAGAATAGCAAGATTGGAAACAGTAAAAAAACAAAGAGTTTTTGGAAAGAGGTAGTGAAGTACTTTGAAACCGAGACAGGTTCGACTAGAGGGTACGACACAGTTGTGAGCAAATGGAAAACAGGTTGCGTCTCATAGTTGGTGCTTTTTGTGGTATAATGAATAAGGTTGAGCGTAATCATGATAGTGGTGCCAATAATCTCACGTATCTCCAAAAATCTTGTGTTGAAATCAAAGTGACTTATAAACAAGTTTTTACGTACCATGAGGCGTGAAAAATGCTCAAAGATCACCCGAGTTAGCAAGAGGTTGAGATGCCAAAGTTTTCAAAAAAGAACTAACAAAAAATCCAAGACTTCTGAAACCACCTCTGGTTCTGGGCACGGTGGTCACATGAATTTGAACGATGAATCAAAAGATGACGAGGAAGAGACTCAAGAACATCGACCAACTGGTCGTGATCGAGCTAAAAAGATGTCTTCAACCGAGAAGTCTTCATTTGTTGATCTTGTAACCAGCAAATGAGAGAAAATGAAAGACATTGGATGGGGAAAAAAGAAGCAACAACAAGATTCATACTTTTCCATCTAGCAAAGGGAGTTGGATTTGCAGGAGAGAGTTGCGGACTTGAAAAAAGAAGAGCTCGAGTTAAAGCGTCGAGCAATTGAACTTGCTGAAAAAAAGAAATGAAATAAAAACTTATTGTTATACAACACCAAAATCAACCTTAATTTGCCTTTAGCCCACTAATAAGCCTTGCAACAAATGAAAGACGAAATCAAAGAAACTTACAATTTAAATTACTAGTATTATTGTCATGTTTTTTATTGTAATGTTTTTTTATTTGAATTATTATGTAATGTTTTTTCATTAAATGTAATGTTTTTTTTATTAAATGTAATATTTTATTTTTTGATTTTTTTAACTAGGTCTCAATAGGTCGCCTTGTTGAGACAAATAAGTCGCACTAAGTCGCCCGAGAGAAAGATGACGTGACAGAAAAAGTTAAAGTCGCACTAGGTCGCTGTTGTGTCTAACCTTATACTTTCATATAAAAATGTAGTTGATAGTTCTTTTACGGGATGTTAAAAAATATTATGTATTTTCATTTTAATTAATGACATCCGGGAAAATATTATATTTAAAGGCCAATTTTTGAAATTGCTCAAAATCAAACTTTCTTTAATTTTTTGCATTTATCAAAATCAAATTTATTTTAATATAATTATGCGAATTAAGCGACTTATACAATTTATAAAAAACTACCGTAATAAAAAAAGTACTTTTTCTCATATGATTGCAAGTATATATTTGTAAGAAAAGAGACAAATGTGTAAGTATGTCTAAGAGGGTGTTTGTTTTAGCTTATATAGTGGGCTTATAAGCTTATTAGCTTATATAAGCTCATAAGCCTAAATCAAGTGTTTGGTTAAGCTTATATAAGTGGGCTTATAAGCTTATATGTGGGTGTTTTGGTAAGCCAAGAAAATGTGGCTTTTTTAGGCTTATGTAACACACCCTAATCTAATTTACCACTTTACCCCCATTCTAACCTCATTGCAGTCTTACCTCATTGCATCATATTCATCTGTCAGTACTCCACATCCACTTTGAGCGTGATTCTCTTAGGTACTCATTTTCATTTTTTGCTTTTCTAATTCAATTCATTAATTACTTTTCTTAATCAATTTATTAATACTGTTATTGGTTTTAATTAATATATCAAATCTCAGTTTTCATACACTACTTATGATTCTTAAATTTCATGTTTCATAAATGTTAATTTGGATTATAAAAGTTAAATGATTTATGCATTTTACCCAGTTTGTAATCAAATTTCATATTGAATGATTTATAAACTTATTAAACGATGTCTTTTTTAGTCATTTAACAACATAAGCCTAACCAAACACTTGAGCTTATAAGCTTATTAGACATAAGCTAAACCAAACACTAAACATGAGCTTATAAGCTTATATTATATAAGTCACAAATGGCTTACATAATATAAGCTTAGCCCAACTCATAAGCTTAACCAAACACCCCCTAAGTGTCTTTCTATATTTTTTTATGCAATTTAATACTTTTTATGCTTTAAAATTGTCTTTTTATGTAACATTTTATATACTTTTTGTTGCGACTTGTAATTTTTATTTTAAAAAAGTAGTTTGTAAAATTGAATCTATATTTTTCGAAATTTAATTAATTATTATGTTTATTAAATTTATAGTATAAGTCGCATGAAATATATAAATATGACAAGTTGCATAAATTACTTGAAAAAAGTATACGGTATTCAAAAAATAAAAGTTTAAACTTAAAAAAAATTAATTTTGTAAGGCTACTCACAACGTACTACTTTTTTAATCGGTCGACCGGTTTTGAACTCGGTCGATCGCGTTGCGTCGACCGAATCGAATCAGTCGTCTTTTCCAAATGAGTCGCTCACACGATCGAGTTGAATGCAATGTATTTTTCTTTTTCTTTTATTTCTATTTTTATTTTATTTTCTAGATTAGACTAGATTAGTTTTAATTAGATAAACTTTATAAATTTTAATATATTAAGCTTTGTTTAAGTCCTTACAACATATATTAATTTGATTATTTTTAGAGTTGGTTTTATTTTACGCATTTTACTCTCTTAATCTCTAGTTAATCTTTTTTTAATTATTTTTTAACAGTATTTTAATATAATTGTTATTGTAATATTTTTATTTAATAGATAAGTTTTAAAAAATAAAAATGAATAAATTTTGAACTTGGTCGTCTTGTTGTAGAAACAAATCGCTTGTAGATCATCGGAAAAAGAAGGTTAAAGTGACAGAAAAAATGATGATTGCACGTGGTTATTATTGTACCTAGCCTAATACGAGTCGCATAAAATGTACAAATGGTTTGCATAAAAAATGGACACTTAGACATGTGTTTTTTTTCTTACACATTGTATTTGCAATCATATGAAAATACGTATATTCATTTAATTTTTTATAAGTTGCATAAGCTGTATATATCCTTCAAGTCGTATAAAATGTTTAGAGAAATTTGTTTTTAATAAATGAAAAAAAAGAAAAAAAAGTGATTTTGAGCCATTTTAAAAATGATCCTTTATATTTATTGTTGAAAAGTGTTATATTGTTACTTTTGTTAAGTATTTTAAGAACTAACTCATATGGACATATTCGTTGCAGATAGACACAAATATTATTGTTGTTGTTGTTTTGTCACAAGAATTTCTCTAGCACTACAGTTCCCTAATACAAACAATCAATTAACACAATGAAGAAAAAGTTTTAGAGAAAAATCGCTTTAATTTAATCTCTCTCATATTTTGTCTAAAAAACTGTTTTATTATATTAATGAATAAAATAAAATGATAAAAAAATATAAAATGTAAAATCTGACAATTTAACGTTTAAAAAAAACAATAAAAAACATCCCCTCAGGAGCCTTGAATAAGGACATGTAGTGTGTAGGAATGGCGCCAAGAACCCATTTGATAAGGGTGAGCCTACTACCAATGGACAAGGTTTTAGCTTTCCATGAAGAAAGCTTTGAGTTAACTTTGTTTACAACAACATCCCATGAACTTGTTCGCTTCATATTGCACCAACTTTAACCCATAAATACGTGAAAGGGATAGAGTCTGCGGTGCACCCAAAACTAGCAGCCATATAATTGACATCACCCTTTCTAACACCAATACCGAAAATGCTACTTTTGAGAACATTGATTTTCAACCCGGAAGAAAGAAAGAAACAATAGAGCATCAACATTACGGTGTTCACATTCTCCCGCGTCTAATTCCCAATAAAGATTGCGTCATCCGCATAGAATAAATGCGAGATAACAACCTGACTATCATTCCCAATTGTAAGAGGAAAGAACATACCTTGGTCAATGAGACGCTGAAACGAAATATTAAGACTCTCCATAACAAGAATGAAAAAAAGGAGATAACGGATCTCCTTGCCTTAATCCCCTATAAAACTTGAATTTGTGCACCATTAACTAACACCGAAGCTTTAGAGGAGGAGAGACATCCTTTAATCCAACCACGCCAAATATTACCAAATCCAAAAAGTCTTAGGATGTCGTCTAAATGGTCCCACCGAACAAAGTCAAAAGCTTTTTAGAAATCCACCTTAAACATGAGAGACTGCTTCTTTTTAGATTTGCACCAAGAAACAATCTCATTAAGGATAATAGGACCATCCATAATTTGCCTTTCTTTCACAAAAGCCGATTGCTCAAGGCTAATAATATCTTCCATCACGTTGCTTAACCAGCTGGCAAGGATTTTACCAATGATCTTGTTCTGACAACCAACAGACCAATAGGACGAAAGTCATTAAGATGTTTAACAACTAAAACCTTGGGTATTAAAGCGATGAAAGATGCATTACAACCATTAGGAATCGTACTAGAAGAAGAATTCTTTAACGACACTAATCACGTCACAACCCACAATCGACCTGAATTTAAAAAAAATTCAAATGTGAAAGTGAAAACCATCAGGACCGGGGATTTATCCAACCCACATTCCCTACCGCTTTTTTGGTTTCATCACTACTAACCTCCAATTCTAAATCACTAGCAATATCCGCACTCAAACGCTTAGGAAAGTCAGCAACAAAAGGAGCCCTAACCGAATCAGGTTTAGAGAATCTGCTAGAAAAATATTGATAAAATTCGGCTTTGACACAATTTGGATTATCAATTCATTCTCCTTACTTTAGAATTCCTTTAATTGCTAAATTCCTTCTCTTTTTATTAACGATACCATGAAAATATTTGGAATTCTCATCGCCCTCTATAGCCTATTTAATTTTCGCTTTCTGAGCCAAGTCAATAGCATCTTTCTTGTTCAGGTCCCCCAATTCCTTAGCATACTTTGTTCTATTAGAAATATCATCAGGTAAACCTGCACCCTGATCGAGACGAACATCTATGTCGGAAATAGAATCAAGAAGATATTTTCTATCCAGGTTACAAGCGAGTCTTTTATCACGGTTCTAAACTTTAAGACTGATTTCAAATTCTTAAGCTTATTCTTGAGCGTGATCATAGCATTATTGGAAGAGCCAACATCAGTGTTCCAAGAGTTCGCCACAACTGATGAGAATTCTTCTTCCAGAAACCAAGAATGAAAAAGCCTAAAAAGAGATGGGCCATAATCACCGAAACTTCCTTAAGTAAAATGGGCCTATGATCAGATTTTTTTTGTCAAGAATAAGACCCGACATGTTCGGGAAAAAGTCCAGGAAACCTTAAGAAACCAAAAAGCGGTCAATCTTGCTCATTTTAGTAGCATATTTATCAGTCCAAGTGAACGCGTACCCACCTAAAGGGATCTCATGAAGATGATAATTCCCAATGAAATCATAAAATTCTAAAGCATTAGCAGCATGAAAGACTGATCCGTATCTTTCAGAAGCGTTTCAAACTTCGTTAAAATCACCCATAACAATCACTTCACCATTTCATTGGTTAATGATGTTGGCCAAATACGACCAGAGAATATTTTAAGAGACAGATCTTGGGGAGAGTAAACAGACACTAAAAGCAGGTCCATGTCAGAAGCTAACCACGATCCTTCAACACATATACAATAGTCAGAAACATTTACACTTCTTTTTCTAAAAAGCGAATTATCCCAAACACAAAGAATACCACCAGACCGTCCTATAGTAGGACTAGAAGCGTAGTCGAAAGACATATTACCCCAGAACATTTTAACGACAAAATCACTAATGTTACCCATCTCCATTTCTTGTAAAGAGAGAATGTTGACATTATTGGAACTACACAAATTCTTTACCCACCTTTTCTTCTCTTTTCCACCAAATCCTTGAACATTAACGGATAGACAATTCATTTAACCACCTTATTCTCTCCAAAACCTGAGATTATATTTCTAAAATCTTTTTAACTTCCCTTCATGTTATACCCCATTGCCTTACCAATCTCAATGAACTCTTGAAATTTGTCTAGAATGGAAAACCAATTGATTGGGTTAGACTCTGAGAATTCTTGCCTTTTGCTGTAAAGTTTTTTCCGTTTTATTACCTACCGAGTTGTTGTTGACGCTGCTTTCCTTATCACACTGAATAGGAGATGTGCTGACGTTGACCTGCTCCTTAGCAACATCCTCCTGTGCATTATCAATGGGAGTGAAGCCTGGTGGATGGGAAGGATCTGAACTAGAAACATTGAGTTCAGGTTTTTCAGGATGGTTACGAATGAGGTCCTCAAGACCAAATGGATCACCTAAATCAGGAACATGGTCTTGAGGGTCTGTTTCACTAAGGGGAGTGGCATTAATAATTCCATCTTTTTCTTTGTAGGTATCTTCCACAAACTCCTCTTCGTTTTCGCTCTCCCGATTATTCTTTGCTTCTGAAAGGTGAATACTGCCTTCATCTGACGAAGAATCATCAAAACTGAAATCCGGAGCCCATCCAGTAACTTCCTTTGCCCGAACTATTGAAACCTTACCATCAAGCGATACCTTAAAAGATTCAAAAATAATATGCTGAGCACTGGTTTTAACACAGATATGCATACTATATTTATTCTTAGAAATATCTATATACACCAACTCTTCCCATTTTTGAGCAATCTTCTTAAAGTTATTTCGAGACCAAGCACGAAGAGGGATTCCTTCGATGTCAATCCAAACCACTCTCTCAGTAACCGCGAATTCTGGAGTCCAAAAAACAAGAGAAGAGAACCACGAATTGATACCTTCATGTAGTTTGAACTTCTCACAGGATTTAGGTGAATCGAATTCAATAACAATACAAAACCACCTAGGTGTTCAATATTAAGTACAGGAAATCCTTCATTAGCACAAGCAATGTGTATATTTGGGAGACTTTTGAAATCTTTGACATGTCTAACAAGGGCAGTGCCTCTAACATAATTCAAATCCCCACGTTCGAGGACTAAAGCAGGGGTATCAGGAACCTTATTAGCAATAGGTTCTTTCAACAAGGATGCAAAGGAAGCTTTAGAGTTATTTTTCTCCAAAGATTGTTTAGGATTACCAGTATTCATAGCTAAACCTCCGGTAGAAATCCTATTAAATCTTGCCACATTTGCGTAGAGATGATAGCTACCTACCCAAATCGATTTTAGGTTCCTAAAAAAAGATTAACATCATTTACGTTGTTAAAATGGACAAAAGCGAATCGTATTCCATTTCTGGTGGTTTTCAGAGGGATATAAACATCCGTAACAGTTCCATAATCAGCACAAGACTTCCAAAGCTCCTTAGCAGTCAACGGTGGGGGGAAGTTTGTGATGAAAATGTTACAAGAGAGTCTTTCCAACAAAGAAACATTGGAGCGTGACGAACGTTCAGGAGCCATGAAGAAGAAACCTTTTGGATTGAAGGGAGACGAAGAAACAAAAACAAAAGGGGAAAACAAATCAAAACCAAACCGGGATTCAAAGATAAGATTTGTCTAACAACTCTCTATATAAGATCTAATTAAATAAATGATAGATCCTAATTTTAGGCGGTTACAACCAATCAAACACTAGGAATAACCGGAATAGTTAGATCTGAAAAAAAAGAGTAGATATAAGATTCAATCAGATGGAACAAAGAAACTGATCTAATTTTTTTAAATAAAAAGGAATTGAAAAAAGGATATGGGCAAATAAGAACCCCAGAAAATGCCGCCTAAAAACAGTCATAAAATTGCGTCGAATTAATTAATAAAAATGTATACAAACATCAAATCAATGATCAATTCCATCCTCCGGTAAATCAATTGATCACAGAAATTTTAGGAAGCAATAAAATCACAAGCCTAAATTCCTCACAATCAACAGCAGCAAGAATGAGATTAAACAATGATGAATCATGATACATAGTCATTAATCAATGAATAGCGTTTTTGAAGGTCGAATTAGGAATACGAGATGAAGGTTCACCCATTGAGAGAGTTTTTTAATCTTTTTTTTGAATTTGTAATGTCTTTTTATGTATTTTTTATGCAATTTATACTTTTTATTTTATAAAATTGTCTTTTTATGCAACTTTTCATATACTTTTTGTTGCGACTCGTAATTTTTATTTTAAAAAATATATTTTTCGAAACTTAATTAGTTATTTTGTATATCAAGTTTATAGTACAAGTCGCATGAAATATACAAATAAATTGCATGACAAGTTGCATAAATTGCATTTAAAAACTATACGAAATTCAAAAAATATAAGTTTAAACTTTAAAAAAAATTACTACTCACAACGTATTACCTTTTCAATTGATCGACCAGTTTTGAACTCGGTCGCAAATCAGTCGTCTTTTCCAAACGAGTCGCTCACACCATCGAGTTGAATGCACTGTATTTTTCTTTTTCTTTTATTTCTATTTCTATTTATTTTTTTTTGGGAATAAAATATAGCCAAGACACTTGGACGCTGACAAGAGCAATTTGGACGTTGATAGGAAGAAATCAAACGTTGGCAAGACAAGCGTTGACAGGAAGAAGTCAAGCGTTGATGAGACGAAGTCAAGCACTGATAGGATATTCTAGTCTACACGTTTTATGTTTCTAGTATGTTTCTAGTAAAGATATGTTTGACAATGTATTTTTATGTTTATCTTTACCAAGAATAGCTGATACGTAGACTCTTGTACAAGGTTCCTTAATCTATAAAAGGAGGCCTTTAGGTTTTGTTTCAATATAAGTTTTATATGTTTTACACTTTCATTGTACGCAAGTTTGATTAATCAATCAAAGTGAAAGTTTGGTTTATCTTGTTTGTGTGTTCTTGTTTAAGTATTAATTCCGCATAATACTTAAATTGTTTCATATACAAAAAAGTTTCTCTACGTGTTTAACTTGATTTAATCTCGTTTACACAAGCTAAATCGATCTAAGTTTGGGATCAACAAGTGGTATCAGAGCTTGTTGAGAAACTTTGATCTAAAGAACACAAAAACCCTAAATCGCCAAAAACCCTAAGTTTCAAGAAACCCTAAAATTCAAACAACATGTCTACTCCAGAGTTAACCTCCACCTCCTCAAGCCATAACATCAAGATTCCCATGCTAGACCCAGACAACTTTGAGCTGTGGAAGTTCAATTTTGAGCAGTATCTTTAAATCCATGACCACACCCTATGGGAAATTATTGAATATGGAAACACATTCAATAAGGCTGCCAAGATCCTAGCTGCTATCACTCTAAGATCAACTCCAGGCTCAAGTGCTGAGGATCGAAAAGAAAAACCTGAAGATGGAAGAGTTGTCTCAGCTGAGGACGTTGCAAAGAGAAGGAATGATATGAAAACCCTAAGCATCCTCAAACATTCATTGGGACAAGAAAATTAGCACAAGTATAGAGGCTACGATTCTGCAAAAGATCTTTGGGCAGCCCTTCAAGTTGCTTATGGTGGTAATGATGATACTGCCTCAGAGAAAAAGAAGCAACTCTTGCAAGAGTATGCTGTATTTAAAGCCCTTCCCAATGAAAAGCTAAGTGGAGTGAGAAGCAGACTTCTTGACATTACAAGCAAGTTGTCATTCATGGGAACAGTGCATGATGATGCTGATATCATCACCACTTTCCTTAAAAGTCTTGGTGATGCATGGAAGATTGAAGCAAGGTCTATGATTGCTAATAATACTCACAAAAGTTCCACCTTTGATGATGTTTACAATAAACTGAGGCTATAGAGAGTGAAATCCTTTTGGATCAAGGAATAAAGTCTACCAATGGAAATATGGCCTTCTTCTCACACAGTGAAGGTCAATTTGATCAAAGGGAGTCATACGTGCACCCCGTTACTGGATCACCTTGTGTCAACGTTGGATCAAGCTTTGTCAGCGCCTCACATTCAAACGCTGACACATACAATGTTGACTCACCAAGAGTTAAGCCTGCTGGTATTGATCTAGATACAGTGTGTGCATACATTGCTTCATTGCCTAATGGTTCAGTGATTACATATGAAGACCTTGAGCAAATTAGTGATGAGCACTTGGAAGAGATGGACATAAAGTGGAATATGGCACTTGCTAGCATAAGGGCCAATAGATGGAATAGAAGATTCAGGAAGAAGATGACTTTTAATGCTAAAGACACTGCTGGGTTTGATAAATCCAAGGTTGGGTGTTACAATTGCCACAAAATGGGTCACTTTATGAGAGAATGTAGATCTCCAAGATGATCTGATGCTGGAAAGCCTTCAAGCTAAATTGCCAAGGTTGAAGATACAAAAGCTATGGTTGCCATGCAAGACATAGATGGTGTTGGCTGGGATTAGAGCTTTTGGGCCAAGGATGTGGAAGAGAACAAGGCCTTAGTTTCAGAAAAGGAGGAAGAGGAGCATGTTCACTATGCTCTCATGGCACATTCTTCATCTTCATCAGACAACGAGGTATATGATGATGCATTTTGTAGTAAGGGTTGTTGTCTAAACACTGAAAATCTTAACAAAGAAGTTTTAAAATTAACATCAGATGTTTTTGATGAAAAATGCAAGTTATCTAATTATCAACTTGCTCTTACTCAAACTGAAAAGACTGTGGCTGAATATAAGAAAATGAAGTTTGACCTAAAAGATCAAATCAACGTTTTAACTCATGATCTAAATGCTAGTGTTGAGGTTAGGAACATCTTGGAGAGATCCAATGGTGTTTTACAAGCTAAGTTAGATGAGGCTATCAAAAACAAAGATAATGTAGATCTTAAAATTCAAAAATTTGATAAAGCTTCACAAATCCTAGAAAAATGTGTGAGTGAACAAAGGGATTCTAGGGATATGAGTGGGATTGGGATGAAGGAATATGTTGGTGTTCCACCACCTGCTGGGAACTTTTATGGTGTCCTTAGAAAGGATTTATCTTGGACTGGTATACCAGAACTTCAAGAAGAGGAATTCATTCCTCCACCAAGAGTTGTTACTCCAGTAGAGGAGTACACGCAGAAATTGACTGATTTGAACCAATGGAAGAAAGCCAACCCTACTTTGTTTGTTAAGGGTGGCATGCTTAGTGATAGCCCAAATGAGTCTACACCCATAAAAGTGACCAATCCTACTACTGGCAAGACTGTTGACCTTGGCTTAAACGTTGATAGAAAACCTAGTATTAAATATGCAGAAATGTATAGAAAACCTAGGTCACCAAAAAGTCAAATTAGTGATAATGGGATAGGTTTCTTTTCATCTAGACCTAGAATCATGTCTAGAAAAGCCTGTTATACTTATGGAAGCTTTTCACATTTGGCTTATAAATGTGTCAATGCTTCAAAGGTCAACGCTGATAAAAAGTCAACCATGGTCAAACCTAAACCTTTTGTCCAGCAAAGTCCACAAGTCATTAGACCAACCCCATTCTTTACTAAAGGGTCTAATACTTATGGACAAAGGCCTTTTCAGAAGACCAATACGTGATCTAACAGACAATGGGTTCCTGTAGCAAACCCTAGGTTCAACGCCGATAAGGGTAATTTCAGCGTTGACAAGAACAATTGTAACGCTGACAGGAATGTTTCCAACGCTGCTAGACCTAGTAATGCCAAATACTTGCAACCAAAGGGAAAGGGGTCTAAAGATTCTTCTAGCTTATTTTGGAGACCTAAACAAGACCAAAACCCCAATTCAGATGGGATTTCTATGACCTGTAACAGATTTCATTATATTTCAAAGGTCATAACTAAACCAATTGGGGTTAACTGGGTGTTTAATCCAAAAAGGGATGAACAAGGGGTTGTCATAAGGACTAAGTCTGTTCTTGTTGAACAACCAAATGAATCCAAGTCTGCTCAGGCTTGGGTTCCCAAAGAAAACTAATTGTTTTCTTTATGTGCAGGGCATTCAAAAGCAGGTTAATGATTATGGATATTGGGATAGTGGATGCTCTAGGCACATGACGGGGAAGGAAGATTACTTGACAAACTTTACCCCCATTAAAGATGGTGACAAAGTGTACTTTGGAGGCGGATATGTAACTATCACTGGCAAAGGCACTCTTATCACCAACAATTTGCGTTTTGAGAACGTGTTTTTGGTAAAAGAACTTGACTATAATTTGTTTAGTATATCACAGGTGTGTGATAATAAAAATAAGGTTCTTTTCACTAATACTGAATGCTTGGTGTTGAGCAAAGATTTTAAAATACCTGATGAGAAATTCATTGATTATAGAACACCTAGGCATAAGGACATTTATAATGTGAATCTTAATGGAATTAGGATGAATAATAATTTGTCATGTCTATATGCTAAGGCTTCATTTGATGAGAGTAATCTTTGGCACAGAAGGTTAGGGCACATTAATTTTAAGAATATAAATAGACTTGTGAGACATGGTTTAGTTGATGGTTTGCTTGAGAAGGCTTTCGACAATGACCATTCTTGTGTTGCATGCCTTAAAGGCAAACAAAACAAAGTCTCCTTTAAGTCTAAACCTGTGCATTCTAGTTCTAAACCACTTCACTTGCTACATATGGACTTGTTTGGTCCAACTAATATAGAAAGTTTAAATGGTAAATCCTACTGTTTTGTCATCACTGATGATTTTTCTAGATTTACTTGGACTTTCTTTTTAGCTTTGAAAAGTGACACTGCTGATACTTTGATTAACTTTATTACCCAATTAGAGAAAAAGACTGGAATAAGGTTAAAATACTTAGAAGTGATAATGGTGGTGAGTTTAGAAATAAGTTGTTAGATGACTTTTGTGCCAAGAAAGGGATTACTAGACAATTTAGTATAGCTAGAACCCCACAACAAAATAGGGTGGCTGAGAGGAAAAATAGAACACTCATAGAAGCAGCTAGGACTATGTTGGCTGATGCTCACTTCCCCATAGCATTTTGGGCTGAGGCTGTGAATACAGCTTGTTATGTTCAGAATAGGGCATTAATCAACAAGATTCACAACAAGACACCTTATGAGCTGTTTTGGAGTAGGAAACCTAATATTGGTTTTCTTAAACCCTTTTGTTAGAAATACGTTTTAACGTATATTAGAAGTATCGGTCACTCCACAATATGATTTATGTTGTAATAGCTCGTAGTTAGTAATTAGTTATCATTTGCTTATTAACTTAAGTAAGAACCGGTCCATGGGCTTGTCATGGACCGGCCCAAGTCCACTTATGACTTGGAACTATAAATACCCCTTTCCACTAAGGAAAGGGGTTGGTTGTTATCATTTCTTAATTTCCACTTAATAAAATTCACATAGTTTCTCTCACTTTCTCTCTCTAACTTTCTCTCTCTAGAAATTAACAAACCCCTTCATAGATTCATTGATTATCAATATTCTACATTTGGTATCAGAGCTATGGGGTGATTTAAGGTGGTGATTTGTGTGGTCTTTTAGTTTTTTGATTGTATTAGTGTTCTTTTAGAAAAATCATCTTGATTCTTGGTGTTTTTGGTGTTTTTGTGATTGGGATTAGTGGATAAGTATTAATTGTTACTTATTTTAGTCGAAAGCACAAAACTTTTTGGGTTATTTGGTCAAAATCGGGGCTTAATCTCATTTTTTACGGTTCGACTGTTCATCAACAAAGTTTCTGTTCATTCAGCAAAAGTTCCGGATCAAGAAGTTCCGGATCAAGAAGTTCCGGATCAAGAAGTTCCGAGTCAAGGAGTTCCGAATCAAGAAACTTCCGGATCAAGAAGTTCCGAGTCAAGGAGTTCCGAATCAAGAAACTTCCGAACCAAGAAGTTCCGGATCAGAAACTTCCGAATCAAGAACTTCCGAGTCAAGAAGTTCCGGATCAAGCCAAAGTTCCGAACCAAGAACTTCCGAGTCAAGAAGTTCCGGATCAACCCAAAAGTTCCGAATCAAGGTAATCTTCCGAATCAACACAAAGTTCCGAATCAAGGTAATCTTCCGAATCAAACTTCCGAATCAACAAAAAGTTCCGAATCAAGGGTGATTTTGCTTGTTTTTTCGACGATTTTTTAGAGGATTTAATCTTGGTTTCATACAACAAAAACACAACACAATTCACAAGCTTTACTTCACTGCTCGATCAACCGATAATCTCTGTTTCTTTGAAGAAAAACAAAATGAATCCAAATTCAGTAATGCCTCAGATGACATCTCTTACGGATATATCAATCATAACGGGAACTGATAGCCGTCCACCGATGCTCATTAAGGAGGTGTTTGAGGCATGGCAAGGTCGAATGATGCAATATCTAAAGGGGAAACCGACATACGGAAGGCTTATGGTCAAATCGATTTTGAATGGTCCACTCGACTATGGTACCATTACGGTTGACAACGTGACTAGACCACGAGAATTTGAAGAACTCACTCCAGCCCAACAACTCGTTGCAGATGCAGATGAAAAAGCTCTTCAAACAATTCTCCAAGCACTTCCCCATGACATCTATAGGATGGTGAGTCAGTATACGGTGGCAAAGGATCTATGGGAACGTCTTAAGGTGTTGCTACAAGGCACGTCTCTCACCAAACAAGAAAGGGAGTGTCAGCTGTATGATTTGTTTGATAGATTCACCTACAACCCAGGGGAAACGCTCCACGATTATTACTTCAGATTCACCACACTTATGAATGATCTGAATGTATACAATCTTGTGATCGCACCATTCCAGGTTAACACCAAATTCTTGAATACTCTACCTCAAGCTGAATGGGGTGAGTACATTACTGATGTGAAGTTAACCCGGGATTTGCACAAGTGCAACTTAGATCAAATCTATGCCTTCCTTCAGCAGCATGAGAAGCATGTGATTATGCACCGTTCTCCTCGTGGTATGCACCCAGATTCTTTAGCATTGATGGCGAATCAACCAAGCTTGTCTCACAACAACACACCCTATATCTTGGGACATCAAGCTTATCATCAATCACCTTACATGACACCAGCCTTTCCCCAATACTCGATTCTACCACAACCACCCACCTCACATCAGCAACAATATCGGTTCAATGCACCCTCACCACAGTATGCTTCACAACCTCATCCAGCAAATGTTGCACATTATGCTCAGCCATCATATTCTCCTTATCAAGAGAATGCAGCATATCCAACAAGCTACCCTGATCAAATGAGTCTTCCTTATACTGATTATGCAGCTCATCCAGATCAAGCACTATATTGTGATGATGAGGAAGTCCCAGTTCCTGTATTCCAACAAGGAGCTGACCCAGTTGAAGTGCTAACTACTATGTCTGCTTACCTCACAAGAACTTTAAGCAAACGAGGATTCAGAGGATCAGCTCCTACCAACAATCAGTTGAGGAATTCATCCAATTCTCGCCAACAAGCTACAATTGAGAATGGCAGAGTAATGGTTCAGCCAATTCAGCCATATCAGGGGAGAACTTCCACATCAACCAATGTTCGCACCGCCAATCCTGCTCCTGCTCCAATGGTCAACAACCCTCCACGGGCTAATACAGGCAAGTTGAGAATGATTACATGCTACAACTGCAAGGAAGAGGGTCATATGTCCAGGGATTGTAAGAAACCCAAGAGGAGAAGGGATGGACAGTGGTTTGCAGAAAAGATCTATCTGGTAAATGCTCAGGCGCAAGGAAGGGAACTTGATGAAGAGGAGCTTGCATTTCTTGCTGACCCAGGGATTGCTGAACAAGACGTTGTCACTACACAAAATGCAGCTTACCAAGCCGATGATCTTGATGCGTATGATTCCGATTGTGATGACTTTCAGACTGCAAAGGCTGCTTTCATGGCAACTTTCTCCAGCTTAGGGCCAGATAAGAAATCTGAGGTACTTATTAATAACACTGATAATGCCACTGATGCTAGTATTCAACCACATCAAGTTGGGCAAGAGAGTGCTAATTCGAATGAATCTTCGGTGGTGAGTCTTTCAAACGAGGAGACAAACAATGATAGCAATATCAATGTGAGTCCCCAGACTTTGATTGAATCACAACCGGGAACCAGTTCGCATATGCCTACTCCTGCTCAACAAGATTTGGTCATGGTTCCTGCTACACTACTTAGCCAAATGAATGCTGCACTCTTAGAAACCTTAGCTAAGAATAAGAATTTGTCTGAAGAGCTTGCTTTAAGCAATGAGAAAGTACAAACCTTGGAACTAGTGCCTTCGTCTAGTGTTCTCACAAATCTCGAATATGATCACTTTAGAAACAAACAAATGGGTCACTTGCAAGAAATCGAAAACTTAAGAGCAAATTTGTCTAGTGAACTTAGAGAAAAGGAGTTAGTGGTCACTAATTTTCAAAAACTTCAAACTGATTTTGAATTACTCGAATCTAAGAAGACTGAAATGGAGATTAATGCTACTAATAAGATTAGAAGTCTAGACTACTTGCTATTAAGACAATACGCTGCTTCACAACTAGTTCACTTATTTGATGCTTCGTTTAAAGAGTTTAACTTATCACGTCTAAAAGGCCTTCCCCCTAATCCACGATATGCAAAACAAGCTTTAAGACATAGTCCTAGACTTTATAATGCAACTCAATTAGGATTGGCTTTAGACCCGATTGTTTTTCCCAATGATCGAACAAGTAAGGTTCTAGTTGATGAGGATCGGTCATACAATTCTGCAAAATATCCCGAGTGTGATTATTTTAAAATGAATAAGGAGCTTGCAAAAACTGATTTTAGAGTTCGCTTCCATATGGATAAAGATCTCATCACAGCACCGACCTACATGTTAGAGGAAGAACGCCCTAGTACATTTCCTACACTTGTCAACATGGAAGGTCCTAAGGAAATTCCAAAGAATCTTCCACCGGTTAGCACTGTATGGTTAAACTTGAAAGAGATTAACCGATACTTTACTAACTTTGACAAGGTCATTTTGGAATGTACGACTTCAAATGGCTTAAATGCCGGAGAATGGGCTTTCGAACACATGAACGAGGTGTTTAAAACAAAGATCAATCCGTTTGTCGAAAGTCTAAAAGAAAGTTTTGCATCTCTTAAGGAAAATCTTCAATTTGAAATTGGTGAAGTTCAAAAAGTGTTTTATGAAATGGACACCGCTTACGAATTGCAACTAATTGAAAAGGAAAAGATTTCAACCGAATATGACCGATTCTTGTCTGAAGTAATCTCGTGTGATGTGCTTACTATTGTAAATGTTAAATATTCGAATGAGCTTACATCCGCTATGATGAATTGTGATGCTGTGAATATTTGTGAGGATATTTGTGATGATGTTTGTGATATTTCTGTAAATGTTGCTGAAACTGTAAATGAGGTAGATAGTCATTCTTGTCACGAATCTAACGCTGAGTTTTTAAAGCTACAAGATTCTTATAATTTACTTTCTCAACGCTTTAATCAACTAGAACAACATTGTATATCTTTAGAATTAAAACAACAAGCTCAAAATGAAAATCTTTTGATATCAAATGTTTGTGAAAACGGTGTTGAGACAAGTGACAAGATGATTGCAATTGTTAAGACATTAGAGGAAGAAATCATGAGATTGAAGAGAGAGATATCATCAAAGGAAACATTAAGAATGGAACTAGAGGCCGCAGAGTCTAAAAACCAAGTCTTAGAAATTAGACTATCAACTGTTCTAGGGGAGATGGATCGGACAAGGCATGGACTATCCGCTCTTTATGGTTCACTAGAAGATCGATTCGCTTTTAATGCGACACAGCAACAATATTATATTGAACAACTGAACCAAAAGTGCGAAGAAATCTCTGACTTGAACATCCTGCTCATAGACAAAAATATGGTTTTGGCTGAGTTAAAGGAGACACTTCTTCTCACCCGACAAGAAGTAGTTGATAACTTAGCTACCGACTCTGCACCGTCCACTAGTGCTCCAACAACCAAGAAAGTAGTGCTTTATAAGAATCCGCTTCATAAGAGAAACCCGGCTGTATACGATGATTATATGAGGAATGCCATTAAGCATGTCGATCTTCTTAGGGATATTTTAGACGATCTTTATGCCTTAGATCCCTCAAGTAGCGACTATTATTCGGCTAATGAATATGTTAAGCGAGTTCAATATTGCTTGGCTTATTTGCAATACATAGGTACACCAGGTTCTGCACTACTTAATAATAGGCCCATTGCTGTCACTCCATTTAATAAGACTCCAGGAGCGAAACCGTCATTGGCACAATCAAGTACGACATCTTTAAAATCTGCTGCTAATGTTCCCAATTTGCCTTCTACAGGATTAAAAGCAACTACTAAGGCTAAAGGATCGCCACTCAAGAAAGATAAGATCAAGCCCGCCACTAGTAGTGCCACAAAGAAGAAAGTAGAAGTCCACACTAGGAATGCTAGTTCAGTTTTAAATAAAACGAATCATGTTAAGACTAAAAGCTCTGCGCCTGTGCAGCAGCCTAAACCATTCGTGAATTCTGATTTAAATTGCTGGAATTGTAATGAATGTATGTTTTCACAGCGTCATGATTTGTGTCTGATTGATCACGTTAATGAAATGAATGCTATTAAGAATGGTCTTGAATGGAAGCCAACGGGTAGAACTCGTGCCCAAGTTGGCTGGCAATGGCGTCCCACTGGTAGGACCTTTACTCTCGATGGTAAAATGTGCCCTTTAACTAGGAATGCATCCATTGAGGATAGGTCTGAGCGTCCTTTAGTTAGGAACACTCGCATTCAAGTAAGGAAACAGCGCCCTTTAATTAGGTCTGCCCCCACTATAGTGCCTATCAGTGTAGAAATACCTCAGGATTTGAGCCAATTAGAATCTACACCACCAATTAAGAAGAAGAAGGCTAGGAAATCTAAGAAACCTAGAGTTAGCAAATCTAAGATTAATAAATCTGTACCTGCTAATAACAAGGAACACTCAGATTCCGATACCTCTACATTGTCTTTGTGTGGTGATATTTTCAGGTGGTCCAAATCATCCTGTGGTATTTGGACTCCGGTTGTTCAAAACATATGACCGGAAATCGCTCGATGCTCCGAAATTTCGTCAGCAAGTTTCTTGGTACGGTTAAATTTGGGAATGATCATATAGCAAAGATTATGGGGTATGGTGAATATCAGATTGGAAACGTGACGATTTCTAGGGTATACTATGTTGAAGGTCTTGGTCATAACTTATTCTCAGTAGGACAGTTTTGTGATTCCAACCTTGAGGTTGCTTTTCGACAACACACTTGTTTCATCCGCAACTTGGAAGGAAAAGATTTGTTGAAGGGATCTCGTGGTGCAAATCTTTACACTTTGTCCTTACAAGACATGATGGCCGCTTCTCCAGTATGTCTTCTCTCTAAAGCTTCTAAGACCAAGTCATGGTTATGGCATCGCAGATTATCTCATCTTAATTTTGATGCTATTAATCATCTGGCTAAAAACGAGTTAGTTCGTGGTCTTCCCAAGCTTAAATTTCACAAGGATCATTTATGTTCCGCGTGCTCAAGGGGGAAAAGCACCAAGAAATCTTACAAACCCAAAGCTGAAGACACGAATCAAGAAAAACTTCATCTTTTGCATATGGATCTTTGTGGACCAATGAGAACTGAAAGTGTGAGCGGTAAGAAATTCATTCTCGTCATTGTGGATGATTTCTCAAGGTTTACATGGGTTAGATTTCTACGTACAAAGGATGAAGCTCCGAAGGCTATCATTACTTTTCTGAAGTTCATCCAGGTACGTTTGAATACCACTGTCCGCCGTATTCGTACAGACAATGGTACAGAGTTCGTCAACCAGACTCTTCGTGATTATTATGAAGGAGTTGGTATATCACATGAAACATCCGCTGCACGCACTCCACAACAAAACGGTGTCGTTGAAAGACGAAATCGCACACTTATGGAAGCTGCTAGGACCATGCTTATTTATGCGAACGCTCCATTGTTCTTGTGGGCAGAGGCTATTTCTACTGCATGTTTCACCCAAAACCGTTCAATCATTCGGAAACGCCATGGAAAAACACCTTATGAGCTTCTACATGACCGCAAACCCGATGTTTCATTTTTCCATGTGTTTGGTGCTCTGTGTTATCCAAACATCAATAGTGAGAACTTGGGTAAGCTTCAACCAAAAGCCGACATAGGTATTTTTATTGGTTACTCACCGTCCAAAAGAGCATACCGAATCTATAACCGTCGTCTTGGCAAGATTGTAGAAACTATGGACGCTGATTTCGACGAGCTGACAGCGATGGCTTCTGAGCAACACAGCTCTGAACCCGCGCTTCATGAGATGGGACCCGGTGCTATAAGTTCCGGATTAGTTCCCAACAATCCTACTTCTACATCATTTTTACCACCAACTAGGCCTGAGTGGGATAAATTGTTTCAACCGTTGTTTGATGAATTCTTCGATCCCCCGACTGATGAAGTTCCAATACCTGTAGTGATTGCTCCAATACCTGAAGTGGTTGCTCAAGTTAATGAACCTTTATCTAATGCATCTACAATTCACAATGAACCGGATGCACCTTCACCAAGTGATTCTCAAACTTCACCTGAATCATCACCCCTACTTGTGCCTAATGATGTGGAAGAGGATTCTACTGATCACGACCTGGAATATGCTCACTTGCAAGAGCTTCCTTTCTTTGGTGTAGCGATACCTGAAAACCCTTCAGCCGCATCTACCTCAGAAGAAGCTCCATCTATTGTTCACTCCAGACCACCTAGGATTGAAAACCATAGCACTAAATGGACAAAAGATCACCCAATTAGGAATGTTATTGGAGATCTAGACCGACCAGTCTCTACACGCCATCAACTACAAGAGAGTGCACTATATTGTTACTTTGATGCATTTCTCTCTGAAGTTGAACCCAAAAATTGGCAGCAGGCTATGACCCAATCATCTTGGATTGAAGCTATGCAGGAGGAACTCAATGAATTCAAACGACTTGAAGTATGGGAATTGGTTCCTCGCCCTGACAAGGTTAACATCCTTACTTTGTTATGGGTTTATAAGGTTAAACTTGATGAAATGGGTTCGGTATTAAAGAATAAAGCAAGATTGGTCGCTAGAGGATATAAACAAGCCTTGGGTATAGACTTTGAGGAATCTTTTGCTCCTGTGGCTAGATTGGAGGCGATTAGACTATTCCTTGCATTTGCTGCTCATATGAACATGATCGTCTATCAAATGGATGTGAAGACGGCATTTTTGAACGGTGAACTAAGGGAAGAGGTTTATGTTAGCCAACCGGATGGGTTCGTGAGTACGGAGTCTCCTAACCATGTGTACAAGCTTAAGAAGGCTCTCTATGGGTTGAAACAAGCTCCACGCGCGTGGTATGATCTCCTGTCAACATATCTCATGACGGAAGGCTTTTCCAAAGGCAAAGTGGACCCCACTCTATTCACTCTCAAAGACGGCAACGACATGCTTCTGGTACAAATTTATGTTGATGATATAATTTTTGCTGCCACTAACATAGAATTGTCTAAACAATTTGAGAAGATAATGTCCACACGCTTTCAGATGTCGATGATGGGAAAAATATCATTTTTCTTAGGATTACAGATTTCTCAGAATCCCAGAGGCATCTTTATAAATCAATCCAAATATGCTCTAGAATCACTTAAGAAATATAATTTTGAGAATTGTGACCCCGTAGACACTCCAATGGTTGAGAAAACCAAGTTAGATGTAGATAGGGATGGGATTATTGTCGATCCGAAACTTTACCGTGGAATGATCGGCACCCTTCTCTATCTGACTGCTAGCAGGCCTGATTTGCAATTTGCTGTATGCATGTGTGCCCGGTATCAGGCTCGGCCTACCGAAAAGCACTTACATGTAGTTAAAAGGATCTTTCGGTATCTAAAAGGAACACTTCATCGTGGTCTATGGTATCCGAAAGATTCCTCGATTGCTTTAATATCATACGCAGATGCCGATCATGCTGGATGTCAAGATACGAGGCGTAGCACTTCTGGATCTGTGCAACTCCTTGGAGATAGATTGATCAGTTGGTCTTCAAAAAGGCAGAAAAGCGCTGCAATATCAAGCACGGAGGCTGAATACATCGCCATGTCCGGTTGTTGTGCTCAAGTCCTTTGGATGAGATCACAATTAACTGACTACGGTCTTGGATTTAACAAAATCCCGATGTATTGTGACAACAAGAGCGCCATTGCCCTTTGCTGCAACTATGTTCAACACTCCCGGGCCAAGCACATAGACATTCGCTACCATTTCATCAAGGAGCAGGTGGAGAACGGAGTGATCGAGCTGTATTTTGTCACTACTGAGTACCAGCTGGCGGATATGTTCACCAAAGCCTTAGATCGAGGACGAATCGAGTTTTTGATCGACAAGCTTGGCATGAAATCATTCACACCAGCGACTCTCAAAGAGTTGGCAGAAGAATCAGCTGAATAGTCGTGGTAAACTATTCAGAGTATCCTTTGGTTGTGATCATGTATATTATCGTAAATATATAAACCACAAAAAGAAAATACAAAAATATAAAACCAAGAAAAACCATAAAAAATATAAAACCAAGAAAAACCATAAAAAATATAAAACCAACAAAAACCATAAAAAATATAAAATCCAGAAAAACCAAAAATATTTTTTGTTTTAAAACGGGCATGTCTTTTAGTACGGTAATATTTACGGCCTTAGAAATGTCGATCAATATTGACACGGTGCCATAAATAGAGTCCGTATAAAAGTTGTACATTTTCAAAACATGCCCATAATGGCTTGTAGTTATTTCTGACTGCAACCCGGTTTTCATATTAAAGTCACGTATTTCCTTGGAAAACGTTGACTCAGAACGGGAATTAATTTTCTCGGGCGTGATTTACAAGCCAAATCATGCAAAGGGATCAAGTTTACTTTATAACTTGGTCTGACACGAATTTGTGTACGTCTCAGTGCATTAATTTGTTAAAATAAGAGAAATCTTATTGACACCACGAATCAAAATTTTTCAAGAGATAAATTGGAAATGCTTTCATCACTATTTGACTCTTTAAACAATGACTACAGCTCTTTAAATAGAAAACGGGTCATCGTTTAAGGGGGAGAAAATAGTAAAATCATCTTTGTCATTAAAATTGATTTTCAAAAGTGATTGTGAAAATTAAGGGCTTCATGGTAATTGAGTGGTTTTGCTTTAGAAAATGACTTGTCTTCGTTCTAAGTGATAGGCATGGCTTTTAGATTGTGAGGATATGCTAATAGATGCGTTTGCTAAAGTTGTGTGTTCGTTTAAACAAGGTTTAAGTGAATTGGAAAAATTAGAAACAAAAAGGAAAAGTTAAGTAAATGTAGGGACTAAAAGTGTGTTTTATTGAAACTTGGCAAAATTGGTTTTGACCTAAGTCAAATATCACACCCCCCCCCCCCCCGCCCCCAAATTTTTCTAATCACTGTTTATCCAACACTTTTGCCGCCATTGTTGCATAACCTCACACACACGATCTAAACAATCAAATATCTTGCTTAATCTTTCTAGTTCCTGTTCATCTGCTAAATTAAGGTATATACATCAACATGATTAACTTTTAATCCATAGTTCTTATCATATTATTCTGATTAACATGCTCAATTTATCAGTTTAATCAGATTTAGGGTTTTGCCTTAATTAGGGTTAATTGATAAAGGATTTATGGTGGGTTTTGTTAAGAATAGATTAAATGATGTTTATATTGCCTTGGTTTGCCTTAGAAACTCACAAACGCGCTAGATTATTCATCATAAGCTTCGTTTGAAAAGTTCCGAATGAACACTGGATAAAACTTCCGAATGAAGGATTTCTTCTGAAAAACTTCCGGATGAGGAAGTTCCGAATGAAGAACTTCCGAATGAGGAAGTTCCGAATGAAGAACTTCCGAATAAAGGAAGTTCCGAATGAAGAACTTCCGAATGAAGGAAGTTCCGAATGAAGAACTTCCGAATGAAGGAAGTTCCGAATGAAGGAATGTTCCGGATGAAGGAAGTTCCGAATGAATAACTTCCGGATGAAGGAAGTTCCGAATGAAGAACTTCCGGATGAAGGAAGTTCCGAATGAAGAACTTCCGAATGAAGGAAGTTCCGAATGAAGAACTTCCGGATGAAGGAAGTTCCGAATGAAGAACTTCCGGATGAAGGAAGTTCCGAATGAAGAACTTCCGGATGAAGGAAGTTCCGAATGAAGAACTTCCGGATGAAGAAGTTCCGAATGAGCAGAAGTTCCGAATAAGGAAAAGTTCCGGATGAGTTGTTTGATTGTTATTGTTTGCATGCTATCTATGTACTTGTTGTTTTATCTTATGAAATGTGTTATGCTTAGAAGTAAGAATGATATATATCTATCTGTTTTTATGCATCAACCTTTCATGTCTTATCTTAAGCAGATAAAATGACTAATCCAACAGTACAAGCTATCCAAGAATCTAGAGAAGCCGATATAGCTAAAGCCCGAACCCTTAAGTTTATACCCAACAACTATAGGCTGAAGCAAGTTTCTAAATCCACTCACCATGGTTTTAAGGTCGCCATAGCCATTCTTGATAACTCCCATTTCAAGAACGCCCTTAGGAATACAGCCTCGGTGCCTTATGAGTATATGTTTGAATTTTGGGCAACCAAGGATTTCACTTCGAACAAAATCACCTTCACCATAGACAACAAGCAGCAGACACTCACCGTTTCAGACTTCCGTAAGATGCTTGGTATACGGGATACACCCAAGGGCATGTCTTTCTCAAGGGATCCTACTAAAGATGAACTCGCGGAGTTATTTGATGCACTTGGATGTCCGGAAATACGAGTTGCATCTGAGTTTACAACTGCTAAGGTGGGACAACCCTGGAGAGCTTTGATGGGTATTCTCAGTAAATGCCTTACACCAAAAACAAGCGGACATGATGCTTTGAGAAGTCCGATAATGAACCTCTTCTATGGCATGTACAAAGCTGCAAATTCAGATTATGCTTTGTTGATATGGGAAGAATTCACCTTTCAACTCTTCCACAACAAGAAGCTAAAGACAAACTTCTTTCCTTATCCTCGATTTATTAAGCTTATCATAAATTATTTTATGAAGCTCGATGCTACTATTGATAGGCGAGCAGGAGGTCGCTATCACACTGAAGAAGCTGATGATACTGTAGATCTGAGGCATGAAGGACCGTCTACTGGTGTGATTCCGGGTCCTGTTCCTGATTACCTTCTGTCAGACAAAATCAAAGGTTCTGCAGATTACAAGCTACTGCAGCTTGAAATCGAAAGGCTGAAAGCAAGCCTTCAAACTGGAGAAGACTCATCCACAACTGTTAAGAGTAAAGGTAAACGCAAACAACCAGCTGCGTTACCTGAACCCGAACCAAAGAAGAAGAAGTCAGAGGGTAAGAAGGGAAAGGGTAAGGATTTGATGCGTCTACGTGATGAAGCAGATATTGTTGATCCTACTCTTGGTAAAACCGAGCAACAACTGATGAAGATTGCTATTCAAAGGAGTAGGAAAGATACAGGCGGTAGTGGTTCAGGTGCGAGGGTAGATATCGAGGATGAGTACGAGGAACCGCATGATGTTGATGAGTTTGGGTCACCTGAAAACTATTCTACTTCGAAGGAGCCATCAATCCCTACTTCAACAAGTGTGGAAAAGGAACCTGTTGCTTCTACGATCATGGTGACAACTCAACCTTTGGCAACTCTACCACCACCAATCCAACCCTTAATAACCCGACCAACCCGACCGGCTTCCACACCAGTTCTTCCACCACCCATAATCCCTACCCTTAGTACAGCAGTTACAACCGAGCCTATTCCATCAACATCTGCAACATCTGCAACTTCTGCAATGGCAGCAATAGTGTTGGGCGAGATGTTGGATAAACATACGGATGCTCAAAAGAGAGAAATGAATGAACTTCGCCAAGAGTTAAATAGAAGAGCTCAACGTGAAGAAGCATCAAGGAAAGCTCAAGAAGAGTTGATTGCCAAGTTCGCTGCAGACTTGGAAGCTACACGAAAGGCTCATGCAGAGGAAATTGCTCAGGTTAAGCAGGCTGAGGCTAATAAACATGCTGCACGCATTACCAGACTCCAAGCAATGAGGGATAAATATAAGGAACAAAAAGAAGCACTCGAAGCATCTGTGAAAGAAAGAGTGCAAGAATCCGTTGAATCCTTAATGCCTAAGCTTCGTGACGAGTTGAAGACACTTGCTGCTGACAACTTGATGGTCAAATCATCCAACCCTTCCGAAGCCGCCTATAAGATTGCTTATGACCTGACGGATTTTGAATTGAAGAAGATCCTTAAGGCTCGAATGGTGGAACTTGGGTCGCATGATAAATCGAGGATTCAACGGGCTCTATTTAAATCCCTGAATGATGCTATCATGGAGGATGATAGATTATTCAAAATGTTTGGAAGTGTGGTACCATATCACATCTTACCTGAGGAAGAAAGGGAAGAGAGTGAAGAAGAGGGTACGGGTGAAGAAGAAGAAGAAGAAGAAGAAGAAGGTGAAAAGGAGAAAGACGATGACGAAGGTGGTGATGATGATGAGGGTGGTGATGATGATGAGGATGATGACGATGATGAGGATGATGAGGATGATGATGGCGATGATGGTGGTGATGAGAATCAGGAGAGTGCAAGGGGTAGTAACGGGGACGACAATCAGGATGATGATGGGGGTGAACAACCAAAGGGGGACAAGGTTACCAGCTCCAAGAAGACTGCTACAAAGACTGGAACCAAGTCCACAAAAGATGCAGCACCGAAGGACAAATCGACATCCTCGGAATCAAGACGAACTAAGTGGCGCCACGATGTGAATGCCACTACAGCGTCTTCGGCTCCTGGTATCTCTATCGCTGTGTCTGTACCTATTACAACTAACCCCATTAGTTCTGCTGTTGTTCCTCCTGTGATTACAGAATCAGTGACAGAACCCGAAGCTGCACAACACTCTCCAGTTCAAGACACTGCTGAAATGCCTGAAACTGAACCAACTGATGTTCGCACTTCAACTCCTCAACAACAAGCTCAAAAATCTACGGTTCCTGAACCAAGCATAAGAGTTTGGGAAGACACGTTGGAGATAGACGAGTCTGCACCACCACAAGCTTGGATCACGGCAGCAGCTCAATATGATCCGATCACAGATGCTGACAAAGATGTGCTTTATCTGCGTATCCGAAGTCCGATTGACTTATGTGCATTTCTTGCTCATGAGTATAAGACTTCGGTTACTCCATCCTTGGTCAAGAAAGCGATGAAAGATAAGAGACTGCGTGCCAAAACCCGATTACCCCGAATGGAGCTCGAGTACTATGCCGATGAGATCATAAAGGCTTTGAAAACCGCTCAACGGCCAGGACTTCATGGATCAGAAAGAGCTCCACCTCCAATGGATCCTGCTCAAGATAATCAGATTGCTCTTGACTTCTTCGTCACCAACGATCTTGAGTATCTACTGAAGGGATCATCAAAGTATGCAACATCCCTGACTTTGCTGAAAGCTGCCAACTGGGGGACAATACCCTTCATCGAGGAAAAGGTAAATCGACTCTGGGTCCCAAAAATGAATCGTAATTATGATATGTATGCTGTCATAGGTGCATCTCATTGGGACGAACGAGTTCGAAGGGCGTACAGGGGTTGCTGCATGGTCAAGTCTGGAAGCAATGTTAGATCCAATATCCGCATCTCCAGCATCTTAGGAATGAAAACTGAAGCCAAGAACGGCTACTATCATGTGACGGAGATTCGCTTGAAAAGGGAGGATGACAGGGAATACAAAATCCAGCAAGGAGATTTTTCCATCATTCGCCTTGAGGATATTGAAGATATGCTGCTTCTAATGACCCGAGATCAACTTACTCACATTCCTCGTGAAGATCTGATTGCTTTGAATACAGCACTTCGTATGTTCACACGAAGCGTTGTCATCAAGTCACGAGTTGAGGATCTTCAGTTGGGAGTCGAAAGCTATCAGAGGAGGCTCAACTTAACCCGTCCTGTGAATCAAGTGCTACCTCAACATGTAGAAAGATGTCCTTATACCGGCATTTCTGTCCCGAATTCCGGCATTTTCTACTTGAACAGTCGAGGTTTGATGAAGTTTATGAGGATAGGTGAGCTCCACAAGTATAGCGATGGCACTCTTATACAAGTCAGAGATAAGTTGGAGCATCTGAACTCGGGTGGGACTTTGCCAGAGATGACGGAGGATTGGCATCCGGGTTACCGGCAGATGGCAAAGTATGTGATCAAAAAGATCGATCAAAAGCTCCGGGAACGTAGATTGATGAGGAGCTTGGAAAGATTCGTGGGTGGAAGACCGTATTTAGTGCACCACAAGCTACTGCAACGATCCATCTGATGGGTCGTACATCTCAGGTCACTTTATATTGGTTTTCAATTGTGAATATGTAAATTTGTGAATAATGTGCTTGAATGGCTTGGTGTAGTGTTAAGGTATGATAATTTTTCAAGAATTTCTCACGAGATTCTAAATCTTTCAAAATATATCATACTAAAGCACTACAACTATCCCTTATTAACTTAAGGGGGAGCAATAACTTGTTCTATGGCCAAACTTTGATTTCATTTTTACCCAAAGACCGGTTAATCCATTCAATATCCCAAATATTAATGGTTAACATTTTGGATAAGGGGAGAAAATGGGATTAAGGAGACGTAAGTGTTACTTGGCTAAAATGAAAAAGACTTAATGATAATCCAACTTAATATGTGTTAAGCACGTGTTAAGGGGGAGCGTTTTTGATGATCAAAACACCTAAGGTACAAAACTTTTGATTTTAATATCACAAGTACCTTAGGTGATTTTCAATGATGTTTTCATGGTGGCAATTCCTTCCCAAAACACGCTTAATTCACGACGGATGTGGTGACAAAAGGGTGGTAGGAATAGGTTTAGTCCAATGATTCATCAGAGCCGATGGAATCTTCCCAAGGACAATTCCCTAGTTAGAATTAGAAGTCCTAGGAAAGATGGAGAAAGAATGTGAACGTAGCTGAATGCCGACCAAGTACTTAAGCTAGCACTGGAACAATCACAACAAGGTGCTAGTGATGACGTATTGGTAAGCATTGAAGGGGTTGAAGAATGAAAAAGAAATGTAAAGATAAAGGGTGTAAAGAAAGAAGCCCTCCTTACAACTTTAGGCAGAAACCGGGTCAATACATATGCTATTGAGGTCATTTTTGCTAATGATTCTCGGTATTGAAGAAAGACATCATGGACCCAGTGATGCAATGCACAACCCTTCCCCAGCTAACTCAAATATCTCTCAAAAGGTATTTGTTTTAATCACACGGAGATCAACACGTTATCTATTGGTTTATTCACTCCGAATAAACTGGTATTGAAAAGGTGGCACTCCTCTCCAGCCATCGCTCACTAAATCAAAACGCACAATCGAGTCTAGAGCCAAGAGATCATCAAAAGTCTCATTAGGACACTCTCCATTTATTCCTTGCTTTCTCACACACTGTGAAAAGTAAGAGATTTTCAAGAGTCCTACGCAATATTCTTGTAATATTGCCAGAACATCCGAGTAATACGTAAGTATTACAATGAAGATGGAAATCCTGCTTGAGCCAACATCAAACAAGCTCATGGTAGGTTACACGTGCGGTTCTTTTAGAACCAATCTTGTGAAAAACTGGAAGGTAACGGTGGTTTAATTCTTAATTGAACTTAAACTCGTTCCAGGCCTCTTCGCATTATCATATGATCTTGCCAGAACACTCAGAGTGACTCTTTATTGACCACAGTGACGAGTGGAAATCCTTCTAGTGTCAACATCAAACAGCACTTGGTAGGTAACGTGCAAGATTCTTTATGAATCGAGCTCGTGACAACTGGAAAGCAACGATGGTGAAAATCTTAATTGAAATTCACTTGTTCCAGGTTTCATGAATTGACGGCTTTTAATCACAAGGATAATTTATCCAAGTGATTCACTCTTTATGTTCGCAGTCAGCTTTGGACGGTCGAGTAAAGAGAACGGGTTTACCCGCGAAATCCTGTCAGGAAGTTACTTAATTGAAACTATCCGTCACGGGTACGATATCTAATATCGTCCAACGGTCTTCACCGACCGGAGGTAAAATGCTACCGAATTAGAATAAAATGTTCAAAGCCATTTTATTCGTGTCGTTGCTGTGTACCTGCTAAAGACGGTGGCGTTGCTGTGTACCTGTTGAAGACGGTGGCGTTGCTGTGTACCTGTTGAAGACGGTGGCGTTGCTGAGTACCAGTAAAGACGGTGGTGTTGCGGTGTACCTGAAAAAGTCGTTCCCACATGCTTATGTCTTTTGCAACAAAAATTCAAGAAAGTACAAGATGAAGTCTTCCGCTGTACCAAACTCTGAAGCTTTCGAGAATTCAACAAAAAGACATAAGTGTGTGGAACATGAAGTCACGAGGAGGCAAAGTTCACAAGAAAGGCAAAGATCGCACGTGAAAGGCCAAAGAACAATGCTCTCAAGTCAAAGCCAAAAAGATCAATTCAACATATTCACAACAAAAGAAAGAAAAAGAAGAAAAGACTACGAGCTAAAGAACGAAGACTTAGTATAGTATGCTAGGTTTAGAACTTTGTAACGTGGAGTGACCTCCCTTAGGGGGAGATTGTTAGAAATACGTTTTAACGTATATTAGAAGTATCGGTCACTCCACAATATGATTTATGTTGTAATAGCTCGTAGTTAGTAATTAGTTATCATTTGCTTATTAACTTAAGTAAGAACCGGTCCATGGGCTTGTCATGGACCGGCCCAAGTCCACTTATGACTTGGAACTATAAATACCCCTTTCCACTAAGGAAAGGGGTTGGTTGTTATCATTTCTTAATTTCCACTTAATAAAATTCACATAGTTTCTCTCACTTTCTCTCTCTAACTTTCTCTCTCTAGAAATTAACAAACCCCTTCATAGATTCATTGATTATCAATATTCTACACCTTTGGATGTCAAGTAGTTGTTTTAGACACTAGTGATGCCTTAGGAATTAGTGCTAAAGGTGATGAAGGCTACTTTATGGGTTATTCAGTGCAGAGTAGAGGATATAGAGTTTACATTAAGAAAGAAAAATGTATACTTGAAAAGGTACATGTTAGGTTTTTAGAGAGTAAACCTAGTGATCCTGAGAGTGGTCCAAGTTGGTTATTTGACTTGGAACCTCTATATAGAACATTGAATTATATGCCTGTTACTAATCCAAACATTGTGAAGGTGACTTTAAATGTTGTGGAAGAACCAGTTGTTGAAATTTCAGGTATACAGGTTGATAAGGAGGTTGGATCACAAGCAGACAAATCAGCACCCATACTTGAGTATGTTACCATTCCTATATGGACAGATGCATTTGTGTTGAGTCTTAGGATCTAGACTCATCTGGGATATATAACAATGATTGTAATGCACAGCGGAACATAATAAAGAACACAATCAAAGTTATGAACAAGGCTTTCTTATTCATAAAATACTAATAAGCTACTACTATTCCTGGTGCCTAACAGGCTTGACACCAGGAGAACGCACACACACCTTTAGTTTACATTGTATATGAATGAATGAATAACCATGTGTGCCTAATCCTCTTTATATAATAGAGGTACTAGGGTTACATCACAACCCTAGCTTACATACAAAGCTAACTATTTATTATTAAGTCCTTCATCTTCTTTTGTCATATCAACTCAAGATATATAAGTCCCAACAATCTTCCCCTAGTTGATTTGACAAAACCAGTAAGCACAAGCTTCCCCTAAAGCAAATATAGATGAAGGCTAAGCTTCCCCTCGATCCATGCATTCTTCCCCTTTTTGTCACATCAACTCAAAAAGGATCATCTTCCCCTTAAGAAGTGCATGTCGAATCCAGTAGGCTTCCTTGGAGTGATCACTGATGAAGAATATCAAGTATAACAAATTTTATGAAGAAGTGAAATATCCCAAACTTGTGTCTTATATCATCTCAGTTTTTATTACATGGGACTGATAACCCCCACAACTATAAGCCAGTTGTTAGCTATAACAATATATTTAATCCAACGATAAGGTGTATTGCTCACCAACAATTTTTGGTACATGGGAACTGGTAACCTTCACAACTATGAGCCAGTTGTAAGCTGTAACAATATATTTAGTCCAAAGACAAGGTGTATTGCTCACCTAATTGAGATATAAGAAGATAACAAGTTTGTGAAAATCAACTCCAACATCAAATAAGCAATAATCAACTGTCTTCGTCAAGAAACCATAACTCACCAGTAGGAACCATAAGCTAACCATCTCTTGCATCTTAAACTCCATAGTACAGATCATCCACTCCTTCAGTGTGAAAAAGACATGCTTATTACAATAACATGTAATAAAAAGTCTTTGTATAATTCTTGTAATCAGTATATGCATGGCGATCACATGCAATGGCCGATAGTCTCGGTGAACTCTAACGGATCAACCAGAAACCACTCGATGCTTATGATCATGCTAATTTTGTGATGATCATATCATGAACTGTATGGTATCATATGCCCCCCAAATATTTGTAAAAGAGCGTGTAACTGTTCCAATCAAGAATTATGGCATAAACTAAACTTTGGAAATAAACCATATACCTCTTCATTGTTCAAGATCACCAGTAGGAACGACCAGGAGGAAACGACCAGTAGGAACCGACTAGGAGGAACCGACCAGTAGAAATCGACCAGAAGGAACCGACCAGTAGTAAGAAATAGCTGACCAGTACATCTCAAAAACCCTTCTCTCTCCTTTTTTTTATTTTTTTTAATAACACACCTCTTGTCACCACCTGTTGCTGAAATTGTATAGAATCCCCACGAAGAGAATTATAGTCAACCATTATGATGACTTCCATGAAAATCGTAGCCATGATCTCATCCAAATATAAATCCTATAAAATTAGTATCCACATAACCATCCATCACGTCCGAAATAAAATAAGTAGTTATGTAGAATAAAGTCATTCCCTTAAATCATGGGAAGAATCACACGCATCCATAAAAGTGTCAATCACGCCTTATAATAATTCACATATATAAAAATATGGAAGTTATTATGACAATTCCTTACCAAATACAACATGTGATATTGGCTCATCACCATCGGACTTTTTCAAACACACGCATGTGCATATCCCATAAAATCAGGATTTCATATGAGAATAACAGATTTGAAAGAAAAGTCCATACCTCAAACGAATCCCTGATTTTGATTTGGACCCCATATCCATATGCAGCAACAATGCATACAAGAGCTCTCAACTCTAAAAATCATGCAGCCATAGAGCCCTTACACAATCATGCAGCCATACGACTATGGATCACAACAGTCACAAGCACACCATATAATATCTGCTTGTAGCATCATACTCTTTACTCATAACCAAAAACACCCGAATCTAGGGTTTTCAAACCCTAAGGACACGAACCAGATAACGATCATAAGGTCAAATTAGTCATGATTGTGAAACCCTAACCACCATACGTTTCAAACATTTTGGACTCACATAATGCATAAACAATGCCTTATGTATGTAGTAGGGACCACTTGTTCTTTTGAAAGTAATAACACGTGAAAGGATTTGAAGTCAAGAGTCGAATAGTACCGTTGCCCTAGCTAGGTACCATCCTCACGTGTAACAGTACTCCAAAATTCACGCAACCATAGTTATCACCACGTCAAATATGCAGTAATATCTCCATAAATCAAGGAGGATATATACAGCTATCACAATCTCCAACCAAAAATAGAGCATTTGATTATTTAAGTAAATCCCGAAAAACTAGGGAAAAACAACCGTCTCTTCAAAAATCACGCAGGAATAATGAATTCACAATTGTTTCCATCTTTACCTTGCTATCATTTCATTTAATAAGACGCGTCCTATCCTTAATTCACGCAGAAAACAACTCAAACATTGGTTTGACCTTGTAGATCATAACTGCTTCATACTTATCACACGTCTATTCTTTGTATACAGGTACTTTACTCACGTAGAAACAACAGTATCATACCAGTATTTGCAAAGAGATAAAAGAGTACCTTATGAAGAGTCCTAATGTATGTGAGCACGTCACATCAGACAGTCAATCGATACAAAACACAAGAGTACCTCCAATTGTGCTTTTAATGCAACCATCAGTATAACACAACCTTGGACCACAAGACCTATCACGTCTATGTCATCCATAGCAAATAAAGTACCATTCAACAACAATAACTCACGATCTGAACATGTGAACGACTCATGTCGTCTACATTTTCTTGCTGTACCGAAAATCCCCATGACTTGGAAGACATGTGACCTGTATCTTGTCTGATTCTGAGTTTGGGACAACCCTTTCTGTTTCTTCGTTACCAACAAAAAACAACAACAACCAATCTTGTTCCTTGTTTTGAGCAGTAACAACAATCAATCCTAGGGTTTCACAACCCTAAAACGAGAATCACAGCAGACATACACATCGGTCACCTTAGATCATACGGGGTTCATCGTTGATTCAAGAATCAACTCACCAAAACTAGTATGACCACCATCAAAGTACGAGCAGCAGCAAAATAGTATCAACAGTAACATGACATATCAGTAGCCGCGCAACACAAAATCATCTAGGGTTTGTTGGGAAAAACCCTAGATCAGCAAGAACACCATTATTTATTAAAAAAACAGAAAATACTATCGAAAAACCTTGTAGATCAACCAGATCGAGAGCCAACAAGCTCTGATACCACTTGTTGAGTCTTAGGATCTAGACTCATCTGGGATATATAACAATGATTGTAATGCACAACGGAACATAATAAAGAACACAATCAAAGTTATGAACAAGGCTTTCTTATTCATAAAATACTAATAAGCTACTACTATTCCTGGTGCCTAACAGGCTTGACACCAGGAGAACGCACACACACCTTTAGTTTACATTGTATATGAATGAATGAATAACCATGTGTGCCTAATCCTCTTTATATAATAGAGGTACTAGGGTTACATCACAACCCTAGCTTACTTACAAAGCTAACTATTTATTATTAAGTCTTTTATCTTCTTTTTTCATATCAACTCAAGATATATAAGTCCCAACAATTTGCTGCTGCTGCTGCTGGAAAAGAGAAAGGTGGTCCACAAGTATCACCAGTTGAAAACATGCATGATTCTTCAGGCGCTGACAAAGAAAATCTGGCGCTGACAAGACAAATTCAGGCGTTGATGGATCAAACGTTGACAACCCTAATTCAGACGTTGACAACTCTTTTGACCATTTATTCTCTTCCAGTGTTTTTGAACAAGGTGAACCTCCAAACAGAAATGGAGAGGTTCATTCAGATGATGATGGAAGAGCATTTGAAGAAGATATTGGCAACTTGAAAACTGAGATTGATGATGATATAATAATTGAAGGAGGAGTACTTACATCTACTATGAAGAATCATCCTTCTTCTCTTATTATAGGTGATGTGATGACTCCTGTACAAACTAGAAGGTCTCATCAGAATCATGGAGGATTTATTACCAATATTCATAAGAAGGTTGATACCCCTCTTGTTCAAGCATGTTTGTTTGCCTGTTTTCTGTCACAACAGGAACCCAAGAAGATTTTTGATGCTCTCAAAGAACCAAGTTGGGTGGAAGCAATGCAAGATGAGCTTCGCCAATTTGCTATTCAGGATGTTTGGGAGTTAGTTGATTGTTCCAGACATGTCAGACCTATTGGGACAAGATGGGTTCTTAGAAACAAAAAGGATGAGAGAGGAATTATGGTCAGAAACAAGGCACGATTAGTTGCTCAAGGCTATACACAAGAGGAAGGGATAGAATATGAAGAGGTTTTTGCTCCTGTTGCAAGGATTGAGGCAAAAAGGATTTTCCTAGCCTATGCTTCCTACATGGGATTTACAGTATATCAAATGGATGTGAATAGTGATTTTCTTTATGGCACAATTGCAGAGGAGGTTTATGTAATGCAACCTCCTTGTTTTGAAGATTCAGAACATCCAGACAAGGTGTATAGAGTGAAGAAAGCTATGTATGGACTTCATCAAGCCCCAAGAGCATGGTATGGTACATTGTCCACCTATCTGGTGGAAAATAGATTCAAAAAGGGAACCATAGATCAGACTTTGTTTACAAAGAAGACTGGTAAGGATTTCTTACTTGTACAGGTCTATGTGGATGATATCATCTTTGGCTCTTCTAGTCAAAAGATGAGTGAAGACTTTTCCAAACTCATGTCAGACAAGTTCAAGATGAGTGCAATGGGGGAGATGAACTTCTTTCTAGGGTTAAAAGTTCAGCAGAAAGAAGATGGTATCTTCATCTCTCAAGACAAATATGTAGCAGAAATCTTAAAGAAGTTTGGCTTTTCTCCACATGAAAAACGGGCTAACACACCCATAGATTGGGAACACCCTTGGGGAAAGGTTGGAGATAGAAAAGAGGTGGATGTCAGGCATTATAGGCCAATGATTGGTTCATTGATGTATCTCACAGCTTCAAGACCTGACATTATGTTTGTTGTGTGTGCATGTGCACGCCATCAAGTGACTCCCAAAGAGTGTCATCTTCATGCTGTCAAGAGGGTTTTTAGGTATCTTAGGTGCTACCCCACCTTGGGATTATGGTATCTAAAATATTCTCCATTGGAGCTTATTGCATATTCAGACAGTGATTATGGTGGTGATAAATTTGATAGAAAATCCACAACTGGTGGATGCCAATTTCTTGGGAGTAGGTTGATATCTTGGCAATGCAAGAAACAAACAGTGGTGGCCAATTCTACAACTGAAGCAGAGTATGTAGCTGCAGCTGCTTGTTGTGGACAAGTCTTATGGATTCAGAACCAGCTGTTAGATTATGGGTACTCATGCATACCAAGATTTTTGTAGACAATAACATTACTTTATGCATTATTAAAAATCCTGTACATCACTCTAAAACAAAACACATAGAAATTAGACATCATTTTGTAAGAGATTGTTTTGAAAACGGTTTAATACAACAAGATAGGGTTGACACAGAGGAAAATGTAGCTGATTTATTAACTAAACCTTTTGATACTGGGAGATTTCAATACTTGGTAACAAGTATTGGAATGATCAATCTTACTTAATATGTGTTTTGGGAACTTATTGTAAAAGTATGTACATGATATGCATTGTTATTGGTCTTTGTACAAAATTAGATTTTCCACTATATTTGTCTAACGCTGACAAAGGTTATTTTAACGCTGACAAAGGTTATTTTAACGCTGACAAGTGTTAAATTGACGTTGTCAGCAACATGTTAGTTTTGTGGTTTTTGATCTAATTATGCAGGCGTTGTTAGCATTGTACAAATGGATACAGAGTTGCTTATGGATACGTGGAGCCTCTTTGGAGCATGTTCAAATTTATGGATGATGGTTGGAATATTTATATTCCTATCTTGACATAAATTTTTATTACATGTATTTTATTTAGCAACTTGTATATCTTATTTTAAGGGGAGGTTTAGGATACCTTTAGGACTTTCTGGGTATTCATATAATACTCTTATCACAATTCTAGATTGTGTCCACTGGTGAGTATGAATTAGTTTACTAACTCATGAGGCACTGTAGCATGCAAAGTTGATATACTATGCACACTGCCAAGACTTTTTGGCCTAGAATTGGATGTGGTCTGTTGGGAGACTTGGGTATGATTTTTATTGGGCTTACCTGGGAAGTTACAAATGATTTTATAAGATAACTTCATTGTTAAGAACTTTGGTTAGCAAGGGACACTTGAGGACAATTATGTCTATCTTGCTTAAGCAAGTGTGCATGATTGGACAGTGCTTGCCACCCTATGGTAATTTTCAGTCTATAGGTTATCTTCACTAGGATAAATTACTTTGTTAAGGTCCTTTTTCATTTTTATTATTTTTATTTTTGGACGTTGACAGATTTATTTCCAAACGTTGTTAGGACCAATTTTGACGTTGACATGGCATTTTCCAACGTTGACAAGAATACAGCCGTTGAGCGTTGATAGGTTATTTTTGACCGTTGACAAACATTGGGTCCTACCCAGTTGTTATTTTTGACGAAAATTTGGGCCGTAATTTTAGGAGTTGGTAACTTTTTATTAATGCACAAGATAAGTTATATCTTTTCAAGATTCTAATCATTATATTTTGAAAAATAACTACCTTATTTTTGACCAGTCACATGTGCTTACCTCTCCTATATATTTGGCTCATTATTTTGAAACAGGGTAACTGCTTATTCTTGTCTAACTAAATTTTCACACATATTCATCTTTCATAGCATTTCACACAACTTTCTACATCAATGGCGCCTAAGTTTAAACTGAGTGATTTGGTATTGGGGTTCAGAAGTCAGCACAACATGGTTGCCTATTTAGAGGCTGACAACACTCTGTTTCCTCAATATACTCAGATGGTGGAGTATTTAAATGCATCCCCGTTAAGGTATGCACTTTCTCATGATCCTCTTATCCCTGTCACTCATATTAATCAGTTTTGGAATATTGTCACTTCTTCAACGGTTAATAATGTGACTACATTGACTGCTATAGTCCATGGGCTTCCATGGGTGGTTACTGAAGCCTTGGTTCGCCAGGCTTTGCATCATAATGATGCAGATGGTATAACCACCCTACCCATTGGTGAGCTAGAACAAGGACTTCAAGCTTTGGGTTATCCTTTCCCTGAGGAGGGATCTTTAAACAAATATTCAAAACAGGAATTTCCCCCAGCTTGGAAGTACTTAATACATGTCATACTTCAATGTTTGAGTCTCAAATGTATTGCACACAATGAAATTAATAGATCAATTGGTAGTGCCATTGTGTGTATTGCTACTGGGCAAAAATATAATTTTTCTAAGATGATTTTTGATGGCATGTGTAAAAACAAGGGTAGCAAGATGACTCTTGCTTACCCAAGATTTTTGCAAATGGATTTTGATGAACAAATGTATTGCACCAGGGATCATGATGATTTTTATACGATCCCTTTGCAAAAGAAAGCAATTTTTGGAAAGATGAATTCACCCCCATACAAAGATTTACCCCTTACCCAAGCCATGCTTGCTGTTATTGCAGCAATACAACCTCAACCTGACCCACAACCACAACCAGACCCATTACCTAAACCATCACCATCATCCCAGCATATGGAAATTGACCAAGATTCCTTCAACGCTGACACGTTAAATGTTGGCGTTGACACTCAAAATCCAAATGCTGACACCCTTTTACAACAAACCCAAACACCTCTTAACCTCTAAACTGAAACCCAATCCACATCATCCTCTTCACCCCCAGACTTTAGGATGGAAAAACGCCAAAGGACTACTGGAGTGTTCTCCTCTACTGGTCCTAGCCATGTTGAAGAGAGAACCACCACCACAAGTGTGGTTGGTGATATGGGTGGGGCTAGGACTATTGGTACTAGCTTAGATGCAGGCTAAGCCAGTCCTAACATCATTAAGACCCCATCCATGCCCCATGACTCTACTTTGGGAGGTCAAATTCCCATTCTAGAGGAGGGCAGATTGGAACCCTATACTTTGTTGGAATTGACGGCTGTATTAGCTTGCAAAAGCAAAATGCAGACCTTGTACATACTGTCTCTACACAAGGCCTTGAACTCAAGCAATTGAGGGATAGGATTATTATTTTGGAAGGTGCTGACCTTAGACGTGGAGTGGAGGATTCTTTCAAAGAGGAGGATGAGCAAATACATGTGAGTGACAAAGGCTCACATGAAGGAGAATCTTTGGGTATAGCTGAAGCTCTAACACATTTGAAGAGGCAACTAGGTTTGATGTTTCATTGGTTACCCCTACAAATTTGAATTTATCTTTTACTGAGATGATGGAGCAGTTCACAAGAAGCGCTGACAAGACTAGAATGAGCGTTGACAAGCAGATTTTTGACGCTGATAAGCCAAGCGCTGTTAAGAGTAAGTTAGGCGTTGACACACAGGTTTTGGAAGTTGATAGACCTGCATGTATGGTTGATGTATCCCAGTCACCAGGTATCATCAAAGATGTGTCTACACAGGTACCATCAGCATCTTTACCCATCATTGATATATTAGATAAGGGTAAAGGAATTATGGTAGAAACAGTGGTTCCCAAGGATGCAGTCCAAGTAAAGTTTGATTCCATGTTGGCTGCACAACTTGAGAAAGAAGATAGGATGAAAGAGACTGCTATTGAGAGTAAAGAAAATAGTGGTGATGAGAGCACATATTCAAGTGTTATGATTATTGAAGAACCAGAAAGGCTTGAATATGGTGATGAGTTGGCAAGGGAAAAGCTTGCATAGTTGAAGAATTAAGTAGATTATGAGATGCCTGAAGTTGCCCAGATGTACTTTGCATGGGAGAACAAAGTAATAGAGAATCCAGACATGACTTTATCAGATCAAATTTGGGGTTTGGAGATTCTACTCAGAGTTCAAAGGGATTGCAAGGTTATTTTGAAATATAAAGCTAGCATAGTTCTTTCACAGACCGAGACAGAAAGAAGGGAGCTCTATTACATGTTGCTCAGATGTCATCAAACAGGTTGGACTTTTAGAAAGTTGCAGGGATTGTCTTTTGATGAATTGGAATATAAGGCTTATCCTATATGGGCAAAGGTGCAAGAGCAGAATACTATTAGACTTCTTTCAGATGAAAGAAAAGAAGAACTTGCAGAAGAAATGGAGATCCAAAAGGCTTTGGTTACACCAAGACCATTGAAGAAGGGAGTTCCTCTTGAGTTTCCAGAAAATTTGGATAGAGTGAATCCTAGTGAAGCTATTATTAGAAAGAGTATTAAGCTCTCATCCTTGGAAGCTTCACAAATGGTAGAAGTGTTACCTCATGATTCCAGAAACCCTATAGTTAGCTATGAGGAAGATGCAAGTGGGTTTTGGATGATTGGCAGATATGGGAAGAATGTACATACTTTCACTTCTCTTATGTCTTTGTTTGTAAGCCTGGATAGGGAAGACTTGTCAGACCTTTGGAGGTTGATGCAGGCCAAGTATGAGACTGAAGCACCTACTTCAGTAAATGGAATAAAGATTTGGTCAACATTCAAGAGGATGTGTGCACCAGATGAAGAAGATCCAGTTTGGAAGGATCTTGATAATATCAGTGGACTTCAATGGCGTCTATATTCAGCAGCGGGTGTGTATCATTTGAGTACTACAAAGTTTTCTGAATATCTTCTTGTGGATGCAGAGTATCCTATGTCCAAAGAAGTTTTGGAGAAAATGATGACAACACAGCTGGAGATAGACTACTCAAGTGACGTGGCCAAAGATTTGATTAGGTTTATTTATTTCCAATTTGATAAGATTTGTAAGAATCCTTCTAGTATTTAGTTTTTATTCAGAAACTTGATTACTAGAGTAGATATCAAGTTTAGGGGAGGATTGTTGGGAATAAAATATAGCCAAGACACTTGGACGCTGACAAGAGCAATTTGGACGTTGATAGGAAGAAATCAAGCATTGACAAGACAAGCGTTGACAGGAAGAAGTCAAGCGTTGATGAGACGAAGTCAAGCACTGATAGGATATTCTAGTCTACACGTTTTATGTTTCTAGTATGTTTCTAGTAAAGATATGTTTGACAATGTATTTTTATGTTTATCTTTACCAAGAATAGCTGATACGTAGACTCTTGTACAAGGTTCCTTAATCTATAAAAGGAGGCCTTTAAGTTTTGTTTCAATATAAGTTTTATATGTTTTACACTTTCATTGTACGCAAGTTCGATTAATCAATCAAAGTGAAAGTTTAGTTTATCTTGTTTGTGTGTTCTTGTTTAAGTATTAATTTCGCATAATACTTAAATTGTTTCATATACAACAAAGTTTCTCTACGTGTTTAACTTGATTTAATCTCGTTTACACAAGCTAAATCGATCTAAGTTTGGGATCAACATTTTTTTAGATTAGACTAGATTAGTTTTAATTAGATAAAATTTGTAAAAATTTTCTAAATTTTAATATATTGAGTTTTGTTTAAGTCCTTACAACATATATTAATTTGATTATTTTTAGAGTTGGTTTTATTTTACGCATTTTACTCTCTTAATCTCTAGTTAAACTTTTTTTAATTATTTCTTTAACAGTATTTTAATATAATTGTTATTGCAATATCTTTATTTAATAGATAAGTTTTAAAAAATAAAAAAGAATAAATTTTGAACTTGGTCGTCTTGTTGTGAAAACAAATTGCTTGTAAATCGTCGGAAAGAGAAAGCTAAAGTGACAGAAAAAATGATGATTGCACGTGGTTACTATTGTGTCTAGCCTGATACAAGTCGCATGAAATGTACAAATAATTTGCATAAAAAAAGGACAATTAGACCTGTGTTTTTTTTTCTTTCACATTGTATTTGCAATCATATAAAAATACGTATATTCATTTAATTTTTTATAAGTTGCATAAGCTGTATAGATCGTTCAAGTCGTATAAAATGTTTAGAGAAATTTGTTTTTAATAAATGAAAAAAAAGAAAGAAATGAAATAAAAAGAAATGAAAAAAAAGAAAGAAAAAAAAGTGATTTTGAGTCATTTAAAAAATATGATCCTTATATTTATTGGTTGAAAAGTGTGATGTTGTTACTTTTGTTAAGTATTTCAAGAACTAAGTATTTCAAGAACTAACTCATATGACATATTCGTTGCAGATAGACACAAATATTATTTCTCATTTAGACTACATTGACAAAAGTAAGTATTGTTGTTGTTGTTTTCTCTTATCGATCACAAGAATTTCTCTAGCACTAAATTTCCCTAATACAAACATTCAATTAACATTATGAAAAAAAAGTTTTAGAAAAAAATCGCTTTAATTTAATCTCATATTCTGTCTAAAAAACTGTTTTATTATATTAATTAGGATTTGTGTCCGCGCTCCGCTGCGGGGAGAGCGGGCTTTTTATGAATGTTTTTATAGGTTTAGTGGTAAACTGGCAAGAACAAAACTATAAGTATTTTTGTCATCAGATGATAAAAGTGATGGCAGCAATATCTGAGCTGTCAGCCATCATATAATAAGAACAATACCCGTGCGTTGCACCGTGGACAGTATAAACTTTAAACTTTATATCTTTTCACTAAACAACTCAGACATATCTGTTCAACAATTCCAACCATATAATATTAACTCATCATGAACTTAAAGTTGGAGAAAAAGACTCGACAAAATCATGTCTATCTTTCAACTTTGATTAAAGATTTTAAATGTTAAGCGGTTTTCTAATTTTTACTCTTTACTTGCATCATCATTTTGCATGTGATAAAGACTTGCTCATATTAGATAAACAATATACAACATGCAAATATGAGAAGAAACATTATCACGAAAACATTTATGAAGTTATAACTTTGTGTTATGATTTTCTGCTCTCGTTATGGATGTTGATCTTTACGTGGTTAACTCTTAACAATAAACAAAAGAGATATTAACCATGAACTTATAAATAAAGCATGGTAAAACATAAATGTACATGTTTACACATGTATTTATAGTTACTCGCTAACAATAGAAAGGGAAAGCGCAACACTCGTGCGTTGCTCGGATACACAGTTCTTATGCATGTGTGTTGACTGGGTATACAGTTTCGATAAATCACTAAAAGTGAAATGAAATTGTTGCTAGTTCAACTCAGAACAACAACAAAAATGATATGTTGTTATAAAGTGTTCAATTAAACCCATTACCAAAGCTATCTTCTTATCCGTAAAGCTTTAAAAGAAATTACCGTGATTTAAACTTAATTAACCTTCTACGTCTTGGGCTACAACGCCACCGTAAGCTCCATCACCACCATCAGCCATTTCATCACTCGTTTATATGTCACAATAATGAGATTATAGACGTTGACAATGTCCATTCTTATAAGAAAATATATTGATATTGTAATTTAAAGACAAATCACAACCGTTTGTTTCGTTGGGAATGTGTGTCATCCTTGGTCAATAAATTCCTTATCATACTACTTGATACCATAACTAACCCATAAAGGTCTTAGAATGTAATCTAAAATTGACTCTTGAACATTGACTACGAGTCCATATATATATATATATATATCTAATCACATGCACAACAATAAGTCGGATAAACAAAAGAATGGAAATCAATCAAATATGAAAGTTGCTTACTACTCTACTTTTTCAAACGCCTCACCAACACTACAACTCAAAACATAAAGAACAATCTAAAGAGATAATGACCATATCCTCTACAGCTCTACTAATCAACTCATGAAACAAATCACCTATTTTTATACGTGAAAACACTCGAGCTTAACTTCATAATCCTTCTCGTAGCCAGTTTGCTACTTCCATATAAAACTAAAGCCAAAAGAGTTAAAGGTTTAATAATTCGTCAAAAGACATAGTACTAAATTTCAATATAAAAAAAATAACAATGGGTTTACCGTGAATCCACCGTATCATCTTGTTGAACATTTTGTCATTATAGTAATGAAAGTCGATAGCAAGTAGGAATAGAATGAAAATGTTACTATAGTCGTAGCTTTATATAGTAATTTAGTGACGGTAAAGCAACAAATCAAATTTCATATAAGCTTATCCATAAAAGTTTAACTGAATTTCATTAAAGTAGCGTTTAAAGTTTAAATGTCTGTTGCAAGTTCTGGTAAAATGGGTTCATCAACCCACTGGTTAAATGGCTATTTTTTAGCTTAGATTTGTACTTATCCGTATAAATGAAATAAAAAACATGTCAAAAAGCAAACATCCTAGTTTTGAAGTTCACATATTTGGTTTACTAATACTTTGACTTGTAATTTAAGTGGCTAAGATTTATTTTTATGTTCATCCAACGGTTAAAAGGATATGCTAGGTCATCATTTTTTCTCTGTGCTACGACAGTAATAAATAAGTATAATATTACAACAGGTTGCTGAAAAAGACTTGCCATGGGCGTTAATGGCACTGGTCCATGACACAATCATGGAAGTTGCTCACTTAATAACATTGTAATACGAAAATATGTGTAGCAGCTGTCACATATCAATGCAGCATGCTGGGTGCTGTTTTTCGAGTTTATAATAACTATATAGTTGGGTGCTGTTTTTTGCCACGATTGTGTAGCATGTCCATCAGTGGGCTACACATTACACACATTACAATACTTTGCATAATAAGCGTTTTCTCAAAAGACTACTTTGCATAATAAGTGTTTTCCCCAAAAGAATACGGAGCGTCGTTGTTTGCTGGTCTAAGTTTTTTTTGGTTTCTTTGATGGTTGTTCTAAGTCAACGAAGAGCGCTCTTTTAGAGGAGCTGGTTTTTTTGCAAATGTTGTATCGCCTTAAAGCTGTCAAAAATTGTTTCTACAAGTTTGTCAATAGTATTTGTTGCTGGGGTACCTAGTGTGGAAAACATAATAATAATGAGTAAGATCAAAGCATGAAGTGTTAATGTATTACGTATATGGACTGTATTGTTATGTATAGCAAGGTTATTATGAATACATAGCATAGCTGTTGTTGGAAGTCTTAATTTGTGGTTCCAATTCAGTCAAAGATCAATCAAGTTGTATTACTATAGATGCACATGCACAATGGTTTATTTCGAATGTGTAGCAGTTGTGACATATCAATGCAACATGCTGCTATGAAAGGGGTGACAGATTTTGTTTGGAATATAGTTTAAAATAATGTGAGGTATCCAATGTTATGTGGTAACAGTGGGGTTGTGCACCTTTATATAAGTGTCATAGGATAGGGAACTGCAACACGTGTTAGTGAACACAACAACCAATAGCTATCAGGAAAATATAGATTGGCGGCAAATTCTCCATGCTTTGCAAAGGCAATGTGGGTCAAATGAGTTTGGAAACTATTTTTGGTACTATTTGCGCGACCGTGTGGATGTGAAAGGGTTCGGAGGGGGAATCTGGAATCTTTATATGGGCAGAAGAGGGCCGTTATTGTTGAGAGGGACGCATTTATAAGTGAGTTGTCAAGTACCAGCCCAGAAGCCCTTGTGAGCTAAATGGTGTGTCTGTTATTGGACATGCAAGACCGTGATGAGGCGGAGCTTCGTCACCTGCAAGGATTGACGGATGCGTGTGATGCTCGTGTGAATGACATTGAGTTCTTCATGCGAAGCATGTGATTGGTGAGAGGTGTTGTAGGGCATGGGCAGTGGAGTCCTGTGTGTGTTGTAATTTCTATAATCGATTGTTGTTAGGCGAGTGCGTATGGCAGCGCCTCTTGTTTCTGGTGCTTGTGAACAATCATATTGTTTGTTTGTTGTTGGTATGTGTGTTGGTTGTCTTTTGTTTACTGTTGCGTCTATTTATGGTAGCTTAGGATGTGTGATTGAACTTGGCTTTGTAATATTAAATGTTTAAGCCCCATTTGTTCTCATTATAATCGGAGCCATGTTTTAAGTTTAATGCACCATGTCTCTGCTGATACACGTTGTGAAATCAGTTTGATGTGGTTAATATTAGGTTATTTGAAAGTTGACCAATTTTGGAGGTTGGAAAGACGAAAGTTTGTGGGAATAGTTATACACTGTGAATATTGGTTTCGTGTGATGCATATTAACCACTGTGAGTTTTTTATGCTATATTTATGTAATATAATATCATACCCATTTTTGAAAAAAAGAGAAGGCATAATAATGAAGTATGTGAACGGTTAGTGAGTGGTGTTCCTGTGGGTTTTTTTATCAACTTTTGGAAAAATCTGCATATACCTAACAAACATGTGATGGATCTACTTTTAGGTAAAAAACCACAATAATGGAGTATGGGAAGAGTCTCTGTCTGGTGGCAATGTGTTTTTTATCTACTTTTGGGAAGGTTCTCACATAACCATGAAATTTAGGATGTGGCTACTGTTTCTGTTGATAGGGGTGTTTTTAGTGCGTTACACTAGACAATGCAAGTAAGGAAGGCATGGTATATAAAGGGGTGCTAACAGCGTTGTTTTCACACACTCTCACATATATTTGTAGGTGATTTAGTAAAAAAAAACTGAAATGGCATACCGGCCCAGATGTGTTGCTATGGAGGCAGAAGCGCAATCAGACGATTGGGCGGAGATGTTTGTTTCCCATTTGTGGAATGAGATGCAAGGAAAAATAGGCTGGAAACAGAAGTTGGAACAGATGTGGAGGTAGTTGAATAGCGGCGTTGTTGATAGGACACACCTTGTCCAGGAGTTACGCACCGTTGAACGGGAACCCGTGGTAAACTAGATGGTGGCTTTCCTACAGACTCTACAAGATACAGAATGTACTTTCCGTGACCAGCTCGCGGCTGGCAACCGTATCCAGCGGAGGCAAAGGTTCATCCAAAGGTTGCAAGGCGACGGGTCCGAGTGAAATGTGGCGGTGAATGTGCAAAAATGTGTCGGATAATAAACGGTTTGTGTCAATTTGTGTTGAGCGTGTTGAACTTACCAGTTCTTTCTAATCTTTCTAGTGTCATTGTGTTAGTGAACATTCCGTACTGACATTCACGTCGTTGGACTGTCAGGGCTGTCTATCAGTTGGTTTCAATAATATATCCGTACGTGTGGTTTCTGTGCGGTAGGTGTTTCTAGTATTTCGTTTTATGTACTCGTATGTTTGCTTTGTTCAAATGTTTCTTGTTTGTTATTTGTTTTCATTAATACAAACTCTGTAGAGGACTACATGAAAGAAAGTGAAGGGGTGAGTTCTAACAAACTTGTAGGAGAGAGATACCTGGTTCATGCTTCTATATTTCATGTGCGTGGCTCTTGGGGTGAGTTCAAAGAAACTTTTAGGAGAGAGAGAGAGATACCACAGACCTCGTATGTTTGTTTGCGGTTTTCGCTTCAGCCGAGCAAAAAAATGGAACATTAACCTGCAGTAAATGCGTTTGCAAGCTACTAAAACCGGGTGCTTGAATAACTGAATACTGCTAGACAAATAACAACTTACACGTACCAAGAATGAGATAAGGTATGTTTCGCTACATTACATTCAATGCGCTCAAAATATTTGACCTAGAAAAAGAATGAACGTATGTTGCCGTTTTGATCCTTTTTTACACCAGCTAAAAAATCCCTTCTACAGCAGGTTGGGTATTTGGCGATTGTTTTAACAACAACCAAACACCCCTTCTGCCGCAGGTAGTGTGTTTGGTAGCTTGCTAAGGGTTATATTTGTATGTAGTTGTAGCTTGAAAGGAAGACATAATACCTCTTTTTCAACGGTTCTTTCCGAACATTCATCCACAACATGTCTCCTTGCGTCATGGAAAGAAGCTGGAAACTACAGGCCCGATATCCTCGTAAGGGTATATTCTTTGAGAACTAAATTGTATAATAGATTGGTTCAGATTTGCAATTTCGAATAAGTGTTTCCAATAACAGCTACAATCCAAAGCTTCCGTGAACCTTCTCACGAAGGTTCAAACAACCATAATGACACCCTTTTTATATAACATTTGTATAGAATTTCAAAAGGGGCAGCAACCCCCATTAACGAACAAACAAATACCAAATCTAAAATATATGAACTGGCATATACATTTTTTAGCAACATGTAACATTGTAGGCTCAGACAGGGCGCCCTTCACGTAAAACCGGACGCACACAACATGGATACATCCTCAAAAAGGTTGCCCCGCCAAGGTCTGTGCAATCTCGGGTTTAACCTGGGATGTTCAAAGTCATCACAGCCTAGAGAATCGTAACCAACAATCAAAAGTGTCATCATGCCCTGTAAATATACTACATTAACCCGACCTTCAGGGGGAATCGGATCCAGACGGAACCATGGCCAAAGGGCAAAGGGATTTTGTGCCACCATCACAAATAGGCAAGTAACATTAATCAAAAGGCAAATTAAGGCTAAATCAAACAAATCATGAAGGGGTCAAGAGCCACCATCAATTAATAGCAAAGACTGAAAGGAAAAGCGCAATAAACAGCCAAACCATAATTAAAGCATCATTAATGAGAACGGATGAACATAGGGCATCAAAATGGCCCGTAATACCAACGGTGTGTGTCAAAATTGTGAGGGAGAGGCAAACTAAGGGTAAATCAAAAAAATCATGAAGGGGTCAAGAGGAAACCGTTAATTAATAACAAATACTGAAAAGTGTGTGTGAAATTTGTGAGGGAGAGGCCTGTTTGTGAGAGGGAAAAAAAGGTTACTTTATTAAGGCTGTGAGGGGAATCAAACAAATACCACACCCAAAACATATGAATGGGTATGTACATTTTTTAGCAACATGGAACATAGTAGGCTCAGACAGGACGCCCTTCAAGTAAAACTGGACACACACAACATGGCTGCATCCTCAAAAGGTTGCCCCGCCAAGGTCTGTGGAGTCTCGGGTTTAACCTGGGCTGTTCAAGGTCATCACAACCTAGAGAATCGCAACCAACAATGAAAAATGTCATCATACCTTGTAAATATTAAACTTTTACATTTACCGCATCAAAGCAACAAGTCTTTGAATTATTTGATGGGAAGACGTACGTCAGTACGGCTGAGATGGATTCTCTGTAGCCACTACAGAACTAAACAAACGGAACCAAGAAAGGGCAAATTAAATGGAAACAAATTTGTAGTATAAAATTTATAAAATGAATAAGGGGCAAGGGTATTTTGTAGCTCCACCAGAAACACACAATTAACATTAATCAAAAGGCAAATTAATGGGAAATCAAACAAATCATGAAAATGTGAAGGGCCAACCGTTAATTAATAGCGAAGGCTGTAGGGGCAAGCTTAATAAACAGCCAAACCACAACTAAAGCACCATTAATGACAAAGGAGGAACGGAGGCATGATAACATAGCTAAAACCCCACACCGAAGCGTTAATAAGACATCTAATATTCGATTGACCCATTTCCTCATCCACTTACAGACCTGTGATACATAAAAAAACGCATGGCAGGCGACTAAGTGTTGGCTAAGAGTTGAAGGCGTCCTGCCGACGATTCAAGTGATCCACCTGCTATGGCTGCAAACCCAATGTCGCGATGCCACGCCAAAAATCAGGTCGACAACATCTATCATGATCGCCAACTAACAACAGTCAGAAACTGGAAAACAGACGTCCAAAACAATTTCTTCATCGATGTCAGTTTAGATTTAAGGGTATCCGACCCGACATGGCTGCACACACTACTCTGTGATGCCTCGCCAAGATACGGGTCGATTTGACCCTTTATAACATCGGACAAAAAGGTATTCAGCAACACACAAATCACTGGCACAACATATTTCCATTAGGCGCATATAGCCACTACCATATTTAAGCAGGAAGTCACAAAGATGGTGCATAAACGCGGTGTATGTGGCCATGAAAGAAACATCAACCGCATGTATAAAAGTGACATCGGCCCGCCATGGCTGCAAAGACATTTGCGTGTTGCCCACCAGGCAAACACGATATCATGCTGCCTCGCCAAGATATGGGCCAACTTCTACAATAATGATCCAACAAACGATTGTACCTATGAAATCAAACAATGAGGAACAACATGTCATAATTCAAGAATTTGTTGATCATGACCATCATCATTAAACTGACCGGGAAAATTTGCAAAGGCAAGTGGCATTCAATGCTCACGACATCACACTATAAGGATAATCAAAGGACAACATAAGGAATAGAAATGCATAATGCAAGAGCATGTGATTTAACTTATATAACAAAAGGTGAACATCAGTTAAGCAATGAGTAGACATCTTATCCGCAAACAAATACCCAGACACTTTAAATATGTTAATCGAGCAGCCTATGAGGTTATCCAAGTAAACTTATTTTGGGGTCACGGCTAGAGGGTGTTCCACATAGGGGGGGTTGTTGCTGCATTCAATACAACGATTGAGCATAAAAACAGTAATAGGCCAGGGAAAAAAGTATACATGCAATAGAAACATGAGTTACGCAGCGTGGAGTGGTCAGAGTTAAGGGTTGGAACCACAGTAGATGCTGCTCCCAAGATATCATCCCATAGGTGTGGCTGCGGGAGCAGCGCAAGCCCATTCTTGGCAATATAATGGCCCGAGACAGCTGCATTAGCAAGCAAGGAAAATTAAAGAACAACAAAACATGAGAAACAATCTAGAGTCAAATAATGGGTGGTAAAACACAACTATTATTTTAGGGTTTCAACCGGCGGCCACACGGTCTGTTGAGCCTACCCTTATGGGTTAGGCGGGATGTCGGCAGCCACACACGACACATACATTTAGGGGTGAACACGTTGAAGAAGACGTACCATCCATGTCTATCATCACCGAATAACACAAACCAAAAGGAAGGGCCGTTAAACCATGGAGAGTGTCACGTAAAGTCTAAGTCGATAGCAACTACGGGGTAATTAATCTAACTGTGTAACAACCACGGGGTTCATACACAAACTGATTATCTATTGGTATTCTTTAACATATAGAACAAATGTCTCACGCAGCATAAATAGAGGAATAAACATAAGGATCACCAAATGGGTCACAACAGCCTCCGAAGCAAATATAAAAGTAACATACAAAAGCCCAGGCCTATTTATCACTACTAATTTACAACCAAAAGAACCAACATATGTAGTGGGCACAAACAAAACAGCCGCCTAAACAAAGGGGATCCAATGGGTAACCAGAGCTTGAGTATCCAACATAATAAACCCACACGCAAAACCTAAACAAAAGGATATTTTGCAGCACAATAATAGAAACAAATTAGAGGGGATCCAATACCTAACCACAAGCTACCCATCCAACATACCACAAACGCATGTGACCATGGAAATGCATTTTTAGGCAGATGAGCAGAAAAGCGGCCAAGATGAGCAACCACTATAAAAAAAACTAAGAAACACACAAATAATGCAACCCTAGTTAGTTTAGCCGGTGGTGGTGCTTTATATATGGCTGCCATGGCAAAAGAACGAACGACCAACATCGTTACACCAGTATGTAATCAACGGCGGGATTCTCTGTAGCCACTACAGAACCAAATAAACGCAGTCAAGGAAAGGGAAAATTACTCTATTAATAAAGAAAGGCAAACCAATGGCAAAGGGCAAAGGGATTTTGTGCCACCGCCACAAACAGACAATTAACATTGGCATCACCGGTATAAGAGACTCACGACCTTTAATCAAAATGTGCCAAATTCTTACCGGCCATCTGTCATTTATGATCGCAACTTTTCAAAAGAAATAATATTGTTTCCTTCCTTTTTTTTAGGCTAAGACCTAACATTGTGGGACCACATAGGGCACCCGCCATGGCTTCAACCATAACCTTAGCGCGGCTACTAAGCGAACATAAACTGGATAAAGGGTCATAACCCGACATGGCTGCAACCTCAAAATCCCCCTGCCAATATCCATGTTCTCTTACCTTTATCTGCGCCTGTTTAAACTCATCACGACCTGAGATAATTATAGGAACATACCATCAATCAGTTAATGAAACATATATAAAATGCAAGTGTACTCTTTCTGTATACGGAAGACGGCAAGGCAAATATGAGCCGACATTTTCCGATTTCTTAGGTTGAACATTAATGCCAGAAACCATTTTTGCCTTCTGAGTAGGCTCAAACAGACCCACGATCGACTGGAAAAGTCTTACCCACCATGGTTGCATTTGTAGTGAGTTGCGCTGCCAAGATACGGGCTTATGGATAAACTATAGACAATTTGCCTTGCAATGTGCGAATAACCTCCGCCCTCGACTTTAAAATTGGCTCAGATTAACTCATAGCTTGGCCGCGCTGGTGGAGGTTGTCGAGTCGACCGATTTACACACTCGACCATCCTTCCACGTTATGCAACAAGAATCGAAACCCTCCATGGCTACAAGCATGTAAGTGTGCTGCCATGCCAAGGCACAGTTTGATTTCAAGTGCGAAATAGCAACAAAAATCTTTTTATATGTTGAAGTTCACAACGGCTAAAGTGCGACATAACAAATATATGAAGCACCGATTCCACAAACGTGTTTCAGCCATTACAAAAAAACCCCTCTTTCTCTTTTATGCCAGCAGCCACCGTTTTTTCCCAACCAATAAGCCTAGCACCATCGTCACCCAACCGACAATGAAGAGCGCGGTGACATCAAAGTAACATAAGGTGACAATTAATCTATTAATAATAGTTCTAACATAAGGCGTAACTTAAACACAAACAACATAGCGATTAAATCAAAAGGGAAAAGATATACCTCTGTCGAGAGTAAAAATCAAAGGCCAACGATCGTGGTAATCAAGAACCAAGGCCACAACAATCACGGCAGCCACGCAACCTAACGTCACCAACAAATCACCAACGCCACGAACCATTAACAGCAACATTGAACCAACAGGACACTGTAGACAACCCACACATAATTGAAATCGATAACATTTTGAAGATCCACCCACGAAGATGGAATCAACGGCGCACACCGTGTTACATCAAACGCATCTGCTCAATGACCAACAATTTTTAGATCAAAATTTTTAGATCCACATCAAACACAGATCCACCAATAATTTTTTAGGTGAGAGAGAGTGAGTGCATAGACAATAATGAAGCAAGCCAATATATGAAGGGGCGTTTTACCAAAACCTATCAATTAATGACGAAGGGGGCAAAGGCCAATTTACCAAACAGTGCCAAAGGCCAAGCTCTCAATTAATGCTTAATGCGCCATTAATGAGAACGAAGGAACGAAGGTTGTGGATAACGGAACGGGGAGCCAACGGTGTGTGGGTTGTGTGTGTAAATATTGTGAGGGAAGCGAGAGTTTGTGAGGGAAACAAAATAAGATACTTCATTAAGGGTGTGAGGAAAATCATTGTTTCTAAGAAACCGTTACTCCCCTTTATTAATATAACTAGAATTTTTGGCCTGCGCTTCGCTGTGGCGAAGGGCGAGCGCTCTTGGCAAGGATTTTAGTGTGTTTTCATACCGGCGTTGTTGTTTGTGAAGGAAATTTAGGCGGTGTTTGCGGCCTAAAAATTTGGTCATTAGAATTCGATGCGATGTGTTGCTATCTTTTTTTACGCGCGTGGTCAAACAACAAAAAAACCGGACGAGATCATCTTTGATACTTATTTAAATACGGAAACAAAATTGCTACATAATCAAAAAAAGTATGAACAAAATTTAAACATGAAAACATTTATCAACTGAGCTAGAATGAAGATAGTATCCAATTACCAAACACAAACTTAGAATCTGAGAGGCTTAAAAATATTATAATTTCATAATGGTAAGGATAAAATGAAGCTTCAACCTAACATAACACATAAAGGGGTCAAACTCAGTGTATTTCGATGACTTCTTGCAACAATGAGGTTAAGGAATCCACATATGCAAGAAAATGCTTCTGCCATTCGAACATTTTATCGCATCTCTGACATAACTGGTTTCACAATTAAGTTATAAGCACATTAAGAAGATCCCAGTTTCAGCAAGTTTGTGGGTACTGTTTTAAGAGCTCACCGTTCTTTGGCGCTGAAGAAAAATGGCTACTATATTTTGAATTATCTCTTTTAGATCAAACGGTGGGTGGACGTGGGAGAATGGGTTGTGTGTGGCCGAGTTACTTCCACATAAATAGTAACTTACTCGCACCTTTTATTTTTTATTGGTCGGTCTCACACACACTGGCATAGATTCAGTGGGACGGTTGTGAATAAAAAACCTATTTACACGATGTTTGTGTTTGCAGCGAACACGGGTTCTGAATTTAGTCACTGGCGATGAAGATATTGTTTCATACGTGTTTTCGCCAGTTTCCAACTGTAGTTAGTTGGCCGATGATGATGGCTTTCAGCGACCTGATTTTCGGCGTGGCATCACGACGTCGTGTTTGCAGCCATATCAGGTCGTTGGCTTAAATTGCTGGTACTACACGTTCAACTCTGAGCCATTACATTGTAACATTAGGGGTTTCGTGTTCCCAAATGTATGGATACCCTTCGAGGGAAGCAGGGGGAATTTTGCGGTCTTTAGTCTGTTCAGAGCAGGCTAAACATCTCAAACTACCCCCTGCTTACCTCGAAGGGTATCCATACATTTGGGAACATGGATGTGCTTCACCATTGCGCGGTCCTCCACGGAGAGAATATGGATGTAAACGAAGAAGCCTCATTGTAGAAGGGGTATGGGGCAGTGAGCGAGACCAAAATCATGCTACTCTTTTAGTTCGTAATGATCCTATGAATTCTAGGTAACCGTTCTCTTTAGCAACTTGTGTCATGGGTTTGTTTTGGTTATTTTCATAATTGATCTGTTTTATTTGTCTTTAATTTGTTTTATTTTTCTTTCTGTAGATGAAGTAATCTAAGACTACGATGGAGAAATAATAAAGTACAGATTTAAGTGACGGTGAGTTTTTTATGTGGTTTTCTTTTTGATTGTTTTGCTGGCTTTTATTTTTATTTTTTTGTGCTTTGGATATATTGAGACACTTTAGCGAACTAGCAATTTAGGAAACTATGTTACATGTTTCCATTCCGAAAGTGTGTTACATATTTCCCACTATTGTTACTTTCGTAATTACTGGAAACTGTTTTTCGACCCGTTATATCTTCAGGGAAGTTTAGCTTTTTAAATGTTTGACCTGTTTTCTTCACACCTACAGTTAACTTTCTTTGAACAACATCCTAAGGTTTATAAGCTTCTTAATCGTTTTATTTCACAAAAATAGCTCATTATTTTTAACACTTTTTGAAATCATATACTTTTGTATAATTTATAAATTATTTTGTAAAAAGATAGATAAGAACATTCTTGAAGGTCAACCCGCTCCATCTGACTTGAATTTGTTACACAACTATCTGACCCTCTCATTTTGTTGGATCAATCCTTTCTACATAGTTTAGTGGACATAATCTGATCTTTTTTGTTTGGAAAACAGAACCATAAAGTAATGCTGAAAAAAGCTTGATAAAAAAATGGTTCAGAGTGGTTTTTAATTTTACCAAACTGAGAACCATGCCAAACACAACTGGTTGTGTTTAATTTTATAGCTCCCGACCAAAATCTGTGCAACCCTGCGTATTTATTTTACCATTTGTTTTGTACCAAAGCTATTTGCAGCAGAAGGAAGGCAAGGCTCAAGTGTAAAGTTGAGATTTATAGGGAATTATGAAAATAATGCACGCCAGCTAAACTTGATGAACGATCGTAAACGTATTATGGAGGTAAGTGTCTCAATATATAGTTTCGGAATGGAAACATGTAACATAGTTTCCTAAATTGCTAGTTCGCTAAAATAATTTAGGAACGATCGTAGTATTAAATTATATGTCTTATGTCAACACTGCCTTACGGAAATTAAAATTTCTATTTCATTGTTACAAATTCTCCTCTTCAGTCGGTTTATAACTCCACATTTGTCTTTTTGATTATTTTTGTCAGGTGCTGATTTTTGGGACTAAAGAAAACATGTGTTTCCAACATGCTGGCTGAGTGGTCTATTATCTATTTGGTTGATGCAATTCTTAGGGCCAATAGAGGCTGTCATTTCAGGAGTAGTCAACGCCGTAGAGCGCGGGCAAAAGCCTTAGTAATGTGTTATAGAGGAGAATCACGGTGCCTATGTGTTTGTGATTCTCCTCTATAATATAATATAAAGGTTAATGAATAAAATAAAATGATAAAAAAAATATAAAATGTAAAATCTGACAATTTAAAGTTATAAAAAAAATCTTGTGACATAAAAATATCATCAAAACCGTGGCCATAATAAATTGAATGATAGCTAGATATTTCTTCAACAGCAACTTTTCCATGTGATGTAAACGTGGCCAACGACGACCCAATAAAAAAACAAAATAATTCTTCTTTCATTACGCCCCTCCAAAAGAACCAAAACAAACACAAACAAGCATATTCTTCTTCTTCTTCATCTTGTGTTTATAAAAAAAATAATTAATTAGGGTTAGAAGAAGTAAGTGATGGATATGAATATATCCGATGAGTTTTTAGGAACAGTAGCACCGTTAATAGTATACTGGATATATTCAGGTTTTTACGTCTTGTTTGGATCATTTGATAAATATCGATTACATACCAAACAAGACGAAGACGACAAAAACCTTGTTTCTAAATCAACTGTCGTCAAAGGTGTCCTTCTTCAACAATTTGTTCAGGCTATCGTTGCCATCATTCTTTTCACTGTACGTTTTTTTTCTATAGTTTATGTATAGTAATTTGGATGATTTATCAGTTAGCGAGCTATGTAACGCCTTTTAGTCGTGTAATGGCGAGTTTATTAGTTTAGATTTTACTGTGTAATGTAACAGTATGATAGGTGTTCGTTATATATGTGAATGGTTTATGAGCTGACTAGCGCCTTTTAATCGCGTAATTGTGTGGCGAGGACTTTGAAATGTTTATATAGGTGTTGATCGGAGTAAGGCATAAGTGTCGTTACGTCATGTATGTAGTGATTTGAATGATACTGTTATTTGTATGTTAATTTGTTTAATTAGAAGTGATAACTGAATTGCGGTTTTTCTGATTGTTTAGGTTGTTGTTTGATTAGTTTAAATGGTAGTTAGCTCTATGGTATATGATATGAGATTTATGCGTTAACGAGCTATGTGTGTGTGTAAGTTTGAGCATGGTATATAAATTTGATAGATGTTTGTGTTGATTCAGTATATAACTGATTTCAGTCGCTGAACTATGTGAGTTGAGTTTATAATGTTAGATATGAATTACGGAAGTGTTAATGGGAATAAGTGTCTCAGTGTTGGCTCTTCTATGAAGTGTCGTATCAGGTGCTCGGTTTCTGTTAGGCTGCTGACTACTTCCTTCGTTTATAAATGTGTAATGACATCTTTTCTGAGAATGAAGAAAATTCTTGTCGTTTGGGTAGAGTTTAATGATATATTAGTTAACATATTCGATATGATTCATCAAAGTGTTATTGGGAGAAACTGAGCTTGTCTAGGATCTTTTGAGCGTGTCTAGGATCTTTTGAGCGTGTCTAGGTTCTTTTGTGCTACGCCATTATTAGGGGATTGGTTTCTGTTTGGTATTTGAAATTGGGTAGATAATTACTTACATGCTTGAAAAACATTTCACAAGTGCTATTTTAGGAAGAATGAAACGAATCTCATCCTTTGGATACAGCTTGATAGACAAGTTAGGAAAAATCAACAGACTTGGTAAGCTGATTGTAATTTAGTCATGAAAAAGTAATGGCACGAGAAAACAGTTGATAGAAAAATTGCGAATGCCCAAATGTATGAGAATGTGTAAAGTGATTTAAAGAAAAGTGTTCAACTTCATTTTAGCTTGCATACAGATGTTCATAAAGTCTGGATCATAGGTCCAATCCAGCTTGGTGAAAGTTGATTAAAGACTGATTTCTTTCCAATCTGGATTAATGAACACCGGTCTACGTAACAACACCATTTTTAAAAGTCGATCATATTCTTGATTCTGATATATGATGTGTTGTGTGTCAAATTGTCTATGACTAATCTATGTGTGACAATAAGACAATCATTACATTCTATTAAACCTATCCATGTGCATTAATCACTATATATAACCAAAGATATTCAATTGTTTGGAACTTTTGGTAGATGTTTCTGTTAACGAGGCACTTTTAGTCCATAGAGTAAATTCTATTCTAATGAGGTAATTTTTTAGATAATCTTTGTACAAGCTTCATTAGGTCTTTAAAAATTTGAGAGTTCAAATAGTATAAAACGTATGACGTGTTATCGTGCAGTCATGCAGACATTTGGAGTATCAGGATAAATGTTTTTGTAACCTATTTAGGATGTGTCTATGTCACCCTAAAAGGGAATTTGAGATTGACGTTTCCTTTGTTTTCTGTAAAAGCTACAATTTCACCACCTGATTGTTTCATAATATAACACGGAGTACTATTTTAGCTGTTTCCTAAACTAAGGTAAACGAGCGACAAGAATTTAAGTTTTGTGAGTGTTTGATATAAATGTTATCGGAAAAAATAGAGAAAACACACTTTTATCGTGCAGTCATGCAGACATTTGGGGTATCAGGATAAATGTTTTTGTAACCTATTTAGGATGTGTCTATGTCACCCTGAAAGGGAATTTGAGATTGACGTTTCCTTTGTTTTCTGTAAAAGCTACAATTTCACCACCTGATTGTTTCATAATATAACACGGGGTACTATTTTAGCTGTTTCCTAAACTAAGGTAAACGAGCGACAAGAATTTAAGTTTTGTGAGTGTTTGATATAAATGTTATCGGAAAAAATAGAGAAAACACACTTTTATCGTGCAGTCATGCAGACATTTGGAGTATCAGGATAAATGTTTTTGTAACCTATTTAGGATGTGTCTATGTCACCCTGAAAGGGAATTTGAGATTGACGTTTCCTTTGTTTTCTGTAAAAGCTACAATTTCACCACCTGATTGTTTCATAATATAACACGGGGTACTATTTAGCTGTTTCCTAAACTAAGGTAAACGAGCGACAAGAATTTAAGTTTTGTGAGTGTTTGATATAAATGTTATCGGAAAAAATAGAGAAAATGTAGAAGTGATAAGGTCTTTTTAATGCAAGCTTTGATTTATATTTTCACCAAATGTGCAATGATGGAATGATTCATACCAAATAAAGATAGAAGGAATCGGCTCTTATCATAAACAGGCCTAAAAGTTATAACTTGAGGATGCGTCATGTGAATTGATAATGGGACTTTTTCACTTCAAATTTGGATCGATCACGGGAATATATATCAGAACAAATCACAGATTTTTGGTTATTTGAACTAGCTTGATTAGTAATGTAGATATGTCCGTGTCTCTTGTTAAGGTAATGCGCTAGTCAGGAAATTAATTGATAAAATGGTAGCTTTAAGTTTCATCCATGGTTTCTTATTGTTCGAGATTACATTGAAAATTCAGATTAGAAATTGTATAATGTAGAGGCCTTCATTTCCATTGGTTTAAGATCCTTACAAGTTACAATCATTAATCCTTTTACATGCTTCATGTGAACATTGTGTCATTTACTGTCTAGTGAAGGGAATCCTTGATAGTCAGTTTAGGAAGTGTTTACATATGTTCTCTTGCAATTTCAGCTGTTGTCCTATCATTCATTAATTACTTTCTGTACTGATATTGTTATTCAGGTTACTGGAAGTGATGACACAGCTGCTGACATCACCAAAAAGCTTTCTCTCTTCGATCTTGGTAGACAATTTTTTACAGCTATGGTCGTCTTAGACACATGGCAATACTTCATGCATCGATACATGCATCAAAACAAATTCCTCTACCGCCATATCCACTCTCAACATCATCGTCTGATCGTCCCATACGCATTTGGAGCGTTATACAATCATCCAATTGAAGGCCTTCTATTGGACACAATCGGTGGGGCCCTCGCGTTTCTCTTATCAGGCATGTCCCCTCGAGCCTCCATCTTCTTTTTCTCTTTTGCTACAATCAAAACAGTTGATGATCATTGTGGTTTATGGCTTCCTGGTAACCTTTTCCATATATTTTTTCGGAATAATTCTGCATATCATGATGTACATCATCAGCTTTATGGTACCAAATATAACTACTCGCAACCGTTCTTTGTTGTTTGGGATAAAATTCTTGGGACTTATATGCCTTATTCGCTTGAAAAAAGAGAAGGTGGCGGTTTTGAAGTAAGACCCGTTAAAGCTGTGAAAGATGATTGAGTGCATAAAGTTGTTTGGTTTCTAGGGTTAGAGTATATGTACCATTATGTTGGTATACTTCCTTTAAACGTCAAAGTATATTCTGAGCATTATAAATGTCCAATATTATATAGTGTGTTTACAAATAATTAATTTTCTTATTTGAGGTCATGTAATTTAACTTAAACTGGTGTTTGTAACATGTTTTGGCATTACAATTTTTGGATTTATTTTCATTTTTCTTTGATTTTGTGCAGTATTCCGTTTTTGTTTATGTTTGTAGCCTTATCTATCTACTATAGCTAAAGGAAGTTATCTGAACCCTTGTACTGGTCTTCTATTGCCAGTTTAGGTCATTATTGTGAATCAGTGGAATGATTGTTTTTAGTCCATTTGTGGAAATATGAATCCAAAAAACAAAATTCACTGTACTTGGCATCTATATCTGTAATTTCAGAGTATTGTTATATTCCTTATGTTGTCCTCCTATGACAAAATTAAGTCACGCGTTGATCAATAATTCTGCTTATCTGCATCTTTGGTTTTGCTAATTGTCATAATTATAATGTTAAGGTGTAATTAAGAACAGAGTCGGGGAGGAATCATTATTTATCTTTCACGACCTATTGATAGTTTGCAGTCAATGACTAGATACGGTTGTATGGGGTTGATATGATTTACACAAAACGAACATTTTTTTGACAAAAACCTATTTGTTGAATAATGGAATGTTTTTCTTGTGGGATCATTGTTTATGAGTTTTGCCAATTATTACCACATATTTGAGCTGTCAAACTTGTCTCATGAGTGAGCTGCATGTCAGAGAACCCATACCTTTTCTATGCTTCTAACCCCAAATGTTTCTGCAGACAACTCAGCTAAGATAAAGTATTGCTAATTACCTAAAGTTTTAAGGTTATCGTTTATATATAGTTATTGAAGTTGAAAAAAATTAATTTGTTAATAGACTTCCTCAGATCTTCGCGTGCTAAGAATACGATGGTTGTATTGCCTTTTACATTAGATTTTCTAAAAGTTCTATCTAAAGCTGAATCACGTGTTAAAACTGTGGAAGCAAAGAATTTGTGAATGGAGATTCTTGGATGACTAGGCTAGATGCATCTCATTCTACATCTGTACTATTCTAGTTTCACTCTTAGAAACTGTCCTTTTCTGCATTAAAACGAGAATTTCTCTTAAAATTACTATTCTGGTGATTACAACACAAGACAATTACTAACTATATTCATTGTAATTTGGCAATTTGCTGATTTCCTAATTAATACAATTCACCATTTGGAGAAAAGAACACAAGAAAATGACGGGGCAGTTGGTATTTAGGTTCAGGTCCTCAATTTTGATTTTAAAAAGTTATTTGGATCTTGATTGCTTATGCTGCTAGTACTTCAATCCTCATTATAGGGTTGCATTCAGCTTTATGAGCATTAGATCAGATGCCTCCATTAACTAGGAATTTTATAAGATCATTATAGATGATTATTACAGTTCAGTTCTAAGTTGTTTGGGCGAATCAATCATTTTCTTGATGGTTCATGCATGATATCTATAATCTACCATGAATCTTTGATTAAGATATTCAACTACTCATTCGTAAGGCATACCTTTCTTCACAAACAAATTTATAAAATCATTTTAGGTGTAACATTGATTATTAGAATAAAAGTTCCAAATCATTGGCTGAACCAGTCAGTTTCATGATGGTTCGTGTGTGGTTTATAAATTTCATACATCTGTGATTAAGATATTCAGCTAAGTTTTTAGAGGGTACCATTATGAAGGGATAGCTTTCCGTCATTAAATTTAATACCACAAAATGTGTCTGTTAGAAAACTCTTGCATTCCCTAAATTCCTGGTATGATCTCGACCTCTTTCTGAATGTGACCTATAATCAAGGGCATGTTGGCCTGTGGGCTGTCGTAGTGTTGGTCCCCATTTTTATTGAATAAGCTGTGCCCGTTTTTAGTATTTTTACACACAAATAAAGTAGGTAAGGTATTAATACACTTGAAAGCAGACGTTGCTCTTAGATAACCAAGCATTTAGTTACAAAGGTGATAGCTTTAAGAGTAGAATCTAGTGGCAGCTGAAAATGAAACACTGAATGTTACTTTAGTTGACTTGTGCGGTTGTGCCACTTGTTTTTCGGGATTTCTACTACTGCCGCTGCATGTATAGTAAGTGGTGTGAAGTATTCACTGAATGGAACCTGGGAATAAACGTCCGTTTTGGCTTCGGAGTGAGTCGGGCCCCATACCTATTAGTTTGGCGTCGGCTTGGATTTTCGCTACTGGTGTTGCTGTATCCAGCCTTCGGCACCATTCTTGCCTGGTTGGGCCCACAAGAACTGCACCTTTTTCTTGTTCATCACCTGAAACTCTCACCGCTTTAAGACTTTTACACCCTGAAAGGATTCCGGAACTGGAACCTACTTTGGCAGTTCGAGATACTCTCAAATCCTCGGGATTCGAGATATCAGCCACGCCGGCAGTAACGACACTCCAGTCAACACTTGCCTCACTTGGGGCATATCCATGCACATTACTTAATCTTCCATCATTACTATCCATGGCTTGCTTTGTAAGAAAAGAGTTATTATCGTGAGTCGAGAAGCTTTCCAATTCAAATAAATCGGAACTAGCGTCACTACCCGTATCATTTTGTCCTCCGTTTCTAGAAACATCCAGAACTTCAGCTCTCGGAGTCACTCCATCCCAGTTCAACATGGTTATTTTCCTATCGAGGCTAAGCGACTTCTTCCCCTTTTCCCCTTCTTGTTTAACTTCTGGTAGCAGCTCTGGATTCAACACGGGGAATGAGAAACAATCATCTTTTTTCATATTAACATCCCCATCAACCCATCTGCTAGATAATGCCTTCCTGTTGTTAACCGAATCACCACCTTTAAAAGGCACTTTCTTATGTGTGACCTTGACCGAATCTTTGTCATTACAGTTGCATCCCAGACTTGCTAGCAAGCTCTTGACACTCTTTTTCTTTCTATGATCACTACCATTACCAGTACCATTACCGTTACCGTTACTAACCAATAACCCTTTTCTACTATTGTAACTCGATTCAGAGCGAACACTTGGGGCTCTATTTGGTTTAGGTAGAGGGGCCGGTTCTTCATTTTTTTCTTGTGGTTTGTTTAAACTATAATGCGCGCCGGGTGTCCTTAGAAGTTCTTCACGTTTTTCTTGTGGTTGGTTTAAATGATAATGAGCACGGGGTGTCCTTAGATGTTCTTCATCTATTACTCCTTTGAAGTACTTTTCGGCTCCAAAAATCCCGAGTTCTTCATCTGCAAACTTCTTTTTCGTGCTGCTTTGAGGGTGTGCGAGTTTGAGCATGAAACTATCTTCGGTAGTGTGCGCATTTACGTATGAGAATGAAGTAGCTCTTTTCTCTGAGGCAATCATAATGTGTTGAAGAAAATGAAGAGTTTTTAGTATGGAAAGGCTAGCTTTGAGTAAGACGGAGTGATAGGGATGAAGTGCATATAAATAGAGTGTTTTCAATAGGATGGGGGCTGGGTCAAGAAAATTGATTGTGATTGTAAATAAAGGCTATTTATTGTGTGGTTTAGGACTTGCAACTAGTCGAGTTGCACTTGCACACGTATTCTACAGGTACACGTGAGTTTTAAGTATTCAGTACAGCAATGTTATAACGGTATTTACACATGTTCATGCATGTCTGTAGCTAAACCCTTGGTTTCGTCCCTGCACATCAACATGACCAAACTAACATATTGCGACTACATGATTATGTGCTAAAATAAAAAGTTCAATACATGTCTAGACTTGGCAAATGTAAGGTGTGATACACATGTTATGCGTGTTTAGATCATACCGTGCGCTGTCTGAAGTAGTGGTCGTCCTCATCATTCGTGGAGAAGTCTATGGATTTTACGATAAAACGACATAACATGAAAAAAATGTCAGGAGAGGGCAGGAAGAGAAAGTGATGTGTGGCTGATGGACATGAGTTGTAGCCAATTGACATTCACAGATACATGCTTTATTATCATCAGGGATGGAACAGGTTTTCGTGGGTGCCCGGAAATCTTTTTTCGATATATCGTTAAGTAAGAAAAATATCGATTTTTCTTAAATGTATGTTAAATGCACCCGTTTCATCAAAATATATCTTTACTAATACTGTTTAAATTTTTTTTCACCCGATGATGTTATTTAGTCGTGCTTCCGTTCTTGATTATCATTAGAGATGCGTGTTTAAAATATCTTGAAAGTGATGGTGATAATATCTTATTAGGTTAGCTTAATACGATTCTAAATTAAAGCATACTTAAGGTGCTTCTATAATATCTAATTAGGATTAAGGTTGGCTTAGTATAAGTCTAAGGTGGTGTTTGTTAATGACTTAAAAGTCTTAATTGAAAAATTAGTAAATAAATTAAGTTATTAGAAACTTGTTTGTTTTGTGCTTAAAATTAATAAGTCACTTTCTAGTTTAAGCCACAATGGGGAGAGTCTCTATATTAAGTCCATGACTTAATTAATAATTTTACATGTTTACCCTTCCACTTCTTCTCTTATAAACTAACATAACTTCTTTTAAAGGTATAAAAGTAATTTTCTTTTATTCAGACATTTTATTCAGCACTCAAAACAAACAATCATATATTCATTTATAAACAGACAGTATATATCTAGACAGACACTTTTATTTAACTGTATTTACTTAAAAAATTAAACAAACAAGCCCTAAGCGTACTGAGTCATTCTAGATATTTAGTAGTAGTAGCAAAAAAGACGAAGAAAAGGAAAATATGGGTTGGCGAAGAAGTAGGAAATGAACCAAATTTGATAAGGAGGAGGGGCCATATGTCGTATAGGTAGGGAGCTAAACTCAGAGGATGAGATAGTTACAAAGCCGATTCCATGTGCTTTGTCCACTTACTTTTATGTGCCACTTTTCTTCACGAACTATAGTAGTAATAGAATTTCAGACTTGTGTTTAATGAATGTTTAATGTGCGACCAAAGGTTTATTCTGAAGCAATTTAAAAAAAAAAAAAATATTTGACACCATATTTTGAGCCTCAACCACTACTTTTGAAAATATAATGTCAAAAAGTTTCTAGTGTCAAAATCTATTTTTACTTACATGACACCTATTTTTTTTCACGAGAGACTGGGGCCCACCATTCAGTGCTCTTAGAGCATTAGGTAAGGTGTCGTGCCGTTGGGTGGCGACGTGAGAGAATTGATGTAATTTTAGCGTTTTTAATCTATATCATAATAATATGTAAGAAAATAGGGTTAGTGTGTGTGGTGATCTGGACGGACATCTTATTTGAATCGTCTTTAGTTTACTTTCTGTAGAAAGTATTTCGACTCTATCGGTGTTTAAGTTACACGAAATCCTTATTGGGATACTTCTAGAAGAAACACATTAATTCTAGGTATAAGAGATTAAAGCAAAACAAAGAGGAATTGTTATTTTAGTTATATATATAAAAAAAACAATGAATTTGTTCATAAACAAATTCTAAATGACAGTTACATGCAGTTACAAATGGTTACAAGCAGTTGTAATTCTAAAAGTCACAACTCATAGCCAAATGTATGACAGTTACATGCAATTACAAATGATTACAAGCAGTTGTAATTCTAAAAGTCACAACTCATGGCCAAATGTATGACAGTTACATGAAATTACAAATGGTTACAAGCAGTTGTAATTCCAAAAGTCACAACTTATGGCCAAATGTCGTGTGTGTTGGGTTTTGGTGGGGAAAAACGAACATGTGGAGTACCAAATTTCATTCGTTGCCCCTAGACCTCAACGAGGTGCTGCCCCTTCTCGCAAGGACGTAACCCTCTTGACCCATGTATCTTTGTCGTAAGCGAAAACATATTAATTCAACGAATATGCACTTCACACTTCTTTTAACTTGTATCCGATCTAAATATAAAATTTCATTTACGTATTTATTTATTTTTTTTATTTTTTGGTAACCGTAATTTTCGACTTATTGGCCGACTAATCCATGGGGTTTGAGCCCACCGCCACACAGACTCAAACCAGGTAAAGCCCTCCATTTTCAGGAGGTTGGCGTGACCACTTCAAGGTTGTTTGCACCTAGTGGGAATTGAACTTGAGACCTCACACACTTATGTATCATTTTAAATTCTCGATGTATTCTGTTTTTTTTTCGTTTATCATTTTTAATGTTCGAAAAAGTGTTTACGTTTATGTTTTTATTTTTTATTTTTAGTTTACAAATTAAAGTAATTAAGAAGAAAAAAAATGATATAACGTGGCGACGAGTTTCTCACAACCTGTAAGGTTGAAAGGTAGGTTGAATGAATAAATAAATAAACTGAAATGACGTTAACATGACGATGGTGAGTTTTTGTACCACTCCTTTTTAGCCTTATTGTACCAACTTTATTATGCACATGTGAGACTTGCATTAAGAATGTTCCAATCAGTGTATAAAGTAGTTAGAAACAAATTTGAGTGGAATTAGAATAAATTTCGTGGCAAGAAGGATATGCTTAAACCTATTTTATGAACAAGAAACAAGTATGAATTTATGACAATCGTTTTAAATGACCATCAATTTCCTTTAAAGGTGAAAGAATGTCTTTTTAATGAGAAAGAATGATTAAATATGTACATAATAGTATAAATTAGTGAAGTTGATCGTAACATTCAATCTTCTTACAAACTAATAAAATTTCTAACGTAAAGAGATTCTCACGCTACACAGAACTAAGACATTTATTAAATTTGAAAAAGGAAACAATTAAGAAAAAGTGATGTATTTTTACAGTAAGACGGTAAAACAAGCGAAATATTTTTCTTACACAACAACATATTCGCCAAGTTTATATGACACTCTCGTCGACTCATGTTATTGTACCGCCGCCTCGCCTCATGGGCGGAGCCACACAAGGAACAGGAAGCGTGCCGCCCCTGTACTAAGCCTATTAATATATTATATCTTGAATTTCATGTGTTAAAAAAATTTATTCTTATCTTTCACAACTTAAAGCCCAACTTACTTAAATAGTCAAATTTAATATTAGTTAAGTATGTTGATGTTAACTCGAATGAAATTTTGTTTCAGCCTTCTCTCGAGAACCTTTCTAGTTCCCTCCCCTATTGCCACACATGTCGCTAGTTATTTGATTTACACTAAATAAGGTCAAATTAGTTTTTTAATTACTTTTTTGTGTTAGGATTTTTGTTATAATTTGTTATGGTGGGTCCGTAAAGTAGGGTTTTGTTTTAAGTTACGAGGGAACGTGTTTGGCTATGTGATTAAAAGAGGAGTAAAACACGAGAAAGTTGAGAGGACATTGAGGTCAGAGTTGATTTAACCTAATGCACATAATGCTCTAATTATGCCTTGTTGAGAGACGATACTCCATCAAACCTACCTTGTACTAGTCTAAGATTTTATCAGGGTGTCTTAATTGGGTGCAATTGTCGATCAAATGCTAATCATTTCACATATATTATTATTTTTAGAGAGTTAGCAATAACTTGAAAAATCGAAAACGTATTAGTTAGAAACAATGCTTTTTAAGTTTTGAACAATAACTTCACATAAACAAGTTCGCAAAATACAACATAAAAATATGATATCAAATATTTACTAATTTTAGGTCCTAAGTGGCTGCACTGTTCGATTTTTTTATAGCCTTACTTTGTTTCTGGTACTTGTTCTTTGTGTGATGGAGGATCGACTGTCATGATGTCTCAACTCTCCAAAGAAGACCAGGTGGCTCATATTTCCAAATCAATTTTTGTTACAAATTTCCCCGATAATATTAGATCCAAAGATATGTGGAAAGCCTGTGAGAATGATGGGAATGTGGTAGATGTCTTTATACCTAATCGTAACCGTAGGTCTAAAGCCGAGAAACGATTCACATTTGTAAGGTTTATTCGGGTGGAGAATATTGATCAGTTGGTTTGGAATTTGTGTACCATTTGGTTTTATTCGGTTTCATCTTTATGCGAATGTGGTTCAGTTTGAACATGCGAGTAAGTATGTCAAACCTGTGGGTCATTCTAATGTTAAAGCGTATGGTAACTCGGGTTCTTTTGTCTCATCCGTCAAATATTTTCCTCCTTTGAATGTTCCTGCTACTCCAGCTCTCTCTTGTCCGACGTTGGTTCTCGATGAGTCGTGTGTTGTTAGTCGCGATCTCTCTCGGCATGTTATGGGGAAGGCGAAAGACATTAACTGTATTCCTAATTTGCGTAGCCTTTTAACTAAGGAAGGCTTTCCTAAGGTTATGATTTTGTTTCTTGGCGGTTTTTGGGTTCTGCTTGAATTGGACAACGAGTCTTCTAAACGCAGTCTGTTGGACCATGTTGGTATTAATTCATGGTTTCATTCTCTTCAAGATGCTCAACATGATTTTGTTAGTGAAGAACAAGTAGTTTGGGTGAATATTGAAGGTTTTCCTCTTAACGTGTGGTCTCGAGATACTTTTAGGAAAATTGGTAATAAGTGGGGTGAGGTAATGGACATAGAAGACAACTTCGACTCTTCATTTGCTCGTAAACGTTTATGTGTCTTAACTAAAAAATCAGATACTATCTTAAAAAAGTTCAAGGTGGTATTTAAGGGTAAGATGTTTATGGTTAGGGCGAAAGAACTTTTTACTTGGCCCCAAATCTTTTTGGATCCTAAGGAGGTGGCATATACTTCGGATGATGAGTCCGTTCAAGGTGATAAAAAAACATTCAAGAGGGTTGCAATCTAGTGATGTGGAATCAGATGATGTTAGTGCCGTGGATGGTGTCCCCGAGACTGAGTTTGGTAACAATTCTGCTATATCGAAGGTTCCTAGTTCAGAGAAGGGTTCTGAAGACCCTTTATGTATCTATGATCTTCTGAATAAAAAACCTAATGGTGCTGCTAGTTCGTCTTTACCTCACCTCCTGGTTCCACCCCTGATGCCTCAGAGTTACACAAGGAGGAGGGTGTCATGAATGATATTAGCCCCAATGGTTCTTGCTAAGGTAATGAGTAAATCTCAGGAGATTCCCATTACGTCTAATAGAGAACCGGCTCCCTCTAATATAGAGTATGCCCGTAATGGAGGGTCTGTTCTTGAATTTTTGGAGGATATGGTTCGGGTTGGACATTCTATGGGTTTTTATATGGAAGGATGTATTATAAGATATTGAGCACATTATTGGGTTACAAGGAGTCGGTGATGTTCTTAAATGAATATTATTTCACTTAACATTCAAGGTCTTGGTCACAAGACTAAAAAGGAGTGGGTTAACGAGTTGAATTTAAAACAAAAAATTAATTTTTAGCGTTACAAGAGACAAAGTTGGAACGAGTTTCTCATATGGATGTTTAATTCATCTGGGGTAATTCTAACTATGATTATGTTGTTAGCGATTCGATTGGCAGTTCAGGAGGTATTCTTTGTATTTGGTAAGCGTTAGTTATTAAAAAGGAACAGGTTACTGTCTCTGATAACTTTATTGCAATTTATGGGACTTGCTTGCCTTGCAATTCAAAGATCCTTATAATCACTATATATGCACCTCAACAACCTTCTTGTAAACGTGTTTTATGAGATTTTATTTCGACTCTTCTTGGTTGATGGAAAGGTGAGGCTATTGTCATGGGGGATTTTAATGAAGTTCGTTCATCGGATGGAAGACTGGGTTCAATGTTTAATCAGTCTAGTGCAAGAATATTTGATAACTTTATTTTGTCGGCTGGCCTTGTGGATGTCCAGTTGGAAGGGTATGCGTTCACATGGTCGCATCATGCCGCTTCAAAAATGAGCAAGTTGGATCGTTTTCTTGTCTCTAATGGTATTTTTATCTTTATCCTCCCATCACTGCCTTGTGTCTTGATCGTCCGTCAGATCATCGTCCTATTCTTCTTTGTAAAGTTTCTTTGGATTTTGGACCGACCCCTTTTCGGTTCTATCATTCTTGGTTTTAGATGGTGGGGTTCGACGATATGGTTGAGAAGGCTTCGCTTTCCTTCTCGTTTAATGATTGTAACGGGATGATCAGGTTCAAAAAGAAATTGCAAGCTCTTAAGATTATTATTTGGCAGTGGGTGAAGGATAAAAAATTGCTTCATAATTATCATAGGAATTCTTTATCGAGTGACTTGAGAGATATTGATTTAGAGTTGGACCGTGGGAAAGTTTTTGATTCGATTCTTCTTAAGCGTGTGGAGTTGTTGCGTCAATTACAAGAGTTCAAACATATGGAGGCTATAGATTATCTACAAAAGTCTAAATTTAAATGGGCTATAGAAGGTGATGAAAACACGAAATTCTTTCCTGGGATTTTTAATAAAAAGAGACCTCAGTTGGCGATTCGTGGGATCTTTGTTGATGGGAATTGGTGCATTTATCCAAGTACGGTTAAGAATGCTTTTTAAACTCACTTCGAGGCTCGGTTCCAACATGCGAGCTCTACGAATACAGGATCTTGATAGTGCCGTCTCTAGGGAGGAAATTCGTAGGGCGGTTTGGAGTTGTGGTGAGAATAAATCTCCAGGCCCCGACGGATATTCCTTCTAGTTTTTCAGGAAATATTGGAGCTTTGTTGGGGTTGATTTTTGTGTTGTAGTTGAGAACTTCTTTAGTTCTGGTCTATTTCCAAAGGGGAGTAATTCGTCTTTTATTGCCTTGATTCCTAAAGTTACGTACGCTAAGTTCGTGACTGACTTCAGGCCTGTTAGCTTGATTGGGTGCATTTATAAGGTTATCACAAAATTTCTTGCGAACCGTCTAGCTTTGGTTATAGCTGATCTTGTTTCCGATACACAAACGGCTTTTGTTTCTAATCGACAAATTTTAGATGGGCCTTTTCTTCTGAACGGGTTCTTAATTGATGTAAAAGGAGTAGGAAGCTATTTTCTTTAAGGTTGACTTTGCTAAGGCTTACCATTCTATTCGGTGGGATTATCTTTTAGATGTTCTTCATGCTTTTGGTTTCGGTCCGAATTAGTGTAGATGGTTTCAGGGAACATTTAGTTCGGCTATGGCTTCAATCTTGGTTAACGGGAGTCCTATGGTTTGTAACACCCCCAAAGTGGTCATAATGCAGCAGAATAGTACTTGGGGTGTTACTTGGTGGATCGATAGCAAATAGTATACAGAGCATGATCATAAAGTATGATTTAAACATATTACATGAATCAAATATGCAGATTAAATAAATTGTCTGAAAATCAACATTTATTATTGTCCAAAGTAGTAACCCTGCCCCGATGGTAAATATGATGTCTCCTATACGATACTGGAGTCCAAGTGCACATAAACCTGCTTAGTTACCTAAGAAAACATGTAAAGCAACATGTGAGGGTCAACACGAGGTTGGTGAATTCACAGGTTTAATTCAAAAAGTATTGATATGCAAAACACCACGAAGATAGTAGAGCCCCGAGCTACATACTATAGTAGTTCCTATTTCCTGTAATAGAAGCTAGACAACAAGAGCCGTTATTGGTCTCCAGGAGCATACCCAATCCGACAATGTTACAACGTTGGCCTGGTCGAGGCACAGTGAGCACTACTCATGCAGACGGGGATAGTCAATCCCAAATAGATCTATCTATAACATTACGCGTTTCCATAATTAACTATTACAGTCCACGGGCCATAGGCGATCACAATAGGCAGAAATAAGTTGTTGTCTGTAAATGTTTGCATATACAATATGTTGCATGTTTTCTCCCCCAATGTAGTATAAAAGCAGTAAAGTATGGGGCCATGAACTCACCTCAGTAGTAATGAAGTAGAGATGCAGTCACTGAATATACTGGAACAGTAAGATCACAAGGCTAATTACCTAAGTAATTTAAGTGGGTCTCAGTAAATGCACATAGAAAGAATAGTGATGGAAAATGCATGATCACAGATTTATTAAATCGTTTACTGTATTAATTATTCCACTTATAGTAAGTTATCGAACAATGTACTCTTTTAATTTAATAAAGTATATTTAGCTTAATTTTAATTGTAAAAAGTATAATAAACTGAATAAAATGATTTTTATTTAATTAAGACTTATGTAAAAATACAGTGTTTCATAAAAAGTCCTTTAAGTTTTAATTGTTCAATATTAGTCCTCCGTGTTTACACAAGCTAACACTTAACCCTTTATAGTTTATTAACTAAATAAAATATTAATAAAACTTTTGTTAAATTGCACCTAAGTCCTTGCTATAAAATATTTTCGAAAACAGCCCCTAGGGCGTGTAATACTTTCGGAATATGGCAATATATACCCCTAGGGTTTCTTCGTTAAGTTTGATTGCAAGTTTAGTCCTTGTTTGTTAAGTGTAATTTGAAAACCGCCACTAGGGCTCACAACTCTTTTGGACATTGACACAAAACACCCCTAGGGTTAGTTTAGGCTTCGAAAAGTTACACAACAAGTCCTTAGGGCTTGTTTGAGTTTCGGTTATTGGCAAAACAAGTCCTTGTGGTTCGAATTTAATAACAAGTTACAATTTAGACCTTCTAGGGCTTGTTTAGGTTTCGAGGAATGGCAAGAATGGTCCTTGTGGTTTGTTTGTGTCTCAGCTTAAATTCAAACACCCCTTTGACTTACGGGTAATTACCAAACAGCCCTTATACTTTGTAAATGTTACAAAATTAAGTTTTAAAAACATTCGGTTTATACCTTAGAGTTTTAGAACTTGTAAATTGACCTTGTAAATTTTATGACTTTACTTTTTAGGCTTATACTTTCACCATATTACACTTTTGGCACAAAAAGTGACCAAAAGTGGTTTTGAGGCTTAATGGGCTCGACATAAGCCCATTAAGGGTCCGATTAGTTTTGGGCTCATGTGGGCTTACTTTTTGGGCTTATATAAGTTTAAGGAATTTCTATAAATGCCTAACCTATACCAAAATAAGCTAAACATGTTAATGGGCTTATTGGGTTGTTTGTAGGCTCGACTTAAATATAAGCCGCGAGTTTAGGCTTATGTTTTCATGGCTTATGGGCTTAATTTGTAGCTTAATATACTAGGGCATGTTATCTTAAGCTCATTTTAGGATTAAGGCAAAACTTAGGTTTTCTAGTCTTCTAAACACAACTTAGATCTAAGGAGTGATTAACCCTACATTACATAGCTCGAATCTATCATGGTACCACATATATCAAATCAAACTGTAGGTCACATATCTATTTCTAGGGCTTGTCCATCATGTTTCACGTATGAATGTGGCTTATATGATAGTTTTTGTTAGCATACCTAGTTTATACATGGCTTGTTTACCTTTTCATGATTTATAGGAATGTAGGAATGAAGACAAGGTTGTGTTACTTACTTGTAATCTAGGATGATGTTTAGGAATGGAAGTGAGCTAGTAATCTTGAGAATCAACAAGATCTACACGTATGCTAGTATTCCCGTGACCTAGGGCTTCTTTTGTGGCGCGATATCCAAGTCTTGAAGGCTAGAAGTTATTGCTAGTAGTTAATATTGAAGAGACATAGATTTGGTATATTAAATGATGTTTTTGGGATGGTTTTTGGTGCATGATTATATCAACCCGGGAGAGAGATGTGGGTTTGTGGAGGTGAAGAGATACACGGTTTTTGGAGGAGTAAGTGTGTATATATGTATGATGTAAGAAGTGTTGATACAAGGTGTTGATATTGTGTTTGTGGTTCGGGTCTATACACGCAAGAGAGAAGGAGATCAACTATGTATCTTTGCAAATCTAAAATATCCCCTAAGTACTATTCCTAGTACTAAACCATAAATGGATCTGTTGTACATTTGGCTCTTGGTGGTTATGTTGGCCGCGACACATGGGGTCAAATGGGACAATTTGTAGCTAAATAGTGATATGTCTAATTGTCTAAGTTGTACAAGGTTTGGTAAAGGCAATGTGTTACATTCCAAGGTTTCTAGAAGGCTAAGATAGTATAGATGGGTAATTCGGGTAGTAGTAGTGTTTAGGAGAGTTTTGTGTTTGATTTTGGCAACTTATTGAGTTACTAATGATCTAGGTATAATGAGGTAAGTCTTAGTTTAATTCTAGGGTGACTAGGTTATGGTTTATGGTTTATAGTGAAAGTATAGGTAGGGTTTATATAAAGTATATAATTTAGGTAAAATAACGTGTTTGACATTTTTTAAAATGTTTAGAAATAATAAATGTGAAGTTGGAATATAAACTGGTGGCTTTTATGGACTTGTAATATTACGCATAGTGTAATGTAGATAGGTATATATATGTATATATCTATATAAGTGAATTTGAGTACTTGGTAAATTTAGTTAACCGTGATCATGGTTTTAGATATATAAAAATCTAAAATAGTGTAATGTAAATGCTCATGAGTTCCATGTGGCTTAAAAGTCGCCAAAGTGATCAATGGAATACTTGTTTGCTCATAATTATATAAAAATAATATGAAGAGTTCTTGTGATCAAATATCTGAAATGATACTTATGTAAAGCATAATGTAGATGTTAGATAAAAATATCTAATGCAAAGGTGCTAATATATATTAGAATCATGAGGTGACGTGTACAGTGATGTCATCCTAAATATGAAAATCAGGGGTTTTACAGTCCGACCCTGTTATTTTAGCTTTGTCCTCAAATCTTAAGATGACGTCACTGCTAGGTGAAAAAATGTGGGTACTTAGCTCTAAACGAGTCTTCGCGTTCCCAAGTGAACTCAGGACCTCTCCTGGAGTTCCAACGTATCTTAACTAAGGGAATTTGACTACGTTTCAGCTTCTTGACCACTCTCTCTATGACTTCTACTGGTTCTTCTACAAATTGGAGTTTGTCATCAATGTGGACTCCTTCCAATGTCATGGCTAACAGTTCATCCGCGTAGCACTTTTTAGGTTTGATACATGAAAGGTAGAGTGCACCCGACTCAATTGCTGGGGTAACTAATATATGATCTTATTTAAGTTCGTATTTCCCAACTCGTGAAAAATTGAAAGTCTAATTAATATCAAGTTTTTAATTGTTTTTGGTTTTAATAAAGGTTTTTGGTATCTATGTCTATTTCAACAAATCACGTAAAAAGGGTAAAATAGTATAGCTATATAACCGTAAAACAAGTTGCAATTACCATAATTAAAGCACAAAGTACAAGTTTTAAATGCACAAATGTAAAAATGCTCAAAATCTAAAGAATATAAAAGTACAAGGACCAAATATGTAAATTTAGAAAGTAAAAGGGCTAAAAGTGAAAAATGTTACAAACTATATCAACCAATTAACCAATTTTCAAAACTGAAAAACAAACTTGTAACAAACCAAAAGTAAAAGGACTTATCAATGCAAACCCTAAAAAGTTGATTAACAAAAGCTGATTAACAAAACTTGAAAGGTTAAGGACCTATTTGCAATTAAACAAGAATAATAACCAAAAACGGGTAACAAATCTTCAATAAGCTCGTGTGAGCTTATTTCTTGAACAAATCAGCTCTAGTTTTCTGCAAATGACCTAAAATCAAAAGTTAGCTAGGTGTCTCAAAGGAAATAAGCTGAAAATGCCTAGAACTCAAGTTAGCTTATCCAATAAGCCCAAAATAAGCTATAAGCTGAATAAGACTTCCACACTTGGATTTTTTTGACTGAAACTGATTAATCAAGCTACAAGAGGACTGCAAGGTCAAGAAATTTTGAAAATGATTAAGCCAATAAGCTGGAATCTCAAATTAAGCAAAAAGTGCTTATCGTTGACTTTTGTTGACCAACTTTTCCAAAAAGCTGAATTTCTCAAAAGGTCTTAAAACATGTTTGTACATAGGTTTGTGAAAGAAAAATGCTAAGTTTGTGAAGTAGAAACGTGAGAATTAGTTAAGCAGTTGGACTTAATCACAAGGAATTGAGTTTGCTCAACAGCTTATTCATAAGCCAATATCTTGATCAATTCTTGAAACTGTATAGTCTCACTTATCAAATATGAAAGCTTATATGTTAAGCTTGATCTAGAAACAAAATTCAGCTAAAAACGTCCACTAACAAAGAAATGAGAGTAGATTGAAATCTGCTTGTTTTTTTAGGAACACTTGACCCAAAGTTTTTCTATACCATTTGCCTGTTTGACAAAAGTTTTGACCACAAGACTTTGTAAAATGACTTACACTATCCTATTGAGTATGTGTAAGCTCAAAACAACAGGTTTCAAAGGCTGATTCACTAAAACAACTCTTATCCAAACACTAGTTTAAATCTAATATGAAAACTTTTGCAAAGACTTTATGATCAAAAGTTCATGAAAGCATTTGACACATATCAGAACTTGGTTAGTAACTCAAATGAACTGATATAACACCAAAAACCAGCAAGTTTACACTCTAGAACACAAAGTAGCTAACTGATGAATTTTAAGCTGATGAAAAGTCAATTAAGCTAACTAGAACTGATTAGGAACAAAGCAATTGACTAACAACTATCAGATTATAACTATCACACCAGATTAACACTAAATCAAACACAATTCAGCAGATAAGCTAATTATCTAGGAATTAAGCATAACTGAACAATTGAGTGGAACAAAAATGAGAGTTATGATTCCTTTTAGCTTGAAGCCTCCTCTGATGGAGTAGTTAGGCACTGAGCCAACTAATCTCAACAATAACATCAACTATTAACACCATTAACCATCAAATCATCACCATCATCTACAATTCATCACCCCTGCAACATCCTGATCTTTTGGCTATGGAAATGAACTAGAACTATCTGAACTCAACTACAAGCTTCCAAAACACATCAACAAGCTCTATTGATCTAGTTTGATCAATATAACTAAGCAGTAACAGTAAAGTATGAGAATGCAGAATTGAGAAGAAATTTGAGATGAAAAGTGAAAATGAAGGTTTATTAATAGCGAATTGTTTGTTAAAAAGTTGTTACAAGTATAACTAACTACCTCAAGTGGTTTTCATTCACTTGAGGTTAGTTGCTAACTAGAAAATCTAACTGAAATTGAGGGAAAATGATAAGTGTGTGAAATGTCACACACTAAGTACATACTACAAATGAAATACAACTAGGCTATTTCTAGAAGAAGAATAGGAGTTTGTTGGGGATGAGTGACGTGTTGGATCCAATCATTGGCTTCCACGTGTCCTTAATTATCCAATTTAATTTAGCCGTTGAAGAACACAATTGGGGTTTTTCTCTTGAGTAGATTTCAGACTAATTGGATGCTTGGAGTGTATTCCTCTCTCGATTTTAAGCAAGTTTGATGTTTTGATCTTCTTCTAAAACTCATTCTTTCTTGATATTGATTCTGGGCTCGTTTGAATATTGAAGAGACACGTGTTTTGATGTTATTGGTTGAAGATAGTATACACGGATCATTATCTGAAAGGTGATTTTCTATTGGTTGAAACTTTGAGTAGTGGATGCACTGTTTGGATTTGGATATTAATGAGAGGCGGCTGTTAGTGGCCAGTTGGCGCTTATGTGGTGATCCATGTGAAGAAAATGGGCTATTCTCATTGGTCAACATGTAAGTACTCGGATCATAAGCCAAATATCTTTGAGAATTGACAGTTTTGGCCCCTCTTGTTTTCAGCTTATAAACTTGAGCTACAATCTTCACCAATTTTGTCAATTTTGGTCCTTTTAGCTTCAAATTTGTACAATAATGATCCTTGAACTTGTTAAATTGATAGTTGACCATGTTTGACTTTGTTCTTAACTTTCTCATATTTGCACTTTTAGTCCTTCAACTTTGAAAGTTATCAAGAAAGGTCCTTTGACTTTGATTGTCTTCTCACTTTTCATCCTCCTTTTGTCTTTTCTTCATCAATAAAGCTTGAATTCCTTTGTTTGCTCCATAATTGTATCTTTTTACCTACACAAGCACAAACAACAAAACATACCCATAATACTGCTTTTATGAATCAAAAATAGGTATTTTGCTTTATGTTTTTAGGTTATTTGTGATATAAGATTTCACTCATATCAGTAACTCTAGACGGTATGTCGCTTCACGAATTCTAGCTATCACTTTGAAAGGTCCTAAATAACGTGGATTTAGCTTTCCACGTTTCCCAAAGTGTACAACTCCTTTCCAAGGCGATACCTTAAGCATAACACGGTCACCTACCTCAAATTGCATAGGTTTCTGCTTTTGGTCTGTGTAGCTCTTTTGCCTATCTTGGGCAGCTTGAAGTCTCTGCCTGATGAGAGTGATCTTCTCGGTTGTTTCTTGGATCAGTTCGGGTCCGGTAAGCTGAAATTCTCCTACCTCTGCCCAGCACACGGGTGATCTACATTTGCGGCCATAGAGTGCCTCAAATGGTGCAGCCTTGATGCTGGCATGGTAGCTGTTGTTGTAAGAGAATTCAACTAAGGTATGTGTTCAACCCATCCTTTTCCAAAGTCGATCACACATGCCCTCAACATGTCTTCCAGTGTATAGATCGTTCTTTCACTCTGTCCGTCCGTTTATGGATGATAAGCAGTGCTCATATCTAGGCTTGTACCCAAGGCTCGCTGAAAAGCCTTTCGAAAAATTGACATGAACCTACCGTCTCGATCACAGATAATTGAGATCGGTATTCCGTGTCTAGCCACAACTTCTTTCAGGTACACTTTTTCCAGTTTGTTCAGAGAGTCATTTTCTCTTATGGGTAGAAAATGGAGTCGATCAACAATTACCCAAATGGTATCGAACCCCTGAGATGAGGTCGGGATTTTGGTTATGAAGTCCATGGTAATGTTATCCTATTTCCATTTCGGTATCTCCGGTTCCACTAGTAGTCCTTATGGCCTCTGGTGCTCCATTTTTACTCGGGCACAAGTCAAACATTTCTTCACGTAAGTGGCGATGTCAGCTTTCATGTTTGGCCACCAATATAACTTCTTCATATCCTGATACATCTTTTCAGTCCATGATGTATAGAATACTTAGACTTATGAGACTCGTGCATGATCACGTTTCTCAAGTCTCCGTAACATGGCAACCAACTCCTTCCGTGTAAACACAAACTTCCGTCTGCTCTTGGCTCCAATTTCTCCTTGGTAAGATCCGTTCTAAGCATTCCATCTATGTCTTCTTTCTCGATGTTTTCTGGTTCCTGAGCTTTGATTTGAGCCTCTAAGATTTGCTTGGGTAGGTCCAAGCTAATCGTCATGACCAGGGCTCTTACTCTCATGGGAGGATCAGTCCCCTTCCGGCTCAGTGCATCCGCAACTATGTTTGCTTTACTAGGGTGGTATTTGATATCACAATCATAATCACTCAGCAGTTCTATCCAACGTCGTTGCCTCATGTTCAACTCCTTCTGATCTAGTATGTGTTTTAAACTTTTATGGTCGGTGTGTACAATACATTTGATCCCGTATAGATAATGCCTCTAGATTTTTAAGGCAAAAACAACGAATCCAAGTTCTAGATCGTGAGTAGTACAATTCTTCTCGTGCTTCTTTAACTATCTTGAGGCGTAAGCGATTACTTTCTTTCTTTGCATTAATACCGCACCTAGACCTTTGTTGGAAAATCCTTCGATGAATCTACGGTAGTATCCGCCAAGGCCTAAGAATTGGCGAATCTCCGTTGGTGATGTAGGAGATGCCCACTCCTTCACAGATTCAACCTTCGCAGGATCTACATGAATACCCTCCTATCAGTAACGTGACCAAGGAAATGAATTGTAGGGATCCAAAAATCACATTTGGAAAATTTGGCGTACAACTTTTCTTCCTTAAGCAATTTCAGTACCTATGCCAGGTGTTCTCTGTGTTCTTGTTCTTTCTTAGAGTAGATGAGTATGTCGTCGATGAATAAAATTACAAATTTGTCCAGGTAGGGTCTACACACCCGATTCATGAGATCCTTGAATATAGCTGGTGCGTTGGTCAATCCAAAGGGCATAACCTGAAATTCGTAATGACCGTAGCGAGTTCTGAATGCGGTTTTTGGAATGTCTTCCTCTATGACCCTCAACTGATGGTACCCAGATCTTAAATCGATCTTGGAGTACACACTTGATCCTTGAAGTTGATCAAATAGGTCATCAATTCATGGAAGTGGGTAACGATTCTTCACAGTTAACTTATTCAGTTCCTTGTAACCAATACACTTTCGGAAAGAACCATCCTTCTTTTTGACAAATAGTACAGGTGATCCCCAAGGCGAGGAACTAGGTCTAATAAAACCTTTGTCAAATAGTTCTTTAAGTTGTTCTGCTAATTCTTTCATCTCAGATGTTGCTAACCGGTAAGGAGCTTTAGCTACAGGTACAGCTCTTGGTATCAAATCGATCTGAAATTCTACTTGACGAGTTGGTGGTAAGCCAGGTAGATCATCTGGACATACTTTAGGATAATCGCGAACAATTGGCACGTCCTTGATTTGCTTCTTCTCGGGTTTGTCTTCTTCGTCTTTCTTAGAAATATGAGCTAAGAAGATAGGGCATCCTCTCAGCAGATATTTCTGAACTTTCGTACACGAGATGACACTTAGTCTGGTGTCAGTCTTGTCGGTGTTTCCTTCTCCCCGAATGATCAAATTTCATTCTCCCCATGGTATACGGACTAGCTTTTTGTCACACACAATGGTTGTGTGATAACTTGCTAACCAATCCATACCAATGATAATGTCGAAACTACCAAGATTGACTGGTATCAAGTTGATATGGAAAGGATGATTTAAAAGATTTAAGGCACAACCTCTTAGGATATTATCGGTTTCTATGACTTTGTCGTCGGCTAATTCGACTCTGTAACAGTTTTCTAACTTGGTGGGAGGGATGTCCAGTAAGCTACTAAACTCGGTAGATATAAAACTCCTATCGGCTCCGGTATCAAATAAAATAGATGCATAGCGATTGTTCAGAAGAAACGTACCGGTAAATACATTAGAGTCAGGGTATGTCATGGCAATACCCACAACGTAAACTCTTACTGGCGCTCCCCCATTGTTCCCATTCTTGTTTTCCCGTTTTGGGCACTCGTGTCTGATGTGTCCTGGTTCTCCACATCCATAGCAACGAACTTCACCTTGTCTACCCCCATTTCCACCAGCGGGTTGGCGGTTTCCCTGCTGCCCATTTCCACGGAAGTTATGGCCACTCCCGTTGGTGTTGGGTCTGAAGTTGGTGCAAGTGTTGCTCCTATCAATTGGGATGAGGGTACCGTTTGGTCCTGGTCTTAGGCAAGACCGAGTACTAAGATGATGGAAATTATATTTGGCACACTTGGGTTTGCCACCTCCATACCGGGATGACCCTATATTCGTAGCATTGTAGACCTGACCCGTGTTTTGCTTTTTGGGCGGTTGGCTCTGGTGCTGGCTGCGGAAATTCTCGTCAACTCTCCTCTTGTTTTGTACCTGCCTTTTCGCATAGTTACGGACTCTTTGGTCCATCAATTCGGTGGCGAACTAAATGGCACTCTCGACGATAGTGGGTCGAGATACGAGCATACTGTCATGAGTAGACTCTGGTAGTCCGCTAACATACTTCTCAATTTTATCCTTCACCTCTGGAAACATTCTGGTGCACATCAAAGTTAGTTCGTGTAACTTTTGGTTGTATGTCACCATGTCATGGTTCTTGCACTTGAGATCCCATAATTCGATCTCCAACTTTTTCACTTCTCCACGAGGACAGTACTTTTCGGTGATTCTTTTCTTCAAGGTAGTCCAAGTCATACTATAGGCATTATCGTGCCCAAGGGTAGCAACCAAAGAATTCCACCATGTGAGAGCACTTTCCAGTAGAGTACAAGTGGCGAATTTTACTTTGTTCTCTTCTGTGCAATCACTAATACGGAATACAGTCTTTGTCCTTTCGAACCATTGCATTAGCTCGGCAACCCCTTCCTTGCCTTTAAAGTAGGTGGGCTTGCATTTCATGAAGTCCGGATAGGTACACCCTCTGGCAGCTCTGTCATTTCTCCTTGCATTGGAGTTTTGACTATGATCCTGGTTTCTGCTGGGGTTAGCTTCCCTAGTAGCCAAGGCATCAACTATGCTTTGCCCAATGAGCACTCTGACTTGGGCTTCTGAGATAGTTGGTGTGATATTAGCTCCTGAGTGGTTTAATCGTGTGTTTCTTGCATTCATTTTTCTATAATCATACAAGAATGATATTTATTAGTTTTTGTCAACATTGCAATTATATTAATCTACATGGAAATGAATATGCATGAAGTTTATAACAAATTGGATAACCTGTCAAAAAGTTCACAATATAATATATGCATAAAGGAGTAATCATGTAACATCAGCACAAGTCATTTCTGGAAAATAACAATATGATATCAGTACAACCAATCTAAGACAAGAATGTAGTATGCTTGTCTGAAATAGTGGTACAGCTGTTTGAGTACATCAAAAGACTACCTACCTACTATCGTTAGGTACTAGGGTGAAATACAACTGAAAAGAACAAAAGATACCATATAAAGTCCTAAATCATGAGAGATGGGATGCAACCTGATGGTAGTAAAATCGTACACGTTTTAGGAAAAACGCGTATAATCGGCAAATATGAAATTCGACGATTTTAGAAAACCGTAAAACCGAATAATACGAGTTCGTTCTCGAAGGAGGTGTATGTGTTATGTGACAATATGTATAAAACAATTTTTGGATTAGTGATCGTTTCTAAGAGAGAGAGATTTAAATTTAAAGACGGATTACACTAAAAATTACGCTACGACGGAGAAAACGCAAAATCGTAAAACTCGACAAAAAATATAAGTACTCTAAAAATCCCCAAATTTTAAAATTAAACTAATAAAAATATAACTAAAACAAAAATGCAAACCAAAATTACCAAAAGTTTTTTAATTAATTTATATTAAATTTTAATAAAAAACTCAAAAATAAATAAAATTAATAAAAAGTGAAAATGAAAATTTTAAGTTTTGTAATCCTAAAGTATATTAATTAAAAACTAAAAATTATTTTTCTAAAAATTTAAGTTACTTTTAACTATTTTTAAACTAATTTCTAAGTTTTAAAATGAAAATAATAATAAAAAATTAATTAATAAGCTAAAAATTTAGTTTTACTTCTAAAAATCCTAAATTAAAAATAAACTGAAGATAATAGAAACTCTCAAAAACCTTAACCCAATAAGCTGGAATCAACTTATTAAGGTTCGAATACACTTTAATAAGCAAAACAAAAACACTTTAAGTAAAATATGAAAGTAAATCAAGACAATAAAGACCCTAGGGCACGTATGGTAAAGGCGTTGGTGTGTGAGAGTAGGGGCGCACGTTCGAGTCCTGGCCCTTACTTTTTATTAAAAATATTTTATTTTTTTAAACAGTAACTGAACAGTAACTCTAAGCTACAAAAACAAAAAAACTATGTCAAATCTCCACAAATTAACCTATTTTAAAGCTTAAATTGAACCCAGATTTGCAACTTCTCTTGTTCTTAGTACTTTGTTCCAGTTCTTGCTGATTGGGGTATTGTGAATGCCCGGGATAGGAGCGAGTTGTTGATGGGCGCAAACGGCACCCTCACAACCCTTGTGGTTGTGAGGAGTCATACAGGCAAAGACAACAACAAATACAAATTCCAAAGCACGATTAAGCACCAAATCATACAACCATTCAAGCAGAATTACCAATTAAGCAAACTTAGCAAAAGAAAAGAGGGTTGCGAATTTAATATAGTGAGCCAAGATGTATCATTTTAATACACCAAAACTATTAGGAAACCTAAATTACAGCAAGAATAAACTAATGTCTAACCTACATTCTAGTTAAGTGACCACTTACAACCACCCAACACCACCAGATAGTCTGTTGGTGTGCTAAGTAGGGCAGAAAGTGGCTCGGCTGTGGTTGTGTGTGCGAATGGTGGCCAACCAACGCTAATAAAAGTAACCAAGAGCTGAACAATCACACAACCAGATACTAGAAAGCAAATTAAGCCTAAGAACTAGTTGGGGGTCCCAAGTTCAAATCACAAAACCACAAGTAAAGCTCCTAAACCACTGTTTTTCTATTGTGTCTACAGCGACATGATTGCTAGCGCGCTTTGCCTAGTCAGTGACTTTTAAATGGCATACAAGACCTCAAAAACTCTCCAAACCTAGAGCTAGCAACACTTAATCTACACTAAGAATCAAACCAAAGAACAAGGACGAATGGGTTGCTGGTGGTTTCGCATGGAAAACAGAGAGTTTTACTTGAAGTTTTACCCACCCTAAATCTACTAAAACATCGATACAGATATGTGAGCCCCTAATCCACCCCTATGCTAACCGTGAACCAAATGGCAAGGCACAAAACCCTACACAAAACCACACAGAGTTGTTGTATAGATTTGCTGATTTTCCTCTTGACTAACTAACAAAATTTATTCTAAAAACTTGTTCAAACCAAACTCACACTTAAAATAACCTAATATCTTACTGTTTGATCCAGTATTGAACCACAAAACATAAAGTTGAACGCCTAAATACTCAAATGTAGCGTACTATTTTTTTAAAGAAAATGCAGATTTTTCAAAAAAACTTGAACACTTCTCTTAACGCTAACTACTTGAAATAATGACAAAAACCACATTATTCTCTTTATGATTTTTTGCTTATAATTCAAATGGAAGGTTACACTAACCTACTTCTAAACCTCAGAGATTGGCTGCAGTTTGAAACTTAAGCTTTAACCTACGCTTGTGACAGCAAGCAAGCTTATACCAAATACCACTTAAACTATCTTAAAACGAGATTCAACAAATGAACTCAACTAAAACTAATAACAAATAAATATAAAATTATCAAATCATGTTTCATAACATCAAAATAAAAGAAATCCACTCATAAATCATACAAAGAACACCACAAAAAAGATTTCACATAAACAACAAATACTCGGCAGAATATTAGAGGGGGTTCAAAAATACCTCATTTTGCTTTGTTCAAGCTAAATAAAACACCCGATGCCACTAGCTCAGATTGTTGGGTCTTATGCTTACTTTTAGGGATGAAATTGTTTGAGCTTATGTAGAGAGGGACTACAACAGCCCTAAGCTCCCACGACTACAACAGTCAAGGGGCTTATGATCTTTTGTTCCTGCACATGCACAACCAACAGAAACAAACAAGTTCAAAACTCTTGATAAGCTTATTATCAGTAAGCTTATCAAGGGTTTATGAAACAGTAAAATCAGAAAAAAACAATAATCAAAGATTTAAGATCAAATTCTGAAAACCAACTTTTATGATTCAAATGAGTAACCAACAATGAATTAACAGGTTAACAACACTCTTGTTCAGTCTTGATGTCACTCAATCCCAAACAGCAATCTTGTGAACCCGGACCTCAAAATATTTTATTTTGCCAAATTCTTGAAACAAAAATAAATATTTTGATGAGTTTAACTAAGCGTAAACTAAACAATAAATTTAAAAACAATGGAACTCAATCTATTTCCAAGGATTCAAAAATACTTTAACTATTAATTTAAAAATGTTTACAAGATAGAACTGGAACAAAGAGGGTCACCACATGTTGGGCCTCTCTTTATAGTGTCCAATGGACGATTCTAGAAATACAGAAAATTCATAAACCTTAAACAAGAAATACCCTAAATTACCCTTTGAAAGATTCTTGGTCAAAAGGGTGTCTTGTGAATTGCCAGAGCTCTCATGTGACATATACAGCTGTAATCTTCATCATGGCCGTTGAAAGAAACATTGGGGACCAAGGTTTTGAAACTAGACGTTCAAATGGTCAATGTTTTGGTTTTCCTTTGAAAGTGACGCAGCAGGGGAGGCCCCCACTGGTCACATGGTGATGTTGGGTGAATGTTTAAGGGTTGGGTTTTGATTAGGTTAAGATATATAGTCGTTCTAGAGAATTAATTAGATAAATTCCTAGGGTTTAGGGAATTAGGGATTAGGGTTTATAGGAGTTCTTGGCTCGGTGAAGTGTGAGGTTAGATTGTGATTTGGGGATAATGAGATTGTTACCCGGTTTAAGTGTTTAATATATATTAATTTGAAAATTAATATACATAAAAATGGTGGTGACCTGGAGAGTGTGAATGGGTGAGGGAGGTGAGGTGGTAAGATATGATTGGTGGTTTGGGTTTGGATGTTTGATAGATTTGGTCCCCAAGGTTGCAATTTGTTGGCATATAAAGTTTTTCAGCAAGTATAACCAATTTCCCTTAGTAAGTACTTTGGGCAAATTGCATAATCAATCCCTCTAAGTTTAATATGATGAACACAAGGACTAAACTTATAATTTTTGAGATCTTCAAGGGATTTTTTTCTATAATCTTGAAACTTTAGGACCAAACTTGTAACAAATGAGATTTACAAGGGTTAAAAGTGATAAGTCTTCAAAAGTTAAGGGACCAATCTTGACAAATCTTGAAACTTTAAGGGTATTTTTGGAAATTCCTCGTTCGGGTCCGGTTCTTTGCGCGGCTTCGTTTCCCGTGTTTGTTTTTGCTTGTTTCTTTTGATCTTTTGTTGAATTCACGATATCCGTACCTAAAATACATAATGAACAAACACAAGCATATTTTGGGGTATTTTATGACATTTTAAGCGTTTTAAGCCCGATTTAGACGATGAGACAATGTATAAATGCAGTCTCATCACTCCCCCATACTAAACCATTGTCATGTCCACACGCAATGCTAGAATTAAGTATTATAGCACTTCCAAAATTCATTTTAGGTGACATCTATTGAAAACATAAATTTTAAATAAACTACTACATGCGTTTTAGACAATATGTATCGTTTTCATCGCAAAATGGGACGTTTAGGATCATAGAATAAGAACACGTGAATGCTTCGTTAGAAATAATTTCGTCGTCCTCGTTTTCACCCGATTCCATGCTAAGCGTGAAAAAAGATCATTGTCATTATAAGTTAGCAATGCTAACACTACTCATATGCTCTAATCACGTACTTAAACTCCCTTATTCCTAAGGTGTATCTCTTATATTTTATTTTTGTATTAATGATCACGAGGATACATTATTGACTTATGCGTGAATAAAGATTAGGTCCAAAAATAGAGTCTTAACGGTGTAACCAAAATCATCGAATTAATAATTCATCCTAATAGACAACGATGTCAAAAAATTAAGTCAACAAAAAGGATCGATAAACACGGTTTTATAATGGTTTTGAACATGAGACTTCTTACCAATTTGGAATTGGTTTACCGCCACCTTTTATTGAACTTCGCCATGAAGTATTTGTTATGGCTTTGGTCTTGTCCTTATCTTTCCTCGCCATGAGGTGTTTATTATGACTTGACGTATATCCTCACGCTAAGGCAAATTTTGGATCTTTAAGGCTTCAAGATTTAAGACATTCAATTTCAATTTTTGCATAGATTTTACGGACTTGTGGGCTTCAATTTTTTTGCTTGATTTAGGTGAAGAGGAACTTAAATTATTATTGGGGAAAGCCTTTGATTTTTCGGGCTGCCAATACTTCAAAACCGTGACACTGGCGATACCTTAATGTTTTCCCAATTTAATTACATGGAAGCTACTAAAATAAATTAGAAACCAACAATAGAGATTAAACCGCTAAATCAATATTTGTTAACAATTTATTATAAAAGCGTAGGGAGAATAAGCAAATAATTAGGACACATGAGTTTTTGAAAGAATACAAGTACTCTACGTTTGGCATAGTAACTTATAATTAACTCTATCATTTCTCGTCCTTAATTTAATGAGACTTAGCCTAAAAAGTTTAAGGAATCGAAGCTAAGTGCTCAACACGCACGGTCGAGTAAAAAATTACTCTTATTCTCACCAACGGAAAACCTACATTCGTGTCTTAAACACTTACGAAAAACAAGAAAAAATTTAAAAAAAAAATTTCGCCATTTTTAGCATTATTTTGCATTAAACGATAACAAAAGGATGAAATTTGGATTGCATGATGACGTAAGCAAGGTGAAGTATCTATTCACCCCCATACTAAAACTAAACATTGTCCTCAATGTTTCGAGTCTAAGGGTGAAACACCCCCATACTAGAGACGAAAGTCGAATGCTTAATCTCGAGCATGGAAAGGGTAAAACGAATAACCTAAAAGCCGTTTATGAATTATGCTAATAAGATAAACGTTAGAACATAAAAGGATATCATCGGATATCAGAATCTTCAAAGGCAACGATCGAAGCTCGAGTGATACGTAAAACGAACACGAGAGACTTCAACGATGACGATGAACCTAATAAAACACAATCACAAACAACCACAGAACAAAGGTTGGAAGAGCACAAGTCTCCGCATTACACTATTAAAAAGCAATAATATTTACAAGGATAAGCATGAGAATCCCCCACGAGGCACCTTGTTTTTGATAACCGAGTCAAAAGCTCGACTCAAATCCCCATAAATGTGATCATTTAGGGATTATCATGGTATGGTCATTTTTGGTGGGGCTTACATGATAAACAATGCCCAAAAGTACGTGGAGTACTTTAAAAACCCGATAAACGTATAATGGGGGTCAAAGATAGCGTCCTCGTTTTCAGATGAAAGACTAAACAACGCTACTCCAACTCGAACTAGAACCTCAAAGAGGTAGAAGAAAAGAGGTAAGAAATAGAAGGGTGGGACAATGGGTGGGGCACAATCATGATCTACTCGAGGTAGACTCACACCAAGCAAACGAAAAGATTTACCATTTATTACATCGGTCAAAGACCGAGATTTCTATAAAAATACGATTCTGGGATCGAATATCTCGTCCTCGATGGAGAAATGTGAGGGAACATAAGGGGATTCCCCCACACTAAAACCACACACACCATCGTCAAAAGGAGTAGACGAGGTGGTAGCACTCAAATAAAGATGTGATGACGGAGTTAGGCTTGTAGAAAAATCATTTAAATAAATTTTAGAATCTTTTCCTTTTTCATCATTTTCAAACTCTTTATGAAAACTCGATTTGATTATGTCGAAAATAATTGGCATTTCTAAGACAATGTTAGGCACACTAAAAATTCTCACATTTAAGTCGCGGGTGGGGGGTGGTGGATTGTATAAGTTCTCAAAACGTTGATCAACAAAGAACACCGCCCCCTTGGGGTCAACATATTTGTCATCCTCATGAACGTTAATCTCTTCGGATTCTTCATCATAGATAGGCTCGTCAAACCAAGGTTTGTCGTTCCCCTCATTGAGGATTTTAGAAACTCTCTCGAAAAGATCACGATCAAGCACAAAAAAACCATCATTCTTTTGTAGGGATCGTTGATAAGTTAGATCCTCACGAATGTGGTAAACGTCATTCTCATTTGAGGAGTGTTGATTAGGTAACTCCTCGTGAATGGGATTTTAGGTCACGTAAGTTGGTTCGTAAAAAATAAGACGTTCCAACTCATCAAGTTCTTCCTCAAGATTGGTAAAATTTAGCACTTGTAGGTGGAAGTGGAGGCAAAAGAGCTAGCTCACGTTCGATAATTTCCTCAATATTGGGATCAAACTCATAATCATCGTACTTCCCATGTAAAGAGTTCTTTTTAGGAGAATCCTCAAAAATAGCATTTGGATTTTGAAGCACGTGATTAATTTTGGCAAAATCGCCATCATCATCATCATCAAAGAAAGTGTCGATGTGAGAACTCACAACCATGGTCTTACAAGTCAAATGACTATGCTTATGTGACATTTCAATGACGAGAGGATCGATATCGATAAAACCTTTAGCCTCAATGGATATTGGGCTAGGAAATGGAGGCACTTCAATGGAATTAGAAGTTGATGCCTCAAAGACGTGGTACTTCGAAGGTGGTGAAGACGAGTCCATATTGGTCATTGTCGCGATGGCACTAACGTCGACCTTCGGAATTGGTTGTTCACTTGTTTCGCCGAATATATCTAACACCTCCAATTTACCTTGCGCAGTGGAATATCACAATTGGGTGTTAGTCAAAGAATCATCCCACACAAGCCATATTGAACGACTCAAAAGAGACGTTCTAAACATAAGTAAATTAAAAACTTGTTAAATTACAACAACAACATAAATTGTCTAAAAGTTTTGCACCCCAAAATGTAACGGAGTAGCGTTAGGTCCCCACAAATCTCAACCCGTTTAAAACCAACCCCATTGTCTACAAAACATACAAGAGATACAATTTGTCTTTGTTAAAGAAAAAAAATGTTAGACCATCTACAAGCCACAACAACATCCATTGCATGCTCCGCTTCTATCATCCTCGATTACCTAAAACACATGCTTAAAATCGTCAACAAATAATGTTGAGCGAGATCTATAGGTTTGACAAAATCACAGTTTGAACATAAGTATAAAATTCATTCACGATCGTTCAATAGTATGCATATAATTACAAACTATTATCGGGTATTACTCATTATAGCATATGCTATTTAATTATGTTTAAGCTCATGACACCGGCCCCATAAACTAATCACCCACGCCAAATGCCGACGTGATTTAAGTGAAACCATTGCCCCTCTTAGGTATTCGTTGCCAATCATACCTTTTTCTTGACACAAGTTATCCAACCACAGAGGGTACTCAACGTACTACTCTCGTCTAGGATAGGTTCGTCAACCCAATAGTACTACCAATTGTTCAAGTGGCTATTTCCAATCCACACTAGGATCAAACAATAGTTAATGGTTCATGAATTTAGGGTCTTAGGCGACTAGCTACTCAACATAATTCATAACATCTTTCGGGTCCAACAATCATTCATGACTTATGTTCCTTTTTCGTTTAAATAACATGTATCCCCCTCGCGGGTAAAATCATTTAAAATACAGTAAAGAGCGAGGCTATAAACTCACCTTAAGTAGTAGTAGTAGTATAACGAAGACGTAGACGGAAAACAATCACCGACGATGAGGACGCCCCTTGAATTCAATTACAATACCTAGCAAACAAATCGCGCAATGAATCAACACTTTAAAGTACCTTCAAGTACTGTATTTATAAAATTAAGAACATTAAATGTTCATACAAGTCACACCAAAACCTCAACCAAGTGATATTTACTAGACACAACCATTGTTAAACGTTATTAAAGCATTTACTCGATTTACAATTCTGCCGGTACATACCTAATGTACGGACTGAATTCTCATACTTAAACGTCACGTATTTTTACGAAACTCGTTGTAGACTTCATTTATATCATGTAAAAAGCCCATAAATTTTTTATAAAAAGATATCACTTTTAAGTCACGCTGCCCAACACACTTCCAACCTTGAAAATCCGGGCAGATTTGCACTCTTACGTTGTAAAACCAATTTGACTCACTTAACCATTTCCGTTTGTAAAACCAAAACCTAAGTTTGAAAATAGACTCACAAACCCAAGTTTTGAACTAAATAACAGCCCTCAATCATTTTTAAAACTCTACTTATAGTCCCCGATATTTGACCTAAAATCGAACATAAATTCGGATTACGTCGACCTTTATCTCCCGGTACACAAAACTTTAAACTAACGTAAATTTTGACTCGTTTGGAGCTACAAGCTCAATATAAGCTAAAAAGAATCTCCACAACTCTATCCTATAATAAAAATCTGGACTCAAACTTAACTTTAGGAAAAATAGCCTTGAAAAATCTGATTAAAAATGACACCTTGCAAATCACGTTTCTACCCACTTTCAACCCATCCAAACTACTCCTATGATCCTAAAATCATCTATAAACTACCCAAACACCTCAACAACATCCTAAATCACTTGAATGATTCATTCATACAAAACCCATTTCATAAAAAGTACATGCAATCTAACCAACAAAATTTAAAACCATCTAAACATGTATTTAAACACATCCAAATAACCAAAATAAATCAAAAATCAAAATCAACAAACACCCCCTTTTAGCCGTGGGGTTTAATGAACAAAAACAAAAAAGAAAAATGTTTTCTAGCCTTTTTAATTTACACTCCATGTTTATAAACACTTTTCATAAACATAAACATAATATTTTTAGATCAAAACCCACATAATTATGAAAATTAATTTTTGAAAAAATTGATGATAATGCATGTATGATTTAAGTGGTTAGAATCACTTAAAATGAAGAAATAAAGGTTGGTCTATGATTAGTTTTTCCAAAAACCTAGAAAAAGTGGTGGTGTGATGGTGGTTGTGGTGTAGCCGTCGGCTAGAGAGAGAGTGGGAAGAGATGGTGAAATTTTTTGGTGAAAATGTGTTTGTGTGTGTTTGTTTGTTTTGTAAAATTAGGAGGTACTTTTGTGCAATTTTGGCTTTCTTTTGGCCTTAATGGCAAACAAGTATTTAAAGAGCGGGAATTTAACGTAAATGTCGGTTTTGAATTTTTGCGGGAGTCGGGGTTCATCCCGGCTACTCCAAAATAATTTTAAATGGTTCAAACGCACCCAAAATGAAATAAAAACGGTTCCGACTCGACTTAACACGAAATAAAAAAAATAAAAACTTCGAAAAATACAAATATCAATCAATCGATAATAAAAGATAAATTTCGGGCATCCGGCGGTATCGTAATCGTCATCGGTTCCTCTTAAATCGTAAAACGTTAAAATTAAGACCTCCAACCTTGGTTTCAACTTAAACCGTCAAACATATAATCCACAAAAATTCTAAAAATTTCAAAAATATACGTAATATAGGATTAAATAGTGACGTCGATTTCTGGGGTGTTATATCCTCCCCTCCTTAAAGGAACGACGTCCCGGTGTTCTCTTCTTCTTATACTCACATTTCGTACCACTAGGACAAATGAGGATATTTTTCCCTAAAGAAGTCCTCACATTCCCACGTAAATTCAGTCCACGCCTAGAATTTCATTGTCATAAGAAATTTTATGAGAGTCCCATCCATAATCTCCACCGGCTTCTCCGCTACTTCAATCTATCGTCGAATTGAATCTCATCCAGAGGAATCTCCAAATCCTTATCCGTTAAGCATTTCTCCAATTTCAACACATGAAACGCGTCATCTCCTTCAGTAAATCCAACATATATGCTATCGCCCATTTCGTTAACGATCTTCAATGATTCGATACACCTCTAATTCAACTCCCCTTCCTTTTCAAACAAATTGCAAAATACCATTTCCTATCCCATAGGAAACGCGCATTTCTTCCGTCGATCTCTCACAACAAACAAATGGTTCTTGATTCGCACCACCTTTTTAGTAGTCTCCAGATTCATCTCTGGTCTAGTCAAATAACGTCATCTTTCCTCACTCCAATATGTCGGCATTCAACGTTTCTCGTCCATTCGAAACCTCCAATATAGCGTTGCCTTAATCCTCATATGATAACTGTTGCTTCACGATTTAACTGAAAACAAACGGCATTCCTGTTTTCCTCCAATTCAGTAGCACTCGTTCGAACACTTCTTCCACAATTTATAAAACACACTCAGACTCTTGAATAATAATCCTTTCGCTCTTGCCATCGGTCTCGAGTTTATAGGTCGCACTTAGTCTCACCAAATGTCTAACACACACTGAAGAAATCTTCGAAACTCAAAAGCAAAACTACTGTCGCGCTCCAAAACAATCGATATACTTCATGTCGACACGTGATCTCCTTCACATACAACTTCAAAATCCCTTCAATCAAAATCCACATCCTCCGCCATCATCGAAACCCTAACTCTAAGAGGCCTTCTCCTTCCTTACTACTAAGTACCACAGTAGTGGATGTACTCACATCCCGATCCTTCTTAGTAAGCTTAGTCATTGGCGTCGCGATTAACAAAAATTCTTTGATGAATCACCAATAATAACCAACTAAACCAAGAAATTATCCGACTTCAGTCGGCGTTGTTGGTACCGACCAGTCCTTAATTGCCTCAGTCTTGGCAGGATCTCCACAACGTCTTTGTTGTCAATCACATGCCCAAGAATATCGTACTGAACCCAACCAGAATGCCTTAACCTAAGCGCGAATAATGGTTCACTCCGAGAAATTCAGCATACAACTTCTCTTCCACCAACAATTCAAAATTATTTTCAAATGCTCCTCAATTTCTTCTTTGCCCTTGGAATAAATAAGGATATCATCACTAATCATAATGAAAAACTTATCCCATTTACGACTTGCACCCATCTACACGGTTCTCCAATTCGATAAACACAACTGGCGCATTCTTAAGATTAAACGACATCTCCTGAATCTCACAACGATCACACTAGATATGGAAAATCAGTTTTAGGAATGTCTTCCTCTCTAACTCATAGTTGGTGATAGTCCTGATCTCAAGTCGATCTTTGAATACGAATACGAATCAAATCAGTTATAAGGATTAAATAACATAGGTGTGTTAATTCATTTGATTTAGTCCTCAATAATTGATACACAATTTGAATAATCCGGCCTTCTTCATACAACACAACACTGGCGCCACACAAAACTAGCTAGTCTATCCCAAATATTGCATCGAACGATCTTGATTCTGAAAGCGTCAATCCACATCAAACAGATAATTCCATAACTTCAAGGAATACCCTTTTAGTATAGAATTAGTGCTAACTCTCTTCGCATCGGCTAAATACACATTACACTTAGTTGCTAACTATATTGGTTCTTAATCGATAAGGCGACCGAATTTGTATATCTACAAAACTCCTATCTGAACCAGAATTAATCAATATAATAGCATAACAAGTATGTAGGAAAACGTACCGTTCACCACGTTAGGACCTTGAGGTTTGTCCACGTTTCCTACAGCATAAGCCAGAGCAGCAGCGTTTCCTCCTTGTCGATTTCCAGCCTTAGGATAGTTTCCTTGTTTGTGTCCCTTCTCACCACATCCAAAACATACCATCACTCTTATGGCATTTGCACCTGTAGCCACGCCTCTTGCTCGACATTCCACCGCCCTATGCCTTACCTTTCCACACTTGTTACACGCAGGAGGGCAATTCCCCACGTGATACAAACTACAACGGTCACATTTTGGATTGACCTTGTTTCCTTTTGGCACTGTGGCAGCTCTTACTCCATCATTCCTCCTCGGGTTAAACTGCTGATTTCCGTTGGCTACTTGGGTGTTATTACGTTATCCCCCACGATTCTGACATTGTGCTTGACTTGCTTGAGCCGTCTCCCACTTCCTCTTGTTACCTTCAGCCACACTATCTTTCTTGTCTTGCACCTTCACATCCATTAGAGCATGAGCCATTTGGACAGCTTCATCAAAAGATTTCGGCTTTGACGAAGTAGTCTTACCCTTTATGTTGCTTGACAATCCTTTGATGTATTGCTTCATGTTTTACGGTCATCCACAAAAGTATCGGGGCACAGCAAGCTCAACTCATTAAATCTCCTCGTTTAAGCAGTGATGTCATTGTTTCACAACACTAGATGCCTCAGTTCATCCTCTAACTGACCCAACTCCTCTTCAGGACAAAACTTCTTAGTCAAAAGTTCCTTCGTAGCATCCTAAGTTCTCCCATTATCCACTACCAGCCCAACAGTAGCTACTTGATTGTTCCACCAACTCAAAGCGTCATCAAGAAAAGTAGCAATCGCAAACTTCACTTTATTAGCCTCAGAGCACCCACTTACTTTAAACGTGCTTTCAATCTTATCCACCCAACGACAAAGTTCTAAAGCTCCTCCAGTCCTACGAAATTGCGTAGGTCCGCACTTCATAAAACTAGCATAAGAACACTCCCTTGGGACTTGTGGTCCTCCAGCATTTCCACCAGCATTGCCACCTTGGCCTTGAATTCTAGCTGCACGATCCGCCTCAAGAGCATTAGCAATCGCCTCTTGAATCATAGTGTTCACCCGCTCAGTTGTCAACTTTGGAGGCATGTTTTACAATTAGTCACACAATGGTTTGGTTATAACAGAACAATGCCCACAAACTCCTCCCCTTACACGTCTCTGCAATGACATGTAAAGAAAAGCAAAGTAAGTATACATATCGAGATTAAGAAGGATTTCTTTTTCAAGACATAATATAAGTACCACAAGCACAATCAACGAATGCTACAAATATTCATCAACCCAATCACAAAAGAGCTAGTAAAGACACATCATAGATCATGAGAGGTAAACATTGATTGCATTGATATCAACAATATTATGACAAGATATGCCACTACAATCATTCACCAAATAAAACTTAAAGTGATCAAGTTCTACCATAATGGCATAATACAAAAGTCTGAAATAGTTCCATTACAACTAGGAATAAAAATGAAATACAGTAACTAATCACGTGATGATCCACATGATCTCTTTGATGGTCGTTCGTCCTTGTCATCTTCTTCCTCTTCTTCTGGCTCTTCCTCAAAATCCTCCATCTTTTCCTTACCCTTCGAAGTAGTTCCCTCTTCTACCTTCCTCCTTCCCTTCGAAGTAGAGCCTTCACCTGATGGAACCATACGCTGAGCCAAATACAACTTATCCTCAAAAGTATAGTACTCGCCAACTTCTGGTGGTTCGACCATGAAATGCGTGTTCACATACTTTGGATCACTTCGAAACTTCCATGCATTCATCAAGAAAGGTCGTACTCGAGCCTCCCAACATCAAAGACGATCAAACATGACATGATCTCCCTTGATTCCTTCAAACTCAGCACACATATTCTCTACAATCATTTTCAGCTTTGCCATCTCCATCCTTTCACGATCCCTAGTTTCGTTAGCCCTCTTCACACCCGAATAGAATCTATGAAAAGCCTTCTCATTCCTCTGAAATCTCTTAATCACCCTTGTCTCTACCACGTACCTTTCGTACAACAGTCTATCGAACTTCTTCAAACAATGCTCCGTGTTACTGTAGATCCTTGGTCCAGGACAGTTGACCCTTGCTATGTTCTCGTGGAGAGAACGAGCATTAACCGCAGTACTAGCATCAGCTTGATCATCATCACTACTATCACGAGCAACCACTGGCAAACCCCTACAATAAGCATCACATGTAGGTGTAGCAGAACAAGAACGAACAGGTTGTTGCTCAGTCTGTCCAACTGCAGCCACAGGAACTTCATCCTCCTCCGGATCCTCTTCCGGTTCCTCATCACTGTCAATCTCATCTTTTCCAACTTCATTCCTTTCAACCTCATCCGATTCAATCCATCCATTTTCGCCTTGCGGGTTAGGAGCATTAGGTCCACCTTCATCCCCTACAATGTAATCGTCTCCATTATCGTTCGGTGGTAAATCTGCCATTTCTACAAAATACAGAAAGTTCGAGGGTATATAAGGTCATTATCCCAAAATTATATATATATATATATATATATATATATATAAATAAATAAATATATATATATATATATATATATATATATATATATATATATATATATATATATATATATATATATATATGTATATATATGCATGCACATGCAATGCAAATGTAGTACGTAAGACAATATGTATCAAAATGATAGCCATGCAAATGCAATGAAAAATTTACGATGTCATGTAAAAAGCCCATAAAAATTTTCATAAAAAGATATCACTTTTAAGTCACGCTGCCCAACACACTTTCAACCTTGAAAATCCGGACAGATTTGCACTCTTACGTTATAAAACCAATTTGACTCACTTAACCATTTCCGTTTGCAAAACCAAAACCTAAGTTTGAAAATAGACTCACAAACCCAAGTTTTGAACTAAAGAACATCCATCAATCATTTTTAAAACTCTACTTATAGTCCCCGAGATTTGACCTAAAATCGAACATAAATTCGGATTACGTCGACCTTCATCTCCCGGTATACAAAACTTTAAACTAACGTACCTTTTGACTCGTTTGGAGCTACAAGCTCTATCTTACATCAAATCGAAACTAAAAAGAATCTCCACAACTCTATCCTATAATAAAAATCTGGACTCAAACTTAACTTTAGGAAAAGTAGCCTTGAAAAATCTGATTAAAAATGACACCTTGCAAATCACGTTTCTACCCATTTTCAACCCATCCAAACTACTCCTATGATCCTACAATCATCTATAAACTACCCTAACACCTCAACAACATCCTAAATCACTTGAATGATTCATTCACATAAAACCCATTTCATAAAAAGTACATGCAATCTAACAAACAAAATTTAAAACCATCTAAACATGTATTTAAACACATCCAAATAACCAAAATAAATCAAAAATCAAAATCAACAAACACCCCCTTTTAGCCGTTGGGTTTAATGAACAAAAACAAGAAGGAAAAATGTTTTATAGCCTTTTTAATTTACACTCCATGTTTATAAACACTTTTCATAAACATAAACATAAGATTTTTAGATCAAAACCCACATAATTATGAAAAATAATTTTTGAAAAACTGATGATAATGCATGTATGATTTAAGTGGTTAGAATCACTTACAATGAAGAAAGAAAGGTTGGTCTATGATTAGTTTTTCGAAAAACCTAGAAAAAGTGGTGGTGTGATGGTGGTTGTGGTGTAGCCGTCGGCTAGAGAGAGAGAGAGGGAATAGATGGTGAAATTGTTTTGGTGAAAATGTGTTTGTGTGTGTTTGTTTGTTTGTTTTGTAAAATTAGGAGGGACTTTTGTGCAATTTTGGCTTTCTTTTGGCCTTAATTGCAAACAAGTATAGGTTCGTCAACCCAATAGTACTACCAATTGTTCAAGCGGCTATTTCCAATCCACACTAGGATCAAACAATAGTCATGAATTTAGGGTCTTAGGCAACTAGCTACTCAACATAATTCATAACATCTTTCGGGTCCAACAATCATTCATGACTTATGTTCCTTTTTCGTTTAAATTGCATGTATCCCCCTCGCGGGCAAAATCATTTAAAATACAGTAAAGAGCGAGGCTATAGACTCACCTTAAGTAGTAGTAGTAGTATAACGAAGACGTAGACGGAAAACAATCACCGACGATGAGGACGCCCCTTGAATTCAATTACAATACCTAGCAAACAAATCGCGCAATGAATCAACACTTTAAAGTACCTTTAAGTACTGTATTTATAAAATTAAGAACATTAAATGTTCATACAAGTCACACCAAAACCTCAAACAAGTGATACTTACTAGACACAACCATTGTTCTACGTTATTAAAGCATTTACCCGATTTACAATTCTGCCGGTACATACCTAATGTACGGACTGAATTCTCATACTTAAACGTCACGTATTTTTACGAAACTCGCTGTAGACTTCATTTATATCATGTAAAAAGCCCATAAAATTTTTTATAAAAAGATATCACTTTTAAGTCACGCTGCCCAACACACTTCCAACCTTGAAAATCCGGACAGATTTGCACTCTTACGTTGTAAAACCAATTTGACTCACTTAACCATTTCAGTTTGTAAAACCAAAACCTAAGTTTGAAAATAGACTCACAAACCCAAGTTTTGAACTAAATAACAGCCCTCAATCATTTTTAAAACTCTACTTATAGTCCCCGAGATTTGACCTAAAATCGAACATAAATTCGGATTACGTCGACCTTTATCTCCCGGTACACAAAACTTTAAACTAACGTAACTTTTGACTCGTTTGGAGCTACAAGCTCTATCTTAGATCAAATATAAGCTAAAAAGAATCTCCATAACTCTATCCTATAATAAAAATCTGGACTCAAACTTAACTTTAGGAAAAATAGCCTTGAAAAATCTGATTAAAAATGACACCTTGCAAATCACGTTTCTACCCACTTTCAACCCATCCAAACTACTCCTATGATCCTAAAATTATCTATAAACTACCCTAACACCTCAACAACATCCTAAATCACTTGAATGATTCATTCATACAAAACCCATTTCATAAAAAGTACATGCAATCTAACCAACAAAAATTAAAACCATCTAAACATGTATTTAAACACATCCAAATAACCAAAATAAATCAAAAATCAAAATCAACAAACACCCCCTTTTAGCCGTGGGGTTTAATGAACACAAACAAAAAAGAAAAATGTTTTCTAGCCTTTTTAATTTACACTCCATGTTTATAAACACTTTTCATAAACATAAACATAATATTTTTAGATCAAAACCCACATAATTATGAAAATTAATTTTTGAAAAAATTGATGATAATGCATGTATGATTTAAGTGGTTAGAATCACTTAAAATGAAGAAAGAAAGGTTGGTCTATGATTAGTTTTTCCAAAAACCTAGAAAAAGTGGTGGTGTGATGGTGGTTGTGGTGTAGCCGTCGGCTAGAGAGAGAGTGGGAAGAGATGGTGAAATTTTTTGGTGAAAATGTGTTTGTGTGTGTTTGTTTGTTTTGTAAAATTAGGAGGTACTTTTGTGCAATTTTGGCTTTCTTTTGGCCTTAATGGCAAACAAGTATTTAAAGAGCGGGAATTGTTGGTTTTGAATTTTTGCGGGAGTCGGGGTTCATCCCGGCTACTCCAAAATAATTTTAAATGGTTCAAACGCACCCAAAATGAAATAAAAACGGTTCCGACTCGACTTAACACGAAATAAAAAAAAATTAAAAACTTCGAAAAATCCAAATATCAATCAATCGATAACAAAAGATAAATTTCGGGCATCCGACGGTATCGTAATCGTCATCGGTTCCTCTTAAATCGTAAAACGTTAAAATTAAGACCTCCAACCTTGGTTTCAACTTAAACCGTCAAACATATAATCCACAAAAATTCTAAAAATTTCAAAAATATACGTAATATAGGATTGAATAGTGACGTCGATTTCTGGGGTGTTATATCCTCCCCTCCTTAAAGGAACGACGTCCAGGTGTTCTCTTCTTCTTATACTCACATTTCGTACCACTAGGACAAATGAGGATATTTTTCCCTAAAGAAGTCCTCAGATTCCCACGTAAATTCAGTCCACGCCTAGAATTTCATTGTCATAAGAAATTTTATGAGAGTCCCATCCATAATCTCCACCGGCTTCTCCGCTACTTCAATCTATCGTCGAATTGAATCTCATCCATAGGAATCTCTAAATCCTTATCCGTTAAGCATTTCTCCAATTTCAACACATGAAACGCGTCATCTCCTTCAGTAAATCCAACATATATGCTATCGCCCATTTCGTTAACGATCTTCAATGATTCGATACACCTCTAATTCAACTCCCCTTCCTTTTCAAACAAATTGCAAAATACCATTTCCTATCCCATAGTAAACGCGCATTTCTTCCGTCGATCTCTCACAACAAACAAATGGTTCTTGATTCGCACCACCTTTTTAGTAGTCTCCAGATTCATCTCTGGTCTAGTCAAATAACGTCATCTTTCCTCACTCCAATATGTCGGCACTCAACGTTTCTCGTCCATTCGAAACCTCCAATATAGCGTTGCCTTAATCCTCATATGATAACTGTTGCTTCACGATTTAACTGAAAACAAACGGCATTCCTGTTTTCCTCCAATTCAGTACCACTCGTTCGAACACTTCTTCCACAATTTATAAAACACACTCAGACTCTTGAATAATAATCCTTTCGCTCTTGCCATCGGTCTCGAGTTTATAGGTCGCACCCAGTCTCACCAAATGTCTAACACACACTGAAGAAATCTTCGAAACTCAAAAGCAAAACTACTGTCGCACTCCAAAACAATCGATATACTTCATGTCGACACACGATCTCCTTCACATACAACTTCAAAATCCCTTCAATCAAAATCCACATCCTCCGCCATCATCAAAACCCTAACTCTAAGAGGCCTTCTCCTTCCTTACTACTAAGTACCACAGTAGTGGATGTACTCACATCCCGATCCTTCTTAGTAAGCTTAGTCATTGGCGTCGCGATTAACAAAAATTCTTTGATGAATCACCGATAATAACCAACTAAACCAAGAAATTATCTGACTTCAGTCGGCGGTGTTGGTACCGACCAGTCCTTAATTGCCTCAGTCTTGGCAGGATATCCACAACGTCTTTGTTGTCAATCACATGCCCAAGAATATCGTACTGAACCCAACCAGAATGCCTTAACCTAAGCGCGAATAATGGTTCACTCCGAGAAATTCCGCATACAACTTCTCTTCCACCAACAATTCAAAATTATTTTCAAATGCTCCTCAATTTCTTCTTTGCCCTTGGAATAAATAAGGATATCATCACTAATCATAATGAAAAACTTATCCCATTTACGACTTGCACCCATCTACACGGTTCTCCAATTCGATAAACACAACTGGCGCATTCTTAAGATTAAACGACATCTCCTGAATCTCACAACAATCACACTAGATATGGAAAATCAGTTTTAGGAATGTCTTCCTCTCTAACTCATAGTTGGTGATAGTCCTGATCTCAAGTCGATCTTTGAATACGAATACGAATCAAATCAATTATAAGGATCAAATAACACAGGTGTGTTAATTCATTTGATTTAGTCCTCAATAATTGATACACAATTTGAATAATCCGGCCTTCTTCATACAACACAACACTGGCGCCACACAAAACTAGCTAGTCTATCCCAAATATTGCATCGAACGATCTTGATTCTAAAAGCGTCAATCCACATCAAACAGATAATTCCCTAACTTCAAGGAATACCCTTTTAGTATAGAATTAGTGCTAACTCTCTTCGCATCGGCTAAATACACATTACACTTAGTTGCTAACTATATTGGTTCTTAATCGATAAGGCGAACGAATTTGTATATCTACAAAACTCCTATCTGAACCAAAATTAATCAATATAATAACATAACAAGTATGTAGCAAAACGTACCGTTCACCACGTTAGGACCTTGAGGTTTGTCCACGTTTCCTACAGCATAAGCCAGAGCAGCAGCGTTTCCTCCTTGTCGATTTCCAGCCTTAGGATAGTTTCCTTGTTTGTGTCCCTTCTCACCACATCCAAAACATACCATCACTCTTATGGCATTTGCACCTGTAGCCACGCCTCTTGCTCGACATTCCACCGCCCTATGCCCTGCCTTTCAACACTTGTTACACGCAGGAGGGCAATTCCCCACGTGATACAAACTACAACGGTCACATTTTGGATTGACCTTGTTTCCTTTTGGCACTGTGGCAGCTCTTACTCCATCATTCCCACTTCCTCTTGTTACCTTCAGCCACACTATCTTTCTTGTCTTGCACCTTCACATCCATTAGAGCATGAGCCATTTGGACAGCTTCATCAAAAGATTTCGGCTTTGACGAAGTAGTCTTACCCTTTATGTTGCTTGACAATCCTTTGATGTATTGCTTCATCTTTTTACGGTCATCCGCAAAAGTATCGGGGCACAACAAGCTCAACTCATTAAATCTCCTTGTTTAAGCAGTGATGTCATTGTTTCACAATACTAGATGCCTCAGTTCATCCTCTAACTGACCCAACTCCTCTTCAGGACAAAACTTCTTAGTCAAAAGTTCCTTCGTAGCATCCTAAGTTCTCCCATTATCCACTACCAGCCCAACAGTAGCTACTTGATTGTTCCACCAACTCAAAGCGTCATCAAGAAAAGTAGCAATCGCAAACTTCACTTTATTAGCCTCAGAGCACCCACTTATTTTAAACGTGCTTTCAATCTTCTCCACCCAACGACAAAGTTCTAAAGCTCCAAAGTTCTAAAGCTCCTCCAGTCCCACGAAATTGCGTAGGTCCGCACTTCATAAAACTAGCATAAGAACACTCCCTTGGGACTTGTGGTCCTCCAGCATTTCCACCAGCATTGCCACCTTGGCCTTGAATTCTAGCTGCACGATCCGCCTCAAGAGCATTAGCAATCACCTCTTAAATCATAGTGTTCACCCGCTCAGTTGTCAACTTTGGAGGCATGTTTTACAATTAGTCACACAATGGTTTGGTTATAACAGAACAATGCCCACAAACTCCTCCCCTTACACGTCTCTGCAATGACATGTAAAGAAAAACAAAGTAAGTATACATATCGAGATTAAGAAGGATTTCTTTTTCAAGACATAATATAAGTACCACAAGCACAATCAACGAATGCTACAAATATTCATCAACCCAATCACAAAAGAGCTAGTAAAGACACATCATAGATCATGAGAGGTAAACATTGATTGCATTGATATCAACAATATTATGACAAGATATGCCACTACAATCATTCACCAAATAAAACTTAAAGTCATCAAGTTCTACCATAATGGCATAATACAAAAGTCTGAAATAGTTCCATTACAACTAGGAATAAAAATGAAATACAGTAACTAATCACGTGATGATCCACATGATCTCTTTGATGGTCGTTCGTCCTTGTCATCTTCTTCCTCTTCTTCTGCCTCTTCCTCAAAATCCTCCATCTTTTCCTTACCCTTCGAAGTAGTTCCCTCTTCTACCTTCCTCCTTCCCTTCGAAGTAGAGCCTTCACCTGATGGAACCATACGCTGAGCCAAATACAACTTATCCTCAAAAGTATAGTACTCGCCAACTTCTGGTGGTTCGACCATGAAATGCGTGTTCGCATACTTTGGATCACTTCGAAACTTCCATGCATTCATCAAGAAAGGTCGTACTCGAGCCTCCCAACATCGAAGACGATCAAACATGACATGATCTCCCTTGATTCCTTCAAACTCAGCACACATATTCTCTACAATCATTTTCAGCTTTGCCATCTCCATCCTTTCACGATCCCTAGTTTCGTTAGCCCTCTTCACACCCGAATAGAATCTATGAAAAGCCTTCTCATTCCTCTGAAATCTCTTAATTACCCTTGTCTCTACCACGTACCTTTCGTACAACAGTCTATCGAACTTCTTCAAACAATGCTCCGTGTTACTGTAGATCCTTGGTCCAGGACAGTTGACCCTTGCTATGTTCTCGTGGAGAGAACGAGCATTAACCGCAGTACTAGCATCAGCTTGATCATCATCACTACTATCACGAGCAACCACTGGCAAACCCCTCCAATAAGCATCACATGTAGGTGTAGCAGAACAAGAACGAACAGGTTGTTGCTCAGTCTGTCCAACTGCAGCCACAGGAACTTCATCCTCCTCCGGATCCTCTTCCGGTTCCTCATCACTGTCAATCTCATCTTTTCCAACTTCATTCCTTTCAACCTCATCCGGTTCAATCCATCCATTTTTGCCTTGCGGGTTAGGAGCATTAGGTCCACCTTCATCCCCTACAATGTAATCGTCTCCATTATCGTTCGGTGGTAAATCTGCCATTTCTGCAAAATACAGAAAGTTCGAGGGTATATAAGGTCATTATCCCAAAATTATATATATATATATAAATATATATATATATATATATAACATATATATATATATATATATATATATATATATATATATATATATATATATATATATATATATATATATATATATATATATATATATATATATATATATATATATATATATATATATATATATATATATATATATATATATATATATATATATATATATATATATATATATATATATATATATATATATATATATATATATATATATATATATATATATATATATATATATATATATATATATATATATATATATATATATATATATATATATATATATATATATATATATATATATATATATATATATATATATATATATATATATATATATATATATATATATATATATATATATATATATATATATATATATATATATGCATGCACATACAATGCAAATGTAGTACGTAAGTAGTAGTAGTAGTATTACGACGACGTAAAGAGCGAGACTATAGACTCACCTTAAGTACTAGTAGTAGTATTACGACGACGTAGACGGAAAACAATCACCGACGATGAGGACGCCCCTTGAATTCAATTACAATACCTAGCAAACAAATCGCGCAATGAATCAACACTTTAAAGTACCTTCAAGTACTGTATTTATAAAATTAAGAACATTAAATGTTCATACAACTCACACCAAAACCTCAAACAAGTGATACTTACTAGACACAACCATTGTTCTACGTTATTAAAGCATTTACTCGATTTACAATTCTGCCGGTACATACCTAATGTACGGACTGAATTCTCATACTTAAACGTCACGTATTTTTACGAAACTCGCTGTAGACTTCATTTATATCATGTAAAAAGCCCATAAAATGTTTTATAAAAAGATATCACTTTTAAGTCACGCTGCCCAACACACTTCCAACCTTGAAAATCCGGACAGATTTGCACTCTTACGTTGTAAAACCAATTTGACTCACTTAACCATTTCAGTTTGTAAAACTAAAACCTAAGTTTAAAAATAGACTCACAAACCCAATTTTTGAACTAAATAACAGCCCTCAATCATTTTTAAAAATCTACTTATATTCCCCGAGATTTGACCTAAAATCGAACATAAATTCGGATTACGTCGACCTTTATCTCCTGGTACACAAAACTTTAAACTAACGTAACTTTTGACTCGTTTGGAGCTACAAGCTCTATCTTATATAAAATCTAAGCTAAAAAGAATCTCCACAACTCTATCCTATAATAAAAATCTGGACTCAAACTTAACTTTAGGAAAAATAGCCTTGAAAAATCTGATTAAAAATGACACCTTGCAAATCACGTTTCTACCCACTTTCAACCCATCCAAACTACTCCTATGATCCTAAAATCATCTATAAACTACCCTAACACCTCAACAACATCCTAAATCACTTGAATGATTCATTCATACAAAACCCATTTCATAAAAAGTACATACAATCTAACCAACAAAATTTAAAACCATCTAAACATGTATTTAAACACATCCAAATAACCAAAATAAATCAAAAATCAAAATCAACAAACACCCCCTTTTAGCCGTTGGGTTTAATGAACAAAAACAAAAAGGAAAAATGTTTTATAGCCTTTTTAATTTACACTCCATGTTTATAAACACTTTTTATAAACATAAACATAAGATTTTTAGATCAAAACCCACATAATTATGAAAAATAATTTTTGAAAAACTGATGATAATGCATGTATGATTTAAGTGGTTAGAATCACTTACAATGAAGAAAGAAAGGTTGGTCTATGATTAGTTTTTCCAAAAACCTAGAAAAAGTGGTGGTGTGATGGTGGTTGTGGTGTAGCCGTCGGCTAGAGAGAGAGAGAGGGAATAGATGGTGAAATTGTTTTGGTGAAAATGTGTTTGTGTGTGTTTGTTTGTTTGTTTTGTAAAATTAGGAGGGACTTTTGTGCAATTTTGGCTTTCTTTTGGCCTTAATGGCAAACACGTATTTAAAGAGTGGGAATTTAACCCAAATGTCGGTCTTGAATTTTTGCGGGAGTCGGGGTTCATCCCGGCTACTCCAAAATGATTTTAAATGGTTCAAACGCACCCAAAATGAAATAAAACGGTTCCGAATCGACTTAACACGAAATAAAAAAATAAAAACTTCAAAAAATCCAAATATTGATCAGTCGAAAATAAAAGATAAATTTCGGGCATCCGTCGGTATCGTAATCGTCATCGGTTCCTCTTAAATCGTAAAACGTTAAAATTAAGACCTCCAACCTTGGTTTCAACTTAAACCGTCAAACATATAATCCACAATAATTCTAAAAATTTCAAAAATATACGTAAAATAGGATTAAATAGTGACGTCGATTTCTGGGGTGTTACAATATATCCCAAAATGATTTTTCATCCATAAATTTACGAATACCCTTTTGAATTAAGTAAACGTAATCTTTATCATTAAAATCCTCATCTCGAAAACCGTTCATTTTCATTCTTTCAAAACATGCATCTAGTCTCATTTTTTCCGCTAAAGTATGAGCTTTGATATTATCGAATTTTGAAATATCGGTTTTAGTAACCTCGATTTTATCATGATCATTTGAAACTTGGGATCTACTCGCGAAAAATTCCATTTTATCCTCCCCATATTTCATAGATAATTTCCCACCGTGAACGTCGATTACGGCTCGAGCCGTCGATAGAAAGGGTCGACCTAAAATAATGGGACATTTAGGGTCACACTCGTAATCGGAAATGACGAAGTCCGTGGGAAAAACAAACTTTCCAATTTTAACATAAACATCCTCGGTTATTCCAACTGGTTTTAACGGTGTACAATTTGCTAGCTCGATTGTCATGTTCGTGGGGGTAAGTCTAGGCAATTTCATCAATTTCCAAAGAGAATGAGGCATGAGATTGATGCTAGCACCTAAATCGGCAAGGGCTAAACATCCCTCAATCTCGAAAAAATCACAAGGTAATAGAAATTGGCCCGGATCCTCTTTATTTCTCGGCATGTGCCTTTTGGGTTTTTTAAGAAGGATCGAAGCACAAGTTTCTTCAAGGGTCACTTGGGTGAGGTAGATAAAGCTCTTTTTTTGAATCGTGGATGGAATTTGAGGTACACGAGGGTGTGCACTCTTTTCTTTGGTCACCACGTTCACTCCATCGACTTTAGAACATGAAGGCGTTTTAGAAGTCGAGGGTTGAGAAGAAGGAACAACTCTAAATCCATCAAGGTTTGGGGTAATCACACGACTTCTTCCAATAGACGAGACGACTTTAACATGTTCCTTGGGATTTGATACGGTGTCACTAGGTAACGAACTCGATGACGCACCCGAAGACTTGTTCATTATGGCCGAAAACATCTTTTTAATGTCGATTTGCCCTTGCTCATTTTAGTATTTTGATTTTTCAACGTGTTGGAAAAGTCGTTTTTCAAAGTACCAATTTGTCCCTCTAATCGTCTCATTTTAGCCTCACTCGTTTTCATATATTCTTGAAACTCGTTTGACGAAGTATTTTGATTAGAATTAAAGTTCCCTTGGTTTTGATTATTTCTTTGAAAATTTCCTTGATTACCACTTGAAATATTGTTTCCTTGATTAGCGTTGTTTTGAAAATTCGAGTTTTGATTGTTGTTGTTATCTCGATTTTGCCAACCTAAATTACGACCTTGATTATAACCATGATTACCATGATTATTTCCTTAAACATTGTTTCGGTTTTGATTTGAAAAATCATTTCCACGATTAAAATTGTTGCCTTGGTTATAATTGCCTTGTGATGGACCCGCGTTGTTTTGATTTTGAAAATTGCTGTTTCCATTTAACGCGCTAACACTCGACGTTTGGCCATCCGTAGCCGCACACTCGTAATAATTATGAGGTCCACCACAAAACGTACACGATGCCTCAACCGCTTTCACCGTAGCGGGGGCGTCTTTCTTTTGCAATTCGATCAAGAACGACGTAAACACATTCATCAACTTATCGATTTTCGCATCAACCTTCTCAATATCACGATTAGAATTACTAACATTAGCGACATTGGCAACACTCGGTGTGTTGCGGAGTCGGTAAACCTTGGATCAATTTTCGATAATCATTAAAGCGTCTTTCAGAGTTTTTCACAAAAATTGTCACCGACGGCGAAATTTAACAAATCTTGTTCTTGAAAACTAAGACCATTATAAAACGTGTCAATTTGGTGTAACTCGGAAAATCCATGGTGAGGACATTGCCTAAGCAATCCCTTATAACGATCCCACGCGTCTCTAAACGATACATTCGGCTTTTGTTCGAACCTCGTGATCTCGTTTTTGAAAAACGTGGTCTTAGACGACGGAAAGAAATGATTAACGAACTTGGAAACGAGATCCTTCCACGTAATTATGGATTTAGGTGGCTCTTTCTCGTACCAATCCTTGGCGGCACTATCGAGCGAGTACGTAAAAAGCATAAGCTTAACGACATCGGTGTCAACGTTTTTAAAATTTCTCGTGGCCAAAAGACGATCAAAATTCCGAATGTGATCGTGAGGATTATCCACCTCACGACCTCTAAACTTCGTAGCTTAAATCTACGATAGCATTCCGCTCTTAATCTCAAAATTCTCCGCTTCGATAGCGAGAATTACGATCGCGTCTCCATAACCCTTGGTGGGTGCATGGAGCAATTCCATCATCGTACGATTCTCGTCCATCTCGTCTACGGTTTCGCCAACAAAATTAGGAACGTTCGTTTTCGATTCCTTCGAATTCGATTGCGTTGATTCGACGCGTTGCTAAAATTCGTATAGTCCTTCGATCGAGTGCGCATGCACTACACGTAGAATGGGGGGGGGGGGTAGCAAAGAAGATTCTTTTTGGGGTTTTTAATGTTTTTCAATTTTTTTTGGTTTTTGGTTGTTTTTAAATTTTTTTAGATTTTGGTATATTACGTAGAATCAAATCTACAAATTTCTCCTCGAATCAATTTCTCGATTAAAGGAGCCTCAAGGAATGAAAACGATCAGGTTGAGTGAACGTCTTCGATGACTTTAGAACGTTGGTGGAACACCAAAACGTTCAAGAGGTTTAGTCTTTGAAAAACAAGGAATATATATGATACGTAGATAATACTTTGGTTGGCAAACCCTCGATTAGCCTTTTTTTCTCAAAACACGCACAAGCAAGCGGAGAAAACGAGGCGGCGCGAAGCACTTAAGAGCCTTTTTCCTTTAGGTCGTGAAATACAACCGCCTTATACCCACCTTATAGTTTGTGTTAATCAAAATTAAGCCTTTCGAAAGTAATTATCTTTTTGCCTTTTTATTTTGTTTTGGATTCGAATACAATAATTGAGTGATGAAATCCCAATTAAGGTTGCGGTTTCACGCTTTTGGAGATATTGTAAATTTATTGTGATACGTAATACAATATATTAAGAATATTCACAAAAAACGAAAACGAATATTAGGATATCTACAATATAGTAAAAGATTGTTATGTGTTTAATTGAGTACAACTAAACACGATTTATTTGGATATTCTACAATAGAGTAAAAAAATAAAAACGAGTATGTACGCTATTTACGCTTTCCAAAAAATGAAAAGCAAAACGCACTACTCATACAAACAAGATATATATATATAAGGCACTAAACACCTCCCCGGCAGCGGCGCCAAAATGATGGTAGTAAAATCGTACACGTTTTAGGAAAAACGCGTATAATCGGCAAGTATTAAATTCGACGATTTAGGAAAACCGTAAAACCGAATAATGCGAGTTCGTTCTCGAAGGAGGTGTATGTGTTATGTGCCAATATATATAAAACAATGTTTGGATTCGTGATCTTTTTAAGAGAGAAAGATTTAAATTTAAAGACGGATTACACTAAAAATTACGCTACGACGGAGAAAACGCGAAATCGTAAAACTTGACGAAAAATAAAAGTACTCTAAAAATCCCGAAATTTTATACTTAAACTAAGAAAAATATAACTAAAATAAAAATGTGAACCAAAATTTCCAAACGTTTTTTAATTTATTCATATTAAATTTTAAAGTTTAATAAAAAAACTCAAAAATAGATAAAATTAATAAAAAGTGAAAATGAAAATTTTAAGTTTTGTAAACCTAAAGTATATTAATTAAAAACTAAAAATTATTTTTCTAAAAATTTAAGTTACTTTTAACTATTTTTAAACTAATTTCTAAGTTTTAAAATGAAAATATTAATAAAAAATTAATTAATAAAGCTAAAAATTTAGTTTTACTTCTAAAAATCCTGAATTGAAAAATAAATTGAAGAAAAATAGAAACTCTCAAAAACTTTAACCCAATAAGCTGGAATCAGCTTATTAAGGTTCGAATACAATTTAATAAGCAAAACAAAAACACTTTAAGTAAAATATGAAAGTAAATCAAGACAATAAAGACCCTAGGGTACGTATGGTAAAGGCGTTGGTGTGTGAGAGTAGGGGCACAGGTTCGAGTCCTAGCCCTTACTTTTTGTTAAAAATATTTTATTTTTTTAAACACTAACTGAACAGTAACTCTAAGCTACAAAAACACAAAAACTATGTCAAATCTCCACGAATTAATCTATTTAAAGCTTAAATTGAACCCATATTTGCAACTTCTCTTGTTCTTAGTACTTTGTTGTAGTTCTTGCTGATTGGCGTATTGTTGATGCCCGGGATAGGAGCGAGTTGTTGCTAGGCGCAAGCGGCACCCTCACAACCCTTGTGGTTGTGATGAGTCAAGATACATACAAAGAACAACAACAAATACAAATTCCAAAGCACGATTAAGCACCAAATCATACAACCATTCAAGCAGAATTACCAATTAAGCAAACTTAGCAAAAGAAAAGAGGGATGCGAATTCAATATAGTGAGCTAAGATGTATCATTTTAATCCACCAAAACGCTTAGGAAACCTAAATTCTAGCAAGAATAAACTAATGTCTAATCTACATTCTAGTTAAGTGGCCACTTACAACCACCCAACACCACCAGATTGTCTGTTGGTGTGCTCAGTAGGGCAGAAAGTGGATCGGTAGTGGTTGTGTGTGTGAATGGTGGTCAACCAAGGCTAATAAAAGTCACCAAGAACTGAACAATCACACAACCAGATACTAGAAACCTAATTAAACCTAAGAACTAGTGGGGGGGGGTCCCAAGTTCAAATCACAAAGCCACAAGTCAAGCTCCTAAACCACTGTTTTCCTATTGTGCCTACAACGACATGGTTGCTAGCGCGCTTTGCCTAGTCAGTGACTTTTAAATGTCATACAAGGCCTAAAAAACTCTCCAAACCTAGAGCTAGCAATACTCAATCCTACACTAAGAATCAAACCAAAGAACAAGGACGAATGGGCTGTTGGTGGTTTCGCTTGGAAAACGGAGAGTTTTACTTGAAGTTTTACCCACCCTAAAGCTACTAAAACCTCGATACAGATATGTGAGCCCCTAATCCACCCCATACTAACTGTGAACCAAATGGCAAGGCACAAAACCCTACACAAAACCACACAGACTTGCTGTATAGATTTGCTGATTTTCCTCTTGACTAACTAACAAAATTTGTTCTAAAAACTTGTTCAAACCAAACTCACAAAATAACCTAATATCTTACTGTTTGACCCTGTATTGAACCACAAAACATAAAGTTGAACCGTAAATACTCAAATGCAGCCTACTGTTTTTTTAAAGAAAATGCAGATTTTTCAAAAAAACTTGAACACTTCTCTTAATGCTAACTACTTGAAATAATGACAAAAACCATACTATTCTCTTTTTGATTTTCTGCTTATAATTCAAATGGAAGGTTACACTAACCTACTTCTAAACCTCGGAGATTGGTTGCAGTTTGAAACTTAAGCTTTAACCTACGCTTGTGACAGCAAGCAAGCTTATACGAAATACCACTTAAACTATCTTAAAACGTGATTCTACAAATGAACTCAACTAAAACTACTAACAAATCAATCTAAAATTATCAAATCACGTTTCATAACATCAAAATAAAAGAAATCCACTCATAAATCGCACAAAGAACACCACACAAAAGATTTCACATAAACATCAAATTCTCGGCAGAATATTAGAGGGGGATTAAAAATACCTCATTTAGCTTTGTTCAAGCTAAATAAAACACCCGATGCCACCAGCTCAGATTGTTGGGTCTTATGCTTACTATTAGGGATGAACTTGTTTGAGCTTATGTAGAGAGGGACTACAACAGTCCTAAGCTCCCAAGACTACAACAGTCAAGGGGCTTATGATCTTTTGTTGCTGCATATGCACAACCAACAGAAACAAACAAGTTTAAAACTCTTGATAAGCTTATTGTCAGTAAGCTTATCAAGGGTTTATGAAACAGTGAAATCAGAAAAAAAACAATAATCAAAGATTTAAGAGCAAATTCTAAAAACAAACTTTTTTGAATCAAATAAGTAACCAACAATGAATTAACAGGTTAACAACACTCTTGTTTAGTCTTGATGTCACTCAATCCTAAACAGCAATCTTGTGAACCCGGGCCTCAAAATATTTTGTTTTGCCAAATTCTTGAAACAAAAATAAATATTTTGATGAGTTTAACTAAGCTTAAACTAAATAATAAATTTAAAAACAACGGAACTCAGTCTACTTGCAAGGATTCAAAAATACTTTGACTATTAATTTAAAAATGTTTACAAGATAGAACTGGAACAAAGAGGGTCACCACATGTTGGGCCTCTCTTTATAGTGTCCAATGGACGATTCTTGAAATACAGAAAATTCATAAACCCTAAACAAGAAATACCCTATATTACCCTTTGAAAGATTCTTGGTCAAAAGGGTGTCTTGTGAATTGCCAGAGCTCTCATGTGACATATACAGCTGTAATCTTCATCATGGCCGTTGAAAGAAACATTGGGGACCAAGGTTTTGCATCTAGACGTTTAAATGGTCAATGTTTTGCTTTTGCTATGAAAGTGACGCAGCATGGGAGGCCCCCACTGGTCTCATGGTGATGTTGGGTGGATGTTTAAGGGTTGGGTTTTGATTAGGTTAAGGTATATAGTCGTTCTAGAGAATTAATTAGATTAATTCCTAGGGTTTAGGGAATTAGGGATTAGGGTTTATAGGAGTTCTTGGCTGGGTGAAGTTTGAGGTTAGATTGTGATTTGGGGATAATGAGATTGTTACCCGGTTTAAGTGTTTAATATATATTAATTTGAAAATTAATATACATAAAAATGGTGGCGACAAGGAGAGTGTGAATGTGTGAGGGAGGTGAGGTGACAAGATATGACTGGTGGTTTGAGTTTGGATGTTTGATAGATTTGGTCCCCAAGGTTGCAATTTGTCGGCATATAAAGTTTTTCAGCAAGTATAACCAATTTCCCTTAGTAATTACTTTGGGCAAATTGCATAATCAGTCCCTCCAAGTTTAATATGATGAACACAAGGACTAAACTTGTAATTTTTGAGATCTTCAAGGGGTTTTTGTCTATAATCTTGAAACTTTAGGACCAAACTTGTAATAAATGAGATTTACAAGGGTAAAAAATGACAAGTCTTCAAAAGTTGAGGGACCAATCTTGACAAATCTTCAAACTTCAAGGGTATTTTTGGAAATTCCTCATTCGGGTCTGGTCCTTTGCGCGGCTTCATTTCTCGTGTTCATTTTTGCTTGTTTCTTTTGATCTTTTGTTGAATTCACGATATCCGTACCTAAAATACATAATGAACAAACACAAGCATATTTTGGGGGTATTTATATGACATTTTAAGCGTTTTAAGCCCGATTTGGACGATGAGACTATGTATAAATGCAGTCTCATCACAACCCAATGCTTTTCATGATATAAAAGAAATACAGTACATCAACTCTGAGCTTGACTAGCTCCATCACTAGAAGTGGTTGGTGCAGTCCTGCATGGTGACCATAGCTGCTCGGGTCTCTCTGACTCTCCTAAGAGTCTCCAAAAACTGAGCTTTGAAAGTGTCGTCTGCTCCTCGAAGATGTGCAGTCTCAGCAGTCAATCCCTGATGACGAATCTCAGCAAGGTCGAAGAAGATCTGAAGAGTATCTCCCTAAGTCATGAGTGTAGAGTGGGTCTGATACTGCTGACCCTCCAACGAAAAGACACGCTGTCGGAGATAATCGTTCTCCTCGAGCAACCACTGTAGAGTACTCTGGACTATCGTCCATGTCCCTAATGCAGCCAGGGACTCCGCCCCTACGACCCATGTGAGAGTGTCCAATCGCCCATGCAGCACCGAGCGTCCGTACTGTCCTGCTCGTAAGATAGTGTGGATATCTGCCATATCCTGAGCATGACGTGTATCTAGTACGGAGATCTGTGTCTGAACAGGGTCATGCTCAGCTCGTCCTGCTCCTGATCCCTCTCCAATCTCAAAAGCAGATACTAGAGTAGAGTCGTACCTCCTCTTACGAGGTGGTAGAGCTCTAGGAGCATAGTCGTGCAATGATGAGGACGCTCGAAGTGGTGGTAAAGTAGGTAAAATCTGACCCCTTTCCCTAGTTGGGGAAGTAGGTGAGACTGGTGGTGTAGCAGTGGTAGTGTCAGATAAAATGACGACTCCTACAATTTGGTGATCTCCAGACTCAGAGTCTGAAGGGAATCCCTAAAGCACTAAAGTCGGTGATACTTGCATAGCAGCAACAACAGTCAAGAGAGCGTCAATTAGGGGTGTCATTCGGTTCGGTTCCCGGGTTGTTCAGTTTATTCGGTTCGGGTTATTCGGTTAATTTTTTTTTCTGAGTCAACCCGAAAACCGAACCGAACCGAAATAGATTTCAACCGAACCGAACCGAAAACCGAATTTGAATTCGGTTCGGTTTTCGGGTTGACCCGAATAACCCGAATTTTCTGAATTTTTAAAAAAATATATATAATTATATAAATATTTACAAAAAAAAGGTTATTTCAAGTATAAAATGATATTTTTATATTAAAATTATGTTTTAATAACTAGTTTGCATATATTAGGATTAAATTAAATTTTAATAACTATTATATATACATATTATATATACATAAATTTATAAAAAATATATATATATTTATAAACTTTCGGTTTTCGGTTCGGTTCTCGGTTCCGACGGCCAAACCCATACCCAACCCGAAAACCGTATTTGTAGTTCGGTTCGGTTCGGTTATGACCCAAAACCCGAATTCTATTTTCGGTTCGGTTCTAGTTCGGGTTCGGTTCGGTTCGGTTTTCGGTTTTTGTGGGTCAAACCCGAATTATGGACACCCCTAGCATCAATATCGGGTACGTGAGTCAGTGATGAGGCTGGTGATGTCATGATAATCTGAAAATAATAGCATTTCAAAGTTGAGTAAGTATTAGCTTACACAATTTAAAAAGTTTTCAAAATTTAAAATTTTGTATGCGTTGTTATAAGTGCCTTTTAACAGTGTAGGTTAAAAGTTACGTAGATACTTATGTGATCATATAGCCAAAGGTTATATATCAGCGCATAGTTAGTTCACATAATATGTATGCTCTGTATGCTATATGCCTAACTATTAGGGTCCCTAAAAATCAATTTTTCTTTAAACTGATTTTTATTTTAAATTATAATCCAGTTTTAAAAAATTTTATTATTTAAAAAATTTTAAGTTTTTGATTTGTTTGTCTATAACTATCGCTCTGATACCATTCAGTAACACCCCCAAAGTGGTCAAAATGCAGCGGAATAGTACTTGCAGTGTTACTTGGTGGATCGATAGCAAATAGTATACAGAGCATGATCATAAAGTATGATTTAAACATATTACATGAATCAAATGTGCAGATTAAATAAGTTGTCTGAAAATCAACATTTATTATTGTCCAATGTAGTAACCCTGCCCCGATGGTAAATGTTAGCCCTATATTTTATATAGCCGAACAAGAATGTAATAGGTCATCTTAGTCGCTAAAAGGTCTTGTATTGTAATAGGTTAGTCGGGATAACCGGGCTTGGACTTTAAGCTAATATTGTCTAAGTTAGGGGCGTAAGCCCAAGACTAAGCCAAGCCCGACCCAAGTCACAAACCCACGGCCCATGGAAAGCCCATTGGTTCGTGGGGTATATAACCCTCTTTCACATGTGAAAGAGGGTGTTGGTTCATTTCATTAAACACATAGTTTTAGTGTAAACCTTCCACTTCTCTCTCTACTTTCTCTTTCTACTTTTCTTCTCTTTCTCTCTCTAAGAATCTTGTGTTATGGATTAAATGGGAATAACATTTGGTATCAAGAGCCTATAGTGGATAGGTGATTAAAGATTCGTATGTGGTGTTCTTGATTTTTCGTGGCTTCTTTGATCCATATCTCACGTCCCATCTTTCTTTTTGTGTTTTTATGGTCTTTTCTTGATACAAATCATATACATACTAGTAGTAGTGATTTGGGTATCTTGGTTTTGGCTAAAACACAATTTTTTTGGATCAAAAGTTGCGAAATTTATTGTTTTTCTTCATTCCGAAATTCAAGCAAGTGTCACCATCGGAAAGTACAATTGTGGGGGATTTGATCGCAATAATCTTAGGATTCTACTTTGCGATCACTGTATTGCGATACCTTATTCCGATCTGGATATTCCGATCGTGCATTGCGATCTGGGATTCTGACAGGTTTTAAGGGTTTTGTTAAGTCGTTACTCTGTCCAATTTTTCTCAGCCACATTCCGATCTAACATTGCGACAGCATATTGCGATCTGAACATTCCGACAGCCACATTCCGACAGAACATTCCGATCTGGACATTGCTACAGTGCATTGCGATAGAACATTCCGATCTGAGCATTCCGATAAGTATTCCGATGGACATTCCGATGGGTATTTTGTTTGAGTAATTTTTAGGTCAGGTAAAATCAAATTTTTTCCCTACTAGTTTTTGGCTATTTCTAACTCAAATTCAAAATTTGGCGATACAAAATTTTTCGGCTTACCGTTTTGTCAGACTGAGGAATTTATTGTCGGACTGAGAAATTTTTTATGAATTTTCGGAATTTCAATTTTAACCACACATCATCACAACAAATCCACTAAGATCTGCAATTCATCCACAAGTATTCACCATGTCTAACAACAACATCAACATTGCAACTGCTAATCAAATTCGTTTGGAACAAGGTGGCAACGGTAATCCACCTGTGCTCACTGCCGGTTGCTACGTTCAATGGAGATCTCGTTTTCTCAGATTTCTCGACGGAAAAGAAAACCGAACTGCTCTTCGTCACTGCCTTGAGAATCCACCTCCAGTTTTTGAATTCAAACCAATTACCACACAGGCAGAGGATGGTACTTCATCAACTATACGAGCTATGAAGGATTTTGACACATGTTCTGCTGAGAAAAAGAAACTCCTCCAAGCTGAAGCTGATGCTGTAAATTTCATACTCACTGGAATTGATAACGATATCTATTCCACAGTTGATGCATGTCCAAATGCTATGGAAATGTGGAATGCAATTCATCGATTGAAGCAAGGTGAGTCAATCAATGTTCAAGATCTCGAGACTAATCTACTTTGGGAGTTTGGAAAATTCACATATGAAGATGGTGAATCCATTGACTCATATTACTCGAGATTCTACAAAATGATGAATGAGCTTGTCAAAAATCAGTGCACCATCTCCAATCATCATGCCAATGTTCAGTTTCTACTTCAACTCAAACCGGAATGGCAAAGGTTTGTGACTTTGGTCAAACAAAGGGAGGATATCAAGACTATATCTTACCACAAACTTTATGATATCTTGAAACAACATCAGAATGAAGTGAATGAACTAAGGGCTGAAAAGGCAGAACGGTCTGCTAATTCTATTGCTTTTGTGGCTGCTACTTCAACAAAACCCGTTCCCCGTCAACAACCACCTACTCATTCCTCAAAGTCATCAAGCTCATCCACCAAACCTCTAGTTGCTGCTAAACACAAAGCAAAAGCAATTGTCCCCACTCCACCTCCAAAGTATGACACCGAGTCAGATGGAGACAGTGATGATGAACAAACTTCAAGGGACAAGAAGATTGAAGAACTCATGTCTTTACTCACCACAACTTATAAGAAGATCTACAAACCAACCAACAACAACCTCAGATCATCATCCAATGCTAGATATAAGGAAGTTGATCATGCACCTAGGTATGATCGTGATGCTAGGTATGATAATCAGAGGATGCTGAATCAAGTTGGGGCTAGAGATACTGTAGGCACTCCGGTGGTGCAGAAGACTGGGATTCAATGCTTCAACTGCAAGGGGTTTGGGCACATGGCTAGGGAATGTAAGAAGCCAAAACGGGTTAAGGATTCGGGATATCACAAGGAAAAGATGTTGCTGTGCAAGAAAGAAGAAGCAAGAATTCCACTCACAGCAGATGAAGTTGACTGGCGTGATGACACTGATGATGAAGTCGATGATCAAGAGTTAGAGGCACATTATGTGTACATGGCAAAGATTCAAGAAGTGATCCCAGAGACTGTTGATACTTCTGGACCCATCTATGATTCTGAGCCACTTGAAAAGGTACCATCACATGATAACTATAATGTGTTTGCTAATGAACGACGACATCCTGAGCAACCCGAAAGCATCAATGACACATATGTAATGGACACGGAGGATAGCAATATCTCTACGGATTCACAGCATATGTGTAATGATGACGGAAAAGCTGTTCAGGATACTGACTCGGATGAGGACCGTGATTTGCTTGCGTCTATTATTAATTCTTTAAAACGTGAAATTGATAAAAACAAAGAAGCTAATAAACGTTTGAAGCAAGCAAACACATCCTTAGCCGAGGAGATAGACAGGCTTAAAGAGTGTGATTATGTAAAAGAAGCTGATCGACGAGTTGCAATAGCTAATGGTTTGGTATATGAACGTAAGGTGCTCAACGAACAATATTGTTCTGAAGTAACACACGAAATTCATATGTCAAAACAGAAGATATCGGAACTTGAAGAACAACTGCTGCTACATAAACTCCAAATTACTGAATTAGAGTCGGTTAACAAAGAACAAACTGAGCTTTATAAAACTCGTGAAGAAAAGGATATTGAAAAAATTCTTGCTTTGGAAAAGAGAGTCGACACGTTAAACAACATTGTTTACAAAACGGGTCAGTCTATTCAAACTATGAATATGCTCAATAGAAATATGAAAACGAGTTTTGTCAAGCCTGAATATCTCAAGAAAGTTCAAAGTACCAAGCCTGCTCTTTATGATATCGGTTGTTATGTTGATAATCTTGCTCTTATGCTTTCCCCTGACTGTGACGAAATCATTCGTCAACAAGAAGAAAGTCGATCAAACTTAAGTGATTTAATAAACCTTTCTGATTCTAACAATCATATTAAGTTTGTTCCTCAAAAAGAACTTTCCAAAGAACAAAAAATGTACAATAGTGTTCCTCCACCAAGTGATGAACCCCAAAAGAAAGTTTCTTTAAAAAGGAGTTTCAAAAAGCAATCAATTTTGTTAGAAAAACGAATTTTGGATGAAAAACGTAAATGGGATGAGAAAAGCAAAAGTGTTCAGCAATTTGAGTTTATAAAACAAGGGGTTTTAAATTTGTACAAAGGTGTCGTCGACTATGAAAAAGTTTCTAGGGATACCATTTGGAATATTAAACCTAACCCACAAGTAGAAGTCGTCATTCAACAATGTATTGTTCCAACCATTGATGATCTTTCAAAAAATGTGGAAATGTTTTATACAGCTCTCACTGAGGAAATGTTAACTGATTTAAGTTATGTTAAATCTCTTGAAGATGAAGTTGATTTTCTTCAAACTAAATTAAAGACACAAGAACACCAACTTTCTAACGAAATTGATCGACTTTCTAAGGAATATTTTTATGCTGACCATATGAATGCTATACTTGGTGTGTATACCGATCTAGATCAATATTGTCATGTAGCATGTCTTGTGTCAGAATCGGACGCGAAATGTCGCAATCTTGAAGTCGAGCTTTCGAAACAAATTCATTCATATAACAAACTTTCAAAAAGTTTTTCTCAACTTGAGAAACACTCCATTTCTCTTGAACTTGCTTTACAAAAAGGTGAAAAATCTCATAATCATAAAAAGTGTCAAGAAATGTCAGCTTCTTCGTTTCGTCTACTAAATGAAAAAGATTTCGAAATAAATGATATCAAATCTCAGCTAAAAGAAAGGGACATAGCCATAAGTGAGTTACAGAAACTCATTGAGAAAATCAAAGGAAAGTCTGTTTTGGGTAAACCATCCGCTGTTCGGCAACCGAATGCGGTTAAATGCCCTAAATCATCTATTTTGGGACAATCCCCACAGACTTTGCCTAAGATAGGAAATGATAAGAGTACAAATGTGATAGCACCAGGAATGTATAAGATGAACACTAAGCCCACTCAAACTAGAACATCGCGGTTACATGAGAATATTAGGAAAACTAATCAACGTGTGTCTTCTTCTACAGGAGTAAATCCCACTACTAGTGTTAGCGGACCACAGCTTAAGAGCACTAGAATTGAAGATAGAGTCATGCCTAACAATAGTCAAGGGAAGAAGAATGAAGTAGAAGATCACTGTAGGAATTTTAAGTTTTCTAAGAATAAAACGTCTGTAACTGCATGTAATGACAGTTTAAATACTAAGACCTCGAATGTTGAATTTGTTTGTGTTGAATGTGGCAAATGTGTTCGTACTTTCAATCATGATGCTTGTGCTCTTAATTATAATGGCGTGAATACTAGAACTAGGAAGCCTATTCGTATGCCCACTAGTACTAGTGAACTCACAAGAACTTTGAACCAATCCACTGAGCAACCACTTAAGAATCTAAGTGCGTTAGAATCCACTACTCTACGTAAACAAAACAGGTTAAAGAAGCTTTATGAGAACATGATTAGGACATGTACACGGGGGTATTCAAGATTTACACCACCCGGATACAAATGGGTACCTAAGACAACCCCCATTCTAATTGGGTCTATGAATGTTAGCTTGCCTTTAGAATCTAGGTCCACTACTATTTTGGAACCCGTTTCTATCAAGGGCTCCCATTTGTCAAATGCTACATTGTCTTCTAATTCTTCTGCAGCTCGTCGAACTCATCCTATTCATAATGGACTCCGGGTGCACAAAGCACATGACGGGAAATCTCAAACTTCTCATTAACTTTGTGGAGAAGTTTCTGGGTACGGTACGGTTTGGAAATGATCAATTTGCACCGATACTCGGATATGGAGACTTGGTTCAAGGGAATATCACTATAAAACGGGTTTATTACGTCGAGGGACTGAATCACAACTTATTCTCGGTTGGTCAATTTTGTGATGCGGATTTGGAAGGGGCTTTTCGGAAATCTACTTGCTATGTTAGAGACTACAATGGGAATGACCTTCTTACAGGTTCTCGTGGTTCTGATCTCTACACAGTAACTCTTCAAGACACATCTTCAACAAATCCAATTTGCTTAATGGCTAAAGCTTCATCATCTCAAGCATGGTTATAGCATCAACGATTGTCACATCTCAACTTTGACACCATCAACTTGCTTTCGAAGAATGATATTGTGACCGGTCTTCCTAAGTTGAAATTCGTCAAAGACCATCTTTGTTCTTCTTGTGAGTTGGGGAAAGCAAAACGGAAGTCTTTTAAAACAAAGACTACCCCTAGCTCAAAAGGACGATTGGAACTTCTACACATGGATTTATGTGGTCCCATGCGTGTAGAGAGTATTAACGGGAAAAAGTATATTCTCGTGATTGTTGATGATTACTCTAGATACACATGGACTTTCTTCTTAAGGTCCAAAGATGAAACACCAGAGGTTCTCAAAAACTTTCTCAAGATGATACAACGCAATCTTCAAGCTCAAGTCTTAACCGTAAGAACGGATAGGGGTACTGAATTTTTGAACAAGAACTTGCAATCTTACTTTCACGAAGAAGGTATCGAACATCAAACATCTATTGCTCGAACTCCTGAACAAAATGGCGTTGTCGAAAGACGGAACCGTACTTTGGTTGAGGCTGCTCGAACAATGCTTTCTGCTTCAAAATTACCGCTATTCTTCTGGGCTGAAGCAATTGCAACTGCCTGTTATACTCAGAATCGTTCTCTCGTCATCCCTAGACATGAAAAGACACCTTACCACATCATCAATGGCAGGAAACCTACTGTCAAATTCTTTCACGTATTTGGATCTTTATGCTACATCCTTAAAGACGGTGAAAATCTCGACAAGATGAAAGAAAAAGGTGATGCATGTATTTTTGTGGGGTATGCTACATTGTCGAAAGGATATCGAGTCTATAACAAGAGAACAAAGATTATTGTCGAAACAATTCATGTGAACTTTGACGAATTGCCACAAATGGTACTTGATCACAACAGCTCAAGTCCCGCACCTCAATGTCCAACAATGGCACCTACACAAAACAGTGTATGTCCCGTGCAAGAATGTCAACAAAGTACTCCTACAGCAGACTCGACGGATACGACACATATGAATGAGTTGGTTGACTTATATGATCCTATGTTTGATGAATATTACTATGGAAACAATCAAGTTGTGTCAAAGCCTTCCGCTGTCAATACTGCTGATGCACCTGAACAAAATCAACAAGACACAACTGCCTCTACTTCAGCAACCGTTGCTCAAGAGACAATTCCAGTGGATACTCAACAAACTCAAGAAACTGTCATACAACCAACATCACCAACTGTCAATGCTGAAGGAGGAAACAACAATCAAGCAGTCGATGCACAACCTGACGATGAAGAATTTATCAATCTGTTCGGTACACCGGTACACGAAGTCGGAGAGTCTTCTAGTCAACATGTTGATCCGTCCAACATGCATACATTCTACCAACCATATCCATCCACTCACCATTGGACACGTGATCATCCATTGGAGCAAGTCATTGGAAATCCTTCACAACCGGTTCGAACACGCAGACAACTCGAAATCGATGGCGATGTGTGTATGTATGCACTCACCGTGAGTTCAACTGTACCTACAAACATCAAACAAGCCATGACTGATCATGCGTGGATTGAATCAATGCAAGACGAAATTCATCAGTTTGAACGCCTAAATGTTTGGGAACTTGTTGACCGACCCTATGGAATGTCAATTTTAGATTTCAAATGGATCTGGAAAAACAAACTGGATGAAGAACAAACCATCATCAAAAAAAAATCTCGTCTTGTAGTTAAGGGATACCGTCAACAAGAAGGCATAGACTACGATGAATCATTCGCTCCAGTCGCTCGTTTGGAAGCAATCAGGATATTCCTTGCTTATGCTGCACATAAGGGCTTCACGGTTTTTCAGATGGATGTTAAAACTGCTTTTCTCAACGGTCATTTGAAGGAAGAAGTGTATGTGAATCAGCCGGAAGGATTCATCGATCCTCATCATCCTGACAAAGTCTATCGTCTCAAAAAGGCTGTATATGGACTTAAACAAGCTCCAAGGGCATGGTACGAAGAACTTTCAAATTTCTTGGTGTCCAAAGGATTCTCCAAAGGTTCTATTGATCCTACTCTCTTTACTAATAAATATGGGGATGACATAATGCTGGTGCAAGTTTATGTTGATGACATTATTTTTGGTTCTACGAACCCAAAACTTTCAAAACGTTTTGAAAAATTAATGCACAGCAGATTTGAAATGTCAATGATGGGGGAGCTAAAATTCTTTTTAGGCCTCCAGATTCATCAATCCCCACGTGGTATCTTCATTAACCAAGCTAAGTATGCTCAAGAGATACTTAAAAAGCATGGTATGACCTCATGTGCTTGCGTTGGTACACCATTGTCGACCACATCCCTAGACGCTGACTTGTATTCATATCCCGTAGATCAAACGCGATATCGCAGTATGATCGGGTCACTTATGTACCTTACAGCCAGCAGGCCTGATATTCATCATGCCACATGCTATTGTGCACGATATCAAGCCAGACCTACTCAAAAGCACCTCAAAGAGGTTAAACGGATCTTTCGGTACCTTAAGAATACCATTCACATGGGACTCTGGTATCCGAGGGAAACCGGTTTTCATCTAACGGCTTTTTCAGATTCTGATCACACAGGTTGTCTTGATAGTCGTAAAAGCACTTCTGGTAGCATACAGTTTCTAGGGGAAGACAAGCTTGTCAGCTGGTCGTCAAAGAAGCAGGATTGCACTTCGCTCTCATCAGCTGAAGCAGAATATGTGGCTCTATCCGCGTGTTGTGCTCAAGTCCTTTGGATGAGAACTCAACTCACGGATTATGGCTTCCACTTTGATAAAATACCTATGTATTGTGACTCAAAGTCGGCCATAGCCATATCTTGCAATCCGGTTCAACACTCCCGCACCAAGCACATCGATGTCAGATCTCACTTCATCAAGGAACAAGTGGAACGCGGCATCGTGGAATTATACTTTGTCAGAACTGAGTACCAGCTGGCAGACTTGTTTACAAAAGCTCTATCGAAAGATAGGTTTGCGTATCTCGTTGGCCGTCTTGGTATGAAGTATATGACTCCAGAAGACTTGGAGGTTTTGGCAAATGAAGCTGCTTGATATTCTCTCACTATGACTTCTAGGCGCATCACAGCTTAGAACTCGGACCTCAACTAAGGAAAGTTTATCTCGGACGATAACTTATCCTTCTCAACGAGAAATTCATCTTTCTCGGTCATGAGCTTCTCATAAAAACATTCAAAGTTTTTAAGTTCATGAAAACGATTTCTAAGTAAATGTCAGCTTAGAACTCGAACTTCAACTTAAGGAAAGTTTATCACGGATGATAACTTATCCTTCACAACGGGAAATTTATTTTTCTCGGTCATGAGCTAGTCACAAAACAATCAAAGTTTTGAGCTCATGAAAAACGGACCCGAAAGGGGAGTGTACGTTTCAGTGCGCTTTTCCTAATCAATAGAAGAGAAGTCTTCTATCCTGATTATTTTAAAACCGTTGAACACAATTTTTCAAGAATTTCTCAAAAGATTTTTCTAAATCTTTCAAAATTGTGTGTTCAACACTCCCTTCCTCATAATAGGTTTTTATATCTAAAAATGTCATATGTTATTTTGATCAATTTTTGAGGGGGAGCGTTTTAAAATCAAGCCTTTTAATGTTGTTGGGTACATCTCTAAAATTGTCATATTTTATGTATCCAACACATTCCGAAAATGATATAAAATTGTCAAATGTAATATATTATATCGGAAAAGGCATCTCAACTCCGTACCTCAACATATTTTGTGGTGTCGTTTTTCTAAAATTTTGTCAAATTTTGTCTCAAGACACACATATATTGTTGAGGGGGAGCGACCCGACTGAAAATGTTCCATGATTCATGCGTGCACACATGTTTCTCTCCCAACGATTTTTCGGAAAATGTCATATTTTAATCAATTGGTATCTCTAATATTATATTTTTATATTAGAGATAGGGGGAGAAAATGTGATTAAAATGTAATATATTGCAACATGTGATCTTAAAGACTCAAGTGCAACTCTTTCCTTCACATGCCAAACTATTTCGTATATCGATGCATGTGTGTAGGGGGAGCTTTTCGGAAATGTAAAACTTTCAAGTGTTAAAAGTTTTGATTTTTATCAAGCACTTTGAATGGTTTTCAATGGTTTTATGGTTACGATCTCTACCCAAAACAACCTACTATCCACGACGGAACGATGGAGTCAAAAGGTGGTTTAGGATAGGAAACTAAGTCCTATGATCCAACCAGAACCGGAGGGATCTACCCAAGGACATTCCATAGCTAGAAATAGTTGTCCTTAGGAAAGATGGAGTGGAATGAAGCTGAATGCGGACCAAGTACTTAAGTTAGCACTGGAACAATCACAACAAGGTGCTAATGATGACGTATTGGTAAGCATTAAAGGAGTTGAATATTCTATGCAACTTAGGCAGAAACCGGGTCAATACATCTATTGAAGACAAGTCATCATGGACCCAGTGATGCAATGCACAACCCTTCCCAGCCATTCGAGTTTCTCTCAAAAGAAACTTGTCTCATTGTCACGGAGATCAACACGTATCTATTGACTTTCTCACTCCGAGTCAGTTAATATTGAAAAGGTGGCAGTCTGCTCCAGCCTCCGATTACCAAAATGCACTTATTGAGTCTAGAGCCAAACGAGATCAATTTATCATCTCATTAGGACACAATCGAGTCCTACGCATTATCCTTGTGATATTGCCAGAACATCTGAGTGATACGATTCACAATGAAGATGGAAATCCTGCTTGAGCCAACATCAAACAAGCTCATGGTAGGTAACTTGTGCGATTCTACACGAATCAAACTTGTGAGAACTGGAAAGCAACTAAGTTTGGATTCTTAATTGATTCAAACTTGATTCCAGGTTTCTTCGCAAAATCCATGTGATCTTGCCAGAACATTCAGAGTGACACTCATTAGTGTTCACAGTGACGAATGGAAATCCTTCCAGTGTCAACATCAAACAGCACTGCGGTAGGTAACTCGCAAGATTCTCTATGAATCAAGCTTGTGACAAACTGGAAAGCAACAATGGTGCGATTTTTTTAGAATCAAACTTGTTCCAGGAATTCTGAATTGACGACTCTAATCAAACGGATAACCGTATCCTTTTTGATTCACTCTTTACGTTCGCAGTCTGCTTTGAGACGATCGAGTAAAGAGAACTGGTTTCTACCGCCGGGAAACCCTGTCAAGGAGGTTCTTAATCGAATCTACCTGATCACAGGTACGGTATTTAATACCGTTTAACGGTCTTCACCGACCGGAGGTAAAACGCTACCGAGTTAGGATGAAATGTTCAAAGCCATTTTATCCGTGTCTATACATGTTGCTGCATATCAAGAAGGTGGCGGAGCTGTGATACCGATGTCGATTCAGAAGTCACAAGAGCACAAGATGGCGATAATCAAGATACCTAAGAATGTAAGAATGTAATAGGTCATCTTAGTCACAAGGAGTACAGATGAAGATCTCAAGCACTCAAAGTCAAATGACAAAGGCTCAAGATAAAGATCACGAAAGCATGAAGGAACAAAGCTGTTACAAACAAGATCAAGACCCAGATACAAGACCAAAGCAGGAAGATCTCCTCTACAAAATGTATTCACTCAACCATCTTATGCTTTTTTAAGCATTTTAAGATGACCGATACATTGGGGGAGATTGTTAGCCCTATATTTTATATAGCCGAACAAGAATGTAATAGGTCATCTTAGTCGCTAAAAGGTCTTGTATTGTAATAGGTTAGTCGGGATAACCGGGCTTGGACTTTAAGCTAATATTGTCTAAGTTAGGGGCGTAAGCCCAAGACTAAGCCAAGCCCGACCCAAGTCACAAACCCACGGCCCATGAAAAGCCCATTGGTTCGTGGGGTATATAACCCTCTTTCACATGTGAAAGAGGGTGTTGGTTCATTTCATTAAACACATAGTTTTAGTGTAAACCTTCCACTTCTCTCTCTACTTTCTCTTTCTACTTTTCTTCTCTTTCTCTCTCTAAGAATCTTGTGTTATGGATTAAATGGGAATAACAGTAAATATGATGCCTCCTATATGATATTGGAGTCCAAGTGCACATAAACATGCTTAGTTACCTGAGAAAACATGTAAAGCAAAATGTGGGGTCAACAAAAGGTTGGTGAATTCACAGGTTTAATTCAAAAAGTATTGATATGCAAAACACCACAAAGATAATAGAGCCCCGAGCTACATACTATAGTAGTTCCTATTGCCTGTAATAGAAGCTAGACAGCAGGAGCCGTTATTGGTCTCCTGGAGCATACCCAAATCCGAAAATGTTACAGTCTGTTGGCCTGGCCGAGGCACAGTGAGCGTACTAACGCAGACGGGGACAGTCAATCCAAAATAGATCTATCTATAACTTTACGCGCTTCCACAATTAACTATTACAGTCCACAGGCAATGGGCGATCACAATAGGCAGAAATAAGTTGTTTTCTGTAAATGTTTGCATATACAATATGTTACATGTTTTCTTCCCCAATGTAGTATAAAAGCAGTAAAGTATGGGGCCATGAACTCACCTCAGTAGTAATGAAGTAAAGATGCAGTCACTGAATGTACTAGAACATTATGATCACAAGGCAGTAGAATTACCTAAGTAATTTAAGTGGGTCTAAGTAAATGCACAACAAAATGCACATAAAAAGTATAGTGATGGATAATGCATGATCAAAGATTTATTAAATCGTTTACTGTATTAATTATTCCACTTACGGTAAGTTATCGAACAATGTACTCTTTTAATTTAATAAAGTATATTTAGCTTAATTTTAATTGTAAAAAGTATAATAAATTAAATAAAATGATTTTTATTTAATTAAGACTTATGTAAAAATACAATGTTTCATAAAAAGTCCTTTAAGTTTTATTTGTTCAATATTAGTCCTCCTGTTTACACAAGCTAACACTTAACCCTTTATAGTTAATTAACTAAATTAAATATTAATAAACTTTAGTTAAATTACACCTAAGTCCTTGCTATAAAATATTTTCCAAAACAGCCCCTAGGGCATGTAATGATTTTGGAATATGGGAATATATACCTCTAGGGTTTGTTCGTTAAGTTTGATTGCAAGTTTAGTCCTTATTTGTTAGGTGTAATTTCAAAACCGCCCCTAGGGCTCACAACTCTTTCGGACATTGACAAAAAATACCCCTAGTGTTAGTTTAGGTTTTGAAAAGTTATACAACAAGTCCTTAGGGCTTGTTTAGGTTTCGGTTATTGGCAAAACAAGTCCTTGTGGTTCGAATTTGATAACAAGTTACAATTTAGACCTTCCGGGGCTTGTTTAAATTTCGAGGAATGGCAAGAATGGTCCTTGTGGTTTGTTTGTGTCTCGGCTTAAATTCAAACAACCCTTTAACTTACGGGTAATTACCAAACAACCCTTATACTTTGTAAATGTTACAAAATTAAGTTTTAAAAACATTCGGTTTATACCTTAGAGTTTTAGAGCTTGTAAATTGACCTTATAACTTTAATGAATTTACTTTTTAGGCTTTTACTTTCACCATATTACACTTTTGGCACAAAAAGTAACCAAAAGTGGTTTTGAGGCTTAATGGGCTTAACATAAGCCCATTAAGGGTCCGGTTAGTTTTGGGCTCATGTGGGATTACTTTTTGGGCTTATCTAAGTTTAAAGAATTTTTATAAATGCCTAACCTATACCATAATAACCTAAACATGTTAATGGGCTTATTGGGATTTTTCTAGGCTCGACTTAAATATAAGCCGCGAGTTTGGGCTTATGTTTTCATGGCTTATGGGTTAATTTGTAGCTTAATATACTAGGGCATGTTATCTTAAGCTAATTTTAGGATTAAGGCAAAACTTAGGTTTTCTATTTACCAAAACACAAATTAGATCTAAGGAGTGATTAACCCTACATTACATAGCTCAAATCTATCATGGTACCACCTATATCAAATCAAAACGTAGGTCACATATCTATTTCTAGGGCTTGTCCATCATGTTTCACGTATGCATGTGGCTTATATGATAGTCTTTGTTAGTGTACCTAGTTTATACATGGCTTTTTTTACCTTTTCATGATTTATAGGAATGTAGGAATGGAGACAAGGTTGTGTTACTTACTTGTAATCTAGGATGATGTTTAGGAATAGAAGTGAGCTAGTAATCTTTGGAATCAACAAGATTTACATGTATGCTAGTATTCCCGTGATCTAGGGCTTCTTTTGTGGCGTGATATCCTAGTCTTGAAGGCTAGAAGTTATTGCTAGTAGTTAATATTGAAGAGACATAGATTTGGTATATTAAATGATGTTTTTGGGATGGTTTTTGGTATGTGCTTAAATCAAGCCGAGAGAGAGATGTGGGTTTGTGGAGGTGAAGAGATACATGGTTTTTGGAGGAGTAAGTGTGTATATATGTATGATGTAAGAAGTGATGATACAAGGTGTTGATATTGTGTTTGTGGTTCGGGTCTATACACGTAAGAGAGAAGGAGATCAACTATGTATCTTTGCAAATCTATCAAATATCACCTAAGTACTATTCCTAGTACTAAGCCATAAATGGATTTGTTGTACATCTGGATCTTGGTGGTCATGTTGGCCGCGGCACATAGGGTCAAAGGGGGACAATTTGTAGCAAAATAGTGATAGGTATAATTGTCTAAGTTGTACAAGGTTCGGTAAAGGCAATGTGTTACATTCCAAGGTTTCTAGAAGGCTAAGACATTATAGATGGATCATTCGGATAGTAGTAGTGTTTAGGAGATTTTTGTGTTTGATATTGGTAACTTATGGAGTTACTAATGATCTGGGTATAATGAGGTAAGTCTTAGTTTAATTCTAGGGTGACTAGGTTAAGGTTTAAGGTTTATAGTGAAAGTATAGGTAGTGTTTATATAAAGTATATAATTTAGGTAAAATAATGTGTTTGACATTTGTTAAAATATTTAGAAATAATAAATGTGAAGTTGAAATATAAACTGGTGGCTTTTATGTACTTGTAGTATTACTCATAGTGTAATGTAGATAGGTATGTATATGTATATATCTATATAAGTGACTTTGAGTACTTGGTAAATTTAGTTAACTGTGTTCATGGTTTTAGATATATAAAAATCTAAAATAATGTAATGTAAATGCTCATGAGTTCTATGTGGTTTAAAAGTCGGTAAAGTGATCAATGGAATGCTTGTATGCTCATAATTATATAAAAATAATATGAAGAGTTCTCGTGATCAAATATCTGAAATGATACTTATGTAAAGCATGATGTAGATGTTAGATACAATAATGCAAAGGTGCTTAAATATATTAGAATCATGAGGTGACGTGTACAGTAATGTCATCATAAATATGAAAATCAAGGGTTTTACACGGTTGAATTTCCTTTTCATTGTGGTCTGAAGCAAGGAGATATTTGGCTCCATATCTCTTCATTCTTGTTATAGAATCTTTACACATCTCTTTTTCTCGAGCTGTAATGACAGGCTCTTCACAGGTTTGCATCTTCAAGGGTCTGTTACCTTATCACACCTTTTCTATGCTGATGATGTTATGTTCATGGGAGAATGGTCAGATTCTAATTTAAAAAGCATTTTCATAATCCTTAATTGTTATTTTCTTGCGTCGGGGTTGAGGATTAATAACCTTAAGAGCCAAGTTTTGGGTGTTGGGGTTCCTCATAGTGTTGTTGTTCAGGCCGCGGATTCGATCGGATGTGGAGTTATGCATTCTTCTTTTACATATCTTGGTGTTATGGTTGGAGAACCTATGTCGCAGAAGTCATCATGGGCTTGTACGGTAAATAAGATTCAATCGAGGTTGCCTAAATGGAAGGTTAAGACCCTTTCTATTAGTGGTCGATTAACTCTTCTTAAAGTTGTTCTTGGCGCTGCTCCTGTTTATAACTTGTCTATTTTTAAAGTCCCCAAAGGTGTGCTAAAGGTTATGGAGTCTATCCGTAGTCATTTTCTTAATGGTGCCAATTCTTCTGATAAGAAGATCACTTGGGTAGCTTGGGACAAAGTTCTTGTGTCTAAGGAAAATGGCAGTCTAGGCGTCTCGAGTTTTTATGCACTGAATCGTGATCTTCTCCTAACATGGGTGTGGCGGTTTTTATCTAGTGACGGATCCTTTTGGTTTAAGGTTATCCAAGCTCTATACGGTTCGCGTCTTGATATTCATGTCTCAAAGTATTCTTCGAATTGGTGTTCTATCTTGCGCAAAGTTTTTGTGCTAAAGAAAACAGGGTTTGATTTTATATCTCATTGCGAGAAGCGAATTGGAGGTGGGCGTGGTACATTATTCGTGCTAAATTCCATCATTTGTTCGCTCTTGATCTGGACAAAAACGTTTGGTTGCTGATAAGTTGGGGGCGAGCTCGTTGTCTATTTCTTTTTGGAGGCTTGTGCGTGGTGGGTCTGAGCTCCAACAATGGTCAGAGTTGTCTTCTTTGCTTGACTCAATATCTCTTTCTGTTTCTAGGGATAGGTGGTGCTGTTATTTGTCAAGTGACGGGAAGTTCAAAGTTAAATATGTCCGAAATGCTCTTGATAACATGTTCCTTCCTTCTGAGGCTGAGGTTACTCGATGGGTGAAGTACATTCCGATAAAGATTAACATTTTTGTTTGGTGTGCTCGTTGTGACAGATTGTCGACCAGAATTAATCTTCCTGGAAGAAATGTGAACTTGGATTCTAACGTTTGTTCTATTTGTGATAATGAAGTCGAAGATATCCATCATGTCTTGTTTCGTTGTGATTTGGCCCTCTTTGTGTTTAGTAAGATCTGCCGCTGGTGGGAGTTAGTTGCACAAGACTTATTTTCTTTCTCGGATTGGAATGGTTGGTTTCTTTCTATTCGTCTTCCCGCATTTACCAAGGTTGTTTTGGAAGGCGTTTATGTGTTGCATGGTGGAGAATTTGGTTACTTAGGAATCATATAATTTTTTATGTCTCCACTCCTAGGCGTTCGGTGATTTTTGACGAGATTATTTCGTGGTCTTTTTTTTGTGCTATAATAGATGTAATAGGAGTTTTTCTTGGGATAATTCGTTGAAAAACCTCTATTAATTTTCTTGTAATTTTTTTCCACCTCTTTGCTAGTTTTAATAAAGTTGCCGTTTAAAGAAATATATAAACTAGTAATATAAAAGAAATATTTTCTTATGGAAATACTTATAAATTACCATATAAGTACTCATATATTTGTATATATTATTCGAGCTAGACGAGACGGGTATATTACTCGTCGCTCCCCGCCCAAAACCTGATTAACTCAGCGTTTAAGCCCCGTAACCTTGTACACATGCCCCAACCCGTCCAGATTAGTTCGAGTCTTGATTTATCCCGCCTAGTTGGGGTATTTTCAACATCCTAATACCGATGTGCTTTATTTCTATGTATAACTCATCCACAAACATATATGTCAAAATTTGTGTACTTGCCCGAGGCCGAACTTTATTCCAAACACTATTTAAAAGAGGAAAGAAAATCAGTCGAGTTGTAAGAAACATATCATTTACGCTGGTAGGTGCCTAATAAGACATGATCCAACAAATTCAAACATATTATTTTTTTTTCTCTACAATAATGATTTGCGTATTCCATCATAAACCGATTAAATTCACTACAAATGTAACGTTTTTCCTTATGTAAAATTTCTGTACTTCAAATTAACAGCTTATTTTACAGAAATCAAAATTTAAACAAATTACAATGATCCTTTGGAAGTTTTTCTATTACATGCATCAACCAGTTCGAACTATACACGGGTAACATGTAGAAAAAATATACGCTGTGTGAATGATTATAATTTGACAATCAATATGAATCTTGTAATTATTTTCAAATTAAAGTATTATGACCTTATATATTTCGAGTTCACGAAATTTTTAATCGGATAAGATAGAATGACAATTCACATCTGAGACACGGGAGATCAGTCAACAAACCTTAGAATATTATTTGATGTTCTATTTTGCAAATGAAACTTGGTCGTAGTTATAACACCACTCGAAAGTAGTTATTTCGGTTATTCTCCAACCATCACAATGGTTAAAAAAAACACGACTTATGGGTTTTGAAAGGAAACTGGTAATACTTTTTGGCAAAAATCATTTAGGTTTTGGGACGTCGCCCCAAAGCTCGCGAGGGGCGTCCCCCTCGACCCCGCCCGCTTACCTCGCAGCAGGACCCATGAAGGGGCTCTGCCCTTGACCCCCGCATCTTCGTCGTCGTTGCAGTATTAAATTAACTATGACAAACGTACACTCTGCACCTCCTAACCGATCTTAGCTAAACTTATATAAGACGATTGGACTCAAAATAAAACACAATTAGGTAAAAAAAAATAAGTTGACCAACGTAACGTAATTAAATAAAAGTGCAAGAACCGCAACTCTGGTAACATATTATTGAACTAGATCAAGACTAAGAAGTGCAAAAACATGTAACATGATAAACAGAAGTGTTCGTATCATTTTTAGCTTACACTATGAGACCTACATGAAGTCCATATCGAAGGACCAATATAAGTTAATTGGTCCATAAAAATTGTTGCTCGATTAATATCTGAATCAGTAGCCCTCTTTGGTCTACATATCGCCAACAATACTACGTAGTATTTCTTAAAAGTCAATAGCATTTTGTTTTTTGTTTCTTGCAAGATAGAAATGTTACATCAAAGGTTATCCTAAGCCTCACATATATATTTGTGACGATAAGTCTATCACTTCATGTCATCAAGACAACTATTTGACGTTTGTCAAGTTCATATTGTCCTTTCATTTGTGTTGATATGTTTAATAAACTAAAACTTTATAGGCTTTTAAGTGTGTGATTATTGAAACAACGTTGTATAGGAATCCATAGCAAGGACACCTTCTGGTTTCACCTCTGCTTGTGATATGTCGATGTTTTTCGGTTTTATCAGAAACTCCCTTTGTTAGAGTCCCATATTTTCGCATCACTTAAATAGAAATGTGTATCGGTCGATTTTGCATGGACGCTTTGTTCCTTTTTCATTCATACAGCAACATGTCATGCAATAGCTATAGAAACGAAAATTGGTAGTCTGACTCCGACATTTGATTTCGAGAATTCTAGATACACAATAAATTTAGCAATAAAAACGTTAGCCGAACAAACACAGCGATTCATTGTACTCGTAGCGTATGAAAAACTGTACGTAAATTTGTCAAATTATGTGGATTCAACATCGAATGACCACTCAATTTTTCCGATCTTGTATGGACAAAAATGCACATTTCCTAGGCGTAAATCTAATATTCCAACCAATGACATGGACAAAGTCGGAATCTATAATAGATCAATAACCGAGTTGAATATAGTAATCAAATTTGCGTAAACCGGTTATTCTAGACCACATTAACAACACAACCAATTAATGTTTGAACCATATTTTAAAATATTATATACCAGTTTATTTGTTTTGCTCCACATCCATTGCCAATCGCGTACCAGAATCACATCATCACCTTATATTTGCCCCAGGTTTAAGGGTGAAGCTTGTAAAGCGATAACTGGGTGTTGAGTCAACCTTAATCAACCTATTTCATTAGCTATTATTTAAATTATAAGTCGTTATTCTACTAGTTTATTACATTAAGCCTTACTATTCCATAAATCGGTCCATCTTTGACTAAATATTTTGGCTCTACCTCTACAGGTTCCGTCTCACATATCAGTTTCATGTGAGCAAGGTGTAATGGTATCCATAGGGACTCGTATTTCGGTATACCTTTCGGCTAACAACGAAAGTTTTAACAAGTGATTTTTTTTTGGGAGGTTGTTTCCTCAGTAGTAGAAGTTTTTCTTCTCAAGCGAAATGGATGAAAAGCTAATCATAACTAAATGAGGTTATGAGGGTACGAAGAAAATATATTACCCACTTGAGTGTTACTGGACACTAGCCATAAATCCGACATTCTAAAAATAAGAAGAAAAGAAACATATGATAAGTTTTGTTTAACAATCTACAAAAAAGAATGATGTATTAGGTGGGCTTGCCTGTCAGTCTCCAACTCCACATCAAGTCCATTAAAATTTAGGCATATCTATTATGTTCGGAAGAGTCTAAAAAAAAGATTAATTTCATATATTATTTATATTTAAAAAAAAATTATATATACTCAAATACAATTATTGAATGTATAATATACAAGGATTTTCAAATATGTTTTATATAATTGATTTAATAAATAAGATAATATATAAAATTGCCTTAATGTTCAAATGTTTTTATTTAAGCTTTAATTTCCTTTTTTTTCGTAAAATTTCATTTGTACCGTGTTTTTGAATTTTATATTCAAGAAAAGGGTTAAACATAGAGAAAAAGAAATTAAAAAAAGGATAGAAAAAAACATGTTTCGAGTCAGAAATAAAGAAAAAGAAGATTAATAGAAGTTTTGTTTGCTTGAGTACAAAAATTAATCAGGAAAACAGAAATAGTTGGTTTACTTAGAGCATCAGGTATCACAAAGAGGTGTTTACCTCTTCACTGCGCCACATCAGCGCCACGTCATACCAACTAATCTCTCTCATCTTCTCCAAAAACACCCCCTTTATCACAACTAGTCTCTCTCCTCTTCACTTGGGTCCCACCACTCACCATTTTATTTAATTTTTCATTTTTCACACAAAATAAAAATTCATTTCATAAAATTAAAAATTACAAAATACTTCAAATAAAAATACAACTACTTAAAAAAAAATACAATACGGTCGATTATTCATGGTTGATCTTGTGCCCAAACATGCTCAATGAGGTTCCGTTGAAGCCTTGAATGTACGTCTCTATCTCGGAGTTCTCTTTGTCTCCTGCAACGTATTTCAAATCGCTCGACCCATGACCTTAACAAATGGTTCCCAGGAGGGATGTACATTTCAACTGCTTCGGAAATCGCATACCCTTGATTCTTCAAAATCATATTATGCAAAATGATGCACGTGTACATGACCCTGCGTAGCTTGTTCACAGTCCAAGCACGCGCCGGTTGAGCAATTATACGCCATCGTCCTTGTAGGACACCAAATGCCCTTTCAATATCTTTCCGGGCACTTTCCTGACGCCGTTTAAACGCAGCGATTTTGTCATCACGTGCTTGGCTGAACGACTTAACAAAACATGACCATCGAGGATAAATACCATCTGTAAGGTAGTACCCTCTTTCGAATAGCTGCCCGTTTACAAGATATGGTGCCACTGGTTCGTTGTCAGCCAAAAGGTCGTCGAACAATGGTGAATGATGCAGCACAGTAATATCATTATTCGAACCTGCAACCCCGAAAAATGCATGCCAAATCCACAAATCGTATGATGCAACGGCTTCTAGAATGAGGGTTGGGTGTTGTTTATCACCTCTCCCAAATTGCCCGTGCCACGCTTTAGGAAAATTAATCCATTCCCAATGCATACAATCAAGGCTACCTAGCATACCCGGTAACCCGTGAATCGTATTATGTGCGTTATATATGTTTTGAACGTCATTTGGTGTAGGCTTTCTTAAAAATTCGGGCTTATACAAATCTATAACGCACATACAAAAATAGTCTAGACAATCACGGGCACAATGTTCACCCATTTGCAAGTATTCATCTACCCCATCCGCCACCGTGGCGTTTGCCAATTGGCGAAGAGCGGATGTGCATTTCATGATGACACTCATACTTTTCATACCCGTAGCATCATATCGAATAGTAAAAAAATGAAAATGCTTGGGTAAAGGATTATTTGTTGCACAATAAGTTTCAATACCTTCAACAATTTCCAGAAACAGCTCCCGTCTCATCCGATATCGTAATCTGAATTTTTCTGCCGGGTATTTTGGATGTGGACCAAAATAATCTTCCATTAAACGTTGTTCGGCGACGTCACGTTCACGCCAAATGTATCTGCGATGTGAATGAACTTCATCTTCTTCATCTTCTTCCTCTTCGTTAATCTTCCACACCATTTCTACTTCTTCCATTTCTTCGATATCTGACTGGTACGAATCCGACGAGGTGTTCATATTGAAGTTTTTTGTGAAAGTTTAATTGAATGTTTTTGTTGTGTGTGGTTTTTAAAGAAGTTTGGGTGGTATTTATAAGAATAAAAAGTTTTAAATTTTTTTTTTTTTTTATTGAAAATAGCCGTTTAAAAACGGTAATAAAAAAAATGGGCCCCACCTTCTTTTCCAACGAGCAATGTCACAAAGTGACATTTGAATACCGGCGAGAGGGGGGGTCGGTGTAGCGGCGAAGGGCGGCGAGCGGCGGCGAGCCTGCCACCTAGGCACGGCGAGCCTCCTTCGCTGCCACACCGTTCCCTCTTAGAGTTATACATATTTATATTTAAAAGTTTCAATAGTGAGGAGAGTTTTACCATTTCATATGTTAGACTTTTAAGTCAATTTTATTTTGGCTCACTTTATATAAGAAAGTTTTTAGCCACAGTTTTCCTTTTAATTTTTCTCATTTTCTGTTTAAAAAAATTGTCTGAAAACATTGGATGTTTAGTTGATAAAAATATCTTATTTTCTTACAAAAATTTTCAAAATAAGTAAAAATTTCACCTTCCAAATTCGTCTTCAATTTTTTATATCTAAAAACAGTTTAATCTATCAAGTGTCTCATTATTATTAGTCACCATCGATATTATCTCCGTCTTTTTATCTTTATCGTCGCTATTCATCGTCGTAATTCGAGGTAAACTTTTTAGAACTAAAAAATATATGAGGATGATTATTTTGGGTACTTGTGGACTAATATCAGACTTTCACCCAATTTTAATTAAAGGCCAAGATTTAAAAATAAAATCATGATGGAGTACTTTCCTCATTTCACGCCTAATGCCCAACCCTACGACGTATACCCTCTCTACCAAACTGTCATTTATCACACACACACATTTGTATGGATGACTCTGATATGTGTAATAGACTTTCTAAACGCATTTGTATTAAGTCGTCACACGCTCTCTTGATTTTTGCTACTATCTTTGTGACTCTTAACAAGGTCACGTATGCTATACGCGTGAGAGAACTCTGTAGTTGGACACCTTCCTTCACAAGTAAAGATTCCGATAGTGAAGATGCTAGTTCTATTGGATTTTTTGAGAAACAAGGAGATAACTTGTCTGTGGAAAATGATGTTGATTCTGATTTAGAGATTATTGGCGATGTAAGAGCAGGAGTGGAAGAACATGATGAGGGTATCCACGTACATGCTGCCAAGACTGATATACATGCTTCTATTCCTCTCCCTGACGAGAATATTAGCAAGAATGTTTCGCCAGTTGATAGTGATCCGTTTGGGCCGAGTCCTCTTATTAATAAGAAGTCCAATAAGGGACCTATTTCATCACATACTCCCCCTTTTCCCCCAGGTTACTCGCCAAAAAATGATGAACATCACCAAACCTCTGATTCTATTCAAAAGCTTTCTGGTAAAGAGTCTATCAGGGAACCAGGTTTTTCCATGCTTACTCGTTTAGAGGAAACAATCAAGGTTGGAGTGGCTTTGGGTCTTAATATGGAGGGATGTGAAAAAACCCTTGCTTCCCTCATTGCTGACAATAGAGAAAATTTTGTGAATCAATGAATTGTCTTTCCATTAACGTTCAAGGTCTTGGGGACCTTAATAAAAGGAGGTGGATTCGTGATCTTTTTCATAAGCATATGGTTAACTTTTTAGCTATTCAGGAGTCAAAAATGGTTAAAGCTGATCTTTAGATGTTTCGCCAGGTTTGGGGTAATTCTCAGTTTGATTTTGCCTGCTCTTCGGCTAGGGGCATGTCGGGCGGGATTATATGTTTATGGAACACTTTGGTATTCTTAAAATCTAACATTATTTGTAATGAGAATTACGTTGTTGTTGATGGGCTGTGGATTCCAGACGATATCCGTATCAGGTGGATTAACATTTATGCCCCGCAAAGCTTATCAAACAAAATTTCTCTTTGGTCGTCTTTCTTGCAATTAACTGTTGCATGGGACGGTACTGTCATTATGATGGGAGATTTTAATGAAGTGTGTGAAGCAGGCGATCGTTATGGCTCGGTTTTTAATGAGCGTCAAGCTAAGTTTTTCAATGACTTTATTGAAGGCGCCTCTCTTGTAGATATTCCGCTAGAAGGATACAACTACACTTGGACCGACAAGTGGGGGTCGAAGATGAGCAAACTTGATCGATACCTGGTTTCTGATAATTTTTACGAGTCTTTTCCTCATAGTACATGTGTTGTATTGGAGAAAGGCATTCCAGACCATAGACCCATTCTCATTAAGGAATCTCATGTCAATTATGGCCCAACTCCATTTCGTTTCTTTCACTCCTGGTTGGAGATGGAGGGTTTTCACGATCTTGTAGTTGATACCTGGAATAATGACGACATTGTTCACGTAAACGGTTTGGTCTCGTTCAAGAAAAAGCTTAAGAATCTCAAACTTGTTATTCGGGCATGGGTAGGTTTGAAAAGGTCTAAATCTTTTGCTTTAAAGAAAACACATCAAGAGCTTCTTTCTTCGATTGATGTAAAGATTGATCATTGTATTGCTACTGTTGAGGATCTCTTGATACGTAGAGATGCTCTTAAGTCCTTGGGAGTTCTTGATCGCATGGAGGCGAGAGAATTTGCTCAAAAAGCAAAGACTAAATGGGCCCTTGAAGGTGATGAAATACAATTTTTTTCATAATACATTAAAGAAAAGGAGGCGTCAATTGGCTATTAAAGTAATTTTGAAGAATGGTGTTTGGATTGAGGAGCCTGGGCTGTTAAGGCTGAGTTCATGAGTCACTTTAGAAATAGATTCCAAAAGCCCTCTGGTGTTTCTATTCCTCTGGATACCGATCTTCTCAGGCCTCTCTCCCCTAGCCAACGTGATTTTCCCGAAAGACCTTTTTCACGTGAAGAGATCAAAAGAGCTATTTGGGATTGTGGTAGTGATAAAGCTCCAGGTCCAGACGGTTTCACCTTCAAATTCTTTACTTCATTCTGGGATTTAATTCAGGATGATGTGGTTCGTTTCGTGCATGAGTTTTTTGCCTCTAATTTCTTTCCTAAAGGCTGCAACTCATCCTTTATTTCCCTAATTCCGAAGGTTACTAATGCAATGACCGTTTCTGACTTCCAGCCTATCAGCTTGATAGGTTGTCAATATAAAATTTTTGGAAAGCTCTTGGCCAACAGACTTAGTTCCGTTATCGGCGACTGTGTTAGTTCTGTTCAATCTGCTTTTGTCAAAGATAGGAATATCCTTGATGGTCCTCTGATTTTAAATGAAGTTCTAACTTGGTATCGACATCGTAAGAATAAGCTAATGGTCTTCAAGGTAGACTTCGAAAAAGCTTTTGATTCTGTGCGCTAGGATTTTTTAGACTCAATTATGGATAAGCTTGGTTTTGGGCTCAAGTGGCGTGCTTGGATTAATGGTTGCCTTCATAACGCTCGATCTTCTGTGTTATTTAATGGTTCTCCAACGGAAGAGTTCGAGGTTTTTAGAGGTCTTAGACAAGGAGACCCTATGTCTCCCTTTCTCTTCATATTGGCGATGGAAGGTTTACATGCTCTCACGAGTAAGGCCGAGGCTCTAGGGTTGTTTAAAGGTGATTTTATTAGAAAGAACATAAGCATATCTCACCTTTGTATGCGGATGATGTCGTCTTTCTTGGTGAATGGCCACGGATTAATGCCCATAATCTTATTAGCATGCTCAAGTGTTTCTTTCTTATATCGGGGTTACAAATTAATATCCTTAAAAGTAATGTTCTAGGAGTTGGTGTCACTTACGAGGAAATCTCCTTTATGGCGAACATTATTGGTTGTGGGGCGTCTAAATTCCCTATGAAGTATTTGGGCGTTCCCGTAGGCTGCAATATGGCTAGGTGCCTAAATTGGAATGTCATTATTAATAAATTCTCTTCAAAATTTTCCTCATGGAAAGCTCGATTGCTTTCTGTTGGAGGTCGCCTCTCGTTAATCAAGTCTGTTCTTGGCAATCTTCCCGTTTATTATATGTCCATATATTTGATGCTGACTTCTATTCGTAAGAGACTTGAGTCTATGCGTAATAAATTATTTATAGGGGGTGATCCAGATGAGAGAAAAATGACATGGGTCAAATGGGATAGATGTCTTGGGAGTAAAGAGGATGGTGGTCTTGGGATTGGTAGTATTTACGGGCTTAATATCGGTTTACTCTTCAAGTGGATATGGAGATTTTTAAATAACTGATCGGATCTTTGGGTTTGTGCTATTAAAAGTATTCATGGTCCTGATGGAGGTATTAACGTTGGTTCTAACAGAAGTCACAAAACTAGCACCTGGGGCCATATTCTCTCCTCGATTGATAGTCTCAAATCAAAAGGTATTGATATTTTATCATGTTGTTCTCGCAAGATTGGCAATGGTAATGACTCCCGTTTTTGGGAAGATACCTGGTGTGGGAAACAACCATTAAAGGAGGTTTTCCCTCGTATTTATTCCCTTGATACAGATAAATGTTGTTTCATTGCCAACCGTGTAGGTTTGTGTGATTGGAATTTGGTTTTAAGGCGCAATCCCAGAGGTGGAGCAGAGTCGGTTCAGTTTAAATCTTTAATAGACACTATGGGAACATTATTCTCTCAGATCAGAATGATTCTTGGATGTGGTCCTTGGATGTTTCAAAAGGTTTTTCTGTGGCATCTGTTCGACAATTGGTTGACGCGCAAATTTTGGATACTCGAAACGAAGCCACTCGCTGGAACAGTTCTCTTCCTATCAAAGTTAACGTGTTTCTTTGGAGATTAAAGCTAAATAAGCTTCCATCTCGAGTTAACTTAGATATGAGAGGTATTGATGTTAGCTCCCTTCTTTGTCCATCATGCCTGGGAGACTTCGAGACGGTTAACCACTCATTCTTCAACTGTGAAATGGCCAAAGACTTGTGGTCTCTCTTCGCCAAGTGGTGGGAGGTAGATATTCTGATTTGTGGTAATATTACGGAGTGGTATGATTGGCTAGGTGGTTTGCTTGTTCCTTCGAAGGTTCGTTTGATTCTCGAGGGGGTGGGGGGGACTATTATGTGGTCTATTTGGAATTTACGCAATCATTTGATTTTTTCTAGTCTTCCCCCGAAGAAGGCGGCGCTATGGGATTACATTGTTTCTCAATCTTATTTGTGGATTTCGTCTAGAAATCCAAATTGTAGTATTAGTTGGGTAGGCTGGTTGAAAAATCCTCTTACTATTATAGCATCTATGTAATCTTTTTCTAGCTTTGCTAGCTTTTAATAATATCCGCCGTTCAAAAAAACACACACACACGCACACAGATTTTCATCAATAACCGTCTGGTATAATCATCAAAAAAATCAAATAACGATAAAAAAACAACATCAACAATGAAATCTAAAGGCAAAATCGAAGCTTCTGCAACCCCCCCCCCCCAGGAAAAACGACGATCAAAACGAGGCAACAAGGTATAAATCATACATTCAATGCTTTTTACTATTATTATTTTGCATTACATTGCGTGTTTTATGAATCGAATGTAATTTTGTGAAATTACTCAGTTTTTAATCCACATACAATGAGGATGATGAGTATGTAGATGATATTAGGTTTTTAAGAAACAAAAAAATGTGGTTAGGGATTACGAAATCAGTATTTACAAATATATATGTTGATGAATAGTTGATATTCGAGACAAAATGATAGATAGTAAATTTGACTACATGAACAAAAAGTCACGGAATAATATAGACGAACAACTATAAAAATGCTAGGTTTCGAAAGATGGTAAAGCTTATCATATTTGATACATGATATGTTTTAAATAGCTTAGATGATACATCATATACGATAAATGAGCCCAAAGTCCGAGGCCTTAGCTAAAACAAAGCAGATTAAGCTTTATAATATTTAACTAGAACATCAAATTTAATACTAGCAAAATAATAAAATAGTTCAGGTTATCATACATGATACTAAAAAAAAACTAAATTGATTGCATTATCAAATATTATACTTTCAGTTATCACATATGATACTTAAAAAATATGAAATAGCAAATTTGACGCTAGCAAAATTATGAAATAGCTCAAGTTATAATACATGATACTAAAAAAAATACCAAATTGATTGCATTATCAAATATGATACTTTCAAGTATTATATTTGATAAATTAAAAAATATGGGTTTGTGTTGTGTTGATAGTTTTGGGATTATGTAGTTTATAGTTTAATGATCCAAGTGATCAACTCTGTTAATTATTAACTAGTTGCTGTATTTTTAGATGTCAATGAAGATGTCAAGCCAATTGTCAAATGTTAGCTAGTTTTTTTATTGAATCTTAATTATTTTAACTAAAATTAATGAGTCTTTAATCACTATATTTATACATTTCATAGTGGAGAAAGTTACATCTGAAGAAGAAAAATCCCTTGACTCATCTGGTGCTTCATATGATGTTTCATATAGTGATTCATCAACTTATTCATCTAGTGATGATTTAATCAACTTCCTAGAATGTAGAAATCTTCAATGGCAATTCCCTTACCGGCTTTAGGAAGAAAATATCAAAGTCTCTATCAAGACCCAAGGCCCATAACAACTATCACTTGATGTCATCTTTCCACATCCTGAAATTGCTTCAAGTTCAAGAACAACAAGTGTATATGCTCTCAGATCCTTAAGGCCCATACAAGAAGAAATAGATGTGGTGATAAATCTATACAACTTAATTCCTATAACCAATGTAGTTCTTGGGATAAGGGCTCCAAAAGTAGAAGTTGGATTTGTTGGTCTGTAACCTCATAAATTATTTAGATCTACTCTCGGATATTATGCAATAGAAAAACATGTATACACTAGATTTTGTTTTGATATTGTGCCTTTAAAGGATGTTTTTGTAGTTATTTGAATTAAAAAAATAAGAAATACGTCATTTGTTCTCAAAAATTAAACAACCTTGATACATAAAAAGTAAAACACCACTTCTTCACGAAAAATGAAAGAAAAAACATCGCTTGTTAAGTAAAAGTAAATAATAAGGATTAGACAGTACCCGCGCAAATATCGAACAACAATGGCAGATTCTATATTTGACACTTAGAAACATGAAATATTGAACTTTCGGTTATAGACTAAGTTTTGAAAACGACTCAGTTCCCTATAACCATCGCTCTGATACCAATATGTGAGACCCCCGAAATCAGACAAGGAAACACGTAGGCAGCATGGGAGTGCCACGTCATGGTACAAGAAACAATGAAATATAGATGACACAATATTGACGTAATAAAACATTTACATTATATTACACCATAAAAGATCAGAGATTTTAAACAAAGGTCCGAGAGTTTTATAAGCGGAAAAATCTATTATTTCATCATGATTTATAACATACAGTTACCAAAAATCCAGAATAAACTTCTGACAATTTTTACCAAAACCAAACTTTAAAAAGTATCACAGAAATCTCCAAGCTGCGATAATATCCCGCGGTCTCTCATCCAAGCAAAACTAAGCATTATACCTGAGATTAAACATGTAAAATCATCAACACAAAGTTGAGTGATATTCATAGGTTTAGCATTAAAGGTGTGGAACACAAGCATTTATTTGTAAAACAAGAAATAGGGAAAATGGTTATGTACATTAACCATAGTTCGAAACCATTATTATTGCTATTTAGTTCATGAACCGAAGCTTAACATCAATGTAAGTTCCTCTAAGAAGTATTCAGCCCTAATACTCAAGTAACAAATCAGATGTTAAGTGCTTCAATGGTTAAACAACCGCAACATGGGACGGGGATAGTCAATTCCGATGGATCCACCCACAACTAACATTTGCGCTTAGCAACACAAGTAAATTAACGGTTCATGATCAAGAGAGGAAACTTAAGGGCTATAGACTAGAAGCAATAATATCAATGAAAACTATTGGAAAGCATACAAGTTCTGGATAGCATACAAGTTCTAGATATCATATAAGTTCTGGGTAGCATACAATTTTTAAATGGATGTGTTCCACCATGTAAAATCTCACCCCGCGTTTAGAAACAATGTGCAAGTAAAAAGAGGATATGAACTCGCCTTATCCACGAGGTAAGTGAATCACGGAACTCAGAAGCTGAGTAGAAACAGTAGTGGTAAGACAATCGCAAACGATATGGATGCCCGGTAAACACAAAAGCCGCAACTTACCAAATAAGGCACACACTTTTTTAATAATTGACTCAAGTATAAACCATACCCAATAACATAAAACTCAACATTACAAACCCATGACAAACCCGAAAGAACAACAATGCAAGTGGTACTACAATACCCTTCTATATGTTCACTTTATTAAACTACTTTCTTGATAAAAATCTGCCGGCACATACCAAATGTACAAGCTCATTTCCCATACTTAGACAACTCGGATTTTTATGAAACTTGGTGAAAAATTCAATCATAACCTGAATAAAACTCAGTTTAAATTTCATCCAATGATTTACATTTTAGGACCATCTGCTCAACACATTTCTATACTTGAAAAATCGGACAGATTTGAACACTTGACTCGTGAAACCATTTTGACCTCTCTAAACAACTTTGTTCACAAAACCGACACTTGGGTTTGAAAATAGACTCACAACCCTAGGTTTAGAAACTTAGAACAGCCCTTGAATCTTTTTGAAACTCAATCTATAGTCCCCGAGATTCGATCCAAATATCGACAACAACTTCGAATTGCGTCGATACTCGTCTCCCGGTACACAAATAATCAAACTATCGTAACTTCCTCCTCGTTTTGAGTTAGAAGCTCATCAAAACGAAGCTAATGAAAATCTCTACAATACTATCTCATTAGTACAATAATAATTCAAACTTAAGACACCCAAAATTTACCTTAAACCTACTGCCCTAAACCGCCTCATCAAAACTCATACAAAATCACTTTTTCAACTCATTTTACCTATTTTTCTACCATAACTAACATCCTATAATTACCCAATATCAATCTTAACATTTGCATGTTACTTATAACAAAATCAAAATCAAAGACTCAAACTTTTTATCAACAAAATAGCAAAATCTTATCAAGATCATCACATGCATGATTATCTACAACTTTCACCAACCATAATTCTCATGAAAAATCAAACTCAATGCATGTGGGAAATTTTGGTATTAAAATGATCACCTTTTGATTTCAAGATAGGGTCTTGTTTTAGTTTTATGAGATTCAATCTCAAAATCAAGAAAATTTGATGTTTTGGGTTTGTTGTTTCTCATGGCAAGAAAAGAAGAAAGAAAGGGTTGTTTGATTTTTTTAACCATTAACTATGTGTTTTTTCATAGTGGAGGAAGTTTAAATAGTGGTAGGTAGGGACTAGTTTTGCCAAATTTGAAATCCTTTGGACTAAAATGCAATTAAATAGTTTAAAGGGTAGAAAATGACTATTAGTAAATTTTGAAAATATTTACGGAACTCGGGTTTCGTAAAAATAATTCTCAAAAAGTTAAAATGCATCAAAATATGATAATATGGTTTCCTGACACGACTTAACACGTCATTAAAAATAAGACATCGAAAACGTCAAACATCGAAACAATCGACAATGAAACGTAAAATGCCCCGTCGGTATCGCGATCATTAGTAGTTCTCGTTACTCGTTGATTTGAGTAAACTTTTGTAAAATGTACGTGGGTGCTTTTAAATCAAAAACTTTGATTTAAATAAATATGGAAAAATAAAATAAAATTTCTATAATTCCAAATAAAGTGTTATCAATGATAAAAAAAATACTGAAAAGTATAATTTATTCAAATTATCAAGATCTCAGGATGTACGTATAAAGAATACAAGAAAACGTAACATGTTAGAAAATTCAAGAAACACTAATAAACGAATAAAATAATACCGAGAAAATACGAGTTCTTACACATTTAGTCCAAAATCTCAACGGTATTTTCCCCTGAAGCATAAGGCATCTAGTAACATTCAAGAGATGCCTATGTTTCCTTTCACCACCCCATTTTGTTGTGCGGTATAAGCACAAGAGGTCTGTTGTACAATTCCCTTTTCATGACAAAATTGCTGAAAGTTTTGATTTACAAACTCAATTCCATTATCACTTCTGAAAATTTTAACATTCTTTTTTAATTAATTTTTTAAAAGATTGTAAAAAAAACTCAATTGAAGAACCAACTTCATCCTTGGTTGTAATCAAGTACACCCAAACAGCTCTTGTAAAATCATCCACAATAGTAAAAAAAATATCTATGAGCAGTGTGACTGGTCACCCTATAAGGACCCCACAAATCTAAATGAACAAGTTCACCAAGTAATTTTGTTTTATGATCACTTGAAGGAAATGGTTCTCTAGTTTGTTTAGCTCTTTGACATATTTCACAGAAATCAGTTTGATTAGAATTTTTAATATTCAAAGACTTTTTAAGAACATTTAGAGCAGGGTCAGCTGGGTGACCTATTCTACAATGACAATCATGTTTAGACATAGAACAATCAAGCACATTAGAATGATTCACATACTTAGTACCTTCTATATCTAAATAGTACAAACCACCATATTTCCTACCAGTCCTTAAGACATTTTTGAGATTCAAATCCCGGATCACAAAAAAACATTTGTTCTCATCAAACACAACCAAAATCTTATTATCCTTAGCAAGTTTGTGAACAGAAATCAAAGTAACATAGTAATCAGGTATAGCAAGAACATCGAACAAAACTAATCTATTTGGAAGTTTAAGGTTGCTAATTTTTAGAGATGATGGCCTCAGTCCCATTAGGATGAGACACTTTAATATTAAGGTGAGAAATATCAAACACATTATCCAATTCAGTATCATTACTGGTCATATGTTGATTTGCCCCAGAATCAACAACCTTTCCATTATACCTAATTTTTGATTTTATATTCGTGTTAGAACAAAAAATCTATCAAAATTATCATTGAAAACTTTTTTGTTGTTAGAATAAAAACCTGCCATGTTGGCATTAACACGTTTTCCATAATCACTAGTACTACCCTTTTTATCATTTATAAGGGAGATCAAAGTAGCAAGTTGTTCATCTGTGAAACCAGATGAAGAGGATGTCCCAACAGAATTGTTAGAAAAACTTTTACCTTTTAAACTCTGCCCCCCCTTCTTTTCTTGCCAAAGTCAGTAGGGCAACCAATGATTTTAAAGCATCTATCAATAGTATGATCATTATAACCAAAATTCTCACAAACAAATTCTGCATTAGAATTACCATAAAGTCTAAACATATTATTGTTTGGTGTATTAGGCCTAAATCCAATGGTGCTAGAGCTACGTCTAAAGTTCCAATTGTTCCCATTGTTAGATCTAAAGTTACTACTATTAGTACACTGAGTTCTTTGAAAATTATTTCTAGCAGGCCCATTAGAAAGAAAAGCAGATGTCTAAGTCCTTTGGGAGGATCCAACAAGGGTGTCAGAAGCTACTTTGTGAGATTCCTCACTAGAGATTATAGCATAAGCACCCTTAACATCTGGCAGAGTCTCTCTAGAGAGAATAGAACTTCTAATACTCATATAAGAATCATCAAGACCCATCAAAAATTGCATAAGTTTCAACAACTGATTGTGTTTTTTAAAATCACCAGCAGCAGTACATAAACAATTAGGCAACTCAATCATAACATCATACTGTTTCCAATTAGCATTTAGTTTATGATAGTAATCAGACAAACTAGATCCATTCTGCTTAAGAGTATTAATCTTATAATGAAGATTGAAAATCATAGACCTATCAACTTTATGTTAAGTTTCTTTAAGTTCAATCCAAACATGTTTAGCCTTTTTAGAAAAAAATTGACCAAAGAATAATTCCTCAAAAATAGAACTCATAATTCCAACCAAGGACAACATCATTCACTTTATCCCACTGTTTCCCAAAATCTCATCAGTTATGGACCTTTTACAAGAGCCATCAATAAAATCAATTTTGTCTTTACCTTCCAAAGTCAGTAACATAGCATTAGCCTAAACCTGATAGTTTTTAGTTCCCTTTAATTTAACAGTGACAATAGTCAACACAACATTATCATTAGGGTGTAAATGCAAAGGGTTACTTAAATGAAGCTTATAAGTGTGACTGGATCAGTCGCACTCTCAGTATCAATATTGTAAAACCTACAGTTTTCAGGTTTTGATTATGACATCATTGTACACGTCACATCATGATATATATATATATATATATATATATATATATATATATATATATATATATATATATATATATATATATATATATATATATATATATATATATATATATATATATATATATATATATATATATATATATTACCACCTTTGCATGTAAACTTTGTATAATCATGTGCATCATACATGAGCATACATCATTTTGATCACTAGAACTTTGAGAATTTTAAACATATCTAGGAACATAACATTTGATCAACAAGAACTTTGAACAATACATTATGATTGTGAGTATTCAATCATAGGATCACATAAACAATTCGTATGACTACATTTTTATGAGCATACAGAACGTACAATCAATCACTTTTTGGGACTATTAAGTCACCTGTAAACAAATGAGCATATTCATAAATCATTTTAGATTTATAAAAATCTAAAACCATGATCATAATTAATAGGGTTTATCCAGTACTACATTACTACGAAATATATATTTTTTATATATACTTTCTATACACTATAAGTGTTACTACGAGTCAACAAAAGCTACCTCTTCATATTTTAACTTTATACCTAACGACTTTATAACATGTTATTAAGTGTCTTACACTGTAAATTAATAAAACTATAAGTTTATTAATTAACGACTATACTTTCACCAAAAACCTTAAAACTTAATCATTTCACTTAGAATTAAACCTACACTCACATATATTTTACATAGACCATTAGTAACCCTACAAACTTACTAAACTCAAACATTAATCTATCCTAGACACTAAGTCCTAGTCGAATACCCTATAGTCCACACTTAAGTTTCCTAGAAACTATGTAGACAACACATAACTTTAACTTACACTTGTACTACAACACCTCATTAAACCCACACTATTTTGACATACCATTTTGTCCCCTTGACCTTAACATGCGACGGCTACAACCTCACCAAGAGCCAACTTGTACAAATTTGGCATTTAAGAAAATGTACCATGAATCTAAACCTAGGATTATGTAGTACTTGCCCTAGATATAAAATCTCACTCTCATCTCTCTCTTAGGCGTCCCTTAATCCAAACCACACACATCCTCAACCTTGTTTGATAATAAGCTAAACTAACACTTCCATCTCACATAAAAACTCCCAACTCTCGGATAACGAACACACATACACGAACACACTCTTATACCACATTTACTATCCCCAAATCTTTGTCACAAGGTTCATTTAATGTGAGCATTTACTACTACAACTCGATTCTTGGTTAACAAGGCAAACAAAGTCACCTTAGGCGCGGACAAACTACTAGACGTGTAGATCTTTAATAGATTCAAGGGATTTCTAGTTATTACTCGTTCATAGTCACCATCTTCACCTACAAGTAAGCTATCCCATCCTCATTTCCATATTCATTCATGTATACATCATAAACATGTGAACTTAAGTACCTATACTTGTAAAACTAGGATAAAACGTAACTTAGGATAGCATGCATACGTAAAAACCTTGCTAAACTCGAACCATATGGAAACCTAACCCGCGGCTTAATTTGTTTTCCTAAGTTATCATGACTAAATACTAGATCTAGAAACACTATGGTAGATCTTGTCTAAACCTAAGTCTTACCCTAGAAAAACTAAAAGGATAGGTTTCCTTAATCCCTAATAAGCTAAATAATCTTAGGTTTGATAAGCTAGTTGCCGAAATAATAAGCCATAGCACACGACTTAATTATGAGCCACGTGTGTAAGCCTATAAGCTGCATATAAGCCTTACACATAAGCCTCGAACCAATAAGCCATAAGCCCATAGTACACGGCTTATTTATAAGCCGAGTATAAGACAAGCCCACTAGGCCATTTAGTTTAATCAAATTACTTAGGCTTAATAAAGTGCTTAGTAATTTCTAGAAATGTAGATAAGCCCAATGAATGAGCCCACAAGGCCCAAAACCAAACCGAGCCAGTATTGGGCTTAACGAGCCCATTAAGTCTCCTAAACACTATTAGTAGACTTTTCGTGCCAAAATTTTCATTAGGTGAAAGTATAAGTCTAAATGGTTTATAAAACTATTATGTACATTTCGTGACTTTTGAAAAGGCTAGGGGCAAAACTATTAATTTCCGAAAGTATAGGGGTACATTTTATTATAAACGAAACATTAATTAAATCACAAGGGTCATTGTTGCCATTTTATAAACTTTAAACAAGCCCCATATATTACTTTGGTGTCTTTTAATGATTTTCGGGACTTTAGGGACTAATTATGTCATTTTACAAACTCCAAACGAGCCGTAGGGACTCGTTTTGCCACATACCCGAAAGATATAAACCCTAAGGACTAGTTATGTCATTGTCTGAAACTTATATGAGCCCTAGGGGCTGTTTTAAAATTTAATATAACTGTTAGGGACTAACGATGCAAACCAAACTAAACGGACGAAACCCTAGGGGTTGTTTTGGAAACTATTATCTTTACAAGGACTATTGTTTAAGTTAATTTAAACATTAATAATATTGTTTTGAAAATAAATTAAATTAAGTTTGTTTTAATTATTTAATTAAATAAACAAAAAGAGTTTATTATAACACTTGCGTAATGGACAAACTAAAGCAGTATATCTAAAATTCTAAGGACTTTGGAATAACATTAGATTTTACAACTCTTAATTAAATAAAATTTATTTATTTAATTAATTACACTGTTGACGTACGAACAATTTAAATACATTTTTAGAAATTAAAACTAAAAATGTACCTTTATTGATAACTTACTATAAGTTTAATGTTTAAACAATAGTAATAACTTATAAAATTGTGATCATGCATTTTCATCAATTACATTTATCTATGCATTTTATTGTGCATTTACTGAGTCACATAAATTACTTAGGTAATTTTACTGCTCCGTGATCATACCATACCAGCATACCTAGTGACATACTACTACTGCTTTATCATTGAGGTTAGTTCATGGCCCCATCTTTTACTGTTTTATAATTGGGGGAGAAAACATAATAAATTATTGTGTATGCAAACACTTACAGACTAATACGAGGATTATACCTAGTAAGAAAATATCGTTGTTCCAGTCTCCTCGAATTGATTACTGGTTCAAAGTGTGACTCAATTGTTTTTGGTTAAGAAAAATATTTGTCGTTGTAGTGAAAATAAAATGCAAAACTTTAAAATAAAAGGTAAAGTAATTAAAGCTGAAAATGATTAAAAATAAATAGCGAGAAATTAAAGTGCGACGAAAAGTAAATAACGCAATTAAAGTAAATAACGCAAACCTAAAACTATCCTAAAGGCAAACTTAAACTTAAACTAAAGGCAAGCTTAAAATAAATCTAAGGCAAGTAAACTAAAAGTGCGACTAAGTAAAAAGGCGGGAAAAGTAAAGCTTAAAATTTCAAACTTAAAATAAAATAAAAACAACTCATTCGGAATAAACCTTCGTTCGGAATAATCACTCGTTCGGAATGTCACCTTCTTTCGGAATAATTCTTCTTCACTCGGAATAATTACCTCATGCAGAATAAAGCTTCATCCGGAATAATCAAGCCAAAACACTCATTCGGAATAAAGTCTTCATGCGGAGTATTCACATCAAACCCTTCATCCGGAATATTCCGAATTAACAACCTTGATCCGGAATATATGTTATTCCGAATGAACACTCTTGATTCGGAATATTGATTGTTCCGAATGAACAACCTTGATCCGGAATATTAGGCTTTACTCGGAATATTTCACAACAACTCCTTTATCCGGAATAATTGTCTGAACCCTTGATTCGGAATAATCAACACAAAGCCTTCATCCGGAATAAATCCTTTATTCGGAATATGTCACTTATCCGGAATAAATTCTTTATTCGGAATATTTGCCTGCTGATTCGGAATAATCCACTGGTTCGGAATATGTTGCTGATCCGGAATAACAAACTGATCCGGAATATGTCACTTATCCGGAATAAGTCCTTTATTCGGAATAATCACAACACAGCCTTCATCCGGAATATATTTGCTTGGTTCGGAATAACCAGGGAAAACAAACAGTAGCGAAGAACACGGGGAAGAATAATAACACGAATCTAACCAAAACTAATCAAATCAAACTAAAAGATTAAACCAAAACAACCACTAATGATCTAATAACAATAACCTATCAATCCAAATCAATAACACTAACAATAATAATCACAATAATAAAAACCCACTTAATCAATTTAATAAAAACTCAATAACATGAACATACACAATAAGCATAAAAATTAAAGATTAAACAAGAAAGGAAGATAAGAGATTAACAAGAAAAGTAAAGATTCAATAAAAATAAAAAGGAAACTTACTTGAAATTAAAGGAATTTAAGGTGCAAGACAATTAAGTAAATGACATGAATTTAAAGAGCAAGTAATTAAAATGGTGGAAGAACTAATTGTCACTATTAGCCAACAAAAACTAAACAAATGACTAATGACTCTATTTATAGGGGAGGAGGGGATTAGTGGAAGGAAGCTTCCTCCTCTCTTTCTTCTTTCTTTAATTATCATTTAGTCATTGTCTTCTTAATTCTTCGACTTTTGTCTCGGGATTAATAAACTCGTCTTGTAATTTCTTCAATAAATTAGACTTGAGTTCTTCGGCTTTTAGTAAACTTCCGTCTTTTGACGTTTTCTTTGATAAATCTTCATAATTGGTCTTGGACTTCCGTTCTTTTTGCACTCTTGATTTCTTGACTTCGTCTTTTGTCTTTTTCTTCGATAAAAGCCCGTGAATGCCCGTGTTTTCTCCCCTTTTCACATTTTCGTCCTAAATCACAACATAAATACAAACCACGCATAATTCCGACATTTACAACATAAAATACACGTTTTGGCTTGGTTATTATTGTAGTTAAGTGGTAAAAAGGATGGGTGTTTACACACCTATCAAATCCCCTACACTTGACCATTGCAATGTCCTCATGTAATACATTAGTTACAAAGCACGTTTTACATTTTCCATCATAATCAATCCATATTGGCCTTTATTAAAGAGATAGAAAATTATAAACATTCAAAGGAAGAAAGTAAGTAAAGAAATCAAAGACATACCTTAGGGTTTTGGAAATGTCATGAATGATCATCATCCTCAAGTTTCAGGTTCCCCATACCAAGCTTAAAAACGAGATCATCATTATTATAAGTTAGCAAACTAACACGAACTCATGTGGGCCAATTATTTACTTAGACTCCCTTATTCCTAGGTGTATCTCTTATATTTTATTGTTGTCTTTAATGATCATGAGGATGCATTGTTGACTTATTTCGATAGTTATTTAGGCTGAAAATAAAGTGGGACGATTTAATCAATAGTTAGCTAAAGGACAAAATCTTTTAAAACTGTTTCTCGGGACCTCATAAAGTTCATATCTTGGCATAACTCGCTTCGCGATTTGAGACCTTTCTCGGACCGATATTTGGCAGCGACTTCATACTTCAAATCTTGAGAGACGTTCATGAAATAATGGTCTTCTCTTCATAATAGGAATTTCTTCACTTGATGTTTTGAGAGATTCTTCATATTTGGACCACGACTTCTTCATTTTTCTCCAATCTTTATTTTGGACTTTGATATACAATGATCCGCCTCCTTTTAGGACTTGGATCTATTTATCCTCATACCTTGCTAGGGTCTTTTCGGATAGACTTCTCCATGATCTTTACGGGAGTATTTGCTTTTCGTCGTGTGTCTCGATCCTTCATATTGATCTTTGATAAATGATTCTTCACATCACTTTGGATCTTTAGCAAAAAAATGTAGCCCTCATGCCTTGTTAGGGCCTTTTCGGACTCGCCAATCTTCGCATCCCGCTTCAATAAGTTATGCCTTGGCTATGAACTCTAATCCATACCGAGCAACTTTTAAACGATCTTGGGCTAGAAGCTAATCAACTTTTCAAATCGTACAACCTTATTTATTGCAGATAAATTTATTAGCAAGCGATGGGAGAATAGGCTTATAATTAACTCACATAACTTCACGAAAGAATACCAAACTTATAATTGACTCTATCATCTCTCGTTCTCCACAATTTAAAATCTCAAGGAATGAGACTCGTGGATGCTTAGCCAATTAAATCAAAGTTTTAGGTTTTCGAGTCATCTATAGGATCTTGCAAACTCTTAGACTTTTTCAAGTTTAGAAATTGCATTTTAAAGTTCCCTTGATAAACGACTCTCTAGGATCAATTATAGGAACTTGCGAAAAGTTCTTGTTCTTAACCCGTGAGAGTTAAGACTTTCGCGTTTTATAGCTCCCTATATAAAAGCCTAGCAAAACTTGACTTAAACACGTTAAGGATACTAGCTAGAGTAAACTCGGGTTGAGTCAAAAGATTCACAACGTTGAAAATTAAAACCACTTTATTAAAATTTATTCTAGTAAAGAAAGGAAATAACTATACAAAGGTAAAACTACTAGGCCAAAATAGATAAAAAATTTTGAAAAATGTCGAAAAATTGATTTTCCGGTTAAAATGAGGACATATACAAGGAAAAGGCCACTTAACTTCGATAGAAATCCCCCTACACTTGATATAAATATTGTCCTCAATGTTTAAGCATGTGGGAGTAAACTCCCCTACACTTAGGACATTGTGCACGTGGTTTAAATCTTGCTAAGGAAGAGACAACTAAAGAGATTCCTATTTTAATATTGGAAAATATAAAATAGAGAATCAAAAGAGTTTAGGATAGATCCGGGAAGACGGAGACACGAAATCACGGGTCGTATAAAATCATCAAGAGTGGATCTTTGAAAGCTCGAATCCCTGAATATGAGAAGAGAGGAAATAGCAAACACCAACGGGTCTCCCCTACACTTAGAATAAAGATAGCTAAAAGATAGATACTTGGGTTGCCTCCCAAGAAGCGCTTGATTTTTGATCACCGAGTCGTGAGCCTGACTCGACCTTGATTAACATAGGAAGAAGCATGAAACATATCCACCGGGATCAAATACATAGTTTTCATCCATCAAATAGCAGAAGCTTAAGGCGAACAAGGCAAGCCAAAGAAGAGGCAAGGTTCCCTTAAGCAAAAATGGAGCACGGTGGTAGCAAGGGTGAAGAGGTGCAAGCATATCTTCAAAAGTTCCAAAAATCTTTCCTTTTATTTCATCAGACGGATACTGAGATGGCTTAAAAAGTGCAATACCGGGGTTGAGCACCTTTTCCTTTAGGGGAAAATAGCACTCAGGCTCAACAGAATTTGAAGAAGATCCGCTAAGAAAATGCACAACCTCGTCCTCAGAAGGTGGACAAAGAGGTGTCAAAACATACGTGCTGCGGATGTTGGTGTCGTCCGGTTTCTTCTCCTTTGAAAGAATTTTCTTCAAATCCGTAGAAGGATGAAGACCATAATCATCAAAGTCCAAAGGAGGAGCATCACTCTCATGAGGGAAGTATGTATTGAGAAAAGTAGAGAAGTCTTCCTCAAATGAGTAGTTATCCAAAGTAGGATTAAGCATGGTTGGCGGATGATCTTCATCATGAGAAGAATCACTCGAGAGAGTATCGGCCTCATCAAAATCATCATAAGTGGGCATGTCGGGATACTTGGAAGTAAAAGCATCATAATCATCCCCATCGGATCTAGAATCATCATCATAAGCATCATAGATCGGTGGGGAATCATATATGGGTGAAGGTTCCAAATTGGAGAGAGAATCATCCACATCATCTTGAAACAGTGGATTATCATTGCAAGAATCGAATAGAGGATTGTTGTAGATGACAAAATCATCAAGCACATTAATCATATTCGCCGATTCTCTTCCATAGGATTTGCTTGTAAGCTTCCCCATTTCAAAAACTTGTGCATCATCCCCGACTCTTAAGATGAGTTCACACTTATCCACATCTATTAAAGCTCTACCGGTTCTCAAAAATGGGCGTCCAAGTATTAACAGAATACGAGGGTCCATTTCATAATCAACAACGACGAAGTCGACCGGAAAAGTGAATGTGCCAACTTTAATGAACACATCTTCGGCAATACCAACGGGGTAAGCGAGAGTGCGATTGGCTAGCTCAAGAGTCATCTTGGTGGGTGTAAGGTCGGGCAATGATAAATTTTTCCAAACACTTAAAGGCATCAAATTTATACTTTCCCCGAGATCGGCTAAGGCAGTAAATTTGTCGGTTTGGTTAAAAGTACAAGGTAGCACAAAACGACCGGGATCTCCAAGTTTTTTCGGAAGTTCTTTAAGAAGGATTGTAGAGCAATTTTCATTCAAGCGGGTATTAACAAACTCGACCATCTTCTCCTTCTTACTAAGCAATTCCTTAAACATCTTGACAAATTGTGGCATTTGGGCAAGAGCTTCAACAAGGGTAAAGGTGAATTTCATGCCGACAATATTTTCCAAAAAGTTAGCGACTAGAATGTCATTCTTAGTCAAAATTCTAGCCTTGTTGAGTCGAGAAAGGTAAGGAATGCTGGCATTGGGTGGTGGAGGTTGATACAAGGCTTTTCGTTATGGGTTCTAAATTCTCTCACAGTCCTCTCGAATTGATCTCGGCCTTAAGTGGAATGATTGTTCTTGGTTACTAAATAAAAGGGTTTGGTTTTTCTAATCTAATAAAAAGTTTAAATATGCTAAAATAAAACCTTAAATCAAAAACAATTAATTTAATGACGATTAATAAAAACTTGAATTAAAATTAAAATTAAGATTAAAATAAAATTAAAATTAAAATAAAGAAACAGTACAGAAATAGTAAAGAAACAGTAAACCTTTAAAATGCCCAAAAGATAACTGATTCGGAAGTCTATCCTTGATTCGGAAGTTACTGTTCATTCGGAAGATGAAGATTCATTCGGAACTTGTGCTTCGTTCGGAAGTTTTATATGTTCCGATTCGGAACATTTGGTAAAAGTTGGTTCGGAAGTCTGAAAATTGGTTCGGAACTTTTCAAAGTTCCGATTCGGAAGAAATCGGTTCGGAACTTTTTTTGCTTTGTTCGGAAGTTTTTGCCTGGTTCGGAAGTTCTGCTTGGTTCGGAAGTTTCACCTTCGTTCGGAACTTTTTGGCTTGGCTCGGAACTTTAGCTTCGTTCGGAAGTTCTTCTTGGTTCGGAAGTCTGGGAAACCCAGAACAGAAGTAATACCCGAAGAACAAGGAAAAACGCTTTTTGATCCAAAAATCACCAAGTTTTTCACCAAATCTTAAATAAAACTAAACACAAAGCATCTACTAACCATAAACTACAAATCCCATCAACAAAAACACAAATCCCAACAACTTTTGAAGATCAAATCAAGAAAAATAAAACTTTAGAACTTGAAAAGAAAAATGATGATGAACAAGATGAAATGGAAAGATTAAACAAGACTTGTATTGAATGATTAATGTTTTAACAAGATCAAAACAAAGATTATATCAACAAGATTGGAAGAACAAAGATTAAAATCACCAATCACCCTAGTGGTGATGGTGATGAAACGAACAAGAAAGGAGAAAAAAAGGGGAGGAGAGAAAACTCCAGACTAACTCAAAAAAACTTGTGTGAGGGGGCTCCTTTTATAGGCTTGTCCTTTGGTTGGTGAGTGGGCTTTCTCCCGTTCTTCTTGTCTTTTCGTCTTTTCAGAAAAGTTTCCGTTTTCGATTCTGATTCGGGATTTGTCGTCGATTAAATTCAACTCGTCTTTTAATTTCTTCGTTTAATAGACTTGAGTTTCTTCGACTTGTGTAAATCTTCCATCTTTGGTCCTTTTCTTCGATAAATCTTCGAATAGGCCCAGTGACTTCAAATCTTTTGCATCTCTTGGACAATAGACTTTATCTTGAGTCTTTTTCTTCAGTAAAACCCGTGCAATCCCATGTTTTCTTTAATATTCATCCGGTTAGCTCTGAAAATACAATAAACACAAAAACCACGCATAATTCCAAACAAATGATATTAAATACGTGTTTTGGTCTCGTTTTAGCCAGATTTAAGTGGTAAAAGGATGGGTGTTTACACACCTATCAAATCCCCTACACTTAACCATTGCCATGCCCTCATGCAATGCTTAGTGATAAAGCAAGTTTACACTTTTCTTATAATTAATCAACCTTGGCCTTATTAAAATACTACTAAACAAAAATTGAAGTACTAAAAGAAATTAAAACTTAAAAGGATAGCAAACCATTTTCACTTGAAAATAGCTACATGGAAATAACTTGCAAAGAGATCAATGACTTACATTAGGGCTTTTGTGCTGCGAAGATTTATCACCCTCAAGTTTCACGTTCCCCAAACTAAGCTTAAAAACGAGATCATTGTTATTATAAGTTAGCAATTCAAACACTTACACACATGGCTTAATTAAATGCTTAAACTCCCTTATTCCTAGGTGTATCTCTTATATTTTATTTTTGTCTTAGAATGATCATGAAGATGCATTTTTGGACTTATTTCGATAGTTTATTAGGGCTGAAAGCAAAGTAGGACGATTTGATCAATAGTTAGCTAAAGGACAAAATCTTTTAAAACTGCTTCTCGGGATATCAAAAAGTTCATATCTTGGCATAACTTGGTTCACGATTTGAGACCTTTCTCGGGCCGATATTTGGCATGTACTTCATACTTCATATCTTCGAGAGACGTTCTTGAGATAATGGTCTTCTCATCATAATAGAGTTTCTTCACTTGGAGACTTTTGAGGGGTACTCCAACTTTGTTGACCACGACTTCATGATTATTTCTTCAATCTCTAATTGGGATTTTGAGATACAACGATCCGCCTCCTTTTCGGACTTGGATCTATTTATCCTCATACCTTGTTAGGGTCTTTTCGGATAGACTTCTCCATGATCTTTATGGGAGTTGATTGCTTTTCGTCGTGAGTCTTGATCCTTCATATTGACTTTGGGAATAATGCTTTTCACATCACTTTGGATCTTCAGCAATAAAATGGAATCCTCATGCCTTGTTAGGGCCTTTTCGGACTCGCCAATCTTCGCGCCCCGCTTCATAAGTTATGCCTTGGCTATGAACTCTTATCATTACCGAGCAACTTTTAAACGATCTTGGGCTAGAAGCTAAGTAACCTTTCAAATCGTACGACCTTACTTATTGCAGATAAATTATTAGCAAGTGATGGGAGAAAAGGCAAATAATTACACCAAGTGAGCTTGCGTAAGAATACCGACTTATAATTGACTCTATCATTTCTCGTTCTCCATAATTTAAAATCTCAAGTAATGAGACCCGTGGATACTTAGCCTAATAAACCACTTAAGGTCTACATGGTTAAGGATACTAGCTAGAATAAACTTGGATAAGTCTATTCGGGTTGAGTCAAAATAGACGCAACGGGCCTAATATGTCAAAGACTTCTAAACTAGCTACACCACTTTATTAATATTTTTGACTTTATTGCGGGATATATACATATGAAAGCAACGATAAAAATTTAAAAATTACAACTAAATGGCCAAAGTTAATAAAAAATTTGAAAAATGTTGAAAAATAGGATTTTCTGGTTAAATGAAGGCATTTTCATGGAAAATTCCACTTAAAACTTCGATAGAAGTCCCCCCTACACTTAAGATAAACATTGTCCTCAATGTTTAAGCATGTGGGAAAAGTTTCCCTACACTTATGACATTGTGCACGTTGGTTAACTCAAGTTAAGGGAGAGACGACTAAAGTGATCAATTTCAAATGTGAGTATGAAGAAAATTGAATCACGATAGTTGAGAGATAGAACCGGATTTCGGATAACACGGGAGCACGGTTCTTCAAAGTTTCCAAGAGTGCACTTATCCCTGTAATCACATCACCACACAAAGACAAACATCGATACAGGTCCCTGTTAGAAATACGTTTTACGTATATTAGAAGTATCGGTCACTCCACAATATTATTTATGTTCTAATAGCTCGTAGTTAACAAATAGTTATTAGTTGCTTATTAAGTTAAGTAAGAACCGGTCCATGGGCTTGTCATGGACCGGCCCAAGCCCAATGAAAGCTTGGAAGTATAAATACCCCTTTCCACCATGGAAAGGGGTTGGTTGTTGTCATTTGTTCTAGTTCCACTTAATGAAATAACACATAGTTTCTCTCACTTTCTCTCTCTAACTTTCTCTCTCTAGAAATCAACAAACCCCTTCATAGATTCATAGGTTATCAATATTCTACATTTGGTATCAAGAGCTATGGGGTGATTTAAGGTAGTGATTTGTGTGGTTTTTTAGTTTTTGATTGTATTAGTGTTCTTTAAAAAGATTCATCTTGATTCTTGGTGTTTTTGGTGTTTTTGTGATTGGGATTAGTAGATAAGTATTAGTTTTTACTTATTATTGTAGAAATCACAAAACTTTTTGGGTTATTTGGTCAAAATCTGGGTTTAATCTTCATATTAGTGGTCGACTGTTCATCGGTTAAAGGTTTCTGATTACCCAGCAAAAGTTCCGAACCAATAAGTTCCGGATCAACCAAGGAAAGTTCCGAACCAAGAACTTCCGAACCAAGAAGTTCCGGATCAAGCCAAAAGTTCCGAACCAAGAACTTCCGAACCAAGCCAAAAGTTCCGAACCAAGAAGTTCCGGATCAAAAGTTCCGAACCAAGAACTTCCGAACCAAGAAGTTCTGGATCAAGCCAAAAGTTCCGAACCAAGAAGTTCCGGATCAAGAAGTTCCGAACCAAGAACTTCCGAACCAAGAAGTTCTGGATCAAGCCAAAAGTTCCGAACCAAGAACTTCCGAACCAAGAAGTTCCGGATCAAGCCAAAAGTTCCGAACCAAGAAGTTCCGGATCAAGAAGTTCCGGATCAAGCCAAAAGTTCCGAATCAAGGTAATTCCAAGCCAAATCTTCCGAATCAACAAAAGTTCCGAATCAAGGGTTATTTTGCTTGTTTTTTCGACGATTTTTAGAGGATTTAATCTTGGTTTCTTACAATAAAAACTCAACACAATTCACAAGCTTTACTTCACTGCTCGATCAAACGATAATCTTTGTCTCTTTGAAGTTAACAAAATGAATCCGAATTCAGTAATGCCTCAGATGACATCACTTACGGATATTTCCGTCATTACGGGAACGGATAATCGCCCGCCAATGCTCATCAAAGAAGTTTTTGAAGCATGGCAAGGCCGGATGATGTCTTATCTTAAGGGAAAACCGGTTTATGGGAGGCTTATGGTTAAGTCAATATTAAATGGTCCACTTGACTATGGTACCATCGTGGCTAACAATGTGTCTCGACCAAGAGAATTTGAAGAACTTACACCAGCTCAACAACTTGTTGCCGATGCAGACGAGAAAGCTCTTCAAACAATTCTCCAAGCTCTTCCCCATGACATCTATAGGATGGTAAGTCAGTATACGGTGGCAAAGGATTTATGGGAACGTCTTAAGGTGTTGCTACAAGGTACGTCTCTCACCAAACAGGAAAGGGAATGTCAGTTGTATGACCTGTTTGACAGATTCACTTACAACCCAGGGGAAACGCTTCACGATTATTACTTCAGATTCACCACACTCATGAATGATCTGAATGTATACAATCTGGTGATTGCTCCATTCCAGGTTAACACCAAATTCTTGAATACTTTACCTCAAGCTGAATGGGGTGAGTATATTACCGATGTTAAGTTAACCAGGGATCTGCATAAGTGCAATTTGGATCAACTATATGCTTTTCTTCAGCAGCATGAGAAACATGTGATCATGCACCGTTCTCCACGAGGTATGTACCCTGATTCATTAGCTTTGATGGCGAATCAACCAAGCTTGTCTCACAACAACACTCCTTATATTTTGGGACATCAAGCCTATCATCCATCACCTTACATGACACCAACCTTTCCCCAATACTCGATTCTACCACAACCACCCACCTCACATCAGCAACAATATCGGTTTAGTGCACCTTCATCACAATATGCTACACAACCTCACCCAGCAAGTATTGCACCTTATGCTCAATCTTCATATTCTTCTTATCAAGAGAATGCAGCATATCCAACAAGCTACCCTGATCAAATGAGTATTCCTTCTAGTAATTATGCAGCTCATCAAGACCAAGCAATGTACTGTGATGATGAGGAAGTCCCCGTTCCTGTATTCAAACAAGGTGCTGATCCAGTTGAAGTGTTAACCACTATGTCTGCTTATCTCACAAGGACTTTAAGCAAACGAGGATTTAGAGGGTCAGCTCCTACCAACAATCAGTTGAGGAATTCATCCAATTCTCTCCAACAAGCTACTATTGAGAATGGCAGGGTAATGGTTCAGCCCATTCAATCATATCAGGGGAGACCTTCCACATCAACTACCAATGCTCGCACAGTCAATCAGGCTCCAATGGTCAATCCTGCTCCACGGGCTAATTCCACGGGCAAATTGCGAATGATTACATGCTACAACTGCAAGGAAGAGGGTCATATGTCCAGGGATTGTAAGAAACCCAAGAGGAGAAGGGATGGACAATGGTTTGCAGAAAAGATCTATCTGGTGAATGCTCAGGCACAAGGAAGGGAACTTGATGAAGAGGAGCTTGCATTTCTTGCTGATCCAGGGATTGCTGAACAAGACACGGTCACCACACAGAATGCAGCATACCAAGAAGATGATCTCGATGCATATGACTCAGACTGTGATGACTTTCAATCTGCAAAGGCTGCTCTCATGGCAACTATCTCCAGCTTAGGGCCAGAAAAGAGATCTGAGGTACTTATTAATACCACCGATAATACCACTGATGCTAGTATTCAGCCACATCAAGTTGTGCAAGAGAGTGCTGATTCGAATGAATCTTCGGTGGTGAGTCTTTCAAATAAGGAGACAAACAATGATAGCAATATCAGTGTGAGTCCCCAGACTTTGAGTGAATCACAACCGGGACCCATTTCGCATACGCCTACTCCTGCTCAACCAGATTTGGTCATGGTTCCTGCTACATTACTTAGCCAAATGAATGCGGCACTCTTAGAAACCTTAGCTAAGAATAAGAATTTGTCTGATGAGCTTGCCTTAAGCAATGAGAAAGTTCAAACCTTGGAATTAGTGCCTTCGTCTAGTGTCCTAACTAATCCCGAATATGATCACTTTAGAAACAAACAAATGGGTCACTTGCAAGAAATTGAAAACTTAAGAGCAAATCTGTCTAATGAACTTCAAGAAAAGGAGTTAGTGGTCACTAATTTTCAAAAACTTCAAACGGATTTTGAATCACTCGAGTCTAAGAAGAATGAAATGGAGATTAATGCTACTAATAAGATTAGAAGTCTAGATTACTTGCTTTTAAGACAATACGCTGCTTCTCAACTAGTGCACTTATTTGATGCTTCGTTTAGAGAATTTAACTTATCTCGTCAAAAAGGCCTTCCCCCTAATCCACGATATGCAAAACAAGCTTTAAGACATAGTCCTAGACTTTATAATGCAACTCAATTAGGATTGGCCTTAGACCCGATTGTTTTTCCCGATGATCGAACAAGTAAGGATCTAGTTGATAAGGATCGGTCATACAATTCGGCAAAATATCCCGAGTGTGATTATTTTAAATTGAATAAGGAGCTTGCAAAAACGGATTTTAGAATTCGCTTCCATATGGACAAAGATCTCATAACAGCACCGACCTACATATTAAATGAAGAAAACCCTAGTACATTTCCTACACTTGTCAATATGGAAGGTCCTAAGGAAATTCCAAAGGATCTTCCACCTGTTAGCACTGTATGGTTAAACTTGCAAGAGATTAATCAATACTTTACTAATTTTGACAAGGTCATTTTGGATTGTACGACTTCAAATGGCTTAAATGCCGGAGAATGGGCTTTCGAACATATGAACGAGGTGTTTAAAAATGAGATCAGTCCGTTTGTCGAAAGTCTAAAAGGAACTTTTGCATCTCTTAAGGAAAATCTTGTGTTTGAAATTGGTGAAGTTCAAAAAGTGTTTTATGAAATGGACATCGCTTACGAACTACAACTAATTGAAAAAGAAAAGATTTTAACCGAATATGACCGATTCTTGTTTGCAGTAATCTCGTGTGATGTGCTTACTACTGTAAATGTTAATTATTCGAATGAGCTTACATCCGCTATGATTAATTGTGATGATGTGCATATATGTGATGATGTTTGTGATCTCTCTGTAAATGTTGCTGATACTGTAAATGAGGTAGATAATCATTCTTGTCACGAATCTAACGCTGAGTTTTTAAAGCTACAAGATTCTTACAATTTACTTTCAAAACGCTTTAATCAACTAGAACAACATTGTATATCTTTAGAATTAAAACAACAAACTCAAAATGAGGATCTTTTGATATCAAATGGTTGTGAAAACGGTGTTGAGACGAGTGACAAGATGATTGCAATAGTTAAGACATTAGAGGAAGAAATCATGAGATTGAAGAGAGATGTGTCATCAAATGAAACACTCAAATTGGAACTAGAGGCTGCATAGTCTAAAAACCAAGTCTTAGAAATTAGACTTTCGTCTGTTCTAGGGGAGATGGATCGGACAAGACAGGGACTATCCGCTCTTTATGGTTCACTAGAAGAACGCTTCGCTTTTAATGCGGCACAGCAACAATCTTATGTTGAACAACTGAACCAAAAGTGCGAGGAAATCTCTGATTTGAACATCCTGCTCATTGACAAAAATATGGTTTTGGCTGAGTTAAAGGAGACACTTCTTCTCACCCGACAAGAAGTTGTTGATAACTTAGCTACCGACTCTGCACCGTCCACTAGTACTCCAACAACCAAGTCAGTAGTGCTTTATAAGAATCCGCTTCATAAGAGAAACCCGGTTACCTACGATGATTATATGAGGAATGCCATTAAGCATGTCGATCTTCTTAGGGATATTTTAGACGATCTTTATGCCTTAGATCCCTCAAGTAGCGACTATTATTCGGCTCATGAATATATTAAGCGAGTTCAATATTGCTTAGCATATTTGCAATACATAGGTACACCAGGTTCGACACTACTTAATAATAGGCCCATTGCTGTCACTCCATTTAATAAGACTCCAGGAGCGAAACCGTCATTGGCACAATCAAGTAAGACACCTTTAAAATCTGTTGCTAATGTTCCCACTTTGCCTTCTACAGGATTAAAAGAGACTACTAAGGCTAAAGGATCGCCACTCAAGAAAGATAAGATCAAGCCCTCCACTAGTAGTGCCACAAAGAAGAAAGTAGAAGTCCACAATAGGAATGCTAGTTCAGTTTTAAATAAAAAGAATCATGTTAAGACTAAAAGCTCTGCGCCTGTGCAGAAGCCAAAACCATTCGTGAATTCTGATTTGAATTGTTGGAATTGTAATGAATGTATGTTTTCCCAACGTCATGATTTGTGTCTGATTGATCACGTGAATGAAATGAATGCTATTAAGACTGGTCTTGAATGGAAGCCAACGGGTAGAACTCGTGCCCAAGTTGGCTGGCAATGGCGTCCCACTGGTAGGACCTTTACACTAGATGGAAAAATGTGCCCTTTAACTAGGAATGCATCCATTGAGGTTAGGTCTGAGCGTCCTTTAGTTAGGAACACTCGCACTCAAGTATGGAAACAGCACCCTTTAATTAGGTCAGCCCCCACTATAGTGCCTATCAGTGAAGAAATACCTCAGGATTTAAGCCAACTAGAATCTACACCACCTATTAAGAAAAAGAAGGCTAGGAAATCTAAGAAACCTAGAGTTAGCAAATCTAAGATTATTAAATCTGTACCTGCTAATAACAAGGAACACTCAGATTCCAATACCTCTACATCGTCTTCGTGTGGTGATATTTTCAGGTGGTCCAAATCATCCTGTGGTATTTGGACTCCGGTTGTTCAAAACATATGACCGGAAATCGCTCGATGCTCCGAAATTTCGTCAGCAAGTTTCTTGGTACGGTTAAATTCGGGAATGATCATATAGCAAAGATAATGGGGTATGGTGAATATCAGATTGGAAACGTGACGATTTCAAGGGTATACTATGTAGAAGGTCTTGGTCATAATTTATTTTCAGTGGGACAGTTTTGTGATTCTAACCTTGAGGTTGCTTTTCGACAACACACTTGTTTCATCCGCAACTTGGAAGGAAAAGATTTGTTGAAGGGATCTCGTGGTGCAAATCTCTATACCTTGTCCTTACAAGACATGATGGCCGCCTCTCCAGTATGTCTTCTCTCTAAAGCATCTAAGACCAAGTCATGGTTATGGCATCGCAGATTATCTCATCTTAACTTTGATGCTATTAATCATCTGGCTAAAAACGATTTAGTTCGTGGTCTTCCAAAGCTTAAATTTCACAAGGACCATTTATGTTCCGCGTGTTCAAGGGGGAAAAGTACCAAGAAATCTTACAAGCCCAAAGCTGAAGACACCAATCAAGAAAAACTTCATCTTTTGCATATGGATCTTTGTGGGCCAATGAGAACTGAAAGTGTGAGCGGTAAGAAATTCATTCTGGTAATCGTGGATGATTTCTCTAGGTTTACATGGGTTAGATTTCTACGTACAAAGGATGAAGCACCGAAGGCTATCATCACTTTTCTGAAATTCATTCATGTACGTTTGAATACTACTGTCCGCCGTATTCGTATAGACAATGGTACAGAGTTCGTCAACCAGACTCTCCGTGATTACTATGAGGGAGTTGGTATATCACATGAAACATCCGCTGCACGCACTCCACAACAAAACGGTGTCGTTGAAAGACGGAATCGTACACTTATGGAAGCTGCTAGGACCATGCTTATTTATGCGAACGCTCCATTGTTCTTGTGGGCAGAGGCTATTTCTACTGCATGTTTCACCCAAAACCGTTCTATCATTCGGAAACGCCATGGAAAAACACCTTATGAGCTTCTACATGACCGTAAACCCGATGTTTCATTTTTTCATGTGTTTGGTGCCCTTTGTTATCCAAACATTAATAGTGAGAACTTGGGTAAGCTTCAACCGAAAGCCGATATAGGTATTTTCATTGGTTACTCACCGTCCAAGAAAGCATACCGAATCTATAACCGTCGTCTTGGCAAGATTGTAGAAACTATGGACGCAGATTTCGACGAGCTGATAGCGATGGCTTCTGAGCAACACAGCTCTGAACCCGCACTTCATGAGATGGGAACCGGTGCTATTAGTTCCGGATTAGTTCCCAATAATCCTACTTCTACATCATTTTTACCACCATCAAGGCCCGAGTGGGATAAACTGTTTCAACCATTGTTTGATGAATTCTTCGATCCCCCGATTGATGAAGTTCCAGCACCTGTAGTAATCGCTCCAATCCCTGAAGTGGTTGCTCAAGCTAATGAACCTTTATCTAATGCATCTACAATTCACATTGAACCGGATGCACCTTCACCAAGTGATTCTCAAACTACACCTGAATCGTCACCCCTACTTGTGCCTAATGATGTGGAAGAGGATTCTACTGATCACGACTTGGAATATGCTCACCTGCAAGAGCTTCCCTTCTTTGGTGTAGCGATACCTGAAAACCCTTCAGCCGCGTCTACCTCAGAAGAAGCTCCTTCTATTGTTCACTCCAGACCACCTAGGATTGAAAACCATAGCACTAAATGGACAAAAGATCACCCCAATTAGGAATGTTATTGGAGATCTAGATCGACCAGTCTCTACACGCCATCAATTACAAGAGAGTGCACTTTATTGCTACTTTGATGCATTTCTCTCTGAAGTTGAACCTAAAAAATTGGCAGCAGGCTATGACCCAATCATCTTGGATTGAAGCTATGCAGGAGGAACTAAATGAATTCCAACGACTTGAAGTATGGGAATTGGTTCCTCTCCCTGACAAGGTTAACATCCTTACTTTGTTATGGGTTTATAAGGTTAAACTTGATGAGATGGGTGCGGTATTGAAGAATAAGGCTAGATTGGTCGCTAGAGGATATAAACAAGCCTTGGGTATAGACTTTGAAGAATCTTTTGCTCCTGTGGCAAGATTGGAGGCGATTAGACTATTCCTTGCGTATGCTGCTCATATGAACATGATCGTCTATCAAATGGATGTGAAGACGGCATTTTTGAACGGTGAACTAAGGGAAGAAGTCTATGTTAGTCAGCCGGATGGGTTCGTCAGTACGGAGTTTCCTAATCATGTGTACAAGCTTAAGAAGGCTCTCTATGGGTGTAAACAAGCTCCACGCGCGTGGTATGATCTCCTGTCAACATATCTCATTTCGGAAGGCTTCTCCAAAGGCAAGGTGGACCCCACTCTATTCACTCTTAAGGAAGGCAACGACATGATTCTGGTACAAATTTATGTTGATGATATAATATTTGCTGCCACTAACATAGAATTGTCAAATCGATTTGAGAAGATAATGTCCACACGCTTTCAGATGTCGATGATGGGAAAAATTTCATTTTTCTTAGGATTACAGATTTCTCAAAATCCCAGAGGCATCTTTATTAATCAATCCAAATATGCTCTAGAATCTCTTAAGAAATATAACTTTGAAAATTGTGACCCCGTGGACACTCCAATGGTGGAGAAATCCAAGTTAGATGAAGATAGGAATGGGACTATTGTCGATCCAAAACTTTACCGTGGGATGATCGGCACCCTTCTATATCTGACTGCTAGCAGGCCTGATTTGCAATTTGCTGTATGCATGTGTGCCCGGTATCAGGCTCGGCCTACCGAAAAGCACCTACATGTTGTGAAAAGGATCTTTCGGTATCTAAAAGGAACACTTCATCGTGGTCTATGGTATCCGAAAGATTCCTCTATTGCTTTAATATCATACGCAGATGCCGATCATGCTGGATGTCAAGACACGAGGCGTAGCACTTCTGGATCTGTGCAACTCCTTGGAGATAGATTGATCAGTTGGTCTTCAAAAAGGCAGAAAAGCGCTGCAATATCAAGCACGGAGGCTGAATACATCGCCATGTCCGGTTTTTGTGCTCAAGTCCTTTGGATGAGATCACAATTAACTGACTACGGTTTGGGATTCAACAAAATCCCGATGTATTGTGACAACAAGAGCACCATTGCCCTTTGCTGCAACTATGTTCAACACTCCCGGGCCAAGCACATAGACATTCGCTACCATTTCATTAAAGAGCAGGTGGAGAACGGAGTGATCGAGCTGTATTTTGTCACTACTGAGTACCAGCTGGCGGATATGTTCACCAAAGCATTAGATCGAGGACGAATTGAGTTTTTGATCGACAAGCTTGGCATGAAATCATTCACTCCAGCGACTCTCAAAGAGTTGGCAGAAGAATCAGCTGAATAGTCGTGGTAAACTATTGAGAGTATCCTTTGTTCGTGATCATGTATATTATAGTAAATATATAAACCACAAAAGAAAAATACAAAAATATAAAACCAACAAAAATCATAAAAAAAATATAAAACCTAGAAAAACCATAAAAAATATAAAATCCAGAAAATCCAAAAATATTTTTCGTTTTTAAATCGGGCATGTCTTTTAGTACGGTAATATTTACGGCCTTAGAAATGTCGATCAATATTGACACGGTGCCATAAATAGAGTCCGTATAAAAGTTGTACATTTTTAAAACATGCCCATTATGGCTTGTAGTTATTTCTGACTGCAACCCGGTTTTCATATTAAAGTCACGTATTTCCTTGGAAAACGTTGGCTCAGAACGGGAATTAATTTTCTCGGGCGTGATTTACAAGCCAAATCATGCAAAGGGATCAAGTTTACTTTATAACTTGGTCTAACACGAATTTGTGTACGTCTCAGTGCATTAATTTGTTAAAATAAGAGAAATCTTATTGACACCACGAATCAAATTTTTTCAAGATACAAATTGGAAATGCTTTCATCACTATTTGACTCTTTAAACAATGACTACAGCTCTTTAAATAGAAAACGGGTCATCGTTTAAGGGGGAGAAAATAGTAAAATCATCTTCGTCATTAAATTGATTTTCAAAAGTGATTGTGAAAAATTAATGGCTAAATGGTAATTGAGTGGTCTTGCTTTAGAATACGACTTGTGTTCGTTCTATGTGATAGGTATTGCTTTTAGATATTGGAGATATGCTAATAGATTGCGTTTGCTAAGTTGTGTGTAAGTTAAATAAGGGTTAAGAAAAATGAAAAATTATAAACAAAAAGGAAAAGAATGAGAAAATGAAGGGACTTAAGGAAAAGAATGAGAAAATGTAGGGACTTAATGAAAAGTCAAAAATTGACCTAAGTCAAAACTAAGCCCCCCGCCCCCTTTCTTTTCACTGTATCACTTTTCTTTGCCGCCATTGTTGAATCACACACGCAAGCTCTAAGAATCTTTCGTTTATTCATCCTATCCTGTTCATTTGCTCTATAAGGTAATAACATCTATTATAATTCGTTACATTCATCATCTAATCTTGTTAAAATTGATTCGGGTAGTAAACTTTACCAGATCTAGGGTTTATTTGCCAATATAGGATTAATTGTTACAGATTTGTGGTGGGGTTTGTGCGGATTAGCATAATATGATGTTTAAATGCCTTAGTTTTCCTTAGAAACTCACAAATGCGCATAGATTAATCATCATAGCTTCGTTTGAAAAAGTTCTGGATGAACATGGATATGAACTTCCGAATGAAGGATTTTTTCTGAAAAACTTCCGAATGAAGGACTTCCGAATGAAGGAAGTTCCGAATGAAGAACTTCCGAATGAAGGAAGTTCCGAATGAAGAACTTCCGAATGAAGAAGTTCCGAATAAAGGACTTCCGAATGAAGAAGTTCCGAATGAAGAACTTTCGAATGAAGGAAGTTCCGAATGAAGAACTTCCGAATGAAGAACTTCCGAATGAAGAACTTCCGAATGAAGAATTTCCGAATGAAGAAGTTCCGAATGAATAAGTTCCGAATGAAGAACTTCCGAATGAAGAAGTTCCGAATGAAGAACTTCCGTATGAAGAAGTTCCGAATGAAGAACTTCCGAACGAAGAACTTCCGAATGAAGAAGTTCCGAATGAAGGAAGTTCCGAATGAAGGAATGTTCCGAATGAAGGAAGTTCCGAATGAGGAAAAGTTTCGGATGAAGGAAGTTCCGAATGAAGAACTTCCGAATGAAGAAGTTCCGAATGAAAAACTTCCGGATGAAGGAAGTTCCGAATGAAGGAATGTTCCGAATGAAGAAGTTCCGAATGAGGAAAAGTTCCGGATGAAGAGTTGTTTGATTATTATTGTTTGCATGTTATATGTACTTGTTGTATTATATTATGAAATGTGTTATGCTTAGAAGTAAGAATGATATATATCTATATGTCTTTGTGCATCAACCTTTCATGTCTTATCTTAAGCAGATACAATGACTAATCCAACTGTACAAGCAATCCAAGACTCTAGAGAAGCCGCTATTGCTAAAGCACGAACCCTTAAGTTTATACCCAACAACTACCGGCTGAAGCAAGTTTCAAAATCCACTCACTATGGATTTAAAGTAGCCATCGCGATCCTTGATCAATCTCATTTTAAGAATGCTTTAAGAAGTAGTGCCTCGGTGCCTTATGAGTATATGTATGAATTTTGGGCTACCAAGGAAATCACTTCAAACAAGATCACCTTCACCATCGACAACAAGCAGCAGACGCTCACAGTTTCAGATTTCCGTAAGATTTTTGGTATACGGGATACACCCAAAGGCATGTCATTCTCGAGGGATCCTACTAAAGATGAACTATGGAGTTATTTGACGCTCTTGGATGTCCGGAAATACGAGTTGCATCTGAGTTTACCACTGCTAAAGTAGGACAACCTTGGAGAGCATTGTTGGGGATTCTCAATAGATGTCTTACACCAAAAACAAGTGGCCATGATGCTTTGCGCAGTCCTATTATAAACCTCTTCTATGGCATGTACAAAGCTGTAAATGCAGATTATGCATTGTTGATATGGGAAGAATTCACCTTTCAACTCTTCCAAAACAAGAAGCTGAAGACAAATTTCTTTCCTTATCCAAGGTTTATCAAGCTTATCATTAATTATTTTATGAAAAATGATGCTACTATTGATAGGCGTGCAGCAAGTCGTTATCACACTGAGGAAGCTGATGATACTGTGGATCTGAGGCATGAAGGACCGTCTATTGGTGTGATTCCTGGTCCTATTCCCGATTATCTTCTGACGGAGAAAATCAAAGGTTCTGCTGATTACAAGCTACTGCAGCTAGAAATCAAGAAGCTGAAAGCAAACCTTCAGACTGGAGAAGACTCGTCTACAACGGTCAAGAGTAAAGGTAAACGCAAACAACCAGCTGCGTTACCTGAACCCGAAACCAAGAAGAAGAAGACTGAGGGTAAGAAGGGAAAGGGTAAGGCTGATGAGATGGTTTTACGTGACGAAGAAGATGTTGTTGATCCTGCTCTTGACAAAACAGAGAAACAAATGATGAAGATAGCAATTCAAAGGAGTAGGAAAGATACTGGCGGTAGTGGTTCAGGTGCAAGGGTAAATGTTGAAGAAGAGTACCAGGAACCAGATGATGTTTATGAGTTTGGGTCACCTGAACATTATTCCACTTCGAAGGAGCCATCGATCCCTATTTCAGCAAGTGTGGAAAAGGAGTCTGTTGCTCCTACGATCATAGTGTCAACTCAACCTTTAACAACTCAACCTCCACCAATACAACCCTTACCAACCAGACCGGCTTCAACACCATTTCTTCCACCACCTATAACTCCCATCCTTAGTACCGCAGTAACAACCGAGCCTCTTCAATCAACCCAGAGCAGCTCTGCAACATCTACAATGGCTGCATTGGTGATGGCCGAAATGTTGGATAAACATGTGGACAATCACAAACGAGAAATGGATGAACTTCGCCAAGAGTTACAAAGACGAGCTCAAAGTGAAGAAGCATCTAGGAGAGCCCAAGAGGAGATGATTGCTAGGTTCGCTGCAGATATGGAGTTGACTCGAAAAGCACATGCAGAAGAACTAGCTCGGGTTAAGCAGGCTGAGGCTGATAAACATGCTGCACGTATCACCAGACTTCAAGCGATGAGGGATAAATATAAAGAGCAAAAAGAAGCACTTGAAGCTTCTGTTGAAGAAAGAGTGCAAGAATCCGTCGAATCCATTATGCCTAAGCTGCGTGATGAATTGAAGACACTAGCACCAGATAACTTGATGATCAAGTCATCCAATCCCTCAGAATCCGCCTACAAAATTGCTTATGAGTTAACGGATTTTGAATTAAAGAAGATCCTTAAGGCTCGTATGGTGGAACTTGGATCGTTTGATAAGTCTAGGATTCAACGGGCTCTATACAAATCCCTGAATGACGCTATCATGGAGGATGATAGGTTATTCAAAACGTTTGGAAGTGTGGTACCTTATCACATTCTACCTGAGGAAGAAAGGGAAGAAAGTGAGCAGGAAGAGGGTACTGGTGAAGAGGAAGAGGAAGAAGAAGGAGAAGAAGAGGAAAAGGATGACGATGATGGTGATGATGAGAATAAGGATGAGGATGATGATGACGATGATGATGATGATGATGATGGCGATGATGGTGGTGATGGGAATGAGGAGAGTGCTAGGGGGAGTAACGGGGATAACAATGAGGATGATGATGGGGGTGAACAGCCTAAAGAGGGAGACAAGGTTACCAGCTCCAAGAAAGCTGCTAAGTCTGGAACCAAGTCCAAGAAAGATGCAGCACAGAAGGACAAATCAACATCATCGGAATCAAGACGATCTAAGTGGCGCCACGATGTGAATGCTACTACAGCGTCTTCGGTTCCTGGTACCTCTATTGCTGTATCTTTACCTATTACCACTAACCCCATTAGTTCTGTTGTTGTTGCTCCTGTGATTGCAGAATCAGTAACGGAACCCGAAGCTACACAACACTCACCAGTTCACGACACTGCCGAAATGCCTGAATCAGAACCAGCAGATGTTCGAGCTTCTACTCCTCTACAACAAGCACAACGATCTACGGTTCCTGAACCAAGCACACGAGACTGGGCAGGCACGTTGGAGATAGACGAGACTGCACCACCACAGGCTTGGATCACGGCAGCAGCGCAATATGATCCGATCACAGACGCTGACAAAGATGTGTTGTATCTCCGTATCCGAAGTCCGATTGACTTATGTGCATTTCTTGCTCATGAGTATAAGACTTCGGTTACTCCATCCTTGGTGAAGAAAGCGTTGAAGGATAAGAGACTTCGCGCCAAAACCCGGTTAACCCAAATGGAGTTCGAGTATTATGCCGATGAGATCCTGAAGGCTCTGAATACCGTTCAACGACCAGGCCTTCATGAATCAGAAAGAGCTCCACCTCCAATGGATCCTTCTCAAGATAATCAGATTGCTCTTGACTTCTTCGTCACCAATGATCTTGTGTATCTTCTGAAGGGGTCATCAAAGTACGCAACCTCCCTGACCTTGCTGAAAGCTGCCAACTGGGGGACAATACCCTTTATCGAGGAAAAGGTAAACCGACTCTGGGTCCCAAAGATAAATCGTAATTATGATATGTATGCTGTCATAGGTGCATCTCATTGGGACGAACGAGTCCGAAGGGCGTACAGGGGTTGCTGCCTAGTCAATTCTGGAAGCAACGTTAGATCCGACATCCGCATCTCCAGCATCTTAGGGATGAAAACTGAAGCCAAGAATGGCTATTATCATGTGACGGAGATTCGTTTGAAAAGGGAGGATGACAGGGAATACAAAATCCAGCAGGGAGATTTTTCCATCATTCGCCTTGAGGATATCGAAGATATGCTGCTTCTGATGACCCGAGATCAACTCACACATATTCCTCGTGAAGACCTGATTGCTTTGAATACAGCACTTCGTATGTTCACACGAAGCGTTGTCATCAAGACACGAGTTGAAGATCTTCAGTTGGGAGTCGAAAGCTATCAAAGGAATCTTAACCTAACCCGTCCAGTGAATCAAGTGCTACCTCAACATGTAGAAAGATGTCCCTATACCGGCATTTCTGTCCCGAATTACGACATTTTCTACTTGAACAGTCGAGGTTTAATGAAGTTTATGAGGGTGGGTGAGCTCCATAAGTACAGTGATGGGACTCTTCTACAAGTCCGAGGAAAGTTGGAGCATCTGAACTCAGGTGGGACTTTGCCAGAAATGACGGAGGATTGGCATCCGGGTTACCGGCAGATGGCGAAGTACGTGATCAAGAAGATAGATCAAAAGCTCCGTGAACGTAGATTGATGAGGAGCTTGGAAAGGTTCGTTGGTGGAAGACCGTATTTAGTGCACCACAAGCTACTGCAACGATCCATCTAATGGGTCGTACACTTCAGGTCCACTTTATATTGGTTTTCAATTGTGAATATGTATATTTGTGAATAATGTGCTTTAATGGCTTGATGTAGTGTTAAGGTATGATAATTTTTCAAGAATTTCTCACGAGATTCTAAATCTTTCAATATATATCATACTAAAGCACTACAACTATCCTAAGGGGGGGGGGGGGGGCAATAACTTGTTCTATGGCCAAACATCGATTTCATTTTTACCCAAAGACCGGTTAATCCATTCAATATCCCAAATATTAATGGTTAACATTTTGGATAAAGGGAGAAAATGGGATTAAGGAGACTTAAGTGATACTTGGCTAAAAGATGAAAAAGACTTAACGATAATCCAACTTAATATGTGTTAAGCACGTGTTAAGGGGGAGCGTTTTTGATGAACGAAACACCTAAGGTACAAAACTTTTGATTTTAATATCACAAGTACCTTATGTGATTTTCAATGATTTTTCATGGTGGCAATTCCTTCCCAAAACACGCTTAATTCACGACGAATGTGGTGACAAAAGGGTGGTAGGAATAGGTTTAGTCCAATGATTCATCAGAGCCGATGGAATCTTCCCAAGGACAATTCCCTAGATAGAATTAGAAGTCCTAGGAAAGATGGAGAAAGAATGTGAACGTAGCTGAATGCCGACCAAGTACTTAAGCTAGCACTGGAACAATCACAACAAGGTGCTAGTGATGACGTATTGGTAAGCATTGAAGGGGTTGAAGAATGAAAAAGAATTGTAAAGATAAAGGGTGTAAAGAAAGAAGCCCTCCTTACAACTTTAGGCAGAAACCGGGTCAATACATATGCTATTGAGGTCATTTTTGCTAATGATTCTCGGTATTGAAGAAAGACATCATGGACCCAGTGATGCAATGCACAACCCTTCCCAGCTAACTCAAACATCTCTCAAAAGGTATTTGTTTTAATCACACGGAGATCAACACGTTATCTATTGGTTTATTCACTCCGAATAGACTGGTATTGAAAAGGTGGCACTCCTCTCCAGCCATCGCTCACTAAATCAAAACGCACAATCGAGTCTAGAGCCAAGAGATCATCAAAAGTCTCATTAGGACACTTTCCATTTATTCCTTGCTTTCTCACACACTGTGAAAAGTAAGAGATTTTCATGAGTCCTACGCAATATTCCCGTAATATTGCCAGAACATCCGAGTAATATGTAAGTATTACAATGAAGATGGAAATCCTTCTTGAGCCAACATCAAACAAGCTCATGGTAGGTTACACGTGCGGTTCTTTTAGAACCAATCTTGTGAAAAACTGGAAGGTAACAGTGGTTTAATTCTTAATTGAACTTAAACTCGTTCCAGGCCTCTTCGCATTATCATATGATCTTGCCAGAACACTCAGAGTGACTCTTTATTGACCACAGTGACGAGTGGAAATCCTTCTAGTGTTAACATCAAACAGCACTTGGTAGGTGACGTGCAAGATTCTTTATGAATTGAGCTCGTGACAACTGGAAAGCAACGATGGTGAAAATCTTAATTGAAATTCACTTGTTCCAGGTTTCATGAATTGACGGCTTCAAATCACAAGGATAATTTATCCAAGTGATTCACTCTTTATGCTCGCAGTCAGCTTTGGACGGTCGAATAAAGAGAACGGGTTTACCCGCGAAATCCTGTCAGGAAGTTACTTAATTGAAACTATCCGTCACGGGTACGATATCTAATATCGTCCAACGGTCTTCACCGACCGGAGGTAAAATGCTACCGAATTAGAATAAAATGTTCAAAGCCATTTTATTCGTGTCGTTGCTGTGTACCTGTTAAAGACGGTGGCGTTGCTGTGTACCTGTTGAAGACGGTGGCGTTGCTGTGTACCAGTGAAGACGGTGGTGTTGCGGTGTACCTGTAGAAGTCGTTCCCACATGCTTATGTTTTTCTGCATCAAAGTTTAGCAAAAATTCAAGAAAGTACAAGATAAAGTCTTCCGCTCTACCAAACTCTGAAACTTTCGAGAATTCAACAAAAAGACATAAGTGTGTGGAACATGGAGTCACGAGAAGGCAAATTCACAAGAGAGGCAAAGATCGCACGTGAAAGGCCAAAGAACAATGCTCTCAAGCCAAAGCCAAAAAAATCAAACCAACATATTCACAACAAAAGAAAGAAAAGAAGAAAAGACTACGAGCTAAAGAACGAAGACTTAGTATAGTATGCTAGGTTTAGAATTTTGTAACGTGGAGTGACCTCCCTTAGGGGGAGATTGTTAGAAATACGTTTTACGTATATTAGAAGTATCGGTCACTCCACAATATTATTTATGTTGTAATAGCTCGTAGTTAACAAATAGTTATTAGTTGCTTATTAAGTTAAGTAAGAACCGGTCCATGGGCTTGTCATAGACCGGCCCAAGCCCAATGAAAGCTTGGAAGTATAAATACCCCTTTCCACCATGGAAAGGGGTTGGTTGTTGTCATTTGTTCTAGTTCCACTTAATGAAATAACACATAGTTTCTCTCACTTTCTCTCTCTAACTTTCTCTCTCTAGAAATCAACAAACCCCTTCATAGATTCATAGGTTATCAATATTCTACAGTCCCCCCTACACTTAGGGGATTAAAACATAAAAGGATAGAAACTCGGGCTGCCTCCCGAGGAGCGCTTGTTTTTGATAACCGAGTTACGAGCCTGACTCGACCCAAAATTAGTTCATGGGGAACGTGGTGAGGGATGGAATCACCTCCTGAGAGGTGTCCTCACCAAAGTACAACTTCACTCGTTGGCCATTCACCTTAAAATTATGTCCATTAGGTCGAGCGAGCTCGAGAGTACCATATGGAAAAATTTGGGCAATGGTGAATGGGCCAGACCAACGATATTTGAGCTTTCCCGAGAAGATTTTCAACCGAGAGTTAAAAAGTAAGACTTTGTCTCCAACATGGAACTCTCGGTTTTTAATCTTAGAGTCGTGAATGAGCTTAGTCCTTTCCTTATAGATTAAAGAATTTTCATAAGCCTCGTTACGGAGTTCATTTAGCTCATTGAGTTGGATCTTGCGTAGGTCACCGGCTTTGTTAATATCAAAATTAGCCCACTTCAAGGCCCAGTAAGCCTTGTGCTCCAACTCAATGGGGAGGTGGCACGCTTTCCCGTACACAAGACGATAAGGCGTACAGCCGATCGGGGTCTTGTAAGCAGTACGGAAAGCCCACAAAGCATCATCAAGTTTATCAGCCCATGAGGCACGATGCTCTCCCACGGTTCTTTCAAGAATTCGCTTCAGTCCTCGGTTGGATATTTCAGCCTGGCCATTAGTTTGTGGGTGGTAGGCTGTGGAAAGACGATGGTTTACACCGTACTTAGCCATGACTCTAGCAAATTGGTCATTGCAGAAATGAGTCCCACGATCACTAATAATGGCGCGAGGCACACCGAATCTAGCGAATAGAGCTTTTAAAAAGTTACAAACCACCCTTGCGTCATTAGTAGGTAAAGCTTTGGCTTCAACCCACTTTGAAACGTAGTCAACGGCTACAAGGATGTATTTGTTTCCTTTAGACGAAGGGAATGACCCCATAAAGTCGATACCCCAAACATCAAAGATTTCACATTCTTGTATGAAATTCTAAGGCATCTCGTCTTTATGTGTGATTTTGCCTTGCTTTTGGCAAACATCACATTGTTTAACCATATTGTGAGCATCACGATATATGGAGGGCCAATAAAATCCGGAATCAAACACTTTTTTGGCGGTGTAGTTGGGACCAAAGTGACCACCGGTGGGTCCTTTGTGGCAAGCATCAAGGATTTCAGACGCTGCCGGTCTGTCAACACATCGGCGGATAATCAGGTCGGCACATTGTTTGAATAGGTAAGGGTCGTCCCAAAAGTAAGTCTTGATGTCGGTGAAAAACTTTTTCTTTTGTTGGGACGTCAACCCTTCCTTGAGAATTCCACCCGCCAAATAGTTTGCAAAGTCCGCAAACCACGGGGTTTCATTCGGCTTCGAGTTTATAGACATTAAGGTCTCCAAGGGAAAAGAATCATTGATTTCTTTGTTCGGATGATCCCCTTGGTAAGGATCCTCAAGTCTGCTAAGATGGTCCGCGGCTAGGTTTTCAGCTCCTTTTTTATCGCGAATTTCGATTTTAAATTCCTGGAGCAGCAAAACCCAGCGAAGAAGTCTTGGTTTGGAATCTTGCTTTGTCAACAAGTACTTCAGCGCGGAATGATCGGTATACACAATGGTGGTAGAAAGGACAAGATAGGGGCGGAATTTTTCAAAAGCATAGACAACAGCTAAAAGCTCTTTTTCGGTTGTCGTATAATGCAATTGTGCCCCTGTCATTGTCTTGCTAGCGTGATGGATCGGTTGGAAGTGTTTGTTCACTCTTTGTCCAAGAACCGCTCCAATTGCAAAATCGCTAGCATCACACATCAACTCAAAGGGAAGCTCCCAATTAGGGGTAACCAAGACGGGTGCCTTAGTTAGCTTATCCTTAAGCGAGTTGAAGGCTTCAAGACACTCTTTGGAAAAGATAAAAGGAGTATCTTTTTCCAAGAGGTGGGTCATCGGGCGAGCGATTTGAGAAAAATCTTTGATGAATCGACGGTAGAAGCCCGCATGACCCAGGAAACTTCTCACACCCTTCACGGTTGAAGGTGGAGGCAACTTTGCGATAACATCGACTTTAGCACGGTCTACTTCAAGACCGGCTTTCGAGATCTTATGTCCAAGCACGATGCCTTCTTTTACCATAAAATGGCATTTTTCCCAATTCAGAACTAGGCGAGTGTCTTCGCACCGCTTGAGCATACGTTCCAAATTGGCAAGGCAAGAAGAGAAAGAATCCCCGAAGACCGAGAAATCATCCATGAAGACTTCCATGGTTTGTTAAACCATGTCATGGAAGATAGCTAACATGCACCTTTGGAAAGTCCCGGGCGCATTACATAGGCCAAAAGGCATTCTTTTGTAAGCGAATGTGCCATAGGGACAAGTGAATGTCGTCTTCTCTTGATCTTGGGGATCGATGGGTATTTTAAAATAACCCGAGAAACCATCAAGAAAGCAGTAATATTCATTACCGGCTAAACGTTCAAGCATTTGGTCCATAAAAGGTAGAGGGAAATGATCCTTTCTCGTGGCATCATTGAGTTTGCGGTAGTCTATACAAACTCTCCACCCAGTAACGAGACGAGTGGGAATCAACTCGTTGTGTTCATTGGGAACAACGGTTATTCCGCCCTTCTTGGGCACACAATGGATTGGACTAACCCATGGGGAATCCGAAATAGGGTAAATCATACCCGCATCAAGAAGTTTGAGAACCTCTGTTTTGATGACTTCATGTATTTTTGGATTCACCCTTCGTTGGCTTTGAATTGTGGGCTTAAAGTCGTCCTCCATGAGAATTTTGTGTATGCAGAAGTGAGGATCAATTCCACGAATATCCGAAATCTTCCAAGCAATAGCCTTCTTATGATCTTTCAACACAGCGACAAGTCGGGCTTTCTCTTCATCCTTCAAATCCTTAGCAATGATAACTGGCGACTTCTTCTCTTCATCAAGGAATACATACTCGAGATGGGGCGGCAACTCCTTAAGTTCTAAATCCGGAGGATTTTCGACGAGAGGCGTATTCAAAGTCGGAGTATCGATAGCAATGACCGTGGGAGATGGAGGCGAAGGATTGTCTTCAGTGAGAAGATTGTCAAAGAAATTCATGTCTTCATCCCCATCGATAGGAGAATCATTAGTAGCTAAATTCGCATCTCCCATGGTATCTTCAAGATTGTTCCAAAATAAATCACTATCTCCAAATAGAGACAACGATGAATCAATAGAGGACACGGTCTCAACATTGGGAAGAGAGGTAGGAATACTTTTGCAAGCATCATTAAAGTGTTCTTCACAAGCCTCATCAAGAACGTCAATACAATTAATGCTCTCATATGAATAAGGTTGTTTAGACAACTTTCCCATGTTGAAGACTACTTTATCGTCACCCACTCTCATGATAAGCTCACCGGCTTCAACATCAATGAGAGTGCGACCGGTCCTAAGGAATGGACGACCAACAATTAGTGGCACACGGGGGTCCATCTCGTAGTCGACGACAACAAAATCAGCAGGGAAGGTGAATTTGTCGACTCCTACAATGACGTCTTCGGCTATCCCCACTGGATAAGCAACCGTACGGTTAGCTAATTCCAAAGTCATTTTGGTGGGGACTAGCTCTGGGAGAGATAATTGCTTCCAAACACTTAGAGGCATGAGATTAATACTGGCACCTAGATCGGCTAGGGCCATGCAATTCTCTACTCCCGGGAAATTGCAAGGGATAAGAAAACGACCCGGATCACCAAGCTTGGTTGGCAATTTCCTTAAGAGTACTGCAGAGCAATTCTCATTAAGTTGGGTGTTGGCAATATCGAGGAGCTTTTCCTTGTCGCTCAGAAGATCTTTAAACATTTTGGCGTATTTGGGCATGTGAGCGAGAGCCTCAGCGAAGGAGATATTGAAATTCAGTTGTTTGAACATTTTAAGGAAATTCGAAACCTGAATATCATCCTTGCTCGTTTGCTTCTCTTTCCTCAACCTTGAAGGATAAGGTATATTGGAAGAAGAGGAAGGCTTTAGAGGAATAGGATCACTCACAACCACGGGTGGAGGAGGGGTAGACGGAAGAGGTGGAGAAATTGGGGAAGGAGAAGGAGGAGGAATAGGAGCAGGCGACTCGTTCTCCTTAGTCACAACCACTGGTGGAGGTATAGGAAGCTCGGGTTCCTTGGAACCTTTACCACTTCGAGTAGTGATTGCTTTCATCTCCCTTCTTGGGTTCGCAACGGTGTTACTCGGAAGAGTACCCGAAGAAGAGGGTTGATTACCTTGGAAGAAACTAGCCATCATGTTCCTCAGATCATTAGTTTGGGTATCCAACGTGTTTCTCATGTCGGCTCTTAAATCGTTTCCTTGCTTGACCAAGTCTGCTTTCAAATTGCGCACTTCCTCTTGGAGATTTCCCACTATCACATCATTGGTTCTCATGTAGGTTGCAACCTCTTGGTGTAATGCAGTGGTGGTTTGGTTGGGAGGAGTATTGCAGGTGGTTGGTAAGCAGGTTGTTGGAAAACTTGGTTGTTACGTTGAGATGGTTGTTGCTGCTTGTGAGGTGGGATGTATGGTTGTCGAGGTTGTTGTTGTTGAGGAGGGCGATTAAGGTTTTGTTGTTGGTTTGGTTTGTTTGGGGTAAAACCGGGTGGGGAAAGATAGTTGTTGGATCGATAGCTAAGCAAGTTACGGTCACCTTGAGGTCTAGCTTGATAAGCAGGTTGAGGATAGGTGCCATATGCCGCATTCACATTCTCAGCAGGGTAATCTTGGGTGGCGGTACAAGTTGTGTAAGAGTGAGGACCACCGCATATTTCACAAGGTTGGCTGACAACGTTCACTTGAGCATTTTTGGCGTTGTTGCTGTTGTTGTTGCTGACGGTGTGGGTGACAAGCGATTCAAGAAGCGTAGTGATTTTGTCCAATCGCTTGTCGCTGTCACTTGTGCTAGCACTAGCGACATTGGTCCGAACACTCTTGGTTTGCACACGAGATTTGTTCTCGATGATATCCCAAGCAGCATTGGAAGTCTTAGCCAATAGATTACCCCCCGAGGCACTGTTCAGTGAATCTTGATCACTCATGCTTAAACCATTGTAAAAAGTATTAATTTGATGTACTTTGGTAAAACCATGTTGTGGGCATTTTTTTAAAAGATCTTTAAAGCGATCCCAAGATTCACTGAACGACTCATCGTACTTTTGTTCAAAATTTATGATCTCATTCCGCAAAGCGGTAGTACGAGAGGGTGGAAAAAAGTAATTGATAAACTTTGTTTCCAAATCCGTCCACGAGAGAATACTCTGTGGCGGTTCCTTAGCAAGCCAATGCCGGGCTTGTCCCTCTAAAGAAAAGGGAAAAAGTTGTAACCTTATAACCTCTTGTGGAACACCATTGAACTTGACCATGTTGGTGAGTTGCAAGAATCACTTGATATGGTCGTGTGGATCATCAATGGTTCGTCCCAAGAATGGTTGAGCGGAGACCATCTGGATAAAGCCTAATTTTAGCTCGAAATTGTTGGCGGCAATTGGTGGTATAACAATTAGATCCGTGTTGCCATCGACATGAGCTTGCAGCAATTCAATCATCGGGCGATTATCCGGAAGGGGCTCATTGTTGTTGTTATTGTTCATGTTGTTGAAAGGTGGGTTGTTGTTGTTATTATTGTTTGGAGGTGGTACACCGGCCATGTCTAAGTGATCGAGAGGCTCGGGCTCTTGATAAGACGTGGATCGAGTGCGCATACACCTGCAAAAGAACGAACAAAGAAAAACAAAGCAAAAATATTTTTGGTTTTTATGTTTTTTAATTATTTTTTTTTTTTTTTGTATTTTTGAAAATTTTATATTTTTTAGGATTTTTTGAAATTTTTTTATGAAAAAGTAACGTTCACGGGGAACGGATCCCAAAATCCAAGTTCTCACAAAAAACTTTTGATCTTAACGAGAAGAGCCGGCAGCGGCGCCATTTGATACATTTGATACATTGATTTCAAATGATTGTTCTTGGTTACTAAATAAAAGGGTTTGGTTTTTCTAATCTAATAAAAAGTTTAAATATGCTAAAATAAAACCTTAAATCAAAAACAATTAATTTAATGACGATTAATAAAAACTTGAATTAAAATTAAAATTAAGATTAAAATAAAATTAAAATTAAAATAAAGAAACAGTACAGAAATAGTAAAAAACAGTAAACCTTTAAAATGCCCAAAAGATAACTGATTCGGAAGTCTATCCTTGATTCGGAAGTTACTGTTCATTCGGAAGATGAAGATTCATTCGGAACTTGTGCTTCGTTCGGAAGTTTTATATGTTCCGATTCGGAACATTTGGTAAAAGTTGGTTCGGAAGTCTGAAAATTGGTTCGGAACTTTTCAAAGTTCCGATTCGGAAGAAATCGTTTCGGAACTTTTTTGCTTTGTTCGGAAGTTTTTGCCTGGTTCGGAAGTTCTGCTTGGTTCGGAAGTTTCACCTTCGTTCGGAACTTTTTGGCTTGGCTCGGAACTTTAGCTTCGTTCGGAAGTTCTTCTTGGTTCGGAAGTCGGGGAAACCCAGAACAGAAGTAATACCCGAAGAACAAGGAAAAACGCTTTTTGATCCAAAAATCACCAAGTTTTTCACCAAATCTTAAATAAAACTAAACACAAAGCATCTACTAACCATAAACTACAAATCCCATCAACAAAAACACAAATCCCAACAACTTTTGAAGATCAAATCAAGAAAAATAAAACTTTAGAACTTGAAAAGAAAAATGATGATGAACAAGATGAAATGGAAAGATTAAACAAGACTTGTATTGAATGATTAATGTTTTAACAAGATCAAAACAAAGATTAAATCAACAAGATTGGAAGAACAAAGATTAAAATCACCAATCACCCTAGTGGTGATGGTGATGAAACGAACAAGAAAGGAGAAAAAAAGGGGAGGAGAGAAAACTCCAGACTAACTCAAAAAACTTGTGTGAGGGGGCTCCTTTTATAGGCTTGTCCTTTGGTTGGTGAGTGGGCTTTCTCCCGTTCTTCTTGTCTTTTCGTCTTTTCAGAAAAGTTTCCGTTTTCGATTCTGATTCGGGATTTTTCGTCGATTAAATTCAACTCGTCTTTTAATTTCTTCGTTTAATAGACTTGAGTTTCTTCGACTTGTGTAAATCTTCCATCTTTGGTCCTTTTCTTCGATAAATCTTCGAATAGGCCCAGTGACTTCAAATTTTTTGCATCTCTTGGACAATAGACTTTATCTTGAGTCTTTTTCTTCAGTAAAACCCGTGCAATCCCATGTTTTCTTTAATATTCATCTGGTTAGCTCTCAAAATACAATAAACACAAAAACCACGCATAATTCCAAACAAATGATATTAAGTACGTGTTTTGGTCTCGTTTTAGCAAGAATTAAGTGGTAAAAGGATGGGTGTTTACACACCTATCAGAGGTGTAGAAGGTGAAGGTTGAGATGTTGAAGGGTTAAAGGTGGAAGGTGGGGTTGGTGGAGGATTCGTCTTGGGTACTTCTTCACGACGAGGCGGAGACGGTAATGGTGTACTAATACTAGGTGTGGGAGTAGTAGGGATAAATTATGGTGGAGGAGGTGTAGATGGTGTAACTGGGGGTGGGATAGATGGTCCTACTAAAGTTGCTCCACTACGGGTAGTAATAGCACTCACATTCGCTCTCGGGTTGGTGACGGTGTTTGAAGGTAGAGAGCCCGAAGTAGAGGGTTGAGTGGTTGGTAAGAAACTAGCCAGCATATTCTTCAAATCATTCGTTTGATTGCTGAAGGAGGATTGTATATCATTTCGAAGCTCGGATCTAATGTCATTCCCTTTCTTAGTGATATCCCCTTTTAAATTGATAATTTGGCTTTGTAGATTCTTGATTTGCTCTCCTTGGGTTCTCATTAAGGCTTCAACATCTTGATTAATGGGTGGGCTTGTTGAGCGGGTGGGTGATAAGGATTAGAAGCTCTAGGTGGGATTTGGTTGCTTCTAGTGTAATTGTTGTTGGGGTTGTGGTTTTGAGGAGAAAAACCGGGCGAAAGATAGTTGTTGGACCGGTAACTTAGCAAATTTCGATCCCCTTGAGGTCGGGCTTGGTAATTTTCCAGTGAATAATTACCATAAGCCGCATACACGTTTTCCGGATTGCCTTGAGTAGAAGGACAATCAGTGTATGAGTGAGGACCGCCGCATGTCTCACAAGGATTGGCTATCGCTTTAACTTGTTGTTGTCGGTTTGAAGCGATGAGCAAGATATTTTTGTTCATTTCAGCCATCATGCGGGTGAATTCGGTCATATCGGGGTTTGCTGAAGTAGAAGAAACATTGACTCTCGGTTTGTTCCTTGAAGAAGCGGAGGAATCCTAGTTTTTTTGATGAGTAGTCATGTTCTCAATAAGCTCTCTACACTCCTCAGGTCTTCTTTTCATAAATGTGCCATCGGCGGCTGCATTAATCGTATCACAATCACGAAAAGTCAAACCGTTGTAGAAAGTATCAATTAAGGTCACGGGGAGCATGTTGTGGTTTGGACATCGATCGATCAAAACATTATATCTTTCCCAAGCATCAAAGAGAGATTCATCATGTTCTTGCATGAAACCGCTGATTTGATTTCGAAGGCTCGTGACCATGGATGGTGGAAAGTAGCGCGACAAAAAGCGTTGAGTCATGTCATCCCAAGTATGAATGGAATTCTTCGGGAGACGATCAAACCATTTCTCGGCGTGGTGTGATAAAGTATGTGGGAAGAGTTGAAGGCGAAGAACATCCATTGTAGCACCGGGCAACTTCATGCTTTGAGTAATAGTAATGAATTTGTCGAGGTTCTTGTTGGCATCATCATCCGGTATTCCACGGAATGGATTAGTTTGCACTTGTTGGATCATGTGATGCTTCAACGAAAACTCCGGAGCCGTGATTTGCATCGGCGCAATCGGTCCTCCTCGTCCAAACATTGTGGGTTGACAAAGCTCCTCCATTGTCCGAAGATCGGGCTGTGGAAGAACATTGTTGTTGTTATTGTTGAGGTGCGGTGGATTATTGTTGTTGTTCACACCTGCCATAGCTAAATCTTCACGAGTCTCGGGCTCTGGATAAGTAGAAGATCTAGTACGCATACACCTGCAAAAGCAAAAGAAAACAATACCAAGCACAAAGAGAATATATATACACTATAAAGAAAATAAAATCTTTTTGGATTTTTTGAAATTTTTTAATTTTTATGGATTTTTTTTGAAATTTTTAAGCAAGAAAATAACGCTCACAAGTGAACGGATCCCAAAAAGCAACGCGTCTCTCACAGTAAACCGTTAATCTTTACGAAAAGAGACGGCAGCGGCGCCATTTAATACGAGGATTTTACCTAGTAAGAAAATATCGTTGTTCTAGTCTCCTCGAATTGATTACTGGTTCAAAGTGTGACTCAATTGTTTTTGGTTAAGAAAAATATTTGTCGTTGTAGTGAAAATAAAATGCAAAACATTAAAATAAAAGGTAAAGTAATTAAAGCTGAAAATGATTAAAAATAAATGGCCAGAAATTAAAGCGGGACGAAAAGTAAATATCGCAATTAAAGTAAATAACGCAAACCTAAAACTATCCTAAAGGCAAACTTAAACTTAAACTAAAGGCAAGCTTAAAATAAATCTAAGGCAAGTAAACTAAAAGTGCGACTAAATAAAAAGGCGGGAAAAGTAAAGCTTAAAATTTCAAACTTAAAATAAAATAAAAACAGCTCATTCGGAATAAACCTTCGTTCGGAATAATCACTCGTTCGGAATGTCACCTTCGTTCGGAATAATTCTTCTTCACTCGGAATAATTACCTCATGCGGAATAAAGCTTCATCCGGAATAATCAAGCCAAAACACTCATTCGGAATAAAGTCTTCATGCGAAATATTCACATCAAACCCTTCATCCGGAATATTCCGAATGAACAACCTTGATCCGGAATATATGTTATTCCGAATGAACACTCTTGATTCGGAATATTGATTGTTCCGAATGAACAACCTTGATCCGGAATATCAGGCTTTACTCGGAATATTTCACAACAACTCCTTTATCCGAAATAATTGTCTGAACCCTTGATTCGGAATAATCAACAGAAAGCCTTCATCCGAAATAAATCCTTTATTCGGAATATGTCACTTATCCAGAATAAATTCTTTATTCGGAATATTTGCCTGCTGATTCGGAATAATCCACTGGTTCGGAATATGTTGTTGATCCGGAATAACAAACTGATCCGGAATATGTCACTTATCCGGAATAAGTCCTTTATTCGGAATAATCACAACACATCCTTCATCCGGAATATCTTTGCTTGGTTCGGAATAACCTGGGAAAACAAACAGTAGCGAAGAACACGGGGAAGAATAATAACACGAATCTAACCAAAACTAATCAAATCAAACCAAAAGATTAAACCAAAACAACCACTAATGATCTAATAACAATAACCTATCAATCCAAATCAATAACACTAACAATAATAATCACAATAATAAAAACCCACTTAATCAATTTAATAAAAACTCAATAAAAGAACATAAACAATAAACATAAAAATTAAAGATTAAACAAGAAAGGAAGATAAGAGATTAACAAGAAAAGTAAAGATTCAATAAAAATAAAAAGGAACTTACTTGAAATTAAAGGAATTTAAGGTGCAAGACAATTAAGTAAATGACATGAATTTAAAGAGCAAGTAATTAAAATGGTGGAAGAACTAATTGTCACTATTAGCCAATAAAAACTAAACAAATGACTAATGACTCTATTTATAGGGGAGGAGGGGATTAGTGGAAGGAAGCTTCCTCATCTCTTTCTTCTTTCTTTAATTATCATTTAGTCCTTGTCTTCTTAATTCTTCGACTTTTGTCTCGGGATTAATAAACTCGTCTTGTAATTTATTCAGTAAATTAGACTTGAGTTCTTCGGCTTTTAGTAAACTTCCGTCTTTTGACTTTTTCTTCGATAAATCTTCAGAATTGGTCTTGGACTTCCATTCTTTTTGCACTCTTGATTTCTTGACTTAGTCTTTTTTCTTTTTCTTCGATAAAAGCCCGTGAATGCCCGTGTTTTCTCCCCTTTTCACATTTTCGTCCTAAATCACAACAAAAACACAAACCACACATAATTCCAACATTTACGACATAAAATACACGTTTTGGCTTGGTTATTATTGTAGTTAAGTGGTAAAAAGGATGGGTGTTTACACACCTATCACAGACAACACCAGATTTACTGCCTATTGTTTGCCCCATTGTTCTCGTGGACTTTAATAGTTAATAGTGTAGCGCGAAATGTTATAAATAGATCTATTTGGGTAATGACAACACCTGGCCTGCGTGAGTAGCTATCACAAAACGCTTAGGCCAAGCAACAAGTTTATTTCATTGTTGGACCGAGGGTCGCACATCAGGGATGATCCACATAGACACATGAGAAACATTGTCTAACTTCTATTACAAGGCAATAGGAACTACTATAGTATGTAGCTTGGTGCTCTACTATCTTCGTGGTGTTTTGCATATCAGTACATTTATTTATATAAACTAAACATGTGAATTCACCAACCTCGTGTTGACCCTCACATTTTACTTTATATGTTTTCTCAGGAAAGTAAGCAGGTTCATGCATTGGATTCCAGCATCATAGGAAGCATCATGTTTACCATCGGGCTGGGATATTTCTATAAATAACCATAAATGTTGATTTCAAGACAATTTACTTATTTTACACAATTAGATTCATGTAATACGTTTTAATGACATTTGATGATCATTGCTCTATATACTGTGTGCTATCGATCCACCAAAGTAAAACCCCACGTACTATTCCGCTGCATTTGACCATTATGAGGGTGTTACAGAAATGATGTTAGAGCGCATAGTTATAGAGAACCAGATCTAAACCTAAATTTTTTAAAATAATAAAACTTTATAACTGGACTATAACTGAATTTAAAAATCAATTATTTTTAAATCAATTGATTTTTGGGAACCCTTATAGTTAGGCATACACCATATAGAGCATACATATTGTGTGAACTAAATGTGCATTGATATATAGCTTCTGCTATATGATCACCTAAGTATCTACGTAATTTTAATTACACTGCCATAGGCATACATAGCATCGCATATGCATTTTTTTTGAAAACTTTTTGAATTGTGTAAGCTAATACTTACTCAACTTTGAAATGCTATTATTTCCAGATTATTATGACATCACCAACTATTGTGACTACCTTTGATGCTCTCATGACTCCTGCTATTATGCCCACATCGCCGACATCAGTATTACACAGGCTCGAATCCGACACAGAGTCTAGGGATCACCCGACAGATAGAGTTATCGTGTTGTCAGATTCTCCTACTTCATTACCACCAGCTATACCTACTTCCCCACCTATGGAAGCAAATCAGATCGTACCTACTCTACCACCTCTACCACCATTATCTACACTCCATAGCTATCCCAAAAGAGCCTTGCCACCTTGCAAGAGGAGGCACGCCTCTACTCCTGTCTCCAATTTGAGATAGGAGAGGGTTCGGGAGCTGGTCAGGCAAGACCCGACACTGTCTAGGCGCAGCTAGATGCGTTGATTGCTAGACAGGCACAGGATACCGCCATTATCCATGCCTTGCTGACCAGCAGGGACGCAATACTTCAGGAGAGACTTAACACTCTCTATTGGTCAGTTATTGCTGAGTCGCATGCTACTCAGGGTTCATGGACGACTGTCCAGAACACCTTGCAGTGGCTACTTGAGGAGAACTATTATCTCCGCCATCGCTTATCTTCACTTGAGGGTCGTCAGTACGAGACCCAGACTGCCGTTTTGACACAGGAGGAGACTTTCAGGATCTTCTTAGACTTAGCTGAGGTTCGTCACCAGGGGACGACCGAAGAGATAGACTATCTTCGGAGTGCAGACACCGCACGCCAGATCCAGCTTTTGGAGGCTCTCAAACTAACCAGAGAGACTAGGACTGCTATGATTGGGTTGCAGGATGCTCAGGCACCTATAACACCAGTTGCACCAACCACACCAGCAGGTAGTCATTCTAGTGTAGCTTAGATATCTTATATATCATGCCAAGCATTGAGTTGCATCTTAGCTCGCATGATTTAGGACTTTTGTACTATATCTCTTATTTTCAGTTGTATCCCTATCCTTAACACCTAACCATAGTAGGTAGGTTATCTTTTGTTGTACCAAAACACCCGTATAACTATTTCAGATAGACAGGTTGTATCCCTGGCTTAGATCGGTTATGTAGAAACTAGAAGGGGGGGGGGGGAGGGGTTGAATAGTTTCTCTTCGATTTATCTCCTAATTAAAATTCCTTTCAATTAGGTGAGTGCCAAAACCATCTTTTGCTTGAAAGCTAGTTGCATAATGATTAGGTTCAATTATAATGCATTAAAAATAAGTAGTAAGTGTAATGATGATGACGGTAAGTAATGAGTAAGGAAAGAAACAACCTAGTATGAAGACACCAAGATTTTTAGTGGTTCGGCAAGGAGGCTCTATCCTCGTTCCTACTCCACTTCTCGAGTACACCTTACTCGAGATTTCCACTATATCCGCAAGCTCCCTTCTTGGCGGAGAAAACCTTACAACGTCGCTTACATTATTTTCCGACACTAAGATAAATGTTGAGACCTAATCTTAGCTAGGACCAATCTACACAACGTCACCCACTTCACCATTTTACGACACAAGGCTAGATGTCGAGTTCTAATCCAAAGCTAGAACTAATCTTCACAACGTTGCCTACTTCACCATTTTCCGACACAAAGCTAGATGTCGAGTTCTAATCCAAAGCTAGAACCAATCTTCACGACTCTTCACTTTGAAGCTAAGTGAGAACTTCACACAACCCAACTACACATCACTTTATACTTTAGTGAGAACTCACAAGACACAACCACATCACTTTATAGTTTAGTGAGAACTAACACAACTTATTACAACTCAACTAAACATATCCAAGTACACACATGTAACTTGGATCTACACAACACAAATCCAAGCACACACATTGTTGATCCCAAACTTAGATCGATTTAGCTTTATGTATACAAGATTAGATCAAGTTATACACTTAGAGAAACCTTTGTATATGTATATGATAATCTAAGTGTTATGCGGAATTAACACTTAAACAAGAACACACAAGATGTAAACAAACTTTCACTTTGATTAATGATAACAAACTTGCTTACAATGAAAGTGTTTAACGTATGAAAACTTATATTGAACAATAACCTAAAGGTCTTCTTTTATAGACATAAGAAGCCTTGTACAATAATCTACGTATCAACTATTCTAGGTAAAGATAAATATAGAAAATACATTGTTGTTCCTATCTTTACTAGAAGTAATCTAGAACATAATAAACGCGTAGATCATATCCTTCCATCAGTGCTTGTCTTCAATGTATCAACGCTTGACTTTGTCTTGTCAACATTTGATCTGTCAGCGTTTGTTTTCTTCCTATCAACGCTTGTTTTACTCTTGTCAGCGCTCAAGTAGACTGGCTATATTTTATTCCCAACAATCCTCCCCTAAACTTGATATCTACTCTAGTAATCAAGTTTCTGAATAAACATTAAGGACTAGGAGGAATCTTACAACACTTATCATATTGGTAATAAATAAATCTGATCAAATCTTTGGCCACGTCACTTGAATAATCTATCTCCAGCTGTGTAGTCTGCATCTTCTCCAAGACTTCCTTGGACATGGAATACTGAGAATCTACAAGAAGATACTCAGCAAAATTTGTAGAACTCAAGTAATATACACCAGCAGCTGAATACAAACGCCATTGAAGACCACTGAGGTCATCTTCAAGATCCTTCCAAATAGCAGGATCCTCATCTCTTGGTCCACACATTCTCTTGAATGTTGACCACAGTTTTGTTCCATTAACTGAAGTTGGTGCTTCAGTCTCATACTTGGCCTCTAATAACCTCCATAGGTCTACCAAGTATTCTCTATCAAAACTTGCAAACAAAGATATAAGAGTGGTAAAAGTGTGAACCTCTTTGTCATACCTGCCAATCTTCCAAAATCCACATTCATCTTCTTCATAGCTTATAATAGGGTTTCTGGAATCAAGTGGTAACACTTGTACCATATCTGAAGCTTCCAATGGTGAGAGCTTGAGGCTCTTTCTTATAACAGCTTCACTTGGATGTAACCTATCCATATCTTTGGGAAACTCAAGAGGTAATCCCTTCTTCACAGGTCTGGGAACAATCATTGCCTTCTTAAGCTCCATTTCTTCTGCAAGTTCTTCTTTCCTTTCATCAGAAAGAAGTCTGAGAGTGTTTTCTTCCCGCACTCTTACCCAAATGAGATAAGCTTTGAACTCCAACTCTTCAAATGTCTAAGCAATCAATTTCTTATAAGTCCATCCTGTTCCATGACATCTGAGAATCATGTAGTACAACTCCCTTCTATCCCTTCTCAACATTGATAGAACATTGCTAGCTTTGTGTTTCAGAATGACCTTGTAATCCTTTTGTACTCTAAGAAGAATCTCCAAACCCCATATCTGATCTGAAATAGTCAAATGTGGATTCTCCATACACCTATCTTCCCAAGCATGGTACATCTGAACAACTTCTGGCATATCAAAATCAACTTGCAACTTCAACTCATTCAACTTCTCTTTTGCCAACTCATCACCATACTCAAGTCTTTCTGGTTGTTCTATGATCATTACACTTGAGTCTGAACTGGCTTCATCACTTCCTTCTTGCTCTTCTGAAGTGACAACAAAAGGTGATTCACCCACCTTCTTTCTTTCTTGTTCCATAATTTGTGCAGCCAACCTTCTATCAAACTCAATCTGTGCAGCATTCTTTGGAACATCTACTTCTACCATAATACCCTTACCCTTATCTAATGGATCCAAAGTGGGTAAGGAAGATGGTAATACCTGTGAAGAAACATCTTTGATGATGGATGATGACTGGAATACATCAACCTCATCTACAGGTCTATCAACGCTCAATCTTTCCTTATCAGCACCCAAGTTACTCATGTCAGCGTTCAAATCTGTCTTGTCAACGCCCAAAGTACCTGTCTCAGCGCCTCTTGTGATTTCCTCCAACATGGCTGTAAATGACAAACTTAAGTTTGTAGGAGAGACTAGAGACGTATCAAAACCTGTCTGTTTCTTCAAACTTATTAGGGCCTCAGCAACACCCAAAGATTCACCATCATGAGAGCCCTTATCACTCACATTTATCTGTTCATCCTCCCCTTTAGAAGATTCCTCCATCCCTCTCCTTGTGCTAGCATTTTCCAAGATAACAATCCTCTCCCTCAATTGCTTGAGTTCAAGGCCTTGTGTGCTGACAACTTGTACCAAGTCTGCATTTTGCTTTTGCAAGCTAATACAAACTGTCGTCAATTCCATCAAAGTCATTGGTTCCAATCTGCCCTCCTCTAAAATGGGTATTTGACCTCCCAAGTTAGATTCATTGGGTATGGATGAGGCATTAATAATGGTAGGACTGTCTTGGCCAGCTTCTAAGCCAGAACCAATAGTCCCAGCCTCATCCATAGCAGCAACCACACTTGTGGTGGTGGTTCTCTCTGCTACATGGATAGGACCACTAGAGGAGAACACTCCAGTAGTTCTTTGGCGTTTTTGCAACCTATATTGTGTTGGGGGAGAAGATGATGTGGATTGGGTGGATGTGGGTTGGTTAAGGGGTGTTTGGGACTGTGAAGGATTGGTGTCAACGTTTGGAATAGGCATGTCAATGCCAACATTTAATGTGTCAGCGTCGAAGGGTTCTTGGTCAATTTGCATGTGTTGTGGTGAAGGAAATGGTGCATGTATTGGGTCAAGTTGGGGTTGTGGGTCTGGTTGGGGTTGTGCTGCTTCAATGACATCAATCATAGCTGGGGTTAGGGGTAAGTCACGATGTGGGGGTGAGTTCATCTTTGTAAAAATTGCTTTCTTTTGCACAGGGATCTCATAAAAATCATCATGATCCCTTGTGCAGTAACCTTGGACATCAAAAATCATTTGTAAAAATCTGGGATAAGCTAAAGTCATTTTGTTCCCTTTATTTTTACACATGCCCTCAAAAATTATTTTGGAATAATTAAACTTTTGCCCAGTAGCAATGTACACAATATCACTTGCAATAGATCTATTGATCTCATTGTGTGTAGTACACTTGGGACTCAAACATTATAAGAGGACATGTATGAGAACTTCCAGGCTGGGGGAAACTCCTGTTTATGATATTTGTTTAAAGTTACTTCATCAGGAAAAGGATAACCCAAAGCTCTTAGTCCTTGTTCTATTTTATTAATGGGGAGGGTGGTTATACCATCAGCATCATCAAGATGCAAAGCTTGGCGAACCAAAGCTTCAGTAACCACCCATGTGCGCCCATGAACAATAGATGATAATGTAGTCACTCTATTAACTGTTGAGGAACTAACAATGTTCCAAAACTGTTTAATATGTGTGACAGGAATGAGTGGAGCATGAGAAAGAGCATACCTAATTGGGGATGCATTCAAATACGCCACCATTTGTGTGTATTGGGGAAACAGAGTATCATCAGCTTCCAGATATGCTACCATGTTGTGTTGACTTCTGAACCCCAATTCTAAATCACTTGGTTTAGATTTTGGTGCCATTGTTGAAAGCTGTTTGAATGATTGATAAAGATGAAGTTATAAGAGAAAATATGGTTAGACAAGAATGATAGGTACCCTGTTTAAAATAGGAGCCAAATATATAGGAGAGAAAATATGCATGTGATTGGCAAAAAATTAGGCAACTATTTTCAAAAATGCAATCATGAAAATATTGAAAAGAAATAAGTTTATCTCATGCATTAAATGAGAGTTATCTGCTCCCAAAATTACGGCCCAAAAATATGTCAAAAAGTAACAACTGGGTAGGTCCCATTGAGTGTCAACGGTAAAAAATAACCCATCAACGCCCAACGGCTATATTCTTGTCAAGTTTGCCAAAGCCATGTCAGCGTCTAAATTGGTCACAACAACGCTTGGAAAAATACTTGTCAGCGTCCAAAAATAAAAATTTATAAAAATGAAAAATGACCTTAACAAAGTAATTTATCCTAGAGAAGATAACCTAAAAGTTGATAATTATTATAGGGCGGCAAGCACTGTCCAGTTATGCACACTTGCTTATGCAAGATAGACATAACAGTCCTCTAGTGTCCCTTGCTAACCAAAACTCTTAACAACTAAGTTACCTTATAAAATTCCTTGTTACTCTCAGGTAAAACCCATGATAAAATCATTCCCAAGTCTCCCAACAGACCACAACCAATTCTAGGCCAAAAATGTCTTGGCAGTATGCATAGTATATCAACTTTGCATGCTACAATGCCTCATGATTTAGTAAAACTAACTCATACTCACCTGTGGACACAATCTAGAATTGTGATAAGAGTATCATAAGGATACCCAAAAGTCCTAAAGGTTCCTAAAACCTCCCCTTAGACTGTGATACATATGTTGCCAAAAATATGCATGAACATAAAAAATTTATGTCAAGATAGGAATAGAAAATTCCAACCATCATCCATAAATAAAAACATGCTCAAATGATTCTTCAATGATCCATAAGCAACTCTGTATCCAATGGTATAATGCTAACACCACCTGCACATTTAGATTGAAAACCACAAAACTAACATTGTTGCTGACAACGCCCCGATAACACTTGACAGCGTTAAGAAAAGCTTTGTCAGCGTTAGACAAATATATTGCTGACAACGTCACAATAACACTTATCAGCGTTAAAGCAACCTTTTTCAGTGTTAGAAAAATATAGTGGAAAATCTAAATCCTCAAAAGACCAATAACAATGCATTATCCTGTACATACTTTTACAAAAAGACCCCAAAACACATATTATGTGAGATTGATCATTCCAATACTTGTTACCAAGTATTGAAACCTTCCAGCATCAAAAGGTTTAGTTAGTAAATCTGACACATTTTCTTCTGTGTCAACCTAATCTGGTTGTATTAAACCTTTTTCAAAACAATCCCTAATAAAATGTTGCCTAATTTCTATGTGTTTAGTTTTAGAATGATGTACAGGATTCTTAATAATGCATAAAGTGCTGTTATTGTCAACAAATATCTTGGTATGCATAAAATTATACCCATAATCCAACAGCTGGTTCTGAATCCATAAGACTTGTCCACAACAAGCAGCTGCAGCTACATACTCTGCTTCAGTTGTAGAATTAGCCACCACTGTTTGTTTCTTACATTGCCAAGATATTAATCTGCTCCCAAGAAACTGACATCCACCAGTTGTGGATTTTCTATCAAACTTATCACCTTCATAATTACTGTCTGAATATGCAATCAGATCCAAAGGTGAATCTTTTGGGTACCACAAGCCAAGATTGGGATAATATCTTAGGTACCTAACGATTCTCTTGACAGCATAAAGGTAACATTCTTTGGGAGTCACTTGATGGCGTGCACATGCACACACAGCAAACATGATGTCAGGTCTGGAGGCTGTAAGATACATCAATGAACCAATCATTGATCTATAGTGCCTGACATCCACATATTTCCCATCTCCAATCTTTCCCCAAGGGTGTTCTCTATCCATAGGAGTAGTAGCCTTCTTTTCATGTGGAGAAAAGCCAAACTTCTTCAAGATCTCTGCCACATACTTATCCTGGGAGATGAAGATACCATCTTCTTTCTGCTGAACTTGTAACCCTAGAAAGAAGTTCATCTCCCCCATATCACTCATCTTGAATTTGTCTGTCATAAGCTTGGAGAAATCCTCACTCATCTTTGGATTAGTGGATCCAAAGATGATATCATCAACATAAACCATGCTCTTGGGGCTTGATGAAGTCCATACATAGCCTTCTTGACTCTATACACCTTGTCTAGATTCTCTAGATCCTCAAAACCAGGAGGCTGCATCACATATACCTTCTCAACAATTGTTCCATAGAGGAAGGCACTCTTGACATCCATTTGATAGACAGTTAAGCCCATGCAGGATGTATAGGCTAGAAAGATCCTTATAGCTTCAATCCTTGCAACTGGTGCAAAGACCTCCTCATAGTCTATCCCCTCCTCTTGTGTATATCCCTGAGCCACTAATCTTGCCTTGTTTTTGACCACAATACCTCTTTTATCTCTCTTGTTTCTTAGAACCCATCTTGTCCCTATAGGTCTGACATATCTGGGACAATCAACCAGCTCCCAAACATCCTGAATTGCAAATTCGTGAAGCTCGTCCTGCATTGCTTCCACCCAACTTGGTTCTTTGAGAGCATCAAAGATCTTCTTGGGTTCCTGTTGTGACAGAAAACAGGCAAACAAACATGCTTGCACAAGAGGGGTATCAACCTTCTTGTGAATATTGGCAATAAATCCACCAAGACCTTGATGATATCTTCTAGTCTGAACAGGAGTCATAATATCACCAATGATTTGAGAAGTAGGGTGATTCTTCATAGTAGAAGTGAGAACTCCTCCTTCAAAAAGTCTGGTGTCTTCAATCTCATTATCCATGTTGCCAATATCTTCTTCTTCAGACTCTCTTTCATCAATAATAGGATGAACCTCTTCATATAAATTGGAAGGTTCACCTTGTTCAAAATGAGTAGAGAAAAGAGGCTCAAAAGTGTTGTCAACGCCTGAACCTTGGTTGTCAGCGCTTGGGCTATCAACGCCTGAAATATTGTTGTCAACGTTTGAACCATCAACACCTGAATTTGTCCTGTCAGTGCTAGATTTGCCTTTGTCAGCGCCTGAAAGACCATGCATGGTATGAACTGGTGGTACTTGGGGACCACCATTATCTTTTCCAGCAGCAGCAGCAGCAGCAAAAGCATCTGTCCATATGGGAATTGTAACATACTCTTGTATAGGAGATGACTTTTCTGCTTGTGATCCAACCTCTTCATTAACCTGTGTACCTGAAACATCAACAACTTGTTCTTCCACAACATTTGAAGTTACCTTCACAATGTCTGGATTAGTGACAGGCATATAATTTAAAGTCCTAGATAGAGGTTCCAAGTCAAACAACCAATTTGGACCACTTTCAGGATCACTAGGTTTACTCTCTAAAAACCTAACATGTACTCTCTCAAGAATACGTTTTTCCTTTTTAAGGTAAACCCTATATCCCTTGCTCTGCACTGAATACCCCATGAAATAGCCTTCATCACCTTTTGCACTAAATTTACCTAAGGCATCACTAGTGTCAAGAACAACTACATGACAACCAAAAGGTCTAAGAAAACCAATATTAGGTTTTCTTCCCCAAAGTAACTCATAAGGTGTTTTGTTCTGTATCTTGTTGACCAATGCTCTATTTTGAACATAGCATGCTGTATTCACAGCCTCAGCCCAAAAAGCTATGGGAAAATGAGCATCAACCAACATAGTTCTGGCTGCTTCCATTAGGGTTCTATTCTTCCTCTCAGCAACCCCATTTTGCTGTGGGGTTCTGGCAACACTAAACTGCCTAGTAATCCCTTTCTTGGCACAAAAATCATCCAATAGTTTATTTCTAAACTCACCACCATTATCACTCCTAAGCATTTTAACTTCATTACTAGTTTTCTTCTCTATCTGAGTGATAAAATCAATTAAAGTATCAGCAGTGTCACTTTTCATAGCTAAAAAGAAAGTCCATGTAAACCTAGAAAAGTCATCTGTGATGACAAAGCAGTATGATTTACCATTCAAACTCTCTATATTAGTTGGACCAAAAAGGTCCATATGAAGCAAGTGAAGTGGTCTAGTACTAGAGTGCACCTGTTTAGACTTGAATGAGACCTTGTGCTGCTTGCCTTTAAGACATGCAACACAAGAGTGGTCATTGTGGAAAGCCTTTTCAAGCAAGCCATCAACCAAGCCAAGTCTCACAAGCCTGTTTATATTCTTAAAGTTTATGTGCCCTAGTCTCCTGTGCCAAAGATTACTCTCATCTACTGAAGCTTTAGCATAAAAACATGACATATTGTTATTCATCCTAATCCCATTCAGATTCACATTATAGATGTCTTTATGACTAGGTGTTCTATAGTCAATATATTTCTCATCTGGGATCTTATAATCTTTTCTTAACACCAAGTATTCAGTATCAGTAAACAGAACTTTATTTTTGTTATCACAAACTTTTGATACACTAAAAAGATTGTAATCAAGTTCCTTTACCAGAAATACGTTTTCAAAACGCAAGTTCTTGGTGAGAAGAGTTCCTTTGCCTGTGATAGTTCCATATCCTCCTCCAAAGTAAACCTTATCACCATCCTTGATGGGAGTGAAGTTAGTGAGATAATCTTCCTTCCCTGTCATGTGCCTTGAGCATCCACTGTCCCAATATCCATAATCATTGACCTGTTTTTGAATGCCCTGCACATAAAGAAAACAAGTTAGTTTTCTTTGGGAACCCAAGCCTTAGCAGACTTGGATTCATCTGGTTGTTCAATAAGAAAAAACTTAGTTCTCATAACAACCCCTTGTTCATCCCTCTTTGGATGAAATACCCAGTTAACCCCAATAGGTTTTGTAATGACCTTTGAAATGTAATTAAATCTGTTGCAGGTCATTGAAATCCTATTATCATTAGGGTTTTGATCTTTATTAGGTCTCCATGTCAAACTTGAATAAGCTTTAGACCCCTTACCCTGTGGTTGCAAATATTTAGGTCTGGTCACGTTTCTGTCAGCGTTGGATTTGGTCTTGTCAACGCTGAAATTACCCTTGTCAGTGTTGAACCTAGGGTTTGCTACAGAAACCCATTGCCTGTTAGACCAAGTATTTGTCTTTTGAAATGGTATTTGTCCATGAGTGTTAGACCCTCTTGTGAAGAATGGGGCAGGTCTAACAACTTGTGGACTTTGCTGCACATAAGGTTTGGGTCTGACAACATTTGACTTTCTAACAGTGTTGACCTTGGAAGCGTTGACACACTTATATGCTAAATGTGAAAAGCTACCACAAGTGTAACAGGCTTTTCTAGACACAACCCTAGGTCTAGAAGAGAAGAAACCTGTTCCATCATTACTAACTTGGCTTTTAGGTGACCTAGTATTCCTATACATTTCTGCATATTTGACACTAGGTTTTCTAACAGTGTTTGAGCCAAGGTCAACAGCCTTACCAGTGATTGGATTTTTAACCTTAATAGGGGTTGACTCATTAGGACTTTCACATAACAAGCCACCCTTAACAAATAAGGTTGGGTTGGCTTTCTTCCATTCATTCAAGTCAGTCAACTTCTGTTGATATTCTTCAACTGGGGTAATGACTCTTGGTGGAGGAATGAATTCCTCCTCTTGGAGTTCTGGTAAACCAGTCCAAGATAGGTCCTTTTGTTGGACACCATAGAAGTCACCAGCTGGTGGTGGAACCACAGAGTAGTCTTTCATCCCAATCCCAGTCATGTCCTTAGGATCCCTTTGTTTATTAACACATTCTCATAGGGTTTGTGTGGCCTTATCAAATCTCTGAATTTTAAGGCTAACATTATCTTTATTCTTAATGGCCTCATCTAACTTAGCCTGTAACTCGCCATTAACCCTTTCCATGATGCTCCTAACATCATTACTAGCATTTAACTCATGTTTTAAAATATTTATTTTATCTTTTAAGTCAAATTCCATTTTCTTGTACTCAGAAACTGTCTTCTCAGTTTGATTGAGAGCTATTTGATAATTAGACAGTTTGCATCTTTCAGTACTCACATCATCTAACAATCTTAACACCTCTGTGTTAAGTTTCTCAGTATTTAACCTACAACCCTTACTACAAAAAGCATCATCGTATACCTCATTGTCTGATGAAGAGGAGGACTGTGCCATGAGAGCATATTGAACATGCTTTTCTTCTTCTATCTCAGCAACAAAAGCTTTATCCTCTTCCACATCTTTAGCCAAATAGCTCCAATCCCATCCCATACCATCAATTTCTTGAACTGCAACCATGGCCTTAGGATCCTAAGCCTTAACAATTTGGCTTGAGGGTTTGCCAGCATCAGATCTTCTAGGAGATCTGCATTCCCTCATGAAGTGCCCCATACGATGACAATTGTAGCATTCAACCTTGGATTTATCAAATCCAGCAGTGTCCTTTGCATTGAAGGTCATCTTCTTCTTAAACCTTCTATTCTACCTATTTGCTCTTATACTAGCAAGACCATGTTCCACTTAATATCCATCTCCTCCAAGTGCTCATCACTTATCTGCTCAAGGTCCTCATATGTAATCACTGAACCATTGGGCAAAGAAGCAATATAAGCACATACAGTATCTAGATCCAAACCAGCAGGTTTAACTCTTGGTGAGTCACTTTTGTATGTGTCAGCGTCTGAATATGAGGCGTTGACAGGACATGTTCCAGCGTTGACACATGACGATCCAGTAACTGGATGCATGTAAGAGTCCTTCTGATTAAATTGACCTTCACTATGAGAGAAGAAGGCCATGTTACTGTTGGTAGACTTGCATCCATGCTCCAAAAGAGTTTCATTCTCCAACAGCCTCAGTTTGTTGTAGATATCATCAAAAGTGGAACTTTTATGAGTATTATTGGCAAGTATAGATCTTGCCTCAATCTTCCATGCTTCACCAAGGCTTTTAAGAAAAGTGGCATTAATGTCAATATCACCAAGTTGTGTCCCCATGAAGGACAGCTTGCTTGTAATATCAAGCAGTCTGCTTCTCACACTGCTAAGCTTCTCATTAGGTTGAGCCTTAAAAACAGCATACTCATGCATGAGTTGCTTCTTCTTTTCTTCCTTAGTATCATCATTGCCACCATTTGCAACTTTAAGGGCTGCCCAAAGGTCTTTTGCAGATTCATAACCTCTGTACTTATGCTGGTTCTCTTGTCCCAAAGAGAGTTTCAGAATGTTTAGGGTTTTCATATCAACCCTTTTCTTTGCTATGTCTTCAACAGACACAACTCTACCATCACCAGGTTTTTCTTGCTTATCTGCTTCTGAACATCTAGCAACAGCAGTTCTTGTAGCAATGGCAGCAACAACCCTTTCAGCTTTATTGAATGTGTTTCCATATTCAATTATCTCCTAGAGAGTGTAGTCATAGATCCCCAGATATTTCTCAAAGTGAATTTCCATAATTCAAAGTTTGCTGCATCAAGCATGGGAATCTTGATGTTTGGTAAAGGTGAGGAGGAGGAGGTTACTTCTGGATTTGACATGATGTTTTTAGGGTTTTGTGAAAATTAGGGTTTTGGTGATTTTAGGGTTCTTGTGTTCTTTAAGATCAAAAGTTCCTCAACAAGCTCTGATACCACTTGTTGATCCCAAACTTAGATCGATTTAGCTTTATGTATACGAGATTAGATCAAGTTATACACTTAGAGAAACCTTTGTATATGTATATGATAATCTAAGTGTTATGCGGAATTAACACTTAAACAAGAACACACAAGATGTAAACAAACTTTCACTTTGATTAATGATAACAAACTTGCTTACAATGAAAGTGTTTAACATATGAAAACTTATATTGAACAATAACCTAAAGGTCTTCTTTTATAGACATAAGAAGCCTTTTACAATAATCTACGTATCAACTATTCTAGGTAAAGATAAATACAGAAAATACATTGTTGTTCCTATCTTTACTAGAAGTAATCAAGAACATAATAAACGCGTAGATCATATCCTTCCATCAGTGCTTGTCTTCAATGTATCAACGCTTGACTTTGTCTTGTCAACGTTTGATCTGTCAGCGTTTGTTTTCTTCCTATCAACGCTTGTTTTACTCTTGTCAGCGCTCAAGTAGACTGGCTATATTTTATTCCCAACACACATATGCAAAGGATTTACACAACTCTAATCCAAGTATTCACAAATAGCTTGGATGAACACAACTAGTCTAAGTATTCACAAATACATTGGATCTACACAAGACACAAATAAACAAATGATGAACATGACTAGATCTTTAGGAGAGAATGATCTTCATCAAGGCTTCATCTTTAATCACATCACAAGTGTGTGAGTGATCTTCTCTTTGGACAAGGTAAAGAAGGAGTTCAAGAGGATAATCATAAGTAAACATACTTAACACATTAAGTGATCATTTACAAATGATAAGGATTAGAAAGGAGAAAGAAGGCTGAAAGAGATGTCCAAAAAGGGTTGATGAAAATGTAGATTTGATCCACTATTTATAGAAGACAAATCCCAACGGCTAGCTGGGGGCGGTTCCTTAGCTACCTAAGCGGTTCCTTATCGATAGTGAACCGCGTAGGCACTTAAGGAACCGCGAAGTGTAGACTCCGCTCCTCTTTGTCTTTTAGTAAATTTGAAATATCTAAGGCTGTTTAAACCTTCAAAGGATATTCTTATGGCATTTGGAATATGCCATATTCAAATTTACATTTTCATTTCAATAAAACATTTTCTTAAAAATAAAGTTTATTAAAAATCTTTTGTCACATTTAAAAAAGTGAGTTTTAAGGCTAATCACTTTTATGATCACTAAGCATGATTAAGATATGTTAGTGTAATGATTATTACCTTTATGATAGTGTTTGTTAGATAATTTGTTTTATGATTGTGTTTGACAATAAATGTCTTTGAAATTCGTCGTGATCAAAACTAAGAAAGATTAATTAGCACTAACAATGTTTTTAGGCATTGCTTTGCATTAACAATCTCCCCCTTTTTGATTACGACAAACTATAAACTCATTTACATAAAATACAAGATTATTCGAATTATTAACGAGATTATCACTATCATTTCTCCCCCTTTGTCGAAGCGAAAAGGTTAGCACAAGTCTTTGAAGAAGAAAAGAACTGGACTTTGCTAGTAGCTCCCTCTTGGTGCTTACTCCCCCTTCCTTGGGGCACCAAGTGAATGAGCTAAGGTGACATGCTACACAAAAGTTAGAAGAAAGAAAAGAAACACCAATGTGTATATGTGCACTACCTACTAGCTAACTTGAGAGGGAGAAGGCACTAGTACAAAAATGGGTTTCGGTCACACAGACCGAAATTAGGGTAGTCACAAATTAATTTTTTGTGTGACTGAATTCGCCAGTCATAAATAATCAGTCACACTTGAAGTCAGTTTGTATGACCATTACGTATTTTGTTTGTCACGCATATGAATATTTACGTGACTAGGGCTAACAAATGCTTTTTGGATGAGTCGTTAGTCACTTAATAATTTTAGAGTGTTACCGAATCAAAGTCTGGTTCAAGTAGTAGTCACATTATACCTATACATGTGTGACAAATATTTGTCACACACATATTGAATGTGACCAAAAATCATATATGGTCACATAGACTTATTTTACAAGTGACAAATTGATAAACAAGGTTCTCACACACATTATTTTAATGTGACTAGTATATTTTGTTAAATTTTAACCACACATGAATTTTGTATGTGTTGTAAGTGGAAAGTAGGTATTGAAACATTTGCCACTATATTTATTTAAATATGAAAAATATTTTACAATTACTTGAAGACTATGATCAAATATAATACATGATCATACTCAATAACCAAACAATTATGTGACTATATGTTTTCCAATAGTCACAACATTTGAGAAATGTGAAACTAAATTATATTTATGGTCACATTTAAATGGGATTATATGTGACCAACACATTGAAAAAGTCACACAGTAAAATATTCATGTGACAAATGTTTAGAACCAAATGTAATCTCAATTTTCACTAATGTTGATATGAGTCACATTTTTTAGTGTTTGTATGACTAAAGTCACTACACCTAGTCACAACAAGTATTTTTCTATGTGATTAACTAAGCCCATAAAATAATAGTTTGTCTCAACAAGTATTTTTTTATGTGACTAACTAAGCCCATCAAAAAAAAATTGTCACACACATTTACAAGTGTGTGTCGAAGCTTCCTTGATACTATTCCCTTCATGCATTGAGTTCAGACTATTTGCTGCAACTCTTCATTTGCCCCAATAAAAAACTGTGGTTGTTATGGGTTGTATAAATACCCTGCCTATGGTTATATAATATATAACATCACCAACTAACAGACCATCTTTCCCAAATCAAAAACACATTTTACTTTCTATTAACAAATCAATCCATTGCAGATTCTCAAGGAAGTACTTCTGATGCAAATGCCACCCCTGTGTTGGACGAGATTTTGCAACTCACTGGTGGTGCAAATATTTCGTATGTCACCAGGGTATACTTGGAGCAACTGATTATTGAAGAGAAGGCCTTTACTAATGATATCCGGGATTTGATTAAACCGGTTAAGGTAAGCCTAAAAAGGGTGCGTACTACACTTTCTGAAATGAAGACCAAGCATCCAGCTGCTGATTGGGAGGAGTCTATTAAAGCTTTTACTGATTTAAAGAAGAGGTTGGAGACGAAGCTTTACCGTTTGAACATTATTGTTTAGGAACAAGTTGAAGGTGTGCATGAGTTGAAAGCTTGGTCCACTGAAATGGAAATGGTTCCACCAGCAGAAGAAAATGTTTGATGATTGTTTTGCATGGGCACATATCTTTTTGTTGTTTTAGCCTATCAATATGCAGTTTGGGTATGTCGTGTCTAAAACAGCTCTTTTGTTTAAGTTAAAGTACTCTGTACCCATGTTTTGCTTAACTGCATATATAATATGTATATAATGTCTAATGGTAATGGTATTGACATTTATGTTTAATGCCTGCTATTATGTTTATCTTAATTTTTTATTACATCTAATTAAATTGTTCTTTAACTTATACTTATGCTTAATATCAGTATCTGTTGTAATTTTTGGGGGTTAAGATAGCAGAATGTGATGTGTGTATGAAATTAAAGAAGGTACATGAACTGATTTAAGTATAAATTTGAGCACAAACTTGACAAGTATGACAAAATTATGTATTATAGATTATGCAAACTTCTTGCAGACACAAATTTATACTCATTATGTCAATAGCTAGTGCACTTCAGTAATGTGCAGATTTTTGCAATACATGCTAATCACAAAATTTGTGAATACAGACTAAAATAAAAACCAACTATAACCTATTGTAACTAAACACTAGGTCTGCAGGCAATAGGAGGTTTAAATCATGTTGTCAATAAGCTTAAACATACAGTCCCAAACACCCCTTATGTTGAGCAGTATATCAAAATTACAAAGGAATAATGAAATTTAAGCAAATTCAGGGCATGCAACTAATATGAAATATAAAGGTGAGCAACAAAAGACTTAAATAAGCTGGATAATCAAAAAAATAAGCATTCACAAGCCAAACCACTAGTGGAGTTGAAACTGATACAAACTGATGCAATAGCTATATTTACATTTTGCAGTTCAGTAATTGCAACTCAAATCACCAAATTGAACACTATGTAGTATGTCACTAGCTATATAAACAGATATGCAACTCAACTCACCAATCTGAACATTCTTTTTGAACACAAAGTTTCACTAGTATGACAGAATTCAATATGATAGATTATGAAAACTTACATGTAGTTAGCTATATCAGCAGGAAACAATTGAAATCTAATTTTCATAAAAACATAATTAAAAGAACCACTGAATGTTAAAGAAATTTTACATTCAAATAAAAGAGATTACAAGTATTTTTGCAGAAAAAATGAAAGATTAAATGTGTGATATGCACACAAACTATAATTTTGTCACCCTAACCTTATTAAACCGACCATTCAAAATCGACCTTATTCATATTTAAGTTATTTAACTAAAATTTTATGTTTAAAATTAATTAAACTAATATTTTTATGTTATGTTTAAAATTATAACCTTTTTAAAATTAGTTAATTTTGACAAAAATGTTTTTAATAAAAATACAACGTATATGTTTTTTTATTTACTTACTATTATTTATTTATTATTAACTTTTTATAATTAAATGTTAGTTACTATAATATTATTAGTAAGTAATTTTAAATAATATTTACATTTTCATTAAACACAAATAATATCCAGCAACCATCTAGCTTGTAACCGCCACCATATTCAGAATCACACACAGGAAGAACAAACCCTAAATCTTCATCCAATACATAATTAAAAAATAAAACCCTCATACATAATAGTCGCCAATCTACACAATCATTAACGACATGACGAATCAGGAAAAAAGGTAATGCAACAATCAGTATTGTTCTATTTAAATATTAGGGTTCATACGAATAATGTAAGTTTGTTATGGTATTAGGGTTTACACTAACTTTTAATGCATGTATGTGGACCTATTTCATTTTTCATTAACGTGATTCGATTTATAGGACTATCCCTTCTTAATCTATGTCAATTTTAATTAACTTGTTAAATGGTCATTGTTTCAATCTTGGTTATGGTTTTTCCACATGTGTCCGGATATGGTCCCATGGTATATTATAGTTACAGGTTTTTTGGTATGATATTGTTTTAGGTCTTTTGTAATCAGTTGGATATGGTCCCCTACACAAACATATGCATAACCAAATCCAAATGTTGTTAGGGCAACCACAACCATGCTACACTTACTGCCAAACACTACCTTCGTCGACATATAACTAACATTAATATGTACATGTTTGCAGAAGTTAGCAATATAAGTCCGATTCGGAGTTTGACCACAAGTTCTTCAAGTACTCCATGTATTCGCCCTACACTGTTTGTAGGCATACATAATGTAAGAAGGTTCGGTCAAGGAATGCTGCAGAGGGGAGCAACAACAAAGGCAAAAGGAATGTTGGAAGGTTGGATGATGTCAGTTCTCCCTGTGTAATATGAACAAATTTTTTATGTTTTGTTGGTCTGTTATTGTTGGGCACCTGTTGCATTTTCAACCTACAGGTTGCAACAATTTAATAGATTTGTATGCATTACTATCATTATGAAACAATTATCAGTTATATCTGTAATCAACAATACGAGTTTGTTAATTACTTAATATAAGTATTTTAAGGCCATGTACAATTCACTATATGTTATATCCATTTTCTTATAATATATGAATTCAAGTTTTTATGCAGTGTAAACTAAGGGTTTTTGGTTGAATGTTAAAATGTGAAAAATAGTATAACAATTTGTTCAAACTTTAATTTTACTAGGAAACTCAAAGGGAAAAGTTTAATGTTTAATTTGGAGGCAAATTGGAGTTCAAAAAATTTGGTTTTGTAATTTTTGTATTTGGAGCCAAAATTTTCACGAAAATTTTGAATGTCCATGCTAAGTTAATGCATATGAAGTTACCATAATATTCTAATTCCATCTCCATCTCAAATCCTGATTTTTCTCCAAAATCACAAAATATACCATAATTTTCTAACTCCATCTCCATCTCAATTACTGCCATCACTAGTTTCATACCATTTCCACTTATTGTTCTTGTACACATCAGTTTGTGGTCAATAATTATGGACACTGAAAACGATGATCAAGATTATAATGTTAATGATGATGATTATTTGGTTAATAATCATCAAGGAGATTATGAATCAGAGTATTATGGTGATCAATCAGAAGAGGATGAAGACATCAGTAACCAGAAGGTTGTTAATAAGAGGGGTATAACTAGGTTATCCAAGTTTCGGATAAAATATGGAAAACCAGGTGTCATGAAGATAAATGTAAACTTTGATGCACTGAATATAATATCAGGGCCAAACTGATCATTGTTTATCAGTTTTTTAGGAGACACGGTTCGGGAGCAGATAGGATTGAAGATTCTATCGTGGAAAGATGTGAAGGCGGAAGCAAGAGAAAAACTTTGGACTGAAACCACGGTACGCATACAAAATTTTTTACCCAACTATTAGTCTTATTCCTACATTTACTTTAACATTATGTTAATATGTACAACAATACTTTGAATTGGATGTGTCCTACAAAAATTTGGTAATGAATAAGCTAGGTGAACTGCTAAGAAATTTCAGAAGTAAATTGACAGCTAAGCACATAGTTCCCAACCTAGCTAATCCTGAAAAACTAAATGTAGTTCCAAAGAATTACAGAGAAATCGTCAATGCCGAACACTGGGTTGCTTTTGTAAACCACACGGCGACAGAAGAATTTAAGGTTGTTAATTTATATTTTGTTTTACATTTATAAACACCGTATGTATGTATTGTTTGGAAACTCCGTATGACAAACACATTCTGTCACGTACTAGCAACTTCTCATCCAGTAATATCTTTTGTTAGGTGAAATCAGCTGCTAATAAATTGGCGCGTTCCAAGTCATTTTTTGTGTTCAGCTGGAAGCAGAGGAACAGCTCAGGGATGGAACCTTGACGGTTGATAGTGGTTTAGATTCATTATCACATGTATTAGGAAAGGAAAAGGGAGGGTATGCACGAGGAGTGGGAGGCAGAGTTACGTGCAGGAAGTTCTTTGATCTACCTAGAAGGAAACAAGGAACTGATGTAAGGATTGCGTTGCTTGAAAATGAACTTGAGAAGGAGAGACAGGCACGTAAAGATAAAGAGATTACAGTCGCTGAATTAAACACCAAGATGTCACAAACACAGGAAACTATTGATAAAATGTGGAAAGTTATGTCTGCACAAAGGTTTAATATAGCCGAGTTAATGCCAAGTCAGTCAAATGTAAGACTAGTTTTCTAATTTTGATTTGATGATTTTCAGTTTGTAATACCAATAACAATTAACATACTTATATATTGCAGGTATTAAAACTAGAAAATAATACATTAACTACAAAACCTAGTGAAGAACAAAGGACGTCGATCAGTTGTGGTGGTCTTCAGAAGGGTGTGTTAAAGTCAACTGCAAATTTGAACAAGGATTTGGACACTGCAACTGCAACTACGAACCAGGTAAGTTATAAAAAAAAGCATGTTTGGTTTCTAAATTATACTATACATGACTTATTTACTGTCTTATGTATATATGCAGGGACCTGGTAGAACTAGGGGAGCAAAAAAAAGACTAGATCGTTAGAAAAGAAGTCTCCACTTCAAAATTCCCAATCTGAGTTAGATATTTCTCCAACTTCCGTTCACAACAAAATCTGTCTCCCTCGACAAAACAAGACGTACCTATTTCATCATTACGAAAGAAGCGTACACCTTCTAAATCCAAAGTAAATCAGTCTCCACCATCACTACCAGATGTAAGTATTTCATCTTTTTTCATATAATTACTTGTTTAATTTATTTCTCATTAACGCATGTAAACATATTTTCTTCAGACATTTCAGTGCAAACTGTGGAACATATCTAGGACAATTAATATTGGTATCGGTAGGGTACACAAGGCTAAGGATGGAGACAATGTAATGATTCATAACCAACCACTACCAAAAAATTGCTACAAAGTTTCAGTTGATGAATCCCTAGTGGATGCAGCATTCATACCTGATGACAGAAATAATGGTTTACAAACTGTTAAGGATATAAAAGGTAGTTTTGTGGCATGGCCAAAGGAAAAGGTTATTTTTTTACAAGAGGTACATATACTTGATTTATCATCCTACGTATACATATACATAGCTTTTCATATTTAGTTCAATGTTTAATACACGACATTTTTTCCCTACAGGAAACAACACTACCAAATACCATAAAAGCTGTTGTTGAAAGTGCACCAAAGATAGGATCTAAGCGCTTGATGAACGTTCCAGCAGGCAGTTATTTACGACTATTCCTCATATGCAGAAACAAGCTAGGAATAACAAGGCTCAAAATACTTTACAATACGGTGATTCAAAGTCTTTACAAATGTGATTCTATGTGAAAAGTATGTTACTTGAGAATAATACGACATTAAATTTGTTGATTTGCTTATGTACATTCAATTTTATGTATTAATGCAATTGAAATTTGATTTCCAGAATTTTGTTTTTTGTTTTTATTGAATTCTAAAAGGTTACTAGAAGATGAAACATAGTCACACTTATTCACATTACAATGTGTGACTACATGTCATAAAAGGTCACACAAACATACAATTTATGTGACTATTGGATGCATATAGTCACACAAAATACAATTTGCTTGACTTGACAAAGCATACAGTCACACTTATTACTACTATTGGTAACTCTTTGGTTAATTGTATGTGACAAACATAGTGCCATTAGCATGATTTGTGTGACTACATATCATAAAAGGTCACACAAACATACAATTCTATGTGACTATTGGATGCATATAGTCACACAAAATACAATTTGCTTGACTTGACAAAGCATACAGTCACACTTATTTCTACTATTGGTAACTCTTTGGTTAATTGTATGTGACAAACTTAGTGCCATTAGCATGATTTGTGTGACTACATGTTATAAAAGGTCACACAAACATAAAATTCATGTGACTATTGGATGCATATAGTCACACAAAATACAATTGGCTTGACTTGACAAACCATACAGTCACACTTATTTCTACTATTGGTAACTCTTTGGTTAATTGTATGTGACAAACTCAGTACCATTAGCATGATTTGTGTGACTACATGTTATAAAAGGTCACACAAAAATACAATTCATGTGACTATTAGATGCATATAGTCATACACAATACAATTTGCTTGACTTGACAAATCATACAGTCACACTTATTTCTACTATTGGTAACTCTTTGGTTAATTGTATGTGACAAAATTAGTGCCATTAGCATGATTTGTATGACTACATGTTATAAAAGGTCACACAAACATACAATTCATGTGACTATTGGATGCATATAGTCACACAAAATACAATTTGCTTGACTTGACAAAGCATACAGTCACACGTATTTCTACTATTGGTAACTCTTTGGTTAATTGTATGTGACAAACTTAGTGCCATTAGCATGATTTGTGTGACTACATGTTATAAAAGGTCACACAAACATACAATTCATGTGACTACTGGATGTATATAGTCACACAAAATACAATTGGCTTGACTTGACAAAGCATACAGTCACACTTATTTCTACTATTGGTAACTCTTTGGTTAATTGTATGTGACAAACTCAATACCATTAGCATGATTTTTGTGTGACTACATATCATAAAAGGTCACACAAACATACAATTCATGTGACTATTGGATGCATATAGTCACACAAAATACACTAATCACATAGTAAATGTCACACATATCATATATTCATGTGACAAACTTATAAACAATAGTCACTCTTAAACAAAACTCGTGTAACTGTAGAGTGTTTACCGTCACACATATTCACTAAAACACCAAATATTGTACCTAGTTTGTCACACATTTTCGAGTATTAGTCACTCATTTTTTATAGCGAAGGTCACTAAGACGAGCTTGTGACTAAAAGGTACCCACGGTCGCGGGACCTTTGGTCACAAAGCCTAAAAAAACTGCGTGTGACTATATGCCTACGGTCACTCTTTTTTAGTGTGACGGATACCATTTTTTGTACTAGTGAGGAAAAGAAATCTCAAATTAGAAGCAATTATTTGCTAAGTATGTTCAAAGAGTGTGTGTTGACAACATCATAGCTCAATTGGTGGAATAAAGGAAGAAAATAAACATCCAAACCAATCAAAGATGATTAAAATGTCAAGGGGTTAAAATTTAGAAATTATAGAATCACCCATAATTAATTGTAAGTTTTAACCATGATCAACTCTTTAACAAATGTGTGAAAAAGAATTAGCGGGAAAGATAAGACACATAACATTCATATTACACAAATATGAAAGAACATACAAGAGAAATATTCATACACACAATATGAATATTTAAAGCAAAAAATATGGAAAATAAACCACAAAGCATAGACTACTCTAATAGTGATAATGTTCCAAGATTGCTTAAGTTTATTGACTCAAACAACTAAAGTACAAAATGTGCCTTAGTTGGAAAAGAAAGACGACGAAGCATCATTTGAAGTTTTGTTTACGGGAACGAAAACTTTGAGAGGAGGTCGAGTGAAGAGGAATTCAAGGAAATTTAGCTTGTCATAAATATGAGCAAGTTCAATTTGTTGAAACCGACAAAATGTACACGAGGAACCATGATGCAAAAGAAAGTCGTTGGATGGGGGAGGTCCATCAGAATGAGAGTTGGGTGGAGAGGGAGATAATGGTTAAGAGATGTTATCGCAATGCCTAGTGAGATTTGGGAAAGAAGATAGGTCATTGAGTTGTGGAGAGTTGAAAGGTTTAGGTGGTGGTGGAAGAATTTCCTTTTCTTTGGTAATTGGATTTATTGAGTAAGTCTCATTCTAATATTTAATCGGAGAGAAAGAGGAATTCTTGGAGGATTTTGGATAAGAGGAATCATGAGGATTCATGTTCTTCTTGATCCAAACAGGTTGAACCGATATTTTTGGTTTCTTTGAAAGCTTAGAACAAGAAGCTTTAGGTTGAGAGTATTGTGACAATGATATGTCAAGGTTAGGAATGGAAGAGTTAGGAATTATGAGGGATGAAGAGAAGAACTCCCAAAAGAGAAGAATTTAAAGAAAATAGACAAGGCAAATATTTGAAATGAAAACAAATGATTTTAGGGAATGTTTAGCCAAAATGGGTAAACAAAGAATCTTAACCAAGACAGTGGTTAAAGAAGAAAGATCAAAAGTAAGCCAAAAGTGGCTTTACAGCCCACGGTTCCTAAAAGGAACCCGCGGTTCTCTATCGGTATGGAGCCGTCGGCTAGCTAAAGAGCCGCGTACAGTGGACGTTAAACCATGATTTTCAAAAGTTTTGGAGAAAAACAGACTTTTCAAAAAAATTTGCAAATCTTGGATTTTTACCTTTTTTAGCATTAGAGTATGATAGGGTTGCATAAAAGCAACACATTCACAAAGAATGTCTTGACAAAGGGTGACAAAATATTTAGATAACATTTTGATCCAATTTTAAGTCAAGTTTTTAGAGGTTGTGATAGATTTAGGTTCAATTTTTAATAAACTGAAGTTGATTAATGTGACCACATAGATTAAAACACATAAAACTAAATCCATAGATCATCTTCATGAAAAACTCATGAAGGAAAGGAAATACAAGAAAGGAAATACAAGAAAGGAAATAACAACTAACTAATACAAAGTTAGCTTAAACTAGGTCTTAATAGCATAGTCTTCTTTGGCTTGACCTTCTTTAAAGACATTTGATTTTGAAAATCATCATTCATCTCCTAGGAGGAGGAGGTATGGAGAACAAGGTAAGAAAGAAATCATGCAACCTCCTATGAAGACCAAGCATCTCCAACCTTAGGTTTTGAATGATGTAGTTGTTATAGAGACAACATAGACAATTAGCACCATGAGCTTCTAGAAAATCAAAGAAGTAAGGATCACCCATGAAGTAAGGAATAGGAATGCCCAAAATGGGAGCATTATTGTTTGAGGGAGGAAGAGGTGGTGGAGGCATAGTGTCCAAGGGTGATATGGGTGAGATGAGAGAATTTGGTGGAGTGAAAGGAGAGGTAACCAAAGGCTCAAGGACAAAGGGAATGCTTTGTAGAGGTTGAGGTTGAGTATTCCCATCCAAGGGAGGACTAGGAATAAAGGGTGAGGACAACTCATTCATTCTTGATTGGAATGAGGAAGAGGATGAACCATGTGAGTGGTTAGTACCATGAGTTGAGTTGGTCTTGCATGGAGCAAGGGGTGGTGAAGGTGATGAGGAAATGAGAATAGGAGAAATCTCATTTTTGGGAGTGTGAAAGGATGAAGAACCAAGATTAGGTATTTTAATCTTGATCTTAAGGTTTCATTTGGAAGAGGAAGTTTTAGAATAGGTGGATGTTCTAGTGGACACCATGGTTGTGTGTTAAGGTTTAGAGAAGAGTTGAAGGGATGAAGAACACAATCAACAAGAAAGGGTTTAAGAAGAGAAGGGAATGATCCAAACTAGTAATGGGTTAAAATCATTTTAGGTGAATAATGAAATTAGGTAGCCTAGTTTAGGAAAGTGCAGGATTTTGCAAAAAATTTATCAAAGTTTACATAGATTAAGGAAAACAGTGTAAAGCAAAGATTATGTCGAAACAGTGGCTGACGGTTCCTTATGTAGGGCCGTGGTTCGATATTGTTAAAGAACCATGGGGAAGATAAAGAACCGCCACAAGGAGGTTCGTAAAAGGGAACTTCTTGAAACATTTGCAAGCCCAGATTTTATACCAAGGTTTATCAAGCCAAAGTGCACTATAAATCAAAATCTAGGAAGCTAACAAACACATAATATGAGCAAAGCTATGTAAATCGAAAGATCGATTACATAGGCAATTAGGATAAAAATACTAAGTAATCCAAACATAAACTATTAGTTAGCAAACATAACATCCTAGAAATAAAAAGAGAATAAGGAAATATTGTTCAACAATTCAAACATGTTTACAAACACGTTAACCTTGATAAACCAAAGCTGCATTTCTTCTTCTTGCCAAGTCCCTTGATCAATTTGGTTATGCTCTTGAACGATCCTCTTGACTCCACACGATGATCATACAACTCACCTTGGGTTTTAAGATTGGATCGGTAGACATCCTCAAGACCAAAGTTCTCTAGAAGTCCACTAGTGGCATAGTGAGGAGGAGGGATGATTTCTTCTAACCCGTCCATGAAAGTGTCCATAGATGGGTGGGAGTCACTCGAAGAGCCAACATGAGCACTTGTGCCTACGCCACCACCATCACTTGGTGACATATCAAAGTCCTCATCATCGGACTCTTGTGGATCGGACTTTCTCCAACCTCGATCACTTCTAGGCTTTCGTGGTTGTACCCTTTGAATGGGTAGCATAACACGTTCGACCGAACGAAAGCGAGAAATATTGATGTCGGGATAGTCTTCACCAACCTTCTTAAGAAGGCGAGTAAGGAGCATGGCATAGGGAAGATTTGTTTTGGTTTTGGAAAGAGCATAAGTGATTCGTCGAGCGATATAGTATGCGAGATTGTACTTGGCTTTGGTAGCGATGCAACATAACATGTGCGCCATACACGCCGGAATATAATCCCGGTTTCCGCCAAGACAAAACACATTATCCCTAAGGATGTCGGCCCAACGGACCACACAATCATTAAGGTCGCATAAGAGAACCTCATAGCGTTTTACCACACGCTTGGTAGAGTAGAGGATTCTTACAACGTTTCCTCTACGCTCTTTACAAATAACATCAAGAATGAAGTCAAGGTCAATCTCTTCATTTTCATTTGGAGCACAGTCGAATGGTTCAAGATGATAATCAAGTTTCCATTTATTAGTAAATCGACAAGTGCCCCTAAATGGAACACGAAGAGCTTGACCAAAGTCTTTAAGAGAGAGCTTAATGAGTCGACCTTCAAGGAAGAACCTAGCATATACTCTACCGTCATCATAAAAGAGAGAGTATGCGCTAAAGAACTCTAAGAGAAATTCAGGATATATATCCTCCTTGATATCCAACAAACAATCAAACTCGATTTATCCGAAAATCGACCGAGTGTATATATATCCCTCAATGTCCTCTTGGACAACTCTACCATCGTGAAAACAACGGTATTGGAGTGAGGAGTAGGTGTTTGTAAGTTGAGGGGAAGCACACATTGCGGATAGATTTGGCATATATTTTTTTGTGTGTTAGTGATCTTGTTGATATTCCGAAGGCATGATTAGTACCTAAATAAGCACAAAAATATTTCCCCAATCACTCATTTGTTACATATAAACCAAAAATAAAATAAAAAATATGAGAATGTGTTTCATAAATCTCTTGACAAACAAAGGATTAATCCTTATCATTCCCTTGCTCACAATGTACCTAGTTCATCATTGACAATAACACATTGACCATGTAAAATCAACAATGAACTTGAACATTGGTTTTTCATAACAAGGATTTTAGGTAAGCTTTTAACAATGCCATTACCAACTTGTTCATGGGTTCATATCAATTCTATCAATCAACCAAAATTATTTAGTCAAAATTTGGATTTGTTCTACAAGTGGGTTTTAGTGAAATCTCAATGAATATGAACCTAAGGAATCATAGCAAGCATACTATGTCAACTCTTATTCCTAGTAAGGTTCTAATTCAATGTCAATTTTAAAAATCCCCAATTATGAATGTATGAACCCTAGAACAAATTAGATGAAACTGAAAGAAATAATTTACAATTAATTGATCTTGAATGAAGGATGAGTGAAACCCACAAATAGAAATCAATTAATCTTGAGTAGTTGAAGGTTTTGAAAGATCAACAATGTTGGAAAATGGGGATACCCGTCGCAATGTTGGAGAAGAGAGAGAAACAAAGTTTGAAAAAAATGATTTTAATAAAAACTGGCACTTTAGTCGCAAACACTGGCCGCGAGAATAAGGAACCTCCTACAGTGGCGTGTTTTAATCAAGGAAAATCAAATAAATTTTCAAAACCAAATTTTTCTAAAATCCTTAAAATATGTCTTACGCCTTTAGGAAATAATTGGACCACCACAACACTAGGTAATAATGCCTTAATGAAGGATTACGAGTTGAATCGAGATAGGAAAAGACCGAAACGGACAAACGAATACTCGTAGCAAAGAAGCAAAGAGGAGAGAAGTCAAGAGAAGTGAATCAAGACCAAGAACATTACTCAAGAGACAAATGACATTCTTCAAATCGAGGAGACGAAGAGCTTGTGTCATATATAGTGGTTTAAGACTTGCCTTTTCGGTGAAAGTTTAAACGGCTTTGGTAATGAACTATACCAAGCAGATTTGATACATAGAATATGATCAATTTCAAGAGTAGTCTTACTCTATTTCAAAATGTGAGCAAAGTATAGATTCACTTTCCTCCCATATGATCGGATAATTATGGCTAGGATTGACAATAACAATATCCTTGGAGTATTTCAATTCCAAATGTGTAAAATCCAACTACAACTTAGAGAAGTAGTTTGGTATCTCAAGGGATTCATCAATCATCCTAGAGATGAGCTTAATTGCATAAATTACACATGATATTGGGCCTACTAACCATAAGGGTGCAAACCATGGAAATCATGTTTGATACTTTAAGCTTCTACTAACTCACTCTACATCTCCATAGTGAGTCAAGTATCCAAGCAATGAAGGTTTGAGAGGGAAAAAGGGAAGAATTACAAACCACAAACAAATGTCAAGGCAAGGATGCCAAGACCAAGCATATAGACAATTAATGATCAAAAGAGTGATCAATAGGGCGTGCGGAAGAACGATAACGTACCTTGGCCACAAACTGCATTCCAAGCTTTCAAGGTATCAATGCAAAGCCCAACCATGACTAAAGTGACTACTAAGTCTTCAAGGACTTGTATCACTCCCATCCATCTTGATCTCATCATTCAGTGATGTTAGAAATCAAAGAAGATGAGTCTTCTACAAGTGTAAGTAACTCAATCCATAATCAATTGAATGATTGATCTTCATGAGTACCTACACATAACAAGATGCAAACTAGTAGATACATTTTAAGAGCAAATCTAAAATGCATAAACATTAGTAATCTAAATGAGATGCAATATTACCAATTAAAAGGCCTATTTTCAATAAAAGATAGTTTTGACCAAAGAAAAACTTTAGGGCAACTTAACCTTCTAATTTTAGGAGACAATGGATCGATCCAGGTTTTAAAGTACAATATACTTCAAAGATCACCATCGCTCCTGATACCAATTGTAGAAACTAGAAGGGGGGGGGGTGTTGAGTAGTTTCTCTTCGGTTTATCTCCTAATTAAAATTCCTTTCAATTAGATGAGTGCCAAAAACATCTTTTGCTTGAAAGCTTGTTGCATAATGATTAGGTTCAATTCTAATGCAAAAACAATAGGTAGTAAGTGTAATGATGATAAAGGTAAGTAATGAGTAAGGAAAGAAACAACCTAGTATGAAGACACCAAAATTTATAGTGGTTCAGCAACAAGGCTCTATCCTCGTTCCTACTCCACTCCTCGAGTACACCTTACTCTAGATTTCCACTATATCCACAAGCTCCCTTCTTGGCGGAGAAAACCTTACAACGTCGCTTACATTATTTTTCGACACTAAGCAAAATGTCGAGACCTAATCTTAGCTAGGACCAATCTACACAACGTCGCCCACATCACCATTTTATGACACAAGGCTAGATGTCGAGTTCTAATCCAAAGCTAGAACCAATCTTCACAATGTTGCCTACTTTACCATTTTCCGATACAAGGCTAGATGTCGAGTTCTAATCCAAAGCTAGAACGAATCTTTACGACTCTCCACTTTGAAGCTAAGTGAGAACTTCACACAACACAACTACACATCACTTTATAATTTTATGAGAACTCACAAGACACAACCACATCACTTTATAGTTTAGTGAGAACTAACACAACTTATTACAACTCAACTAAACATATCCAAGTACACACAGGTAACTTGGATCTACACAACACAAATCCAAGCACACACATATGCAAAGGATTTACATAACTCTAATCCAAGTATTCACAAATAGCTTGGATGAACACAACTAGTCCAAGTATTCACAAATACATTGGATCTACACAAGACACAAATAAAGAAATGATGAACATGGCTAGATCTTTAGGAGAGAATGATCTTCATCAAGACTTCAACTTTAATCACATCACAAGTGTGTGAGTGATCTTCTCTTTAGACAAGGTAAAGAAGGATATCAAGAGGATAATCATAAGTAAACATACTTAACACATTAAGTGATCATTTACAAATGATAAAGAATAGAAAGGAGAAAGAAGGCTGAAAGAGATGTCCAAAAAGGGTTGATGAAAAAAATGTAGATTTGATCCACTAATTATAGAAGACAAATCCCAACGGCTAGTTGGGGGCGGTTCCTTAGCTACCTAGGCGGTTCCTTATCGATAGTGAACCACGTAAGCACTTAAGGAACCGTGGAGTATAGACTCCGCTCCTTTTTGTCTTTTAGTGAATTTGAAATATATGAGGCTATTTAAACCTTCAAAGGATATCCTTATGGCATTTGGAATATGCCATATTCAAATTTATATTTTCATTTTAATAAAACATTTTCTTAAAAAAAAGTTTATTAAAAATCTTTTGTCACATTTGACAAAAGTGAGTTTTAAGGCTAATCACTTTTATGATCACTAAGCATGATTAAGATATGTTAGTGTAATGATTATTACCATGATGATAGTGTTTGTTAGATATTTCGTTTTATGATTGTGTTTGACAATAAATGTCTTTGTAATTTGTCGTGATCAAAACTAAGAAAGATTAATTTGCACTACAATGTTTTTAGGCATTACTTCGCATTAACAGGTTGTACTTGTATGATATTGTTATTTGCCAGAAATGACTTGTACCAACATTACTCTATTATCTCATTGTACTTATATTATTATGAACTCTTGACAGGTTATCCAATTTGTTGTTAATTCTATGCATACGCATTACCATGCAATTTAATATAACCATCATATTGATCAACTAATAAATCTCATTCTTGTGTGTTATTGAAAAATGGCACAAAGAGTTACACGAAAAAACCCTGGAGTTGCTCCCACAGTAACTATTTCAGAAGCACAACTTAGAGTGCTCATCGATCAAGGCATAGCTGACGCCCTGGCCGCAAGGGAAACACATCCCAGTAGAAACCAAGGTGACAGTCAGAACTCCAATGCTAGGAGGAATGATCGATTTACTAGAGGGTGTACTTACTCCGACTTCTTAAAATGAAAGCCCATTTACTTCAAAGGCAAAGAAGGAGTAGTCGAGCTCATGAAATGGTTCGGAGTATCGAGATTGTGTTCCGTATTAGTGACTGTACGGAAGAAAACAAGGTGAAATTCGCTACCTGTACATTACTGGAACATGCTCTCACATGGTGGAATTCCTTAGTTGCTACCCTTGGGCATGATGATGCCTATGGGATAACTTGGACTTAGTTAAAAGAAAGGCTTACCGTGAAATATTGTCCTCGTGGTGAAATCAAGAAGCTAGAGATCGAACTATGGAATCTCAAATGCACAAACCATGACATCACAGCCTACAACCAGAAATTTCAAAAGTTGACCTTGATGTGTACCAGGATGTTTCCTGAGGTAAAGGATAAGATCAAGAAGTACGTAAGTGGACTTCCGGAATCCGTTATTGACAGTGTGCTAGCATCTCTACCCACTACAGTCGAGAGTGTCATCGAGTTCGCCACTGAACTAATGGACAAACGAGGTTGTGATCATGTGATAAGACATACAAAGAACAAGAGGAAAGCTAATGAGAACTTCCGTAATCATCATCAGACCCAACAACCAAAGAGACAGAACTTAGGTCAGATCTATAATGCTACCTTCTCAGGGCCACCTCCTTACGTAGGCACCAAGCCAAAGTGTCCCAAGTGCAACTTTCACCACTACAGTGACATATCTTACCGAAGGCCCGGACAAAACACCTACGTTTCGACTGATAGAAACAACTCTAGCACCAACTCCAGGCCTAACAACGGAAATGGTCAGAACTTCCATGCAAATAGACATCAGGGAAATCACCATCCCACAGGTAGAAATGACATGAGACGGAAAGAAGTTCGTTGCTATGGTTGGGGGGAACCAGGACACATCCGACCCGAGTGCCCGAAGAAAGAAAGCAAGAATGGGAACGGTGGAGGAGCACCAACCAGAGTTTATGTGATAGGAGACACCAGGACCGACTCCAATGTGGTTACCGGTACGTTCCTTTTAAACATTTGATATGCATCCATTTTGTTTGATACTAGAGCCGATAGGAGTTTCATATCTACCAAGTTTAGTAATTTACTAGACATCACTCCTACCCAGCTAGGCAACTGTTATAGAGTCGAATTAGCCGACAGTAAAATCATTGAAACCAATACTATTCTAAGAGGTTGTACCTTAAACCTTCTGAACCACCCCTTTGATATCAATCTAATCCCAGTAAACCTTGGTAGTTTTGACGTTATCATCGGTATGGACTGGTTAGCAAAATATCATGCAACCATTGTGTGTGACGAAAAGCTAGTCCATATACCATGGGGAAAAGAAAACTTAATTGTTCGAGGGGAAGGAAATTTGGACATAATTGACACCAGACTGAGTGTCATCTCATGCACCAAACTCCAGAAATATTTACTGAAAGGATGTCCTATCTTTTTAGCACATATTTCTAAAACAAACGAAGAAGACAAACCAGAGAAGAAGCAAATCAAGGACGTGCCAATTGTCAGCGATTATCTTGAAGCTTTCCCAGACGACTTACATGGTTTACCGCCAACTCGTCAAGTAGAATTCCAGATTGAATTGATACCAGGAGCTGCACTTGTAGCTAAAGCACCATACTAGTTAGCACCAACCGAGATGAAAGAACTCGCAGAACAACTCAAAGAACTGTCAGACAAAGGTTTTATTAGACCCAGTTCCTCACCTTGGGGAGCTATAGTACTATTTGTCAAAAAGAAAGACGGTTCTTTCCAAATGTGTATTGATTACAGAGAACTAAATAAGTTAACTGTGAAAAATCGTTACCCATTACCACGAATCGATGACCTATTTGATCAACTACAATGATCAAGTGTGTACTCCAAGATCGATTTATGATCTGGATACCATCAGTTGAGGGTCAGAGAAGAAGACATACCAAAAACAGCTTTTAGAACTCGTTACGATCATTACGAATTTCAGGTCATGCCATTTGGATTGACCAACGCACCAGCCATATTCATGGACCTCATGAATCGAGTGTGCAGACCGTATCCAGATAAATTCGTTATCATGTTCATCGACGACATACTCATTTATTCCAAGAATGAACAGGAGTACGGAGAACATCTTGCTCACGTACTGAAATTGCTTAAGGAAGAGAAGTTGTACGCCAAATTTTCCAAATGTGATTCTTGGATTCCTAAGGTACATTTCCTTGGTCACCTGATTGATAGCAAGGGAATTCAAGTAGATCCCGCAAAAGTCGAATCCGTAAAGGATTGGGCATCACCTATGTCACCAAAAGAGATACGTCAATTCTTAGGTATTGCCGGTTACTATCGGAGATTTATAGAAGGATTCTCCAAGATAGCTAAGTCTATGACGAAGCTTACTCAGATTGGCGTGAAGTTTGAATGGGGAGAAAAAGAAGTATCAGCATTCCAAACTATTAAACAAAAGTTGTGTAGCGCACCTATTCTAGCCTTGTCAGAAGGCAACAAAGACTTCGTTGTCTACTATGATGCCTCACACAAAGGCTTAGGTGTTGTATTGATGCAAAGAAAGAAGGTAATTGCCTATCCTTCAAGACAACTGAAGAATCACGAATAGAATTACTCTACTCACGATCTAGAACTTGGATCCATAGTTTTTGCCTTGAAAATCTGGAGGCACCACCTATACGGAAAAAAGTGTACTGTGCATACCGACCACAAAAGTTTGCAACACATTCTAGACCAAAAGGAGCTGAACATGAGACAACGTTGTTGGATAGAACTGCTTAGTGACTACGATTGTGATATCAAGTACCACCCAGGTAAAGCCAAAGTGGTTGTAGATGCACTAAGCCGCAAGGGAACTGATCCTCCCATGAGATTTCGAGCCTTAGTTATGATCATTAGCTTGGATCTACCCAAGCAGATATTACAGGCTCAACTACCAGCACAAAAACCAAAAAAAATTGGGACAAAAGACACAGGAGGAATGCTTAGGACGGATCTAAGCAAGGAAAAGTTAGAACCCAGAGCAGATGGAACATTATGTTTACATGGAAGAAGTTGGTTACCATGTTACGGGGACTTGAAAAGCGTGATCATTCACGAATCTCATAAATCTAATTATTCCATACATCCCGGATCTGAAAAGATGTATCAGGATATGAAGAAGTTATATTGGTTGCCAAACATGAAGGCAGACATTGCAACATACGTAAAGAAATGTTTGACATGTGCCAGAGTGAAGACTGAACACCAGAGACCGTCAGGATTACTAGTCCAACCTGAGGTACCGAAATGGAAATAGGAAAACATCACCATGAACTTCATTACCAAACTTCCTACTTCATCCCACAGTTACGATACAATTTGGGTAATCGTCGATCGACTCACTAAATCCGCTCATTTTCTACCCATAAGAGAAAATGACTCTTTGAGCAAATCAGCAAAACTATGCCTAAAGGAAGTTGTGACTAGACACGGTATACCGATCTCAATTATTTGTGATCGAGATGGTAGATTTACGTCAAACTTTTGGAAATCTTTTCAACGAGCTTTAGGAACAAACCTGGACATGAGTACCGTTTATCACCCACAGACCGATGGTCGGAGTGAAAGCACAATCCAAACCTTGGAAGACATGCTAAGAGCATGTGTGATCGACTTTGGAAAAAGATGGGTTGAGCACATGCCGCTAGTTGAGTTCTCCTACAACAACAGCTACCATGCCAGCATCAAAGCCGCACCATTTGAGGCTCTCTATGGCCGCAAGTGCAGATCACCCGTGTGTTGGGCAGAAGTAGGGGAATTTTAGCTTACTGGACCCGAATTAATCCAAGAAACGACTGAGAAGATCACACTCATCAAGCAGAGAATTCAAGCTGCATAAGATAGACAAAAGAGCTATGCAGATCGAAAATGGAAACCTATGAAATTCGAAGTAGGTGACCGTGTTATACTTAAAGTATCACCTTGGAAAGGTGTTGTATCTTTTGGAAAACGTGGGAAGCTAAACCCACGATACGTAGGACCTTTCAAAGTGACTGCCAGAATCGATGAAGTCGCTTATCGTCTAGAGTTACCCCAGAAATTGAGCCGAGTACACTCTACGTTCCATGTTTCGAACCTAAAGAAGTGCTACGCGGATGAGCCGTTAGCCATGCCATTGGAGGGAGTTCATTTTGATGACAAACTCCAATTCATAGAAGAGCCGTTAGCCATGCCGTTAGTTAAGATTCGTTGGAACTCCAGGAGAGGTCCTGAGTTTACTTGGGAATACGAAGACTCGTTTAGAGCTAAGTACCCACACTTGTTCACCTGAGCGGTAACGTCATCTTAAGCTTTGAGGACAAAGCTAAAATAACGGGATAGTGTTGTAAAACCTGCATTTTTCAGGTTTTGATTGTGATATCATTGTACATGTCACCTCATGATATATATATATATATATATATATATATATATATATATATATATATATATATATATATATATATATATATATATATATATATATATATATATATATATATATATATATATATATATATATATATATATATATATATATATATATATATATATATATATATATATATATATATATATATATATATATATATATATATATATATATATATATATATATATATATATATATATATATATATATATATATATATATATATATATATATATGTATGTATGTAACACCCCCCAAATTTACACAATTCAATACAGCGGAAGACTCGTTGGTGTTACGGAATAGCACATTACTCACATCATAGACAACGCTTAAAAATCGCGTCGTTTAATAATAAAGCATTTCCATTCATAAATATCAAATTTACATAGGTCCCAAGTCATAATATTTCATACAATTTTTACAAAATATTTGAATGGAAACTGTTATTTAAGTGCGGGCCATGAATTCTTGTCGTCTTCCCAAAAATTACCTTCAAGTACCTGAGATAAAACATGTTAAAAGAAAAGGTCAGCGAAAACGCCGAGTGAATTCATAAAGTTTAATAAACCATTAATATATCGTCGGTATATATTTCTTACCGAAAATCATTTTGTACAAATCCTTGTAGTAGGCCATAAAGTAGGCCAAAAACATTTTATACCAATCCTTGTCAAAATCATAATATAGGTTTTTGCCTTCAAAACCATTATACGAATCGAAGTCGTAAAAACATCATACAATACGTTTTATAACGTTTTATCGAGTTAAATAAAAACCGTTATATGAATATGGTTATGTAAAACCAAAACACGAACATAATATCAATAATAAGACCCCGTATTGCTAGTCAGGCAATATATCGTAATTCAGTACGTATAGCAGAATTTTCGTTATTTTGATTATTATAAGTCGCATGACATTGTTACCTTACTACAACAAACAACGGGTAGCTAACCCGAAACTCAATTTGCCCATCTAAATTAGCGTGTCGTCACAAAAATCACGCTATGGGAATCTTCTCATACATAAATTCGCTTACCAATCAATGTGGCACGACGAGGATCAACCGTCAAGGCGCGAACTGGGGTGATCGTCCCCAAATAGTACTATTATATTCATAAGCGTCTACCAAATCCCGATAGTTCATAATTCATGCTAATGGGACTTTTAGTGACATAACCAAACTTTAATATACCATTTTATTTCATTTATCGGGTCATATAATCATTCATCGGGTCATACAATCAATCGGGTCCAAATCAGTAAACAAACAATCGGGACAACTGGTGTCCTATTTTAGTAAAACTAACATGTTATCTCCCTCGCGGGTTTATAAAAAATTTCATAAAAACATTTAAAATAGTGCGAGGCTATGAACTCACGTTGATGTGGGAAAGCGGGTTATCGGCAATTCGGATGTACGGTACGTGCTTCAATCACGGAAACCTAGACAAATAATACTCGTCTTAGACTTTTGTACAATGACTTTATAAAAATAACAATTATGTATACATATGATGATTTTATATATATGATGATGATCATGTGGGTTTATACATTCTCATTTACTCACTTTAGTGTTATGTATTGGTAACTTTTATACTAGTTTAATAGTTTTACTTATTTACATGTTTTAGGCCCAATAAGCCTATTATAATCCTAATACCTTATATTAGTCCATTTTACACTTTTATTATCAGTATTATACTTTTTATGTTGGGCCCAAGTGGGTTAAGCCCAATAAGTAAGTTTATAAGTGTTTAACCAACTAGTCGGGTTAATAGTCCAATAAGACTACTTTGGCCCGTTAATGTCTATATGTTGTAAAGCTCGAGTTTTATCGATTTTTACTTTTTATATAAGTTTATAAATCAGTATGTGAGTTTATAAAAGTTTACATTAGACGGGTCCGATCGTCTAAGTTTTATTTGACAAAAACGTTAATCTTTCGGTTTTAGCCGAAAAGACGTAAAACTTAGGTATATAGTTTTATAACTTGGAAAAACATTTATACTTGTAATTTATATAATGTATCCCATTTTAATATCAATATATATATGTAACTCTTTATTTATAATTTTTATCAACTAGTGGGTTTTATATATGTATATTTTATATAAATTTTTTAGTGCTTATATTATATACTATTTATATACAAAATCAGTCCCAAATTTTAAGTCCACTAAAATGTCCATATCTATAGTTATATAATGAGATAGGAACTCAAATTTTTATGACAGTAACTACATAATATTTTCTTCATTTTACTTCTTTATAGCTACTGATGAATCAACCTCTAAATATTTTAATAAATTCGTCCAAAACAGTATAGGCAGATTTGCACTCTAATCTTGTTTTGATCATATCTCACTCATTTTTATGATTCCATTGTATGGCCAACTATCATATGTGTATAACACCTAATACCTACTGTAAATTGATTCCACTATTCCATTTTATCAGTTTAGCATTTGGTTACTTACTGTTTTAATACAGCCATCATATTAAGCAAGATTTTAACCTTGTTACCTATGGTTTTCCATCTTTTTAACCATATTTATCAACACTTGATCCCCACACAATATTTTTATCATCATATATTCATCATTTACATATAAAATAGGAAAGAAAATACAAGATTACATAATCAAAATAACAAGAGGATAGGAAGAACAATCTTTATACCACCAAGATTAAGTAGTTTATGATCAAGGCTTGGATTTTGATGGAAAAACTTGTGATAGATCAACACCAACCTTCAAGACCACCAATAATTGTAAACTTCTTGTAGAAATCAGCCCTTGGACATCACTAAATCACCTCCTTGGATGTTAGAATCACCTCCTTGGATGTTAGAATCACCTCCAATCTTCAAGGCTTCAAAGGAGCATCATCATGTGTATGAATAACACATGATTTTATGGCTAAAATAGATCAAATAGGGGTGTTTGTTGGTGATTTGGGACGAATTTTAGAGAGAGGAGAGGAGAGAATGAGAGTGGTTTGCATGTAAAAATGAAGTCTATGGTTCTTGTTTAGTGGTTTTGTGGTTTGAAGTTATGAGTTAGCTTACTTTGTAAGCTTAGCTAACAAGTGTAACACTTGTTTGTTAAATGTTGACACCTAAGGGTGTTGGTGGAGCATTTATAGTCGTCCCATATTAGTGGGGTGGGGAAAAACTTGTTTTGTCTCATCCCACTAATTTACGGGTATTCCTCGATTCTAGTTTCCTCGATTTGCGTGACATCGGGTCGTTTTACGAAAAACGTTTTTATAGATTATGAATCAACGGCATAAAACGAATCTAATAAAAATTGTCTCATCAAAAACGGAGTTCAAAAACGTAAATACGTAAACCTAGGGTTTCCGGTTTAGTCGTAAAGGACATTAAATTATTCACGTAAATCCTAATCTCTTCTCGTAAATTAGTGAGTTTATGAACCAACACAAATTTAAAATCCTAAAATAATATTCACAGATAAATTTATTTCCTGAAATGTCGGGCTGTCACCAAAAACGGTGTATGTAAACGTACGCACGTAACGTAGAATCCTCCGGTTTAGACGTAGCCGATGCTACTTCAAGACGTAAATCGAAATTTCTTCCCATAAATGAGTGAGTTCATAATATAACATTAAAATAATGTTTTTAAATAACACTTGAGAATAAAATATCAACCATAAATTGACGGATTATCACAGCATTTACCCCTAAACAGGATCTTTGTCCTCAAAGATCAATTTATCTTACTACTCACTTCTTATAGAGTTAGAGCCATGTGGGTATTTCCTTCACATTTGGTCTTTTCTCATAAGTGTAAACCATTACAATACGCGAGTTTCATCAAACATAACTACGGGAATAAGATCAGGCTAAATGTTGACTTACTTTCTCTATCCATGATGTTAACGGGTTTTTGATGAATGCAACTTTTCGCCGATCTAAGCTTTACTAAGAAACAATCAGATTTTCACTTGATAGACATTTTATCAAGTTCGATATACTAAACATAAGTCACGCAGCCCTTGAAGTCATAGGGTAGATCCAGGTTATATGCCTTTCAACCAACTTTTTACATCATCTCAATGGTCCCATACAACGGAGACTTATTTTCCATGATCCTTCAGATCATCAATTCATTTTTCCGAGGTGAAAATTTTTGGCATAACTTTTCTACCCATCTTGCACTTCAAGATCTACATTTCATATTCAGATAACCTCCTGCCCACTACTGACAGTCAATAATCAAATCCTAATTTTAACAATCATCAAGTTTCACGAGTCGGGTATTTTGTAAGGTTAGGTTTGTCATCATAGGAAACCTTAAACCTAAAAGACATGTCCAACTCACAATGGGTGTATGTCGGGTGTCTTCATCCCAACTCCTACCTATAGATGCTCTCATATAGATCCTCACAAGATTTGATCTCGATCCTAATACGATAATTATCAATGATAATCTCTCCAAAGGAAAACAATTATACAGTCTATTACCAAAGGTCAATTATTCAAACATAAAACAAGAATTCTAGTACTTTGTATCGTTACTTTACCTCGTCCCTTCGATTGGGGTGGTAAACAGTACTCTCATCAAGGTTCGTTCCTAATGACTTCTGAGCAATCTCTAGAAATTCGATGCAAAGCGAGGTTCTTGATAGAGATGATCGATACGGGCACACTATGTTTACACAACTCCTTTAAATACAAAGAGTCAATTTCTTCATCGAGAATCTATCATTAACATGAATGATATTAGTAGATTTGGTCAGTCTGTCAACGATGACCCAAATCGAATCAATTTCAGATGATGACCTTTGCAATAGTTAAATGTTTACTAATGTATGAGGCGATGTCTGCCTTCATAATTTGCCATCAGTACAACTTCTTCAGATAAAGATACACTTAATCAGAAATGACAGGAATAGAATACTTATACTTACGGGATTCCAGCATGACTACATCTCACAAACCTCCATATTTAGGCAACAACAAGTGGCCTTTTATACATTTAACGCCATCGGCTTCTCAGTTCTAATGTTTCATATTAGCCACGAACCCCTTTTATTATCTATATTATCCTTTTTACAAGCATCGGCTATATTTTAAATTTCTCGGCAATTTATTTTGCACAGTCATTACTAAGGAACACATCTTAATTGATTCTTTATTTTTATATAATGTGTCAGTAATTACGTTCACCTTCTTTAATGGAATAAATATAATGACCTTATTTATTCGAAAATTCTTTCTTCATATTTTCTAAGTTTTAGTTTCGTCTCAACTATTATTTTCATCACTTTTGCTTAATCCGACGTTTAAAGCGTCGATAAGTATTACTAGTAATTAAATAATAAATATCTAATTTTTATGAAACGTAAACGTAAAAATTTTAAATTTCTTAGTTCGGCCAATTATATAAAATGTTCAAAATAAATTTGAATTTAATTAACAAGATTTTTGTTGGTTTATCGAAAATAATTAATAAGATCCGTAAATATTCGAAAAATCTTTGGTTATACTTTGGTCAAAATTTTCTTAGCTGAAAAGCAAAAATTATCGTTTCAAATTTCAGGTCATGGTTTAAATGGTTTTCTCAATCCCTCTTAGGTTATCTTGAGGTATACACAAACATTTACCCCTAAACAGGAGTTTAGTTAAATGATTTCGGTATAAGGAAATAATACATTAAAAATTCTTTTGATAAAACATTTGTCAAAACATAATTGCACTTTTTTTTGGTAAAACCCAAAGTCTCAAATGGCTCAAATTTTTAAAGAGTCAATATAGATTCCATTATCTATTTATCACATGGTTAAATAATGTTAAGGATTAAGCCTTAAATCACATGTTAGATACTCAAAGTACAGGTTTTTATCGTTCGGCCAATTCGAGGCAATCTATAAATAATTATTAACTCATTCTTATTCTTATAAACAAACAAATGGTCCTTAATGATCACAAGCATGAATTTATCAAATTATAGCCTACACACGTGATTCACCAAATTTATGAATGCTACATGTGTATTAGTTAATCCAAACGACATCACATGAAACTCATAATGTTCATTACAAGTTCTGGATGTAGTAATTGGAATAGATAATCTTTTTCGCGGACGCGAAGTTGATGATTACCATGCCGTGAACAAATCTTTAGAAAATACGTTAGAACCTTGTAAATGATAGAAGAAATCTATCATCTTAGGTAGTGGATATAGATTTTGATCATCAATTTACCTAGTTCACTGTAATCAATAAACATAAGGAATGATAACACCATAGCTCTTCATGATGACGAGCTTGGTAGAATAAAAGCTTTCTCCGACAACTCTCTCAGTTGTACGGTAACACTTTCGATTCAGATGGTGCTAAAGTCCAATGCACACGCCACAGGTGCAGCACCGGGAATATAATCAATACCAAATTCAACTTGCCTTAATGGCGAAAGTCTATGTAATTCACCAACAAATACCTCCTAAAGTTTCAGATAACGGAAACATCTTTTAATAAATTCATATTAGGTTCTTTCTAGATTATAATATCTATGACTAATTCACAACCATTCACGGTATAATTTCAAGTCTAAATGTAGGATATGGTCATCCATCAAGAATTATTTAGATCACTTTTGATAATCAACATCTTATCTTTTAGGGGAATTCTACTCGAGTTCCCATCAATTAAGACAATGTCGTCATGTCATAATCAATCAATCCATTCTACTGGCACTATCAACTTTCCAGTTTTCATTACCGTTGATAAGATGTGACCTTCTCAAAAGACTAATAATAATTCATAATCATTCACAAATTCAAGGATATCAGGAGACATAACTAACCTTAAAAGAGTAAGGTCAACGCATAATCTACGCGAGAGAATTTCAAATCAGATACAGACGAAAACATTTACGAATATGAATATATCCCATGTTTTCATGAATTGAGTACGCATTCGAAAGCTCCTCGGATCGTTACCCAGGTCATTCAAATGAAATCTAATCAAAAGAAATGATAGGAACGTCGATACATCCAATCGGGTATCAACACTCGGTAATCAGATACTTTTCCAAAGAATCTCACCACAGGAGAATTGGACAAGGAGGGGATATCAATTATCAATTAAGACAATTTCCACAGATGATTAAATTCGACTCAGAAGAACAAATAGTACGGGAACATATGTAGGTGTCCCTAATAATATGTCCCTATTTTGCACTTTTTGCAGATCTCATAAAATTTAATCTTTCACAATCTTCAAAGAAAATTTAGTGTTTATTATTAATTTTATGGTGACTACTAATCAGCCTTGCATGGTCACTTCCAAATTGTATGTAGACGCGCAACTATATACAATTTCAAGATTAACGATGCAATACTCAGTTCGTCAAAATTTTATCATCATGTTTATAATAAAAACATTTTCATGCTTAATTCTTAAATAAGAATCAAAAATAAATTTACAAAGATTTTCTTTATTATGAAAACAATTAAGTTTTCCAAGGTGTTTTATAAACAACTTCATTTCGATAACGATCACTTATAAATCTCACTTTGAATAATCCTTATAGTGATGAAACTTCAATTTTTCTCAAGGGATATTGTTTTATCTTATAAAAACAATGAGTAATCTGCAAAAGAGTGATGAAAAGTTGTTCACCAAGAACTAACTACAATATAATAGGAAATGAGCTTTAGCCAAATAATCATGAGGTTCATGATCTCGATGGCACTAAAAAAGAATAATTCACAACGTAACTCAAACTAAGATGAGTACTTGTTCAATGGTTGCATCACTAATGCGAACATTAGGATGAAGAAATAAAGGATCGATAACATCAATACATGTAAGATTTAGCAATCAAAGGTAGTCTTTCATTAATCACAAACAAGTCAGAATTGTACCGTAACACATTGTGTGTCACTATGTTATACAATTCCAAGAACTCATCCTACCAACTGATGTCTCAGTTAAGTTAGGGATTATTTTTAAAAGATACCACAATGAATACTAATCTACAAGAGTCATTGGGTGATCCACATGTCTCGAAAGATCCATCGGTCCCAATTCAGAGGAAGATTTCTTCAATTTATTTATTGGACACTGGGTATCCTCATTATTGGACAATGGCCTAGGAACAACACTTAACACGAATCAACAATCAACTAAAACTTTATAATTCAATCACAGAACTTAACGAATTCCTCTTGAAAATTTGTTATTCCATACGAGTTAAATTTTACTTAATTCAAGTTTTAATCAACTTATACTCAATGCAATATCCTACCTCATTCTCCAATACTTTCAAACTTATTTTTAGACCTTAATAGGGCAATAAAAGTTCAATATGAACAACACTTAATGTCCAATCCTATAGTTCTTACAACAATAGTTAACAAATGAGTCACTAGCATGAGATGACTCACACATTCAATTAGACTTCTCGAAAAGGTACTCGTGGCATAAGGCTTTTGGGTAATGGTTCCAATGACAGCCTCAAGTGCAACATTCACCCTTTCGATTTCAATTTTAGGAATTGGGTGACAACGAATCAGATGACACCTTTCCAGGTGGTAACGTTTTGTCAAACTCCACTCTATAAGGAAAGATCGTCATGACATCGATATCAGTTATAATCTCGCCAATAATTCTTCAAGATCATAATCAACTACTATTAACGTTTCTACGAATATCAACCATTTTGTTGGGATCATAAATATCCACAACTTGGTTTAGATCTGGAATAGCTAGATTTCCTACAGGAATAGCTTAGATTAATTTACTAGGGGATTTAGGGTTCCTTGTGACAATCTACGTCGTATAAATACCTCGTATAAATATTAAAATAATCATCAAACAATCATGTAATCAAATTACATCATATATATATAATCCAAGTTATATATATATATATATTAAAATAACACTTCTCAGTCTGGCCTTGTCGGTAACTCAGGAATTCTTCGGCACCGTTATAGTCAAAAGATTTAGACATTTTGAGAAAAATGTTTATAGTTAAAAGATTTTGAATTGTTTTATTCAAAACCTTGGTTTTAAAAATCTTTCGTTCTCTATAACGAGAGCTCTGGTACCAAACTGTAACACCCCCCAAATTTACACAATTCAATACAGCGGAAGACTCGTTGGTGTTACGGAATAACACATTACTCACATCATAGACAACGCTTAAAAATCGCGTCGTTTAATAATAAAGCATTTCCATTCATAAATATCAAATTTACATAGGTCCCAAGTCATAATATTTCATACAATTTTTCAAAATATTTGAATGGAAACTGTTATTTAAGTGCGGGCCATGAATTCTTGTCGTCTTCCCAAGAATTACCTTCAAGTACCTGAGATAAAACATGTTAAAAGAAAAGGTCAGCGAAAACGCCGAGTGAATTCATAGAGTTTAATAAACCATTAATATATTGTCGGTATATATTTGTTACCGAAAATTATTTTGTAAAATCCTTGTAGTAGACCATAAAGTAGGCCAAAAACATTTTATACCAATCCTTGTCAAAATCATAATATAGGCTTTTGCCTTCAAAACCATTATACGAACCGAAGTCGTAAAAACATCATACAATATGTTTTATAACGTTGTATCGAGTTAAATAAAAACCGTTTTATGAATATGGTTATGTAAAACCAAAACACGAACATAATATCAATAATAAGACCCCGTATTGCTAGTCAGGCAATATATCGTAATTCAGTGCGTATAGCAGTATTTTCGTTATTTTGATTATTATAAGTCGCATGACATTGTTACCTTACTACAACAAACAACGGGTAGCTAACCCGAAACTCAATTTGCCCATCTAAATTAGCGTGTCGTCACAAAAATCACGCTATGGGAATCTTCTCATACATAAATTCGCTTACCAATCAATGTGGCACGACGTGGATCAACCGTCTAGGCGCGAACTGGGGTGATCGTCCCCAAATAGTACTATTATATTCATAAGCGTCTACCAAATCCCGGTAGTTCACAATTCATGCTAATGGGACTTTTAGTGACATAACCAAACTTTAATAATCCATTTTATTTCATTTATCGGGTCATATAATCATTCATCGGGTCATACAATCAATCGGGTCCAAATCAGTAAACAAACAATCGGGACAACTGGTGTCCTATTTTAGTAAAACTAACATGTTATCTCCCTCGCGGGTTTATAAAAAATTTCATAAAAACATTTAAAAGAGTGCGAGGCTATGAACTCACGTTGATGTGGGAAAGCGGGTTATCGGCAATTCGGATGTACGGTACGTGCTTCAATCACGGAAACCTAGACAAATAATACTCGTCTTAGACTTTTGTCCAATGACTTTATAAAAATAACAATTATCTATACATATGATGATTTTATATATATGATAATGATCATGTGGGTTTATACATTCTCATTTACTCACTTTAGTGTTATGTATTGGTAACTTTTATACTAGTTTACTAGTTTTACTTATTTACATGTTTTAGGCCCAATAAGCCTATTATAAGCCTAATACCTTATATTAGTCCATTTTACACTTTTATTATCAGTATTATACTTTTTATGTTGGGCCCAAGTGGGTTAAGCCCAATAAGTAAGTTTATAAGTGTTTTACCAACTAGTCGGGTTAATAGTCCAATAAGACTACTTTGGCCCGTTAATGTCTATATGTTGTAAAGCTCGGGTTTTATTGGTTTTTACTTTTTATATAAGTTTATAAATCAGTATGTGAGTTTATAAAAGTTTACATTAGACGGGTCCGACCGTCTAAGTTTTATTTGACAAAAACGTTAATCTTTCGGTTTTAGCCGAAAAGACGTAAAACTTAGGTATATAGTTTTATAACTTGGAAAAACATTTATACTTGTAATTTATATAATGTATCCCATTTTAATATCAATATATATGTAACTCTTTATTTATAATTTTTATCAACTAGTGGGTTTTATATATGTATATTTTATATAAATTTTTGAGTGCTTATATTATATACTATTTATATACAAAATCAGTCCCAAATTTTAAGTCCACTAAAATGTCCATATCTATAGTTATATAATGAGATAGGAACTCAAATTTTTATGACAGTAACTACATAATATTTTCTTCATTATACTTTTTTATAGCTACTGATTAATCAACCTCTAAATATTTTAATAAATTCGTCCAAAACAGTATAGGCAGATTTGCACTCTAATCTTGTTTTGATCATATCTCACTCATTTTTATGATTCCATTGTATGGCCAACTCTCATATGTGTATAACACCTAATACATACTGTAAATTGATTCCACTATTCCATTTTATCAGTTTAGCATTTGGTTACTTACTGTTTTAATACAGCCATCATATTAAGCAAGATTTTAACCTTGTTACCTATGGTTTTCCATCTTTTTAACCATATTTATTAACACTTGATCCCCACACAATATTTTTATCATCACATATTCATCATTTACATATACAATAGGAAAGAAAATACAAGATTACATAATCAAAATAATAAGAGGATAGGAAGAACAATCTTTATACCACCAAGATTAAGTAGTTTATGATCAAGGCTTGGATTTTGATGGAAAAACTTGTGATAGATCAACACCAATCTTCAAGACCACCAATAATTGTAAACTTCTTGTAGAAATCAGCCCTTGGACATCACCAAATCACCTCCTTGGATGTTAGAATCACCTCCTTGGATGTTAGAATCACCTCCAATCTTCAAGGCTTCAAAGGAGCATCATCATGTGTATGAATAACACATGATTTTATGGCTAAAATAGATCAAATAGGGGTGTTTGTTGGTGATTTGGGACGAATTTTAGAGAGAGGAGATGAGAGAATGAGAGTGGTTTGCATGTAAAAATGAAGTCTATGGTTCTTGTTTAGTGGTTTTGTGGTTTGAAGTTATGAGTTAGCTTACTTTGTAAGCTTAGCTAACAAGTGTAACACTTGTTTGTTAAATGTTGACACCTAAGGGTGTTGGTGGAGCATTTATAGTCGTCCCATATTAGTGGGGTGGGGCAAAACTTGTTTTGTCTCATCCCACTAATTTACGGGTATTCCTCGATTCTAGTTTCCTCGATTTGCGTGACATCGGGTCGTTTTACGAAAAACGTTTTTATAAATTATGAATCAACGGCACAAAATGAATCTAATAAAAATTGTCTCATCAAAAACGGAGTTCAAAAATGTAAATACGTAAACCTAGGGTTTCCGGTTTAGTCGTAAAGGACATTAAATTATTCACGTAAGTCCTAATCTCTTCTCGTAAATTAGTGAGTTTATGAACCAACACAAATTTAAAATCCTAAAATAATATTCACGGATAAATTTATTTCCTGAAATGTCGGGCTGTCACCAAAAACGGTGTATGTAAACATACGCACGTAACGTAGAATCCTCCGGTTTAGACGTAGCCGATGCTACTTCAAGACGTAAATCCAAATTTCTTCCCATAAATGAGTGAGTTCATAATATAACATTAAAATAATGTTTTTAAATAACACTTGAGAATAAAATATCAACCATAAATTGGCGGATTGTCACAATATATATATATATTTATATATATATATATATATATATATATATATATATATATATATATATATATATATATATATATATATATATATATATATATATATATATATATATATATATATATATATATATATATATATATATATATATATATAATATATATGAGGCTAAGTTTGACATAAGATAATAAGATGGCGCCACCTCATATCCTACGTGGCATTATTTCATTGGCTATACGTTATATTAAACTTATTTAGAAAACTATATATTAGGTTAATTATATCTCTTCGGAATATAATTATTCGGAAATATATTTTCCTTAAATCCTATGAAAAGGCTTCAACCCTCCCGGGTTCGATATCTCATACCCAAAGCCTGTTTCATAGCCTGGTAAAAAAACCCTAAAACACCCTAATCAACCTTCGTCATTCACAAAAATATGAATACGCTTCAAAGGAAACCAAAACCCTAAACTTTTGTCATCGATCTATCACCTACCTTGATGACATCGATCTAGAAAACACAGTTGACGACGATGTTGATGATATTTAAGGCAGTGACCATCCTGGGCTTCCAATTGAGTATAACTATTTTAATGTTCATGAGAAATTTCTATTTTTGCATTGTTTTTTTTTATTTTTTTAGGGCCTTTATTTATCGTTTATCTTTGATTTCAAGTTGTCTTAGCATCCTTATTCGTTGCTGTTTTGTCAGGACGCTCATTTGCGTAAAACGGGACAGCAAACTACTGATTTTCAGTAGGTGGGTCCTCCCAGGAGTGACAGGAAACATAGGAAGCATTATGGAGCTTATAGCCGTAGTGGGAACTAAATATTGGTATGCGCTCCACTTAAAGTCAACACCACAAGCACTAATGGATGGAAAACAAACAATATCAGTGGCTTTAACATGACATTAACAGATTTGAAAAGGAGTATATACAGCATCTTTGTTTACTTACAATGATGCCTGTGATTTATGTGGCAAATGTTGCGGAATCTGATTTGGCTACTCTGAAAGTAGCCCTCGTGTCTAAATCGTCATCTCGCTTCTCATTACACTCTGGCATTGTTACTTTGTCTGCACATGTATTTGATAATAGCCAAAATAATAAACATAATGAAAGTTTCATTTTTTTTATACAGAACAAAAATGGGAAAGAAAATATCTAAGGAGAACAACTCAAAGATCTTTACAAGTTGTTTGTAAGCGAGTACCCTGTTGTATCTATATTAACCACAACTTCTCATGCTTTTCTGTATTGCAGATCTTTGGCTTCTCAAGAAAATAGGAACCATTGATCACATCGATGAACCTGAACAGGACTTTCATTTGGTAGTTACTCCAAATTATCTACAAGTCCAGGCCAAAATATATTTCCGAATAATTATATTCCGAAGAGATATAATTAACCTAATGTTCATGAAAAATTTCTATTTTTGCATTGTTTTTTTTTTATTTTTTTAGGGCCTTTATTTATCGTTTATCTTTGATTTCAAGTTGTCTTAGCATCCTTATTCGTTGCTGTTTTGTCAGGACGCTCATTTGCGTAAAACGGGACAGCAAACTACTGATTTTCAGTAGGTGGGTCCTTTCAGGAGTGGCAGGAAACATAGGAAGCATTATGGAGCTTATAGCCGTAGTGGGAACTAAATATTGGTATGCGCTCCACTTAAAGTCAACACCACAAGCACTAATGGATGGAAAACAAACAATATCAGTGGCTTTAACATGACATTAACAGATTTGAAAAGGAGTATATACAGCATCTTTGTTTACTTACAATGATGCCTGTGATTTATGTGGCAAATGTTGCGGAATCTGATTTGGCTACTCTGAAAGTAGCCCTCGTGTCTAAATCGTCATCTCGCTTCTCATTACACTCCGGCATTGTTACTTTGTCTGCACATGTATTTGATAATAGCCAAAATATTAAACATAATGAAAGTTTCATTTTTTTTATACAGAACAAAAATGGGAAAGAAAATATCTAAGGAGAACAACTCAAAGATCTTTACAAGTTGTTTGTAAGCGAGTACCCTATTGTATCTATATTAACCACAACTTCTCTGCTTTTCTGTATTGCAGATCTTTGGCTTCTCAAGAAAATAGGAAACATTGATCACATCGATGAACCTGAACATGACTTTCATTTGGTAGTTACTCCAAATTATCTGCAAGTCTAGGCCACTGAATGCTCACACTTAAGTTTTGGGAGCTTTGGTGCTTCCATAAATCTTGGCTTTTTAGGATCTTTTGGATATACACAGTTAAGAAAACTAGACGACGAACCTGCTGAAGCATATATTCCATCGATACGGCCTTCTGAAACTAGGTACACTCTTTATCCAAATGGCTGTCTTTGATTTGTTTTTTTAATAAATTACGTTTTCAGCATACGTGCATGTCCTAAAATTTGAAAATATCGATCCAAGCCTTTTATTTTGTTTTTTTAATTCTGCAAGTTTTACACTCAGGAAAATTTATTTGTATGTGTTTGTATAATTTCATGAGTGGCGGACGTAGGAAATTCTATTGTGGGGGGCAATTTTTTTTTACAATAGCAAGATGAAAAAAGTTAAAATCCGAATAAAAATTCGTGTATTATAACTTAAAAATGGAGATTTTTAGGTTTTAGAGTGTTAAATAGTGGATTTTAATGCGTGAGTGGGGGGCAATTTGAGTTTCGAGTGGGGGCCACTTTATAAAACGCTCAAAATTAACGAAAAAATACACTATAATTTCGTATTTTTGGTCTAGCCATGGGGGGGGGCCGCCACCGCATAGCCAAAGGGTATGTCCGCCCCTGATTTCATGCACGTGTTAATTGAAGAGTTTGTGAAGGATGCTCTTGACTTGCACTCGATTCAGATGACATAGAAGTTGTTGACCAGGAGGTTGATAAGTTCTTAACCGGAATAGGTGGTGATGTTGCTGAACAACTTGCGTAAGCTGCAAGCAAAAAGCGTTTAAAGCAACCTACACAAACTAAAGATGCAGAGGTACTTACCTGACACTTTTATCATATTCTTAATGTTTTATTTGGCCCGCTTAGTTAAGAATGAGTCTATGAAGAGGTACTTACCGCACATCTGACTGACCAGACCGGACCAAACAATTGTTTCTACTCTTAACAAATTGTTACCATGGTACCCATTCATCCCTCATTATTTAGTTACTCTTACTACTGTGTTAATAACAATCTGGTTGATTGTGCAGCGTTGTCGAAAGTTAACAGATCACCAAATTACACAAGATCAGCATACCAAAAGATCATCATACTAGAAGGGGGTTGAATATAGGATACAAAGCAAGATCAGCGTATGTTGAGATTTTCTTAACGTAAGCCAGAAAATGACTCGCACAATATCACCACTCCGGCTTAGGAGGTCGGTTTGCGGCGCTCTTTTCTAATGCTGCTAGATTGAATAGAATATTGAAGAAGCTAAGCATTTTATGGCACTATAACAATTAATCGAAGCATATTACATAACATTTGTTTATTTTGACATCTGGTTTCAGGCACAAACAAGTTACTTTGAAGATGAAGGTGGAAGCCGCATTATTTCTTTTATGGCAGATATTAGGAAATGGAGAGCAGTATATATAGGTATTCCGCTTACACCAAGGTGTTTGGCTTACTTTCTTAAGCTATATGTATGCCGCTGCATATTTGATTTTTAGGCCATTAAGATAGTTTCCCTACTTCTTAAATCTTACACATAGCCTCACTTTAGTTTCACTGTCTTACAGGTTAGACTTGAGTGTTCGGATCCATCTCAGCTAGAAATAGTTGATAGAACAGGGCCTTTGTTGGATCTTAGTGGGAATCAAAAACTAATGTCACGGCCATCCTTTTAGAAGCTGGGTTTGCAAAGCTTCAAAAAGGTTTTGGTGTTGATAGGATTGTGGATGCTTACTTTCTTTTTCAGGTTGAGCAGTCTGCCAATGATCGATGGTGACAAAAAAAGGACTGCAACCAATTATGTTTGTTTAATTAAGAATTGTGAGACCACATATATAGGTGAGTGGCAGACTTAAATGTACGTGTCACTTTCCTGTAATAAGTAGTTTTGTCTTTCCCTTCCAACTATGGTTAAAATATTAAGAAGTAACTTCTTTTGTTTAGGAGGTGTAAGGTTAATAATTTATTGGCGCTTAGGGTTATTATCGTCTACACTAACTATTTATAGTTTATGAGGGTGCTAAGTTCAAATTATGGCTCGCCGAAAGCTCAATCTGATAGCGATTTCACTTTTTGTATTAGGTTTCATTAAAGTCAATGGAGTCTATAGAGTGCCCATCTTCAGCAAATGGAGTCGACATGTGCTTACATCAGTTTCTAAGGATTTGAGATTCGCTACCGCCCGTGAGTCTACGTGAGATTCGTTACCACCTGTGAGTTTCAATAGTTTCCTATGAATTTTAAAATTTGGAGATGTTAGCTTTAGCATATGGATATTCATGATAATTCATGTTGCTATTATTCAAATAAAAATGGTATTTTATGTCTGACAGGAACATATCGTTAGGAAAGGAACATACCTACTAATCTCTTAATTATATGATGTTCATATTGTTTTGTTGTTTGTTTACCCAACTCACTATAATTTGGTGTGCCTAAAAATGGCATTATATTGTTTCTAGGTTTCAAGTCCTCTCTATCAACCTTTTCTCAAACTTGATATTCGTAGTTAGAGAATAATTAGTGAGAAAATGTAGAAGAATACAACTTTTTGAACCCAAAAATGAGTAGCCACAACTACCACCCAAGTGGGTCTGTCCGTGAGAGTAACTGTACTCGATTTTTATTTTTGAAATCCGTAAACCTAGAATAGCATTGTTTGATTCAAGATTTGTAGGAAATTCTTGAGCCCAATATCCAAACTGAACTGGTCTGATATGTAATCAACTGCTTCTCTTTTTAGCCAAGATTGAGTTTTGCCCACTTTAAATGATGGCTTCTGGGGATTCCATCCATACCATGGGGTAATACTCTTGGGAATGATGAAGTGATGAATCTCGAAATTATTTTTGGCTTGTGAACAATGGCTCCTCTAATTTTTATTTTTTTATTCTTTTAGCCCAACCTACCACATGTAACTTGATATCATTCAGGCATTGTACATGTGCAACTATTTTAGGTGTTACTCTGCATCAATGACAATTGACACTAACTTTGTGAGCTTGCACTTTTTTAAGGGGCTGAGCAAATGAACCCGAAATCGACTCGATCTGACAAACCAGCTGAACTGAACCGAGCTTACTCAATTATGTTTTTGTCACACTACAATACAACGTAAGTTCCTTACACCCTCAACATAAGTCCTAATTAATACACACCTATATGAGTCCTAGAACAAACCAACCCAACCCGTCTTTGGTGACTCTAGGAATGTTAATCTACCACAACTAACAGGATAGTTCGTTACAAATACTAATAGGATACTTTGTCAATGTCGCGTGCAAGAGAACCCTCGATGCTTGGGGAATATTTCTTGCAACTTAAAATGGTCAGATATAAAGCTTTGCGTAGACAATAACACAAAATTCTCTACAGTTGCCGGTGCTACATGAGAGATATAAAAATCATTGCTGGTTCGGGCGTTGCTTTTATAGTTTGTTCTTACTAATATCTAATAAAATCAAAAGTGTTTAATGGATGCAGGGTTTGATCGATGGTGGTGGTTTGTTGTTTTTTATTAGAAACAAGGCCGACAAAAATTCTCGACATGTAAGTTATTTATAATAAAAAAAATTAACTTTTGTATATGATGCATTATGTTATATGATTAGTTAATCTTTGAGTGAGTTTTAGCATACTAAAGATCTATTATAATGTGAAACCACCCGTCCTCTTTGTAAGATCCCTTTAATCAAAGTTAGATAAAAACATGTGAGCATATCATTTTGAAATCAAAGTATATAGCCTCCAACTTTATTGTTGCTTTGGAAAATTGTAGGTTAAGGGGTTGGATGTGGTTTCTCTTCACATCTCTAACATCTAGGTGAACCAAAATAGGACCTGAGGTTTTGTTCTTTGATGTTTTTCATGCATTATACTTTATTCTATTAGTTTTTTGTGCCAACTTCTATGATATATGTTCATGATTGTCGTAACTTGATCCATATGTTCTGCTCTACCTCAATGTGATAATAGGTGGCGTGCGCTAACCAACGCCCAAATGTACAAACTTATAACATATAAGTGGTCTTGCCATTGCTTGAGCCCAAATCGTATCAATTTATAATAACACAACATATTCACGACTTCTGAAACTCTATTATCTGCTGAATGAGCATGCATCAAAGAACTAATAACAATAAGGTAGGAGTTGTTAGAATAAATATAGAGTACAACTTATAGTAAATGTTTAATCTTATCTTCCTTGATGTACTAATGGATTGAGCTTCGTTTTATTCCACCCTTTTCATATTTATGGTCAACTATTTATTTATTTGCAGCTTGGTGTTGGGAACAATTGCATTGTTCTTCGCTTTGTTTGTGGTCAATTTGATCCCAACATCCAAGGTTACTATATACAGTATTATTTACTTTCTCCACTTGAATTACGACTTATATAATTTTATATTGAAGTTTCTTTTGGCCGTATGTCATAATGTTAAATGATAACTATCACGCGATTCATGTATATTTACCACTTAACGAATTATTCCAGGTGTTGGAGCTTCATGCTTGTCACAAACAATAGCTATACAATACTGTTAAATTTTGTTTAATAAAAACATGAGTTTATATAGGTTCATATAGGGTACTACGGGCTGGCGAAGAGAGGTACTGTTGCAAGATAAAGTTTATTATATGCTTTGCTTTTGTTGACTTGGTCAATATGGATCTCTATCTTTATTGCTTCGTAGATCTCTTTATTGGATTCCATTGTCCACCAATACAGGTAATCTATCTATACCCTCACATGAAGTAATTTTTACTTGGTATATCATATTATAATGTGTTTCGTCTTTTTTAGATTTGTTAGTTACAAATATTTATAATTTATTACTAATAATTTTCACAGCTCAGGTACAAATGACATGCATAAAGATCAACATTCCGGAAGGAGGCGAAAACGAAAAAGAAGGTACGAAGTAGAGGCAAAAATAATAAACTATGAAGGTCTTGGACCAGACTAAGCTAATTGGACACAGTGGTATCCTACATTGAGAATAGTAATTTATCATCTAAATTTTAACATTGAATTGTGTATAAAAAGGAGTAATCAGGTTTTTATTATTATAATTTTAGTCATTGATAGTTGTTGACTCATTCACTCAACTATTTATCCATGGTAACCTAGCCTCGTGGCCTACTAATAACTGGTAATTACTTTCAGGTGGCGGCTATGTCAGCATACAAGGTTGTCATATTCCATGTCAGACGTGGCAGGAGGATTCGGTACGAGGTTAGAGTGGAGTATAGACGTGCCAGCATTTTTAGCATCACCACAACTTTCTTAATGTATGGGATTGTTTTACAATAAGAGCAATACCACAACTTTCTTAATGTATGCTGCTTTTTGAGACCCACTATCTTGAAACTATAAGTCAGACTTTTTATTGCAATAATGTTTGAATCAAACTGGAAATGCATATATCACATGTATATGTAAACTCAATGCAATATGAGGTATATCAGATCAAAAAGCTACAAAGTTGTTCCTTGATTTATCAAAATGTAAGTAATGTAAATTATTTGCTTCTATCATGTAGCCTGCTGATTACGAGCCCCCATTCTTTATAGGTTGCACAGAGGATGAAACTCTTAGCACGTGGACCAAAAATCCTTTGAAAATGGAGGTTGACCATGTTAACAGCAAGCATTTTGTGCTAGCTATAAAGGTGAGGAGTTCATTTCGTGCTAGCTTTAAAGGTGAGGAGTTATAAGCGAAATAACAAGCTAGACTTATTCAAAATAGTTAATTAACGGTTAGGTTTCTTGATCATTACAGGTTAAAAGTGTGCTTGATCCATGTGAGGATGATAATGTGAATTTAGGCGGTGATTCAATGGATCTACTGAAGAAGACATAGCTACAGTTACCTCCTCGGTAGAATATTCTATTGTTTTATGTACAAACAGAAACAAAGCACTTCAAGAAGTGCATCGTATAAAATTGGATTATTAAGCAGAAACAACTGGTCATGACGTTTGTTTCCAGAGTACCACCGAGCTGCAAGTCCAACGTTAATACCGTCGCTACACTCAAACTGCCACCGAAAGGTGATTGAGATGAGATAAAAAGGAGTAGGTGTTGAGGGTAGTTCTTTTAGGAAGAAACCAAGAACGAAAATATCCTATCTCCTTGGAGTTGGGGATGGGGATTTTGTGAAGAAACTGACAACTACAATTCCCTATCCCATTAGAGCGGAGGCTGGGGGTTTTGTGAAGAAACTGAGAGCAACATCAATACCGTATCTCGCTGGAGTGGGGTTGGTTTTTTTTTTGAAGAAACCGCCAGCAACACCAATAAGCTATCTTTGAGGAAGTTTGTTGTTCAATACATGTACTTAACAATGGTATTGCTGGATGGAATTTACATTCACTTGATCATAAGAGAAACATTCAACATGTCTAACTACCTTACTATTTCAGTTTGTAACTCAGTTTTTATTCTTGATTCAGTCTACAGTCGCATTAACTTATTACTTATGTGTTTTAAGTTATTTGGAATTCATTCGCACATTTCTTTATCTTCTCGAGCTTTAGTTCTCTGTGCTGCAGTTAGATAACTCAACTTCTGAACATTGCTACAACGTATGGTATAAGGTTTATCACAAAAGCGTTTGATCTAAGGGTTATATTACGTGATGCAATGTGTAGACCAAATAAGGGTTATATTACGCGATGCAATGTATAGACCAAATAAACTGGCAAGGGTGAAGGGCGATCAGTCGTTGTTATTGCTGTCAAACCATGGGTGTACTTTTTTAAGCTACGAGTCTGTGATACATGCTGAAATAGATACGATCACACCTAAACATACCCACCTTGATCGTAGGATTCTTGTTGTGAGGGCTCGGAGTCTAAGACTAAGACTATGATATGTATTCTCTAATTTTAGTATGTAGTTTTAATAAAGGGTAATTTGAAACACTTTCTTATCTGGACGCTGGAGGCTCTACGATTTTGAAAATTTTACATAGAATATTTTTCTAAATTAGTGTGTCAAATATGATTTTTTAAAATAACAGCTTTTTAAAAAAACATATTAATAATAACAGTTTTTTTTTAAATAAAAAGACATTGGAGGCTCTATGTACAAATTTCAATCTGTCTGACTTGTATTTCATTCAGCTGCTTGTGTTCTATACACTAGCTTCATACAAATAGATTCTCTATGATAATAATACTTGATATCAAAGATATCCTAATTAGTTTATCCTTACGATTTTATTGGTCTTTCTTTTATCTTTTAGTTTTACCTTCATAAATAAAAAAGTAACTCATTGATCAAATGTATGAAATATGATAAACGATATTCTTTTCAAATGCACACAACGTTGGTGCACCAACATTAAATGTTCTTTCCGTGTCGAAATAAGATAAACGATACTTTACGTTTAACTAACGTAAAAATTTTCAAAACAAATCCATATTAATACAACGAAATATTGACATGGGCCAAAACAAGTTCCTTGGGAGGGCGAAGCCCTAATAAAATAAAAAATTAGTTTCATTTAAGTTTCATTTTAACAAAAACGAATCCCACTACAAAAATAAAATTACAACACAAACATACTTTTTAAAAATATATAACGGATTGAGAAATGTTGCCTTAAAAAAAGTTTACGAAACAAACCCGCCCGTTGGGCGGGTTACGAAACTAGCATATATATATATATATATATATATATATATATATATATATATATATATATATATATATATATATATATATATATATATATATATATATATTACCACTTTTGCATGTAAACTTTATACAATCATATGCATCATACATGAGCATACATCATTTTGATCAATAGAACTTTGAGCATTTTAAACATATCTGGGAACATTGGAAACATTTGATAAACAAGAACTTTGAACAATACATTATGATTGTGAGTATTCAATCATAGGATCACAGAAACAATTCATATGACTACATTTTTATGAGCATACAGAACGTACAATCAATCACTTTTTGGGACTATTAAGTCACCTGTAAACACATGAGCATGTTCATACATTATTTTAGGTTTATAAAAATCTAAAACCATGATCACAATTAATAGCGTTTATCCAGTACTACATTACTACAAAATATGTATATTTTATATATACTTTCTATACACTATAAGTGTTACTACGAATCAACAAAAGCTACCTTTTCATATTTTAACTTTTTACCTAACGACTTTATAACATGTTATTAAGTGTCTTACACTTTAAAATAATAAAACTATAAGTTTATTAATCAACGACTATACTTTCACCAAAAACCTTAAAACTTAACCATTTCACTTAGAATTAAACCTACACTCACATCTATTTTACATAGACCATTAGAAACCCTATAAACTTACTAAACTCAAACATTAAACTATCCTAGACACTAAGTCCTAGCCGAATACCCAATAGTCCACACTTAAGTTTCCTAGAAACTATGTACACAACACATAACTTTAACTTGCACTTGTACTACAACACCTCATTAAACCATACTATTTTGACATACCATTTGTCCCCTTGACCTTAACATGCGACGGCTACAACCTCACCAAGATCCAACTTGTACAAATTTGGCATTTAAGAAAATGTACCATGAATATAAACCTAGGATTATGTAGTACTTGTTAAAGATATCAAATCTTAATCTCATCTCTCTCTTAGGCGTGGCCTTAAGCCAAACCACACACATCCTCAACCTTGTTTGATTATAAGTTAAACTAACACTTCCATCTCACTTACAAACTCCCAACTCTCGGATAACGAACACACATACACGAACACACTCTTATACCACATTTACTATCCCCAAATCTTTGTCACAAGGTTCATTTAATGTGAGCATTTACTACTACAACTCGATTCTTGGTTTACAAGGCAAACAAAGTCACCTTAGGCGCAACCAAACTACTAGACGTGTAGATCTTTAGTAGATTCAAGGGATTTCTAGTTATTACTCGTTCATAGTCACCATCTTCACCTACAAGTAAGCTATCCCATCCTCATTTCTATATTCATTCATGTATACATCATAAACATGAGAACTTAAGTACCTATACTTGTAAAACTAGGATAAAATGTGACTTAGGATAGCATTCATACGTAAAAACCTTGCTAAACTCGAACCATATGGAAATCTAACCCGTGGCTTAATTTGTTTTCCTAAGTTATCATGCCTAAATACTAGATCTAGAAACACTATGGTAAGATGGCATTTATACATGATCTCATCGTTCTTTTCGGGCTTTAAATGCATAAAATGTCATAAAAATACCATATATATGCTTGTGTTTGTTTACTTGTGTATTTTAGGTATGGATATCGTGAAAAAGACAAAAGATCACAAGTTACAAGGAAAAACGGACACGAGAAACGAAGCCGTACAAAGAACCGGGCCCTAATCATGGAATTCTCAACAAATACCCTTGAAGACTTGAAGACAAACAAGATTGATCCTCAATTATTGAAGAAATAACACTTAAAACCCTTGTATATTCATAATTACAAGTTTGGTCCCTTAAGTTTGTCAAAATTACACAAAAGGTCCTTCAACTTTGAAGAAATGGCAAGATTAGTCCCTCAACAAATCAAAATTGCCAACAATGGTCCCTCATGAAGTTAAAGATACAATGAAGACCTTTGAAGATCAACAATGTCCAAGATCAGCCCTTGAATTATCCAAAAATGGCAAATATAACCCTTGAAACACTTTTTATAAAGTTTTGTGCCAAAATTGCCAAGTGGTGAAAGTTGTTACAAGTATAATAGGGCGCTGACAGACTTTTATATCCAAATGACAAAAGAAAGGAAAGAGAAGGGCAATGTTGTGCAAATGAAACATTCAAACACGTTTTTGCGCCAAACACTTCTCCAATCCACCAAAAACGGATCAAACAACTTACTGTTCACCTTTTACCACCCAGAATTACATCACTTAAAACAAAGGGTAATTTGCAATTACCTTGGCACACGTTTGATTCACCTCACCTTAAACACATCCCACACACAAAACCCTCACTCCCACTCACAAAGGACCCCACCCCCAATTCCCTTTCCACCAATCAGAATGCAACTTAGCCTCCAAGTTATGTGACGTGTCCAAATCAACAACTATGATTCATTGCTTCATCACAAAGCTAAAATGAACATCCAGGATCACTTTGGACAGCTCACACCAAGGATTCGTCTAGAAGAACCAAGGGCATTATAGGGAATTTAGTTCTAGGGTTTATGAATAATGTTTAGCCAGGCATTAGCCTATAAAAGGAGACCTCAACATGTGAGAGTCCCTTTGTTCCAGATTTTAGCTTTTAATCTTTGTAATTCCTTTTTATGAAATAAAGTTTGAATTTCTTAAAATTTTGAGTTCTAATCTTTTATTTATAAAAGTTTGGTGTTTGAGAAGATAAAATCTGAGTTCCATTTACATGTTTGAAGGTTTTTGAGGCAAGGTTTTAGTTGATAAAGCTTGGGTTTCAAAAATCAGAAAGTTGGCACTATTTTTTATCTCACTTTGTGTTTGTTCATCTTAGCAGCATTGGAAGCTGGTACTTGTTTTGCTAGTACCTCAGCTCAAACAATCCAGGGCCTGGATGTAGGTCTTGGAGGTTTGCACCTTCTTCCCTTTTCATTTTCTCTTTAAGTTTCTGAATATTTGTGATTTTTGTGGATTATTGCTTGAATCTGTGTTATTGTGGGTGATTATTGTTGATTTGGCTTGGTTTGATGTTATTGAGGTGTTCCTGATCTAATTTGTGGGTTGAATCTTCATGATCCTTTGAAAATTTGTGAAAATAAGTTTTAAAAGGGTGTTTGGGATTACTGCATAAGTGGGATTTGTGTTTTGTTAAGTGCTTGTGTGTTGTATGCAAGTATTGGTATCTTCTATTTGGGAGTATATGTTCATCTGTTTGCAGGTTTTGAGGTCTTGAACACATTGATTCATAGATTAGCTATAAAATCTTCATAACTTGGTAAAATTGGCTAGGATTTTGAGGACACCTAGATCTAAGCATAGGTTAAGGGTAACAAGTGCTAAATCATAGTTAATCACACCAGGATAGAAGGATTTGAGGCTTGAAATTGGATCAAGTGTCAAGTATATCAGCAAACTTGTTTTCTGCATATGTTCATTGTTCATCGGTAACTTCTAGTGCTTTGATCTTGTTGATTTCTTTGATTCAGTGTTTGATTCTTGTTGCTTTGTGTTTATTGTTAGTTTATATAGCTTGTGTGTGCATCTGGTTAAGTTTGGCTGGCTTATTTTGCTGAAATCTGCTTATTAAGTGCTTAACTGCTTATTTGCATATCTGGTGCATATATGTGGACTGTTTGGCTTATTGTGGCTTATTGTGTGGATCATTTTGTGATTTTATTGTTTCTATTGACTCCTTGTGATTCACTGATCACAAGGGTGCCTTTGTTTCCAATTGAATCAAACCAGAACTCTCATATAAGCTTGGTCAATTAGTCAAAGCAGTGGGAACTCCTTTCCCCTGCTGGTTGCCACTGATAGTGTAATATTGGTGTCAGCTTATCAATAAGCTATAATAGCTTATTTTAACCAGCAACAACTTTATTTTTGTAATAGGTGCTCATATTTTGACCCATTTGTTCATACTGGAGCAATTGGGTGGTTGACTTTTAGGTTTGACTAGAAAACCAAGTCCTTTGACTTTTAAATAAGCTCTTTTGTGCTTATTCTGGCTTATTGCTTGTGCTTATTGGATTTTTGTTGATTGATATTGCTTATTGAGTCCATTTGAAAGCTTTTGCAAGTTGAATCAGCTTCCGAGGTTTAGTATTTCTCAAAAACGACTATTTTGTCGTTTTGTGGAATTTTGCTTTTCTATTTTCTGGCTTATTGAGTGAGCTTATTGGAAATTTCTATTGACAGATCTCTTAAGCATCCTAAAAAAGGGTTGTGTGTCAAATTAGAGCTTATGGCATTAGCTTATGGCTTAATGGGCTGAAAAGCCCAATAAGAATAAGCTTTGTGTTCAATAAGCTGTGATAAGCACATTTTCAGCTTTTGGGCCTTTAGAGTTTTGTTCTTAGAATTGAATTTTAAGTCAGATAGGGCTTTTCCAAGTCAATTGGGCCAAGTTTGACTTTTTGGGCCCAAAAGCCCATTTTGGTTGACTGTTTTTGGATTTGGTCCATTTGAGGGCCCAATAGGGGTATTTTGGTAATTTCACTTTGATTTTCTGATTATTTAGGTTAAAATAAACTAGTTTGCAAGTTTTTAGAATTTTTTATAATTTTTGGATTTTTAATATTATTTTATTATTATTTTAATATTATTTTTTAAATTTCACATTTTCCAACTATTTACATTTTCTTAGGTTTAATACATTAAAATAGGAATTTAGCAACTTTTAGAATAATTTTATCACTTTTAGATTAACTTTTATAATTATTTTAAGTTTTAATAGTTTTTAAATCATTTTAAATAGTTTTTATTAGTTTTAAAATTTCTAAAAATAGTTTTTAATCTTTTTAGGTCATTTTAGAGGTTTATCAATTGAAAAATCTTTATTTGGTTTTTTTGATAGTTTATTTGATTTTTAGGGCTTTAATTAGCATTTAAAAATTGAATATTTAATTATTTAAAAGGTTTGAAAAAGTTTTGATCATTGGTAAACTCTTAGTTTATTATTTTTTATTTTTGGTGAATTTTTGGTAAGTTTTAGAATTTATTTTTATTTTTGTGGTTTTTTAAGGTTCTACGTCTTAACTTTCTAATAGTGATTTTTCTTGACAATTTTTATTTTTACGTCTTCGTCATCTTCTTTTCTTATCCCCCTCTAAACCAATCATTAATCATAAACATTTGGCAAATTTTTCACACACATATACCTCCTTGGGAAACGAACTTTCACACCATCAAGGGTCATTAGTGTTTACGTTTTCCTAAACGTACACTCAATACTTACCTCTTTTACGCCTTTTTCCTAAAGGGTGTAATTTACCACAACCAATTTTGGCGCCGCTGCCGGGTAGGTGTGGTCGTGATTAATTTTGCATTGTTGTTTTTAATATTAACCAAATAGTATTTGTATTAGTAGAACTCTACTAATACGTATTATCGGTTTTCTTGGTTTTTCTTGTATAAATATTACTATATTGTATTAAGTATCACAATAAATTTACAATATCTCCAAAAGTGTGAAAACACAACCTTAATTGGGATTTCATCACACAATTATTGTATTCGAATCTCAAACAAAAAGAAAAGGCAAAAATAGATAAATACTTTCGTGAAGCTCGATTTTGAAAGATACAAACTATAAGGTGGGTATAAGGCGGGTATTATAAAATATACCCTAAGGAAAAAGGCTCTTAAGTGCTTCGCGCCGCCTCGTTTCCCCGCTTGCTTGTGAGTATTTTGAGATTGAAGGCTAATCGAGGGTTTTGCCGCCCAAAGTATTATTACGTATAGTATATTTGCTTGGTTTTCTTTGTGATTAAACCCTCTTGAACAATTTGGTTTTCACCAAAGTTCTAAAGTCATTCGAAGGCGTTCACTCCACGTGATCGTTTTCATTTCTTTGAGGCTTCTTTAATCAAGAGTTTGATTCGAGGAGAGATTTTGTAGATTGTTGTCTACGAAGATACACCAAAAACCAAAAAAATTAAATATCATCAAAAACACAAAAAAATTAAAAATTCACAAAACAACCAAAAAGAATCTTCTTTGCTCACCTCCCATTCTTCGTGAAGTTTATGATCACTCGTAATCAAGCAAAACGAGCTCGTAAACGACTTCAAAAGCAAGCCAATCAAGAGACGTTGATTGTTGAAGAACCTCCAATTGTTGAACCTATTGTAGAACAAGAAGTCGTCATGGCTAATCGTACTATGATGGAGTTGCTACAAGCACCCACCGAGGGTTTTGGAGAGGCTATTGTGATTCCCGCCATTCTTGCGGAGAATTTCGAAATTAAGACGGGATTAATGTCGATGTTGCAAGCAAATAAGTTTAGAGGTCACGAGAAAGACAACCCGCATTACCACATTAGGAATTTTAACCGTCTCACCGCCACTAGCAAGTTTAAGGATGTTCCACATGACGCCATTAAGATGATGTTATTTCCATACTCGTTGGATGGACCCGCAAAAATTTGGCTTGAGAAAGAACCGCCAAATTCGATTTTGACATGGGCCGATCTCGTTTCTAAATTTGTGAACAAGTTTTTTCCACCATCTAAAACAACACACTTAAAAAATGAGATTTCACGATTTGTGCAAAGAAATAATGAAAGTTTTTCAATGGCATGGGAACGCTTTAAAGAGATGTTACATGAATGTCCACACCATGATTTTACGGAATTGCATCAAGTGGATACTTTTTATAATGGGCTTAATGATCATGAACGAGATTATTTGAATGCCGCCGCGGGTGGTAATTTTTTGTGCAAGACGACAAATGAGGCTTTACAAATCATTGAAAATAGATCTAAGGTTTATAACCCTCGTAACACACCGAGTGTTGCCAATATGGGTTCGTCATCTTCGTCACAATCGTCTCGTAGCATTAACGCCTTACATGATGAAGCTAATGAGTAAAATCGGTTTTTTGATAGATTTGCTAATCTAATGTCCCATTGGAAGGCTCAAGAAGCTTCCAATTCCGCTTCGGTTAAAGCGGTTGCTAAGAGTTGTTTATCTTGTGGGGGAGCTCATGATCTTTCCGAGTGCATTACCGCGGATGGTAACACTTCGAGTGCTTATGTAGCAACGGGAACTTACAACCAAAACGGTCAAGGTTCCCGTCCAAATCAAGCTCCACCAAACCAAAATGTTAATAATTATCGAAACAACAACCAAGGTAACACACGCAACTACAACAAAGGGAATTATCAAAGTGGGAATGGACAAATTTCTAATCAAAATCAAAACCGTGATTTTCAAAATACTACACAAGGTTTTCAAAATGCTCACACTAAAAATTTGCAAGGAGAATTTTTGGATTATGCTAAAGCAAATGATGCTAAATTTGATAACATGCAACGTGAGATGATTAGCTTAAGATCCGAGTTGAAAACGAGCTTAAAAATGAACTTGCTAACGAACTTAAAACTCATGCAAACAAAATGTAAGGAAATGTCCAACGTCTACAACAAAATCAACAAAAGATGGAATTAGGACAACATGAGATTAAGCAAGAGTTATTAAAAGCGGATGCTAGGCAATCAAAATTTGAGGACCGAATGGCTAAGATGTTTGAAGCAATCATGTGTAAACCCTCTTCCTAGGGTGGTCTTCCTAGTGATACCATTGCAAACCCGAAAGGAGAAATGAAGGTTATTACTACACGAAGTGGTAAAACTTTTAAGGAACCAATCTCTCGTCCAAGTACTTCTAAGGAGAAGGAAATCGAGAAAGAACCCGAGGTGATGATCGAAAAGGAGCACATTACAATCCCACGAAGTACCGCTCAAACCACACCTACGGTTGAACCAATACCAATTGTGGAACCCGAGTTTCCAAGGCCGTTGCCTAATGACCAACCCACACCACCTTTACCCTACCCTTCGAGACGAAACAAAGAGAAAGCACAAGAACGGAACAATTATCAATTTGAGCTATTTATGAAAATGTTTCGTGATCTACATTTTAACATAAGTTTTGCCGACGCTCTTATCATGATGCCTCGATTTGCCGCAAACTTCAAAAGTATGCTAAACAACAAAGAGAAGTTACAATAATCATCTAGTTGTTCATCGGTTTTTCTTAGCCGCATACCACAAAAAGTCGGTGATCCCGGTAAATTTTTGATTCTGTGTGCTATTCAAGATATGGAGGAATGCTACGCCTTGGCCGATCTTGGTGCTAGTATTAATTTAATGCCTCTCGAGATTTTCGAATCGCTTTCGCTTCCGGCTCTTACTCCTTCGAACATGTCTATCGAGATGGCCGATCATTCTACGATTTTAGCATGTGGAGTAGCCGAGGACGTTTTCGTTAAAGTCGGAAAATTTTACTATCCCGTTGACTTTATCGTTGTAGACATTCCTGTCGATCGAAAAGTTCCTCTCATTTTGGGTCGTTCATTTTTGGATACATCAAGAGCACTTATCGATGTTCATGCTCGAAAAATCACCCTTCGTTTCAATGAAGAAGAACTTGTCATCAATGCAACACAAAACTCCAATCTTTCTCATGTCTATTCTATTGCTACTTTAAACCATGGTCATTCAACCAATGTCGTTTGCAAAGAATTTTCACCAAGAGTTTTAGGAAATGTAGCCAAAAACAATTTACCATTTCCTCCGCCGGTGGAGGTTATGAGTGTAAAGCCTACAAAGAAGAAACCGTCAATACTTGAATCGAAAAATCCTTCACCTCACCTCAAACATTCATTCTTGAAAAGTGTTGATAAGTTGCCGGTTTCTACGGAAGATCCTTCGGATGATGAATATGTTGACCCCGATGGGGAGGTTTTCTTCGTCGATAAACGTTTTGAGAACTTGCCACCACCAAAACCAAAACGGTTTCAAAATGTGAGAATTTTTAGTGTAACTAACATCATCTTAGAAACACCAAATATTTACGACATAATCAAAAAGGGTTTTCATAAAGAGAGTTTAAAAGATAAAAAAGGAAAAGATCTTAAATGTGATTTAATTGATTTTTCTACAAATCTAACTCCGTCATCACCACGTGTTTTGAGTGCTACAAGCTCGTCTACTCCTTTTGACGATGCTTTGTGTGGTCTTAGTATGGGGGAAGCCCCTTATGTTCTCTCATCCTTGTCCACCGAGGACGAGATATTCGATCCCGGAATTTCATGTAAAGGGAAATATCGGTCTTCCATCGATGCAATAAATGGAAAATCTTTCTATTTGCTTGGTGCGAGTCTACCTCGAGTAGCTCAAAAGTTTGTCTTACCAATTGTCTCACCCTTCTACTTCTCATCTCTTTTCTTCAAACTCTTTGAGTTTATGGCACATGTTGAAGTGGCGTTAATTTGTTTTTCCAATGAAAACGAGAACGCCATCTTCGACCCCGGTATTTTGCATCATCTAAGAATTTAGTCCTTATTACCGGTTGCTTTTTGGGCCTTGTTAATTATGTAAGCCCCATCAAAAATTGACCACACCATGATTTTCCCTAAATGTTCACATTTTGAGGGGATCGAGTCAAGCTCATGACTCGATAATCAAAAACGAGGTGCCTCGTGAGGGAGATCCCATGCTTATCTTTATGCTCACTATTCACTAATAAGGGGACTTGTACCCTTTCAACTCGTTGTCTCGTGATTATGTTATCTAGATCATCATCATCATCTACGATTGAAGACTCTCGTGTTCGTTTACGTGAGCCTCCATCGTTCGTTTAAAGAAGTTTTTCACGATTCCATGACATATCCTTTATTGTTCTAACAATTATCTTTTAAGCATACTTAATAAACGGCTTTAGATATATTGTTGATCACCCTTTCCATGCTAGATCCTAAGCATTCGACTCTTCGTCTCTAGTATGGGGGTGCTCCACCTTTAAACTCGAAACATTGAGGACAATGTTTACTTTTAGTATGGGGGGTGAATAGATACTTGCTTTGCTACGCCCTCACGCTTTCCAACTTTCAATGTTTTGTTTTGATAATAAGGCTAAAAATGGCCAAATTTTAAAATTTTTCTTAGTTTTCATAAGTATTTTTAAGACACGAATGTATATTTTCCGTTGGGTAGAATAAATTTTTGACTTGATGGGCATTTGGAGCCATTTACATTCCTTAACCCGCTCAATTCAAGTTTTGCTAGACTTTTATATAGGGAGCTTTAAAACGCGAAAGTCTTAATTCATACGGGTTAAGAACAAGAACTTTTCGCAAGTTCCTATAATTGATTCTAGAAAGTTACTTATCAAGGGAACTTTAAAACGCATTCTCTAAACTTGAAAAAGTCCAAGAAAGTGCAAGATCCTATAGGTGGCTTGAAAACCCAAAACTTTGATTTGATATAGTCTTAATGAAAGCTAATCCAAATTTGGCTTAATTTTAACTTGCATGGCTAAGTATTCACGAGTCTCTTTAATTAGAGGTCTTTATATAGTGAAGAACGAGAAATGATAGAGTTAGACAAGTGATCATGCTAAACGTAGAACATGAAAGTGTTCTTTCAAAAACTCATATGTTTTTAATTGTGGCTTTTTCTTCCCATAAGATCAATGCATTAGGAATAAATCATAATTGCAATAAGTAAGGTCGTACGATTTGAAAGGTTACTTAGCCTCTAGCGCAAGATCGTTTAAAAGTTGCTCGGGGTTGAATAGAGTTCATAGCCAAGGCATAACTTATTGAAGCGGGACGCGAAGATTGGTGATTATCCAAAAAGGCCCTAACAAGGCATGAGGAGCTCTATTTTTGCTAAAGATCCAAAGATGATGTGAAGTATCATTATTCCTAAATCAATATGAAGGATCGAGACACACGACGAGAAGCTATTACTCCCCTAAAGAATGGAGAAAGTCTATCCAAAAAGACCCTAACAAGGTATGAGGATAAATATATCCAAGTCCGAAAAGGAGGCAGATCGTTGTATATCAAAATCCAAAGTAAAGATTGAAGAAAAATGATGAAGTCGTGGTCCTATATGAAGAATCTCTCAAAAACGTCAAGTGAAGAAATTCCAAATATATGAAGAGAAGACCATAATTTCAAGAACGTCTTCCCAAGATTTGAAGTATGAAGTACATGACAAATATCGGTCCGAGAAAGGTCTCAAATCGTGAAACGAGTTATGCCAAGATATGAACTTAAGGAGATACACGAGAAGCCGTTTTAAAAGATTTTGTACTTCGGCTAACTATTGATCAAATCGTGCTACTTTACTTTCGGACTAATAACTACTCAAATAAGTCAATATGAATCACTTGTGATCCATGACAATTAGATAAAAAATGCTAGTAACCCATTTCCTTTTATAATAACTAGGATTGCGGGGAGAAAAAGTATTACACAATTTGGACGTATGAGTAGTGTTAGCATTGTGACTTGTACCAACTATGATCTTGTTTTTGCACTTAGCATGGAATGTATGACAATAAAGGATGACGAAGTTTACTCTAAGGGACATTTACTTGTTTCTATTCTTTGACCCTAAAAGTCACTTTTTGTGATGAAAATCATATATTATGTCTTTACACATCTTCGTAGTATGTTACAAGTCTTTTACTCTTCAATAAAGGTTAATAAAATTTGAACTTTGGTGATGCGTAGATACTTTATTCTAGCATTGCGTGAGGGCACGGCAATGGCTTAGTATGGGGGAGTGATGAGATGGCATTTATACATGATCTCATCGTTCTTTTCGGGCTTTAAATGCATAAAATGTCATAAAAATACCATATATATGCTTGTGTTTGTTTACTTGTGTATTTTAGGTATGGATATCGTGAAAAAGACAAAAGATCACAAGTTACAAGGAAAAACGGACACGAGAAACGAAGCCGTACAAAGAACCGGGCCCTAATCATGGAAATCTCAACAAATACCCTTGAAGACTTGAAGACAAACAAGATTGATCCTCAGTTATTGAAGAAATGACACTTAAAACCCTTGTATATTCATAATTACAAGTTTGGTCACTTAAGTTTGTCAAAATTACACAAAAGGTCCTTCAACTTTGAAGAAATGGCAAGATTAGTCCCTCAACAAATAAAAATTGCCAACAATGGTCCCTCATGAAGTCAAAGATACAATGAAGACCTTTGAAGATCAACAATGTCCAAGATCAGCCCTTGAATTATCCAAAAATGGCAAATATAACCCTTGAAACACTTTTTATAAAGTTTTGTGCCAAAATTGCCAAGTGGTGAAAGTTGTTACAAGTATAATAGGGCGCTGACAGACTTTTATATCCAAATGACAAAAGAAAGGAAAGAGAAGGGCTAATGTTGTGCAAATGAAACATTCAAACACGTTTTTGCGCCAAACACTTCTCCAATCCACCAAAAACGGATCAAACAACTTACTGTTCACCTTTTACCACCCAGAATTACATCACTTAAAACAAAGGGTAATTTGCTATTACCTTGGCACACGTTTGATTCACCTCACCTTAAACACATCCCACACACAAAACCCTCACTCCCACTCACAAAGGACCCCACCCCCAATTCCCTTTCCACCAATCAGAATGCAACTTAGCCTCCAAGTTATGTGACGTGTCCAAATCAACAACTATGATTCATTGCTTCATCACAAAGCTAAAATGAACATCCAGGATCACTTTGGACAGCTCATACCAAGGATTCGTCTAGAAGAACCAAGGGCATTATAGGGAATTCAGTTCTAGGGTTTGTGAATAGTGTTTAGCCAGGCATTTGCCTATAAAAGGAGACCTCAACATGTGAGAGTCCCTTTGTTCCAGATTTTAGCTTTTAATCTTTGTAATTCCTTTTTATGAAATAAAGTTTGAATTTCTTAAAATTTTGAGTTCTAATCTGTTATTTATAAAAGTTTGGTGTTTGAGAAGCTAAAATCTTAGTTCCATTTACATGTTTGAAGGTTTTTGAGGCAAGGTTTTAGTTGATAAAGCTTGGGTTTCAAAAATCAGAAAGTTGGCACTATTTTTTATCTCACTTTGTGTTTGTTCATCTTAGCAGCATTGGAAGCTGGTACTTGTTTTGCTAGTACCTCAGCTCAAACAATCCAGGGCCTGGATGTAGGTCTTGGAGGTTTGCACCTTCTTCCCTTTTCATTTTCTCTTTAAGTTTCTGAATATTTGTGATTTTTGTGGATTATTGCTTGAATCTGTGTTATTGTGGGTGATTATTGTTGATTTGGCTTGGTTTGATGTTATTGAGGTGTTCCTGATCTAATTTGTGGGTTGAATCTTCATGATCCTTTGAAAATTTGTGAAAATAAGTTTTAAAAGGGTGTTTGGGATTACTGCATAAGTGGGATTTGTGTTTTGTTAAGTGCTTGTGTGTTGTATGCAAGTATTGGTATCTGCTATTTGGGAGTATATGTTCATCTGTTTGCAGGTTTTGAGGTCTTGAACACATTGATTCATAGATTGGCTATAAAATCTTCATAACTTGGTAAAATTGGCTAGGATTTTGAGGACACCTAGATCTAAGCATAGGTTAAGGGTAACAAGTGCTAAATCATAATTAATCACACCAGGATAGAAGGATTTGAGGCTTGAAATTGGATCAAGTGTCAAGTATATCAGCAAACTTGTTTTCTCCATATGTTCATTGTTCATCAGTAACTTCTAGTGCTTTGATCTTGTTGATTTCTTTGATTCAGTGTTTGATTCTTGTTGCTTTGTGTTTATTGTTAGTTTATATAGCTTGTGTGTGCATCTGGTTAAGTTTGGCTGGCTTATTTTGCTGAAATCTGCTTATTAAGTGCTTAACTACTTATTTGCATATCTGGTGCATATCTGTGGACTGTTTGGCTTATTGTGGCTTATTGTGTGGATCATTTTGTGATTTTATTGTTGCTATTGACTCCTTGTGATTCACTGATCACAAGGGTGCCTTTGTTTCCAATTGAATCAAACCAGAACTCTCATATAAGCTTGGTCAATTAGTCAAAGCAGTGGGAACTCCTTTCCCCTGCTGGTTTCCACTGATAGTGCAATATTGGTGTCAGCTTATCAATAAGCTATAATAGCTTATTTTAACCAGCAACAACTTTGTTTTTGTAATAGGTGCTCATATTTTGACCCATTTGTTCATACTGGAGCAATTGGGTGGTTGACTTTTAGGTTTGACTAGAAAACCAAGTCCTTTGACTTTTACATAAGCTCTTTTGTGCTTATTCTGGCTTATTGCTTGTGCTTATTGGATTTTTGTTGATTGATATTGCTTATTGAGTCCATTTGAAAGCTTTTGCAAGTTGAATCAGCTTCTGAGGTTCAGTATTTCTCAAAAACGACTATTTTGTCGTTTTATGGAATTTTGCTTTTCTATTTTCTGGCTTATTGAGTGAGCTTATTGGAAATTTCTTTTGACAGATCTCTTAAGCATCCTAAAAGAGGGTTGTGTGTCAAATTAGAGCTTATGGCATTAGCTTATGGCTTAATGGGCTGAAAAGCCCAATAAGAATAAGCTTTGTGTTCAATAAGCTGTGATAAGCACATTTTCAGCTTTTGGGCCTTTAGAGTTTTGTTCTTAGAATTGAATTTTAAGTCAGATAGGGCTTTTCCAAGTCAATTGGGCCAAGTTTGACTTTTTGGGCCCAAAAGCCCATTTTGGTTGACTGTTTTTGGATTTGGCCCATTTGAGGGCCCAATAGGGGTATTTTGGTAATTTCACTTTGATTTTCTGATTATTTAGGTTAAAATAAACTAGTTTGCAAGTTTTTAGAATTTTTTAGAATTTTTGGATTTTTAATATTATTTTATTATTATTTTAATATTATTTTTAAAATTTCACATTTTCCAACTTTTTACATTTTTCTTAGGTTTAATACATTAAAATAGGAATTTAGCAACTTTTAGAATAATTTTATCACTTTTAGATTAATTTTTATAATTATTTTAAGTTTTAATAGTTTTTAAATCATTTTAAATAGTTTTTTTAGTTTTAAAATTTCTAAAAATAGTTTTTAATCTTTTTAGTTCATTTTAGAGGTTTATCAATTGAAAAATCTTTATTCGGTTTTTTTGATAATTTATTTGATTTTTAGGGCTTTAATTAGCATTTAAAAATTGAATATTTAATTATTTAAAAGGTTTGAAAAAGTTTTGATCATTGGTAAACTCTTAGTTTATTATTTTTGATTTTTGGTGAATTTTTGGTAATTTTTAGAATTTATTTTTATTTTTGTGGTTTTTAAGGTTCTACGTCTTAACTTTCTAATAGTGATTTTTCTTGACAATTTTTATTTTTACGTCTTCGTCATCTTCTTTTCTTATCCCCCTCTAAACCAATCATTAATCAAAAACATTTGGCAAATTTTTCACACACATATACCTCCTTGGGAAACGAACTTTCACACCATCAAGGGTCATTAGTGTTTACGTTTTCCTAAACGTACACTCAATACTTACCGCTTTTACGCCTTTTTCCTAAAGGGTGTAATTTACGACAACCAATTGATCTTGTCTAAACCTAAGTCTTACCCTAGAAAAACTAGAAGGATAGGTTGCCTTAATCCCTAATAAGCTAAATAATCTTAGGATTGATAAGCTAGTTGCCAAAATAATAAGCCATAACACACGACTTAATTATGAGCCGCATGTGTAAGCCCATAAGCTGCATATAAGCCCTAAAAATAAGCCTCGAACCAATAAGCCATAAGCCCATAGTACACGACTTATTTATAAGCAGAGTATAAGACAAGCCCACTAGGCCCATTTAGTTCAATCAAATTACTTAGGCTTAATAAAGTGTTTAGTAATTTTTAGAAACTTAGTTAAGCCCAAGGAATGAGCCCACTAGGCCCAAAACCAAACTGAGCCACTATTGGGCTTAACGAGCCCATTAAGTCTCCTAAACACTATTAGTAGACTTTTCGTGCTAAAATTGTCATTAGGTGAACGTATAAGTCTAAATGGTAAAGCTATAAAACTATTATGTACATTTCAGGACTTTTGAAAAGGCTAGGGGCTAAACTGTTAATTTCCGAAAGTATAGGGGTACATTTTATTATAACCAAAACATTAATTAAACCACAAGGGTCATTGTTGCCATTTTATAAACTTTAACAAGCCCTAGATATTACTTTGGTGTCTTTTAATGATTTTCGGGACTTTAGGGACTAATTATGTCATTTCACAAACTCCAAACGAGCCCTAGGGACTCGCTTTGCCACATACCCGAAAGATAAAAAACCTAAGGACTAGTTATGTCATTGTTCGAAACTTATTTGAGCCCTAGGGGCTGTTTTGAAACTTAATATACCGGTTAGGGACTAACGATGCAAACTAAGCTAAACGGACGAAACCCTAAGGGTTGTTTTGGAAACTATTATCTTTACAAGGACTATTGTACAATTTAATTTAAACATTAATAATATTGTTTTGAATATAAATTAAATTAATTTTGTTTTAATTATTTAGTTAAATAAACAAAAAGAGTTTATTATAACACTTGCGTAACGGACAAAATAAAGCAGTATATCTAAAATTCTAAGGACTTTGGAATAACATTAGATTTTACAACTCTTAATTAAATAAAATTTATTTATTTAATTAATTACACTGTTGACGTACGAACAATTTAAATATATTTTTAGAAACTAAAAATGTACCTTTATCGATAACTTACTATAAGTTTAACGTTTAAGAAATAGTAATAACTTATTAAATTATGATCATGCATTTTCATCAGTTACATTTATCTGTGCACTTTATTATGCATTTAGTGAGTCAGATAAATTACTTAGGTAATTTTACTACTCCGTGATCATACCATACCAGCATACCCATTGACATACTACTACTGCTTTATCATTGAGGTGAGTTCATGGCCCCATCTTTTAATGTTTTATAACTGGGGGAGAAAACATACTAAATTATCATGTACGCAAACACTTACAGACAACAACAGATTTACTACCTACTGTTTGCCCCATTGTTCCCGTGGACTGTAATAGTTAATAGTGTAGCGCAAAATGTTATAAATAGATCTATTTGAGTATTGATAACACCCGGCATGCGTGAGTAGCTATCACGAAATGCTTAGGCCAAGCAACATGTTTATTTCATTGTCGGACTGAGGGTCGCACATCAGGGATGATCCATATAGGCACATGAGAAACATTGTCTAGATTCTATTACACGACAATAGCACCTACTATAGTATGTAGCTTGGTGCTCTACTATCTTCGTGGTGTTTTGCATATCAGTACATTTATTTATATAACTAAACCTGTGAATTCACCAACCTCGTGTTAACCCCCACATTTTACTTTATATGTTTTCTCAGGAAAGTAAGCAGGTTCATGCATTGAATTTCAGCATCATAGGAAGCATCATGTTTACCATCGGGCTGGGATATTTCTATAAATAATCATAAATGTTAATGTCAAGACAATTAACTTAATTTGCACAATTAAATTCATGTAATATGTTTAATTGACATTTGATGATCATTGCTCTATATACCGTGTGCTATCGATCCACAAAAGTAACACCCCACGTACTATTCCGCTGCATTTGACCATTATGAGGGTGTTACAAGTATCACCATAAACAGACTGATCTTGGTCAGTCATGGTGAAGAGTCAAAGAGGGTCAAAAAATAGAACTCAACCCAAAGCCAACTAAATTCCCAGGCTTCCAAACCACTCAAGGTGGTAGATTAAGGGCAAGGCAGGGGTGAGGATCCAAGTAAACGGGTAAAAAGAGTAAATACTACCAACCCCCAAGAATAAAAACAAATATAAGGACAAATAACCACAAAATCAATTCGCAACAAAACAGAGAGTGAAGAGAGGTGTTATAGCGCACGCAAAAGCTTAATCGAACTGTTACTCCTAGATTCACTTAGTCTAGGAAGTAACAGAACCTCTAAGCCACAAACCCTAATTTTTTTCTCGGGAAAAATTAGGGAAAGTAACCAAACGAACAGATCAATCAACGAATCAACCAATCCACCACGGTAACCACCACCAATCAAGCTATCCTCCAAAAAAGGTGAAACCCTAATTTTTTTTCTGAAAGAAAATTAGGGAAAAACACCTCAATCGAAGAACAAGAGAGACAATATGATAAATCAGTAATGTTAATGCAAAGTAATACCTAAAAGCATTGTTAGTATTAATTAATCTTTCTTAGTTTTGATCACGACAAGTTACAAAGACATTTATTGTCAAACACAATCATAAAACGAATTATCTAACAAACACTATCATCAAGGTACTAATCATTACACTAACATATCTTAATCATGCTTAGTGATCATAAAAGTGATTTGTCTTAAAACTCACTTTTGTCAAATGTAACAAAAGATTTTTAATAAACTTTATTTTTAAGAAAATGTTTTATTAAAAAGAAAATGTAAATTTAAATATGACATATTCCAAATACCATAAGAATATCCTTTGAAAGTTTAAACAGCCTTAGATATTTCAAATTCACTAAAAGACAAAAAGGAGCGGAGACTATGCTCCGCGGTTCCTTAAGTACCTACGCGGTTCCCTATCGATAAGGAACCGCCCCAAGATAGCCGTTGGCATTTGTCTTCTATAAATAGTGGATCAAATCTGCATTATCATTAATCCTTTTTGGACATCTCTTTCAGCCTTCTTTCTCCTATCCAATCCTAGTCATTTTTAAATGATCACTTAATGTGTTAAGTATGTTTACTTATGATTATCCTCTTGATCTCCTTCTTTACCTTGTCCAAAGATAAGATCACTCACACACTTGTGATGTGATTAAAGATGAAGCATTTATGAAGATCACCTTCTCCTAAAGATCTAGTCATGTTCATCATTTGTTTATTTGTGTCTTGTGTAGATCCAATGTATTTGTAAATACTTAGACTAGTTGTGTTCATCCAAGCTATTTGTGAATACTTGGATTAGAGTTATGTAAATCCTTTGCACATGTGTGTGCTTGGATTTGTGTTGTGTAGATCCAAGCTACACGTGTGTACTTGGATATGTTTAGTTGAGTTGTAATAAGTTGTGTTAGTTCTCACTAAACTATAAATTCACGTGGTTGTGTCTTGTAAGTTCACACTAAACTATAAAGTGATATGTAGTTGTGTTGTGTGAAGTTCTCACTTAGCTTCAAAGTGAAGAGTCGTGAAAATTGGTTCTAGCTTTGGATTAGAACTCGACATCTAGCCTTGTGTCGGAAAATGGTGAAGTAGGCAACATTGTGAAGATTGGTTCTAGCTTTGGATTAGAACTCGACATCTAGCCTTGTGTCGTAAAATGGTGAAGTGGGCGACGTTGTGTAGATTGGTCCTAGCTAAGATTAGGTCTCGAAATTTAGCTTAGTGTCGAAAATAATGTAAGAGACGTTGTAAGGTTTTCTCCGCCAAGAAGGGAGCTTGTGGATATAGTGGAAATCTCGAGTAAGGTGTACTCGAGGAGTGGAGTAGGAACGAGGATAGAGCCTCGTTGCCGAATCACTATAAATCTTGGTGTCTTCCTACTAGGTTGTTTTTTCCTTACTCATTACTTGCATTCAACATCATTACACTTATTACATATTGTTAATGCATTATAATTGAACTTAATAATTATGCAACTAGCTTTTAAGTAAAAGATAGTTTTGGCACTCACCTAATTGAAAGGAATTTTAATTAGGAGATAAATCAATAAGAAACTATTCAACCCTCCCTTCTAGTTTCTACAATTGGTATCAGAGCGATGGTGACACAAGATCTTTGAAGTATATTGTACTTTAAAACTTGGATCGATCCATTGTCTTCTCAAATTAGAAGGTTAAGTTGTACTAAAATTTTTCTTTGGTCAAAACTATTTTTTGTTGAAAATAAGCCTTTTAAATTGATAATATTGCATCTCATTTAGATTAGTAGTATTAATGCATTTTAGATTTACTCTTGAAATGTATCTACTAGTTTGCATCTTGTTATATGTAGGTACTCATGAAGATAAATCATTCAATTGATTGTGGATTGAGTTACTTACAGTTGTAGAAGACTCATTTTCTTTGATTTCCAACATCAGTGAATGACGATATCAAGATGGGTAGGAGTGATACTAGTCCTTGAAGACCTAGTAGTCACTATTAGTCATAGTTGGGCTTTGCATTGGTTCCTTGAAAGCTTGGAATGCAATTTGTGGCCAAGGTACGCTTTCGTTCTTCCACACGCCCTTCTGATCATTCTTTTGATCATTAATTGACTATATGATTGTTCTTGGCATCACTGCCTTGACATTTATTTGTGGTTTGTGATTCTTTCATTTTTCCCTCTTAAACCTTCATTGCTTGGATACTTGACTCACTATGGAGATGTAGGGTGAGTTAGTAGAAGCTTAAAGTATCAAGCATGATTTCCGTAGTTTTCACCCTTACGGTTAGTAGGCCCAATATCACATGTAACTTGTGCAATTAATCTCATCTCTGGGATGATTGGTGAATCCCTTGAGATACCAAACTACTTGATTAAGTTGTAGGTGGATTTTACACATTTGGAATTGAAATATTCCAAGGATATTGTTATTGTCAATCCTAGAAATAATTATCCGATCATGTGGGAGAGAAAGTGAATCTATACTTTGCTCATATTTTGAAATAGAATAAGACTACTCTTGAAAATGATCTTATTCTATGCATCAAAATTGCTTGGTACAGTTCATTACCAAAGCCGTTTAGACTTTCGCCGGAAAGGCACGTCTTAAACCACTATATATGACACAAGTTCTTTGTCTCCTCGATTTGAAGAATGTCATTTGTCTCTTGAGCAATGTTTTGGTCTTGATTCACTTCCCTTGACTCCTCTCCCCTTTGTTTCTTTGCTACGAGTAGTCGTTTATCCTTTTCGGTCTTCTCCTATCTCGATTCAACTCGTAATCCTTCAATAAAGCATTATTACCTAGTGTTGTGGTGGTCAATTGATATCCTAAAAGGTTTAAGATATATTTTTAAGTACTTTAAAAATTTTGGTTTTCAAAAATTCTTTGTTTTTCTTTGATAAAAACCGGCCGCTGTAGGCGGTTTCTTATCGATAAGGAACCGCAGGCAGGAACTTCGCTAAAGCACCAATTCTATTAAAATATTCCTTTTCAAACAAAACCTCTCTCCTTCACACACACAGCCGACGAAAATACCCAGTTTTCCACCATTGTTGTTTTTACAAAACCTTCAATTACTCAAGATCAATTGATTTTGATTTGTGGGTTTCACTTATCCTTCATCCAAGATCAATTATCTGTAAGTCATTTCTTCTAATTTCATCTAATTTGTTCTATGGTTCATACATTCATAATTAGGGCTTTTTAAAATTGACATTGAATTAGAACCTTACTAGGAATAAGAGTTGACATAGTATTGTTACTATGATTCCTTAGGTTCATATTCATTGAGATTTCACTAAAAACCACTTGTAGAACAAATCCGAATTTTGACTAAATAGTTTCGGTTGATTGATGGAATTGATATGAACCCATGAACAAGTTGGTAATGGCATTGTTAAATGCTTACCTAAAAACCTTGTTTTGAAAAACCAATGTTCAAGTTCATTATTGATCTTACATAGTCAATGTTTCATTGTTAATGATGAAATAGATACATTGTGAATATGAGAATGATAAGGATTAAACCTTGGTTTGTCAAGAGATTGATGAAACACATTCTCATCTTTTTGATTTTTGGTTTATATGTAACATATGAGTAAGTGGGGAAATATGTTTATATGTTATTTTTAGGTACTGTCATGACTTCAGGATATCAAAATGACCACCTACTTACTATAAGATACATGCCTAATCTTTCGTTGTTAAATCAAACTCGCTATACTCAAAACACTTATCATAGTCTTGAATCTCATTGTTTCCATGAAGGACGTATTGTTCCTTCTAACTTTCTTGGACTTGACTTCATTCGATTCATGTTCAATACCAATGGCTTTGATTGTTTGCTTGATATAGATGAGCCAATCTTTCCTTATTTCCTTATGGAATTCTTTAACTCGTACATACTAATGTGCATCAATAATGGTCTATCTATAAGATTTTCCATCAAGGGGAAAACCTTTGTGTACACTATTGAGGAATTTGGTAAGATTCTCAGAGTTCCATACGAAGGTCAATGTAGGTTCACCGATGCTTGGGGTTTAAACCACTTAGAATCGGCCCCTATTGATATGCATTATGTGACCGAGATTCCTTCGGCTTCGGCCATCTCTTGTGTCATTGCTAAACCTCGTGAACATCCTATTCTTGGTAATTTTGAAGGATAATTTCGTGCTCTCACTCCTTGGGAATTACTAACTAGCAATCTTAGTGATTTTATGATCCCTTGGGCCGAAATCACTAGGGAAAATGCAATGTGCTTGGATGGTAATCGTAACCATGTTCCCGCTTGTCTTGCACATATGTTGTATTGTGTTCCTACCACCACTCCATAAAACCTTTCATTTTTCATAGCTAGAAGAATAAGATTTGTTCTTAGTGGATCTCATTCTACTCTTCCATATGCCATGATTCTCTCACGGCTTCTTAAGAGACTTCTTCTTGGCTTTCCACCTCTACATCCTTCATCTTTTCACTCCGTGGATCGAGTCATGCTTCCTATTGAATGGACTGTCTCTTTTGTACCCACGCATGATTCAAATGAAGATGAAAATGTCTCAAGACAATTCTCTCAATCCTTGTTATGACTTGTCATCATCTATCTCTCAATTGTCTTCACTAGACATTTATTCAGACTATCAATATTTGTTAATGCAAAGTAATGCCTAAAAACATTGTTAGTATTAACTAAGCTTTCTTAGTTTTGATCACGACAAATTACAAATCATTTATTGTTAAACATAATCATAAAATGAATTATCTAACAAACACTATCTTCAAGGTAATAATCATTACACTAACATATCTTAATCATGCTTAGTGATCATAAAAGTGATTAGCCTTAAAAGTCACTTTTGTCAAATGTAACAAAAGATTTTTAATAAACTTTATTTTTAAGAAAATGTTTTATTAAAATGAAAATGTAAATTTGAATCTGGCATATTCCAAATGCCATAAGAATATCCTTTGAAGGTTTAAACAACCTCAGATATTTCAAATTCACTAAAAGACAAAAAGGAGCGGAGTCTACTACCCGCGGTTCCTTAAGTGCCTACGCGGTTCCCTATCGATAAGGAACTGCCTCGATAGATAAGGAACCGCCTCGGTAAATAAGGAACCACCCCCAGATAGCCGTTGGGATCTTGTCTCCTATAAATAGTGGATCAAATCTGCATTTTCATCAACCCTTTTTTTGGACATCTCTTTCAGCCTTCTTTCTCCTATCTAATCCTAGTCATTTGTAAATGATCACTTAATGTGTTAAGTATATTTACTCATGATTATCCTCTTGATCTCCTTCTTTACCTTGTCCAAAGAGAAGATCACTCACACACTTGTGATGTGATTAAAGATGAAGCATTGATGAAGATCACCTTCTCCTAAAGATCTAATCATGTTCATCATTTGTTTATTTGTGTCTTGTGTAGATCCAATGTATTTGTGAATACTTGGACTAGTTGTGTTCATCCAAGCTATTTGTGAATACTTGGATTAGAGTTGTGTAAATCCATTGCACATGTGTGTGCTTACATTTGTGTTGTGTAGATCCTAGCTACATGTGTGTACTTGAATATGTTTAGTTGAGTTGTAATTAGTTGTGTTAACTCTCACTGAACTATAAAGTGATGTGGTTGTGTCTTGTGAGTTCTCACTGAGCTATAAAGTGATATGTAGTTGTGTTGTGTGAAGTTCTCACTTAGCTTCAAAGTGAAGAGTCGTGAAGATTGGTTCTAGCTTTGTACTAGAACTCAACATCTAGCCTTGTGTCGGAAAATGGTGAAGTAGGCAACGTTGTGAAGATTGGTTCTAGCATTGGATTAGAACTCGACATCTAGCCTTGTGTCGTAAAATGGTGAAGTGGGCGACGTTGTGTAGATTGGTCTTAGCTAAGATTAGGTCTCGACATTTAGCTTAGTGTCGGAAAATAATGTTAAGCGATGTTGTATGGTTTTCTCCGCCAAGAAGGGAGCTTGTAAATATAGGGGAAATCTCGAGTAAGGTGTACTCGAGGGGTGGAGTAGGAACAAGGATAGAGCCTCGTTGCCGAACCACTATAAATATTATTGTCTTCCTAATAGGTTGTTTCTTTCCTTACTCATTACTTACATTCATTATCATTATACTTACTACACATTGTTAATGCATTAGAATTGAACCTAGTCTTTATGCATCTAGCTCTCAAGTAAAAGATAGTTTTTGCACTCACCTAATTGAAAGGAATTTTAGTTAGGAGATAAATCGATGAGAAACTATTCAACCCCCCGTTCTAGTTTCTACAATTGGTATCAAAGCGATGGTGACACAAGATCTTTGAAGTATATTGTACTTTAAAACTAGGATCGATCCATTGTCTCCTCAAATTAGAAGGTTAAGTTGTACTAAAGTTTTTCTTTAGTCAAAACTATTTTTTGGTTGAAAATAAGCCTTTTAAGTTGATAATATTGCATCTCATTTAGATTAGTAGTATTATTGCATTTTAGATTTACTCTTGAAATGTATCTACTAGTTTTCATCTTGTTATGTGTAGGTACTCATGAAGATAAATCATTCTATTGATTGTGGATTGAGTTACTTACACTTGTAGAAGACTCATCTTCTTTGATTTCCAACATCATTGAATGATGATATCAAGATGGGTAGGAGTGATACTAGTTCTTGAAGACTTACTAGTGACTATTAGTCATAGTTGGGCTTTGCATTGGTTCCTTGAAAGCTCGGAATGCAATTTGTGGCCAAGGTACGCTTTCGTTCTTCCACACGCCCTATTTATCATTCTTTTGATCATTATGTGACTATATGCTTGTTCTTGTCATCCTTGCCTTGACATTTATTTGTGGTTTGTGATTCTTTCCTTTTTCCCTCTCAAACCTTCATTGCATGGATACTTGACTCACTATGGATATGTAGGTTGAGTTAGTAGAAGCTTAAAGTATCAAGCATGATTTCCATGGTTTGAACCCTTACGGTTAGTAGGCCCAGTATCATGTGTAACTTGTGCAATTAAGCTCATCTCTTGGATTATTAGTGAATCCCTTGAGATACCAAACTACTTCATTAAGTTGCAGGTGGATTTTACACATTTGGAATTGAAATATTCCAAGGATATTGTTAGTGTTAATCCTAGAAATAATTATCCGATCATGTGGGAGAGAAAGTGAATCTATACTTTGCTCATGTTTTGAAATAGAATAAGACTACTCTTGAAAATGATCTTATTCTATGCATCAAAATTTCTTGGTATAATTCATTACCAAAGCCGTTTAGACTTTCGCTAGAAAGGCAAGTCTTAAACCACTATATATGACACAAGCTCTTCGTCTCCTCGATTTGAAGAATGTCATTTGTCTCTTGAGCAATGTTCTTGGTCTTGATTCACTTCCCTTGACTCCTCTCCCATTTGCTTCTTTGCTACGAGTAGTTTTTTGTTCGTTTCGGTCTTTTCCTATCTTGATTCAACTCGTAATCCTTCAACAAGGCATTATTACCTAGTGTTGTGGTGGTCCAATGATATTCTAAAAGGTTTAAGATATATTTTTAAGTAATTTAAAAAATTTGGTTTTCAAAAATTCTCTGTTTTTCTTTGATAAAAACTGTCCACTGTAGGCGGCTCCTTATCTAGCGCGGTTCCTTATCGATAAGGAACCGCGGGCAGAAACTTCGCCAGAGCGCCATTTTTATTAAAATAACCTTTTCAAACAAAAACCTCTCTCTCCTTCACACACACAGCGGCGAAAACATCCAGTTTTCCACCATTGTTGTTTTTCCAAAACCTTCAGTTACTCAAGATTAATTGATTTCGATTTATGGGTTTCACTCATCCTTCATCAAAGATCAATTATCTGTAAGTCATTTCTTTCAATTTCATCTAATTTTTTCTAGGGTTCATACATTCATAATTGGGGCTTTTTAAAATTGACATCGAATTAGAACCTTAATAGGAATAAAAGTTGACATAGTATTGTTACTATGATTCCTTAGGTTCATATTCATTGAGATTTCACTAAAACCCATTTGTAGAACAAATCCGAATTTTGACTAAATAGTTTGGTTGATTGATGGAATTTATATGAACCCATGAACAAGTTGTTAATGACATTGTTAAATGCTTACCTAAAAACCTTGTTTTGAAAAACCAATGTTCAAGTTCAATATTAATCTTACATGGTCAATGTGTCATTGTTGATGATGAACTTAGTATATTGTGAATATGAGAATGATATGGATTAAACGTTGGTTTGTCAAAAGATTGATGAAACACATTCTCACTTTCTTTGATTTTTGGTTTATATGTAACATATGAGTAATTGGGGAAATATGTTTATATGTTATTTTTAGGTACTATCATGACTTCAGGATATCAAAATGACCACCTACTTACTAGAAGATACATGCCTAATCTTTCTTTGTCAAATCAAACTCGCCCTACTCAAAACACTTAACATAATCTTGAATCTCATTGTTTCCATGAAGGCGTATTGTTCATGCTAACTTGCTTGGACTTGACTTCATTCGATTCATGTCCAATACCATTGGCTTTGATAGTTTTCTTGATATAGATGAGCCAATCTTTCCTTTTTTCCTCATGGAATTCTTTAACTTGTTCAAACTAATGTACATCAACAATGGTATATCTATAAGATTTTCCATCAAGGGGAAAACCTTTGTGTACACTCTTGAGGAATTTGGTGAGATTCTCGGAGTTCCATACGAAGGTCAATGTAGGTTCACCAATGCTTGGGGTTTAAACCACTTAGAATCGGCCCCTATTAATGTGCATTATGTGACCGAGATTCCTTCGGCTTCGGCCATCACTCGTGCACTTGCTATACCTCGTGAACATCCTATTCTTGGAAATTTTGAAGGAGAATTTCGTGCTCTCACTCCTTTGGAATTACTAACTAGCGATCTTAGTGATTTTATGATCCCTTGGGCCGAAATCATTTGAGAAAACGCAATGTGTTTGGATGGTGATTGCAACTATGTGCCCGCTTGTCTTGCACATATGTTGTATTGTGTTCCTACCACAACTCCATACAACCTTGCATTTTTCATATCTAGAAGAATGATAGTTGTTCTCAATGGATCTCGTTCTACTCTTCCTTATGCCATGATTCTCTCACGACTTCTTAAGAGAGTTCTTCTTGACTTTCCTCCTCTAAATCCTTCATCTTTTCACTCCGTGGATCGAGTCATGCTTCCTATTAAAGGGAATATCTCTTCAGTTCCCACGCATGATTCAAATGAATATGAAAATGTCTCTCAAGACAATTCTCTCATTTCTCGTTATGACTTGTCATCATCTATCTCTCAGTTGTATTCACTAGACATTGATTCAGACTATCAGTATTATCTCAATCTTCATCTTCAAGATCGAATCAGAAGTGAATCAAGGCAAGAAAGAAATGTTCATAGATGAATGATATATACCACTCTTGTGTGACTAACATGTGTGTAAACATGTTTGGATTGTTGAACTTTATCTCCTTTATCTTTATTCTTAAGATGTTATGTATTCTTTAACTAACAATTTGTGTTTATATTATCTAGTATTTTAATCCTAATTATCCATGGTATCGATATTTCGATTTGCATGGCTCTGTGCATCTTGTGTGTTAGATAGCCTCCTAGTTTTTTATTATTAGTTCACTTTGCCTTGATAAACCTTGGTATAAAATCTGGGCTAGCAAAAGTTTGAGGAAGTGCTATTTTTGAACACCTCCGGTCGCGGTTCCATATTAAACCCGCGGTTCCTTAGCGATAAAGAACCGCGGACCTATGTAAGGAACTGCCTAGTACTGTTTCAACAGAATCTTTGCTTTACACTGTTTTCTTTAATCCGTGTAAAAATTTGATAAAACTTTTGAAAAAACCTGTACTTTCCTAAACTAGGCTACCTAGTTTCATTGTTCACTTAAAATGATTTTAACCTATTACTAGTTTGGATCATCCCTTTCTCTTCTTAAACCCTCCATTGTTGATTGTGTTCTTCATCCCTTCAACTCTTTTCTAAACCTTAACATACAACCATGGTATCCACTAGAACATCCAATTCCTCCAAAACCTCCAAAACCTCCTCATCCAAAAGAAGCCTTAAGATGAAACTCAAGTCCCCTAAACTTGGCTCTCCAACTTCTCTCAAACCAAAAAGTGAAGCCTCACCTATTCTCATCTCTTCATCACTTTCACCACCACTTGCTTCACGGAAAACAAACTCAACCCATGGTACTAGCCATTCACATGGTTCTACCTCCTCTTCATTCCAATCAAGAATGAATGAGTTTTCCTAACAACTCATTTCTAGTCCTCCCTTAAATGCTCATGCTCAACCTCAACCTCATCAAAGAATTCCCTTTGTTTTTTAGCCTCTTCCTTTCACTCCACCAAATTCACCTATCTCACCCATATCACCCTTGAATACCATGCCTTCTCCTCATCCTCCTACCTCCAACACTCCACTCTTGGGTGTTCCCATTTCCTGTTTCTTGGGTGATCCACACTTGTTTGACTTTTTCATGCACAATGGAACCAATTGTCCTTGTTGCTTGAACAACTTTCACCTCATTGATATCCTTAGGTTGGAGATGATTGGGGCTCACATCAAGTTGCAAATCTTCTTGTTGAACCTATTTTCTAATCCTCCTCCTCCTAGGAGATGAATGATGGTTTTCAAAATAACATGCTTTTTTAAGAAGGTCAAGCCAAAGAGGACTATGAATTCAAGACCTAGTTTTAGCTATCTTTGTAGTAGTTAATTGTCTTTTTATTTCTTGTATCTCCTTTCTTTTCCCTCATGAGTTTCTCATCTGGATGATTTATAGATTTAGTTTTATGTGTTTTTATCTATGTGATCAGATTAATTAACTTCAATTTATTTAAAATTGAACCTAAATTTATTACAGCCTCTAAAAACTTGACTTAAAATTGGATCAAAAATTTATCTAAATATTTTGTCACTCTTTGTCAAGACATTCTTTGTGAATGTGTTGCTTTTATTCAACCCTAGCATACTCTAGTGCTAAAAGAGGTAAAAAAAATCCAAGATTTGCAAAATTTTGAAAAAATCTTATTTTTCTCCAAAACTTTTGAAAATCAAGGTTTGTTATCCTCTGGACGCGGCTCCTCAGCCCCTAGGTGGCTCCATATCGATATGGAACCGCGGGCTCTATTAAAGAACCGCGAATAGTAAAGTCTTTCTTGGCTTAATTTTGGTCTTTCTTCTTTGACCACTGTCTTGGTTAAGATTCTTTGTTTACCCAATTTGGCTAACATTTCCTAAAACCTATTATTTTCACTTCAAATCTTTGCCTTGTCTATTTTCTTTAAATTCTTCTCTTTTGGGAGTTCTTTTCTACATCCCTCATAATGCCTAATTCTTCCTTTCCTAACCTTGACATTTCTTTGTCACAATCTTCTCAACCTAAAGCTTCTTCTTCTAAGGTTTCAAAGAAACCGAAGGTTAAACCCGTTTGGATCAAAAAGAACAAGAATCCTCATGATTATTCTTCTCCAAAATCCTCCAAGAATTCCTCTTTCTCTCTGATCCAGTATTGGAATGAGACTTACTCTATAAATCCAATTACCAGAGAAAAGGAAATTCTTCCACCACCACCTAAACCTTTCAACTCTCCTTAACTCAATGACCTATCTTCTTTCCCTAATCTCGCTAGGCATTGTGAAAACATCTCTTATCCATTATCTCCCTCTCCACCAAACTCTAATTTTGAGGACCTCCCCCATCTAACGACTTTGTTTTGCATCATGGTTCCTCGTGTGCTTGTTGTCGTTTTCAACAAATTGAATTTGCTCATATCTATGACAAGCTAAATTTCCTTGAATTCCTCCTCACTCGACCTCCTCTCAAAGTTTTCTTTCTCGTGAACAAAACATTGAATGATGCTTCGTCGTCTTTCTTTTCCAACTAAGGCACATTTTGTACTTTAGTTGTTTGAGTCAATAAAACTTAAGCAATCTTGGAAGATTATCACTATTAGAGTATTTTATGCTTTGTGGTTTAATTTCTATATTTTTTGCTTTAAATATTCATATTGTGTGTATGAATATTTCTCTTGTATATTATTTCATATTTGTGTAATATGAATGTTATGTGTGTTATCTTTCCCACTAATTATATTTCACACATTTGTTAAAGATTTGATCATGGTTAAAACTTAAAATTAATTATGGGTGATTCCATAAATTCTAAACTTTAACCCCTTGACACTTTAAATCATCTTTGATTGGTTTGGATGTTTCTTTTCTTCCTTTGTTCCGCCAATTGAACTATGATGTTGTCAATACACACTCTTTGAACATACTTAGCAAATGCTTGCTTCTAGTTTGAGATTTATTTTCCCTCTCCCTCTCAACTTAGTTAGTAGGTAGTGCACATACATACATTGGTGTTTCTTTTCTTTCTTCTAACCTTTGTGTAGCATGTCTAGCTCATTTACTTGGTGCCCCACGCAAGGGAGAGTAAGCACCAAGGGGGAGCTACTAGCAAACTCTGGTTCTTTTCTTCTTCAAAGACTTGTGCTAACCTTTTTGCTTAGACAAAGGGGGAGAAATGATAGTGATAAACTCGTTAATAATTCGAATAAACTTTTATTTTACGTAAATGAGTTTATAGTTTGTCGTAATCAAAAAGGGGGAGATTGTTAATGCAAAGCAATGCCTAAAAACATTGTTAGTATTAATTAATCTTTCTTAGTTTTGATCACGACAAATTACAAAAACATTTATTGTCAAACACAATCATAAAACAAATTATCTAACAAACACTATCATCAAGGTAATAATCATTACACTAACATATCTTAATCATGCTTAGTGATAATAAAAGTGATTAGCCTTAAAACTCACTTTTGTCAAATGTAACAAAAGATTTTTAATAATCTTTATTTTTAAGAAAATGTTTTATTAAAATGAAAATGTAAATTTGAATCTGGCATATTCCAAATGCCATAAGAATATCCTTTAAAGGTTTAAACAGCCTCAGATATTTCAAATTTACTAAAAGACAAAAAGGAGCGAGTCTACTACCCGCGATTCCTTAAGTGCCTACACGTTTCCCTATCGATAAGGAACCGCCTCGGTAGATAAGGAACCGCCCCCAGATAGCCGTTGGGATCTTGTCTCCTATAAATAGTGGATCAAATCTGCATTTTCATCAACCCTTTTTTTGGACATCTCTTTCAACCTTCTTTCTCCTATCTAATCCTAGTCATTTGTAAATGATCACTTAATGTGTTAAGTATGTTTACTAATGATTATCCTCTTGATCTCCTTCTTTACCTTGTCCAAAGAGAAGATCACTCACACACTTGTGATGTGATTAAAGATGAAGCATTGATGAAGATCACCTTCTCCTAAAGATCTAGTCATGTTCATCATTTGTTTATTTATGTCTTGTGTAGATCGAATGTATTTGTGAATACTTAGACTAGTTGTGTTCATCCAAGCTATTTATGAATACTTGGATTAGATTTGTGTAAATCCATTGCACATGTGTGTGCTTGGTTTTGTGTTGTGTAGATCCAAGCTACATGTGTGTACTTGGATATGTTTAGTTGAGTTGTAATTAGTTGTGTTAGTTCTCACTAAACTATATAGTGATGTGGTTGTGTCTTGTGAGTTCTCACTAAACTATAAAGTGATATGTAGTTGTGTTGTGTGAAGTTCTCACTTTGCTTCAAAGTGAAGAGTCGTGAAGATTGGTTCTAGCTTTGGATTAGAACTCGACATCTAGCCTTGTGTCGGAAAATGGTGAAGTAGGCAACGTTGTGAAGATTGGTTCTAGCTTTGGATTAGAACTCGACATCTAGCCTTGTGTCGTAAAATGGTGAAGTGGGCGACGTTGTGTTGATTGGTCCTAGCTAAGATTAGGTCTCGACATTTAGCTTATTGTCGGAAAATAATGTTAAGCGACGTTGTAAGGTTTTCTCCGCCAAGAAGGGAGCTTGTGGATATAGTGGAAATCTCGAGTAAGGTGTATTCAAGGAGTGGAATAGGAACAAGGATAGAGCCTCGTTGCCGAACCAATATAAATTATGGTGTCTTCCTAGTAGGTTGTTTCTTTCCTTACTCATTACTTACATTCATTGTCATTATACTTACTACACATTGTTAATGCATTAGAACTGAACCTAATCATTATGCAACTAGCTCTCAAGTAAAAGATAGTTTTTGCACTCACCTAATTGAAAAGAATTTTAATTAGGAGATAAACCAATGAGAAACTATTCTACCCCCCCCCCCCCCCCCCCTCCCCCTTCTAGTTTCTACAATTGGTATCAGAGCGATGGTGACACAAGATCTTTGAAGTATATTGTACTTTAAAACTTGGATCGATCCATTGTCTCCTCAAATTAGAAGGTTAAGTTGTACTAAAGTTTTTCTTTAGTCAAAACTATTTTTTGGTTGAAAATAAGCCTTTTAAGTTTATAATATTGCATATCATTTAGATTAGTAGTATTATTGCATTTTCGATTTACTCTTGAAATGTATCTACTAGTTTTCATCTTGTAATGTGTAGGTACTCATGAAGATAAATCATTCTATTGATTGTGGATTGAGTTACTTACACTTGTAGAAGACTCATCTTCTTTGATTTCCAACATCATTGAATGATGATATCAAGATGGGTGGGAGTGATACTAGTCCTTGAAGACTTAGTAGTCACTATTAGTCATAGTTGGTCTTTTCATTGGTTCCTTGAAAGCTCAGAATGCAATTTGTGGCCTACGCTTTCGTTATTCCACACGCCCTATTGATCATTCTTTTGATCATTAATTGACTATATGCTTGTTCTTGGCATCCTTCCCTTGACATTTATTTGTGGTTTGTGATTCTTTCCTTTTTCCCTCTCAGACCTTCATTGCTTGAATACTTGACTCACTGTGGAGATGTAGGTTGAGTTAGTAGAAGCTTAAAGTATCAAGCATGATTTCCATGGTTTGAACCCTTACGGTTAGTAGGCCCAATATCATGTGTAACTTGTGCAATTAAGCTCATCTCTAGGATCATTAGTGAATCCCTTTAGATACCAAACTACTTCAATAAGTTGTAGGTGGATTTTACACATTTGGAATTGAAATATTCCAAGGATATTGTTATTATTAATCCTAGCAATAATTATCCGATCATGTGGGAGAGAAAGTTAATCTACACTTTGCTCATGTTTTGAAATAGAATAAGACTACTCGAAAATGACCTTATTCTATGCATCAAAATTGCTTGGTATAATTCATTACCAAAGCCGTTTAGACTTTCGCCGGAAAGACATGTCTTAAACCACTATATATGACACAAGCTCTTCGTCTCCTCGAATTGAAGAATGTCATTTGTCTCTTGAGCAATGTTCTTGGTCTTGATTCACTTCCCTTGACTCCTCTCCCCTTTGCTTCTTTGCTACGAGTAGTCGTTTGTTCGTTTCAGTCTTTTCCTATCTTGATTCAACTCGTAATCCTTCAAAAAGGATTTATTACCTAGTGTTGTGGTGGTCCAATGATATCCTAAAAGGTTTAAGATATATTTTGAAGTAATTTAAAATTTTTGGTTTTCAAAAATTCTCTATTTTTCTTTGATAAAAACTGTCCACTATAGGCGGCTCCTTATCTAGCGTGGTTCCTTATCGATAAGGAACCGCGGGCAGAAACTTCGCCAGAGCGCCATTTTTATGAAAATAACATTTTTCAAACAAAACCCTCTCTCTCCTACACACACACAACGACAAAAACATCCAGTTTTCCACCATTATTGTTTTTCCTATACCTTCAATTACTCAAGATTAATTGATTTCGATTTGTGGGTTTCACTCATCCTTCATCAAATATCAATTATCTGTAAGTCATTTCTTTCAGTTTCATCTAATTTTTTCTAGGGTTCATACGTTCATAATTGGGGCTTTTTAAAATTGACATCGAATTAGAACCTTACTAGGAATAAGAGTTGACATAGTATTGTTACTATGATTCCTTAGGTTCATATTCATTGAGATTTCACTAAAACCCATTTGTAGAACAAATCCGAATTTTGACTAAATAGTTTGGTTGATTGATGGAATTGATATGAACCCATGAACAAGTTGGTAATGACATTGTTAAATGCATACCTAAAAACCTTGTTTTGAAAAACCAATGTTCAAGTTCATTATTAATCTTACATGGTCAATGTGTCATTGTTGATGATGAACTTAGTATATTGTGAATATGAGAATGATAAGGATTAAACCTTGGTTTGTCAAGAGATTTATGAAACACATTATCACTTTCTTTGATTTTTGGTTTATATGTAACATATGAATAATTGGGGAAATATGTTTATATGTTATTTTTAGGTACTATCATGACTTCAGGATATCAAAATGACCACCTACTTACTAGAAGATACATACCTAATCTTTCTTTGTCAAATCAAACTCGCCCTACTTAAAACACTTATCATAATCTTGAATCTCATTGTTTCCATGAAGGACGTACTGTTCATTCTAAATTGCTTGGACTTGACTTCATTCGATTCATGTTCAATACCATTGGCTTTGATAGTTTTCTTGATATAGATGAGCCAATCTTTCCTTCTTTCCTCATGGAATTCTTTAACTTGTTCAAACTAATGTACATCAACAATGGTCTATCTATAAGATTTTCCATCTAGGGGAAAACCTTTGTGTACACTCTTAAGGAATTTGGTGAGATTCTCGGAGTTCCATACGAAGGTCAATGTAGGTTCACCGATGCTTGGGGTTTAAACCACTTAGAATCGGCCCCTATTGATGTGCATTATGTGACCGAGATTCCTTCGGCTTCGGCCATCACTCGTGCCCTTGCTACACCTCGTGAACATCCTATTCTTGGTAATTTTGAAGGATAATTTCGTGCTCTCACTCCTTGGGAATTACTAATGTAACACTCTCAAATTTCATATCGGTACAACGGAAGAGTCTTTAGAGTGTTACGGGATATCACAATAACTCCAATCATAGACAACACATAAAAATCGTTGTACAAAGTTTAACATACATCCATTCGAAATAAAAGTTTTAAGTGTACAACAGGTCCCAGTTTACATAGGTCATTAAGTTTACAAAACATAGATCGAATGAACAAATTTTATTATTCAGTGGGCCATCAGAGTCGATCTCCATCCGAATTACCTTCAAGCACCTGAGATAAAAACATGCAAAAATCATATCAGTGAATGCCGAGTGAATTCATAGAGTTTAATAAAACCGTTATATAAAACAATCATTGAAATCAGAACACAAGCATAATATCATAAGTAAGTCCTCGTATTGCTAGTCAGGCAATATATAAATCAAAGCATATATCTTAAACCGTCCATGAGACCGTAGCTTCAATATTACCATTATAGGTAATATTATTATCGATATTTGCATCGTATCATATCTGATATTTAGATTACATTTGATTATTATTAGCCGCATGACATTGTTACCTTACTATCACAAACAACGGGCCGCTAACACGACAAACAATTTTCCCATCTAAGTTAGCGTGTCGTCACAAAAATCACGCTATGTAAATCTTCTCATACATAAATTCGCTTACCAATCAATGTGGTACGACGGGGATCAACCGTCAAGGCGCGAACTGGGGTGATCTTCCCCAAATAGTACTATCATATGCATAAGCGTCTACCAAATCCCGGTAGTTCACAATTCATGCTAATGGGACTTTAAGTGACATAACCTAACTACTAATAATCCTTTACATCTCATTTATTGGGTCATAGCATCATTCGGGTCCATATCATTAAGCATACCATCGGGACTACTTGTGTTCTATTTTTATCAAAAACTAGCATGTTATCTCCCTCGTGGGTTTACAAATCATTTTATAAAACATTTAAAAGAGTGCGAGGCTATGAACTCACGTTGATTATGAAAGGCGGATTATCGGCTACGGGCATGCTTCTATCACGGAAACCTATATAAATAATACTCGGTCTTATACTTTTGTCCAATAACTTTATAAAAATAATAATTATGTATACATATGATGATTTTATATATATGATGATGATCAAGTGGGATTGTACATCTTTATTTACTCATTATAGTGTTATGTGTTGGTAACTTTTTATATTAGTTTTACTAGTTTATCTTCTTTACTTGTCAAGGCCCATTAAGCCCATTATAAGCCCATTAACTTATATTAATCCATTTTACACTTTTAACATCAGTCCTATACTTACATGTTGGGCCCAAGTGGGTTAAGCCCAATAAGTAAGTTCATAAGTGTTTAGCCAAATTAGTTGGATCAATAGTCCAATATGGCTAATTTGGCCCGTTAATGTCTATATGTTATAAAGCACGGGTTTTATCGTTTTTTACTTGTAATATATACTTATATATCAGTATATGAGTTATAAAAAGTTTACATTAGACGGGTCCGACCGTCTAAGTTTTAATTGACGAAAACGTTAATTTTACGGTTTTAGCCGAAAAGACGTAAAACTCATGTTTATAGTTTTATAACTTATAAAACTTATCAAATTGCCATTTTTATAAAATGTCCCATTTATTTATTAATGTAAATACTTAACTATATGTAATATATAAGTTAGTGGGTTTTAAGTTTACATTTTATATTGTATTTACTTGAGTGCTAATATTATACTATATACTTTTTATTTCACAATATATGATTTTTATTTTCACTTTCACTATTTTTATCATATCTTGAGTTATACAAGGAGATAGAAGCTCATTTTTGGATGACATAAACTTCATATTATGTGCTACAATTAAATTAGCTTTAGCTACTGCTCAATCTAACTCTAAGTGTCCCTAACAGTCCATACAAAACAGACTACTCAGATTTGCACTTCCATTTTGTTTTGATCATATCTCGCTAATTATAATGATTCCATTGCATGACCAACTCTCACATGTGTACAAGTCTTAATACTTACTGTATATTAATTCATCTATGCCATTTTATCAGTTTAACATATGGTTCTTTACTGTTTTTATACAGCCTACTTATTTAAGCAATATTTACCACTATTACATGTAGTTTTCCATCTTTTTTTCCAAGTTTATCAACACATGATCCTCACACAATATTTTTATCATCATATATCATCATATACATATACATTAGGAAATAAAATACATTTTACATTTACAAAAATAACAATGAAAATGGGAAGGATGATCTTGTTTACCAACCAAGATTATAACTTGACTTTGGATGACTACACTTTGAGGTACACCAAATCTATCTTCAAGATCACCTTTCACCAAGAACTCCTGTTGAAAAATCAGCCCTTGGACACAAGCAAATCACCTTCTTGGATGTTAAAATAACCACCAATCAACAAAGCTTCAAGGGTTTTCCATCATATGTGTGAATAACACAAGATTTTATGGTTAAAATTGATCAAATGGGGGTGTTTGTTGATGATTTTGGACGGCAAGGGTAGAGAGAAGGAGAGAGTATGTGGTGGTTTGCATGAGATGAATGAGGAAGTGGTTTGAGAGAAATGGTTTTGATGTTTAGCTTGTTTTGCAAAGTTAACAAGACAAGTGTAAACTTGTTAACTACAAGTTGACACCTCAAGGGGTGTGGTGGAGCTTGTTTAGCTGTCCCATGATTGGGGTGAGGCAAAACTTGTTTTGTCTCATCCTACTAATTTACGGGTACTCCTCAATTATAGTTTCCTCTATTTGCGTGCCCTCGGGTCATTTTACGAAAAACGTTTTTGTAAATTATGAATCAACGGCACAAAACGAATCTAATAAAAATTTTCTCATCAAAAACGAAGTTCAAAAACGTAAATACGTAATCCTAGGGTTTTCGGTTTAGTCGTAAATGACGTTAAATTATGCACGTAAGCCCAAATTTAAATCCGTAAATTGTGAGTTCATCAACCAACACAAAAATAAGTTTCAAAATAATATACGAGAAAATAATTTACTACCTGAAAATGTTAGATTGTCACAGCTTTTCCTCCTAAAAGGGATCAACGTCCTCGTGATCCATTTCATTTTGATGTCCGTTTCTTATTGAAATCAAAGAGGTGTGGGTATTTCTTCCACATTTCATCCTATCATTCCCAAGTAAATTCCGGTCCATGCTTTGAATTCCATCGGATCTTGACGATAGGTATCCGACTTTATTTCAGTTGCTTTACCTCATAATCCATAACCTCTACGGGTTCTTCGATAAAGTGCAACTTTTCATCAATTCGGACCTTATCCAACGAAATTTTTTCATCACTCACTGCTAAACATTTCTTCAGATTAGATACATGGAATGTGTTGTGAACACCATGAAGTTATTGGGGTAACTCTAGTTTGTAAGCCACCGGACCTACTCTAGATAAAATCTTAAAGGGTCCAATATAGCGGGGATTCAATTTCCCTCGCTTTCCAAATCTTATGACGCCTTTCCATGGCGATACTTTCAACATTACTCGGTCACCCACTTCAAACTCCATCGTTTTACGCCGCACATCTGCGTAACTTTTCTGTCTACTACGGGCATTCAACAACTTATTCTTAATCTGAACTATCATCTCCATAGTCTCCCGGATCAATTCCGGTCCCGTGAGCTGGGTATCCCCAACTTCACTCCAACATACAGGAGATCTACACTTCCTACCATACAAAGCTTCAAACGGTGCAGCCTTAATACTAGTATGGTAACTATTGTTATATGAAAACTCTGCTAACGAAAAATGTTTATCCCAATTCTTACCAAAATCTATCACACAAGCTCTCAACATATCTTTCAGTGTTTGTATCGTTCTTTCACTCTGCCCATCAGTCTGGGGGTGATAAGCAGTGCTCATGTCGAGATTTGTTCCCAAAGATCTTTGGAGAGATTTCCAAAATTTTGATGCGAATCTAGGATCCCGATCTGAAATGACCGATACATGCACTCCATGCTTGCATACAACATTCTCAAGATAAATACGAGTCAGCTTCTCCAGTGAGAACTGCTCTTTAACCGGAATGAAGTGTGCTGATTTGTTCAGTCTGTCAACAATGACCTAAATCGAGTTATTTCCATATGATGTTTTAGGAAGCTTAGTGATAAAGTCCATCGTAATTTGCTCCCACTTCCATTTAGGAATCTTTGTCTGTTGAAGTAGTCATGATGGCTTTTGATGTTCTGCTTTGACTCTAACACAAGTCAAGCATTAAAGAACATACATAGCAATATCAGCTTTCATATTCAGCCACCAGTACAACTTCTTCAAATCATGATACATTTTATCAGATCCAGGATGAATGGAATACTTAGATTTATGGGATTCTAACATAATCAAATCTCTTAAGCCTCCAAACTTAGGTTTCCACATACGACCTCTTAAGCATTTCACTCCATCAGCTCTAACCTCTAAAGGATCTCCTTCTCCTCAAAACCCTTCATTAACAAAATTTTCTTTCTTACAGGCTTCTATTTGCGCATTTCTAATTTGCTCAGGCAAATTATTGTGCACGGTCAAGACTAGAGAACGTACCCTGATAGGCTCTCTATCTTTTCTGCTTAATGCATCGGCAATAACATTTGCTTTTCCTGGGTGATATTTTATATCACAATCATAATCACTTAACAGTTCTATCCATCTTCGTTGCCTCATGTTCAATTCCTTTTGATCGAGAATATATTGTAGGCTTTTGTGATCGGTGAATACCGTACACTTGGTGCCATACAGATAATTTCTCCACAACCTAAGAGCAAAGACTACAGCTCCTAATTCAAGATCATGAGTAGTGTAATTCTCCTCATTCTTCCTTAATTTTCTAGAAGCATAAGCTATTACCTTTTCTCGCTGCATCAAAACAGCTCCATAACCTCTAAGAGATGCATCGCAATATACTACAAAATCTTCACTTCCGTCGGGTAATGATAGAATTGGCGCACTACAAAATTTTTACTTCAATATCTGAAATGCTCCATCTTCTTCACTTCCCCAAACGAAAGGTTTATTTTTCTGGGTAAGCTTAGTCAAGGGTTTAGCTATTAAAGAAAATTCTTTAATGAATCGCCTATAATAGCCAGCCAATCCTAAAAATTGTCACACTTCTGTTGGCATTGTCGGTGCAGACCAATTCTTAATGGCTTCAACCTTTGCAGGATCAACATGAATTTCATCTTTGTTAATCACATGACCAAGAAATTGCACAGAATCTAACCAAAAGTCACATTTCGAAAACTTAGCATACAACCTTTCATCCTTTAACAAACTCAAGATAATCCTTAAATGTTCTCCATGTTCCTCTTTATTCTTAGAATAGATTAGAATATCGTCAATAAACACAATCACAAATTTGTCCAAGTAGGGTTTGCACACCCGGTTCATTAGATCCATGAAAACCGCAGGTGCGTTAGTTAACCCAAATGGCATTACTTGAAATTCATAGTGTCCATAACGAGTTCTAAATGCAGTTATAGGAATATCTTCTTCACGGACGCGAAGTTGGTGATAACCAGACCGCAAATCTATTTTAGAATACACACTAGATCCTTGTAGTTGATCAAATAAATCATCAATCCTTGGTAGAGGATATCGATTTTTAATCGTCAACTTATTCAGTTCCCTATAATCAATGCACATACGGAAAGATCCATCCTTCTTCTTAACGAACAAGACTAGAGCTCCCCAAGGCGACGAGCTCGGTCGAATAAAACCTTTATCAGACAACTCCTTAAGTTGTTCAGATAATTCCTTTAATTCAGAAGGTGCTAATCGGTAAGGCGCACGTGCCACCGGTGCAGCACCAGGAATTAAATCGACTCGAAACTCAACTTACCTTATCGGCGAAAGTCCGGGTAAATCCTTAGGAAATACCTAAGGAAATTCACAGATAATAGGTACATCTTCCAATCGTTTCTCCTTAGACTCATTCCCGGTCACTTGAGCTAAGAATAACTCACAACCGTTCCTGATGTACTTTTGGACTTTAATACATGAAATGATTTTCAAACGGGATTCACCTCGATTAGCATCAATTACTAACGTCCTATTCCTAAGAGGAATCTTAACCTTATTTTCTCCACATAAAATAGTAGCATTATTCAACGACAACCAATCCATACCAATGATAATATCAAAACTACCTATTTCTATCACCATCAAATCAATCGGAAAGGAATAGTTTAAGAGATTTAGAGAGCATCCTTCTAATAGCTTATTAGTTTTCAATAATTTACCATCATCCAATTCCACCTCGTAACTGGTATTTATCTCAACAGGTTCAATGTCAATAAGGGCACTAAATTTAGTGGATACAAGCTCCTATCAACACCCGAGTCAAATAAAGCAACAGCATAATGATTGTTGAGTAAAAACGTACCAGTAACGACATTCGGATCCTCTTTCTTCACCTCGACTGTTCCAAGTTGATAAGCACCACCCTGGGGATTTCTTCCAGGTACAATCGCTTTCAACTTAGGTCAATCCAACTTCTTATGACCTTCTTCATTACAGTTGAAGCAAATGATTCCCTTCTTACACCTTTTAACTTTGTGTCCAAGCTTTCCGTAATTTCGGCACTTCCAGCAGTCGCCAGCATGCCTCTTATTACCACACTTAGGACACTTTTCATCATTGCGCGGTGTGTTATTGGTAAGAGCATTTGCATTCCCCTTTCTCTGGTTTTTGACGGTGATTGAAATTCTTCCTATTATCACCTCTATCTACACGATTGCCATCACCCTTTCTTTTCTCACCAGTATGTGCTTCATCCTCCCTATCCTGAATTATCTGCCCAATGAGTTGGTAAGCCATTCGAATAGCATCATCAATGGTCAGTGGTTTTGATGACGTCACGTCCCCTCGGATGTTCTTGGTCAACCCTTTAATATATTGCTCAATTCGGATCTCTTCGGGTTCCACCAATCGAGGACACAGCAAGGCCAACTCATGAAATCGATTTGTGTAGCTATCAATGTCCACACCTTTCATTCTCAGATGAATCAACTCTTGTTCCAACCTAATGATCACACTACGGGGACAGAACTCCAAAGTCATCCACTTCTTAATTTCAGCCAAGGAGTAGCATTAGAAACATCAATACCCATGAAAGCAATTCTCTCGTTCCACCAAGTCAACGCACGACCTTTAAGAGTAGCCATAGCAAAAGTCACCTTATCTTCCTCCTTACACTTACTAATCCGAAACACCGACTTAATTTTCTCAATCCACTGCTTAATCCTACAGCACCTTCAGTTCTATTAAAAGGTAGAGGTTCACACTTCATGAACGTCACATAAGTACAACCACCAACTTCAGGTGCATTAGTTCCGAGTCCTCCTACATTTCCTCCAGCATTAGCATTCACATTATTAGCATTCACATTCACATTAGTACCACCAATTCCACTACTACCAGCTCCACTACCGACAGCTCCACTACTGCCAGCTCCACTACTGCCAGCTCTATTTCTAGCATTTGCCATAAATTCAGTCATAGATGCGGTAACTTGCTCCGCAATAATCCTACGTACATCATCCTCAGTCACAGCTTTCTTGGGCGGCATAGTTCTATAATTTCACAATTTCAAAGTAATAAGCATTCACCCAACAAGGGATTCATATAAGATGGATTGAATTCATAATCAAGATACAAGTAAGGCACGACATGGAATTCAAGACAAAATACATATTTCATTGGATTCGAAACAAACACATTGTCTTAATTTACATCCCATATCAAAGTTTCTAGCACTATACATGCCCAAAATTCGTGCCAAATCTACTAACTAATAAGTCGGTTCAGTCAAAGTTACAAAAGATACAAAGGTCACTACTAAATATAGACTGGTCTACTGAGAACCGGCAGATGGTCCATCATCCATCGTCTTGGGTATCTTTGTCGGACGATCACAAGACACATCTTCAGCTGGGCGCTTACGAATCACTCCTCTTTCAACCATCTCATTATAAAACCTACTTTTCCAACCAATAGATATGTTCAACTCTTTCTTAGCTTTCTCACGCATCGCACGAGCTACACTCAACTGAATCTCCATAGTATTCGCCTTTTTCTTCATTGCAGCAAACTCACCACTTTCTAACACAGATAACCTCCTAAAAGCCTCATTCAAACCACGCTCTACATCAGTTAAATCCAAGTTAAGCAATTCCCGCTCTTTCTCACCAAACTCAGTCTTCGACTCCAAATAAGCAACATGAGCCTGAACAACACCTAATCCAACCTCTGTCATACTATTCTGAGCACGGGAAGCATCTAAATCACGTCTCAAGGCCCAAGGTGCAAGACCATCAATATGAGTAGCCTCTCGAACCCTAGACGACTCTCATATCACATGTCTACGAGTAGCAATACCATCAGTACCATCAGGTGCATCATCATCCTCATCATCCTCTGATACAGAATCAGATTCAGCCGATTCAGACAATTCATCTCTAGGTAGCTCAACCTCATAATCAGACTAATAAACTGGAGGGGGTAAGGGCTCACCCTCCGGTACATCATAAGGGTTAATAAGCTCAGCCTCATCATCATCATCAACCTCATCATATATACCTATCTCCTCCTCGACATCCTCGTCGTCATCCTCATTATCTACATTATCTATCCCAATCTCATCATCATTCTCAATACCAACATTATCATTCTCATTCTTTACAACATCAACCTGAGGGGCAATCTGGTCTCCTAGTCCTATCTCGGGCTCGAGATCCTCAAATGGTTCCTCCTGATCATCATCCATATCCTCATTTACATCATAATCCACTAAGTCTAAATAAGGGTTATCATCTACATTAGGTTCGGGAATAGCATGGTTCTCTACAGGAATATTAGGGTCAGCCATGACAATCTGCATTTATATATATATCTCGTATTAGCATAAAATAATTATTAAACAGTTACATACTGAAACCAAGATATATACATATATAAAAATTAAATTATATATATCAAAATATATATCTTCTCAATAAGGCTTGTTGGTAACGTCGGAGATCTTTGGCACTGTTATAGTCAAAAGATTTTTCAAATATTTTCTCAAAATGTTTTTAGTTAAAAGATTTTGAAAAGTTTTGTTCAAGACAATGATTTTTAAAATCTTTCATTCTCTATAACGAGATCTCTGGTACCAAACTGTAACACTCGCAAATTTCATATCGGTACAGCGGAAGAGTCTTTAGATTGTTACGAGATAGCACAACAACTCCAATCATAGACAACACATAAAAATGGTTGTACAAGGTTTAACATACATTCATTCGAAATAAAAGTTTTAAGTGTACAACAGGTCCCAGTTTACACAGGTCATTAAGTTTACAAAACATAGATCGAATGAAAAATTTTTATTATTATGTGGGCCATCAGAGTCGATCTCCATCCGAATTACCTTCAAGCACCTGAGATAAAAACATGAAAAAATCATATCAGCGAATGCTGAGTGAATTCATAGAGTTTAATAAAACCGTTATATAAAACAATCATTGAAATCAGAACACAAGCATAATATCATAAGTAAGTCCTCGTATTGCTAGTCAGGCAATATATAAATCAAAGCATACATCTTAAACCGTCAATGAGACCGTAGCCTCAATATTACCATTATAGGTAATATTATTATCGATATTTGCATGGTATCATATCGGATATTTAGATTACATTGGATTATTATTAGCCGCATGACATTATTACCTTACTATCACAAACAACGGGCCGCAAACCCGACAAACAATTTGCCCATCTAAGTTAGCGTGTCGTCACAAAAATCACGCTATGTAAATCTTCTCATACATGAATTTGCTTACCAATCAATGTGGTACGACGGGGATCAACCGTCAAGGCGCGAACTGGGGTGATCTTCCCCAAATAGTACTATCATATGCATAAGCGTCTACCAAATCCCGGTAGTTCACAATTCATGCTAATGGGACTTTAAGTGACATAACCTAACTACTAATAATCCTTTACATCTCATTTATTGGGTCATAGCATCATTCGGGTCCATATCATTAAGCATACCATCGAGACTACTTGTGTTCTATCTTTATCAAAAACTAGCATTTTATCTCCCTCGCGGGTTAAAAATCATTTTATAAAACATTTAAAAGAGTGTGAGGCTATGAACTCACCTTGATTATGAAAGGCGGATTATCCGCAACGGGCGTGCTTCGATCACGGAAACCTATATAAATAATACTCGGTCTTAGTCTTTTGTCCAATAACTTTATAAAAATAATGACTATGTATACATATGATGATTATATATATATGATGATGATCAAGTGGGATTGTACATCTTTATTTACTCATTATAGTGTTATGTGTTGGTAACTTTTTATACTAGTTTTACAAGTTTATCTTCTTTACTTGTCAAGGACCATTAAGCCGATTATAAGCCCATTACCATATATTAATCCATTTTACACTTTTAACATCAGTCCTATACTTACATGTTGGGTCCAAGTGGGTTCAGCCCAATAAGTAAGTTCATAAGTGTTTAGCCAAATTAGTTGGATTAATAGTCCAATAAGGTTAATTTGGCCCGTTAATGTCTATATGTTATAAAGCTCGGGTTTTATCGGTTTTTACTTGTAATATGTACTTATATATCAGTATATGAGTTATAAAAAGTTTACATTAGACGGGTCCGACCGTCTAAGTTTTAATTGACGAAAACGTTAATTTTACGGTTTTAGCCGAAAAGACGTAAAACTCATGTTTATAGTTTTATAACTTACAAAACTTATCAAATTGCCATTTTTATAAAATTTCTCATTAAATTCATTAATTTACATACTTAATTATATGTAATATATAAGTTAGTGAGTTTTAAGTTTACATTTTATATTGTATTTACTTGATTGCTAATATTATACTATATACTTTTATTTCACAAATCTGATTTTTATTTTCACTTTTACCATTTTTATCATATCTTGCGTTCTATAAGGAGATAGAAACTCATTTTTGTTGACATAAACTTCATATTATGTGATACAATTAACTTAGTTTTAGCTACTGCTCAATCTAACTCTAAGTGTCCCTAACAGTCCATACAAAACAGACTACTCAGATTTGCACTTCCATTTTGTTTTGATCATATCTCACTCATTATAATGATTCCATTGCATGGCCAACTTCACATGTGTACAAGTCTTAATACTTAATGTATATTAATTCATCTATGCCATTTTATCAGTTTAACATAAGGTTCTTGACTGTTTTTATACAGCCTACTTATTTAAGCAAGATTTACCACTTTTACATGTAGTTTTCCATCTTTTTATCCAAGTTTATCAACACATGATCCCCACACAATATTTTTATCATCATATATCATAATATACATATACATTAGGAAAGAAAATACATTTTACATTTACAAAAATAACAATTAAAATGGGAAGGATGATCTTGTTTACCAACCAAGATTATAACTTGACTTTGGATGACTACACTTTGAGGTACACCAAATTTCACCAAGAACTCTTGTTCAAAAATCAGCCCTTGGACACAAGAAAATCACCTCCTTGGATGTTAAAATGACCACCAATCAACAAAGCTTCAAGGGTTTTCCATCATATGTGTGAATAACACAAGATTTTATGGTTAAAATTGATCAAATGGGGGTGTTTGTTGATGATTTTGGACAGAAAGGGTAGAGAGAAGGAGAGAGTATGTGGTGGTTTACATGAGATGAATGAGGAAGTGGTTTGAGAGAAATGGTTTTGATGTTTAGCTTGTTTTGCAAAGTTAACAAGACAAGTGTAAACTTGTTAACTACAAGTTGACACCTCAAGGGGTGTGGTGGAGCTTGTTTAGCCGTCCCATAAGTGGGGTGAGGCAAAACTTGTTTTGTCTCATCCCACTAATTTACGGGTACTCCTCGATTTGTGTGCCCTCGGGTCGTTTTACGAAAAACGTTTTTATAAATTATGAATCAACGGCACAAAACGAATCTAATAAAAATTGTCTCATCAAAAATGGAGTTCAAAAACATAAATACGTAATCCTAGGGTTTCCGGTTTAGTCGTAAAGGACGTTAAATTATGCACGTAAGCCCAAATTTAAATCCGTAAATTGTGAGTTCATCAACCAACACAATAATAAGTTTCAAAATAATATACGAGAAAATAATTTACTACCTGAAAATGTTAGATTGTCACAACTAACTAGCGATCTTAGTGATTTTATGATCCCTTGGGCCGAAATCATTAGAGAAAACGCAATGTGTTTGGATGGTGATCGCAACCATGTGCCCGCTTGTCTTGCACATATGTTGTATTGTGTTGCTAGCACCACTCCATACAACCTTGCATTTTTCATAGCTAGAAGAATAAGATTTGTTCTCAATGGATCTCGTTCTACTCTTCCTTATGCCATGATTCTCCCACGACTTCTTAAGAGAGTTCTTCTTGACTTTCCTCCTCTAAATCCTTCATCTTTTCACTCCATGGATCGAGTCATGCTTCCTATTAAAGGGAATATATCTTCAGTTCCCATGCATGATTCAAATGAAGATGAAAATGTCTCTCAAGACAATTCTCTCATTTCTCGTTATGACTTGTCATCATCTATCTCTCAATTGTCTTCACTGCACATTGATTCAGACTATCAGTATTGTCTCAATCTTCATCTTTAAGATCGAATCAGAAGTGAATCAAGGCAAGGAGGAAATGTTCATAGATGAATGATATATACCACTCTTGTGTGAATAACATGTGTGTAAACATGTCTGGATTGTTGAACTTTATCTCCTTTATCTTTATTCTTAGGATGTTATGTATTCTTTAACTAACAATTTGTGTTTGGATTATATATTATTTTAATCCTAATTATCCATGGTATCGATATTTCGATTTGCATGGCTATGTGCATCTTGTGTGTTAGATAGCCTCCTAGTTTTTGATTATTAGTTCACTTTGGCTTGATAAACCTTGGTATAAAATCTGGGCTAGCAAAAGTTTGAGGAAATGCTATTTTTGAACACCTCTGGTCACGGTTCCATATCAAACCCGCGGTTCCTTAGCGATAAAGAACCGCGGACCTACGTAAGAAACCGCCTAGTACTGTTTCAACAGAATCTTTGCTTTACAGTGTTTTCTTTAATCTGTGTAAAACTTTGATAAAACTTTTGCAAAAACCTGCATTTTCCTAAACTAGGCTACCTAATTTCATTGTTCACATAAAATGATTTTAACCTATTACTAGTTTGGATCATCCCCTTCTCTTCTTAAACCCTTCATTGTTAATTGTGTTCTTCATCCCTTCAACTCTTTTCTAAACCTTAACATACAACCATGGTATCCACTAGAACATTCAATTCCTCCAAAACCTCCTCATCCAAAAGAAGCCTTAAGATGAAACTCAAGTCCCCTAAACTTGGCTCTCCATCTTCTCTCAAACCAAAGAGTGAAGCCTCACCTATTCTCATCTCTTCATCACTTTCACCACCACTTGCTTCATAGAAAACAAACTCAACCCATGGTACTAACCATTCATATGGTTCTACCTCATCTTCATTCCAATTAAGAATGAATGAGTTTTCCTCACAACTCATTTCTAGTCCTCCCTTAAATGTGAATGCTCAACCTCAACCTCATCAAAGAATTCCCTTTGTTTTTAGCCTCTTCCTTTCACTCCACCAAATTCACCCATCTAACCCATATCACCCTTGGATACCATTCCTTCTCCTCATCCTCATACCCCCAACACTCCACTCTTGGGTGTTCCCATTTCCGTTTCTTGGGTGATCCACACTTGTTTGACTTTTTCATGCACAATGGAACCAATTGTCCTTGTTGCTTGAACAACTTTCACCTCATTGATATCCTTAGGTTGGAGATGATTGGGGCTCACATCAAGTTGTAAATCTTCATGTTGAACCTATTTGCTAATCCTCCTCCTCCTAGGAGATGAATGATGGTTTTCAAATAACATGCTTTTTAAAGAAGGTCAAGCCAAAGAGGACTATGAATTCAAGACCTAGTTTTAGCTATCTTTGTAGTAGTTAATTGTCTTTTTATTTATTGCATTTCCTTTCTTTTCCCTCATGATTTTCTCATGTGGATGATTTATAGATTTAGTTTTATGTGTTTTTATCTATGTGATTACATTATTTAACTTCAATTTATTTAAAATTGAACCTAAATTTATTACAGCCTCTAAAAACTTGACTTAAAATTGGATCAAAATGTTATCTAAATATTTTGTCACCCTTTGTCAAGACATTCTTTGTGAATGTGTTTCTTTTATTCAACCCTAGCATACTCTAGTGCTAAAAGAGGTAAAAATCCAAGATTTGCAAAATTTTGAAAAAATCTTATTTTTCTCCAAAACTTTTGAAAATCAAGGTTTGTTGTCCTCTAGACGCGGCTCCTTAGCCCCTAGGGGGGCTCCATATCGATATGGAACCGCAGGCTCTATTAAGGAACCGTGTACAGTAAAGCCGTTCTTGGCTTACTTTTGGTCTTTCTTCTTTGACCACTGTCTTGGTTAAGATTCTTTGTTTACCCAATTTGGCTAAACATTTCCTAAAACCTTTTATTTTCATTTAAAATCATTGCCTTGTCTATTTTCTTTAAATTCTTCTCTTTTGGGAGTTCTTTTCTACATCCCTCATAATGCCTAATTCTTCCTTTCTTAACCTTGACAGTTCTTTGTCACAATCTTCTCAACCTAAAGCTTCTTCTTCTAAGCTTTCAAAGAAACCGAAAATCTCGGTTAAACCCGTTTGGATCAAAAAGAACAAGAATCCTCATGATTCTTCTTCTCCAAAATCCTCCAAGAATTCCTCTTTCTCTCCGATTCAATATTGGAATGAGACTTACTCTATAAATCCAATTACCAGAGAAAAGGAAATTCTTCCACCACCACCTAACCCTTTCAACTCTCCTCAACTCAATGACCTATCTTCTTTCCCTAATCTCACTAGGCATTGTGAAAACATCTCTTATCCATTATCTCCCTCTCCACCAAACTCTAATTTTGATGGACCTCCCCCATCTAACGACTTTTTTTGCATCATGGTTCCTCGTGTGCTTGTTGTAGTTTTCAACAAATTGAACTTGCTCATATCTATGACAAGCTAAATTTCCTTGAATTCCACCTCACTCGACCTCCTCTCAAAGTTTTTGTTCTCGTGAACAAGTCTTTGAACGATGCTTCGTCATCTTTCTTTTCCAACTAAGGCACATTTTGTACTTTTGTTATTTGAGTCAATAAAACTTAAGCAATCTTGGAAGATTATCACTATTAGAGTATTTTATGCTTTGTGGTTTATTTTCCATATTTTTTGCTTTAAATATTCATATTGTGTGTATGAATACTTCTCTTGTATGTTATTTCATATTTGTGTAATATGAATGTTATGTGTGTTATCTTTCCCACTAATTCTATTTCACACATTTGTTAAAGAGTTGATCATGGTTAAAACTTAAAATTAATTATGGGTGATTCCATAAATTCTAAATTTTAACCCCTTGACACTTTAAATAATCTTTGATTGGTTTAGATGCTTCTTTTCTTCCTCTATTCCACCAATTGAACTATGATGTTGTCAATACACACTCTTTGAACATACTTAGCAAATGCTTGCTTCTAATTTGAGATTTCTTTTCCCTCTCCCTCTCAACTTAGTTAGTAGGTAGTGCACATACATACATTGGTGTTTCTTTTCTTTCTTCTAACCTTTGTGTAGCATGTCACCTTAGCTCATTTACTTGGTGCCCCAAGCAAGGGGGAGTAAGCAACAAGGGGGAGCTACTAGCGAAGTCCGGTTCTTTTCTTCTTCAAAGACTTGTGCTAACCTTTTTGCTTCGACAAAGGGGGAGAAATGATAGTGATAAACTCGTTAATAATTCGAAAAAACTTGTATTTTACGTAAATGAGTTTATAGTTTGTCGTAATCAAAAAGGGGGATATTGTTAATGCATAGCAATGCCTAAAACATTGTTAGTATTAATTAATCTTTCTTAGTTTTGATCACGACAAATTACAAAGACATTTATTGTCAAACACAATCATAAAAACGAATTATCTAACAAACACTATCATCAAGGTAATAATCATTTAACTAACATATCTTAATCATGCTTAGTGATCATAAAAGTGATTTGCTTTAAAACTCACTTTTGTCAAATGTAACAAAAGATTTTTAATAAACTTTATTTCTAAGAAAATGTTTTATTAAAATGAAAATGTAAATTTGAATATGGCATATTCCAAATGCCATAAGAATATCCTTTAAAGGTTTAAACAGCCTCAAATATTTCAAATTCACTAAAAGACAAAAAGGAGCGGAGTCTATTACCCGTGGTTCCTTAAGTGCCTACGCGGTTCCCTATCGATAAGGAACCGCCTGGGTAGATAAGGAACTGCGCCCAGATAGCCGTTGGGATCTTGTTTCCTATAAATAGTGGATCAAATCTACATTTTCATCAACCTTTTTTTGGACATCTCTTTTAGCCTTCTTTCTCCTATCTAATCCTAGTCATATGTAAATGATCACTTAATGTGTTAAGCATGTTTACTCATGATTATCCTATTGATCTGCTTCTTTACCTTGTACAAAGAGAAGATCACTCACACACTTGTGATGTGATTAAAGATGAAGCATTGATGAAGATCACCTTCTCCTAAAGATCTAGTCATGTTTATCATTTGTTTATTTGTGTCTTGTGTAGATCCAATGTATTTGTGAATACTTAGACTAGTTGTGTTCATCCAATCTATTTGTGAATACTTGGATTAGAGTTGTGTAAATCCATTGCACATGTGTGTGCTTGGATTTGTGTTGTGTAGATCCAATCTACATGTATGTACTTGGATATGTTTATTTGAGTTGTAATTAGTTGTGTTAGTTCTCACTAAACTATAAAGTGATGTGGTTGTGTCTTGTGAGTTCTCACTAAACTATAAAGTGATATGTAGTTGTGTTGTGTGAAGTTCTCACTTAGCTTCAAAGTGAAGAGTCGTGAAGATTGGTTCTAGCTTTGGATTAGAACTCGACATCTAGCCTTGTGTCGGAAAATGGTGAAGTAGGCAACTTTGTGAAGATTGGTTCTAGCTTTGGATTAGAACTCGACATCTAGCCTTGTGTCATAAATTGGTGAAGTGGGCGACGTTGTGTTGATTGGTTATAGCTAAGATTAGGTCACAACATGTAGCTTAGTGTCGGAAAATAATTTAAGCGACATTGTAAGTTTTCTCCGCCAAGAAGGGAGCTTGTGGATATAGTGGAAATCTCGAGTAAGGTGTACTCGAGGAGTGGAGTAGGTACGAGGATAGAGCCTCGTTGTCGAACCACTATAAATCTTGGTGTCTTCCTACTAGGTTGTTTCTTTCCTTATTCATTACTTACATTCATTATCATTATACTTACTACACATTGTTAATGCATTAGAATTGAACCTAATCATTATTCAACTAGCTCTCAAGTAAAAGATAGTTTTTGCACTCACCTAATTGAAAGGAATTTTAATTAGGAGATAAACCGATGAGAAACTATTCAACCCCCCTTCTAGTTTCTACAGTATTGTCTGAATCTTCATCTTAAAGATCGAATAAGAAGTGAATCAAGGCAAGGAGGAAATGCTCATAGATGTATGATATATGCCACTCTTGAATGACTAACATGTGTGTAAACATGTTTGGATCCTTGAACTTCATCTTTTTTATCTTTATTTATAGGATGTTATGTAATCATTAACTAACACTTTGTGTTTGGATTATCTAGTATTTTAATCCTAATTATCCATGGTATCGATCTTTCGATTTGCATGGCTATGTGCATCTTGTGTGTTTGTTAGCTTCCTAGACCTTGACATATAGTCCATTTTGGCTTGATAAACATTTATATTAAATCTGGGGTAGCTATAGTTACTGAAAGTGCCTTTTTTCAAACTCACTGGGGGCGGATCCTTATCTAGGCCGCGGTTCCTTAGCGATAAAGAACCGCGCCTCTTTATAAGGAACCGCCTCTGAATATTCCGAGAAGAACCTTTGCTTTACACTATTCTTCCTTAATCTGTGTAAAACTTCGATAAATTTTTTGCAAAAACCTGCACTTTCTAAACTAGGCTACCTATTTTCATTATTCACCTAAAATGATTTTAACCCATTACTAGTTTGGATCATTCCCTTCTCTTCTTAAACCCTCTCTTGTTGATTGTGTTCTTCATCACTTCAACTCTTCTCTAAACCTCAACACACAACCACGGTGTCTACTAGAACATCCAATTCTTCCAAAACTTCCTCTTCCAAGAGAAGCCTCAAAATTAAGATTAAGTTACCTAACATTGGTTCTTCATCTTTTCACACTCCCAAAAATGAAATTTCTCCTATTCTCATTTCCTCTTCACCTTCACCACCCCTTGCTCCATGCAAGACAAACTCAACTCATAGTACTAACCATTCACATGGTTCTACCTCCTCTTCATTCCAATCAAGAATGAATGAGTTTTCTTCACATTTCACTCCTAGTCCTCCTTTGGATGAGATTTCTCAACCTCAACCTCTACAAATCATTCCCTTTATCCTTGAGCCTTTGGTTACCTCTCCTTTCACTCCACCAAATTATCCCATCTCACCCTTGGACACTATGCCTCCTCCACCCTCAAACACTAATGCCCCTATCTTGAGCATTCCTATTCCTCACTTCATGGGTGATCCTTACTTCTTTGGGTTCTTATAAGCTCATGGTGCAAATTTCCTATGTTGTCTCTATAATAACTACATCATTCAAAACCTAAGGTTGGAGATGTTTGGTCTTCATAGAAGGTTGCATGATTTCTTTCTTACCTTGTTCTCCATGTCTCCTCCTCCTAGGAGATGAATGATGGTTTTCAAAATAAAATGTTTTTTAAAGAAGGTCAAGCCAAAGAGGACTATGAATTCAAGACCTAGTTTTAGCTAACTTTATAGTAGTTAGTTGTTATTTTAATTCTTGTATTTCTTTTATTTTCCCTCATGATTTTCTCATGTGGATAATCTATGGATTTAGTTTTATGTGTTTTAACCTATGTGATCACATTAATCAACTTCAATTTATTTAAAATTGAACTTAAATCTATCACAACCTCTAAAAACTTGACTTAAAATTGGATCAAAATGTTATCTAAATATTTTGTCACCCTTTGTCAAGACATTCTTTGTGAATGTGTTGCCTTTGTGCAACCCTAGCATAATCTAGTGCTAAAAGAGGTAAAAATCCAAGATTTGCAAAATTTTGAAAAAGTCTTATTTTTCAACAAAACTTTTGAAAATCATGGTCTCTGGTCCACTAGACGTGGATCCTTAGCCCTTAGGCGGCTCCATATCGATATGGAACCGCGGGCTCCCGTAAGGAACCGCGTACAGGAAAGCTACTTTTAGCTTATTTTTGGTCTTTCTTCTTTGACCACTCTCTTGGTTAAGATTCTTTGTTTACCCAATTTGGCTAAACATTCCCTAAAACCTTTTATTCATTTCAAATATTTGCCTTGTCTATTTTCTTTAAATTCTTCTCTTTTGGGAGTTCTTCTCTTCATCCTTCATAATGCCTAATTCTTCCATTCCTAACCTTGACATCTCTTTGTCACAATCTTCTCAATCTAAAGCTTCTTCTTCTAAGCTTTCAAAGAAACCAAAAATCTCGGTTCGACCCGTTTGGATCAAAAAGAACAAGAATCCTCATGATTCTTCTTCTCCAAAATCCTCCAAGAATTCCTCTTTCTCTCCGATTCAATATTGGAATGAGACTTACTCTATAAATCCAATTACCGGAGAAAAGGAAATTCTTCCACCACCACCTAAACCTTTCAACTCTCCTCAACTCAATAACTTGTCTTCTTTCCCTAATCTCACTAGGCATTGTGAAAACATCTCTTATCCATTAGCTCCCTCTCCACCAAACTCTAATTTTGATGGACCTCCCCCATCTAACGACTTTGTTTTGCATCATGGTTCCTCGTGTGCTTGTTGTCGTTTTCAACAAATTGAACTTGCTCATATCTATGATAAGCTAAATTTCCTTGAACTCCTCCTCACTCGACCTCCTCCCAAATTTTTCGTTCCCGTAAACAAAACTTCGAATGATGCTTCATCGTCTTTCTTTTCCAACTAAGGCACATTTTATACTTTAGTTGTTTGAGTCAATAAAACTTAAGCAATCTTGGAAGATTATCACTATTAGAGTAGTTTATGCTTTGTGGTTTAATTTCCATATTTTTTGCTTTAAATATTCATATTGTGTGTATGAATATTTCTCTTGTATGTTATTTCATGTTTGTGTAATATGAATGTTATGTGTGTTATCTTTCCCGCTAATTCTATTTCACACATTTGTTAAAGAGTTGATCATGGTTAAAACTTACAATTAACTATGGGTGATTCCATAAATTCTAAACTTTAACCCCTTGACATTTTAATCATCTTTGATTGGTTTGGATGTTTCGTTTCTTCCTTTATTCTACCAATTAAACTATGATGTTGTCAATACACACTCTTTGGACATACTTAGCAAATGCTTGCTTCTAATTTGAGATTTCTTTTTCTTCTCTTTCTGAAGTTAGTTAGTAGGTAGTGCACATACAAACACTGATGTTTCTTTTCTTTCTTCTAACCTTTGTGTAGCATGTCACCTTAGCTCATTTACTTGGTGCCCCAAGCAAGGGGGAGTAAGCACCAAGGGGGAGCTACTAGCAAAGTCCGGTTCTTTTCTTCTTCAAAGACTTGTGCTAACCTTTTTGCTTTGACAAAAGGGGAGAAATGATAGTGATAAACTCGTTAATAATTCGAATAAACTTGTATTTTACGTAAATGAGTTTATAGTTTGTCGTAATCCAAAATGGGGAGATTGTTAATGCAAAGCAATGCCTAAAAACATTGTTAGTATTAATTAATCTTTCTTAGTTTTGATCATGACAAATTACAAAGACATTTATTGTCAAACACAACCATAAACGAATTATCTAACAAACACTATCATCAAGGTAATAATCATTACACTAAAATATCTTAATCATGCTTAGTGATCATAAAAGTGATTAGCCTTAAAACTCACTTTTGTCAAACATAACAAAATTTTTTTAATAAACTTTATTTTTAAGATAATGTTTTATTAAAATGAAAATGTAAATTTGAATATGGCATATTCCAAATGCCATAAGAATATCCTTTTGAAGGTTTAAACAGCCTCAGATATTTCAAATTCACTAAAGACAAAAAGGAGCAGAGTCTACTCCCCGCGGTTCCTTAAGTGCCTACGCGGTTCCCTATCGATTAGGAACCGTCTGGGTAGTAAAGGAACCACCCCAGATAGCCGTTGAAATTTGTCTTCTATAAATAGTGGATGAAATCTGTATTTTCATTAACCCTTTTTAGACATCTCTTTCAGCCTTCTTTCTCCTATCCAATCCTAGTAATTTGTAAATGATCACTTAATGTGTTAAGTATGTTTACTTATGATTATCCTCTTGATCTCCTTATTTACCTTGTCCAAAGAGAATATCACTCACACACTTGTGATGTGATTAAAGATGAAGCATTGATGAAGATCACCTTCTCCTAAAGATCTAGTCATGCTCATCATTTGTTTATTTATGTCTTATGTAGATCCAATGTATTTGTGAATACCTGAACTAGTTGTGTTCATCCAAGCTATTTGTGAATACTTGGATTAGAGTTGTGTAAATCATTTGCACATGTGTGTACTTGGATATGTTTAGTTGAGTTGTGATAAGTTGTGTTAGTTCTCACTAAACTATAAAGTGATGTGGTTGTGTCTTGTAAGTTCTCACTAAACTATAAAGTGATATGTAGTTGTGTTGTGTGAAGTTCTCACTTAGCTTCAGAGTAAAGAGTCGTGAAGATTGGTTCTAGCTTTGGATTAGAACTCGACATCTAGCCTTGTGTCAGAAAATGGTGAAGTAGGCAACGTTGTGAAGATTGGTTCTAGCTTTGGATAAGAACTCGACATCTAGCCTTGTGTCGTAAAATGGTGAAGTGGGCGACTTTGTGTAGATTGATCCTAGCTAAGATTAGGTCTCGACATTTAGCTTGGTGTCGGAATATAATGTAAGCGACGTTGTATGGTTTTCTCCGCCAAGAAGGGAGCTTGTGGATATAGTGGAAATCTCGAGTAAGGTGTACTCGAGGAGTGAAGTAGGAACAAGGATAGAGCCTCGTTTCCGAACCACTATTAATCTTGGTGTCTTCCTACTAGGTTGTTTCTTCCATACTCATTACTTGCATTCAACATCATTACACTTATTACTTATTGTTAATGCATTAGAATTAAACTTAATCATTATAAAACTAGCTTTCAAGTAAAAGATAGTTTTGACACTCACCTAATTGAAAGGAATTTTAATTATGAGATAAATCAATAAGAAACTATTCAACCCCCTTCTAGTTTCTACAATTAACAAAATTGATAATAGGTAATAGATCTCCGAAACCCTAATTTTTTCTCAAAAATATTATAGTACCAAAACAGAAGATCTCGAAGCAATATTAACATATCCGGCTATCTCAATAGCCGATCTAACCAAAAAGTATGTATAAACAAAAACCCCCAAAATTTTATCAAACCCTAAAAAACATTTCATCGATTTTTAGTAACGTGGCTCTGATACCATGTAGAAAAACATGATTCAAGAGATTCAAAACCACTTTCAAATAGATTAACCAAGATTTAAAGTAACAAATTGAATAAATAAAGCTAAGACTACCAGTGCTAATCACGTATAGTCCTATTATCTACATGATAATAGTTATATAAATTAAAACATAAAAGAGAAAGATTAAACTAGGGTTTCAAGATCAAAAACAAGAGAGAGAGTAATTATGTGTAAAACATACAGATGATAATGAGACGATACAAACAAAGTGTGAAACCCTAGTATTCATAAACAAGACTTGGTGGGCTTGGCAGTCCTAGGCTGGTCCAAGAGAAGTTTGTCCAAGAGGTTGCTTCAATCCTTCCATCCAATATCATCCTTCACAGCAAGTCCAAAAGGTAACTAAAAGTTTAAAAATAAACATAATAAGTCCTTGTGGTTAATTATGGGTTGTAGAGTAGGCCATATGTTTTAACAGTTTCGGGTGGAGTAAGACTAACACAACATTGGGACGGTTAGCACCACAACTTTTGTGACGTTCTTTCTGTGACGATATGCAAGATTTTTTAATTGACGTAATTTTTAGGAGGAAGTTGGGTACTTGATCCAGGAGACGTTAGTGTTAGGTGGCCGACGAGACAAGGGTGGTTCAAGCTAAAGCCTTTCTGCCATCAAAGATATAAACATGATTCTATTATCTTTAGTTGATAATTTCCGCGGCGGATCATATATGAATATGGTGTTGCTATTTTTAGTTATATATTATTTAGATAAAAGCCTTGGGCTTTATTCTAGCCTATCTTATGTTTGATATCTAGAACATTCTATCATGAACTATATATTGTATTGGTATGTTTAATGTATCAATCAATAAAAATCACAATTCCAATATGGTATCAAGAGCCAAATCAATCCTCTCCTAATTTTTCTCTTATCTCCCGTTCTCTTGCTTCTTCTTCTCTTTAACCGAGAAAAAAACAGGAGAAAATATTACTCTTGTTAATAGAAGCGGCGATACAATTCCAAACGCAAAAGTGACACCAAAAGTTCATAATCTATATTGTTTTGTTTATGAGATTGGTACACGTGGGGGTAGAAGTCAAATTGGTTATTCATGTGATTAATACACATAGGGTACGGCATCTCACAAGTATTATTCTAGGTGTGATTTATTGTTTCATTTTCTTTGTGATAACTGTTGGCGCACGTGATTACGGAAACCGAAAGATATAAACTTTGGTTGAGCAATGATTGATAGATATTATTCGAGACAAGCAGGTATTTTGGGGGCTGCTCCCTTTGCGCCTTCTACACAAGCAAAATTTTCTCCAAGTGTTTTTAGTACCGTAACGATTCAAGATCCGACATGGAATATGGATACAGGTGAATCATCTCATCTTAATTCACATACAAGTAATTTAAATACCGTTTATAATACAGGTTTATATCCATCTGTGTGTGTGTTGGTGATGGAAAAACCATACCCGTCACCAATACCGGTCATAGCATCTTATCTACCTCTAATCGTCCTCTATACTTGAATAATGTTCTTGTCACTCCTAATATCATCAAAAATCTTATTTATGTTCGTCAATTTACTAAAGATAATAATTTTACTGTTGAATTTGATGCCTTTGATTTCTCTGTAAAAGTTTTTTTAACCCGTCATATCCTCCTAAGATGTGATAGTTCAGGAGATCTCTATCCGGTTACACAACCTTCTCCTATCCCTCATGCTTTGCTTTCTGCCACTACGTGGCACCAACGCCTTGGACATCCTGGTAACGAAGTGTTGCGTTCTCTTGTCTCTCATCATTTTATTTCGTGTAATAAAGAGAGGTCTCCACATGTTTGTCATGCTTGTCAGCTTGGGAAACATGTGAGACTTCCGTTTTCGAGTTCTAATTCTATTGTTACTCGTCCTTTTGAGATTGTACATTCAGATATTTGGACTTCTCCTATAGTCATTTCTGGTGGTTTCAAATACTACGTGTTGTTTCTAGATCATTATTCTCATTATTTGTGGATTTATCCTTTACGTGTCAAATCTGAAGTTTTCCAAAAGTTCGTACACTTTCGTTCTTATGTAAATAATCAGTTTAAATGTGATATTACGGCTTTTCAGTGTGACCATGGTGGTGAATTTGATAACACCAACCTTCTTGATTTGTTTGCTAAAAATGGCATTCAAATGCGCTTCTCTTGCCCAAAGACCTCACAACAAAATGGAAAATCAGAACGGATGATACGTACCATTAATAATGTCATTCGTACCCTTCTTTTCCAAGCTCACCTCCCACCAACATTTTAGGTCGAGGCATTACATATGGCCGCCTACTTACTCAATCTACTTCCCTCATCCGCCATCCAAAACGAAATACCTTGCACAAAATTGTTTAACAAACAACCTGACTACTCACGTTTACGTATTTTCGGTTGTCTTTGTTACCCACATCTCAATTCACCTCACGAATTGGCACCTCGCGCTACTCCTTGCATATTTTTAGGATATCCCGCTTATCATCATGGGTATCGATGCCTTGACCTTTCTACAAATAAAATCATTCTTTCTCGCCATGTAACGTTTGATGAACTTCAGTTTCCATATGGCTCTCTGACCCAATCTAACCCACCATCTTACACGTTTCTAGATCATACACCAACGCCTATTACTCGCCATATCATTTATAACCAATCCTCGCCCCAATCTGCTCCAAATGAACACGGAACCCCTATAGCCCCCCAAAACCTTGACCCAACACCACCCGTTACAACACCCCCTTACTTACCTACACAAACCACAACACTTACTACACCGACCCACCATTCACCTACGCAAACCACAACACCTATGACCCAACCCACTATCGGCCAATATCCTACTCCTACCCCCTCTCCTACGACCCAACATACTTTGACCCCTGACCCTCCTACCCGAACTCATCCTATGGTCACACGTGCCTAAGTTGGCACTGTCAAGCCTAATCCACGTTTTCATGGTCATGTCTCTCAGATTTCTCCTCTTCCTAAGTCTCCTTCTGTTGCCTTATCTGATCCTAACTGGCGAGATGCTATGCATGATGAGTATAATGCATTAATTAAAAACAGAACTTGGATTCTTCTTCCGAAACCACCTAATGTTAATGTGGTTCGGTCTATGTGGTTGTTTCGGCACAAATATCATGCCGATGGTTCTTTGAGCAGGTACAAGGCTCGTCTCGTGGCTAACGGTAGTACCCAACAGCTTGGTGTTGATTGTGATGACACTTTTAGTCCGGTTGTTAAACCGGCTACTATTCATACTATTCTAAGTCTTGCATTATCTCGGAATTGGCCAGTTCACCAACTTGATGTTAAGAATGCATTTCTTAACGGTGATCTCTCCGAGACTTGGATGTTCGTTTTCCACATCATGTTTGTCGATTACAGAGGTCGTTATATGGACTGAAACAAGCACCTCGTGCTTGGTTTCATAGATTTGCAGGTTATGCTCTACGGGTTGGTTTCTCGTCAAGTCGATGTGACTCATCCTTATTCATATATAGGCGTGGCACTGAGGTTGCATATTTACTGTTTTATGTTGATGATATTGTGTGAACGGCTTCCTCTACAGATTTACTTCATCGTATTATCTCATCTCTACATAAGGAGTTTGATATGACTGATTTGGGGGCACTTAATTATTTTTTAGGGATTTCTGTTACCCGTGACTCTAAAGGCATGTTCTTGTCTCAGAAGAAATATGCTTTGGATCTTTTAGATAGGGCACATATGGCTACATATAATCCAACTCGGACTCCGGTTGACACAAAATCCAAGCTTAGTTCTGACGGGGATCCTGTTTCTGATCCTACCTTATATCGTAGTCTTGTAGGTGGTTTGCAATACCTGACATTTACTCGCCCAGATATATGTTGGGAATAAATTATGGGTCAGTTCACTAGACGCTGATAGGAAGAATTCAAGCGCTGATAAGATGACATTGGACGCTGACAGCCAAGCGTTGACATTTGTAGAAGTCAATGCTGACAGCCTTGAAGATTAACACTGATGGAATATATCTTCATACGAATCTTTTTGTTTATTTGTTTCTTTATTTGTGTATGGTAAAGATAAGCTCGACATTGTATTTTCTATTATTATCTTTACCTAGAATAGTTGATTCGTAGCTTATTGTACAAGACTTCTTAATCTATAAAAGAAGATCTTTTAGGTTAATGTTAATCATTAGTTATCATAAGTTTTCACAAGTTAAACCTCTTTCATTGTAATCAAGTTCGATCATTCTAATACAAGTGAAAGTTTGTTTAACATCTTTGTGTTTTAGATTAAGTGTTAATTCCGCATAACACTTAGTTACTTTATTCATAAGCAAAGGTTTCTCTACGTGTATTACTTGATCTAATCTCGTATACACAAAGCTTAATCGATCTAAGTTTGGGATCAACAAGTGGTATCAGAGCTTGTTGAGAAACTTTTGATCTTTAAGTAACGCAAGAACCCTAAAACACCAAAAACCCTAAAAACCCTAAATTTCTCAAAACCCTAAAAACATCATGTCTGGCACAAATCAGCCTCCTGCTCCAGTTTTGCTACAAAACAACACCACAAACCCTAGTATCAAAATTCCCATGTTTGATGCTAGGAATTTCGAGCTTTGGAAGTCGAATTTTGAGCAATATGTAGCCATCCATGACTACACTCTTTGGGAGATTGTTGAATATGGGAACACATTCAACAAAGCTCAAAAGATTACTAATGCTATTGCTGCAAGGGTAGCTGTTCCTAATTGTCCTGAAGCTGATAAGAAGGAAAAGCCTGAAGATGGAAGAGCTGTATCTGCTGAAGATATAGCCAAGAAAAGGGTGGACATGAAAATCCTGAACATCATGAAACACGCCTTAGGTCATGAGAATCAGCACAAGTACAAACGCTTTGAGTCTGCAAAAGAGCTTTGGGAAGCTCTTGAAGTAGCACATGGTGGCAATGCTGACACAAAAGAAGAAAAGAAGAAGCAACTCATGCATGAGTATGCTGTCTTTAAGGCTCAACCCAATGAGAATCTCAGTAGTGTGAGAAGTAGACTGCTTGACATTACAAGTCAACTTTCCTTCATGGGAACACAGATTGATGACCCTGATTTGAATGCTACTTTTCTCAAAAGCCTTGGTGATGTATGGAAGATTGAGGCAAGATCCATTCTTGTCAATAACACCCACAAGACCTCCAGGTTTGATGACATCTTCAACAAACTAAGACTGTTGGAGAATGAATGGCTTTTGGAGAGTGATAATAAATCTTCCAGTAGCAACATGGCCTTCTTCTCACAAAGTGAAGGCCAATTTGATTCCATGAACTCCTATGGACATCCAGTCACTGGATCTCAATGTGTCAACGCTGGATCACAGTCTGTCAGCGCTGGATCATATCCTGTCAATGCTTCATTCTCAAGCGTTGACACTCACAACTTTGGCGCTGATAGAATTAAACCTGCTGGTTTAGATCTAGATACTGTGTGTGCATTCATTGCTTCTTTGCCCAGTGATTCAAGGATTACATATGAAGATCTTGAGCAGATAAGTGATGAGCAATTGGAAGAGATGGACATCAAGTGGACTATGGCTCTTGTAAGTTTAAGAGCAAACAGGTTTAATAAAAGGTTCAAGAAGAAGATGACCTTTGATGCTAAGGATGTCGCTGGATTTGATAAATCCAAAGTTGAGTGCTACAATTGTCATCGGATGGGGCACTTTATGAGGGAATGTAGATCTCCAAGAAGATCTGATGCTGGTAAGCCTTCAAGCCAAATGGTTAAGAGCCAAGATTCCAAGGCCATGGTTGCTGTTCAACAAATTGATGGTGTTGGAGGATGGGACTGGAGCTAGAACTTTTTGGCTAAGGATGAGGAAGAGGACAGAGCCTTGGTTGCTGAAGTTAAAGAAGAGCATGTTGAATATGCTCTCATGGCACACTCCTCCTCTTCATCAGATAATGAGGTATATGATGATGCTTTCTGTTCTAAGGGTTGTCGTTTAAATACTGAAAAACTAAATCAAGAGATAGTAAAATTATTAGATGAGGCAAGTGCTGAAAGATGCAAAGTATCTAATTATCAAATTGCTCTCACCCAAACAGAAAAGACAGTAGCTGAGTATAAGAAAATGGAGTTTGATTTAAAGGATAAAATAAATATCTTAAAACATGAGTTACATCAAAGTAAAGATATTCAAGATATCACAAACAGGGTTAATCTTGATTTGATAGCTCAGTTAGATGAGGCTAACAAAAATAAAGATAATGTGAGTCTTAAAATCCAGAGATTTGATAAGGCCACACAATCCCTAGGAGAGTGTGTTAGTAAACAAAGAGACTCTAAGGACATGAGTGGGATTGGGATGAAAGATTATACTGGTGTTCCACCACCAGCTGGGGATTTCTATGGTGTCCAATCAAAGGACTTATCTTGGACTGGCTTGCCAGAACTCCAAGAGAAGGAATTCATTCTTCCACCTAGAGTGACTTCCCCAGTTGAAGAATACAAACAAAAACTGACTGACCTAGATGAGTGGAAGAAAGCTAACCACACTTTGTTTGTTAAGGGAGGGTTGTTGTGTGAAAGTCCAAATGAGCCCACACCAATCACGAGCCATGATCCTACACCTATTAAAATCACACACCCAACCACTGGCAAAGCTGTTGACCTTGGCCCACAAACTGTTAGAAAACCTAGTGTTAAGTATGCAGAGATGTATAGGAATACTAGGTCACCAAAAAGCCAAGTTAGTAACCATGGAACAGGCTTCTTTGCTTCTAGACCTAAGACTATGTCTAGAAAAGCTTGTTACTCGTGTGGTAGCTTTTCACATTTGGCATACAAATGTGTCAACGCTTCTAATGTCAACGCTGATAGGAACCATTTCAGCGCTGACAAAAGTCAACATAGGTCAAACACTGTCAGACCCAATACCTTTGTGAACAAAAGTTCACAAGTTGTTAGACCAGCCCCATTCTTTACTAGAGGGTCTAACACACATGGCCTAAGACCCTTCCAAAAGTCAAACACTTGGTCCAATAGGCAATGGGTTCCTGTAACAAACCCTAGGTTTAACGCTGATAAAGGCAATCGGGACGCTGACAAGAACAATTTCAGCGCTGACAGACACACTGCCAAACCTAGGTATTTGCAACCACAGGGAAATGGGTCTAACGCTTCTACTAGCTTAACATGGAGACCAAAACAAGACCAAAACCCTAATTCTACTGGTCTTTCTATGACATGCAACAGGTTTCATTATATTTTAAAGTTCATGTCAAGACCAATTGGGGTTAACTGGGCATTTCATCCAAAAAGGGATGAAAATGGGGTTGTTATGAGAACCAAGTCTGTTCTTGTTGAACAACCAGATGAATCCAAGTCTTCCAAGGCTTGGGTTCCCAAAGAAAACTAATGTGTTTTCTTTATGTGCAGGGCATTCAGAAGAAGATCAATGATTATGGATATTGGGATAGTGGATGCTCAAGGCACATGACAGGAAAGGAAGACTATCTGACAAACTTCACTCCTATTCAAGATGGTGATAAGGTATACTTTGGAGGGGGCTATGGCACCATCACAGGAAAAGGAACCCTTATTACCAATAATCTACGTTTTGAGAACGTCTTCCTGGTAAAAGAACTGGATTATAATTTGTTTAGTGTATCACAAGTGTGTGATAACAAAAATAAGGTTCTTTTCACAGATACTGAGTGCTTGGTGTTAAGCAAAGATTACAAGCTCCCTGAGGAGAAATACATAGAATTTAGAACACCAAGGCATAAAGACATATATAATGTGAATCTTAATGGAATTAAGATGAATAATAAAATGATGTCATGTTTTTATGCTAAAGCTTCAGTAGATGAAAGTAATCTTTGGCACAGGAGATTAGGGCACATAAACTTTAAAAATATCAATAGACTTGTGAGGCTTGGTTTAGTTGATGGTTTGCCTGAAAAGGCTTTCCACAATGACCACTCTTGTGTTGCATGTCTTAAGGGCAAGCAGCACAAGGTCTCATTCAAATCTAAACAGGTGCACTCTAGTTCTAAACCACTTCACTTATTGCATATGGACCTCTTTGGTCCAACTAATATAGAAAGTTTGAAGGGTAAATCATATTGTTTTGTCATCACTGATGATTTTTCCAGGTTTACATGGACTTTCTTTTTAGCCAAGAAAAGTGAAACTGCCCAAAGTTTGATTAATTTCATTACCCAGATTGAGAAGAAGATATTGGCAACATGGAGCGTGAAGTTGAGGACACCAGACTTTTTGAAGGAGGAGTTCTCACTTCCACAATGAAGAATCACCCCCCATCTCAGATCATTGGTGATGTTATGACTCCAGTTCAGACAAGAAGATCCCATCAAAATCTTGGTGGATTTATTGCCAATATACACAAAAAGGTTGATACCCCTCTTGTACAAGCATGTTTGTTTGCATGTTTTCTGTCACAAGAAGAACCCAAGAAGATTTTTGATGCTCTCAAAGAACCTAGTTGGGTGGAAGCAATGCAGGATGAGCTTCACCAATTTGCTATACAGGATGTTTGGGAGCTGGTTGATTGTCCTAGATATGTGAGACCAATTGGGACAAGATGGGTTCTAAGGAACAAGAAAGATGAAAGGGGTATTGTGGTCAGAAACAAGGCACGTTTGGTAGCTCAGGGATATACACAAGAGGAAGGTATAGATTATGAAGAGGTCTTTGCTCCTGTTGCAAGAATTGAAGCTATAAGAATTTTCCTAGCTTATGCCTCTTGTATGAACTTCACTGTTTATCAAATGGATGTGAAGAGTGCTTTCCTCTATGGAACAATTGTTGAGGAGGTATATGTTATGCAACCTCCTGGTTTTGAAGATCCTGAGAATCCAGACAAGGTTTATAGAGTGAAGAAAGCTATGTATGGACTTCATCAGGCCCCAAGAGCATGGTATGGTACATTGTCCACCTACTTGGTGGAAAATGGTTTTAAAAGGGGCACCATAGATCAGACATTGTTCACAAAGAAGAAAGGTAAGGATGTCTTACTTGTCCAGGTCTATGTTGATGATATCATTTTTGGATCCACTAATCCAAAGATGAGTGAAGACTTTTCCAAGCTTATGACAGATAAATTCAAGATGAGTGCAATGGGTGAGATGAACTTCTTTCTAGGCTTACAAGTTCAGCAGAAAGAAGATGGCACCTTCATCTCCCAAGACAAGTATGTAGCTGAAATCTTGAAGAAATATGGTTTTTCTCCACATGAAAAGAGTGCTTCCACTCCTATGGATAGGGAACACCCTTGGGGAAAAATTGGAGCTGGAAAGGATGTGGATGTTAGGCACTATAGATCAATGATTGGTTCATTGATGTATCTTACAGCCTCAAGACCTGACATCATGTTTGCTGTGTGTGCTTGTGCACGCCATCAAGTGACTCCCAAAGAATGTCACCTTTTTGCTGTGAAAAGAATTTTTAGGTACCTAAGATGTTATCCAGATCTTGGCTTATGGTACCCAAAAGATTCTCCATTGGAGCTTATTGCATATTCAGACAGTGACTATGGTGGTGACAAGTTTGATAGGAAATCCACAACTGGTGGATGTCAATTTCTTGGGAGTAGATTGATATCTTGGCAATGCAAGAAACAAACAGTGGTGGCAAACTCTACAACTGAAGCAGAATATGTTGCTGCAGCTGCTTGTTATGGACAAGTCTTATGGATTCAGAACCAGCTGTTGGATTATGGGTATAATTTCATGCATACCAAGATTTTTGTAGACAATAACAGTACTTTATGCATTATTAAAAATCATGTACATCATTATAAAACCAAACACATAGAAATTAGACATCATTTTATAAGAGATTGCTTTGAGAAAGGTTTAATACAACCAGATAGGGTAGCCACAGAAGATAATGTGGCTGATTTATTAACTAAACCTTTTGATACTGGAAGATTTCAATATTTGGTAACAAATATTGGAATGGTTAATCTCACTTAATATGTGTTTTGGAACCTTTTTGTAAAAGTATGTACAGGATAATGCATTGTTATTGGTCTTTGTGATGATTTAGATTTTTCCACTTTATTTTTCTAACACTGACAAAGGTAAATGTAACGCTGACAAGTGTTATTTTGCCGTTGTTAGAGATATTATTGTCTAACGCTGACAAGAGTTCCTTCAACACTGATAAGTGTTGTTGGGGCGCTGTCAGCAACAAATGTTAGTTTTATGGTTTTCAATCTAAATGTGTAGGTGGTGGTAGCTTTATGCCATTGGATACAGAGTTGCTTATGGATCTTTGAAGAGCTATTTGGACATGTTTTTGTTTATGGATGATGGTTGGAATATTTATATTCCTATCTTGACATAAATTTTTAATGTTCATATATATTTTGAGAAACTCATGTATCATAGTTTAAGGGGAGGTTTAAGGAACCTTTAGGACTTTTGGGTATTCTTATAATACTCTCATCACAATTCTAGATTGTGTCCACAGGTGAGTATGGGTTAGTTTTACTAAACCATGAGGCACTGTAGCATGCAAAGTTGACAAACTATGCATGCTGCCAAGACATTTTTGGCCTAGAATTGGTTGTGGTCTGATGGGAGACTTGGGAATAGTTTTGTTATGGGTTTACCTGGGAGTTACAAAGAATTTTATGAAATAACTTTGTTGGTAAGTATTTTGGTTAGCAAGGGACACTTGAGGACATTTGTGTCTATCTTGCTTAAGCAAGTGTGCATAAATGGACAGTGCTTGCCGCCCAGTAATTATTATCAACTTGCAAGATATTTCCCTTAGGATAAATTACTTTGTTAAGGTCTTTTTCTTTTAAAATATTTTTATTTTTAGACGCTGACAAGTTTTTCTCCAAACGCTGTTACGTCTAATCGTGACGCTGACAAGGCTTTAGGCAAACGCTGACAAGAAAATATAGCCGTTGGGCGTTGATGGGCTATTTTTGACCGTTGACACCTAGTGGGCCCTACCCAGTTGTTATTTTTGACTAATCTTTGGCCGTAATTTTGGGGAGTTGTTACTTTTAATTAATGCATGAGATAAGTTATATTTGATTCAATATTTTCATCATTACTCTTTGAATATAACTGCCTCATTTTTTACCAATCCAAATCATGCATCTCTCCTATAAATTTGGCTAAACTTTTTGTTCTGGGTATTCATATTTTCTTGTCTAACATTTTTCTCCTAGATTTTTTCCATATCACATAACCTAAACAGCTTTCAACATGGCACCAAAGTTCAACTCAAACAATCTGACATTGGAGTTCAAGAGCCAACATAATATGGTAGCTTACTTGGCCACTGATAATGATTTGTTCCCTCAGTATTCACAAATGGTGGCATTTTTAAATGCATCCTCAATAAGGTATGCACTTTCTCATGAACCATTAGTCCCTGTCGCACACATTAGACAGTTTTGGAATAATGTCAGTTCCACAACAGCTAATGGAGTGACCATATTAACATCTACTGTTCATGGAAGAACATGGGTGGTCACTGAAGCCTTGGTTCGCCAAGCTTTGCGTCTTGATGACGCTGATGGTGTGACTACCCTTGCCATTGCAACAATAGAACAAGGTCTTAGGGAATTGGGTTATCCTATTCCTGCTGGTAAAACTTTAAATAAATATCATAAGCAGGAATTTCCCTCGGATTGGAAATATTTGATACATGTCCTTCTTCAATGCTTAAGTCCAAAATGTACTGCTTTTAATGAAATAAACAGGTCCATTGCAAGTGCTTTGGTTTGTATGTCACGTGGGCTTAAGTATAATTTTTCAAAAATGATTTTTGAAGGGATGTGTAAAAATAAGGGAAGTAAAATGACTTTGTCTTACCCAAGATTTTTGCAAATGGTGTTTGATTTACAAGCATATTGTACTAGGGATCATGACACTTTTTATGAGATCCCTAAGCAAAAGAAAACCATTTTTGACAAGATGAGCTCCACAAACAGATCTATCCCTCTCACCCAAGCCATGCTTGAAGTAATTCAGGCTGCTCAACCACAACCAGACCCTGCACCTCAACTTGAGCCTATCCTTGAACCATTACCTTCACCTGACCACATGGACGTTGACCAACCCAATGTCAACGCTGACACTCAAAATGTTGGCGCTGACACAGCCAATCCCAACGCTGATGACATCCCTGAACAATCCCAAACACCCCTTAACGAACCAACACCCTCACAATCTACCTCATCTTCCACCCCATTACAATCTAGGTTGAATAAACGCCAAAGGACTACTGGAGTGTTCTCCTCTAGTGGTCCTAGCCTTGTTGCAGAGAGAACCACCTCCACAAGTGTGGCTGGTGCCATGGATGAGGCTGGGGCTATTGGCACAAGCTTAGATGCTGGTCAAGACAGTCCCAACATCATTAAGACCTCATCCATGCCCTATGATTCTATTTTGGGAGGTCAAATCCCCATTCTAGCTGAGGGCAGATTGGAACCTATGACATTGAATGAATTGACGGCTGCTGTCATTAGCTTGCAAAAGCAAAATGTCAGCCTTGTACAAATTGTCAATAATCAGGGCCGTGAACTCCAAGTATTGAGGGAGCGGGTAACTGTTTTGGAGAATCCTAGTAGCAGGAGTAGAATGGAGGAATCTTCCAAAGGGGAGGATGAAGAGGATGAGCTGATTCATACAGCCAGTGAGAAGAGTTCACAATTTAGTGAATCTTTAAATGTTGCTGAAGCACTCACCAACTTGAAGAAGCACCCAATTATTGATACATCCAAGGTAACTCCATTGAACTTGGAAGGATCTTTCACAGCAACAATGGGCGCTGATACAGGTTTGAACGCTGACACATCCAGCGCTGACAAAGGTAATCGGGGCGCTGATAAAGGTAACTTGAACGCTGACAAAGTTGCAGGTGGTGTTGATGTATTCCAGTCATCAGCAATCATCAAAGATGTGTTCACACAGGTTTCTTCTTCTATCTTACCTATTATTGATCCAAAAGACAAGGGTAAGGGGATTATGGTTAAAGAAGATGTTCCAAAGAAAGATGCAGCACAAATTGCATTTGATGAATAGTTGGCTGCACAACTTTTGGAAAAAGATTTGAAGAGGAGTGGTAGATCACCATTTGTTGCCACTTCTGAGAGTGAGGAAGAGAGTGGTGATGAAAAAGAAGGAGATAGCTCAGTTTCAAGTGTTCAAATCATTGAAGATCCAGAAAGACTTGAATATGGGGATGAGTTGGCAAAAGAAAGATTGAGTGATTTGAAGAAGTAGGTTGATTGGGACCTTCCAGAAATCACCAGAATGTACCATGCTTGGGAAGACAAAGTAATGGACAACCCAGGGATGAGTTTGTCAGATCAAATTTGGGGGTTGGAAATTCTTCTCAGGGTACAAGATGATATAAAGGTGATTTTGAGGTTTAATGCACAAGAGGTCAAGACTTGGCTTAAAAGAGATAGAAGGCAGTTGTATTACAAGTTGCTTAGATGCCATCAACCTAGATGGACATACAAGAAGTTGCTGGCTTTATCTTTTGAGGAGCTAGAGTATAGGGCACATCCTATTTGGAGGCATGTGCAAGAAAATAATGTCTTCCAGTTTCTTTCAGAAGAAAGGAAACAAGAGCTTGCTGAGGAAATGCAGATTCAAAAGGAGATGAGGATTGCTCAAAGACCAGTGAAGAAAGGAGATCCTCTCCAATTTCCCAAAGATATGGATGTGTATTATCCAACTGAAACTGTCATAAGGAAGCATCTCAAGCTTTCTCCATTGGAAGCTTCAGATTTGGTTAATGTAGTACCTCTAGATGACAGAAATCCAATCATAAGTTTTGATGAAGATGAGTGTGGATTTTGGAAGATTGGCAGGTTTGGAAAGGAGGTACACACTTTCACTTCAATTATTTCTATCTTTGCAAGCATAGACAGAGAAGACTTGGTGCATCTATGGAGATTAATAGAGGCCAAGTATACAGCTGAAGCACCTACTTCAGCAAATGGAATAAGACTATGGCACACATTTTTGACTTTGTGTGGTCCAAGGGAAGCAGATCCTGCCATATGGAAGGATCTTGAAGATGACCTCAGTAATCTTCATTGGAGGCTTTATTCTACTTGTGGTGTGTTTCATTTGAGCTCTACAAAGTTTTCAGAGTATCTACTTGTGGATGCTAACTATTTCTTGTCCAAAGAAGTATTGGAGAAGATGAAGGAGACACCCTTGGAGATTGATTATACTAGTGACGTGGCCAAAGACTTGATTAGATATGTTTATCACCAACATAAGAAGTTTTTGTAAGATTCCTCCTAAGCCTTAAGTTTTTATTCAGAAACTTGATCATTGGAATAGATATCAAGTTTAGGGGAGGATTGTTGGGAATAAATTATGGGTCAGTTCACTAGACGCTGATAGGAAGAATTCAAGCGCTGATAAGATGACATTGGACGCTGACAGCCAAGCGTTGACATTTGTAGAAGTCAACGCTGACAGCCTTGAAGATTAACACTGATGGAATATATCTTCATACGAATCTTTTTGTTTATTTGCTTCTTTATTTGTGTATGGTAAAGATAAGCTCGACATTGTATTTTCTATTATTATCTTTACCTAGAATAGTTGATTCGTAGCTTATTGTACAAGACTTCTTAATCTATAAAAGAAGATCTTTTAGGTTAATGTTAATCATTAGTTATCATAAGTTTTCACAAGTTAAACCTCTTTCATTGTAATCAAGTTCGATCATTCTAATACAAGTGAAAGTTTGTTTAACATCTTTGTGTTTTAGATTAAGTGTTAATTCCGCATAACACTTAGTTACTTTATTCATAAGCAAAGGTTTCTCTACGTGTATTACTTGATCTAATCTCGTATACACAAAGCTTAATCGATCTAAGTTTGGGATCAACAATATATCTTATGCAGTACAACAGGTGTGCCTTCATATGCATGATCCTCGAGAGCCTCACTTTTCAGCTCTCAAGCGAGTTCTTCGTTATATTCGTGGTACACTGGACTTTGGGCTCCAACTTTATGCTTCTTCTACTGGTTCTCTGGTTGCTTATTCTGATGCTGATTGGGCTGGTTGTCCTACTACTAGGCGTTCTACTTCAGGTTATTGTGTTTTCTTGGGGGATAATCTTTTATCGTGGTCTTATAAACGACAACATACTCTTTCTAGATCGAGTGCTGAGGCTGAGTACAGAGGTGTTGCAAATGCAGTTGCTGAAACTGCTTGGATTCGTAATCTTCTTCGTGAGCTCCATACACCATTATTGTCTGCCACCATTGTCTACTGTGACAATGTTAGTGCTATTTATTTGACTGCCAATCCAGTTCAACATCAACGGACCAAACATATTGAGATCGACATAGATTTTGTTCGTGATATGGTTAGTCGTGGTCAAGTTCGCGTTCTTCATGTGCCATCACGTTACCAGTATGCTGACATTTTCACGAAGGGTTTACCGTCTGCGCTATTTGAAGAGTTTCGTGCCAGTTTGAGTGTTCGATCATCTCCCGCTCAAACTGTGGGGAAGTGTTAGTTATATATTATTTAGATAAAAGCATTGGGCTTTATTATTAAGCCTAGCCCATCTTATGTTTGACATCTAAAACATTCTATCATGAACTATATATTTTACTCATATGTTTAATGTATAAATCAATAAAAATCACAATTCCAATAGCTATTGCACAATGATGTAAAACATTTTTTATTTCATTTTAAGGTTCTACGTCCCACCTTTTCTCGATACATTTGTATAAGCTCGGAAACAAACACTATATATACAAATGTCCCGCAGCAACGCGCGTGTTTACACCCTCGTTAGTATATACATAAAACATGTACATAGCTAAAAAAATTAACTCGAGTCGAAATCATATAAGCTCGAGCTCGATTCGTTAAACATTTCAAGATCATTTTCTTAGTTCGACAAAGCTCGGCTGCACAAGACATTTACACATAAAACCTCGACTTTCTTCATGTGATCACCGTGCAGATGAACAAATCTCTGAACATCAGTTTCATTTGAACATACAGTTTCATTGACGACATTTTCGTGAATTACGGAAACAATGTTTAATTCATAAAAAGTTTCTTCCATCAATTTATTCCACAACAGTAAAAAAGAAAAAAACACTGCTAGACTAAATAGAAAATAAAAACGTGATACAAACACTGAAATCTACAAGTAAAATCTCTATATACACAGTACTCTTTTGGTAAAAAAAATTGTTTTGTTTCTGTTTTCCTGTTGACATGCGAGCCAACTAATTCTAAGACGACTAGTCTTATATAGCCCGGAGTTGCTGGTGTTGATACCGTGGCCTGATTATCTCGATATTACTTTAATGTTGAGCGTACAATACTTGTGAAGCATGTCTGCCTTTCGGATTCGACCCCGGGTATACATCCGACCCAAAGTTACCTCTGGTCGGGTCAAATCGGGTTAAACTATTAACCGATCTGAACACATTCCCAACGGCCATAGAATCCGACAACCGCCGACGCGGCCGACCACCACCGCTGCCACCAACCTTACTCTCGTCCCCGGCGACTCTCACCGCCTTATAGCTCGTACACCCAGAAAGTATCCCTGGTCGTTTCTTCGCCTCATCTTTAGTCTCCGTAGCCGGAATATTCCCGCCGGAATCTCTCCAACCACCACCGTCCCCACCGTCAAAATCCGCCGCACTCGCCGTCACGACACTCCAATCGACACTAACCTCGCTAGGTGCGTAACAGTTTGATTCCGACTTCCGGGGAGCTAAAAACGAGCTGTTTCCGGCCGTCGAAAAGCTTTCGATTTCGAATAAATCCGAACTCGAATCGCTATCGATATCGTTGTTGTACATTCCACTTGACGGAATGTTCATTTCGTCTTCTGCCGGAATATTTACATCCCAATTATGTAACATACTCAATTTCCTACCCAAACTTAGTTGACCGTTAATATTACCGTTATCACTAACTACTTTTCCCGCCAAATTTTGAGATCTGAAATTTGAACTCGGTTCGGTTGAGTTTAATACTGGAAAGCTAAAGTAATCATTTCTAACGGTTTTTGGCGCTAAATTTGTGGAGAAATGATCAGTTTTCATATCGAAATTGTGTGGCTTCGATTGGATGAACTTTTTTTCGTTGATTTGTGTCGACTTTTTGTTGATACAATTGCAATGAAAGCTCGCGAAAAAATTCTTTGTTTTGCTCCCGTTTTCGAGCTTACGAGAAGGTTGTTTGGGGGGACGTGATATCAACTCACTGCGACTATTTAAACTCCCATTTGATCGAATACTAGGAGTCTGTATTCGAAGTTGGTCGTTTCTGTGGTTTACAGAGAAACTACGACCAAATTCAACGATTTTTTCATCTGCAACAATGAATTTTAGACTATTTTGATTGTCTTGGTCTTCTATTTCGCCTTTAAAGTACCTTTCTGCCCCAAAAACACCAATTTCTTCATCTTCTTCGGGTTTACTACGAATGGGGTAAAGATGGTCATTCGGGGTTTGGTTTGTAAGCTTCCGAATCATGTTTTCGTCTGCTTTGTTTAAGTAAGACGAAAACGATACATCACGAAGACTATTTCGGGGTTGGAGTGTAAGACTAGTTTCAAAAGAGGAATACATTTCCATTGGAAAATTTGAAGCAAAAGTGGAAAGATTATACTGTAGAAAATTTTGAAGAAAGCTATATATATTGAATAGAAGAAAGTGATATTGAATGAGACTGATAAATAAGTTATGAAATTAAGCAACTTGGCAAAATGACAACCATTTGTAATAAGATGCAACAAGTTAAGATGAGTATGAAGAAGGTCCACATGCATATGTTCATAACTAATAAATTGGTCAAGTGATTTTGTCATTTGTCATTCTTGGCTTTGGCTATCTTTTCCAATAATTCTATTTGTTGCCCTACATGCTTTTTTAGATCAACTGTAAAGATAATTGCTGTATATTATTGTGTGTTACTGTTTACATCAATTGTCATAGTTCAAGAACTGTTTTAAAAGTTGAAAAAGCTAAAGTGGTTGAAAGTGATGGTGTTTTAAGATAGTGTTAACACATGATTAACATGGATCACTTTTGAATGGTACTCAATCACTTCTACTTCAGGATATGCCGAGAATCGAATCATATGGTACTCAATCACTTCACTACCTAGCGCCGAATAAGTAACAACTCCATTTCCGACTTGAAATCCATAAAGGACGAGTTGGTACAATAACCTGTTTTCGGTATATTTTACTGTAGTAACTAGCAAGTGCAGCAGTAGATAAAGCTAGAAAGACAAATGAGCAGTATATGTATCGAATCGATCAAATAAGTCGAAGATTTTATGGGACCACGACGGCTCTGCCATCTTGTCTAGGGTCCTACTCATTAATTATCATTGCTTCTTAACGATGGCAACAATGAATTTCACTACAAACTTACATCTTACATTTATAACAATTTAACCAAAATTTCATTAGCTGGTGAAAAAGACATACAAATACATAACGATGGGATGATTCTTTGCCACAAACCTACTCTACATACGTGTAAAATCGTTAAATACAGTCGATAATCAGAAGTATGAAAGCATGATGGCGCCCGTTCAACCATACGATCTATGTACATGTTTATCTGTCAGCCAACTTCAGACCACGCAACTACATTATCTTGAAGACGGAAAGAAAATACCAACAAAATAAACCTAAATCGCTATCAGCAATAAAATGTGAAATCCGATGTTCAATTTATACTTGGTGCGAACAACTGTGATGTGATGGCACCAATTTTCCAAAAAAAATGGATGTCCTTACATGTGGTTTGTATCTGTGCAACAGTAAGCTCAAACTCCATGGAGTAAATGGGTCAAAAGATTGAAAACCATGGTTACAAAAAAAGCACGAACAAAAGAAAATATGTAGTAACACAAACAAGCAATCAAATGGTTGTATATAAAATATACAAATTAGTACTTAGTAGTATATCATAGTCTACTAGATGTTACAGTAATAGTGGTGTGTCAATATTCTGCATGTAAGTATGTCTCATCAAATATCCATTCATTTTGACCCGCTATCAGATCTATGCAACCCCATTTACACAACTCGCTAGTCACTTCTTTCATTTATTTGTGAGTTTGAAATGTAAGAAGAATACAGGCCACGAGAAGCCGAGAACAATCACATTACATGCCAAACAAAACTCAACTAGTTATCGATGGTGGGTACTCTTTTCTGACAAATACAAAATGGTCATAATGTTAATAGGGGGCATGCCTTCACAATATATATTGGTGGATACCCTACCATTAAATGACACCAATTATGTGGCTATATTGAGACTTCCCAATAATTTAGGGCCAAAAACCATGCACCTATTAGTCTATTCAGCCCCTAAACAAAGGATCCAATGCCCAGGCTCATAGCTCATGTCATTGTCCTTATTTCTGTAGCCTTACGTTATCAAGGAGGCAAGGAGCACATGAGGCGCTACCAACTATTGGTCGTTGTACAAAGAAACATCAAAATGGTCGGCCGGGCAATAGAAAGATGTGCGATTTATAATACATAATATGCAAGTCGAAAATGCATAATTGCTAGGGTCGGGTCGCATTAGCTACAGAAACAGGGTCGGAATTATAGCAGACATAGCTACTGTTTAGCAGAGACTATCCAGCGTAACCAACATAAGGACAAGAGTAATTGCCGTTCCAAAAAAAAACATAAGGACAAGAGGATGCCAGTTGCTCAATTTGCAGTAAAGCTTGAAACAAAAGGATAACTGTTGTCTAATCAGGTCCAGATATTGCAACTAAAACATTTCTTACCATTAACTTAAAAAAGGATTTTGCTTGTATTACAGTACAACAAAACAGTATCATATATATCTTAACTAATGGTAACTCAACTAAAGAACATAGATTAATCGATCCTCTGCTAAGCGTGAAGCTACTAAAAGGGCTTAAAAAAGATGGCATGATTTTTGATGAATTACCATTATGGAGTCCAAATTCTTGTGATTAGCGTGTGGATGTTGAGTTGGAGCCAACCACCCAATATTGTTTGACAGCAACTAGAATTTTCTCTGGGACCAGGGGACCATCTTCATGATCAACCAGTTTTGCATCCCATCTCATTGCCCCAATGATGCTTTTTACCTTCATTAGTACATCTACTTCATCACGAAGAATGACAGCGCCTTCTGGACGCAGTATTCGATCCATCTCTAGAAGAATGTCTTCAAAATCACATCTGCGTCAAATTCATTTGATTAAAGATTTGAGGATGAAACTACAGGTGGCCAATTGGGTGGGTCAAGCAAGTAGGGTATTGGGCCACTTTTGTGTGAGTCAGGATGGGCTGAGCCGGGTTGAGTTGACTGCCGAATTTATTAACAGACCAGTGATTATCTTAAATAAAAGGTATTGATTCAAGAGGTTGTAAGTTGTACGCATTTAAAATAGACACTGGGAGACTTTCAGCCAATTTGGCAAGTTCCCTTTAGCTAGGATTTATGATTTGACATTTTGGCTCACTTAACCCGTTATAAAAAACAGCCAGATCGACCCATTTATAAAGTATATGCGTCAAAATTTCCCTGTGTAGTGATCCTGAGAGACTGAAAGCTAACCACATATACAAGATGCAGCTAACTATAAGCAAAAGAATGATTAAAATTTTTGGACATTGTATTTCAAAATATTCTTTACAAACCAATCATCATTTTAGTGAACATTCAAATGAAGACCGCACCTTTAAAAGTTGAATAATATTTGAATTGATCGGAGAAATATAGATGCAAAAAGGACAGGTGTATTTGCCATCATTGGTCTAAAATCACTCTCTTGCAAAGAGTAGTGTTTTTGCTATTTGCATTTTTGAAATATGAAGGTTTCTAATGTTTATCACTTTAACAAAAGTACATTGTAACTGGGAGCAATTTAGGTAAACTGTGTTTTACTTACTTGTCCTTGTACAAGCTGAACAGACCATTAGCATGAATGAGATCATACGTCCGTGGATAAGTTGAGAAAGCTTCACACCTACATAATGCACCCAAATAAATAAGTCAGAGACCGAGATTTCTTTGTCAACCAACCAAGACCCCTATGTTTAGTAAGAGCAATGCTAGATTCTCCTACAATATTTTACTACTTATCCTCCTACCCACATCACATTAAAAAGTTAAAACGATAACCAGCAAACAAGCTCAACGTTTCTTTCTTTTTTTGAAATTTTGTGATAGAGTTATAAAATGTACAGTACTAATTCTAACATATGTTTCTAAGTTCGAGAATCATACCAATCGTGATAGATCCCAATAAGCCCACGCTCGTATACAACTCCAAGGGTGTTGTCTGCCAAAGTGGGGACCACATTCATAACCCATAACTTAGGAGAGTCGAGAGCAGCTGCAAATCCTCCAAAGCCAGCATTCATATCCATTATGTTGCGATACCTTCCTGAATCAATGATTCTATTGATTTTTCTGTAAGCATTTACATGTTTCTTCCATTGTCTATTATCTTCCATATATTTTTCTTCAGAAACCCCTGGAATCGACCCAGAAGCAATTCTTGGTGGGATAGCATTAAGCCTTTCAGGGAACGGCTTGTATTCCACGTCAGCGCTTGTACTGGCAGGAGTAACACATGTCTCCATTTTCTTGTACCTAAGGCCAATTGAAATATGGAGATTACTTATATGCACAAAATACCAACAAACTTCTTCAAACGTCTCATTTTGGAAACTGTATTGTTAGTAAATTATAGGTGGCTTTGTGTCACATTTAGGCCATGTTGTCATCTTAACCGATTTTTATAATCCTGATACAAAAATGTGAAATTTATACGAAGTATGAGAATGGTTAGGTATTACACATAATGACTAAAACGTGACGGAACACCATCGTTATGTGACTTGTAAGTAAAGTTAGTTAAGTCTATAATTGTGTTCATACCAGACATCATCTGGATCTTGGGAGCAGTATGTAACTCCAGGCGCATCTTCTGAGCTACGGCATGACTTTGGATTTAGTGTCTTCTGAAAGATAATAGTTTCTCCACTCTCGGATATTTTTTCCCAACAAAGAAGTTTAGCAACCTCTTCGATATTGTTTTGTTCTTGCTCAAGATCCTCTTTGGGACGCTGCCATGATATGTAGTTACGTTTCCAGTTAATGGGAGGACCCGAAAGCACCCAGAAGCCACCAGGTCTAAGAACTCTATCAACTTCCATCATGTATTTCCCAGCTACACGTGGAAAAACCAAAGAAAGAAATTCAATTATGCTTTCATCAGCAAATTAATTCAAAGTATCAATATTAAGAGTTCATTCTCATGATATATGATATAAACCATATATTACTATTATCAAAATTTGAATGTATAATCTGGGTCACTAGAAATTTGTGGCATTTGACTTTTGCTGACTTTAAGATTCAAGAGGAAGAGCTTCGACTTAGGTTGGCTTTCTTTTCTAGTCAAAGACACACGTAATTAGGATTAAATTCTACTATTTATTAACAGTCTCACACTCCACTATGAGAGAATGGAAGATATTGAACAGTTTCCTATAAGTTTGTTGATTGTCGCATGCTTTTTTTAGAATTTTCACATATTTCAGTTAGTTTGCAACAATAAGCCAAATTCAATGATTCAATCACTCTTTATAGACAGAAAGGAATCTCACCATTTGATCCCCATGGAATCAAGCACCTAGAGCAGTGGGCCATGTCAAAAGCTTTAGACGGAAATGGCATTTTTATTGAGCCAAGAACACCAACAATCGCAGGTACACCCCTTTCAAGAGCAAACTGGACCTGTGCTTCATGATTATCTCTAGGTGCAAATGACATGGTTACAACATTTCTCTTCCAAAGGTATGCACCCCAACTTGCAACCTACAAAAAGAAAAATAATAAACAGTTATTAGAGAATTGCAATAAAGAAAACGATCAATTTCTCAACCGTAGTACTATATCAATAACTTTGCAACACTAAGCAAAGTATAATGGTTCGAGAAGTTAGCCAGTTATTAAGAAATATACTAAATAGATCCAACATACCCCACAACCGGTATCCAAAGCAGTTCTCACGGACCCATTATCAATCGGGATTACAGCAGCAAGGTGATCAATATAAGCATCGGCTCCTTGAGGGAACTGTGTCCCCCCACCTGGGAACCTAAATACGTCACCCTCATACTGGATCCAGTTTTGAATAGCTTTCTCAACTGTCAAGGCTTTATAAGGTGCATTAGCAAAAGGAACATAATCCCGACTCTTGGGCCATGAAAACGGTGTTACATAGCCTTTAGGGGCTGGAATCAAGCACTTCAATTTTTCTTCCTGGGAAGGACAATGTCTTTCTCTATAAATCATATCATTTCTAGGGAACGTCATTGCTCGCTTCTGATGATGACAAGGCGTGTAATCTGTATACTTAGCACTACACGGCTTAAACTCTTTAACTTTCTTGCCAGAATGGTCAGCAATCCCGGCATCACCACTGTGATGCGTCTCAAAGTTTAAATTAGGGAGAATGTTGCAATCTGCACCGGTTTTCGTCATCTCCAAAGCTATGCTGTCTCCTTTCCCAAAACCACTCTTTTGCCATGCCCCCAATAAATAGAAGAAACAGCACAAACCAACAACTATAAATATAGTAATGGAACTTCTAGTCCTATTATCTCCCGAATTCCCCTTTGTTGCCATAATGCAGCCTGCAATATATAATTTTTAAACAAATTACTCACCAACTAAACCATACAATCACATTTAATAATAAAATGGACAGATTCATAAATGTTTTCTGGTACTAAAGTTGGGTATGCTGAATTGTTTATGACAGTTACATCTAAGGATGACACTTTTCCTATCTTATCCTATATTCACCAATTTTCCTTCTTATAAGAGAGTTGTCCTACTTCATATACCCCATATAGCTATATATGTGGATATAAGAAAATTGCTCAACACACATGATCCTAACATGATTGATAACTATCAAGGGCTCGCTTGTAAAAATTGACCTTCACTTCGAAAACGAATTTCAGGGGTTTTCTAATATATGTTTCTCATTATGATCTACCAAATCTTGGATCCACTTCACTATCCTCGGATCCTCGCTATATGGCTCGAATGCATGTTTCATAAAGTCCCATCATATTTATACAAGTCAGTCACTTTATCAATAGCCTAAACTCTAAACATCAACTAAACTTTTACCACTAAACGAGATCAACAAACACATAAACGATCAAAGTTTTTTTTTCTTAAGTAAACTTGATCCCCAACGAAATTTCGGGAATTGGCAAGGCCACTTCAAGGTTGTTTGCACCGAGCAGGATTCGAAATTAAGACCTCTCACATTTAAGTGATGATAGTCACAAGCTTTTTACCACTTGGCCATCCTAGATCAACTTTAAACAACACAAATACAGTATATAAACTGTAATTCAAAAAAAAAAAAAAAAAAACATTTTCACAAGAACCAAGTATGCATTCAGCATGATACAACAACAACCTAAGACTGAAGTCAAACATAAGTAAAAACAACATAAACAACAAAACAGAATCATACCAATCTCACATCAAGTAGCAAAAATATCCAGTCTTTAACAACAAGCACACTATTTATTTTATAAAAAAGGGGATCAAGATTAACGTAGATCTTGTAACAGGGAGAGATTATGGGGGACAAAATAATCTGGAAAGTGGGGATAATTATTTATAGGATCACGATGTCAAAGTAAATCTCAAAAGATATTTTTAAATAAATATATTTGAGAAAAAATAGGACTGAGTCGGTGAGTGTGTGTGTGTGTGTTTTCTGAAGGTGCGATTAGTGTGTGTGTTTTTTAAGTTGGAGTTTATCAATAGTTAACAGACTGGTTAGTGGCTAAAGTGGTAAAGGTGTGTCAGTGTTGGGCCCATTCAAGTATTTTTAGGTGGGACCCGCTTAAAGAAAGTATTTTACGCGTATGTTTTGAGACATCTAACAAGGCTTGTTATTGTTTTTTGCAAAATCGGTTAACCCATGAATCGGTGTTTGCAGACAGGACGAATATGATTGGATTTTTTTATTGTTGAGAATCGGATTGAACTGTTAATTTTTTTTATTTGATTTGGGTTAATTTGGTTTAATAAATTCGATCGGGGTCATGATTTTTTTATTAAAAATATAACTAAATGTGTTTTTTAATATTTTTAAAATTTAATCGATAAATTAAAATGATAGTAACTAATGTTAGTTAGTTAAATTAAAGTTAAACTTGACTTAAAACATCAACTAATATTGTTTTATTACAGTTTATTATGACTTGTAATCATATATTAGGTTAGGCACAACGCACAGTAGGTCGCGACCTATTTTTTTCAGTTTTTTTTCTCCGGCGACCTAATGTGACCTATTTGGCAAAACCCGGCGACCTAGTGCGACCTAGTTGAAAAAAAAAATTAACACATTAAATTTCATAAAAAAACATTACATTTATTTAAAAAAAACATTACACAATTATTCGAATTTAAAAAACATTACAATAACGTAAAAACATTACAATAATCCTAGTAATTTAAATTATAGCGTTCCTTGATTATGTCCCTCATTTCTTGTTGGGCTTGCTGTTTGGCTATCGGCAAGTTGGGTTGATATCCGAGTTGTAGAACATCAAGTATTTATCTCGCTTCTTTGATTCAGCAAGCTCGACTGCCCGACGTTGTAACTCGAGCTTTTCTCTTTATATTTGCGCGTTTTTCTCCTGCAAATCCAACTCCCGTTGCTTCAAGTGAAAGTAGGAATCTTGTTGTTGCTTCTTCTTTCCCCATCCAATGTCTTTCATCTTCTCCCATTGGGAGCTTACAACTTCAACAAATGAAGACTTCCCAGTTGGTGAAGATGTTGATGACTTCTTTTTAGCACGATCACGACCCATTGGTCGATATTCTTGAGTCTCTTCTTCCTCGTCTTCAGAATCAGCGTGCACATCCTGTTGGAAATATAGTTCAATTGTGGATCAATTAATACTGGTAAATGGGTAAGGAGGTACGGAGTGTACACCCATAAGTCCATGAACACCCTGACTCATATTGTGGTTAAAGTTGTTCAGCATTGCTGATGATCTTCAGTGAGTTGAACTCTGGACTGAAGGTATTCATCAGGGATTATTTCACTGAAGACTAGTCTTCAGTGTTTACTCATCAGCAAGTCCTTTCAGTACTGAAGGCTTCAGCGGTAACACCCTTCAGTGTTTGCTGATGCTTCAGAGGGACTGAAGAATAGACAAATGCTGGAGCTGAACTTGTACACTTGTAACAGTCCTTTGACCAATTCAAGTAGAGATAATGACCACGTTTAATTGGTCTTGTAACCACTTTCCTGGTATTATGGAGCATATTAAGAGGAACTTAATTGGCCGTTAATTCCTCTTAATTCCATTGACTAGGGTTTGAGTGCTCCACCTATAAATAGGTGATCATACTTACATGAAGACAGACATAAACAAAAAAAACATATAGCAACGAAAGGGTTAAAGATTTGCGCCTAAATCTCTAACTGCATTTGGTCTTATCCCAAGTAGGTATTCGTGATATCCAGGCATTAGGGTCGAATAGTTTACTTTGGAAAGTGATTACACGATTCCAAGTGATATCCGGTAACCATTGATTTGGTACGTAGCTAGGATTGATTATCTATACCCTGGTTGGGACGAAGTAAACACCAACAATCAAAGTAAATTATTTTGTGATAATCAATGGCGGCTGCAATGAAGCATATGGTGGCTAACTTCTCCAAACTGGACAAGTTTGAAGGGGTGGATTTCAGGAGATGGCAAAAGAAGATGCACTTCCTTCTTTCAACCATGAGTGTGGTGTATGTGTTGACAACTCCTATTCCTGATGGTGGTGATGATGCTACTTTGGAGGAACTCATGAAAAGGAGCAAATGGGAGAATGACGACTATGTGTGTCGTGGTATTATTCTCAATGGTATGTCTGATTCCTTATTTGATATTTACCAAAATTTTGAATCTGGTAAAGAACTATGGGATTCCTTGGAAGCCAAATATATGGCTGAGGATGCATCAAGTAAGAAGTTCCTTGTGAGTGATTTCACAAATTACAAAATGACTGATTCAAGACCAGTCATGGAACAATACAATGAACTTCTTGGAATACTTGATAGATTTACACAACATAAAATGAACATGGATGAGACCATTCAGGTCTCTTGTGTCATTGACAAATTACCTCCTGCTTGGAAAGATTTCAAGCATACCTAGAAACATAAGAAGAAGGAATTAACTCTTGTTGAGTTGGGCAGTCATTTGCGCATTGAGGAATCCCTTAGGTTGTATGAAAGTGACAAGCCAAAGAGCAACAATGTTGCTGGTTCATCAGTTGTCAATATGGTGGAGCATAACAACTCCATCAGGTACAATGACAACAAGGGCAAACGTAAGCATCAAGATAACACCAAAGCAAATCCTAACAAGAAGTCATCAGTGGCTTGTTGGAAGTGTGGGAAACCTGGACACTTCAAAATGGATTGCAAAGGTGTTGGTACTGGCAACAAAGCTAGTGGATCAGGAACAAATGGTTTAGTGATTGGTTATAACAACACAACACTGAAAGGTCAGAATATGTTTAGTGAATCTCACCAGATTTATTATGTTACATATGTATCTGAAGCTTATTTTGTGCAGGATGATGATGTTGCGTGGTGGGTTGATTCTGGAGCAACTGTTCATGTGTGTAAAGATAGATGTTGGTTCAAGACTTATTAGTCACTGAATGATGGATCTATTCTTCACATGGGAAATGAATCAACAACCCTAGTGCATGGACGTGGTTGTGTAGATCTTAAGGTTAGTTCTGGAAAGATTGTTAGCTTGTTTAATGTTTTGCATGTTCCTAATATTAGGAAGAATTTGGTTTCTAGTAATGTTTTGAATAATTGTAGTTATAAACAAGTGATCGAATCCAATAAATTTGTTTTATCCAAACATGGTGTGTTTATTGGTTTTGGTTATTTGAGCAATCAAATGTTCAGGCTTAATATTGAAACAACCACCAGCATTGACTCAGTGAGTGATGGTAGTGCAAATATTTGTTCAGCCTCAGTACCCTCTAGTAAACTGAAGGATTCTTCACTATGGCATGCTAGGCTGGGCCATGTCCACTTTAAGAGGATGCAAGATATGTCTAAGATGGGTTAATCCCAGCATTTGACATGGACACTGAAAAGTGTCAGACTTGCATACTGAACAAAATAACTAAGAAACCATTTCAAGATGTAAAACGTGAAACTACAGTTTTGGAGCTAATCCATAGTGACCTATGTGATTTGCATGATACTCCCTCATTAGGGAATAAGAAATACTTGGTAACATTTATTGATTATGCTTCTAGGTTTTGCTATGTTTACTTGCTATATACTAAGGATGAAGCATTAGATAAATTTAAAGTATTTAAAACTGAAGTTGAATTACAACAAGGAGTCCAAATCAAAAGATTTAGGACTGATAGAGGAGGTGAGTCCATGGATGCTCAGTATTTTCAGTCTGTTGGTATTATCCATGAAACGACTGCTCCATATACCCCTCAACAAAATGGTATATCTGAAAGGAAAAATAGAGTACTAAAAGAAATGGTTAACTCCATGTTATCCTATTCAGGATTGAGTCAAGGGTTTTGGGGTGAAGCTATGTTAACAGCTTGTTATTTACTAAATAGGGTTCCCAACAAAAGGAACATAATTACCCCTTATGAACTCTGGACTAAAAGGAAACCAAACTTGAACTATCTCAAGGTTTGGGGTTGTAGGGCTGTTGTAAGACTCCCTGACCCAAAGGTGAAAACCTTGGGTGAAAGAGGCATTGAATGCATCTTTGTTGGATATGCTGAGCATTCCAAGGCTTATAGGTTCTATGTTATTGAACCTAATGATTCAGTTTCTATAAACTCAATCATTGAATCAAGGGATGCTAACTTTGATGAAACAAGGTTCTTATTAGTCCCTAGACCAAGCCTTAGGACTCCTGTTGGAGCTGAGGAAATTGGTGCTTTAGTGGAACCTGAAAGGTGTGAGAACCTGTACTTTCCCAGCATTATTTTATTCTTTTATTCGTATTTCTTGAAAACGTATTACGTTTTCTTGTATTGTTATATGTAAATCCTGAGATTTTTAAATTATACTTTTTAATTATTTTTCTGATCATCGATAAATACTTTGCATGCAATTATAAAATTCTTATTTTATTTTTCCATATTTAATTTAAATCAAAGTTTTTGATTTAAAATCACCCGCGTGCGTTTTACAACGAGAATTCATAGTGATCGCGATACTGACGGATGCCCAAAATATTACGTTTATTTATCGATTGTTTCGATAATTAATATTTTCGACGATTTCGTTTTAATTACGTATTAAGTCGTGTCGGGAAACCATATAATCATTTTTATGATGCATTGTAACTCTTGAAAATTATTTTTACGAAACCCGAGCCCCGTAAATATTTTCAATATTTACCAATAACCATTTTCTACCCTTTAAAACTATTAACTGTTTTTAAGTCCACAAGTTTCAAGCTTGGCAAGATTGGTCCCTACACTTACCACATATATAAACCCATTTTTATCTTCCACTCACACACATATCATTTGTAAAAAAAAACACACAATCTCTCCCCACCCCACCCTTTTGCCGTGACTTCACCACCACAAACACCCCCAAATCTTCATCATCCAACATGATTTGATCAAAACAAAAATAAGACCCATGTTCTAAATCTTGTGGTGATTCTAAACATACAAAAATCTTCCACATGCATCAAGATTTTATGTTCATATGATTTTTATGGTGGGGATGAGTCTTGATCATCATGCATATGATGATCATGGCTACATCATCTTGTTTTCATTCTAAAAAGGTTATTTTGATCTTTGATTTTTGATAAAATTTTGCATGCAAGTGTTTAGGAGTGTGTTTGGTTGATCTGTTTTATAGTATGATGATTCTATAGGAATGATTAGTTTTGGTGTGAAAATGGATTTGACTTGTTTTCTAAAAGGCTAATTTGGGACAACAGCTTTAAATAGATTGTTTCGTGGGTTTAAGGTCTGTGAAAGGCTAAGATTATTTGATTTTATTGTAGAGTTTTCCGAGACGGTCGTTTTGGTATAAGATAGAGCTTCTAAGTCATTACGAGTCAAAAGTTATGCTAGTTTTAGTTTTCGTGTACCGGGAGACGCAAGTCGGCACAATCCGAAATTGTGGCTGATTTTGGGTCGACTCTCGGGGACTTTAGGCTTGGTTAGATAGTTGATACTACTGATTTTCAAAGTTTACAAACTGATTTTGATGATTCTAGTAGTGGTTTCAAAAGACGGATTATCGAGTTAGTACTTTTAAAGTGGTCCAAACGGTTTTACAAAATAAGTGTACAAATCTGTCCCAAATTTGGAGTCGAGTAAAGTGTCGAGCTGATAGATTTTAAAGTGTGAACATTGGCTCAAATTTTGGTGAGGTCTTATACAGGTTATAAGTGACCTTGACACCAATTTTCATCTAAAACGGACAAGTCTAGATAGGGTAGATCGGTGTGTACATTCGGGGTGTACTTGCTGATTTTAATTTTGGACACATACTTCAATGTTTGTGTTGCGTGAGTTTGAGTATTCACCATCGGACATGGTGACTTATTCAAGTGCTTAGTCATTATATAAATGACTTAGCTACTGGTCCAAATAAGGTTAAAGAATAGTTTGACTTACGTTGACTTGGCGTCGTATAATGGGTCATTTTCAAGTGTTTTAACGTGTAGTGTTGGAATAAATGGGTTAGTAAGCATTCATTTGATTCGTGTCATTGGTTTTAAAATACGAATACTTTGAAAACATTTGAGTCTTATTATATTTGGTATATATCGATATTTGAGTTTGGGTCTTAACGCGCGCCTTATTGTGATAGGTTGCGGTTTTCGTGTTTCTCGGGCATCCATATCGTCGGTGATCGTCTACCACTACCATTGTTTCTACTCAGTTCCTGAGTACCGTGATTGACTTACCTCGTGGCTAAGGTGAGTTCATAGCCCCTTTTTACTTGTACATGGTTTCTAAAAACGGGGTGAGATTTTACATGGTGGAACACAACCATTTAAAAACTGTGTGCTATCCTCAACTTGTATGCTATCCAGAAATTGTATGCTTTCCAGAACTTGAGGATTTCCAACTGATTTTCATTGATATTATTGCTTTTAGTCTTTAGCCTTAAGTTACCTCTCATTGATCATGAACCGTTAATTAATCCTGCTACCAAGCGCGAATGTTGTGGGTGGATCCATCGGGATTGACTATCCCCGTCCCGATTACCTTGACGCACTAATATTTGTTTATTCACTTGAGTATTTAGGCTGAATACTGACTAGACGAACTTACACTGAGTTAAGCTTCGGTTCATGAACTAAACAGCAATAATAATGTTTCGGACAATGGTTACTGTACATAACCATTTTCCCCTATTTCTTGTTTACAAATGAATGCTTGTGTTCATCTTTATTGCTAAACCTATGAATTTCACTTAACTTTGTGTTGACGATTTTACATGTTTAATCTCAGGTATTATTACTTAACTTTGCTTGGATGGGAGCCCGAAGGATATTATCGCAGCTTGGAGATTTCTGTGATGCTTTTGAAAGATTGATTTTATATAAACTGTCAGAAGTTTATTATATCTTTTGGGCAACTTTATGTTATAAATTGAGACGAAATAATATAATTTTCCGCTTTTAAAACTATGGGACCTATGTTTAAAAACTCTGACCTTTTATGATGTAATGTACATGTTTTTATTCGTCAGCTTTGTATGAACTGTAATTCATTGTTTCTTGTACTATGACGTGTTACCCCCTCGTCGCCTAGTTGTTCCATGTCAGATTTTGGGGGTCTCACAGAGTGGTATCAGAGCGATGGTTATAGGGAACTGAGTCGTTTTTCAAAACTTAGTCTATAACCGAAAGTTCAAATATTTCATGTTTTAAGTGTCAACCACAGAATCTGCCAATGTTGTTCGATATCTGCGCGGGTAACTCTCTAATCCTTATTATTTATTTTTAATTATCGTTGTAGTATTTCATCTCTTGATTTCATGTTGAAATATTATATTACCTTAATGGGATAATTACTATGTCTTTTCAAAGCCTTGTGCTTCATGAATTATCATTGAATGTTACTGCGATTACATCTGCCTATACTATATTTCTTGAATTCTTGTTCTTGTGAATTGATCTTATTGCAATGATTTTATATCGTTATGACGTTACATACTTGTATTCCGAGCGCGTATGCTGCCGACTTTTCATACTCATTTTTCTGAGTACTATTGCTATTTCATTTATGCGTGATACGACTGACTTCATATACTCGTTCGTTTTGAATCATCTGTTTTTCTCGACTCGCTGTTATATGTTGTGCATACTCTCGAGATACCATTGTTCGGGATTAAGAAGTGTTGTTCTCGATAAGACTCCTGATTTTCATTTTTACTACCGTGCGTGTTGCTTTCATTGTTTATTTCCTTTAATATATCTATTTAGATACCCAGATTGTTTACCGACCATTCGTAATTGAATGTCTAGTCTATAGACCTTGGTGTAGCTCAAGGTGTCTCCGGAAAAGACTAAAAGACATCGTGTGAGTCACACATCTCGAAGCATTCGTTGAATTAGTGTTGAATAATATTGTGGGTTTTCATAATCTTGATTTACCTTTACGCCACCGTTTTACACGACACTTGTGCATGGATTACATTTGATTTCATTGACCATTCTACGTTTCGACTTCGACTTACAACATCCGTTGTACCTTGAACACATGATCGTCATTTATTATGTGACAATTGTTTGGAATACGATCCTACTTGTATCCTCCCTTTTTCATTAAACCTCCTCGCCTCAGGAGTGTGACTTGTTAATACTTTGTTTCTTCTCGGTATGTCTTGTGATTTTGGAAAATCACGCCGCCAGGAGACCTTCCTACATTGCATCTTGCAGCCGAAGACACGGATGATATGCGTCGTTTTTTATCTCTCAGATTACCGTTGGCATTCTTGTATCTTTTCCATACTGTGTTTTCTTTACATGACTAATTATACAGTTTCTCTTCTTTCGTCTTTATGGAATCCACAAGTCTTGTGTATACATTAATTCTGAGATATTATGAAATTTGGATTTAATTTCAAGCTGTGTCGAAAAATATACTTTGTACAGAAACTTTACAGGAAGTTTAGCAGTGTCGAAAAAATATTTTTATAACTTTAGACATAAAAATATATATTTCTACTTGTTGAGACGTCCCTTTAGGACATAAAATTTGACCAGTAAACTTTAAAATCGAGCAAGTTACGCTCATTTGAGATTGTAAAATCTAAGAAGTAATTTTCTGAATAATGCTAAAATATCACTTTGTTGACAGATTTAATGCAAGGGCATTTTCGTCCATTTTTATTCCGTTTCAAGTCTCTGGTAAAACTAGAAAGTTGTTCAAAACATTGTTTTACATCGAAATGCATTAGACTTTGAGTCTTAGAATATCGTTTAGTGAGTTAATTGGTCTAGTCAAACCCAAAAGTCAAAACTGATAGACTTTAAAATATGATTTCAAGCGTTTTTGAGTTCGTTTGAGCTCGTAAAACTTTAACTAATGATATTTTGCAAACTAAAAACAATGAGTGAGTTTGAACAAGTGTAAAATAGTAACTTTGAGTTCGGTCATACATATACATAGATCTTGAACTTTTGAAATTCGGTAACTTCCTAATATAGAAACTTTTCGGAGTGATTGTACTATTTGTTAACTCATACCCTACTTTCTTAAAATTATATTATTGTCAAATTAATCACGATGTGCACACATACGGATTCCTTTATCCTTTCTTTTATTTTATGACTTATTTGTCATTCTATATTGTATTCTTTACTTCTATCGTACCACTGAGATGGACCGAGGTTGAAGTTCTTGCTTCCGTATCGTTCGTTACCATCTTGTCACGTACCTCATGACAATTTCGGCTAAACCTCTTGAAACCTTATCATCTTGTAACCATTATGTTGACTGTCTTGAACTACTCCTTATTTCCCTCTTGTAAACCACTCGCTATTTTATAAGTTACCATATAAGCTCAAACTGGTCTTGTTTGCGAATCATTTTACAAAAGGTTTCATTTGGGCTTTCTTAAATAATTGAATTCTATCTTATAAAATTAATTTATATTAATTTTACAATGTATACTCACAAATTGTTCTACCTTGGGTCTTGTAAAGAATCTTGTGACATTACAATTGTTGAATTAAATATCTAGATTATTGGCGAATGTTTCATAAACTATTTTGATTTCTGTTTTTACAAATGGCATTATATACATATTCTAAATAATATGAGGCTGTAATACTGGTTTGACGAAGATGAGCATCGCATTGCTAGTCCTAAATTATGCATGGCCTGATCACCTATGCTTAATTTAGAAGGAGCCATGCAAGGCCGAATAGTAGTCACCTTAAATATTTAACCAAGAATCAACTTTTTAATTGTGTTCCTTAAAAAGCTAGATAAAAATAAAAGTTTTGAAAACCTTTACATCTTATGCGAGTAGCCGAGTTCGCGACATACACATAAGAACCCTTATCTTTTCTTAAACAAAGTGCGTGCCTCAAGCACCTATATCCTTACTCAACAACCTTTGTTATACTTGTTACCTCATTTTCCTAAATGATACCATTCTTGTTATTGCTTGTCTAATTTCTTACCATTGATACCTGACTTGGAAGTTTCAACGTTGTTATGCTTCTACATCAATAGACCTTCTCTATCTATCTTGGTAGACCTACGAAACGTCTTTGGACGCGATTAATGATTTATGACTGGACGTGAACGATGATTTCGTGTAATTGTCATGATGTGTGTTAGACTTTGTCGTCTTGAAAATTTTATTCGTGTGAATCATGTGTTGATTTCGCCTTTCATTGCTAATGTTTTTATTTTACTGAATTTACTCTCAAGTAACTTCTTAAGAATTTTCTTTGATTTGAAAATTCGTTGTGTGGATATTCTTTTTCGATCGTATGTCGACCACCGAGAACTTAATAAGCCGTTATTGGTGTCACCAACTGCACTCAAGAAGTGATGACTTGCTATAATCCTTGTTTCTTATTATTTTTATCATTGACGCGACTATCCTATCATGTTTGATAAGAATTGATACGATTCTTGTTTTATTCCCTTGTGTTATCGCTCGCATACAGATTGTTGACCTTTATATGATTCATATTCGTTGCTGTCTTGTCACCTTTTGAAACTAGAAAATGTTACGTGTTTATCATTTGATACCTTAAACACTTTCTTGAATTTCTAAAAATTATTATTAATTTTTAAGAACGTTTATTACATTTTATCAAATGTTTAAATTACCAAAATAACTATATCAAGTTAATTACCAGATCTATATATCCTCTTTTGGAAATTTACCTAGTGTTTCAAAGGATATCAAGTTGTATCTTTTAAAGTATTTGATTATATCGTACTTTACTGTCAACCTAATGAAATTATTAAATTTATTTATAATTTCTAACGATGATTCTAAATAACTTGGAAAATCTGATTTTTCCTAATGGTAACGTTAAACCTGAGTTTTAGCAATAATCATACAGTCACCCAAAAGTTCTTAAGCCAATCAGGATAACTATTTTGAACTGTTCTACTTCTGCTTTGAAAATTCTGATCAAGAAAAAGATTTGACAATTGTTTACCCACTCATTTTATATAGAGTTTGATTTTTAATCACTACACCTGGTAAAATTTTCTTTTAATAAAGAAAATATTTAAAACTAAGTTTTAAAGTAATACCAAATTACTAGACAACTGATTGTGACAGCTTGTATTTTAAATGATCATATGTTATTCATTTTTTCCCTTCTATTTCGCTTGTGACTAGATTCTTACATTTTAAAATTTTCATGTTTTACAGCTGCACGATTTGCGACTCCTTGTTGTTTTACAATCTTGGTTCATTTTATCGCACTTTGCCTGTTTAAGCGATTCTTGTGTACATTCTTGTTAGTTTATCGCACGTATTTCCAACAACTCTATCTCTCGATGTATCTCCATATTGAAAGATCGTTATCCTAATCCAAGACTGAAAACTTATTCGAAAAGGAGTTAAGAGAACTGAAGCGTAGTGAATTCTAACCGTTAAGATTCGTCGTGGTACGGAAATTACCTGGGAAGCAATGAATTTTGTTCTACACTTTGTACCTCCTCTTGTTTGCATCTTCTACTGTTTTCAGGAGAACTCTGGGGACCAGAGTTCCTTTAGGGGGAAGACTGTGAGAACCCGTACTTTCCCAGCATTATTTTATTCTTTTATTCGTGTTTCTTGAATTTTCCAACGTATTACGTTTTCTTGTATTGTTATATGTAAATCCTCATATATTAAAATTATACTTTTTAAGTATTTTTCTGATCATCGATAAATACTTTGCATGGAATTATAAAATTCTTATTTTATTTTTCCATATTTAATTTAAATCAAAGTTTTTGATTTAAAATCACCCGCGTGCGTTTTACAACGAGAATTCATAGTGATCGCGATACCGACGGATGCCCAAGATATTACGTTTATTTATCGATTGTTTCAATAATTAATATTTTCGACGATTTCGTTTTAATTACATATTAAGTCGTGTCGGGAAACCATATAATCATTTTTATGATGCATTGTAACTCTTGAAAAGTATTTTTACGAAACCCGAGCCCCGTAAATATTTTCAATATTTACCAATAACAATTTTCTACCCTTTAAAACTATTAATTGTTTTTAAGTCCACAAGTTTCAAGGTTGGCAAGATTGGTCCCTACATTTACCACATATATAAACCCATTTTTATCTTCCACTCATACACATATCATTTGTAAAAAAAACACACAATCTCTCCCACCCCACCCTTTTGCCGTGACTTCACCACCACAAACACCCCCAAATCTTCATCATCCAACATGATTTGATCAAAACAAAAATAAGACCCATGTTCTAAATCTTGTGATGATTCTAAACATACAAAAATCTTCCACATGCATCAAGATTTTATGTTCATATGATTTTTATGGTGGGGATGAGTCTTGATCATCATGCATGTGATGATCATGGCTAGATCATCTTGTTTTCATTCTAAAAAGGTTATTTTGATCTTTGATTTTTGATAAAATTTTGCATGCAAGTGTTTAGGAGTGTGTTTGGTTGATGGGTTTTATAGTATGATGATTCTATAGGTATAGAAATAATTAGTTTTGGTGGGAAAATGGATTTGACTTGTTTTCTAAAAGGCTAATTTGAGACAGCAACTTTAAACAGATTGTTTCGTGGGTTTAAGGTCTGTGAAAGGCTAAGATTATTTGATTTTATTTTAGATTTTTTCGAGACGGTCGTTTTGGTATAAGATAGAGCTTCTAAGTCATTACGAGTCAAAAGTTATGCTAGTTTTAGTTTTCGTGTACCGGGAGACGCAAGTCGGCACAATCCGAAATTGTGGCTGATTTTGGGTCGACTCTCGGGGACTTTAGGCTTGGTTAGATAGTTGATACTACTGATTTTTAAAGTTTACAAACTGAGTTTGATGAGTCTAGTAGTGGTTTCAAAAGACGGATTGTCGAGTTAGTACTTTTAAAGTGGTCCAAACGGTTTTACAAAACAAGTGTACAAATCAGTCCCAAATTTGTAGTCGAGTAAAGTGTCGAGCTGGTGGATTTTAAAGTGTGAACATTGGCTCAAATTTTGGTGAGGTCTTATACAGGTTATAAGTGACCTTGACACCAATTTTCATCTAAAACGGACAAGTCTAGATAGGGTAGATCGGTGTGTACATTCGGGGTGTACTTGCTGATTTTAATTTTGGACACATACTTCAATGTTTGTGTTGCGTGAGTTTGAGTATTCACCATCGGAAATGGTGACTTATTCAAGTTCTTAGTCATTATATAAATGACTTAGCTACTGGTCCAAATAAGGTTAAAGAATAGTTTGACTTACGTTGACTTGGCGTCGTATAACGGGTCATTTTCAAGTGTTTTAAAGTGTAGTGTTGGAATAAATGGGTTAGTAAGAATTCATTTGATTCGTGTCATTGGTTTTAAAATACGAATACTTTGAAAACATTTGAGTCTTATTATATTTGTTATATATCGATATTTGAGTTCGAGTCTTAACGCGCGCCTTATTGTGATAGGTTGCGGTTTTCTTGTTTCCCGGGCATCCATATCGTCGGTGATTGTCTACCACTACCATTGTTTCTACTCAGTTGCTGAGTACCGTGATTGACTTACCTCGTGGCTAAGGTGAGTTCATAGCCCCTTTTTACTTGTACATGGTTTCTAAAAACGGGGTGAGATTTTACATGGTGGAACATAACCATTTAAAAATTGTGTGATATCCTCAACTTGTATGCTATCCAGAAATTGTATGCTTTCCAGAACGTGAGGATTTCCAACTGATTTTCATTGATATTATTGCTTTTAGTCTTTAGCCTTAAGTTACCTCTCATTGATCATGAACCGTTAATTAATCCTGCTACCAAGCGTGAATGTTGTGGGTGGATCCATCGGGATTGACTATCCCCGTCCCGATTACCTTGACGCACTAATATTTGTTTATTCACTTGAGTATTTAGGCTGAATACTGACTAGAGGAACTTACACTGAGTTAAGCTTCGGTTCATGAACTAAACAGCAATAATAATGTTTCGGACAATGGTTACTGTACATAACCATTTTCCCCTATTTCTTGTTTACAAATGAATGCTTGTGTTCCACATCTTTATTGCTAAACCTATGAATTTCACTCAACTTTGTGTTGACGATTTTACATGTTTAATCTCAGGTATTATTACTTAACTTTGCTTGGATGGGAGCCCGTAGGATATTATCGCAGCTTGGAGATTTCTGTGATGCTTTTGAAAGATTGATTTTATATAAATTGTCAAAAGTTTATTATATCTTTTGGGCAAATTTATGTTATAAATTGAGACGAAATAATATAATTTTCCGCTTTTAAAACTCTGGGACCTATGTTTAAAAACTCTGACCTTTTATGATGTAATGTACATGTTTTTTGTAGAATATTGATAATCAATGAATCTATGAAGGGGTTTGTTGATTTCTAGAGAGAGAAAGTTAGAGAGAGAAAGTGAGAGAAACTATGTGTATTTTATTAATATGGAAAACAAGAAAATGACAACAACCAACCCCTTTCCTTAGTGGAAAGGGGTATTTATAGTCCAAGCCTAACATTGGGCTTGGGCCGGTCCATGACAAGCCCATGGACCGGTTCTTACTTAAGTTAATAAGCAAATAATAACTAATTACTAACTACGAGCTATTACAACATAAATCATATTGTGGAGTGGCCGATACTTCTAATATACGTTAAAACGTATTTCTAACAATCTCCCCCTAAGGGAGGTCACTCCACGTTACAAAGTTCTAAACCTAGCATACTATACTAAGTCTTCGTTCTTTAGCTCGTAGTCTTTTCTTCTTTTCTTTCTTTTGTTGTGAATATGTTGATTTGATCTTTTTGGCTTTGACTTGAGAGCATTGTTCTTTGGCCTTTCACGTGCGATCTTTGCCTTTCTTGTGAACTTTGCCTCCTCGTGACTTCATGTTCCACACACTTACGTCTTTTTGTTGAATTCTCGAAAGCTTCAGAGTTTGGTACAGCGGAAGACTTCATCTTGTACTTTCTTGAATTTTTGCTGAACTTTGTTGCAAAAGACATAAGCATGTGGGAACGACTTTTACAGGAACACCGCAACACCACCGTCTTCACTGGTACACAGCAACGCCACCGTCTTCAACAGGTACACAGCAACGCCACCGTCTTTAACAGGTACACAGCAACGACACGAATAAAATGGCTTTGAACATCTTATTCTAATTCGGTAGCATTTTACCTCCGGTCGGTGAAGACCGTTGGACGATATTAGATATCGTACCCGTGACGGATAGTTTCAATTAAGTAACTTCCTGACAGGATTTCGCGGGTTAACCCGTTCTCTTTATTCGACCGTCCAAAGCTGACTGCGAACATAAAGAGTGAATCACTTGGATAAATTATCCTTGTGATTAAAAGCCGTCAATTCATGAAACCTGGAACAAGTGAATTTCAATTAAGATTTTCACCATCGTTGCTTTCCAGTTGTCACGAGCTCAATTCATAAAGAATCTTGCACGTTACCTACCAAGTGCTGTTTGATGTTGACACTAGAAGGATTTCCACTCGTCACTGTGGTCAATAAAGAGTCACTCTGAGTGTTCTGGCAAGATCATATGATAATGCGAAGAGGCCTGGAACGAGTTTAAGTTCAATTAAGAATTAAACCACTGTTACCTTCCAGTTTTTCACAAGATTGGTTCTAAAAGAACCGCACGTGTAACCTACCATGAGCTTGTTTGATGTTGGCTCAAGCAGGATTTCCATCTTCATTGTAATACTTGCGTATTACTCGGATGTTCTGGCAGTATTACAGGAATACTGCGTAGGACTCATGAAAATCTCTTACTTTTCACAGTGTGTGAGAAAGCAAGGAATAAATGGAAAGTGTCCTAATGAGACTTTTGATGATCTCTTGGCTCTAGACTCGATTGTGCGTTTTGATTTAGTGAGCGATGGCTGGAGAGGAGTGCCACCTTTTCAATACCAGTTTATTCGGAGTGAATAAACCAATAGATAACGTGTTGATCTCCGTGTGATTAAAACAAATACCTTTTGAGAGATATTTGAGTTAGCTGGGGAAGGGTTGTGCATTGCATCACTGGGTCCATGATGTCTTTCTTCAATACCGAGAATCATTAACAAAAATGACCTCAATAGCTTATGTATTGACCCGGTTTCTGCCTAAAGTTGTAAGGAGGGCTTCTTTCTTTACACCCTTTATCTTTACATTTCTTTTTCATTCTTCAACCCCTTCAATGCTTACCAATACGTCATCACTAGCACCTTGTTGTGATTGTTCCAGTGCTAGCTTAAGTACTTGGTCGGCATTCAGCTACGTTCACATTCTTTCTCCATCTTTCCTAGGACTTCTAATTCTATCTAGGGAATTGTCCTTGGGAAGATTCCATCGGCTCTGATGAATCATTGGACTTAACCTATTCCTACCACCCTTTTGTCACCACATCCGTCGTGAATTAAGCGTGTTTTGGGAAGGAATTGCCACCATGAAAAATCATTGAAAATCACCTAAAGTACTTGTGATATTGAAATCAAAAGTTTTGTACCTTAGGTGTTTTGTTCATCAAAAACGCTCCCCCTTAACACGTGCTTTACACATATTAAGTTGGATAATCTTTAAGTCTTTTTCATCTTTTAGCCAAGTATCACTTACGTCTCCTTAATCCCATTTTCTCCCCTTATCCAAAATGTTAACCATTAATATTTGGGATATTGAATGGATTAACCGGTCTTTGGGTAAAAATGAAATCGATGTTTGGCCATAGAACAAGTTATTGCTCCCCCTTAAGTTAAAAAGGGATAGTTGTAGTGCTTTGGTATGACATATTTTGAAAGATTTAGAATCTCGTGAGAAATTCTTGAAAAATTATCATACCTTAGCACTACATCAAGCCATTCAAGCACATTATTCACAAATTTACATATTCACAATTGAAAACCAATATAGAGTGACCTGAAATGTACGACCCATTAGATGGATCGTTGCAGTGTCCTGTAGTGCACTCCATATGGTCTACCACCCACGAATCTTTCCAAGCTCCTCATCAATCTACGTTCACGGAGCTTTTGATCAATCTTCTTGATCACGTACTTCGCCATCTGCCGGTAACCCGGATGCCAATCCTCCGTCATCTCTGGCAAAGTCCCACCCGAGTTCAGATGCTCCAACTTACCTCTGACTTGTATAAGAGTTCCATCACTATACTTGTGAAGCTCCCCCACCCTCATAAACTTCATCAAACCTCGACTATTCAGGTAGAAAATGTCGTAATTCGGGACAGAAATGCCGGTATATGGACATCTTTCTACATGTTGAGGTAGCACTTGATTCACAGGACGGGTTAAATTGAGCTTCCTCTGATAGCTTTCGACTCCCAACTGAAGGTCTTCAACTCGTGACTTGATGACAACGCTTCGTGTGAACATGCGAAGTGCTGTATTCAAAGCAATCAGGTCTTCACGAGGAATGTGTGTAAGTTGATCTCGGGTCATCAGAAGCAGCATATCTTCGATATCCTCAAGGCGAATGATGGAAAAATCTCCCTGCTGGATTTTGTATTCCCTGTCATCCTCCCTTTTCAAACGAATCTCCGTCACATGATAATAGCCGTTCTTGGCTTCAGTTTTCAACCCTAAAATGCTGGAGATGCGGATATCTGATCTAACAATGCTTCCAGAATTGACCAAGCAGCAACCCCTGTACGCCCTTCGGACTCGTTCGTCCCAATGAGATGCACCTATGACAACATACATATCATAATTACGATTTATCTTAGGGACCCAGAGTCTGTTTACCTTTTCCTCGATAAAGGGTATTGTCCCCCAGTTGGCAGCTTTCAGCAAGGTCAGGGAGGTTGTGTACTTTGATGATCCCTTCAGTAGATACACAAGATCGTTGGTGACGAAGAAGTCAAGAGCAATCTGATTATCTTGAGCAGGATCCATTGGAGGTGGAGCTCTTTCTGATTCATGAAGTCCTGGCCGTTGAACGGTTTTCAAAGCCTTCAGGATCTCATCGGCATAGTACTCGAACTCCATTCGGGTTAATCGGGTTTTGGCACGCAGTCTCTTATCTTTCAGCGCTTTCTTCACCAAGGATGGAGTAACCGAAGTCTTATACTCATGAGCAAGAAATGCACATAAGTCAATCGGACTTCGGATACGGAGATACAGCACATCTTTGTCAGCATCTGTGATCGGATCATATTGTGCTGCTGCCGTGATCCAAGCCTGTGGTGGTGCAGTTTCGTCTATCTCCAACGTGTCTTCCCAAACTCGTGTACTTGGTTCAGGAACCGTAGATTGTTGAACTTGTTGTTGAGGAGTTGAAGTGCGAACATCTGTTGGTTCAGTTTCAGGCATTTCAGCAGTGTCGTGAACTGGGGAGTGTTGTGCAGCTTCGGGTTCCGTCACTGATTCTGCAATCACAGGAGGAACAACAACAGAACTAATGGGGTTAGTGGTAATAGGTAAAGATACAGCAACAGAGATACCAGGAACCGATGACGCTGTAGTGGCATTCACATCGTGGCGCCACTTAGTTCGTCTTGATTCCGAGGATGTCGATTTGTCCTTCTGTGCTGCATCTTTTGTGGACTTGGTTCCAGTCTTAGTAGCAGTCTTCTTGGAGCTGGTAACCTTGTCTCCCTCTTTCGGTTGTTCACCCCCATCATCATCCTGATTGTCATCCCCGTTACTACCCCTAGCACTCTCCTGATTCTCATCACCACCATCATCGCCATCATCATCATCCTCATCATCATCATTATCCTCATCATCCTCATCATCATCATCCTCATCATCGTCATTATCCTCATCATCCTCATCATCATCACCACCCTCGTCATCGTCTTTATCCTTTTCTCCTTCTTCTTCTTCTTCTTCCTCTTCTTCCCCCGTACCCTCTTCTTCACTCTCTTCCCTTTCTTCCTCAGGTAAGATGTGATATGGTACCACACTTCCAAACGTTTTGAATAATCTATCATCCTCCATGATAGCATCATTCAGGGATTTATATAGAGCCCGTTGAATCCTAGACTTGTCAAACGACCCAAGTTCCACCATATGATCCTTAAGGATCTTCTTCAATTCAAAATCCGTCAGGTCATAAGCAATCTTGTAGGCGGCTTCTGAAGGATTGGATGATTTGACCATCAAGTTGTCAGCAGCAAGTGTCTTCAACTCGTCACGAAGTTTAGGCATTAAGGATTCAACGGATTCTTGCACTCTTTCTTTCACAGATGCTTCAAGTGCTTCTTTTTGTTCCTTATATTTATCCCTCATTGCTTGAAGTCTGGTAATACGTGCAGCATGCTTGTCAGCCTCAGCCTGCTTAACCCGAGCAAGTTCTTCTGCATGTGCTTTTCTAGTCAACTCCATATCTGAAGCAAACCTAGCAATCATCTCCTCTTGGGCTTTCCTAGATTCTTCTTCCCTCTGAGCTCGTCTTTGCAACTCTTGGCGAAGTTCATCCATTTCGCGTTTGTGAGTATCCACATGTTTGTCAAACATTTCGGCCATCACTAATGCAGCCATTGCAGAGGTTGCAGAGCTGCTCTGGGTTGATTGAATGGGCTCGGTTGTTACTGCTGTACTAAGGATGGGGATTATGGGTGGTGGAAGAAATGGTGTTGAAGCCGGTCGGGTTGGTAAAGGTTGTATGGGTGGAGGTTGAGTTGTTAAGGGTTGAGTTGACACCACGATCGTAGGAGCAACAGGTTCCTTTTCCACACTTGCTGAAATAGGGATTGATGGCTCCTTCGAAGTGGAATAGTGTTCAGGTGACCCAAACTCATCAACATCATCTGGTTCCACGTACTCATCCTCAATATCTACCCTTGCCCCTGAACCACTACCTCCAGTATCTTTCCTACTCCTTTTAATAGCAATCTTCATCATTTGTTGCTCAGTTTTATCCAGAGTAGGATCAACAATATCTTCTTCGTCACGTAGACGCATCACATCCTTACCCTTTCCCTTCTTACCCTCTGTCTTCTTCTTCTTGGGTTCGGGTTCAGGTAACGCTGCTGGTTGTTTGCGTTTACCTTTACTCTTAACCGTTGTGGACGAGTCTTCTCCAGTCTGAAGGTTTGCTTTCAGCTCTTGATCTCTATCTGTAGTAGCTTGTAATCAGCAGAACCTTTGATTTTGTCAGATAGAAGGTAATCAGGAATAGGACCCGGAATCACACCAATAGATGGTCCTTCATGCCTCAGATCCACAGTATCATCAGCTTCTTCAGTGTGATAGCGACCTGCTGTACGCCTATCAATAGTAGTATCAAGCTTCATAAAATAATTAATGATTAGCTTAATAAACCGAGGATAAGGAAAGAAGTTTGTCTTCAGCTTCTTGTTGTAGAAGAGTTGAAAGGTGAATTCTTCCCATATCAACAAAGCATAATCTGAATTTGCAGCTTTGTACATGCCATAGAAGAGGTTTATTATCGGACTGCGCAAAGCATCATGGCCACTCGTTTTTGGTGTATGACATTTACTGAGAATACCCATCAATGCTCTCCAAGGTTGTCCCACCTTAGCAGTGGTAAACTCAGATGCAACTCGTATTTCCGGACATCCAAGTGCATCAAATAACTCCACGAGTTCATCTTTAGTAGGATCCCTCGAGAACGACATGCCCTTGGGTGTATCCCGTATACCAAGAATCTTACGGAAGTCTGAAACTGTGAGTGTCTGCTGCTTGTTGTCGATGGTGAAGGTGATCTTGTTCGAAGTGAAATCCTTGGTAGCCCAAAATTCAAACATATACTCATAAGGCACCGAGGCTGTACTCCTAAGGGCGTTCTTGAAATGAGAGTTATCGAGAATGGCTATGGCAACCTTAAAACCATGGTGAGTGGATTTAGAGACTTGCTTCAACCGGTAGTTGTTGGGTATAAACTTAAGGGTTCGTGCTTTAGCAATATCGGCTTCTCTAGATTCTTGGATTGCTTGTACTGTTGGATTAGTCATTTTATCTGCTTAAGATAAGACATGAAAGGTTGATGCACAAAAACATATAGATATATATCTTTCTTACTTCTAAGCATAACACACTTCATAAGATAAAACAACAAGTACATATATAGCATGCAAGCAATAATAATCAAACTCTTCATCCGGAACTTTTTCTCATTCGGAACATCTTCATCCGGAAGTTCTTCATTCGGAACTTCCTTCATCCGGAAGTTCTTCATTCGGAACTTCCTTCATCCGGAAGTTCTTCATTCGGAACTTCCTTCATCCGGAAGTTCTTCATTCGGAACTTCCTTCATCCGGAAGTTCTTCATTCGGAACTTCCTTCATCCGGGAGTTCTTCATTCGGAACTTCCTTCATCCGGAAGTTCTTCATTCGGAACTTCCTTCATCCGGAAGTTCTTCATTCGGAACTTCCTTCATCCGGAAGTCCTTCATTCGGAACTTCCTTCATCCGGAAGTTCTTCATTCGGAACTTCCTTCATCCGGAAGTCCTTCATTCGGAACTTCCTTCATCCGGAAGTCCTTCATTCGGAACTTCCTCATTCGGAAGTTTTTCAGAAGAAATCCTTCATTCGGAAGTTTTTAATCCACGTTCATCCGGAACTTTTTCAACCGTAGCAGTGATGATTATACTAGCGCGTTTGTGAGTTTCTAAGGCAAACTAAGGCAATTTTAACATCATTTAACCTATTCCGAGCAAAACCCACCACAAATCCCTAGTTAATTAACCCTAATTAAGGAATAAACCCTAAATCTGATAATATTAACTATCCGAATCAATTAAGGGAATCTAGATGATGAATTAGAGGAATTTATAAGTTAAATATAGATGTAGATTACCTTATTTTGTGAATGAACAGGATGGAGTGATTAGACGAGATGTTTGAAAGAGTTGTGTGTGTGTGATGTTTTCAACAATGGCGGCAAATGAATGAATAAACAGTGAAAGGAAAATAGTGAGGGGCGGGGTGATTTGTTTTTGACTTAGGTCAAAACTTTGACTAGTTTCAACTAATATCACTTTTAGTCCCTACATTTTCACTCCTTTTTCTTTTTGTTTCTTACTTTTTCAGTTCACTTATCCCTTGTTTAACTTGCACACAATTTAGCAAACGCATCTATTAGCATATCTCCAAAATCTACAAGCAATGCCTATCACTTAGAACGAACACAAGTCGTTTTCTAAAGCAATTACCACTCAATTACCATGTAGCCCTTAATTTTCACAATCACTTTTGAAAATCAATTTTAATGACGAAGATGATTTTACTATTTTCTCCCCCTTAAACGATGACCCGTTTTCTATTGAAAGAGCTGTAGTCATTGTTTAAAGAGTCAAATAGTGATGAAAGCATTTCCAATTTATCTCTTGAAAAATTTTGATTCGTGGTTTTAATAAGATTTCTCTTATTTTAACAAATTAATGCACTGAGACGTACACAAATTCGTGTTAGACCAAGTTATAAAGTAAACTTGATCCCTTTGCATGATTTGGTTTGTAAATCACGCCCGAGAAAATTAATTCCCGTTCTGAGCCAACGTTTTCCAAGGAAATACGTGACTTTAATATGAACACCGGGTTGCAGTCTGAAATAACTACAAGCCATAATGGGCATGTTTTAAAAATGTACAACTTTTATACGGACTCTATTTATGGCACCGTGTCAATATTGATCGACATTTCTAAGGCCGTAAATATTACCGTACTAAAAGACATGCCCGATTTAAAACGAAAAATCTTTTTGGTTTTTCTTGATTTTATAATTTTTATGGTTTTTCTAGGTTTTATATTTTTTATGGTTTTTGTTGGTTTTATATTTTTTATGGTTTTTGTTGGTTTTATATTTTTGTATTTTCTTTTTGTGGTTTATATATTTACGATAATATACATGATCACAATCAAAGGATACTCTGAATAGTTTACCACGACTATTCAGCTGATTCTTCTGCCAACTCTTTGAGAGTCGCTGGAGTGAATGATTTCATGCCAAGCTTGTCGATCAAAAACTCGATTCGTCCTCGATCTAAGGCTTTGGTGAACATATCCGCCAACTGATACTCAGTAGTGACAAAATACAGCTCGATCACTCCGTTCTCCACCTGCTCCTTAATGAAATGGTAGCGAATGTCTATGTGCTTGGCCTGGGAGTGTTGAACATAGTTGCAGCAAAGGGCAATGGCGCTCTTGTTGTCACAATACATCGGGATTTTGTTAAATCCAAGACCGTAGTCAGTTAATTGTGATCTCATCCAAAGGACTTGAGCACAACAACCGGACATGGCGATGTATTCAGCCTCCGTGCTTGATATTGCAGCGCTTTTCTGCCTTTTTGAAGACCAACTGATCAATCTATCTCCAAGGAGTTGCACAGATCCAGAAGTGCTACGCCTCGTATCTTGACATCCAGCATGATCGGCATCTGCGTATGATATTAAAGCAATAGAGGAATCTTTCGGATACCATAGACCACGATGAAGTGTTCCTTTTAGATACCGAAAGATCCTTTTCACAACATGTAGGTGCTTTTCGGTAGGCCGAGCCTGATACCGGGCACACATGCATACAGCAAATTGCAAATCAGGCCTGCTAGCAGTCAGATATAGAAGGGTGCCGATCATCCCACGGTAAAGTTTTGGATCGACAATAGTCCCATTCCTATCTTCATCTAACTTGGATTTCTCCACCATTGGAGTGTCTACGGGGTCACAATTCTCAAAGTTATATTTCTTAAGTGATTCTAGAGCATATTTGGATTGATTTATAAAGATGCCTCTGGGATTCTGAGAAATCTGTAATCCTAAGAAAAATGAGATTTTTCCCATCATCGACATCTGAAAGCGTGTGGACATTATCTTCTCAAATTGTTTAGACAATTCTATGTTAGTGGCAGCAAATATTATATCATCAACATAAATTTGTACCAGAAGCATGTCGTTGCCGTCCTTGAGAGTGAATAGAGTGGGGTCCACTTTGCCTTTGGAGAAGCCTTCCGACATGAGATATGTTGACAGGAGATCATACCACGCGCGTGGAGCTTGTTTCAACCCATAGAGAGCCTTCTTAAGCTTGTACACATGATTAGGAGACTCCGTACTGACGAACCCATCCGGTTGACTAACATAAACCTCTTCCCTTAGTTCACCGTTCAAAAATGCCGTCTTTACATCCATTTGATAGACGATCATGTTCATATGAGCAGCAAACGCAAGGAATAGTCTAATCGCCTCCAATCTAGCCACAGGAGCAAAAGATTCCTCAAAGTCTATACCCAAGGCTTGTTTATATCCTCTAGCAACCAATCTAGCTTTATTCTTCAATACCGCACCCATCTCATCAAGTTTAACCTTATAAACCCATAACAAAGTAAGGATGTTAACCTTGTTAGGGCGAGGAACCAATTCCCATACTTCAAGTCGTTGGAATTCGTTTAGTTCCTCCTGCATAGCTTCAATCCAAGATGATTGGGTCATAGCCTGCTGCCAATTTTTGGGTTCAACTTCAGAGAGAAATGCATCAAAGTAACAATATAGTGCATTCTCTTGTAATTGATGGCGTGTAGAGACTGGTCGATCTAGATCTCCAATAACATTCCTAATTGGGTGATCTTTTGTCCATTTAGTGCTATGGTTTTCAATCCTAGGTGGTCTGGAGTGAACAATAGAAGGAGCTTCTTCTGAGGTAGACGCGGCTGAAGGGTTTTCAGGGATCGCTACACCAAAGAAAGGAAGCTCTTGCAAGTGAGCATATTCCAAGTCGTGATCAGTAGAATCCTCTTCCACATCATTAGGCACAAGTAGGGGTGATGGTTCAGGTGTAGTCTGAGAATCACTTGGTGAAGGTGCATCCGGTTCAATGTGAATTGTAGATGCATTAGACAAAGGTTCATTAGCTTGAGCAACCACTTCAGGTATTGGAGCAATTACTACAGGTGCTTGAACTTCATCAGTCGGGGGATCGAAGAATTCATCAAACAACGGTTGAAACAGTTTATCCCACTCGGGCCTTGTTGGTGGTAAAAATGATGTAGAAGTAGGATTATTGGGAATTAATCCGGAACTAATAGCACCGGTTCCCATCTCATGAAGCGCGGGTTCAGAGCTGTGTTGCTCAGAAGCCATCGCTGTCAGCTCGTCGAAATCTGCGTCCATAGTTTCTACAATCTTGCCAAGACGACGGTTATAGATTCGGTATGCTCTTTTGGACGGTGAGTAACCAATGAAAATACCTATATCGGCTTTTGGTTGAAGCTTACCCAAGTTCTCACTATTGATGTTTGGATAACACAGGGCACCAAACACATGGAAAAATGAAACATCGGGTTTGCGGTCATGTAGAAGCTCATAAGGTGTTTTTCCATGGCGTTTCCGAATGATAGAACGATTTTGGGTAAAACATGCAGTAGAAATAGCCTCTGCCCACAAGAACAATGGAGCGTTCGCATAAATAAGCATGGTCCTAGCAGCTTCCATAAGTGTACGATTCCGTCTTTCAACGACACCGTTTTGTTGTGGAGTACGTGCAGCGGATGTTTCATGTGATATACCAACTCCTTCATAATAATCACGAAGAGTCTGGTTGACGAACTCAGTACCATTGTCTGTACGAATACGGCGGACAGTGGTATTCAAACGTACCTGGATGAACTTCAGAAAAGTGATGATAGCCTTCGGTGCTTCATCCTTTGTACGTAAGAATCTAACCCATGTAAACCTTGAGAAATCATCCACGATAACCAGAATGAATTTCTTACCGCTCACACTTTCAGTTCTCATCGGCCCACAAAGATCCATATGCAAAAGATGAAGTTTTTCTTGATTGGTGTCTTCAGCTTTGGGCTTGTAAGATTTCTTGGTACTTTTCCCCCTTGAACACGCGGAACATAAATGGTCCTTGTGAAATTTAAGCTTTGGAAGACCACGAACTAACTCGTTTTTAGCCAGATGATTAATAGCATCAAAATTAAGATGAGATAATCTGCGATGCCATAACCATGACTTGGTCTTGGAAGCTTTAGAGAGAAGACATACTGGAGAAGCGGCCATCATGTCTTGTAAGGACAAAGTATAAAGATTTGCACCACGAGATCCCTTCAACAAATCTTTTCCTTCCAAGTTGCGGATGAAACAAGTATGTTGTCGAAAAGCAACCTCAAGGTTGGAATCACAAAACTGTCCTACTGAGAATAAGTTATGACCAAGACCTTCTACATAGTATACCCTAGAAATCGTCACGTTTCCAATCTAATATTCACCATATCCCATAATCTTTGCTATATGATCATTCCCAAATTTAACCGTACCAAGAAACTTGCTGACGAAATTTCGGAGCATCGAGCGATTTCCGGTCATATGTTTTGAACAACCGGAGTCCAAATACCACAGGATGATTTGGACCACCTGAAAATGTCACCACACAAAGACAATGTAGAGGTATCGGAATCTGAGTGTTCCTTGTTATTAGCAGGTACAGATTTAATAATCTTAGATTTGCTAACTCTAGGTTTCTTAGATTTCCTAGCCTTCTTCTTCTTAATTGGTGGTGTAGATTCTAGTTGGCTCAAATCCTGAGGTATTTCTTCACTGATAGGCACTATAGTGGGGGCTGACCTAATTAAAGGGCGCTGTTTCCATACTTGAGTGCGAGTGTTCCTAACTAAAGGACGCTCAGACCTAACCTCGATAGATGCATTCCTAGTTAAAGGGCACATTTTACCATCTAGTGTAAAGGTCCTACCAGTGGGACGCCATTGCCAGCCAACTTGGGCACGAGTTCTACCCGTTGGCTTCCATTCAAGACCATTCTTAATAGCATTCATTTCATTAACGTGATCAATCAGACATAAATCATGACGTTGGGAAAACATACATTCATTACAATTCCAACAATTTAAATCAGAATTCACGAATGGTTTAGGCTGCCGCACAGGCGCAGAGCTTTTAGTCTTAACATGATTCGTTTTATTTAAAACTGAACTAGCATTCCTATTGTGAACTTCTACTTTCTTCTTTGTGGCACTACTAGTGGAGGGCTTGATCTTAGCTTTCTTGAGTGGCGATCCTTTAGCCTTAGTAGTCGCTTTTAATCCTGTAGAAGGCAAAGTGGGAACATTAGCAACAGATTTTAAAGGTGTCTTACTTGATTGTGCCAATGACGGTTTCGCTCCTGGAGTCTTATTAAATGGAGTGACAGCAATGGGCCTATTATTAAGTAGTGCAGAACCTGGTGTACCTATGTATTGCAAGTATGCTAGGCAATATTGAACTCGCTTAACATATTCATGAGCCGAATAATAGTCGCTACTTGAGGGATCTAAGGCATAAAGATCGTCTAAAATATCCCTAAGAAGATCGACATGCTTAATGGCATTCCTCATATAATCATCATAGGTTACCTGGTTTCTCTTATGAAGCGGATTCTTATAAAGCACTACTGACTTGGTTGTTGGAGCACTAGTGGACGGTGCAGAGTCGGTAGCTAAGTTATCAACAACTTCTTGTCGGGTGAGAAGAAGTGTCTCCTTTAACTCAGCCAAAACCATATTCTTGTCTATGAGCAGGATGTTCAAGTCAGAGATTTCCTCGCACTTTTGGTTCAGTTGTTCAACAAAATATTGTTGCTGTGCCGCATTAAAAGCGAAGCGTTCTTCTAGTGAACCATAAAGAGCGGATAATCCCTGTCTTGTCCGATCCATCTCCCCTAGAACAGACGAAAGTCTAATCTCTAAGACTTGGTTTTTAGACTCTGCAGCCTCTAGTTCTAATTTTAATGTTTCCTTTGATGATATCTCTCTCTTCAATCTCATGATTTCTTCCTCTAATGTCTTAACAATTGCAATCATCTTGTCACTAGTCTCAACACCGTTTTCACAACCATTTGATATCAAAAGATCCTCATTTTGAGTTTGTTGTTGTGATTCTAAAGATATACAGTGTTGTTCTAGTTGATTAAAGCGTTTTGAAAGTAAATTGTAAGAATCTTGTAGCTTTAAAAACTCAGCGTTAGATTCGTGACAAGAATGATTATCTACCTCATTTACAGTTTCAGCAACATTTACAGAAAGATCACAAACATCATCACAAATATGCACAGCATCACAATTCATCATAGCGGATGTAAGCTCATTCGAATAATTAACATTTACAATAGTAAGCACATCATACGAGATTACTTCAGACAAGAATCGGTCATATTCGGTTAAAATCTTTTCTTTTTCAATTAGTTGCAGTTCGTAAGCGGTGTCCATTTCATAAAACACTTTTTGAACTTCCCCAATTTCAAACTGAAGATTTTCCTTAAGAGATGCAAAACTTCCTTTTAGACTTTCGACAAACGGATTGATCTCAGTTTTAAACACCTCGTTCATGTGTTCGAAAGCCCATTCTCCGGCGTTTAAGCCATTTGAAGTCGTACATTCCAAAATGACCTTGTCAAAGTTAGTAAAGTATCGGTTAATCTCTTGCAAGTTTAACCATACAGTGCTAACAGGTGGAAGATTCTTTGGAATTTCCTTAGGACCTTCCATGTTGACAAGTGTAGGAAATGTACTAGGGCTTTCTTCCTCTATCATGTAGGTTGGTGCTGTGATGAGATCCTTGTCCATATGGAAGCGAACTCTAAAATCAGTTTTTGCAAGCTCCTTATTCATTTTAAAATAATCACAATCTGGATATTTTGCTGAATTGTATGACCGATCCTCATCAACTAGATCCTTATTTGTTCGATCATCGGGAAAAACAATCGGGTCTAAGGCCAATCCTAATTGAGTTGCATTATACAATCTTGGACTATGTCTAAAAGCTTGTTTTGCATACTTTGGGTTAGGGGGAAGGCCTTTTTGACGTGATAAGTTAAACTCTCTAAACGAAGCATCAAATAAGTGCACTAGTTGAGAAGCAGCGTATTGTCTTAAAAGCAAGTAGTCTAGACTTCTAATCTTATTAGCAGCATTAATCTCCATTTCATTCTTCTTAGATTCGAGTAATTCAAAATCAGTTTGAAGTTTTTGAAAATTAGTGACCACTAACTCCTTTTCTTTAAGTTCATTAGACAGATTTGCTCTTAAGTTTTCGATCTCTTGCAAGTGACCCATTTGTTTGTTTCTAAAATGATCATATTCGAGATTTGTGAGAACACTTGACGAAGGCACTAATTCCAAAGTTTGTACTTTCTCATTGCTTAAGGCAAGCTCATCAGACAAATTCTTATTCTTAGCTAAGGTTTCTAAGAGTGCAGCATTCATTTGGCTAAGTAATGTAGCAGGAACCATTACCAAATCTTGTTGAGCAGGAGTAGGCGTATGCGAACTGGGTCCCGGTTGTGATTCACTCAAAGTCTGGGGACTCACATTGATATTGCTATCATTGTTTGTCTCCTCGTTTGAAGGACTCACCACCGAAGATTCATTCGAGTCAGCACTCTCTTGCACAACTTGATGTGGTTGAATACTAGCATCAGTGGTATTATTGGTGGTATTAATAAGTACCTCAGATCTCTTTTCTGGCCCTAAGCTGGAGATAGTTGCCATGAGAGCAGCCTTTGCAGATTGAAAGTCATCACAGTCGGAGTCATACGCATCAAGATCATCGGCTTGGTAAGCAGCATTCTGCGTAGTGACAACGTCTTGTTCAGCAATCCCTGGGTCAGCAAGAAATGCAAGCTCCTCTTCATCAAGTTCCCTTCCTTGCGCCTGAGCATTTACAAGATAAATCTTTTCTGCAAACCACTGTCCATCCCTTCTCCTCTTGGGTTTCTTACAATCCCTGGACATATGACCCTCTTCCTTGCAGTTGTAGCATGTAATCATTCTCAACTTGCCTGTATTAGCCCGTGGAGGATTGTTGACCATTGGAGCAGGAGCAGGATTGACGGTGCGAACATTGGTTGATGTGGAAGTTCTCCCCTGATATGGTTGAATTGGCTGAACCATTACCCTGCCATTCTCAATTGTAGCTTGTTGGCGAGAATTGGATGAATTCCTCAACTGATTGTTGGTAGGAGCTGATCCTCTGAATCCTCGTTTGCTTAAAGTTCTTATGAGATAAGCAGACATAGTAGTTAGCACTTCAACTGGGTCAGCTCCTTGTTGGAATACAGGAACGGGGACTTCCTCATCATCACAATACAGTGCTTGATCTGGATGAGCTGCATAATCAGTAGAAGGAATACTCATTTGATCAGGGTAGCTTGATGGATATGCTGCATAAGGTGAAACATTTGCTGGATGAAGTTGTGAAGCATACTGTGGTGAGGGTGCATTGAACCGATATTGTTGCTGATGTGAGGTGGTTGGTTGTGGTAGAATCGAGTATTGGGGAAAGGCTGGTGTCATGTAAGGTGATTGATGATAAGCTTGATGTCCCAAGATATAAGGTGTGTTGTTGTGAGACAAGCTTGGTTGATTCGCCATCAAAGCTAAGGAATCTGGGTACATACCGCGAGGAGAACGGTGCATAATCACATGCTTCTCATGCTGCTGAAGGAAGGCATATATTTGATCCAAATTGCACTTATGCAGATCCCTGGTTAACTTGACATCGGTAATGTACTCACCCCATTCAGCTTGAGGTAGAGTATTCAAGAATTTGGTGTTAACCTGGAATGGTGCAATCACAAGATTGTATACATTCAGATCGTTCATGAGTGTGGTGAATCTGAAGTAATAATCGTGAAGCGTTTCCCCTGGGTTGTACGTGAATCTATCAAACAGGTCATACAACTGACATTCCCTTTCCTGTTTGGTGAGAGACGTTCCTTGTAGCAACACCTTAAGTCGTTCCCATAGATCCTTTGCCACCGTATACTGACTCACCATCCTATAGATGTCATGGGGAAGAGCTTGGAGAATTGTTTGAAGAGCTTTTTCATCTGCATCTGCAACAAGTTGTTGGGCTGGAGTGAGTTCTTCAAATTCTCGTGGTCTAGTCACGTTGTCAACCGTAATGGTTCCATAGTCGAGTGGACCATTCAAAATCGATTTGACCATAAGCCTTCCGTATGTCGGTTTCCCCTTTAGATATTGCATCATTCGACCTTGCCATGCCTCAAACACCTCTTTAATAAGCATCGGTGGACGGCTATCAGTTCCCGTTATGATTGATATATCCGTAAGAGATGTCATCTGAGGCATTACTGAATTTGGATTCATTTTGTTTTTCTTCAAAGAAACAGAGATTATCGGTTGATCGAGCAGTGAAGTAAAGCTTGTGAATTGTGTTGTGTTTTTGTTGTAAGAAACCAAGATTAAATCCTCTAAAAAATCATCGAAAAAACAAGCAAAATAACCCTTGATTCGGAACTTTTTGTTGATTCGGAAGTTTGATTCGGAAGATTACCTTGATTCGGAACTTTTTGTTGATTCGGAAGATTACCTTGATTCGGAACTTTTGGATTGATCCGGAACTTCTTGGTTCGGAAGTTCTTGGTTCGGAACTTTGGCTTGATCCGGAACCTCTTGACTCGGAAGTTCTTGGTTCAGAAGTTTGGCTTGATCCGGAACTTCTTGACTCGGAAGTTCTTGGTTCGGAAGTTTGGCTTGATCCGGAACTTCTTGACTCGGAAGTTTCTTGATCCGGAACTTCTTGGTTCGGAAGTTTCTTGATTCGGAACTTCTTGACTCGGAACTCCTTGATCCGGAACTCCTTGATCCGGAACTTCTTGATCCGGAACTCCTTGATCCGGAACTTCTTGATCCAGAAGTTTTGCTGAATAAACAGAAACTTCCTCCGATGAACAGTCGAACAGTAAAAATTAAGATTAAGCCCAGATTTTGACCAAATAACCCAAAAAGTTTTGTGCTTTCGACTAAAATAAGTAAAAACTAATACTTATCCACTAATCCCAATCACAAAAACACCAAAAACACCAAGAATCAAGATGATTTTTCTTAAAGAACACTAATACAATCAAAAACTAAAAAACCACACAAATCACCACCTTAAATCACCCCATAGCTCTGATACCAAATGTAGAATATTGATAATCAATGAATCTATGAAGGGGTTTGTTGATTTCTAGAGAGAGAAAGTTAGAGAGAGAAAGTGAGAGAAACTATGTGTATTTTATTAATATGGAAAACAAGAAAATGACAACAACCAACCCCTTTCCTTAGTGGAAAGGGGTATTTATAGTCCAAGCCTAACATTGGGCTTGGGCCGGTCCATGACAAGCCCATGGACCGGTTCTTACTTAAGTTAATAAGCAAATAATAACTAATTACTAACTACGAGCTATTACAACATAAATCATATTGTGGAGTGGCCGATACTTCTAATATACGTTAAAACGTATTTCTAACATTTTTATTTCGTCAGCTTTGTATGAACTGTAATCCATTATTTCTTGTACTATGACGTGTTATCCCCTCGTTGCCTAGTTGTTCCATGTCAGATTTTGGGGGTCTCACAAAAGGGTCATTGATGAGGTTGTGGTTCAGCAACCCGAGCCTGAGCTTAGAAGAAGTACAAGGCATAGGACTCCAAGGAATTTTGGGCCTGAGTTTCAACTATACTTGGTTGATGGAACAAGGGATGAGGTCTCTGATCAATACTCCTATTGCTTTAATGTTGAGGATGATCCCAAAACATTTGCTGAAGCAATGAAGTCCCAAGATGTTGCTTTCTGGAAAGAAGCAATAAATGATGAGATGGATTCCATCATGGGCAACAACACTTGGGTGTTGGTTGATCTACCTCCTAGTTGCAATCCACTTGGTAACAAATGGATTTTCAAAAGGAAAATAAAGGTAGATGGAACTGTTGAAAATTTCAAGGCAAGGCTAGTCATTCAAGGCTTTAAACAAAAGTATGGGATAGACTATTTTGATACTTATGCTCCAGTAGCACGTATCAGTACCATAAGAATGCTGATTGCTCTAGCAAGTATTCACAATCTGATTATTCATCAGATGGATGTGAAGACAGCATTCTTGAATGGTGATTTGGATGAGGAGGTTTACATAAACCAACCTCTAGGTTTCATCATGCCTGGTCATGAAGGCAAGGTGTGTAAACTGATTAAGTCCTTATATGGACTGAAGTAGGCACCTAAGCAATGGCACCAGAAATTTGATGAAGTAGTTTTGTCTAATGGTTATTTACTTAACCAAGCAGACAAATGTGTATATAGTAAATTTGATGAAGCTGGTAAAGGAGTCATCATTTGCCTATATGTTGATGACATGTTAATCTTTGGTACTGACCAAGCTAAGGTTGATCAGACAAAGGATTTTTTGTCATCAAAGTTCTCCATGAAAGACATGGGGGAGGCTGATGTTATCATTGGCATAAGGATCAAACATGAAAGTGATGGTATTGTAATTTCTTAGTCTCATTATATTGAGAAGGTACTGAAGAAATTCAATCACTTTGATTGTACTCTAGTGAGTACACCAATGGATACAAGTGAGAAACTGATGCCTAACAATGGTCAGGCTGTCTCCCAGCTTGAGTATTCTAGGGTTATTGGTTGCTTGATGTATGCAATGACTTGTACCAGGCCTGATATTGCATTTGTTGTGGGTAAACTGAGTAGGTACACTAGTAATCCTAGTACTCAGCATTGGCAAGCAATTCAGAGGGTACTGAAGTATTTGAAAGGAACAATGGATTATTGTTTGTCTTATACTGGATATCCTTCAGTGTTGGAAGGTTACACTGATGCAAGTTGGATCAGCAATACTGAGGATAATTCATCCACCAGTGGCTGGGTATTCCTACTTGGTGGTGGTACAATTTCTTGGGCATCCAAGAAGCAAACTTGCATTACTAGCTCTACTATGGAATCTGAGTTTGTGGCTCTAGCAGCTGTTGGCAAAGAAGCTGAATGGTTGAGAAACTTGCTTCTTGAGATTCTATTGTGGGTCAAACCTATGGCACCCATTTCTATCCGTTGTGATAGTGCAACTACATTGGCTAAGGCATATAGCCAGATGTACAATGGTAAGTCTAGACACCTAGGTGTTAAACATAGCATGATTCATGAACTAATCACGAATGGAATGATTTCAATAGAGTTTGTGAGGTCTCAACAAAATTTAGCTGATCACTTGACGAAGGGATTGGCTAGAGACTTGGTTATAAATTCTGGTAAAGGGATGGGTTTAAAAGTCCACTCTAGTCACTGAAATGCTAGGACACCCAACTCCCTCCTGGGGAAACTTAGGAGCTGAGTTCAATGTGGAAAGATGAACATTCACGGGTTTTAAGCACATGTATATCATCCCAAGGATGTGCTTGTACTTGCTGAAGGAGGATGAAGTTATAAACTTCTTAATGGTTAATGTCTTTGAAAAAGTGCTGAAGCAAGAGCATGATCTAAAGAGGAACCACCTATGTAAATTTTGAGGTTTCGCCGCCTCAGGGAGTATGGACTTGGCTCTTACAACATTTATGAATTTGGATATGGACACATGGCTCGTAGTGTCAGGAGTTGTTATGGATTTGAAAACTTGTGTGTATTCTATCTTCAGGTATTCAAAGTAGTTGAAGGGTTTAATTCTTAGAACACCCTGATTCTCGAATGTTTGAAGTATTGTACTAAGATGGAAATTCAATCCTTAGGACATTTTCATTGATGCACTGGTTTTGTTAATGTTAATTTTCATGCAAAAGGAATTGTACTATATTGGGGAGGATTGTTGGAAATATAGTTCAATTGTGGGTCAGTTCATACTGGTGAATGGGTAAGGAGGTACGGAGTGTACACCCATAAGTCCCTGAACACCCTGACTCATATTGTGGTTAAAGTTGTTCAACATTGCTGATGATCTTCAGTGAGTTGAACTCTGGACTGAAGGTATTCATCAGGGATTATTTCACTGAAGACTAGTCTTCAGTGTTTACTCACCAGCAAGTCCTTTCAGTACTGAAGGCTTCAGCGGTAACACCCTTCAGTGTTTGCTGATGCTTCAGTGGGACTGAAGAATACACAAATGCTGGAGCTGAACTTGTACACTTGTAACGGTCCTTTGACTAATTCAAGTAGAGTTAATGACCACGTTTAATTGGTCTGGTAACCACTTTTCTGGTATTATGGAGCACATTAAGAGGAACTTAATTGTCCGTTAATTCCTCTAAATTCCATTGACTAGGGTTTGAGTGCTCCACCTATAAATAGGTGATCATACTTGCATGAAGACAGATAGAAACAAAAAAACATATAACAACGAAAGGGTTAAAGATTTGTGCCTAAATCTCTAACTGCATTTGGTCTTATTCCAAGTAGGTATTCGTGATACCCAGGCATTAGGGTCGAATAATTTACTTTGGAAAGTGATTACACGATTCCAAGTGATATCCGGTAACCATTGATTTGGTACGTAGCTAGGATTGATTATCTATACCCTGGTTGGGACGAAGTAAACACCAACACATCCATGTAACTAGCGTGTCCAGAACCAGAAGTGTTTTCAGAAGTCTTGGCGTTTTTGCTAGACGGATTCTTTGCAAACTTTGGCATTTCAATTTGTATCCAACTCTGGTGATCTTTGAGCACTATCCACGCCTCCTGGTATTGAAACTCTTTTTTGTAAGTCACCTTGTACTCAGCACAAGCTTTTTGGTAATCAGTGAGATCATTGGCACCACTATCATGAGTACACTCAATGTTATTCATAATACCACAAAATGCACCAACACTCGGACGCAACCTATTTTTCCATTTACTCAAAACTGCGTTGGTCCCTCTAGTCGAACCCGTCTCGTTTTCATAGTACTTCACAACTTTTTTCCAAAAGCCCTTTGATTTTTAACTGTTTCCAAGAATGCTATTCTCGGCAACATGACACCAACCTCTGCACAACGCACACTCTTCCTCACTTGTCCATTCTTTTGGTGGCTCAGTTAAATCAACATGCTTGCCTTTCGTAGCACGTCTTGAGGGCTTCTTAGGTTTTATTGGTGACATCTCTTCCTCGTCGTCTTCAAGGTTGTATGCACCATGAAAAGACCCGTGTCCCGAACCTTGGCCCATAGATTGATCTTGGATAGGCCCGTCACCCACATAGTTATCTTGGTTGTATATCATATCTTCAAATTGGGCATCAACCTCAAAACGATTAATCGGAGAATATTGTTGGTTTGGATAGGAAGTAGTGGAAGAATCCATAGTAGGACGATACACACCCGTCGGCGATTCATAGTTAGGTTGTTGGTTATCACGTTGTGGGGGATAGAAAGGACGGTTTGAATAGTTTTGGTGTGATTGATATTCAAAACCGGTGGGTCTAACCCGGAATTGTGGAGACACGCCGTATAATCAGAAAGCCGAATCCGGTGTCACATGTGGAACGGATTCTTGACGAGCTCGGGATTTTGGGGTTTTGTTTTTGGGAGTTCTCTTGCTAGACATTTTAGATGTGTTTGTGTAGAGATTTGTTTGTGAAATGTAAAATTTATGGAAATGGGGTATTGATTATATAGGTTTTAAATTAAATAAGAATTTTTTTAAGCCCAATGGCTATAAACCAAACGGCTATTTTTTTCCCAAGTTTCAAACAATTCGTGTATAGGGTCGAGTTGTGTGGGATCGAGTCCGGCGACCTAATCGCCGCAACGGGCCGATTAGGTCGCGACCCGTTGGCGACCTCCTTTTTCCGGCTGCGTTGTGCCCAGCCTTAAGGGGTTGTTTGGTTGGGGCGACATTTGATGGTTTTTTATGGTTTTGAATTTAAAATACATTCTTTTACTATGTTTGGTTCAAAAAATAAAAATGGTTTTATATTTCAAACATATCAAAAAACGAGGTTTCTTAACTCATTAGATGAGGAGTGGATTTTAATGTAAGGCTTTAAAGACAATGATAACCCTTGTTGTCATTTTCATTTTTCTTCATCATCTCTCACATACAAGTCATAGTAAAAATCATCATTCTTATTTTTGTTCACATACAAATCACAATAAAGCCACTCTCATTCCTCTAAACTCTTATCAATTATATCTTCTATTATTTGTCATCAATTTTTGCTTGAATATCGAAAATTCCCGTCTTTTCTTTTTAGTTTTTATCTTCGATGTTAAGAGATCTGGGCATATAAGTTTGATTGTATTTTTAATTGTCCCAATTTTGTCAATAGTATCATGTATGATTCGATTATTTAATTTTTTATTAAATATAAAAACAATTAGATTTGATGCAAGCCATCGGTTCTCATTTTGATTGTATATGTTTACGTACGATCCTGTATGTAGTTTAGGAAACTGTTTGTTGGTTTTTGTTAGTTTTATAGTTTATCACTTTATGATGAAAAAAGTGTTTATAGTTGAAGAACGCATGATTTTTATTTTTTTGTTCAAAGAGATAATAATAAAAGGATGATTTGGTCATTTGTCATTGTCAACATTGAAGTTCTTTTCAAATATTTGAGTTAACCAAAATTTTAAATATCGGTATTTTAGACCCTTCCAAATATGAAAAACACCAATTATTTATAATCATGTAGTGTAAGTTTATGAACCATACGCAACCTAATTGTTTTTGCAAATATTTGCTATAATGTTATAAATATAAACTAAAAAACTAAAGCTAATAAATAAGATAAATTTCATGGATGGTATCTATGGTTTGGTCAAAAGTGTAACTTTAGTCCCTCGACTTTACAAGTTTCATGGATAGTCCCTAACTTTGCAAAGAATAACACGCTTGATACCTCCACTTAACTAGTGTTAAGTAGACTTTGTTATCATTTACGTGTTAGTCCTTTTTACTAACGATTGTTACATTGTTGGTCTTTTATTCTAACAAACGTTTATAACTTAAGTTCAAAAAAGATTTAATTAAAAAAAAGATTTCGAAAAACATTTTAAAAAAGTATATTTCAAAAAGAAAAAAATAATTTAGAAAAGATTTTATAAAAGTTTTTTTTAAGTCTTAAAGTTAAAAAGCTTAAAATCTAATTTCAAAAAAGTCTTAAATTTTAAAAATTCAACATTTCAAAAAACTTGTAAATTTTTTGAATTTCAAAAAACTTGTAAATTTTTTGAATTTCAAAAAACTTGTAAATTTTTTGAATTTCAAAAAACTTGTAAAATTAATTTTAAAATTTTAAAAGTTTTTTGAAAATTTCAAAATTTTAAATCTAAGACTTTTTTAAAATTAATTTTTATCGAAATTAATTTTTTTAAACTATATTTTTTTGAAAATAAATTAATTTTTTTAACTGTAAATTAAAAAAAAATCCGAATTAATATTTTTCGAAAATGATTTTTTTTTAAATTAGAATAAATCTTTTCCGATAATATTTTTTTCGAAATCTTTTCTTTCGATCTTTGTCAAAAAAATTTTTTTGCGAAATTAAAATAATCTTTTTTCGAAATAAACTTTTTTTTAACTATTCTTCTAAATTAATTTTTTTTCTGAAATAAATTTTTTTAATAATTTTTCTAAATTATTTTTTTTAAAAATAAACTTTTTAAAAATCTTTGCGATTTTTTTTTTAAATAAATCTTTTTTAACTTAAAGTTAAGTTATAAACGTTCGTTAGAATAAAGGACCAACGATGCAACAACCGTTAACAAAAAGGACTAACATGTAAATGATAACAAATTCTACTTAACACTAGTTAAGTAAAGGGACCAAGCGTGTTATTCTTTGCAAAGTTAAGAACTATCTATGAAACTTGTAAAGTCGAGGGACTGAAGTTGCAATTTTGACCAAACCACATAAACCATCCATGTAATTTATTCAATAAATAAAGACTCAACATATTTCATTAATTTATTGAATGTAAAATAAGTTTTAAAATCTCATATCACTACATATTTAAATATATGAAAAATATGCATATATATAACCGGGTTGACCTGGCGGTTCAATCGGTTGAAACGGTTAATCCATTAACCGGTTATTAGGTCGGGTTAACTAATAACCCGAGTTTTAAAACATTGGTTTTATTAGACTTGTTTTTTTAGCTAGGTATTCACAAACATGACACATGTTTTTTTAACATACACTTTGACGATGGTCGTGTACTTTAGTATCGATGAAGCCTGACGTTAGTTACATGTACAATTAACATGTTGGGATGAAGCCATCAACCCTAACAATATGCAAGCTATCTCAAGAAACTCGGTAATAAGTGTGAAAACACTTATCTTTTTACCACTTAATTATGATAAAAACGAGACCTAAACGTGTATTTTATGTCGTAAAAGTCGGAATTATGCGTAGTTTGTGTTTTTATTATGTTTTAGGACCAAAAGATGAAAAAGGAAGAAAAAACGGGCTTTCACGGGCTTTTATCGAAGAAAAAGACAAAAGACGAAGTCAAAAGATCAAAAGTGCAAAAAGAACGGAAGTCAAAGGCTATTCTGAATATTTATCGAAGAAAAAGACTAAAGACGGAAGTTTAACGAAGTCGAAGAACAAAGTCTAATAAATGAAGAAAATTAGAAGACGAGTTCATTTTATATCGACAAATCCCGAGACAACGTCGAAAAATTCGAAGAAATTAAAAGACGAGAAGACAAAGTAAAAGAAGAAAGCAACAACATCTACCTTCCTTCCTCTTATAAATACCCTCCTAATCTTTTATTAGAAGGTGCGAGCTAGTTAGTCAATTAGGAGTAGAGTAATTAGAGTAGGAGTAGGAGTAGGAGTAGATTAAATTACTTTCTCTCTCTAAATTTATTTCTTGTTCTTAAGATTTCATTTTTAATCTTGTAATCTTGAATCTTTAATTTTCATCTTAATTTCAAGCTTTTCATAATCATTCTCATTCTACCTTTCTTATTTTTTAAATCTATTATTTTGGTTTGATTAATCATTTAGTTTGTTTAATCTTTATGCTTATTTGCTTATTAATGTGCTTATTCCATTATTCTTATTGTTTTTCATGTGTTTTATGTTTTAGCTTATTGTTCTTATAGATTATTGTGTGTTTGTCTTATTTTTAATTAAGTTTTTTTAATAGTTTAATCTTTTAAAAGTTAATTTTTAATATTTGGATTATTTAGAGTTTTTAACGTTTTTAAATTGTGGCTTATTAGTTTTTTCTTAAAATCATTTTGGTTAAGTTTTTGGTAAGTGCTTATTTGGATTTTAGCTTATTTGTTATTTAGTTTAATTTTTTATCCGGGTTCTCAAAACCCTTTTCCCGAACTGTGTATAGGACCATATTCCGAATTAAGTTGGTGACAAGCTTATTCCGGATTGTGTGTCTAAAGCATTTCCCGGATTAGTTCAATTCCTTTCTTATTCCGAATAGTGTACTATTGCAACATTTTGGATTGTATCCATTAGCTGGATTCCGAGTTATAAGCAAGACAAGCATTCCGGATTGCATCAAGAAGGGTATTCTGGATTACTTGTGTGCTACGAATTCCGGATTATGTCTCTCATACAGATTCTGGATTGAGTAGTGTATACCTACTCCGGATTAGTTCCCTAATAAGGATTCCGAATTACATAAGGAGTTCACATTCCGGATTGTATTAGGAATTAAGGATTCCGAATAGTGATGGAAACTCAGATTCCGGATTGAGTCCATGATTAGCATTCCGGATAGTGTTAAGATAATACATTCCGAATTGTATCTTTGTCTTGGATTCCGACTTAAGTGTAGAATTTGTTTCCCGTATAAGTTTTGGTTTTGTTTCCCGAATTTGTTTAAACTTAATTTTTCCCGCCTATTTTCTAAAGCTTTATTTTCAAAGTGTCTTGTCCTAGTTTATTTTCAAGTTTATTTTTATTATAAAGTTTTAATTTTTAAAGCTTACATTTTATTAAGTTTTAAATTTACTTAATTTCTTTTAAAGTCTTCATTTTTAATTTAATCTTTTCAAGCTTTTATTTTTATTTAGTTACTCAACGACAACTTTCTTTATTTTTACCAAGAACAACTAAGTCGCACATTAATCCTTTTTCAATTCGAATCGAGTCGAGACGATTTCAAACCATAGTAAAAACTCCGTATTAAAATGGCGCCGCTGCCGGCTCTTTTCGTAAAGATTAACGGTTTTTTGTGAGAGACGCGTTGGATTTTGGGATCCGTTCACTTTTGAACGTTTTTTTCCTTGCAAAAATTTCAAAAATTTCCTTAAAATTTTCAAAAATCCTAAAAAATTAAAATTTTCAAAAATCCAAAAACATTTACAAAATCATAAAAAGCATTTCCTTTTCAAAAGTTTTGCACCAAAATTATTCCTCTTACTTCTCCATTGTGTTTAATTCTTAATGGATTCGTATGTTGATTGTGTAGGGTGTGGAAGACCATCTTCTGGTAGTCAATCCTGTCAATGGTGTTCATGCGAACGGTGCGGAATGGATATCCCTAATTAAGAATTTGGACGTTGTCTATCGTGCAATTCGATCGATTCATACTTCAATTCATCCTTCACCTCTAATGATACTATTTCACCCTTTTCCATATATTTGAATCCGTATCCGCAAAATGCACCGGGTTTTTCTCAATACCCGTGTTGGAACAATTGTGGGGGCCCTCACGATACCTTTTCTTGTCAGCCGATGAATTATTATCAGCCAAATCCGTGTTCTAATTCTTCTCAGTCGATGAATTATTATGAGCCACATCCGTGCTATAATTCCGGTTTTCAAAATTTTGAGCCCCCACAATACTCCCTTGATCATCAACCCTCTTTTGCAATTCCTGATGAGCCACTAGCCACTCTTTTGAATCAAGTTCTTAAACTTAGTGAATGTTTCAATAAATATCTCGAAAAATGTCAAGAGGATAATCAACAAGAGCAAGTATCTAATCTTAGTGCTTATACTCCTCCTCTTGTGCGTCCATACTATTCTTATGATGATGACGACGAGGATACTATTTCTTGGAATGATCTTGTTGCTCAATATTCTGTCCCTAGTGCAATTGTAATTCCTTCTCTCAATATCCCAAATGCGTCTAAGGATTGTGATACATCGAGTGAGATTAGTGAATTTGGTCTCGACAACTTATTTGATGAGGTTTGTGATGAACCAACTTTTGCGGAGCTTACGGACGAGGTCGCTCTTAATGATGATTTTTCTCCATGCTATGAGAATTTCACTTTTGAAATTTCTCAATCTCCTTCGGGAGATGAGGGCGATGTTGATTTATTCTCTCCGACTTACGAGAAGTTCACCACTGAACTTGGTCTTGTAGATGAGGTGGAAGACGTTATTCTTCGCGAAAAATTACTGAAACTTCATCTTCTTATTGCTGAAATTGAAGCATTGAATTCTACTCTTATTTCCGAGTCTTTACCCCCGTCTATTACTCCCGTTGAGAATAATGACACATTTATGGAAGAAATCGACATTCTCTCAATACCTCCGGGTATTAATGATGATGACATGGAGGGGGATATTCTTTTTGATACTTTGATGCATGATGATATTGTTCCATGTTCCCCTCCCGAGCACCTTTCATCCCATACTTTGGAGACCATTATTGAGGATGAGTGCTTTGACCCGGGAGGTGACATTGACCATTCTATGATTGACACCTTTACGGCTTTGCCGCTTAGTGATAATCATATGTCTTTTGGGGATGACATTTTGATTTCTTTACCCACCCCACCTCCCGTGGATCATGATTTCACATACTTTTCGTATGTTAAGAGGACTTTTCTACCCTTCAAGACTTATCCTCCTGCCTCTCATTTATATGTTCTTCTGGGACCGAGGACAAGATTTTTGATCTCGGTATTACATTACAGGCTTCCCTATGGACCATTTAATTTGGGTTCGAGTCAGGCTCGTGACTCGGTTAACAAAAACAAGCGCTTCTCGGGAGGCAACCCGATGATCTATCCTTTTTATCCGTTTTTATAATAAGTTTAAGGGGAGACCCTATTATGTGTTTGTTGTTTTCTTTCTTATGATGTGCAGGGATTCGAGCTTTCAAAGTTCCACTTTTGATGACTTTTGACGACCCGTGATTCCGTGTTCCCGTCTTCCCGGTTTTATCCTAAACTCTTTTGATTCACTATTTCATATTCTTCAATATTAAAATAGGAATCACTTTAGTTGTCTCTTTCTTAGCAAGATTTAAACAAAGTGCACAATGTCCTAAGTGTAGGGGAGTTTACCCCCACATGCTTAAACATTGAGGACAATGTTTATCTTAAGTGTAGGGGGACTTCTATCGAAGTTAAGTGGGTTTTTCCTTGAATTTGTCCTCATTTTATCCGGAAAATTGATTTTTCGACATTTTTCAAATTTTTTGATCTATTTTGGCCTAATAGTTTTTCCTTTGTTATCGTTATTTACTTTCTTTGCTAGAATAAATTTTAATAAATTGGTTTTAATGAGTTTAGATATCTTTGATATATTAGGCCTGATAGGTGTGAAAACACCCATCCTTTTACCACTTATTTCTTGCTAAAACAAGACCAAAACGCGTATTTAATGTCATTTGTTTGGAATTATGCGTGGTTTGTGTGTTTTTGTATTTTCAGAGCCAACCGGATAAATATTGAAGAAAACATGGGATTGCACGGGTTTTATCGAAGAAAAAGACTCAAGACGAAGACTATGGTCCAAGAGATGCAAAAGATTTGAAGTCAATGGGCCTATTTGAAGATTTATGGAAGAAAAGGACCAAAGATGGAAGATTTACATATGTCGAAGGAACTCAAGTCTATTAAACGAAGAAATTAAAAGACGAGTTGAATTTAATCATCGACAAATCCCGAATCAGAATCGAAAACGTCAACTTTTCTGAAAAGACGAGAAGACAAGAAGAAAGGGAGAAAGCCCACTCACCAACCAATGACAAGACCTATATAAGGACATCCCTTCACACATTTTGAGCCAGCTTTTATTTTTTTCTTTCTTTTTCCTTCTTGTTCGTAGGAAGCACCAACACCATTAGGGTGTTTGGTGATTTTATTGTTCTTGAATCCTTGATAAATTTGTAAGTTTTAATCTTCCATTTAGTTTGTTTAACATTAAGCTTTCAATACCATCTTCCTTTAATCTATTCATCTTGTTCTTATTGATTCAAAGTTTTCAAAGTTTTTATTTGGTTGATTTGATCTTAAAAGTTAGTGGGTTTTATATTTTTATTGTTGGGATTTGATGTTTATGGTTGATAAATGATTAGTGTTTAGTTTGGTTTAAATCTTTTGGTTAAATTTGGCTTGTTTTGATTAAAATCGTATTCCCCTGTTCTTCATGAACCCAGATTCCGGATCAACTGAATTTCTTATTTATTCCGGATCAACATAAATATTCCGGATCAGTCATTTTTCATTATTTATTCCGGATCAACCGGATATTCCGGATCAACCGGATATTCCGGATCAGTTACCTATTCCGAATCAAGCATTGTTTACGCTTATTCCGAATCAAGATTGTTCATCCGGAATATTTTATATTCCGGATCAAAGCCTTTCATCCGGAATAATCAATTATTCCGGATCAACTCTTTTATTCCGCATCAACTCTTTTATTCCGCATCAACCCTATTATTCCGGATCAACTCCATTATTCCGGATCAACTCTCATATTCCGGATCAACAATATTATTCCGGATCAACTACATTATTCCGGATCAACTGACTTATTCCGAATCAAGGTTTCAAGTTTTATTTATTCCGAATAAACATCTTTTCAGCCTTTCTTGTTTTAATTTTCTAAGTTTTTAAGTTACGTTTTTAATTACTTTTCATTTGTTGTTTAATTTTAAACTCATCTTTATTTCTCTTAACTTGATTTTCATTTGTCAATTGTCTTAAGTTTCTTTTCAAGACTTGCTATTTTAATCTTTTTTAGTAGCATAGAAAATCACAACCCTTTTTGTAACCAAGAACAACTATTCCACTTTGAGCCGTGATCAATTCGACAAGATTCCGAGAATTTAATCTGAACTCATATAAAATCTCTAGTATCAAATGGCGCCGCTGCCGGCTCTTCTCGTAAAGATTAAAAGTTTTTTGTGAGAACTTGGATATTGGGATCCGTTCGCCGTGAACGTTACTTTTTCATCATAAAATTTTTTCAAAAACCAAAAAAATATAAAATTTTCAAAAATACAAAAAATTAAAAAACATAAAAACCAAAAATATTTCTTGTTTGCTTTGTTAGTTCTTTTGCAGGTGTATGCGCACTCGATCAACGTCTTATCAAGAGCCCGAGACTCTCGATAACTTAGACATGGTCGGTGTACACAACAACAATAATAATCCACCTCAAAACAACATGAATAACAACAACAATGAACCTCTACCGGACAATCGCCCGATGATTGAACTTTTGCAAGCACATGTGGAGGGCAACAACGATCTAATTGTCATACCCGCGATTGCAGCCAACAACTTTGAGCTCAAATCCGGCTTTATTCAGATGGTCTCTGTAATAAGTGTGGAAACACTTATCCTTTTACCACTTATTTCCAATAATAACAAGACCAAAACGTGTGATTTATGTCGTAAAAGTCGGAATTATGCGTGGTTTGTGTTTTTATTGTGTTTTAGGACCAAAAGATGAAAAAGGAAGAAAACACGGGCTTTCACGGGCTTTTATCGAAGAAAACGGGAAAAGACGAAGTCAAAAGATCAAGAGTGCTTAAAGAACGGATGTCCAAGACCTATTCTGGAGATTTATCGAAGAACAAGTCTAAAGACGGAAGTTTAATGAAGTCGAAGAACTTAAGAAGAAGAAAATTAAAAGACAAGTTCAAATCCCGAGACTACAAAGACGAAGAATTAAAATCGAGTCGAGAAGAAAAAGAAAGAAGAAAGCACCACACATGCCTCCCACTCCCCTATAAATACCCTCCTAATCACATTAGGAGGGGGTTAGCTAGTTTTTATTTTCTTTAGTTTCTTTCTAGTTTTTAGGGAGAGAAAGTCTTAAACTTTCTCTCACTAGTTCATCTTTTTCTTTTAATCTTTCAAGATTAAATACTTTTGTATTGCTTATTTCATTAATCAAAGTTCTATTTTAAGCTTTTGTTCCTTATTCTCATTCTACACTTCTTGATTCATTTACCTTTGATCCGATTTACATTCTTCATGCGTATGATTTGATGTTTTCGTGATTAAAGGATTGCTCTTTTTAGTTTTACACACAAGCTCTTTCGTCTAAACCATAAGCTCGTAATGCTTATTGGCTTATTCGAATCTTAGCTTATTGATTTTCGGATTTCTTCAAGGTTTTTAATGGTTTAAAGTTCATTTCATAAAGTTCTTAATTTTAAGTTTTGAAAAGTTATCGAATTTGAGCTTTTTGGGGTCGTTTAAGATCCATTTAGATTTGCTTATTGCATTTGCTTATTGAGATTCACTCTTGCCACAAATTTCGGAATCAGTTTCCATCCATCGCAATCCTAGGGTTTTGACACATATTCCGACGGTAAACTCCACATTCCGATAGGTTTTGGTTTTTGATCGCAATAACCCATTAGGGTTTTACTTTGCGATCGGTTGGTTAATCCCCTTATTCCGATCTGGGTTGCGATCGCACATTGCGATCGCATATTCCGACGGGTCTTAAGGACTTGGTTAAGACGAAGTGCTGCCCATTTTTCGATAACATCATTCCGATAGATAGACATTGCGACAGTAGCAATTTACATCATTCCGATTTGGATCATTGCGATAGTGGCTTTCCGATAGATGGTCATTGCGATAGAAGTGATCTTGACTATTCCGATGGTTAAAATTAGCTATATTCCGATGGTTGTTGTTTGGTGTATTCCGATGAACATGAATTGTTTACTTGCAATTGATTAAGTTTTAAGCTTTAATTTTTAAGAATTTTCATAAATTAATTTTAAGTTTAATTTTGTCAAAGCTTTAATTTACTCAACGACACTTTAATTATTTGCTAGTAGTTAGAACAAACAAACCAAATCATTCTCTTGATTCACCAAAAGACAATTGAGTCGCACTTAAGACCGGTTTTCAATTCGAAAAGATTCGGAACTATAACGAACTTGAACTTTCATATAGGGTGTCAAAAGCCTTGTATTAAATGGCGCCGCTGCCGGCTCTTTTCGTTAAGATAAACGGTTTCTAGTGAGAGACGCATTGAATTTTGGGATCCGTTCTTTGAACGTTATTTTCATTGCTATAAGAATTTCCAAAAATCCAAAAAAAAAAAAATTATAAAACCCTTCAAAAATACAAAAACATTAAAAAACCTATAAAAAAAAAAAAAAAAAAACCAAAAAGATTATATAGATATTCCTTGTGTATATTTTTCTTCTGCAGGTGCATGCGTACTAGATCTTCCAACTATTCTGAGCCCGAGACTCGTGAAGATTTAGATATGGCTGGTGTTAACAACAACAATAATCACCCACCTCAAAATAATTTGAATAACAACAACAACAACAACAACAATGTCCTTCTACCTGATTTACGAACCATGGAGGAATTGTGCCAACCCACCATGAATGGACGCGGAGGCCCGATTGCGCCAATGCACGTCACGGCTCAGGAGTTTTCGTTGAAGCATCATATGATACAACAAGTGCAAACGAACCCGTTTCGTGGAATTCCGGACGATGATGCCAACAAACACCTCGACAAATTCATTACCATTACCCAAAGCATGAAGTGCCCCGGTGTTTCTATGGATGACCTTCGACTTCAACTTTTTCCACACTCACTTTCTCACCATGCCGAAAAATGGTTTGACCGTCTTCCCAAGAATTCTATTCACACGTGGAACGACATGACTCAACGCTTTTTATCGCGCTACTTTCCCCCATCCATGGTCACTAGCCTTCGTAACCAAATCAGTGGATTTATGCAAGAGAATGATGAATCGCTTTTCGATGCTTGGGAACGTTACAATGATTTGATCGACCGCTGTCCTAATCACAATATGCTCCCCGTCACTCTCATTGACACCTTTTACAATGGTCTCACCTTTCGTGATCGTGACACGATAAATGCCGCCGCCGGTGGTACGTTTATGAAAAGGAGACCGGAGGAGTGTCGAGAGTTGATCGAAAACATGACTACTCACCACAAGAATTGGGATTCATCCGCATCCTCAAGATCTAACTCGAGAGTCAATGTTTCTTCTTCTTCCTCCAATCCTGAAATGTCTGAAATTTCTCGCCAACTCGCTGAAATGAACAAGAATTTCATGGCCATGGCCACAAACCACTTTCAACAAGCTAAAGCCGTTGCTATTTCTTGTGACACATGTGGTGGCCCTCACTCTTATAATGATTGTCCTTCTACCCAAGGCAATTATTCTGAAAACGTTAACGCAGCTTACGGCACTTATCCCACGGGAGGCTATCAAGCTCGCCCGCAAGGAGACCGTGGCTTGCTAAGTTATCGTTCCAACAATTATCTTGCTCCTCCCGGTTTCCCTCCTGCAAACCAAAACCAACAACAAAGCTACAATCAATCCCAACCTCGTGCAAACAATCAGTATCAATCCCAAAGAAACCCATACCCAACTCAAGGAAATTCTCAAGCTTACCAGGCTCCACCTCTCAATCAACCGATGGCAGTGAATCCAGAAGTCGAGACATTCATGAAGACTAATCGGGAGTTGGTGACGAATCTTCAGAGTCAAGTCCGCAACTTGAAGGGAGAGATGGCAAAACAAGGGAACGATATTCGAGCCGAGCTAAGGAATGATATGGCCAAACACAATGATACAATGAATGCAAACATGCAAAACTCTTTTAACAATCAAGCTCTTCACCTTCGTGATATGATTGGTTCGCTCATCCAAAGTAATCAAACCTCTTCTTCGGGTACTCTTCCGAGTAATACCGTTGTGAATCCAAGGGGGGAGATGAAAGCAATCACCACTCGAAGTGGAAAAGGTTATATGGAACCCGAGCTTCCTACACCACCACCCGTGATTGTGAACAAGGAAAAAGAGCAACTTTCCCCACCTCCTTCACCTTCTATCCCCATTTCCCCACCACCCGTGGTTGTGAGTGATCCTACTCCCTTAAAGCCTTCTTCTTCATCCAATATACCTTATCCTTCAAGGTTGAGGAAAGAGAAGCAAAAGAGCAAGGATGATATTCAGGTTTCGAACTTCCTTAAAATGTTTAAACAACTGAATTTTAACATCTCCTTGGCCGAGGCTCTCGCTCACATGCCCAAATACGCTAAAATGTTTAAAGACCTTCTGAGCGACAAGGAAAAGCTCCTCGACATTGCCAACACCCAACTTAATGAGAACTGCTCTGCAGTGCTCTTAAGAAAATTACCAATCAAGCTTGGTGATCCGGGTCGTTTTCTTATCCCTTGCAATTTCCCGGGAGTAGAGAATTGCATGGCCCTAGCCGATCTAGGTGCCAGTATTAATCTCATGCCTCTAAGTGTTTGGAAGCAATTATCTCTCCCAGAGCTAGTCCCCACTAAAATGACTTTGGAATTGGCCAACCGTACGGTTGCTTATCCAGTGGGGATAGCCGAAGACGTTATTGTAGGGGTCGACAAATTCACCTTCCCTGCTGATTTTGTTGTCGTCGACTACGAGATGGACCCCCGTGTGCCACTTATTGTTGGTCGTCCATTCCTTAGGACCGGTCGCACTCTTATTGATGTGGAAGCCGGAGAGCTTATCATGAGAGTGGGTGACGACAAAGTAGTCTTCAACATGGGAAAGTTGTCTAAACAGCCTTATTCATATGAGAGCGTTAATTGTATTGACGTTCTTGATGAGGCTTGTGAAGAACACTTTAATGATGCTTGCAAAAGTATTCCTACCTCTCTTCCCACTATTGAGACCGTGTCCTCCATTGATTCATCGTTGTCTCTATTTGGAGATGGTGATTTATTCTGGAACAATCTTGAAGATACCATGGGAGATGTGAATTTAGCTACTAATGATTCTCCCACCGAGGGGGATGAAGATATGAGTTTCTTTGACAATCTTCTCACCGAAGCCAATCCTTCGCCTCCATCTCCCATGGTCATTGCTATCGATACTCCGACTTTGAAAACGCCTCCCGTCGAAAATCCTCCGGATTTGGAACTTAAGGAGTTGCCGCCACATCTCGAGTACGTGTTCATTGACGACAACAAGAAGTCTCCCGTCATTATTGCAACGGATTTGAAAGATGCAGAGAAGACTCGCCTCGTTGCTGTGTTGAAAGCTCACAAGAAGGCTATTGCGTGGAAAATCTCGGATATTCGTGGAATTGATCCTCACTTCTGCACACACAAAATTCTCATGGAGGACGACTTCAAGCCCACTATCCAAAGCCAACGAAGGGTGAATCCAAAAATACATGAAGTCATCAAAACAGAGGTTATTAAACTTCTTGATGCGGGTATGATTTACCCTATTTCGGATTCACCGTGGGTTAGTCCAATCCATTGTGTGCCCAAGAAGGGCGGAATAACCGTTGTTCCCAATGAACACAACGAGTTGATTCCCACTCGTCTCGTTACTGGGTGGAGAGTTTGTATAGACTACCGCAAACTCAATGATGCCACGAGCAAGGATCATTTCCCTCTACCTTTCATGGACCAAATGCTTGAACGTCTAGCTGGTAATGAATATTACTGCTTTCTGGATGGTTTCTCGGGTTATTTTCAAATACCCATCGATCCCCAAGATCAAGAGAAGACAACATTCACTTGTCCCTATGGCACCTTTGCTTACAAACGAATGCCTTTTGGCTTATGCAATGACCCCGGGACTTTCCAAAGGTGCATGTTGGCTATCTTTCATGATATGGTTGAGCAAACCATGGAAGTCTTCATGGATGATTTCTCGGTCTTCGGGGATTCCTTCTCTGCTTGCCTTGCCAATTTGGAACGTATGCTTACGCGGTGCGAAGACACTCGCCTTGTTCTGAATTGAGAAAAATGCCATTTTATGGTCAAAGAAGGCATTGTGCTAGGACACAAAATCTCAAAAGCCGGTCTTGAAGTTGACCGTGCTAAAGTTGATGTCATAGCCAAATTACCTCCACCTTCAACCGTGAAGGGTGTGAGAAGTTTTTTGGGTCATGCGGGCTTCTATCGTAGATTCATTCAAGATTTCTCTAAAATCGCTCGCCCGATGACCCACCTCTTAGAAAAAGATACTCCTTTTATCTTTTCTAAAGAGTGTCTCGAAGCCTTCAATCTTCTTAAGGACAAGCTAACTAAGGCACCGGTCTTGGTTACCCCTAATTGGGAGCTGCCTTTTGAATTGATGTGCGATGCTAGCGACTTTGCTATTGGTGCGGTTCTGGGCCAAAGAGTGAATAAACACTTCCAACCAATCCACTATGCTAGCAAAACAATGACAGGGGCTCAATTGCATTATACGACAACCGAAAAAGAACTTTTAGCTGTTGTCTATGCTTTTGAGAAATTTCGCCCCTATCTTGTTTTATCCACCACCATCGTATACACGGACCATTCCGCGTTGAAGTACTTGATGACAAAGAACTATTCTAAGCCAAGACTTCTTCGCTGGGTTTTGCTCCTTCAAGAATTCAACATTGAAATTCGTGACAAGAAGGGAGCCGAAAACCTGGCCGCGGATCATCTGAGTCGACTTGAGGATCCATATCAGGGGGATCATCCGAACAAAGAGATCAATGACTCTTTCCCCCTGGAGACTCTAATGTCTTTAAATCTCAATCTTGATGGCACCCCGTGGTTTGCAGACATTGCAAACTACTTAGCGGGTGGCATTCTTATCCAAGGGTTAACATCCCAACAAAAGAAGAAGTTCTTGAATGATGTTAAGACTTACTTTTGGGATGACCCTTATCTATTCAAACAGTGTGCTGATCTGATTATTCGTCGATGTGTTGACGGACCGGCAGCTTTTGACATCCTCCAAGCTTGCCACAAAGGACCCACTGGTGGTCACTTTGGTCCCAACTACACCGCTAAGAAAGTGTTTGATTCCGGATTCTACTGGCCCACCATTTATCGTGACGCTCACGAAATGGTTAAGCATTGTGATGCTTGCCAACGTCAAGGCAAGATCACACATAAGGATGAGATGCCTCAAAATTTCATACAGGAATGTGAAATCTTTGACGTATGGGGCATCGACTTTATGGGGCCATTTCCATCATCCAAAGGGAACAAGTACATCCTCGTCGCCGTCGACTATGTCTCTAAATGGGTTGAAGCTAAGGCTCTTCCTACGAATGATGCGAGGGTGGTTGTGAACTTTTTGAAGCAGCTTTTCGCTCGATTTGGCGTTCCTCGTGCTATCATCAGTGACCGCGGGACTCATTTTTGCAACGATCAATTTGCAAGAGTCATGGCAAAATATGGTGTCAATCACCGTCTTTCCACCGCTTATCATCCCCAAACCAATGGGCAAGCCGAGATATCTAACCGTGGCTTGAAGAGAATTTTGGAGCGTACTGTGGGAGAGCATCGTGCCGCGTGGGCCGATAAGTTAGATGATGCTCTGTGGGCTTTCCGTACTGCTTACAAGACCCCGATCGGTTGTACACCCTATCGTCTTGTGTACGGGAAAGCCTGCCACCTTCCCATCGAGCTGGAACATAAGGCGCACTGGGCCTTGAAGTGGGCTAACTTCGACATCATCAAAGCCGGTGATCATCGCAAGGTTCAACTCAACGAGCTAAATGAACTGAGGAATGAAGCTTATGAGAACTCGCTGATCTACAAGGAGAAGACGAAGCTGATCCACGATGCTAAAATCAAGAACCGAGAGTTCCACGTTGGTGATCAAGTCTTACTCTTTAACTCTCGGTTGAAGATCTTCTCTGGCAAGTTGAAGAGCCGCTGGACTGGTCCATTCACCGTCGCCAAAGTCTTTCCGTATGGGACAATTGAGCTTTCTCAGCCAAATGGACCCAATTTCAAGGTGAATGGCCAGCGTTTGAAGCTGTACTTTGGTGAGGACATCTCTCAGGAGATGATTCCATCCCTCACCACGTTCCCCATGAACTAAACTTGGGTCGAGTCAGGCTCATGACTCGGTAAACAAAAACAAGCGCTTCTCGGGAGGCAACCCGTGTTCTATCTTTTACTGCTTTTACAATAAGTGTAGGGGGAGCCCCGCATATGTTTGTTGTCTTGTTTCTTGTGCTGTGCAGGGATTAAAGCTTCAGAGAGCATCTTGATGACTTTTGACGAACCGTGATACCGTGTTTCCCATCTTCCCGGTTCTATCCTAAACTCTTGTGATTCAATATTTCATATTCTATATGTTCACATTGAATTCACTTTAGTTGTCCTTTCCTTAGCCAGATTTAAACAAAGTGCACAATGTCCTAAGTGTAGGGGAGTTTACTCCCACATGCTTAAACATTGAGGACAATGTTTATCTCAAGTGTAGGGGGGACTTCTATCGAAGTAAGTGGTCTTTTCCATGTATTTGCCCTCATTTTAACCGGAAAATTTGATTTTTCGACATTTTTCAAAATTTTTAATCTATTTTGGCCTAGTTGTATAGTTGTATTTGCCTTTGTTACGTTTCCTTTACTAGAATAAATTTTTAATATAATGGTTTTAGATTTTTCTTAGTCGTGAACATTTTGACTCAACCCGAGTTTACTTGCCTAAGTTTACTCTAGCTAGTATCCTTAACATGTTTAAGTCAAGTTTTGCTAGGCTTTTATATAGGGAGCTATAAAACGCGAAAGTCTTAACTCTCACGGGTTAAGAACAAGAACTTTTCGCAAGTTCCTATAATTGATCCTAGAGAGTCGTTTATCAAGGGAACTTTAAAATGCGATTTCTAAACGTGAAAAAGTCTAAGAATTTGCAAGATCCTATAGGCGACTCGAAAACCCAAGACTTTGATTTAATAGGCTAAGCATCCACGAATCTCATTACTTGAGATTTTAAACTGTGGAGAACGAGAGATGATAGAGTCAATTATAAGTTCTGTATTCTTTCGTGAATTTATGTGAGTTAATTATGAGCCTATTCTCCCTCCGCTTGTTAATAAATTAATCTGCTAATAAGTAAGGTTGTACGATTTGAAAAGTTACTTAGCTTCTAGCCCCAGATCGTTTAAAAGTTGCTCGGTAATGACGAGAGTTCATAGCCAAGGCATAATTTATGAAGCGGGGCGCGAAGATTGGCGAGTCCAAAAAGGCCCTAACAAGGCATGAGGGCTATATTTTGTTGCTAAAGATCCAAAAGTGATGTGAAGAATCATTTATCAAAAATCAATATGAAGGATCGAGACACACGACGAAAAGCAAGAACTCCCCCAAAAGTCATGGAGAAGTCTATCCGAAAAGACCCTAACAAGGTATGAGGATAAATAGATCCAAGTCCTAAAAGGAGGCGGATCGTTGTATATCAAAGTCCAAAATAAAGATTGGAGAAAAATGAAGAAGTCGTTGTCCAAAGATGAAGAATCTCTCAAAACTTCAAGTGAAGAAATTCCTATTATGAAGAGAAGACCATAATTTCAAGAACGTCTCTCGAAGATTCGAAGTATGAAGTCGCTGCCAAATATCGGCCCGAGAAAGGTCTCAAATCGCGAACCAAGTTATGCCAAGATATGAACTTTCTGATATCCCGAGAAGCAGTTTTAAAAGATTTGGTCCTTTAGCTAACTATTGATTAAATCGTGCACCTTATTTTCGGACTAAATAACTATCGAAATAAGTCAAACAATGCATCCTCGTGATCATTCAAGACAAAAATAAAATATAAGAGATACACTTAGGAATAAGGGAGTCTAAGTGAATAATTGGCCCACATGAGTTCGTGATAGTTTGCTAACTTATAATAACAATGATCTCGTTTTTAAGCTTGGTATGGGGAACGTGAAACTTGAGGATGATAAATGTTCATGGCCGCCAAAACCCAATGTAAGTTTTTAATTTCTTTACTTGTTTCTATCTTTTATGTTTAGTATTTAATAAAGGCCAAGGTAGGTTATTTATGATGAAGAATGTAAACCGTGCTTTAAAATTAATGCATTGCATGAGGGCATTGCAATGGTCAAGTGTAGGGGATTTAATAAGTGTGGAAACACTTATCCTTTTACCACTTATTTCCAATAATAACAAGACCAAAACGTGTGATTTATGTCGTAAAAGTCGGAATTATGCGTGGTTTGTGTTTTTATTGTGTTTTAGGACCAAAAGATGAAAAAGGAAGAAAACACGGGCTTTCACGGGCTTTTATCGAAGAAAACGGGAAAAGACGAAGTCAAAAGATCAAGAGTGCTTAAAGAACGGATGTCCAAGACCTATTCTGGAGATTTATCGAAGAACAAGTCTAAAGACGGAAGTTTAATGAAGTCGAAGAACTTAAGAAGAAGAAAATTAAAAGACAAGTTCAAATCCCGAGACTACAAAGACGAAGAATTAAAATCGAGTCGAGAAGAAAAAGAAAGAAGAAAGCACCACACATGCCTCCCACTCCCCTATAAATACCCTCCTAATCACATTAGGAGGGGGTTAGCTAGTTTTTATTTTCTTTAGTTTCTTTCTAGTTTTTAGGGAGAGAAAGTCTTAAACTTTCTCTCACTAGTTCATCTTTTTCTTTTAATCTTTCAAGATTAAATACTTTTGTATTGCTTATTTCATTAATCAAAGTTCTATTTTAAGCTTTTGTTCCTTATTCTCATTCTACACTTCTTGATTCATTTACCTTTGATCCGATTTACATTCTTCATGCGTATGATTTGATGTTTTCGTGATTAAAGGATTGCTCTTTTTAGTTTTACACACAAGCTCTTTCGTCTAAACCATAAGCTCGTAATGCTTATTGGCTTATTCGAATCTTAGCTTATTGATTTTCGGATTTCTTCAAGGTTTTTAATGGTTTAAAGTTCATTTCATAAAGTTCTTAATTTTAAGTTTTGAAAAGTTATCGAATTTGAGCTTTTTGGGGTCGTTTAAGATCCATTTAGATTTGCTTATTGCATTTGCTTATTGAGATTCACTCTTGCCACAAATTTCGGAATTAGTTTCCATCCATCGCAATCCTAGGGTTTTGACACATATTCCGACGGTAAACTCCACATTCCGATAGGTTTTGGTTTTTGATCGCAATAACCCATTAGGGTTTTACTTTGCGATCGGTTGGTTAATCCCCTTATTCCGATCTGGGTTGCGATCGCACATTGCGATCGCATATTCCGACGGGTCTTAAGGACTTGGTTAAGACGAAGTGCTGCCCATTTTTCGATAACATCATTCCGATAGATAGACATTGCGACAGTAGCAATTTACATCATTCCGATTTGGATCATTGCGATAGTGGCTTTCCGATAGATGGTCATTGCGATAGAAGTGATCTTGACTATTCCGATGGTTAAAATTAGCTATATTCCGATGGTTGTTGTTTGGTGTATTCCGATGAACATGAATTGTTTACTTGCAATTGATTAAGTTTTAAGCTTTAATTTTTAAGAATTTTCATAAATTAATTTTAAGTTTAATTTTGTCAAAGCTTTAATTTACTCAACGACACTTTAATTATTTGCTAGTAGTTAGAACAAACAAACCAAATCATTCTCTTGATTCACCAAAAGACAATTGAGTCGCACTTAAGACCGGTTTTCAATTCGAAAAGATTCGGAACTATAACGAACTTGAACTTTCATATTTGGTGTGAAAAGCCAAGTATTACTCTGCTCAACCATTCTTGGGGCGTACCATTGATGATCCTCATGACCACATCAAAAGATTCCTGCAACTCACGAATATGGTCAAATTCAATGGTGTTCCACAAGAGGTAATCCGTTTACAACTTTTTCCTTTCTCCTTAGAGGGACAAGCCCGGCATTGGCTTGCAAAAGAACCGCCACAAAGTATTCTAACGTGGACGGATTTGGAGACCAAATTCATAAACTACTTTTTCCCACCCTCTCGTACTACCGCTTTGCGGAATGAAATTATTAATTTTGAACAAAAGTACGATGAGAGTTTTAGTGAATCTATGGACCGTTTTAAAGATCTTTTAAGAAAGTGCCCACAACATGGTTTTACCAAAGTGCACCAAGTTAATACCTTTTACAATGGTTTAAGCATGAATGACCAAGATTCACTAAATAGTGCCTCGGGGGGTAATATTTTGGTTAAGAGTTTTAATGCCGCTTGAGATATTATTAAGAATAAGTCTAGAGTGCAAACCAAGAGTGTTCGGACCAATGCCGCTAGTGCTAGTACTAGTGACAACGACAAGAGACTTGACAAAATTACGTCACTTCTTGAATCGCTTGCTACCCAAACCGCTAGCAACACCAACAGCATCAACGCTAAAAACGCTCATGTCAATGCTGTAAGACAACCATGTGAAATATGCGGGGGTCCTCACTCTTACACAACTTGTACCTCCACCCAAGACTATCCTTCTGAGAATGTTAATGCAGCATACGGTACCTATCCTCCGGCCGCTTATCAAGCTCGTCCTCAAGGTGACCGCAACTTGCTTAGCTACCGCTCAAACAACTTTCTTTCCCCGCCCGGTTTTCCCCCACCCAATCAAAGCCAACAACTAAACCTTAACCGACCCAACCAAAACCAACCTCGAGCACCATACCAACCACCTCAAAGACAACCATATCCACCTCAAATAAACAACCAAGTTTACCAACAACCTGTTTATCAACCACCCGCCTACCATGCTCCTCCTCCCAACCAACCCACCGCATTACACCACGATGTTGAAACCTACATGAGGACTAATGATGTGATCGTGGAAAATCTCCAGCGGGAAGTGCTCAACTTGAAAGCAGACATGGTGAAACAAGGGAACGATCTTAGAGCCGATATGCGAAATTCTTTGAGTAGTCAAACGAATGACTTAAGGAACATGATGGCTGGTTTCTTCCAAGGTAATCAAACCTCTTCTTCGGTTACTCTTCCGAGTAACACCGTGGCTAATCCAAGAGGGGAGATGAAAGCAATCACCACTCGTAGTGGCAAAGGTACCAAGGAACCCGAGCTTCCTAAACCTCCACCGGTGATTGTGACTAAGGAAAACGAGTCACCTGCTCCTATTCCTCAACCTTCTACTTCCCCAATTCCTCCACCTCTTACTTCTACCCCTCCTCCACCCAAGGATGTGAGTGATCCTACTATTCCAAAGCCTTCCTCTTCTTCCGATATACCTTATCCCTCAAGGTTGAGGAAAGAGAAGCTCAAAAGCAAGGACGATATTCAGGTTTCGAACTTTCTAAAAATGTTTAAACAATTGAATTTCAACATCTCCTTCGCTGAGGCTCTCGCTCACATGCCTAAATATGCGAAAATGTTCAAAGATCTTCTTAGCGACAAGGAGAAGCTTCTTGATATTGCTAATACCCAACTTAACGAGAATTGCTCTGTAGTGCTCTTAAGGAAATTGCCAACCAAACTTGGTGATCCGGGTCGCTTCTTAATCCCTTGTAACTTCCCGGGAGTAGAGAATTGCATGGCCCTAGCCGATCTAGGTGCCAGTATTAACTTAATGCCTTTAAGTGTTTGGAAGCAATTATCTCTCCCTGAGCTAGTCCCCACCAAAATGACTTTGGAATTAGCTAACCATACGGTTGCTTATCCAGTGGGGATAGCCGAAGACGTTTTTGTAGGAGTCGACAAATTCACTTTTCCTACCGATTTCGTCGTCGTCGACTACGATATGGACCCTCGTGTGCCATTAATCGTTGGACGTCCATTCTTGAGGACCGGTCGCACTCTCATCGATGTTGAAGCGGGTGAGCTTATCATGAGAGTGGGTGACGATAAAATCGTCTTCAACATGGGAAAGCTTTCTAAACAGCCTTATTCATACGAGAGTGTTAATTGTATCGACGTTCTTGATGAGGCTTGTGAAGAACACTTCAAAGATGCTTGTAAAAGTATTCCTACCTCTCCTCCCAATGTTGAGACCGTTGCCTCTATTGATTCATCACTTACTCTATTTGGAGAAAGTGATTTCCTTTGGAAAGATTTTGAAGCAACCATGGGAGATGTGAACTTAGAAAATGACGATTCTCCCATCGATTGGGATGAAGACATTCGTCTCATTAAGAAACTTCTCAAAGAGGACCATATTTCTCCACCATCTCCCAAGGCTATTGCTATCGATGCACCGAATTTGAATACGCCTCCCATAGAAAATCCTCCGGATTTAGAGCTTAAGGAGTTTTCGCCCTATCTCGAGTACGTATTCCTTGAAGACAAGAAGAAGTCGCCCGTCATTATCGCGAAGGACTTGAAAGAAGAAGAGAAATCTCGCCTCATCGCCGTGCTTAAAGATCATAAGAAGGCAATTGCATGGAAAATTTCCGATATCCGCGGAATTGATCCAAACTTTTGTACTCACAAGATTCTCATGGAAGATGACTTTAAACCCGCAATCCAAAGCCAAAGAAGGGTTAATCCTCGCATTCATGACGTCATCAAACAAGAGGTTATCAAACTTCTAGATGCCGGCTTGATTTACCCTATTTCGGATTCGCCATGGGTAAGTCCCGTCCATTGTGTGCCCAAGAAGGGCGGAATAACCGTTGTTCCCAATGAACACAACGAGTTGATTCCTACTCGTCTCATTAGTGGGTGGAGAGTTTGTATTGACTATCGCAAGTTCAATGATGCCACCAGAAAAGATCATTTTCCTCTTCCTTTCATGGATCAAATGCTCGAGCGTCTAGCGGGTAATGACTATTACTGCTTCTTAGACGGTTTCTCCGGGTATTTTCAAATTCCCATCGATCCCAAAGACCAAGAAAAGACCACATTCACTTGTCCCTACGGAACATTGCTTACAAACGCATGCCTTTCGGTTTATGCAATGCACCTGGGACGTTCCAAAGGTGTATGATGGCTATCTTCCATGACATGGTTGAAGAAACTATGGAAGTATTCATGGATGATTTCTCGGTTTATGGTGATTCTTTCTCTGTTTGCCTTGCCAATTTAGAACGTATGCTTAAGCGGTGTGAAGACACTCGCCTTGTTCTTAATTGGGAAAAATGCCATTTCATGGTAAAAGAGGGCATCGTGCTAGGACACAAAATCTCCAAAGCCGGTCTTGAAGTGGACCGTGCTAAAGTCGATGTTATTGCAAAATTGCCTCCACCTTCAACCGTGAAGGGTGTGAGAAGTTTTCTTCGTCATGCGGGCTTCTACCGTCGCTTTATCAAAGATTTTTCTAAAATCGCTCGCCCGATGACCCACCTCTTGGAAAAAGATACTCCTTTTATCTTTTCCAAAGAGTGTATTGAAGCCTTCAACCTTCTTAAGGATAAGCTAACTAAGGCACCGGTCTTGGTTACCCCTAATTGGGAGCTTCCCTTTGAGTTGATGTGCGAGGCTAGCGACTATTCTATTGGAGCGGTTTTGGGCCAAAGAGTGAACAAACACTTCCAACCAATCCACTATGCTAGCAAGACAATGACGGGGGCTCAATTGCATTATACCACTACCGAAAAAGAGCTTTTAGCTGTAGTGTATGCTTTTGAAAAGTTCCGCCCCTATCTTGTCCTTTCTACCACCATCATGTATACCGATCATTCCGCGTTGAAGTACTTGTTAACTAAACAAGATTCCAAACCAAGACTTCTTCGCTGGGTTTTGCTACTTCAAGAATTTAAAATCAAAATTCGTGATAAGAAGGGGGCTGAAAACCTAGCCGTGGATCATCTCAGTAGACTTGAGGATCCTTATCAAGGGGATCATCCGAACAAAGAGATCAATGACTCTTTTCCCCTTGAGACCTTAATGTCTATCAACTCGAGTAATGATGAAGCCCCGTGGTTTGCGGACATTGCAAACTACTTGGCGGGTGGAATTCTCATTGACGGGTTAACATCCCAGCAAAAGAAAAAGTTCTTCAAAGACATTAAGACTTACTTTTGGGATGACCCGTATCTATTCAAACAATGCGCTGATTTGATTATTCGCCGATGTGTTGATGGACCGGCCGCTTTAGACATTCTCGAAGCTTGCCACAAGGGACCCACCGGTGGTCACTTTGGTCCCAACTACACCGCCAAAAAAGTGTTTGACTCGGGATTTTATTGGCCCACCATTTATTGTGATGCTCACGAGATGGTTAAACATTGTGATGCTTGCCAAAAACAAGGCAAGATCACACATAAAGATGAGATGCCTCAAACTTTCATACAAGAATGTGAAATCTTTTATGTATGGGGTATCGACTTTATGGGGCCATTCCCTTCATCTAAAGGAAACAAATACATCCTTGTAGCTGTTGACTACGTTTCTAAATGGGTTGAAGCCAAAGCTTTACCCACTAATGACGCAAGGGTGGTTTGTAACTTTTTGAAATCGTTGTTCGCTAGATTCGGTGTGCCTCGTGCCATTATTAGTGATCGCGGGACTCATTTTTGCAATGATCAATTCGCAAGAGTCATGGATAAGTATGGTGTAAATCATCATCTTTCCACCGCCTACCACCCACAAACTAATGGCCAGGCTGAAATCTCTAACCGAGGATTAAAGCGAATTCTTGAACGAACCGTGGGAGAGCATCGTGCCTCATGGGCCGATAAACTTGATGATGCTCTGTGGGCTTTCCGTACCGCATACAAGACTCCGATTGGTTGTACACCATATCGTCTCGTGTACGGGAAAGCATGCCACCTCCCCATTGAGTTGGATCACAAGGCCTACTGGGCCTTGAAGTGGGCTAATTTCGATATCAACAAAGCCGGTGACCTACGCAAAATCCAACTCAATGAGCTGAATGAACTCCGGAATGAGGCTTATGAAAATTCTTTGATCTATAAGGAAAAGACTAAGCTCATTCACGATTCTAAGATTAAAAACCGAGAGTTCCAAGTTGGAGACAAAGTTTTACTATTTAACTCTCGGTTGAAAATCTTTTCGGGCAAGCTGAAATCTCGTTGGTCCGGCCCATTCACCATTGCCCAAATTTTTTCATATGGTACTCTCGAGCTCGCTCCACCTAATGGACCTAATTTTAAGGTGAATGGCCAACGAGTGAAGTTATACTTTGGTGAGGACATCTCTCCTGAGATGATTCCATCCCTCACCACATTTCCCATGAACTAATTTTGGGTCGAGTCAGGCTCGTGACTCGGTTATAAAAAACAAGCGCTCCTCGGGAGGCAACCCGAGTATCTATCCTTTTCCGTTTTACCTCCTAAGTGTAGGGGGACCTATATAGGTTGTTTGTGTTTGTGTGGTGATGTGATTACAGGGATAAGTGAACTTTTGGAACCTTTGAAGAACTGTGCTACCGTGTTATCCGAAATCCGGTTCTATCTCTCAACTATCGTGATTCAATTTTCTTCATACTCACATTTGAAATTGATCACGTTAGTCGTCTCTTCCTTAGCTTGATTTAACCAACGTGCACAATGTCATAAGTGTAGGGGAGATTTTTCCCACATGCTTAAATATTGAGGATAATGTTTATCTTAAGTGTAGGGGGGACTTCTATCGAAGTTTTAAGTGGACTTTTCCATTAAAATGCCTTCATTTAACCGGAAAATCATCTTTTCAGCATTTTTCAAATTTTTATTTAACTTTGGCCATTTAGTCGTAATTTTTAAATTTTTATCGTTGCTTTCATATGTATATATCTCGCAATAAAGTCAAAAATATCAATAAAGTGGTATAGCTAGTTTTGAAGTCTTTGACATATTAGGCCCGTTGCGATTATTTTGACTCAACCCGAATAGACTTATCCCCAAGTTTATTCTAGCTAGTATTCTTAACCATGTAGACCTTAATTGGTTTATTAGGCTAAGCATCCACGAGTCTCATTACTTGAGATTTTAAATTGTGGAGAACGAGAAATGATAGAGTCAATTATAAGTCGGTATTCTTGCACAAGCACACTTGGTGTGATTATTTGCCTATTCTCCCATCACTTGCTAATAATTTATCTACAATAAGTAAGGTCGTACGATTTGAAAAGTTACTTAGCTTCTAGCCCAAGATCGTTTAAAAGTTGCTCGGTAATGATAAGCGTTCATAGCCAAGGCATAACTTATGAAGCGGGGCGCGAAGATTGGCGAGTCCGAAAAGGCCCTAACAAGGCATGAGGATTCCATTTTATTGCTAAAGATCCAAGGTGATGTAAAAAGCATTATTCCCAAAATCAATATGAAGGATCAAGACTCACGACGAAAAGCAATCAACTCCCATAAAGATCATGGAGAAGTCTATCCGAAAATACCCTAACAAGGTATGAGGATAAATAGATCCAAGTCTGAAAAGAAGGCGGATCGTTGTATCTCAAAATCCCAAATAACGATTGAAGAAATAATGATGAAGTCGTGGTCAACAAAGTTGGAGTACCCCTCAAAAGTCTCCAAGTGAAGAAACTCTATTAACGAAGAGAAGACCATTATCTCAAGAACGTCTCTCAAGATATGAAGTATGAAGTACATGCCAAATATCGGCCCGAGAAAGGTCTCAAATCGTGAAGCGAGTTATGCCAAGATATGAACTTTTTGATATCCCGAGAAGCAATTTTAAGAGATTTTGTCCTTTAGCTAACTATTAATCAAATCGTCCTACTTTGCTTTCAGCCTAAATAAACTATCGCAATAAGTCCAAAAATGCATCTTCATGATCATTCTAAGACAAAAATAAAATATAAGAGATACACCTAGGAATAAGGGAGTTTAAGCATATAATTAAGCCATGTGTGTAAGTGTTTGATTTGTTAACTTATAATAACAATGATCTCGTTTTTAAGCTTAGTTTGGCGAATGTGAAACTTGAAGGTGATAAATCTTCGCAGCACCGAAGCCCTAATGTAAGTCTTAGATCTCTTTGCAAGTTATTTCCATGTAGCTATTTTCAAGTGAAAATGGTTTTCTATCCTTTTGTTTTCTTTTAAAGTTTTAATTTCTCTTAGTACTCTAATTTTTGTTTTAGTAGTATATTAATAAGGCCAAGGTTGATTGATTATGAGAAAAGTGTAAACTTGCTTTATCACTAAGCATTGCATGAGGGCATGGCAATGGTTAAGTGTAGGGGATTTGAAAGGTGTGAAAACACCCATCCTTTTACCACTTATTTCTTGCTAAAACAAGACCAAAACGCGTATTTAATGTCATTTGTTTAGAATTATGCGTGGTTTGTGTGTTTGGTGTGTTTTCAGAGCCAACCGGATAAATATTGAAGAAAACATGGGATTGCACGGGTTTTATCAAAGAAAAAGACTCAAGACGAAGACTATTGTCTAAGAGATGCAAAAGATTTGAAGACAATGGGCCTATTTGAAGATTTATCGAAGAAAAGGACCAAAGATGGAAGATTTACATATGTCGAAGGAACTCAAGTCTATTAAACGAAGAAATTAAAAGACGAGTTGAATTTAATCATCGACAAATCCCGAATCAGAATCAAAAACGTCAACTTTTCTGAAAAGACGAGAAGACAAGAAGAAAGGGAGAAAGCCCACTCACCAACCAATGACAAGACCTATATAAGGACATCCCTTCACACATTTTGAGCCAACTTTTATTTTTTTCTTTCTTTTTCCTTCTTGTTCGTAGTAAGCACCAACACCATTAGGGTGTTTGGTGATTTTATTGTTCTTGAATCCTTGATAAATTTGTAAGTTTTAATCTTCCATTTAGTTTGTTTAACATTAAGCTTTCAATACCATCTTCCTTTAATCTTATTCATCTTGTTCTTATTGATTCAAAGTTTTCAAAGTTTTTATTTGGTTGATTTGATCTTAAAAGTTAGTGGGTTTTATGTTTTTATTGTTGGGATTTGATGTTTATGGTTGATAAATGATTAGTGTTTAGTTTGGTTTAAATCTTTTGGTTAAATTTGGCTTGTTTTGATTAAAATTGTATTCCCCTGTTCTTCGCTGTTCTTCATGAACCCAGATTCCGGATCAACTGAATTTCTTATTTATTCCGGATCAACATAAATATTCCGAATCAGTCATTTTTCATTATTTATTCCGGATCAACCGGATATTCCGGATCAGTTACCTATTCCGAATCAAGCATTGATTACGCTTATTCCGAATCAAGATTGTTCATCCGGAATATTTTATATTCCGGATCAAAGCCTTTCATCCGGAATAATCAATTATTCTGGATCAACTCTTTTATTCCGCATCAACTCTTTTATTCCGCATCAACCCTATTATTCCGGATCAACTCCATTATTCCGGATCAACTCTCATATTCTGGATCAACAATATTATTCCGGATCAACTACATTATTCCGGATCAACTGACTTATTCCGAATCAAGGTTTCAAGTTTTATTTATTCCGAATAAACATCTTTTTCAGCCTTTCTTGTTTTAATTTTCTAAGTTTTTAAGTTACGTTTTTAATTACTTTTCATTTGTTGTTTAATTTTAAACTCATCTTTATTTCTCTTAACTTGATTTTCATTTGTCAATTGTCTTTAGTTTCTTTTCAAGACTTGCTCTTTTAATCTTTTTAGTAGCATAGAAAATCACAACCCTTTTTGTAACCAAGAACAACTATTCCACTTTGAGCCGTGATCAATTCGAGAAGATTCCGAGAATTTAATCTGAACTCATATAAAATCTCTAGTATCAAGGCCCGTCATGAATCTTTTGACTCAACCCGAGTTTACTTATTTGAGTTTACTCTAGCTAGTATCCTTAACATGTTTAAATCAAGTTTTGCTAGAATTTTATATGGAGAACTTTAAAACGCAAAAGTCGTAACTCATACGGGTTAAGAACAAGAACTTTTCGCAAGTTCCTATATTTGATCCTAGAAAGTCGTTTATCAAGGGAACTTTAAAATGCGAATTCTAAACTTGAAAAAGTCTAAAAAGTTGCAAGATCCTATAGATGACTTGAAAACCCAAAACTTTAATTTAATAGGATAAGCGTCCACGAATCTCATTCCTTGAGATTTTAAATTGTGGAGAACGAGAGATGACAGAGTCAATTATAAGTTTGGTATTCTTTCATGAATTTATGTGAGTTAATTATGAGCTTTTTCTCCCCTCGCTTGTTAAATAAATAATTGCAATAAGTAAGGTCGTACGATTTGAAAAGTTACTTAGCTTCTAGCACAAGATCGTGTAAAAGTTGCTCGGTATTAATTAGAGTTCATAACCAAGGCATAACTTATTGAAGCGGGATGCAAAGATTGGCGAGTCCGAAAAGGCCCTAACAAGGCATGAGGGCTACATTTTGTTGCTAAAGATCCAAAGTGATGTGAAGAATCATTTATCAAAAATCAATATGAAGGATCGAGACACACGACAAAAAAGCAAATACTCCCCTAAAGATCATGGAGAAGTCAATCCAAAAAGACCCTAGCAAGGTATGAGGACAAATAGATCCAAGTCCTAAAAGGAGGCGGATCGTTGTATATCTAAATCCCAAATAAAGATTGGAGATAAATGAAGAACTCGTGGTCCAAGTATGAATAATCTCTCAAAAACTTCAAGTGAAAAAATTCCTATTATAAAAAGAAGACCATTATTCCAAGATCATCTCTCAAGATTTGAAGTATGAAGTCAATGCCAAATATCGGTCCGAGAAAGGTCTCGAATCGTGAAACGAGTTATGCCAAGATATGAACTTTATGAGGTTTCGAGAAGCAGTTTTAAAAGATTTTGTCCTTTAGCTAACTATTGATTAAATCGTCCTACTTTATTTTCGGCCTAAATAAATTATCGAAATAAATCAACAATGTATCCTCGTGATCATTCAAGACAACAATAAAATATAAGAGATACACTTAGGAATAAGGGAGTCTAAGTGATAATTGAGCCACATGAGTGAGTGTTAGCTTTACTAACTTATAATAACAATGATCTCATTTTTAAGCTTGGTATGAGGAACGTGAAATTTGAGGGTGATAAACATCCATGACACCAAAAGCCCTAATGCAAGTTTTAGATTTCTTTACTTGTTTACTTCTTTCAAATATTTTGTAATCTTCTATCTTTTTAAATTTCCTTATTGTCTAGTATTTAATATAGGCCAAGGTGGGTTAATTATGATGGAGAATGTAAATCTTGCTTTGTAACTAATGCATTGCATGAGGGCATTGCAATGGTCAAGTGTAGGGGATTTAATAAGTGTGAAAACACTTATCCTTTTACCACTTAATTATAATAAAAACGAGACCAAAACGTGTATTTTATGTCGTAATAGTCAGAATTATGCGTTGATTGTGTTTTTATTGTGTTTTAGGACCAAAAGATGAAAAAGGAAGAAAACACGGGCTTTCACGGGCTTTTATCGAAGAAAAAGTCAAAAGACGAAGTCAAAAGATCAAAAGTGCAAAAAGAACGGAAGTCAAAGGCTTATTCTGAAGATTTATCGAAGAAAAAGACTAAAGACGGAAGTTTAACGAAGTCGAAGAACCAAGTCTAATAAATGAAGAAAATTAGAAGACGTGTTCATTTTATATCGACAAATCCCGAGACAACGTTGAAAAAAGTCAAAGTAATTAAAAGACGAGAAGACAAAGTAAATGAAGAAAGCAACAACACCTACCTTCCTTCCTCCTATAAATACCCTCCTAATCTTTCATTAGGAGGTGTGAGCTAGTTAGTCAATTAGGAGTAGAGTAATTAGAGTAGGAGTAGGATTAGATTAAATTACTTTCCTCTCTAGATTTATTTCTTGTTCTTAAGCTTTCATTTTTAATCTTTAATCTTGAATCATTAATTTTCATCTTGATTTCAAGCTTTTCATAATCATTCTCATTCTACCTTTCTTATTTTTTAAATCTATTATTTTGGTTTGATTAATCATTTAGTTTGTTTAATCTTTATGCTTATTTGCTTATTGATGTGCTTATTCCACTGTTCTTATTGTTTTTCATGTGTTTTATGTTTTAGCTTATTGTTCTTATTTTATTTTTAATTAAGTTGTTTTAATAGTTTAATCTTTTAAAAGTTCATTTATTTGGATTATTTAGATTTTTTAAAGTTTTTAAATTGTGGCTTATTAGCTTTTTCTTAAAATCATTTTGGTTAAGTTTTTGGTAAGTGCTTATTTGGATTTTAGCTTATTTGTTATTTAGTTTAATTTTTTATCCGGGTTCTCAAAACCCTTTTCCCGAACTGTGTATAGGACCATATTCCGAATTAAGTTGGTGACAAGCTTATTCCGGATTGTGTGTCTAAAGCATTTCCCGGATTAGTTCAATTCCTTTCTTATTCTGAATAGTGTACTATTGCAACATTCTGGATTGTATCCATTAGCTGGATTCCGAGTTATAAGCAAGACAAGCATTTTGGATTGCATCAAGAAGGGTATTCCGGATTACTTACGGATTCCAGATTATGTCTCTCATACAGATTCCGGATTGAGTAGTGTATCCCTATTCCGGATTAGTTCCCTAATAAGGATTCCGAATTACATAAGGAGTTTACATTCCGGATTGTATTAGGAATTAAGCATTCCGAATAGTGATGGAAACTCATATTCTGGGTTGAGTCCATGATTAGCATTCCGAATAGTGTTAAGATAATACATTCCGAATTGTATCTTTGTCTTGGATTCCGACTTAAGTGTAGAATTTGTTTCCCGAATAAGTTTTGGTTTTGTTTCCCGAATTTGTTTTAAACTTAATTTTTCCTGCCTATTTTCTTAAGCTTTATTTTCAAAGTGTCTTGTCCTATTATTTTCAAGTTTATTTTTATTATAAAGTTTTAATTTTTAAAGCTTACATTTTATTAAGTTTTAAATTTACTTAATTTCTTTTAAAGTCTTCATTTTAGTTTAATCTTTCAAAGCTTTCATTTTTATTTAGTTACTCAACGACAACTTTCTTTATTTTTACCAAGAACAACTGAGACGCATAAATCCTTTTTTAATTCGAATCGAGTTGAGACGATTTCAAGCCATAATAAAAACTCCGTATTACTCGGCAAAACACTAAGAAACCTCTTTGACAGAGTAAAACTTTTGTAAAAGAGGGGAGGAAAAACTTTTATGGTGTTTAAATTCAACGAAACACACAAACCAATCTTAATCGCTGTATAAGAAAAAATATTATATATAATAAAAGAATTAATCATTTTAAAGTATTTAAAAAAATAGAGTAGCGGTTGTAGAGACTGGGGAGAAAATGATTAAATTAATTAAATTGTTTGATTTAGACATGTAAAGAAAATCTGATTATGTGAAAAGGTCAAATTTAATACAACTTAGTTAAAAATTAAGTTGTGGTGGAAGAATTTGATGGATTAAAAAATGATAAAAATATATATTCAACTTTGTGAAAACAAAAGCGTAAAAATATGAGTAATTAATAAAATTTTAGTGACGGAACTTTAAATAAATTATACAGACTTAAGTGTAAACTTATATTTTTTCATATTTTTTAATAAATTTAGAAAATAAACAAATAAGTTATTAAACTATACACCATCTATATTTATACTTTAAAAATACAACATATGTGTTGTTTTAAATATTCAACAACTATAAATATCATAATAAAGACCTTAGACGTCAGTGTGAGATAAAAATAAACATATGAAATTTTACATATTACAACGACGCATATTTTTTTAAAGGTTGATATGTGCTACCTAACACACATAATGTTTAGAACATGATAACTAAAATTTAAGTTAAATAAAGTCAAATCCTTTATTCAACGAAAAACTATGCAAAATATCAATCAATATCAACATGTGATGAAAAAATTACGTAAAACTCGTGCATTCATAATTATCGTAACTATTTAAGTATTAAAAATTTAGTATAATTTTATAGAATATGTTAAACACCACAAAATGACAAAACCATGAATTTATAAATTGTCACAATATTTAAATTTAACAAAAACTTCATTCAAATATTATTACCCGTTGTGCGTGTAAGATTGATGTAAATAGTTTGTTATAATAATTAAGATATAACTATTTAGAATAGAAATGCTGAAAGTAAAAAGAGTATGAAATTCGAAGAATAAGAATTGAAGTGAGTTTATATTAATTTACACGGAGCAAAGTAATCATATATATAAATTAAATATTCTTAAAAAATATATAATGTATATAAGATCGCAATAACAAATTTATTACTTAATTCATCTTTTATTTTCATGCTTGCACGGGCATTAAAACTTATTTCTAAGCTTAATAAGAACTATAACAACTTATGCATTAAAATACTAAAGAATTTCTGGGTAGATTTGATTTTGATATATAACACATAAAGTCGCAAAAATCATGAATCGGTAACGTTGGATTTTGATGTAGCTTATAATTTGTCTAATCAGAATTAACCGATGATAAACTAAATTGGTATTTTTAGTAAGTTTTGAGTATTTCGGACAAAAATTTTCTTAAAAACAAATTGTGATAGCTATAAACAGCGACTATAATTGACAAACAAAGTTACAACGAGAATTGAGTATTTTTGGTATAACTGATGACGTATAGTCCCCAACCGGGTCATGAACCCGACCCACGGGTACTACCTGCATCCGGCCCATCACGAATGGGTTGGATTAATGTCGTTTGAGCTTTTGGGCTTGAATGAACAGTGGCCGCATAAGATGTGTGCGGCCCGCGGCCCGGCACAGGTACAGGTACAGGGTTAGACAGAATCACAATCTTATTAGGATTGGGATTTTCCTCAAAGTATAGATATACACTCACCATAATTAGAAGATAAAAATCAAGCTAGTTATAGCACTTATCCTTTGCTTAAGGCCGAAGTATCAGTGACAGCCCATTAGGGTTTCACTGCCTATATAAGGGACCCCCAAGGGTTCCACAAAGGTATCACATTCTCTATACTCTCAACCTACAACCGATTACCTAACCCTAAACCGATTACTACTCTCACACCGGAGTCTAATCGTGGGATACGTTCCCACGGTAAGCTTAACACGTGTTGTTTTAGTGTACAGGATCTCAGCAAGACATTCACTTGGTGCAAGAGCCGGAGTCCAGCCTACCCGAATTAAGCCTAATTCGGGTCAAGCAAGGATCATCCAACTTTTGTATCAACAAGTTGGCGCCATCCGTGGGACCCAAACACTAAACTAAACTCGATCTTAATCTCAATATCTCCCAATAACGAAGGGACACCTTCAAGGAAACCCGAGGAACACGAATCCTGGGAATCGGAAGTCTACGAGTGATGGGATATTCATCTCCACCCAGCCCTCTGGTGGCCAAGCAGGAGGACCGAATAATCAAAACACTTTTCAGTCTCTTGGTGGGGCAGGCACGTCCGATAATACCCCACCACCAACCATCACCCTGGATAATCCTAATACGGGGGTTGCGCCAAAGGCCCCTACCAAGGAGCCGCAGAGGCCACCAGTGGTCGAGGCAGAATTAGAATTTGGTTCACTCGAGGACGAGGACCTCGAGCGTGTTCTCACGCAGAACTTTGACAGAATCGTCCTGGGCATCTCGTCAAGACTAAACCTGGGAAGAAACCTCCAATCCAGGCTTAACTTTGGCAGTCCCGCGCCTGGTACTTCCCCTCGATCTCGGAAGAGAAGAAGGAGGTTGCGCACCCAGGAACACCCTCCCCTTGAGGAAACCCCTCAACCTCTGAACGTATTCGAGCGCATAGGGGATCACATCATGCAAGAATTGAAACAAGCCCATGAGGATGGGGATAGGTCCGACGGCTCCACTGGACGCCCGGTGTTAGAAACTCCCGTGAACAATCGCCGCACTAGTGTGTGGGATAGGGTGAACTCTGGTGGGAATAAAGATCCTAACTCTTCTCATAGGAGTGGTCATCATAGCCAACCAAGAGGTGGGGCACCGCCTCCCCCTCATGACCCTTCAGGGTCTAATTCGGATGACCATCCTCCCAGACTTCGCCGACCTAGGTATTCTCCCCACCACCATCGGACGATGAAGGATACTACGATGATCCCTCATATCGTGATGAAAAGGAGGAAGATCTTTCCCTCCCATGGTGCGACAACAGAGAGGACGCCTTCACTCTTCGCATACGGAACTATTCTGAGGAAAAGAAGCGTTGTATGCAGGCGTGCGTTAAAACCTATGATGGGTCTGGTGATCCGGACGATCACCTAAAAATATTTGATACGCAGGCAAAAATTGAATGATGGTCGATGCCTATGTGGCGCCAGATGTTTAATTCGACCTTGATTGTCAATTCTCGTGATTGGTTTGAAAAGCTCCCTCACCGAAGTATTGATAGCTTCGGCGAGCTACGCACCGCATTTAAAAACAATTATACTCAGCGAAAGAAGTATAATTAGGATCCGGTCTCGTTAGCAACCGTCAAGCAAAATCCCAGAGAGTCTACAGAAGACTTCACAGAACGTTTCAATGACGAGTGCACGCGCACAAAAACGTGCCCAGAGCTCCTAAAAATTTCCGATTACATGCATGTCATAACTGACAAGGATTTAATTAGGCGTCTCAATGACAAACGACCGGAGAGGTACGATGAACTCATGGAAAGGGTCAGAAACTTTGTAGAATAAGAGACCGCGGTAGCTGTGGCGTACCCTACAAAGGGGAATCATAACTATCGATCGAATGACCAGCCCAAGAGGCAATCAGGTGGTCAAAGCACCCACGACAACGGGAGGAACTCAGATTACAAGAGCCAGAATAAAGGAGGGCGACCGGATGATAAATTCACCCCTCTAAAGATGACTTATCGAGATATCTTGTTGACGGAAGGGGTAAACTTCCCAAGGCCTCCCCAATGACAACTCCAATTGACCGTCGTCAAGGAAATCGCTTTTGCGAATTTCATAATGACAAGGGTCACGGAAAGGAAGAGTGCATCCAGCTCAAGAAGCACATAGAGTCGCTGATTAAATCAGGCAAACTCAAACACCTGGTCAAGGATTGGAAGGATGGGAAGGATAACAAAAAGTATGACAAGAAGGACTCCCAAAAGGACAAGCCTTCAACCATATATATGATCCAATCATGGCAACACCGCACAAAGTAGAAAGTTAGTCATAAATTTTCACGCGGCAGAGAGATCTCGTTCCCTCCTATCACGACGAGCAACGTGGCCGATGCACCTCTCACAATTGAGGTAAGCATTGGAACCCACAACGTTCGTCGTATGTATGTTGATGGAGGATCATCGGCGGAAGTACTCTACGAACATTGCTTCGTACAGCTACGACCAGAGATCAAAAGCCAATTAGTGCCGGCCACGTCGCCGCTCATTGGCTTTAGTGGAGACACTATCTGGCCAATATGACAACTGCGTCTACTGGTAACCATTGGAGATAAAGAGCATTATACCACGGCGTGGATGGACTTAATGGTGATACGTTCACACTCTCGTACAATGATATTATTGGAAGACCAGGCATCCTAGCCATACGGGCAGTCCCGTCCACAGCACACGACATGCTTAAGTTTCCGGTTGAAGGAGGAATTGTCACTATTTACAATTCGATTGCACCGGCATCCGAGTGCCACGCCGTGACAACACCAGTTCAGCCTGTTCCCATAAAGGAAGGATCACCACCTCCCAATTGGAAGGTGGTAATCCACCCCGACTACTCGGAACAAGAGGTAGCCATAGGGGGAACGCTATCGGAAAAAGGAAAGAAGGTCATGTGCTCTCTCCTAAAGGCAAACCTTGATATATTCGCATGGGAGCCAAAACATATGACGGGCGTACCGCGTTTGATAGCAGAATATAAGCTTCAAATCCGCCCGGGATATCCCCCTGTTAAGCAAAAGAAGCGTGGTCAAGCACCAGAACGCATCCAGGTAATACTGGACGAGGTACGGAAGCTGGTGGACGCATGAATTATGCACGAGGTCTATTACCATGAGTGGTTATCTAATCCGGTCATGGTCAAGAAGCATGACGGAAGCTGGCGCATGTGTGTGGACTTCACAGACTTGAACAAAGCTTGTCCGCAAGACTGCTATCCGTTACCAGAAATCGATTGAAAGGTGGATCCTTATGCGAATACCCTTTTAAATGTTTTTAGACACATACAAAGGGTACCATCAGATCCAGATGGCGGAGGAAGACGAGGAGAAAACAACATTCCACACTAGTCAGGGCGTGTATTGTTAAGCCAAGATGCCGTTCGGACTAAAGAACGCTGGCGCGACATATCAACGACTTGTTGATAAAGCCTTCTAATCGCAGATAGGCCGTAACCTTGAAGTCTATGTTGACGACTTGGTGATCAAGAGCCATACGGAGGAAGAGCTCCTTCGTGATATCCAAGAAATGTTCGACACATTGAGGAATATCAACATGAAACGGAATCCAAAAAAGTGCACGTTTGGAGCGACCGAAGGAATGTTCCTTGGGTATATGATTAATCTAAACGGCATCAAACCTGGTCTGGGGAAGACGGACGCCGTGATACAGCTACCGTCCCCTCGGAAACTCAAGGAGGTACAATCACTCAATGGAAAGCTGGTCGGGCTTAATAGGTTCTTATCAAAGTCCGCGGAGAAGTCACTTCCTTTATTTAAAACACTCAAGAAGTGCTTAAAGAAAGGAGACTTTCGCTGGACAAAAGAGGCAGAGGAAGCCTTTGGGCAGCTCAAACAACATCTCGCGGCTCTTCCCATGTTAGTTGCACCCCGACCTAAGGAGGAGCTAATTATGTATCTGTCCGCTATGTACGGAGCAATCAGCGTGATCCTTATGACTGACCGGGATTCAGTCCAGACTCCGGTTTACTTCATAAGCAGAGCGTTGCAAGGGCAAGAGTTGAATTATTCATCAATGGAGAAGTTGGTTTTTTCATTGGTTTACGTCGCGAAAAGGCTGCGCCGGTACTTCCAGGCGCACCCAATTATGGTCATCACTGATCAGCCAATAAAACAGATCATCTCTAAACCGGACGTAGCCGGGAGATTGCAGAAGTGAAGCGTCCTACTAGGAGAACATAACATCTCTTATAGACCAAGGACAGCCGTCAAGGGCCAAATTTTGGCAGATTTCCTAATTAAGAAACCTGAGGAGGATGAGCCAATGGGGCAAAAAGAAGAAATTCCAACGGAACCATGGGTTTTGTTTACTGATGGATCTTCTTGCACGGACGGATCAAGAGCCGGCCTCATTCTCACGAATCCGAAAGGAATGGAATTTACCTATGCCTTGCTCTTTGAGTTCACAGCCACGAATAATGAGGCGGAATATGAAGCATTGACTGCGGGTTTAAAAATCGCCGCTAAGATGGGAGTCCACAACCTTGAAGCTTACGTGGACTCACGGCTTGTCGCGAATCACATCCTAGGAGGTTACGTAGCTAAGGAGGATAACATGATCCAATATTTGGAGAAAGCCAAGTCACTCATCGCCGGTTTTGGTAAGTTCTCCATCAAGCAGGTACCAAGAGGCGAGAACAAGAAGGCGTATGCTCTTAGCAAGATCGCGTCTACAAGCTTTGCCCATCTATCCAAACAGGTGTTGGTTGAAATACTCAAGGAAAAGTCCATTACAGGAGGAGAGATAACAACCATAGTTGATGAAGAGGGGCCTACATGGATGACCCCGATCATGAACTATCTAGTTTATGAGACCCTTCCTGAGGACGACAAGGGGGCGCGACGTGTCAAAAGGAAGTCAAAACATTTCAAACTCCGAGATGGTGTTCTATATAAGCGTTCCTTCCTCCAGCCGTGGTTGCGATGCGTCGGGCCGCGCCAGGCTAGCTTTGTGATTAGTGACATACATGAAGGGTCGTGCGGCATGTACGCATGCCCCCAGATCAGTAGTGGCACGAGCTCTACGCACATGGTACTATTGCCCAACTATGCATCGGGACGCGCGAGACATGATTCTTAAATGCAGCGATTTCGAAGTGCACATGCCAGTACCGCGACATTCACAGCAAGAACTAACACCCATCACATCCCCATGGCCATTCTACAAGTGGGGGATTGATATCGCGGGCCCTTTTCCTATTGTCGCAGGGGGCGTTAAGTTCTTGATTGTAGCTATGGACTATTTCCTCGCTGGATAGAAGCTAAGGCGGTCAAAACGATTACGGGCAAACAGGTAAAAAAGTTTGTTTGGGAAAATATTGTATGCCGCTTTAGTTTGCCAGGCGAGATCATCTCGGATAAAGGGAAGCAGTTTGCGGATAATCCATTTAAGGATTGGTGCGTGGCGCTGATCATCAAACGGTGTTTCGCATCAGTTAAGCACCCACAGACTAATGGCCTCGTGGAGCGGGTAAATAGAAGCCTAGGTGAAGGTATAAAAGCACGCTTAGATGAAAGAAGTGCCAAGTGGGTAGATGAACTGCCGCATGTCTTATGGGCATACAGAACAATGATCAAAACACACAATTAGGACACTCCATTCGCGCTGGCCTATGGAACCGAGGCTGTTATCCCAGCAGAAATTGGGATGCCAATAATCCGCACGGCGGAGGTTAACGTCGTCACCAACGATGAGCAACTCCGGGTTAATCTAGACTTGTTAGAGGAGAAACGAGAGATAGCAGCCATCAATGAGGCTAAGTCTAAAGGCGCGTATGAAAGCTTATTACGATTCCAAAGTCAAGGGTGTTTCCTTTCGACCGGGGGATTTTGTCTATCGTGCTAACAAGGCAAGTCGCGTAGAGAGCATGGGGAAACTTGGTCCAAAGTGGGAAGGGCCGTATGAGGTCACGGAAGCTTTAGGGCTAGGTGCGTACAAGCTGCGTGATATGGATGGCTGTGACTTGGATCGTACATGAAATATTTGCAACCTTAAAAGATGCTACCTCTGAAAGGCTACGGCCTACGCAAGGACACTTCGCTGTGGCCAGCTTCAATGAAGATCCATGTATTTTTTTGTTTTCATGCTTTCTAGGTTCTATTTGTCTTAGGATTTTAATTCTGTCAAAAAACGTAACCGTTCTAATAAAATGCCGTGGTGCCTAGCTAGATCCACTGTTTGTTCTTGTGCAAATTATTATCTTATGTTTTTAGAATTTTTTGTTATTTTCTAGTATGTTATTACTTGTTCATATGCATTCATTCAACCGTACATGTACTATTCGCTCCCAGGCGGGGTAAGAGGATTAAGTGAACCTAACAATTCAACTTGTCGCATAAGAGGGATGCAACCCCAGTGACGCGGATCATGTATCCCTACTAGACACCTTATTTACAAGACGTTGTAATAAGTTTCCACATGCCGTACTTACATAGTGTCGGACATGATAAAGACACACGGTGCGCGTCTAGTAAATTATAGACTTAGTTTTATTCTTGATCAGCCGTGACACGTCATGCAAACAGATACATGATATCTAAGGAATAATAACAAGTTTCAATATAAACAAACAAAATTTGTCTTGCTCACCACGGACACATATCTTAATAAATATTCTAAAGTGTTTACACATAGAATACAAATTAAGGTCGTGTACATCCATAGACGAATAAACAATAAGTAGTGCAAATGTTTACAACAAATAAACTAAAAAGGAAACTGGAACTCCCCTGCTTCTCTCTTTCCTTCGGCTATCAAAGCACGAAGGGCTACACCACGCGCGTCCTTTCCACTTTGCGCCCTGGATAGGTTGGCTTCCAACGCCTCAACTAATAGCCTCTCACCCTTCACGACCTTCAGACTGGCATCATATATTGGTAGAGTAAGCTGGATTGGGTCTGGGGTAAGCTTTGCCATGTATCCTCGTTGGAGGCATCCTTTAAAGCTTCAAGGTCATCCAGGAAGGGGTACTCCATATCCCCCAGAGCGGCCATGGATGCAGTCATCTTTGCTTCCGCCTCAGGGTTATGGTAGGCATGCGTAGTGATATCTTCCTTCTTGCTTATTAATTCCGCAGCCTTGGTCAACCCTTCATGCCTGCCGCGGTCAATACCATCTGACACGACATCAGCAAAGGCCTGCACAAACTGTGGTACCTCCATCACTCTTGTCACGGCCAGACGTGTCCCTTGGCCCACCATCCACCTACGACCAGCAATGGCCGTAGGCAGTGGGCGGCATAACACTTCAGCACAGTCTGTAGCCAGCACATTCAGCTCACGCTCCACCTTGCCTAAAGCCTTAGCCGTTCGCTCCTCCAAAGCCGCCCGCTCCTTGGTAAACTCTTCCTTTAATGCCTCACGCTCCTCTGCAAGGGCGGATTGCAAAACCCACATACTTTTACCATGACAGTACACTTATAGTCGTACGTACAAGATTAAAACTTTCCTTTTATAGCATGAGCACGTGTCACGATAAGGAATTTCAGAAGTTATGTACGTATAATTATACGATAAGCATTAAGTACATGTTAATAAACGATAATTATTATCAATAATAATTATAATCAAGAACATGAAATCATGAACGTAAGAATCACGAACATATAATTATGTATTTACGTATATTATTATTATGATTACGTACAAATATTTATAATAACACGAATATTTAATAATAACGTAACGTAAATACGAGCACACGAACACGTAAATAATTAGAATACGGAAGAGCTACGGGTTTCCCTTGGTGGGCCCTACAAGCCGTGGCAACAAGGAGAAGAGGGGCCCAACCCATTTGTTTTTACTAAATAAACAAATAAGGAAAAACATTATTCATTCACAGAAGAATTTTACAAAAAGCAAAAACGCTAAAATCTTTCTGTCTCTCTTAGGCCGGCGACTACATCACCACACAAGGGTGGTTAGTTGATTTTGATTAAACAAATCATAAGAACGTGTTCGTGTATTCATCCTCCATTTATTCCACGCGTTTTGGTAATCCGAAAACCTTTCTTTTTAATTCTTTTTATGTTTTATGCACGTATGATCATGGGGGTTTAAAAACAAGATTAATAACATGCTAATAATCATGGTGGGAAAATTAATTAGGGTGTTTTCGGGATTGGCTATTCGGTCGCCACACAAACCGAGAGCCACAAGGCTCTCGGCGTCGTTGGTTCGCACCCCAACCCGAGACCCATGTCTCGATGGTGGTGGGTTTCGGTCAACAGCAGGGACAAGACACCCCGACATGCGTCGGGGGTGTCTTGTGGTTTGTTTGGTCTCGGCAGCAACACATCCGCAACCACCGGCTTAAGCCGGTGGCTATTTTTGGTAAGCAGGGGGACCGAAGCAAGCAGGGGGAACCACCGGCAACTGCCGGTGGGAACCTTTTGTGTTAGCGGCTTGCCGAGAAGGACTAGACCACCGACAGCAGCCGGTGGTAGTTTGCCGAGAGCAGGGGCAACCGGCTTAGGCCGGTTTGCCACTGTTTTCGGGTGGGTTTGGTTCGGCCGGTTCACGGGTACACAGGCCGGTTCATGATATGTTTTAATAAAATAATACATGGGTTCGGTTTATTATTTTTACAAGTTTAATAGTTTTACAAGTATATTTATTTTACAAGTTAATTAAATTAATTTAACATGGCATATTATTAATTAAATTAAAACATGGACTTAGGTTTATTATTATTATTTAATAATACATGATTTTAACCTAAGTATTTATTTATGTTATTTAGATATAGTAATTAATTAATTATTAAAACATGACATATAATTAATTAATTTTCATGACTTAGGTTATATTAATATAAATATTAATACATCTTTTAACCTAAGTATTATATACACTTTAATTTAATTAAATCATGATTATATTTAACTAAATCGTATAACTTATAGTTTATTTAATTAACATGTTATAATTAATAAACTATTCTATTAATCACATGACTTAGTATATTTAATCAGTAAAACATTAGCTTATCTTATTAGCTTATTAATCTAGTTTATTTCTAATTATGGAAACTTTCTAATTCAGGAAACTTACTATTTTTGGAAACTTTCTATTTTTAGAAACTTATCTATTTTAAGTAGTTAATCTATTTTTGGAAACTTTCTATTTTTGGAAACTTTCTATTTTAGGAAACCTGCTATTTTTAGAAAGTTACTTATTATTACACAACAAGTATAATAATACAAGAATATCAGTTAATACTTAATCAGAAGACTTAAAACACATGATAAATACAGTATGACATTAAAATCAGTAAAACAAGACTAAAACGTATAAAACAAGTCAAGACATACTATAATCAGTTATGTACACAGTAAACAGAATACTTATACATGTACCATTTTATGTAGCATTAGTGAGATCGGAGTAGGACTTCCTTTCGTTCTTCTTTTCCGTTTACTGGACACAAGGTACGGATTCTCCGTCCTTTAGTATGGACATTCTTTCCTTATTTAGGATTCCCCGTATGCAGCCAACTGTTTTCCCAGTACATGTTTTATATGTTTTGATTTGCTTATGTTTAATTTAAATGCCTAAGCCATATACATGCATGACCAGTTCCTCATAGTTATGGAGGTACCATAACCATAACACTAGAGGCACCGGTGTTATGACTTCACCACGGCTGAGTGATAGCTCGTGGCGTCCCTTTCAGCTTTTAGCCATATTATTATATTATCATGTGGGGCGTATGGGTGCATCCTAGGTTACATGTTTTAGTAGATTATTCAGGTGAATGTGGTGTGTGCCTTGCATCCTTCACAAGGAGTTGATTCCTCCTACCCAAACTTATATTAATTAGAGGCAACCCCTCTGAATGCATGATGAGGTCACCCCTCCAAGTATTCATGAACGTTGATATTTCATGACCTATATTAGCTTAATGGTTAACATGTTAAACAGTTTTTATAAGATAAACATAAGGCTTTTCAAACTATAAAACCAGTTTTACTAAGTTATACCAGGTTTTCAAGGACTTAGTCAATTTCGCTGCTATATGTTGTATATGCTTATGTTATTCTAACTATGCTTGTATATCCGTGCACTAAGCGTTATGCTCGACCATTTTCCTTTCATGTTCCCAAATGGCAGGTACTCAAGGGCGCTCGTAGACTCTAAGCGTACGTGCATATGGATTTGAAGCTTTCTAGCCTTCATTACTTTATGCATTTCATCATATATCTTGATACTTATTTCCATGGACATTGTTTAGTCCTTTTCATTTACAGTACTTATGTTTGTGTGTGATGAGTTTATACTTTGGGGTACTGATGTTTGTTTTTGGTATTTCCTTTATGGTCATTTAATGTTTAAGACATTTTTCCTTGTATGCATTGATGACACGCTATAATCACGCGTGACATTCCATTTACCAAAAATGGGGTGTTACAATTATGGTATCAGAGCCAAGGCTTCGACCTGTAGGCTCTCAAAACACGACTTGTGATTAGTAGGTAGTCACTATGGTCTTCCTAGAACTGACAGTCGGTTTTCATGCATTCATTGTTTTCATGCATTCATATATATGTCATTGTTGCAGGTTTATGACTAAGTAAGGGTTGGTACAGGACTGGCCCTATTTAGTCGCATGTGCTTTTATCGAAACTTTTAAATTTGGGACCGAACCATTGGCGTCCCCTCGCCATGTCTTTTGTTTTGAGTGAACTGACCATAGGCGTTCACTCTCGCGCATATAAAAGTTTTCATAAAACTGCATCATGCATTCATGTACTAGTTTTCCTGCATAAAATTTTTCTCATGATTTATTGGTATAATTTTTTTTTCATGTATATATTTTATGTTGATCAGTTTAATCATGTATTTTGTTTTATACTGTCAGATGGTTCTCACACACGAGCAAGAACAACTCAATGCAGCAGTCCAAGCTGCGATGCAAGCTTTGCTTCCTCAGCTGAGGAGCGAAATCAGGGCTGAGGTGCAGGCTGCCAACAATCAACAACAACACCCAATACCTCCTCCTCCTTCCCAGCAACATTGGTCACATGGCTGGAGAGATTCAACAATCAACGTCCTCGATCCTTCGAGAGAACTGATAACCCAAGTGAAGCTGAAAGTTGGTTGGCTCATATCGAGAAGATATTCGATGCAATGGGTTGTGACCCCTCTTCAAGTCGAGGTTGGCCTGTTACAAGTTCGAAGGTGACGTGCTAGGATGGTGGAAGGCAGTCAAGCAGTCTGAGGGAGGTGACAATTGGATGACTGGTTTGACTTAGGCTCAGTTCAGGGAGTTAGTGATGGGACAGTTCTTCCCCAAGGATGAGCAAGACAAGCTGAAGAGGGAGTACCACGGAATCAGGCAGAGAGTTGGGGAGAACAGCAACGAGTTCATGCATCGCTTTCTTCGTTTGGCTGGTTTTCTTGGCGCAGCAGCAGGTACTGCCGAACAACAAGCATACCACTTCCGGTGATCTCTTCGTACATCGATCGCCAAGAACTTGGTGTATGCTACTTTCAACATGGTGGCACAAGTTGCTGATGCAGCACGTAAGCTGGAGATGCTACAAGAAAGAGAAGAGTTCAGGGAAGCAGAAAGACCCGAGAAGAGGTAATTATTCGTTATTCAACGGTGACCATTTTGAATTCATTTAGTATTATCCACTATTCATATATCTCTTTAAACTGCATCTTTCAGGCAGAAGACTGGGGACCGGTCTCAGCCGGCTACTCAGCACAAGGGTAACGGTCAGACTCAAGACCGTTCTGCTACGGATAGGCGTGGAGGTAATGATAATTACCGTAACAACGTTGGAAACTCCAACAGTAGCAGGTCCTTACACTTACTCATGTCCTTATGTTACATGTGATATTTCATAATTCTGACACATTAGCAATGTTCTACCAGGAATCATGGTAACGGGAGGGACCATAACCAAAGAGGTTCACAGCCTAACCGTCCAGCTATCATTGGTATTACATCTTACGATTTTTCCGCATTGTTCTTTTGTACCTATAAACCATGTCTCATGTATACTGTTCTTAACAGGCTCCCAGCCAGCAAGGGCACCTGCTGGAGGGTATACTCACTCTCTTTGCACTACCTGCAACCGTAGGCACCCAGGGCCATGTCGTCTCGACAGCGACACATGCTACAAGTGTGGCCTTACTGGTCACCGCATGAAGGACTGCCGCAAGGGCGAGATGGAGGGCACATCTGGACATGCTGATTCCAAGCCGCCTCCTACTAGTGGACGCGTTTACATGACTTCTCGCGACCAGGCCAACAAGTCTACAGGTACCATCACTGGAATCTTGTATATGTACGGTCAAGCTGCATGTGTTTTATTTGACATGGGTGCTACTCATTCGGTCATTTCTACTGCTTATGCTAAGAATGTTAGGAAATCCCCTATGCCATTAGAGAATGTACTAAACATTTCCACGCCTTTAAAAGACTCTATACGCATAACCCATGTGTACAAGAGCCTTCCCCCTAGAGTTTGACGACAGGATTCGTCCAGTTGACGCACTTCCACTAGATATGTGCGATTTTGACATGATATTAGGCATGGACTGGCTATCCAAACATTACGCCACCATAGACTGCCATACATGTCGGGTCATTTTTGGTGATGTAAATGCACCAGAGTACATTCACAACGGATTCATACCCGGAAGGTCTGTACAAATAATCTCGACTTTGCAAGCACGTGCATTACTTTCACATGTTCGCGAGGGCTATCTAGCTACTGTTCATGACATGGATGCTGAATCTACATCAATTCAGAATCAGCCAATAGTGTCAGAATTCCTTGACGTGTCTCTAGAAGAACTTCCGGGCATACCACCTGCTCGTGAAGTAGAGTTTAATATCGAGCTCATCCCAGGAGCTGAGCCGATTTCCAATGCTCCTTATCGCATGGCTCCAATCGAGCTGAAGGAGTTGAAGGAACAATTACAAGAACTTCTGGAACGAGGCTTCATTCGACCTAGCGCATCTCCATGAGTCGCACCGGTCTTATTCGTGAAGAAGAAGGACGGCAGTATGCGTCTTTGCATAGATTATCGCGAGCTCAACAAGATCACCATCAGGAATAGATATCCTTTACCACGCATTGACGATTTGTTTGACCAACTCCAAGGGGCCAAACATTTCTCCAAAATTGATCTGAGGTCGGGCTATCATCAGTTACGGGCAAAAGAGCAGGACATCGCCAAGACTGCTTTCCGTACACGTTATGGGCACTACGAGTTTGTAGTCATGCCTTTTGGCCTTACCAATGCTCCAGGAGTCTTCATGGATGTGATGAATTGTATCTTCCATGAGTTCCTGGACAAGTTCGTCATTGTCTTCATTGATGACATCCTTATATTCTATAAGTCAAAGGAAGAGCACGAAGACCATCTTCGTACAGTATTACAGATACTTTGTCAGAAGCAGTTGTATGCTAAATTCTCCAAATGTGAATTTTGGCTGACTAGTGTGGCATTTCTGGGTCACATTGTATCTGCAGAAGGAATAACCATGGATCCAATAAAGGTTGAGGCTATTACCAAGTGGCCAAGACCGACACCCACGATAGAAGTTCGCAGCTTTCTAGGCTTAGCTGGATACTACCGTAGGTTCGTAGAGAACTTTTCCCGTTTAGCACTGCCATTGACTAAACTAATGCGAAAAGGTGAGAAATTCATCTAGACTAAAGAAAGAGAGAAGAGCTTTGAAGACTTGAAGCAAAAGCTAGTATCTGCACCTATTCTTATTCTCCCATCTGGTACAGGTGGATTTCAAATCTATAGTGATGCTTCGGGGAAGGGACTTGGTTGTGTTCTCATGCAACATGGGAAAGTGATTGCTTACGCATCACGACAGCTCAAGCCTTATGAAGCAAACTATCCTACACATGACTTGGAACTAGCAGCAGTCGTGTTTGCACTAAAGATATGGAGGCATTACTTGTATGGTGAATCATGTGATATCTTCACAGATCACAAGAGCCTAAAATACATCTTCACTCAGCGTGAACTGAGTATGAGGCAAAGAAGATAGTTAGAGCTGTTGAAGGATTATGACATTAATCTACACTATCATCCCGACAAGGCGAATATAGTGGCAGATGCTCTTAGTAGGAAGTCGGGTATAATCAACGGCATTGAAATATAGGAGGAAGTTATACGGGATTTGGAGCGATTGCATATCGAGATCATGGTACGTGGACAGCACGGGTACTGGGCTAATCTTGTTGATCCCAAACTTAGATCGATTTAGCTTTGTGTTAACGAGATTAAATCAAGTTTAGCACGTAGAGAAACTTTGTTGTATTGAACAAACTAAGTGTTATGCGGAATTTAACACTTAGAACAAATAACAAAACAAAGTAAACAAAACTTTCGCTTGATTGATGATAACAATGAATTATTACAATGAAAGTGTTATGAGATATGTGGAAGAGGTGTGTGAAAAAGATGTGTCTTATGTCTAACCCTAAGGTCTCCTTTTATAGGTTTAAGGAGCCTTGTACAAAAATCTAAGATCAACTATTTTAGGAAGAGACATAAGATAAACATAACTTATTGACTAAATCTTTTTAAACATTAAGAATATATTCTAAATTCTTATCTTAATATTTTTTCCACCAGCTTGAAGAATTCATCATTGGCATATTTAGTCCTTGTCTTTGTGTTACGATTCTTCTTGTCAACGCCTTGATAATTCATATCAGCGTCTCACCTGTCAATGCCTCGTTTACTCTTGTCAGCGTCCAAGTTCCTCTTGTCAGCGTTCTAGTGACTTAGCTAATTTTATTCCCAACAATCCTCCCCTAAACTTGATATCTACTCTAGTGATCAAGTTTCTGAATAAAATAAAACATACAGAGAGGATTCTTACAAACATGCTTATCCCTGAATTTGAGTAATAATAAATCTCAAAAAGTCAATCACTCAAATCACTTGTATAGTCAGCCTTCACTTGGTCTTAATCATCTTCAGCACCTGTAGAGTCTCTGGAGCTTTCTTTATTACTTTTGTCACTCAAATTCGATTGCTCCTCCATTTTTTAAGACTCCTCTCCAAGATCAATATACAAGGACAGAACTAAGAACATCCTCCTTGCATCAACTTCCAAAACAACAAGTCTATTAGTTCAAAACAGTGATCCTTGACAATTTTTACCATTTCTGTATTATGCTTTAACAAGATAATACAGATTTTCGTCAATTCCATTAATGTCAAAGGTTTCATACTGTCCTCATCAACATTCGGGAAATGAATCCTCAATGTTGATTCATAGGACATGAGGATGGACTTACTGATGATAAGACTGACTTGACCTGCATTAAAGCTAGTGCCAATAGTCTCAGCCATCTCCATAACACTATACACCCTTGTGAAAGTGATATCTGTTGCTACTAGATGTCAATCACTAGGAAAAACATCTCAATGATCATTAGGCTTCTAGATATCCAAAAATTTGAAAAATGAAAGGGTGATGAAACATTTTGGGTCTTATAAAGAAGTTTATAAATGACACCAGCTAAGATGTCATACCAGCTCTGATACCACTTGTTGATCCTAAACTTAGATCGATTTAGCTTTGTGTTAACGAGATTAAATCAAGTTTAACACGTAGAGAAACTTTGTTGTATTGAACAAACTAAGTGTTATGCGGAATTTAACACTTAGAACAAAGAACAAAACAAAGTAAACAAAACTTTTGCTTGATTGATGATAACAATGAATTATTATAATGAAAGTGTTATGAGATATGTGGAAGAGGTGTGTGAAAAATATGTGTCTTATGTCTAACCATTGGTTCCTTTTATAGTGTAAGGATTAGGGTTTTACAAGAGATAAAATCAAATAAACAAGTAAATCTTCTATTTAAATAAACTTATGCAGAATAAATCTTGCATGTTTATCTAAATAGAAGCTTCCATAAGCTTCTTGTCTACGTTTCTGTCAACTCTTGAATTACATGTGACAATGCTTAGATTGCACATGACAACTCTTGAGCCAACAACGCTTAGTTTGCTCTTGTCAACGCTTGGATTTCTCTTGACAACGCTTAGACAATATCTTCATGTTTTCTTCGTTTTTGAGTTTCTGCCACATTAACTTTTTGACCCAACAATCTTCCCCTAGTTGATGTCGGCAAAACTCTATGTGTATCTCTTGTAAGTTATACATGATCTTCAGATTGCTTCCCTCAATTATAGCATGTATGTCTTCCCATTTTTGTCACATCAACAGGGAAGTAAACAATGTATGCAACCTTGAAGATTCTCCAAATGTAGCTCTATGTAATGATCTTGAAGAAAAATAAATAAGATATTCTTGATGTAGAAGTAGAATAACCCAACCTTGTGTTCCATGTCTTCACTATCCACGTGATGAAGAACTTATATGAAAACGTAAAGTATAAGCAGACCTCGATCTCTTGTCAATATTCTCATCCTTTGTGAGACACTGAGCACGATAATGTAACTCCTTCAAGTGTTATGACAAGTCTTCATCACCAACCGTATAAGCATGAACAAGTTATCTTTAAAGAATAATGTTGACTAGGCACCATCTTTAAAGATATGATAGAACACAAACTCGCGAAAATCTTCTTCGAACATCAAACTTACCATAAGAATTCTTCCCCTTAAGCCAACACCTCTTCATGACAAATTTAATGGAATAACATCTTCATACCATATGTAAAAGTTCTAGATTGGATAACTCTTTCGCAAGGCTATCCCGATTACATAGTTTAAATATCCATCAAATTCCCACGAATAATTGCTAACTCGCTTTAAGATCATTAATCCCTTTTAAAAATATCCGAGCCATAAATATCAACATGATATTCTATATAAAAACGGAGATTCCATGTACCTTCGTGTGTAAACTCCTCCTTTTTGTGTGCTAAAAACGTACCAATTTTCTCAAACAACAACTATTCCTTTTGTTGTCCAATATCCTTCACTGTCCAAGATATCAACACTGTGTGTTGTCCAATATCGGACAACACTTGTCAGCGTTTGAAAATGTATATATCGGACAACAAGTGTCAGCGCTTCCCAACAGCGCTTAACTTATTCCTGTCAGCGCCAACTTTGTACCTGTCAGCGCCTGACCATCAGCGTCTCATCCATGCCTTGTCAGCGTCACACCGACATCTATCAGCGTCACACCAACATCTATCAGCGTCACACCAACATCTATCAGCGTCTAAATAGCACATGTCAGCGGGTAATAGATCTAGGGTTTTATAAACCCTAAATCATGATTTTATGTGAAAACCATAAACTGCAGTGAACTTCAACATCCAATAACTTCTTCATGAGAGCTCAGATCGAAGATCCCTTCAGTGAGATCCTAGACACAAGTGTTAAGAATCTACAGATCGAATTTCACGACGATCCAACGGTTAACGAAGGAGAAATCGCGTTTTTACTATTACTGTTCACACAAAACAACATATGACCACTGCTGACTTTGACGCTTAATAACTTTTTCTTGGGGATAGATCTCGACAATCCCTCCGGTGGATATCTAGATATATGTGTGTAGAACACACACAAAAAATTTCGTGGCGATCCAACGGTTCAATAAAGAGTTATGGCCTTCTGAATACTGCTGCGCACACAAAAACGCCCAGAAAAACCTATACGGATTTTTCTTTTCTTCTCAAAACACGAACACCTTGTTGGTCCTAGCATCACGACCCACGAGGCTCTGATACCAATTGTGGAAACCTTGGTTTCTGGATCTTTGAAGCTACTAGGAATGATCATTGTTCATATGATTTAAACAATCAAAGCGGAATTAGAACAACAACCATTAACAAGGTGTTTAGGGCACAAGAACATGAATTAAAAACAAATGGATTGTTCATTATATTAATAATAAACAACCACTAGACGTGTATACATTGAATCCCACGTCTAGTCGACACACGCTTTAGGTTTACATTATGAATGAAACTATATAAAACCTAATAACCCTTGGTTCCTTTTATAATGTAAGGATTAGGGTTTTACAAGAGATAAAATCAAATAAACAAGTAAATCTTCTATTTAAATAAACTTATGCAGAATAAATCTTGCATGTTTATCTAAATAGAAGCTTCCATAAGCTTCTTGTTTACGTTTCTGTCAACTCTTGAATTACATGTGACAATGCTTAGATTGCACATGACAACTCTTGAGCCAACAACGCTTAGTTTGCTCTTGTCAACGCTTGGATTGCTCTTGACAACGCTTAGACAATATCTTCATGTTTTCTTCGTTTTTGAGTTTCTGCCACATCAACTTTTTGACCCAACAAATCTTAGAGTAGAAACTGAATTACTCTCTAGGATCAAGGAAGCTCAAAAGGATGATGGTGAAATCTGGGCGATAATTCAGAACTTTGAGAAGTAGACAGAATTTCGTGTAGACGAAGACGATATCTTGTGGCAGGTCACGAGACTTTGTGTTCCTGATGATCAAGAACTCCAGGAAGTATTGTTAGCTGAAGCTCATAGCTCCCCATTCTCCATTCATCCTGGTTCAACCAAGATGTACCACGACATCAAGCAATACTTTTGGTGGAGCGGTATGAAACAGGATGTTGCCACTTACGTTTCCAAATATCTTACCTGCCAATAGGTTAAGATCGAGCATCAGCGATCTAGCGGTCTTCTACAACCGTTAGATATTCTAGAGTGGAAGTGGGATAAAATCACCATGGATTTTGTTACCGGTCTTCCGCAGACTAAAAGGAAACATGATGCAATTTGGGTCATCGTCGATCGACTTACTAAGTCAGCTTATTTCTTACCGATCCGCAAGGATGATCCGGTCAGTAAACTCGCCGATACTTACAAGAAGGAGATCATGAGACTTCATGGTGCTCCATCCAGTATCGTCTCGAACAGAGATCCTCGTTTTACTTCGCGATTCTAGAAGAGTCTGTAGAAAGCTTGGGGTACAAAACTTAAGCTTTGCACGACTTTTCATCCTCAAACAGACGGGCAATCAGAGCGAACAATTCAGACATTAGAAGACATGTTGAGGTCATGTGCGTTGGAATAGTCAATAGATTAGGACGATTACATCTGTCTGGTAGAGTTTGCATACAACAACAGTTGGCGCGCAAGTATTAAATGTGCTCCATTCGAGATGTTGTATGGCAGAAAGTGTCGCGCCCCAATCTGCTGGGATCAGGTTGGTGAGCAAACACTTGAAGGACCAGAAATGATAGAGTTGAACAACGAGAAGGTCGCTGTAGCTAAGCAGAAATTGCAAGAAGCACGTTCACGTTAGAAGAGTTATGCCGACAAGCATCGTAGGGACTTACATTTTAACGTAGGAGATCACGTCTTTCTTAAGGTATCACCGGCACGTGGCGTTAAGCGTTTTGGAATCAAAGGGAAGCTCAATCCTCGATTCATCGGACCGTTTGATGTCATTGAGCGAGTCAGTGAAGTATCTTATCGTTTAGCGTTACCTCTGCAGCTTTCTCACGTTCACGACGTTTTCCATGTCTCCTTACTCAAAGGGTACAATTATCATCCTCTTCACATGGTTCAGATCCAATAGAACAGATTCGTGGAGATCTTACCTTCATAGAGGAACCCGGACGAGTTCTTGACAGGCAAGAACGAGTCATGAGGAAGAAGACGATTCCATTCGTCAAAATCCTTTGGAGGGATCACACAGAGCGGGAAGCCACTTGGGAGACCGAGGAGTCTATCCGGACTTCTTACCCTCATTTCAAGTTTTGAATTCGGGTATGTTCCTCTTTTTCAGTTTACTATATCTATAATCCGGGGACGAATTATTCTTTTTAGGGGGGAAGAGTTGTAAAACCCGCATGCTTTTACCATGAACAGTACACTTATAATCGTACGTACAAGATTAAAACTTTCCTTTTATAGCATGAACATGTGTCACGATTAGGAATTTCAAAAGTTATGTACGTATAATTATACGATAAGCATTAAGTACATGTTAATACACGATAATTATTATCAATAATAATTATAATCAAGAACATGAAATCATGAACGTAAGAATCACGAACATATAATTATGTATTTACGTATATTATTATTACGATTATGTACAAGTATTTATAATAACACGAATATTTAATAATAACGTAACGTAAATACGAGCACACGAACACGTAAATAATTAGAACACGGAAGAGCTATGGGTTTCCCTTGATGGGCCCAACAAGCCGCGACAACAAGGAGAAGAGGGGCCCAACCCATTTGTTTTTACTAAATAAAAAAATAAGGAAAAACATTATTCATTCACAGAAGAATTTTACAAAAAGCAAAAACCCTAATATCTTTCTCTCTCTCTCTTAGGCCGGCAGCTACATCACCACACAAGGGTGGTTGGTTAATTTGATTAAACAAATCATAAGAACGTGTTCGTGTATTCATCCTCCATTTATTCCACGTGTTTTGATAATCCAAAAACCTTTCTTTTTAATTCTTTTTATGTTTTATGCACGTATGATCATGGGTGTTTAAAAACAAGATTAATAACATGCTAATAATAATGGTGGGAAAATGAATTAAGGTGTTTCGGGTTTGGTTGTTCGGCCGCCACACAAACCGAGAGCCACAAGGCTCTCGGCGTCGTTGGTTCGCACCCCAACTGAGACCTATGTCTCGGCGGTGGTGGGTTTCGGTCAACAGCAGGGATAAAACACCCCGACATGCGTCGGGGTGTCTTGTGGTTTGTTTGGTCTCGGCAGCAACACAGCCCCAACCACCGGCTTAAGCCGGTGGCTATTTTCGGTAAGCAGGGGGACCGCATCAAGCAGGGGGAACCACCGGCAACTGTCGATGGGAACCTTTTGTGTCAGTGGCTAGCCGAGAAGGACAAGACCACCGGCAGCAGCCGGTGGCAGTTTACTGAGAGCAGGGGCAACCGGCTTAGGCCGGTTTACTACTGTTTTCGGTTGGGTTTGGCTCGGCCGGTTCACGAGTTCACGGGCCGGTTCATGATATGTTTTAATAAAATAATACATGGGTTCGGTTTATTATTTTTACAAGTTTAATAGTTTTACAAGTATATTTATTTTACAAGTTAATTAAATTAATTTAACATGGCATGTTATTAATTTAATTAACACATGGACTTAGGTTTATTATTATTATTTAATAATACATGATTTTAACCTAAGTATTTATTTATGTAATTTAGACTATAGTAATTAATTAATTATTAAAACATGACTTATAATTAATTAATTTTTATGACTTAGGTTATATTAATATAAATATTAATACATGTTTTAACCTAAGTATTATATACACTTTAACTTAATTAAATCATGATTATATTTAATTAAATCGTATAACTTACAGTTTTTTTAATTAACATGTTATAATTAATAAACTATACTATTAATCACATGACTTAGTTTATTTAATCAGTAAAACATAAACTTTCTATTTTAAGAAGTAAATGTATTTTTGAAAACTTTCTATTTTAGGAAACCTCCTATTTTTAGAAAGTTACTTATTATTACAAAACAAGTATAATAATACAAGAATATCAATTAATACTTAATCAAAAGACTTAAAGCACATGATAAATAGAGTATGACATTAAAATCTGTAAAACAAGACTAAAACATATAAAACAAGTTAAGACATACTATAATCAGTTACGTACGCAGTAAACAAAATACTTATACATGTACCATTTTATGTAGCATTAGTGAGATCGGAGTAGGACTTCCTTTCGTTCTTCTTTTTCGTTCACTAGATACAAGGTACGGATTCTCCGTCCTTCTGTATGGACATTCTTTCCTTATTTAGGATTCCCCGTATGTAGCCAACTGTTTTCCTAGTATATGTTTTATATGTTTTGATTTGCTTATGTTTAATTTAAATGCCTAATCCATATACATGCATGACCAGTTCCACCTAGTTATAAAGGTACCATAACCGTAACACTGGAGGCACCAGTGTTATGACTTCACCACGGCAGAGTGATAGCTCGTGGCGTCCCTTTCAGCTTTTGGCCATATTATTATATTATCATGTGGGGTGTATGGGTGCATCCTAGGTTACATGTTTTAGCAGATTATTTAGGTGAATGTGGTGTGTGCCTTGCATCCTTTACAAGGAGTTGATCCCTCCTACCCAAACTTATATTAATTAGAGGCAACCCCTCTAATTGCATTATGAGGTCACCCCTCCAAGTATTCATGCACTTTGATATTTCATGACCTATATTGGCTTAGTGGTTAACATGTTAAACAACTTTTATAAGATAAACATAAGGCTTTCAAACTATAAAACCAGTTTTACTAAGTTATACCAGGTTTTCAAGGACTTAATCAATTCTGCTGCTATATGTTGTATATGCTTATGTTATTCATTCTATGCTTATATATCCGTGCACTAAGCGTTATGCTCAGCCGTTTTCCTTTCATTTTCCCAAACGGCAGGTACTCAAGGGCGCTCGTAGACTCTAAGCGTACGTGCATATGGATTGGAAGCTTTCTAGCCTTCATTACTTTATGCATTTCATCATACATTTTGCTACTTATTTCCATGGACATTGTTTAGTCCTTTTCATTACAGTACTTATGTTTGTGTGTGATGAGCTTATACTTTGGGGTACCGATGTTTGTTTCCGGTATTTCCTTTATGGTCATGTAATGTTTAAGATATTTTTCCTTGTATGCTTTGATGACACACCATAATCACGTGTGACATTCCATTTACCAAAATGGGGTGTTACACGGATGCTTGGTCGGCGGCGGATTTGGTCGCATCTTTCGGCTGCGGCTACCTATGAAAACAATTAGGGTTACTACATGGGTGAGAAAGACAAGGGTGTTGCACAAACATTTGACATAAACATGTAAGGATACGTACCTTGTCGTTGGCGGCCTCGAGAAGAGCTTCTAGCTCAGCGATACGCTCATCACGGGCATTGGCGTGGCTGGTTTGTTCTTTTATTGTCGCCTCAGCCACGACCAAATCCGCCTGTAGGGAGGCAATTATCTTCTCATGCTTCTCCACCATCTCTTCCCTGCAGACAATCCTCCTATCAGCACGGCGTACATGGGCTAAGGACTCCTCCAAACGGCGCCGTAAGGGTGCACCAAGTGTTATCTGGTACACCGTTGCTACATCATATTGTTCGAGAAGAACCCCATGGTTGAGTTCATCTAGGTCTTGCGCCAGCACAGGAGGAGTCAAGTGGTCCATGAACTCCTTACACTTGGACTCGGCCTCTAGCCTTGTCAGGCTGGACAAATTCCATACCGGGCGAAGGCTGGTGTCCGGACCCTCGGCTCGAGGCTCTTCTGCGTGAGTGGGGGGAGGAGATGGGGGCACCGCGGATGTCATGGGGGAAGGTTCTCTCTCAGTTTCCTTCTCCTGCGCCACTATCGAAGGTTCCACCCTGCTATTTGGCAGATACTTATAAGTTTTTTGCAGTTTCATACATGACATAGTATCTATCATGTGATAGTGGGAGCTACGGCGCTCACTGGCATTGCCTTCTACACATGTGTGTCTGCTTGTAGCGGGGGGTTGTCTTGCGGCAACATGGTGCTGCTCCCTTCTTGAAATTGGGGGTGGTTTTCCCTAAGCCTCTTGGGAGGTGCATTGAATTCCCCCGCCTCCACCTCTACCTCTCTCACCACCTTCTTGGTGGACTTGCGCTTCTTGGAAGTGGGTTTTGGCTGCTTGGAGACTCCGGTCCCCTGTGCTACTTCCTTGTCACACCCCACCGTGGCGGAATATGGGGCGCGACGTATGGATATCATCACAACATAGCGTGTCTATAGAGATAACTATATGAAATAAGAAATGTCATAAAATGGTGACACAAAAGTCATGACAATATCTCAATAAATGCAGGAGTCTAGGTAAGTAGGTAACAGTCCTACCTCTTACCCAAGACAATCAAATATCACAACAAAACAAACATATAGGTGCCAATAATATCACTTATTAAACAAGCAAAAGAAACTAAGAAGGAACGGGGATCTCCTTCTATATGCAATCCTAAGCTTCTCCAATCCTAGCCACTTATGTTCTCATGCTTAACCATAGTATCACCTGAAAGAGACACTAAAACACGTCAACATAAAGTTGGTGAGAGTCATAGGTTTAGACTCCAACGCTTAAATCAGTTACAAGCTGTGAATAACAATCATCAACAAAAGAACATATGGACAATGTGTTACAATTATGTATTAACAACTATCAATCAAGACCAATCATACCAAACCAATCCAAGGCTCCTACCTTGCCAAACAACACCATGGTACCTTAGATGATCACCCTATGTACCTATCCCAAGGACACTACCTTGGCAAACCACAAGGCCACTACCTTGTCAAACCACAAGGCCACTACCTTGTCAAACCACAAAGCCACTACCTTGTCAAACCACAATAACATATCAAAAATCGCATAGCAGTTAATCACATAAGTGTACACACAAGTCCATCACAACCATAAAACATTCACAGCAACAATTTATAAATAACTCAACACAGTGTCTCTTCCATCCCATCTGGAAGTCAAAATCAATTGTAAACATGGGATTATGAAACTCACCAGATAGCTCCTTCACACGTCCTTGCACTAGCAACAAGCTAACAAATCAAAAACACGAAATCAATAAACGAACCAATCACTAAGATGGCTCATTAACCTATGATGGACATCTAACCCATTCTCACATATTTACCTCATTAATAAGCTCTAATTACCCCATTACCCTTCCTTAACAAGTCCTTAACAAGTCCTTAACTTGGTTAAGTTTAATAACTAACCCGTTCGTATTTTACCCAAAACAGTCCCAGTTTTTAGGTCTCAAAACTTTAGGTCAAACTCCCACTTAAACCTACCCATGGTTTCTGTAAAAGGAATATTCATACCCTTACATATGTTGGCTAACACCTCCCACTTGCCCTAACCTTAAAGCTACTGTTAAGGCCCCGATATATATATACCTACTTTCGTCATTCCAGATTTCCTGATTTTAAACGTACTAAAAGTTTGTTACCATTAAGGGGTCTTACCCTAAACCACCACCTTAGCCCAAGTGCAGATATTAACTACAATATATAAAACATCTCTCACGTTCGTGAGAAGATCCCAATGCAACCCTAAGTGCCCCAAACAACCCAAAACTTATAAAGAAAACAGGCTGAATTCAAAACTGTTTTGACCTCCGACTGTTGCAACCTGTTTTTGACCCACTTCCCGACCTTCAATTTAGTTCTAGTTTCTTGCATTAGAAAGCCACTTCAATTACCTTTTCAGGGATACTTGGATCGCATCTTGAATGTTCCTAGAACTCCCGATATGATCAAAACAATTGACTCAAAATTCTGCCCAATTTTTAAAAACGGGTTTAACAAAATCAACCACATTAATTAACCCTAATCACTCTAATTACAAGCCCTAATTTATGTGATCATCATATAATGATTAATTCAACATTAATTTACTGTTTTTATATCAACCCTAACCTAATTCCATCATAATAATGATTAATTAAACATAAAAACAATTTAATTAAAAAGGGATTAAAGGTTTTTACCTTAAAATTAATGAAAGATGAGAAAAACCCAATTTTTGAAGAACCCTAATTCTTCTCTCTTTTTTTCTGTCGACTAATACCTCCAGGGAGAAGGAAAATTCGTTTGGTCTATGTGTATAATGTCCCTTATATAGTAAAACAATCCATGTCCAAGTATAATTGTCCACTTTCCTTTTTTTTCCTTTTTTTCCCTTTTTTTCTTTTCCAAACCGCCTAACATCCCCTTAATTTTCGTTTTTTTTTCCTTTTTATTATTAATATATGTATTAATAATATTACCTTAATTTTTCTTAATTTATTTCAGCTCCTAAAACTTCCAAAACCTCAAAACCGTAAAACTAGTCAAATTTACGCGTTTTACCGTAAAAGACGTAAAATATACACTTTTATAAAAAATCTCAAATTTTGAAATAAACTTTATATTTAAGTCCTAAATGACTTAAAACCATCCCGAAAAATATTCATATGACTAATTACCTCTTCCGAGACCTCTAAATGCTAAACCATAAATCCTAAAAAAAATACACTATTACTATAATACTTATACGTATACGTAACCACCAAAATATCACCATTTCATTTCATAGTCACTAATTGTGATCTCATGAACATGAATTAACCGTTCCTCGATTTACTTATGAGTACTCTATACTCATAAACGATAATCACACCAACCTCGTTCACACAAAATAAACACGTAAGCACAAAAATCAAGTAGTCACACATAAAATAACCTAAAAGTAAGACCAAGTGACGAACCTCAAAACCACGGTTGTCACATCACTCCCTCCTAATAGAAATCTCGTCCCGAGATTTACTCCTTAGGATCAACACATAGACAACAAATCACACGAGGATACTTGTTCTAAATGAACTCCTCTCATTTCCACGTGAACTTCAGTTCAAGTTTCAAGATACCACATGTACAAACCAAAAATAATTAAACCCATTGCCAAACTCTTGACCTCACAGTCAATAAATCTCGCAAATGACTCTTCGATAAAACAAAGACTCTTATTAGCAGAAAACCCGAATAACCGGACATGCAAATATGCATCCTCAAACAACATTTACCAACCCCAATACATGAAATGTATCATGTATACAACTCATTTCCCCCAGGTAATTCTATGCTCATAAGCTAATGGGTTGATCTTCCCAGAGATCATAAATAGACCTACAAAACTCTACATCAATACTTGCATCTTTCCAAATCATACCACCCGTTACTATGGGTGAAACTCCATACATAACTTTTTCACTAAATCTAATGGTTTCCTCCTTTTCTACATAGCATCCCTTGTTGCTCTCATTCTGTCCACAAACACCATTACCACATTAGTAGCCTCTTTTACCAATTCTAGTCCACAATGAGGACAACTCACCCTATCCTTTCATATCGTGCCTAAAATTGCATTTATCGACTTCTAGTACAATAACTATGATTATATGAAAACTCAGCCATCGCTAACGAGTTTCCAAACTACCTCTAAATCAATCACCCATGTACAATTATGTTCATCAACTCCCTTCAGTCCGTATCCCAAACTACTTTAAATTCCAATTTTCTTACAAAGTGACCTATGACGGTCTTTCACATATCCATTAATTCTTCCAACTTCCCAACTACGTGACTTCTCATTCCTCTTGAAATAGGTGATGAATTAGTCAGTCTATCAACTATCACCCAACTCTCATCGTACTTAATCCCCCACCGCATTATGTATCCCTTCCACCAACTTCGTCCTTACATCGCCCTTTCTAAACTACTCCTATCCATGTAGGAAGTATAGTCTACGTCCCTTTCCTCCTTACGATTGTCCAAGCCACGCAACATAAATGTTGACGCGTTCACTGCTTTAGACAACTCAACTCGTGCAACCCACATCCTTCATCCAAACCACTCTAATACATCATCCCTATAGTTCAAGTTCATCTCAGCTTCACCTCATCCTTCTTATTCCATGTCTCATCGACCATGCTTGCCTTTCCCAGATGGTACTTGGCCTTGCAATTTTCTTTCATCAATTAACTCCACCCATCACCTTGCCAAATGTTAAATCAAGATGATTGAATATGTGTTGGATACGTTCATGATCCGTATAGATCATTCTCCACGTCTCGTACACCAAATGCCTCTAGCATTCTAGGTAGATATAACAGTCCAGCTCCACTAACTAAGTCTATCCAGTTCTTCCAAATCTTCAGTTCCTGCAACGTATAAGCGATCGCCTTTCTTTGTCGTCCTCGTACGCGTCCAAATCCCTGCTCCACGTATCGTCATGCTTCGCGAATTCATCCAGTCCTTCCGATAATGCCAAGATCTGCTCATCATCCAATCCACCTCTTCAGCCTCCAAAATGCTTCCTCGTCCTTCTTCACTTCGCCCCTTGCTGGTTCCACGATATGCCATCATCTCTGACTACTAGTCCTGGCCAACTAAATCCGAAAACTCACACTTAAAAATCTCACGTTTCATTCCCTTTACTAACAACTCCAAAACCAATACATAATTCGCCTCATCCTCCTTCTAAGATTTGAGTAGATCAAGATGTCGTCGATGCTCCCGATGACAACTCGTTTATAGACGTTCATGCACACTCGGTTCATTGACTCCATGAAAAGCGCTAGTGCTTTGGCGAAGCCAAATGCATAACCGTATACCCAAAGCGTTCATACAACATCCTTAGCAATTTCAACTATGTCCTCCTCACACCCTCTCTTAGCGGCAATACGAATAAATTCCTTGCAATTTCTAACAGCTCTTGTTCTTAATTCACTCCATCAACGATTTGCCTTGGATGACACTAACTACAACTCCTCTCACTTCTCCTACTTGCTCTATTCATGGTTCTACCTCAACGCTCCTAAACCCTACAAAACCAAAACTACATACTGAATACACCAGATACGATCGACGAATTAAACCCACGGATAACTAACGACATTTCACGTGCACCAATTAAAAAAATAAAAAAAAACCACGAGACTCCACAGAAAACTCAAACCCAAAACATGTATCAATTTCCAAATGACCCATGACAACGAAAAATAATCCAAGAAACACCCAATGGCAACCAAAACATATTACGCCCCACCATATATTATTTAAACCGTGCAAAGATCGACTTTCCAAAAGAATATATATATATATATATATATATATATATATATTTAATTTTTTTTTCTTACCTCCCCACATTTATGTGACTCAAACCATCTACAAACAACCTTCTAGACGATCTCAAAACTCAACTCAAAGACTAGGTATCCCGTGCATCCCAAATCATAAAAATAAAACTACTATTCAAACTCAACCTTGAACCCGACACTTGTACAACAATTCCGACCAGTCCACTGACCTCCCATGACTATACATTCTGAATATTTGAGAAGTACGTTCCGAGTACATAGTTTTTTTGGCTTTTGAATCACTGAAAAAGCTCTAAAAACGAATAAGTTATGACCAAAACAATTTTATGCTAGTTGTTTTAAAAACTAAAGAATAGACTTAGTGATCAATGCAATCCTTTTCAATGAAAGATATAATTGTATGTGAAATATTCATAAACTCCTTTTAACCTTGTATCAATAACTATAAATGCCATGAATCGGTTAAATCCGATTATATAAACTATGTAAGTAGAAAGAAATTTTACTTCGCTTTATTTTAAAAAAAGTCTTTTAGAATTTGAAATAAATAAGTGTTGATAAAAAAAAACTTATGTTACATCTTGTTTCAAACATGACTCCAACACCTTACCCTTATTTTACCGAATACAACCAACTATCTAACTTTATAGTAGATTTCCAAGTCCCCCCTTTTTCCATATACCAACCAAAAGAAATGTAAGACTCAACCCAAAAGATTTCATTATCCCAAAAGAAATCTCCATTTATTTCAACGGACTTAAAACCCAGAACAACATTTTAAAACGTACACGTGAAATATGAACTCCTAGAATACGCTACAAGACACAGTTCAAAAAATTTGAAACGTTGTTGAAACTCCATCAACTCCAGCACCATAAAACACGAACAAACACAAGGTACGTTCAAGTTATAATAACTAGTGAACGACCATATACCATAACTTAACACATAGTAGTATATATACATCCGCATATATATACCTATTAAATCACCCAAAACATACTCGTTACCATACATGTCGGATCAACCAATCACGTCATACACTCGTTTTTCGACACGACTAATCACCATCTTACCGTGCCACAACAAGGCATAATGCCCACCTCCAAAACCAAACCATATCGTGTGACCCCATAATCACACACCACAACTATAACCCAAAACATAAAACACAAAAAGAACAATAGCCATATCATAGGCAGCCATTACATAAATCCATATATAATACGTATACCCAAATTCTACATCTCATCATATACAAGCATGTACTAATCCTCTTTCATGCAATCATACTTGAGAACCCATTGAAGTTGTGGTACTTGTATAACTATGTTGGCCACCATACTTATACAATTACCCTTTCCCCAATGCACTCCCTCGTATGATGACACTTATAAGAATCAATACAACATATAACACATAAATCTATCTACTCACATAAGCTCATAACCACATAACCAATAAGGTCCAAAACTCCATCTGTAAAATAACATAATAAAACTCTTGGAATACAGAAATCCATAGTCTAGCTAAAACAGCCTAGACTAAATCCAAAACGAAAACATAATCAGTTATAAGTCATGTCGCCCATAAGAGTGGAAATAGCATAAGGTCCTTCATATTCACCTACTCCTAATAACTCGAACCACCACATGATTCTTAGGGAACATGACTTAAACATCAAAAGAAAATAATACCCCTCAGGTACATAAAATAACACAACAAAAGATAGAAACTACTATGTACCAAATTATGTACTATAATGTACATTATAGGTAAAATACGACAATGACTAGCGTGGGCGATTATGGTTAAACCCGCACTACTCACAACTCGAAAAGAAAATAACATGTGGCTAAGTATGAACTTACTATGGTTTAATTCATACCAGTCAAAACATCACAATAAATAACATTTAAACACATCAATTATAATAAAATGCACACATACTCCTATGACGCCTATATGCAGGGACCCTTAAGCTATACACTAGGCTACGCGACTAGGTAACCTAATTCTCTATAACCATTGTCTCTGATACCATTCTGTCACACCCCACCATGGCGGAATATGGGGCGCGACGTATGGATATCATCACAACATGGCGTGTCTATAGAGATAACTATATGAAATAAGAAATGTCATAAAATGGTGACACAAAAGTCATGACAATATCTCAATAAATGCAGGAGTCTAGGTAAGTAGGTAACAGTCCTACCTCTTACCCAAGACAATCAAATATCACAACAAAACAAACATATAGGTGCCAATAATATCACTTATTAAACAAGCAAAAGAAACTAAGAAGGAACAGGGATCTCCTTCTATATGCAATCCTAAGCTTCTCCAATCCTAGCCACTTATGTTCTCATGCTTAACCATAGTATCACCTGAAAGAGACACTAAAACACGTCAACATAAAGTTGGTGAGAGTCATAGGTTTAGACTCCAACGCTAAATCAGTTACAAGCTGTGAATAACAATCATCAACAAAAGAACATATGGACAATGTGTTACAATTATGTATTAACAACTATCAATCAAGACCAATCATACCAAACCAATCCAAGGCTCCTACCTTGCCAAACAACACCATGGTACCTTAGATGATCACCCTATGTACCTATCCCAAGGACACTACCTTGGCAAACCACAAGGCCACTACCTTGTCAAACCACAAGGCCACTACCTTGTCAAACCACAAAGCCACTACCTTGTCAAACCACAATAACATATCAAAAATCGCATAGCAGTTAATCACATAAGTGTACACACAAGTCCATCACAACCATAAAACATTCACAGCAACAATTTATAAATAACTCAACACAGTGTCTCTTCCATCCCATCTGGAAGTCAAAATCAATTGTAAACATGGGATTATGAAACTCACCAGATAGCTCCTTCACACGTCCTTGCACTAGCAACAAGCTAACAAATCAAAAACACGAAATCAATAAACGAACCAATCACTAAGATGGCTCATTAACCTATGATGGACATCTAACCCATTCTCACATATTTACCTCATTAATAAGCTCTAATTACCCCATTACCCTTCCTTAACAAGTCCTTAACTTGGTTAAGTTTAATAACTAACCCGTTCGTATTTTACCCAAAACAGTCCCAGTTTTTAGGTCTCAAAACTTTAGGTCAAACTCCCACTTAAACCTACCCATGGTTTCTGTAAAAGGAATATTCATACCCTTACATATGTTGGCTAACACCTCCCACTTGCCCTAACCTTAAAGCTACTGTTAAGGCCCCGATATATATATATATCTACTTTCGTCATTCCAGATTTCCTGATTTTAAACGTACTAAAAGTTTGTTACCATTAAGGGGTCTTACCCTAAACCACCACCTTAGCCCAAGTGCAGATATTAACTACAATATATAAAACATCTCTCACGTTCGTGAGAAGATCCCAATGCAACCCTAAGTGCCCCAAACAACCCAAAACTTAAAAAGAAAACAGGCTGAATTCAAAACTGTTTTGACCTCCGACTGTTGTAACCTGTTTTTGACCCACTTCCCGACCTTCAATTTAGTTCTAGTTTCTTGCATTAGAAAGCCACTTCAATTACCTTTTCAGGGATACTTGGATCGCATCTTGAATGTTCCTAGAACTCCTGATATGATCAAAACAATTGACTCAAAATTCTGCTCAGTTTTTAAAAACGGGTTTAACAAAATCAACCACATTAATTAACCCTAATCACTCTAATTACAAGCCCTAATTTATGTGATCATCATATAATGATTAATTCAATATTAATTTACTGTTTTTATATCAACCCTAACCTAATTCCAGCATAATAATGATTAATTAAACATAAAAACAATTTAATTAAAAAGGGATTAAAGGTTTTTACCTTAAAATTAATGAAAGATGAGAAAAACCCAATTTTTGAAGAACCCTAATTCTTCTCTCTTTTTTTCTGTCGACTAATACCTCCAGGGAGAAGGAAAATTCGTTTGGTCTATGTGTATAATGTCCCTTATATAGTAAAACAATCCATGTCCAAGTATAATTGTCCACTTTCCTTTTTTTTCCTTTTTTTTCCCTTTTTTTCTTTTCCAAACCGCCTAACATCCCCTTAATTTTCGTTTTTTTTTCCTTTTTATTATTAATATATGTATTAATAATATTACCTTAATTTTCCTTAATTTATTTCAGCTCCTAAAACTTCCAAAACCTCAAAACCGTAAAACTAGTCAAATTTACGCATTTTACCGTAAAAGACGTAAAATATACACTTTTATAAAAAATCTCAAATTTTGAAATAAACTTTATATTTAAGTCCTAAATGACTTAAAACCATCCCGAAAAATATTCATATGACTAATTACCTCTTCCGAGACCTCTAAATGCTAAACCATAAATCCTAAAAAAAATACACTATTACTATAATACTTATACGTATACGTAACCACCAAAATATCACCATTTCATTTCATAGTCACTAATTGTGATCTCATGAACATGAATTAACCGTTCCTCGATTTACTTATGAGTACTCTATACTCATAAACGATAATCACACCAACCTCGTTCACACAAAATAAACACGTAAGCACAAAAATCAAGTAGTCACACATAAAATAACCTAAAAGTAAGACCAAGTGACGAACCTCAAAACCACGGTTGTCACATTCCTCCCCCTTCCTCGTCATCACCAACCATGCGATTGATGGACGGATCTGTTGGTTGTTCTTCACCTTGGATAGTGGTGGCATTCTCCAATAGTAACTCCCCACCATCTTCATTGGTGAAGTCCAACGGTGACTTCTCTACCACTGGTTCCTTTTCGTCAGACTGCGGCTCTGTTGTTTCTTCAAGTGGGATAGTCATGCCAGCAGTAACGATAAGTAACGGGGGCTCGCCCTCTCTAAGGGGTCGAGATCCCTCCGGTACCTTGCTTGGATCCCCCTGGCGTAGTAGCCCGAACAACTTCATCTCTGCGGACATAAGTATACATATGTGTTAGTATGTTTGCAAGCATTATTTTCCCATTTATTTGCATATACATATATACGGAATACCTACCCTGTCTACACTCGGTCAGGAAGCACGAATATCTATCCTCCCTCTCAAAATAGTTGCGGCTGATCCCAACTAAGCATAAAAAATGCTCCGGTAGGCCCTTGTGGAAGTCAGATCGATGGGTGTCTAATGTTTTTACATCCTGACTGCTATACTCGTTGGTTGGGGGAAGATAGTCATGACGGACTTTGGTTTTGAAAATAAAAGTCGTGGGAAAAACTTTGGCATCTACAAAAAAGTAGTGGTCATACCACTTCTTAAGGGAATCTAAGGGTTTCCTATAGCACATGGGGGCGATTGGGGATCGTTTTTTGAACGACAACCACCCATTCACCATTTGGGGGACGTAGAATACCCTAAATAGGCTAACGGTAGGGGCTACCTCACAAGCATGACATGTGATCTCAAATTGGTTCACTTTACACGCTCCTATACAATGGAGTTGAGATATATGGAAATCATAGTAGGTTAGAATATCTACAAGGAATTTAGACAGAGGGATGCGGTAGTTTTCCGAGTCAAATAGGCACGTGTACACGCCTATTTTCCCAGCAGGAGCGTCCGTGATAGATTCACCGTCACCTGGATAGGTGGGGTTTACGCTCTCAGGAATGTAATACTCGGACAAAAAGTCCATGTATTTGTCGGGGGACATCACGTGAAGGACATCCGTGATCACAGGGTTATCTTTCACCATAGTTTATAAATATGAGTAGAAAGGCGCGGTGGTCTAACCTGGTATGATGGATTTCCGTGGAAAAAGAAGGAGAAGGAATGGAGGATTAAGCAAAGGTATAACAACGGTGGAAAGGAGTTGTTAACTGTATGTGTACACAGTTATACGCATCAGCTTTTTATAGGGTTGCCTCGATTTACGAGGTGCCCTAGATGATTGCCACGTGTAATCTACTACGCCCATCTAACAGATGGGTATCCTGACACTTCTGAAACGTCAGCGGGACCCACGGGTCACCTCATGACAGTTTTACGTGGCTCAAGAGTGGGCCTGTCTGGTGCACTTTTGCAGACAAAACGTCCGACTAATGACTACCATTAATGCATTCATTAATGTTGTCCTGGCCAGCCTTTTTAGAGTGCGGCTATGTTTGCGACAACAATATATATAAGACATTGATTAGTCTAGAGGTTACGCCTACGGGTGTAACAACTAGACTGGGGGATTAATGTCGTTTGAGCTTATGGGCTTGTCATCAAAGTATGCAAGGTAATATGTCTTAAAAATATACATGACCATAAAGGAAAACCAGAATCATACGTCGGCTTCCGAACATAAACCCAAACTATGCATAAAGTAAATGAAGTGCAAAAGGAAAAGAAGTATAAGGTAGCCCCCATCCTATACATGTTCGCTAAATGCTTATGTCTGTCTTTGGGTACTTGCCGTTTGGGTGATGGAAAGAAAATACGGCTGAGCAATACGCTCAGTGAACGGATATAATGACATGATAAGAATAACTGAAATATAAATAAATGATTTTAAATGTAGTGGAATCTGTGTATGTCCTGGAAAACCTTGAAGTTATTATGAAATAAAAGATAACTGAAATATCATAGGTTGTGCATGAAATAACATGTATGTTCTTGGAATACCTGGTTTATAACTGCTGAAACTGAAAAGATATCTGAAAAGTCTGAATTCATGCATGAAATATAGTTTAAATGGCAAGAGCTCATATAGGTCATGATAATATCAACGTGTGCATGAATACATAGAGGGGTGACCTCATCATGATGTTAGAGGGGTGACCTCTTAATAATAATCTGTGTGGAGGGATCAGCTCCGATGTGAAGGATGTAGAGCACAAACCACATTCACCTGATAACTGTAAACATGTAAACTAGGATGCACCCATACGCCCCACTGATAATACTGATAATGGCCAAACTAAAACGTGAAAGGACGCCGCGAGAAATTACTCCCCCGTGGAGGAGTCATGACACCGCTGCCTCAAGTGTCATGGTTACGCTACCTCCGTAACTAGGTGAAACGTGGTCATGCGTGTATATAGCTCGGGCAATCTAAACATGGTAACATGGAAAATCATGAAAAGTTTTATAACATGTAAACTGGAGAAAACAGATGGCAGCAAACGGGGATTCCTAATCATGCATAGAAAGAGATTTCCTTACTAAAGGACGGAATATCCGTACCTTGTGTCCAGCAAGCAGTGAAAGAGATGAACAACGGAAAAGTACTACTCTGACTTCACGTGAGCTACATGATAAAGGACGTGTATGAGTTTCTTGTTCATGGTATAAGTTACTTGTTCATGGTTTATCATGTCTTTACTTAATGTTATATGTTCAAGTGTTCTTGATTAATGTATTTCATGATTTGTATCTTGCTATACTTGTTATTTCTATAAATAGTACTTTCCAAAATAGTAGGTTTCCATAAATAGTAACCTTCCAAAAATATCAGGTTTATATAAATAATAACTTCCCAAAAATAGCAGGTTGCCATAAATAGTAACTTCTATAAATAGTAATTTGCTCGTTTTAATACACATAGGTCTTTTAACTTATTATCGTCAAATGATCTACACAATTTGTTGACTACTAATTAATGATGAAAAAAAACTAATTATGATGTTTCTCGTATGTGTCATTTGTTATTTGCTAATAATTCACCCACTGGTCATTTACATGACTAACAATTAATATTGCTATTGTTTAATAATCAAATGGTATAGGTTTTGTAGTATTTTAAAGATGGACACCAAAATAATTAGTCAACACACATTCTACTTTTTCACCCGAGAACTAATAAATCCCATTACTCGCTGGTATCTTTACCTTTTCGCAAAACAAGCTATTTAAGAATGAAAATTTCACATTTCATTTTTATTACTCGATATGTCATTTGCAAAAGTATGATGCTTTTATTATCTCATGTATGTCATGTGTTCTTATGTTAACAAATTGCATCTTATACTAGGTAAACCATACACGAGGCTACTGTTATACATATGAGTACCCTATTGATTTGAAAATAGACTATAAACATGAATCATTAAAATGGTTGAAAATGTTACCTCCAAGATGCTAAACAAGGCAGATCAAAAGAAAACCAAAATCAAAGTCAAAATGAAACATGTACACCGAATCGCGGACTCGATCTATTTCTTGCTACCCGAACCAGTACCATGTATCGCCAACCATATTGAATATATCTAACACCAATCCGAAGATACCGAAAAATTGGAGACGTAATCACGCATTATTGCAAGCTTGTTTATGATTTCTTTTAAGAGATTACAAGAGATGTCTTTATATGGGCATTTTGCAATCAATCTTGTAGTAAAAGGGAGGTTATACTCGGAGAAGATATGAATGAGCGTTTTTTTTTGTATGAAAAAGTCCACTTGCTTTAGTTATCATCATTATATATATATTAAGCCGTAACAGATTTATTGATAATTTCAGAGATTGAGGTCATGACTTATTGGTTATTCTTTTTTTGTCGAATGTTTATCACTATATCAAAAACAATAGAGGATTTTACTATACTGTATGAGCATTGTATATATTATATATGTTACTTGCTTAGCCATGCTTTTGTCAACAAACATATACTAGTTAATAAGTATAGTTTAACTTTAGTTCACATAAAGAAATAAGATTCATCATTTTTTTTCTTATCATAAGTAGAGTCTTTGTTTTTTTTAAATATCTTATGTTAAAATTTAATAATACGAAGATAATTATAACATAAGGTTTTAATATCAAAATCTTATTATTTAAACTTTAATTTATATTCAAAATGTTTAGATAAAATACAAACCAAATTTCAGGGTTTTACAACTCTTCCCCTCTAAAAAAATAATTCGTCCTCGAATTAAAAAAATATGATAATACTATGGTTTTACAGTTCTTCCTCTCTAAAAGGAAAATTCGTCCTTGAATTAAAGGTAAAATAAGCTGATGGAGTTGTAAAAGCTGAAAGGACATGAATGTGACATGACTGAAGAGGATATGGAAGGTAACATGACTAAAAGAACATAACTGAATTATGAAAGGAAAAAGGATGAGAAGTCCGGATGGACTCTTCCGCTCCAAGTGGCTTCCCGCTCGAAACGGTTCCTTCAAAGATCTTGACACAATGAAAATCTTGGTCTTAATGACCCTGCCCTGACGATGCTGAAGAGTTTTTGGTTCCACATTTGAGATGGGTTTTCTGAATCTGATTGAATGAATAAGATGTAACATGTAGGATACATGAAAAGCTACGTACAAATAACATGAAAAGATGACATTTATATCTCTGAGCAAAGATACTAAAGACATAGTGGGACAACATACGTGAACAATTATGAACGTGATACGTGATTCGTGATTATATGGTGAACACGGTGCATGGAATATATCGTGAACGTGATACGTGAAACATACTGTGAACGTGATACGTAGACATATCGTGAACGTATGTTGACTGAGGGAGGAATGCTAAACGATATGACTTGAGACGTGAAACGTCTGCCTGGGTATGGAAAAGCTGTGCTAAACTTAAGTCTAGTTTTCTCAAGCTTTCTATAACCAAATCCAGTACAAGACCTGGAACGTGTATAGTGAGATGGAACACGAACCTGAACGTGGACGATGTCATGAATACGAACGTAGACGTAAATCATGAGATGGACAACATATGAACGGAGACAAAATCATAATTGTGGACGTAAGACGTAAACATGAAAGTAAACGTATACGTGAAGATGAACATAAACGTGGACGCGAAAGTGAAGGTGGACGTGATCGTGAACATGAATTTCTATCTGATATGATGGTTGCTGAAATACCTTGAAATCGTACGATCTATTGCTGAATTTTCTGCATATCTGCTACTACGTAATCCTTTCGGATGAAAGAGAACGTGCAGGCTGGGTTAAAAGGTCGACAATGACTTAGATAGTATCATACTTCTTCTAAGTCTGCGGTAACCTGATAACAACCTCCATGGAATCTTGTCTCGTTTCTGTTTAGAATTTTAATGGTTGTAATAAGTCACTAGCATGTCGGCGTTCTATCTTGAACCAGTCGGCATGTCAGGCATCTAGATATAAACATAGCTGCATCAACGTGTTATACTGTTTCTATCAAAATCCTGCCTGGAATTATGGTACATTCTTATGGAATATGGATGAATAGCTGTTAGCCTCAAAATATTGAGTCAAACAAGAATGTTTGGTCATAGGTTTTTATTGTTATATTTATTAGAACGTTGTAAAAGTTAGTTAAAATAGTCGTGACATTACGGGCTTGATGGCTAGCTTAAAATACCTCTTTTAAGGTACTAATCATTTTATTCAAACCCGGACCATTAAACAAATATAGTCCATTAAGGCTACATGTAAGCCCGACTATATATACCTCTCCTAGCATGTTAGGAGAGGTTGGTGATATTATCTTTCTTTCAATCTAATATCACATAGTCAATCATCTTTCTCTCTACTTTCTCTCTCTACTTTATCTCTCTAGAAATCATCTATATTTCTTCTTTAATTCAATAAATCAACCATGGAGAAGTGAATAAAAATGGGAACAACAATTGTTATCAATCGCCACGGGGTAGATTAGTGATTGGTTGTTATTATTGATTTGATTCGTGTAATTTATCATCAAATCATCTTAGATCGGATTTTTTTAGTGTTTTCGGGCTCTAAATCTTGATATAAATCTCCTACATAGTTGTGGTAGGGATTTGGTTAAGTTTTTGTGGTTAAATTCGCAAGTTTTTGAGGTGTTTTGATTGTTTTTGGGGTACGGTTCGTAGAACAGTGGCTTGATTTGGTTGTTTTCAGAAAAGGGTTTTATATTCCGAAAGTGGAAGAAGTGAATCCGAATATTAACTTTCGGAAAAGGGTTTTGTTATTCCGAAAAAGTGAGGTTCTAGTTGGGTTTATCCGAAAAATGAAGGTAAGTTTTTATTCCAATAACATCATTTTATCCGAATACTAAACTTTATCCGAAAATAGATTATCCGAAATCATTCACTTTATCCGAAAACAACTCATTATCCGAAAATAGGCTTTATTCCGAAAAAGGCATTTTCCCGAAAACTTCATTTATCCGAAAACTTCATTTTCCCGAAAACTTCATTTATCCAAAAACTGAAAAATTATCCGAAGAAACCGATTTATCCGAAAAAGACACATTTTTCCGAAAACACTTCATTTATCCGAAAATCTTTATTATCCGAAAATCTCAATTATTCTGAAAAGGTGCAAATATTCCGAAAGTGTGGATTTTTTACGAAAGAGAAAATTTTTAAATCGTGTGATTTTTCGCCTTAGAATTTTTGGTTTCTTGAGAAGAGAATTTTTAGGGGATTTTAACATTTTTCATCGACAACAACAATCACAACACATTTACTTAAGATCCGTTTTCACTTCAACAATTGCAAGTTTCTCGAAATGGATTCTACTCAAGAGTATCGTGTCACAAACAACAACATCATGGTGGCGGGCAACAAAGAAAGACCACCAATGCTTGTGTCCGGTCGATATGCACAATGGCAATCACGATTTCTTCGATATCTTGACACAAAACCTAATGGTGATGTTCTTCGCCGTTGTATCACAGACGGACCCTATACTCCCACTACAATCACCATTCCTACAACTCTAGCAACCGACTCGACGCCAGGTGCCGCTGAGCAGACTATTAAGGAAACATATGATAATACTTCCAAAGAGGACCGTGCTTGGATTGATGTAGAGAAGGAAGCAATCTATCTGATTCTAAGTGGGATTGGGGATGATATTTACTCAACGGTTGATGCATGCTCTACTGCTAAAGAGATGTGGTTTGCAATTGAACGTCTACAACAAGGAGAATCACTAAATAAACAAGATGTCAAAACAAACTTGTTCTGGAACTTTGGTAAGTTTACTTCATTGGATGGGGAATCAATTGATTCATATTACTCCAGGTTTTATGAAATGATGAATGATATGACAAGAAACAACTTGGAATCTCCACCATGCAAGTCAATGTGAAATTTCTACAACAACTTCAACCAGAGTGGACACGATTTGTAACTTTGGTGAAACAACAAAATAAGTTAGACGAGGTCAACTATCACACGCTCTTTGACATTTGAAACAATTTCAGAATGAGGAAAATGAACTTCGAGCTGAACGGGTAGCAAAGAAGGCTAATCTATTTGCTTTGGTGTCTACCACTCACCATGTCCAAGATCATCGCTCTCGTGCTCCAAAGTCATACTCCACTACATCCTCCTCACCAAGATACTCCACTTCATCCAAGTCTTCAGCTCTCACAAGATCACGAGGCAAAGAACCAAGAGCACCATCACCATCACCTGAGCCATCATCTAAAGAGGACAGTGATGAAGAACAAGATCAGAAGGATAGGGAGATGAACCAACAAATTGCTTTCATTATGAAGACCTACAAGAAAATCTTCAAACCCACCAACAACAATCTTCGAACATCATCTAACACAAGGAACCAATATGTTGAGAGTACTCGAAGGTATGACACACGTCAACGTGATGAAAGTCCTCCTAGGTATGATCGACGTAATCCAACACATGTTGAGCGTTCTGCACGGTATGATCGACAAACTGCTAAGTATGATACTCAGAGGATTGCTACTGTTGCTGGGAATAGGGAAACTGTTGGAACTCAAGTGGTTCAGAAAAGTGGGATTCAGTGTTTTAATTGTCAAGGTTATGGGAATATGGCAAAGGAATGTAGGAAGCCGAAACGGGTCAGGGATTCTGGTTATCATAAGGAAAAGATGTTGCTATGCAAGAAGATGGAAGCTAGGGTTAAATTGTCGGCTGAGGAAGGAGCAATGCTTGATGATACTGATGATGAAGCTTCCGAACAAGAATTTGAAGCACATTACTCATACATGGCAAAGGTTGAAGAAGTTCTCAATGTCACTGATGATGAAAATGGTCCTATCTTTGATATTGAGCCAATCGCTAAGGTACACACGGAAGGGGAATATAATGTGTTTGGTAATATTTATGAGCATTGTGAGCTACCCAAAGCTATCACTGACACATGTATGATGGAAACGGTTGATAGCAATACCACACCCGATTCATCAGACATGTGCAATAATGAGTCTGAGGATGATCAACGTGCAAATGAGTATGATGATGATGAGGAGCGTATTGCGCTTTGATGAGACTGCTTTTATACATAGTGTCATCGTCCAAAAATGGCTTTAAATGCATTAAATATCATGAAAATGGCCAAATATATGCTTGTGTTTGTTACTTGTGTATTTTAGGTACGAATATTGAGAAAATGACAAAAGATCACAAGAATTAAAGAGAAACGAACACGGAAAACGAAGCCGCACAATGAACCAAGCCCTAATGAAGATTTTTCAAGAAAAACCCTTGAAGATTTGAAGATTATGCAAGAAGTGTAACACCCCATTTTGATAATGGAATGTCACGCGTAATTATGGCGTGTCATCAAAGCATACAAGGATAAATGTATAAAACATTACATGACCATATGGATAACCGGAATCAAACATCGGTTCCCAAACATAAGCCCAAAACATAATAAAGCAAAAGAAATGAATGAAAGACTAAACAAGCATAAGTATATGAAGGCAAAAAGGAAAAGAAGTCTCTAGCAGCTTCCATCCTATGCACATCCTCCAAATGCTCGAGTCTTTTCTAGGGTACCTGTCGTTTTAGGACATGGAAAGGAAAGTAACGGCTGAGCAAAACGCTCAGTGCACGGATAGTGCACGGATATAGACATAGTATAAGTGACTAAAACATAATAGAGACTTAATAGCAGTGGAAATGTATAAGTCCTGGAAAACCTGGAACATGTTCATAAAACTGGTTTTATAGTTTGAAAAGGCTTATGTTTATCTTATGAAAACTGTTTAACATATTTTACCATTAGCCAATATAGGTCATGAAAATCCACCGTGCATGAATACTTGGAGGGGTGACCTCATCATGCAAATTAGAGGGGCTGCCTCTAATTTAATATACTGGTTTTTGGGTAGGAGGGATCAGCTCCTTGTGAAGGATGCAAGGCACACACCACATTCACCATGAAATCCTGACTGAAAACATGTAACTAGGATGCACCCATACGCCCCACATGATAAATATAATATAGTTGGCCAAAAGCTGAAAGGGACGCCACGAGCAATCACTCCGTCGTGGTGAAGTCATAACATCAGTGCCTCTAATGTTATGGTTATGGTACCTCCATAACTAGGTGAAACTGGTCATGCACGTATATGGCTATAGGTAATCTTAATTAAACATAAACAATCAAACACGTAACTTATACTACGGGAAAACAGTTGGCTGCATACGGGGAATCCTAATAAGGAAAGAATGTCCATACTGAAAGGACGGGAATCCGTACCTTATGTCCAGTGAACGAAGAAGATGAACTGAGCGGAATCCTACTTCCGTATCACTAGTGCTACATAAATACATACATGAATAAGTATCTGCTTACTAAATACGTAGCCGGTTTTATGTCATGTCTTAGCTTATTTTATGTGTTCTTACTATGTTTTACTGTTTTTAAGCCTTAAACCGTGTTTATCTTATATTTTGTTTAATCTGATTAAGTATTTCTGGTATTTCATGTGTTATTATACTTACCGTGTAATAATAAGTAACTTTCCAAAAATAGCAGGTTTCCTAAAATAGAAAGTTTCCAAAAATAGAAAGTTTCCAAAAATAGAAAGTTTCCAAAAATAGATTAGCTGCCTTAATTAAATAAGTTTCCATAAATAGATTAGCTGCCTGAAATAAATAAGTTTCTAAAAATAGAAGGTTTCCATAAATAGATTAGCTGCCTTATTTAATTAAGTTTCTAAAAATAGAAATTTTTCTATAATTAGAAATAAGCTGGTTAAATTAGCTAAGTATAGAAGCCTAAGTGTTTTCATGATTATTTTCTAAGTCATATGATATAAGGTATAGTTTAATAATTATTTCATATAATTAAATTAAACTATAGGTTAAAATATTTAATTCAAGTATAACATGTTTTTAATTAAATAAAGTTAAATACTTAGGTTAAAACATGTATTATTATATATTAATAATATAACCTAAGTCATGTTAATTAATTAATTATAGTCATGTTTTTTAAATAATTAATTAATTATAAGTCTAAAATATAAAATACTTAGGTTAATTAATTTCATGATTATAACAATTAAAATAACCTAAGTCATGTTATTAAATTAATCATATCATTTTATTAATTTAATTTTTAACATAAGATCATAAACATAAAAAAAACTAAACATACACCATGAACCGGATCCAAACTAAAAACAATGAACCGGACATGAAATCGACACTGTACCTCGAACCAACTCGGGGTACCCCGTGTCTTACTGCTGCCGTGGGACCCACACACACCAACCAAGACCGTATGGTATTGGTGGTGGTCGGTTTGGCCAAACCGAAACCCCTTCGGGTTCGGTGCAGCCTGCGGCCAAAAACAAACACCCCTTAAAACATACTTTTGATTTTATTAAACCCCAAATCATGTTAGATCCATGTTTAATTATTAGGTTTTTGTAAAAACATAACATGTTCTTGATTTATAAAAAGATCAAATCAAAAGAAAAGGTTTAAAAAGGATTTACCGAATTCGTGGATCAAAAGGATGAAGAATAAACACGATCAACCACTAAAATTCCAAGATCCAAGATCACAAACCACCTCCTTATAGTGGTTGTAGGGTGGCGGCACAAAGAAGAACAAGGAAGAGGGTTTTAGGGTTTTTCTAAAAATCTTGTGGAAAATAAAATGAGTAGTGAAAAATCACTTTTTCCCTTTTAGTAAAATTTGACAAATGGGCTTGGCCCATTTGTCCTTGTAGCCGCGGGTAGGGGCCCCACTTGGGGTACCCATACCTTTTTCCGTGTCCCGATGTTAAGTTGTACGTTCGTGATTAATTGTGTTCGCATTTTAAGTGTTCTCGTTAATTAAATACCATGATCTAATACATTTAATTACGCTCTTAATAAATATATACACGTAATTAATAATAGTTCGTGTTTTACTTACGTTCATGATTTCATGATCGCATGTTCGTGATTAATTATTGTCAAATAATTATTACGTGCCCGTGCATAGTAAATACTTATCGTGTTCTAACACGTACGTAATACGTAAAATCCTAACACGTAATCGTAATTATGCTATATTAGGAAAGTTTAAATCTAGTACGTACGATCTTAAGGGTACTATTCATGGTAAAAGCATGCGGGTTTTACAACTCTTCCCCCCTAAAAAGAATAATTCGTCCCCGAATTATAGATAACGTAACTGAAAGAGAAACATACCCGAATCAAACTGAAAGGGTATGTAAGATTAATGAACGTGCGGGTTTCCTGGCAGAAGGAACGCGGAACGTGACATGTCTTGAAAGGACATGGAACGTGACGTGACTGAAAGGACATATCTAGTTGAAAAGAGAAAAATGGATAAAAGTCCGGATGAACTTGTCCGTTTCCAAGTGGCCTCCCTCTTGGAACGGTTCCTTCAGAAGATTTTGACACAAATGATACATCTTGGTCCTCTTGACCTTGACTTGAAATACGAAGAAGTTCTTGGTTATCGACTTAAGGTAGATCCCCTAAATTCGATCGAGGAAAATAAGAGTTAACGTGCTAGGGTAACTGAAACGTTACGATGTAAGACAATCTGACTTTACTGATAATTAGAAACGATGCGCGAGACATAAAGAAACGTAGTACGCGAAATTTTTTGAACGTGATACGTGAAAAATTTAGAACGTGCTACGTGAAGATATGGCGAGTGTAGTATAAGTAAACATATCGTGATCCATGATACGTGTAACATATCTTGATCATGATATGAGGAACGTGGAATGAACATGACATGTGAAACATATCGTGATCATAGAATATAATGGCGGTAACGCCAAACGCTACAAGGTGAGACGTGGAATATGACGTGAAACGTCTATCGGATGATGGAGAGTTATACTAAACTTGGGTCTGGTCTCTCAAGTTCTTGCAAAACTTCCCAAATAAGAAAAATGAACGTAAAATCATAAGCCAAGATACGATCATGAACGTGAATAGTGTCATGAACACGAGCGTGAAAGCAAGTCGTGAAATTTGAACAAGGATGTGAAGTAAATTAGGAGCACAATTATGAATATTTGTCTGACCCGATAACTGAGGGATTGCCAAGTGATCGAATGAGCCTTGGCTGGAATATGTCTGATCAATCTGTTGGTTCTGAAATCCGTACGGATGTAAGGATTCTGTAGACTTGATCAAACTGTTGACAATAACCCAGATAGCATTATGCTTCTTCTGAGTTTGCTGAAATCTGGTAACTAAAATCCATGGAGATCTTGTCCCTTTTCGATTCACAATTTCAGACGATGAAAACATACCAGTCTGTTGGTGTCCTATCTTAGCCTGTTTGTATAACATGTATGAAGATATGAACGTAACTGTATCCTGCTTCATAGAAACTTGATACATAGAAGGTTGCGAAACTCTGAGTCTCTAAATATAGACTTCTCCTAGCGTAGGATTTTCTAAAACACCTAATGTAGTGTAGGGTTCTCTCCTTTACGCATAAGCAGAGCCATGGTAAGATTAACCGTAGAAACCAATGTGATTTAGCGTGTCACTGTAATCGACCAAAATTGATATTGGAAAAAATTTACAGGTAAAATTTCTCTTGTCATAGAATTTGCAACATAGAGTAGATATGGTATCCTGTTCTTCTCTAGACTTAGAGGAATTCAGGTTATCCTCAATGAAAACACTGATGAACTTGTTTATGAGTTCATGGAAACTCTATTTATTAAGTCCATAATGTTGTTGGAGCCTTTATGAGATTAAAACAGAATCATGAATTTAGCATGACCAAGTCGTGTACGAATAGCAGTCATGGACATGTCCTGCTCTTTCACTCATCACTGTTGGCATCATGATCATGAATCCGATCTTGTAAAGGTGCTTAACACCATACGGTTGATTGGATATGTTGTCAATATGTGGAGGAGAATAACGGTCATGAATGGTGATTTGTTTAAATCGACGGTAGTCGACACATAATCTCATGGTACCGTCCTTCTCCTTGAAGGTTCTTCTGGAATATACGGGAAGATTTTGGAATGATCCATTGGTTATGCGTAAAAGGACTTCAGTAGTCGTGTCTTACTGACAGCTAGAAATTTTTAGCGACCATGTCTAACAATGCACATGCTTGTAAGCATAGATAATTTGTAGAGATTTTCCCGATGGAAAATCAAGCTAAATGTATTCAGGAGCCTGAACATTACTGTACATAATTATGAATCGTAGCATGGTGTGCTGTTCATAGTCCATAATTTGGATAAATTTCAACTCGTGTCTGTCCGAGGAAATGCGTTAGCAGCTTGGATCTCATCATTAAGCTGAAGGAAAACCTTCGTATACGTAGGAATACGAAAGGCATCCTTCATGGTCATGAATATATGAACTATGGTGAAAGAAATGAAAGTGACATCGGCAACGTGACAGTTCTCACTGATGCGCCGATAATGGTATTGAAATTCTTATGGCCTGATTAATACATGGCACAACAAAATAGATATACCCTTGGAGGGTACCCTGAATTTCTTAGAAATGTTCCATAGTTGGACATGAGTCATGTGTCTTGACTCGTTTCTTGGAACTATAAGCATGACATATGTCTTGACTGGTGTCTTGACATGTGTCTTCAGGAGGTATACGTGAGACATGTGTCTTGACTGATGTCCTGACATGTGTCTTCAGAAAGTATACGTGAGACATGTGTCTTGACTGATGTCTTGACATGTGTCTTCAGAAAGTATACGTGAGACATGTGTCTTGACTGATGTCTTGACATGTGTCTCGAGATGTGAAACAAATATAACCACAATGTAAGGTTATTATGCCAGAATTGGCGGATCGGTTGGACTACTAATCCTTGTATTTCTGATCACGTCCGTGGCCAGAGTTTCGGTTGCGATTTCTAGGATAGTTGATGTCATAGTAGTGGTTACTATCGTCCTGTCTGTCAGTTCCATGATGGTCATTCTCATGACCGTGATTCATGTAACTATTCAGCTGAGTGGCCGGCTGGTACCGGTTTGCACTCATATGGCTGAATTGACAGCCGAATGACGTGTGACATGTAACTAAGAATTAGGGACAATGATTGATGGGAATCGTCTGATGGTGAAGCATCTTCTCGTCCAATTTCTTTGCTCCGACGCCTTTGTCTTCGTCTTGTAGGATCTCCAGGTTGTGAACAACATCAGCATCTCGTAGCGTCTCCGAACGTCAGCAGCATCAACCTTTAGTAACATTTCCAAGTTATGAGTGGCATCAGCAATTTGTAGAGTATTAGCAAGTGGACATATGCCTGAGATGATTCAGAATCGCCTAGCGAATACTCGAGCAGTATTGCAAGTGAAATACACATGGATTTAGGTACGTGTAATACACATGGAACACGGTACATGGAGTACACGTTGAATGCACATGAAATGATCGGTATGGGGTCGATCATTTGTCATGATTTAAGGAAAGTATACTGGTTAAACGGTTAGGAAAACCATCATGATAACCTGGCAGTATTAGCATAGACATCATTCTGGTTATAACAGAAACGTTAAAGTGTGGTTACACAAAATTCAACGATGATTTGCCTGATAGCATGATCAGTGAAAACCAACCATGACTATCATAAAAGCATGATTCAATGAAATCTAACAATGTCTTGCAGGAAAACGTAAATAACAAAAGAGGCATAAAACATAATCAACATGAAGACGGAATTATCATGAAGAAACATGAAACCATCTATCACGAAGAAGTGTATAACATAATCAGCATGAAACTGAAGTTAACCATGACAGTATGAAAACATACTTGACATAAAAACATAATAACTTATGAGGGGACATGAAAAATTTTTTATGTCAATTTAAATCATGAGAAAAATTTTATGCATGAATGCGTAATGTAGTTTATAAAACCTTTATATATGCGAGGGAACGCCTATGGGTCGGTTCCAAAACAAAAGACATGGCGAGGGGACGCCTATGGGTCGGTCCTAAAGTTAAAAGTTTCGATAAAAGCACATGCGACTAAATAGGGCCAGTCTTGTACCAACCATTACTTAGTCATAATTCCTGCAACAATGATACATGAAACATAAATAAATGAAACTCATCTGTCAAAACTTATCAGAAAAAAATTTTTATGTGACTAATTATGAACTACTAGGGTTCAGTCCACATAGCCACAGTTCACGAGGAACATTATGCATGAAACAATGACACATAACTAAATATAAATGACGGTTGTCTATCCATATTAGTAAAACAATATCGATGAAAACATCAAGGTTAAAACCTCAAGGTGCTGAAAACATCATGGTTAAAACAACAATACGCTGAAAACATCAATACGTGGAATAACAAACGTTGGCTTATGAAGCTCCTAGTGACTACCCACTAGTCACAGGTCGAGTTTTAGAGCCTACAGGTTAAAGCCTTGGCTCTGATACCATAATTGTAACACCCCATTTTGATAATGGAATGTCACGCGTAATTATGGCATGTCATCAAAGCATACAAGGATAAATGTATAAAACATTACATGACCATAGGGATAACCGGAATCAAACATTGGTTCCCAAACATAAGCCCAAAACATTATAAAGCAAAAGAAATGAATGAAAGACTAAACAAGCACAAGTATATGAAGGCAAAAAGGAAAAGAAGTCTCTAGCAGCTTCCATCCTATGCACGTCCTCCAAATGCTCGAGTCTTTCCTAGGGTACCTGCCGTTTTGGGACATGGAAAGGAAAGTAACGGCTGAGCAAAACGCTCAGTGCACGGATATAGACATAGTATAAGTGACTAAAACAAAATAGAGACTTAATAGCAGCGGAAATGTATAAGTCCTGGAAAACCTGGAACATGTTCATAAAACTGGTTTTATAGTTTGAAAAGCCTTATGTTTATCTTATGAAAACTGTTTAACATATTTTACCATTAGCCAATATAGGTCATGAAAATCCACCGTGCATGAATACTTAGAGGGGTGACCTTATCATGCAAATTAGAGGGGCTGCCTCTAATTTAATATACTGGTTTTTGGGTAGGAGGGATCAGCTCCTTGTGAAGGATGCAAGGCACACACCACATTCACCATGAAATCTTGACTGAAAACATGTAACTAGGATGCACCCATACGCCCCACATGATAAATATAATATAGTTGGCCAAAAGCTGAAAGGGACGCCACGAGCAATCACTCCGCCGTGGTGAAGTCATAACATCAGTGCCTCTAATGTTATGGTTATGGTACCTCCATAACTAGGTGAAACTGGTCATGCATGTATATGGCTATAGGTAATCTTAATTAAACATAAGCAATCAAACACGTAACTTATACTACGGGAAAACAGTTGGCTGCATACGGGGAATCCTAATAAGGAAAGAATGTCCATACTGAAAGGACAGGAATCCGTACCTTATGTCCAGTGAACGAAGAAGATGAACTGAGCGGAATCCTACTTCCGTATCACTAGTGCTACATAAATACATACATGAATAAGTATCTGCTTACTAAATACGTAGCCGGTTTTATGTCATGTCTTAGCTTATTTTATGTGTTCTTACTATGTTTTACTGTTTTTAAGCCTTAAACCGTGTTTACCTTATATTCTGTTTAATCTGATTAAGTATTTCTGGTATTTCATGTGTTATTATACTTACTGTGTAATAATAAGTAACTTTCCAAAAATAGCAGGTTTCCTAAAACAGAAAGTTTCCAAAAACAGAAAGTTTCCAAAAATATAAAGTTTCCAAAAATAGATTTGTTGCCTTAACTAAATAAGTTTCCATAAATAGATTAGCTGCCTGGAATAAATAAGTTTCTAAAAATAGAAGGTTTCCATAAATAGATTTGCTGCCTTATTTAATTAAGTTTCTAAAAATAGAAATTTTCCATAATTAGAAATAAGCTGGTTAAATTAGCTAAGTATATAAGCCTAAGTGTTTCATGATTATTTTCTAAGTCATATGATATAAGGTATAGTTTAATAATTATTTCATGTAATTAAATTAAACTATAGGTTAAAATATTTAATTAAAGTATAACATGTTTTTAATTAAATAAAGTTAAATACTTAGGTTAAAACATGTATTATTATATATTAATAATATAACCTAAGTCATGTTAATTAATTAATTATAGTCATGGTTTTTAAATAATTAATTAATTATAAGTCTAAAATATAAAATACTTAGGTTAATTAATTTCATGATTATAACAATTAAAATAACCTAAGTCATGTTATTAAATTAATCATATCATTTTATTAATTTAATTCTTAACATAAGATCATAAACATAAAAAAAACTAAACATACACCATGAACCGGATCCAAACTAAAAACAATGAACCGGACATGAAATCGACACCGTACCCCGAACCAACTCGGGGTACCCCGTGTCTTACTGATGCCGTGGGACCCACACACACCAACCAAGATCGTATGGTCTTGGTGGTGGTCGGTTTGGCCAAACCGAAACCCCTTCGGGTTCGGTGCAGCCTGCGACAAAAAACAAACACCCCTTAAAACATACTTTTGATTTTATTAAACCCCAAATCATGTTAGATCCATGTTTAATTATTAGGTTTTTGTAAAAACATAACATGTTCTTGATTTATAAAAAGATCAAATCAAAAGAAAAGGTTTAAAAAGGATTTACCGAATTCGTGGATCAAAAGGATGAAGAACAAACACGATCAACCACTAAAATTCCAAGATCCAAGATCACAAACCACCTCCTTGTGGTGGTTGTAGGGTGGCGGCACAAAGAAGAACAAGGAAGAGGGTTTTAGGGTTTTTCTAAAAATCTTCTGTAAAATAAAATGAGTAGTGAAAAATCCCTTTTTCCCTTTTAGTAAAATTTGACAAATGGGCTTGGCCCATTTGTCCTTGTAGCCGCGGGTAGGGGCCCCACTTGGGGTACCCGTACCTTTTTCCGTGTCTCGATGTTAAGTTGTACGTTCATGATTAATTGTGTTCGCGTTTTAAGTGTTCTCGTTACGTAAATACCGTGAACTAATACATTTAATTACGCTCGTAATAAATATATATACGTAATTAATAATAGTCCGTGTTTTAATTACGTTCATGATTTCATGATCGCATGTTCGTGATTAATTATTGTCAAATAATTATTACGTGCCCGTGCATAGTAAATACTTATCGTGTTCTAACACGTACGTAATACGTAAAATCCTAACACGTAATCGTAATTATGCTATATTAGGAAAGTTTAAATCTAGTATGTACGATCTTAAGGGTACTATTCATGGTAAAAGCATGCGGGTTTTACAAGAAGGGTCCTCCAATATTGAAGAATTGACACTTTAAACCCTTGTATATTCATAATTACAAGATTGGTCCTTAAAGTTTGTTAAATTTACAAAAGGGCCCTCCACTTTGAAGAATTGGCAAAAATGGTCCCTCAACAATTATGACTTGTCAATTTTAGTCCTCCAAGAAGTCAACCATACAAGTCAAGACCATTATCTATGAAGAAAATGCCAAATCAGCCCTTCAAGTATCAAGAATTGGCAAGAAATACCCCTAAAAATATTTTGGAAAAGTATTTGGGGCAAAAGTGTGAAAAGTGAAACTTTGCTAACAAAGGAATTTAGGTTTTTGGCTATTTAAACTGAAATGGAAGGCAAAAGAAAGAATGAGGGCTAAAGCTGGCAGACAAACAAAGATACATAGACCACTCTTGGCTTGACACGTAGCCCACTCACCAAAACCCACCAATCACAATCCTCCCTTCCTCCACCTCATCATCCATTTAACCCGGTTTTATTATTTAATAAACTTGGCGCCTTAACAACTTTTTAAACTTAATCCTACCTTAATCCAGATTAAACATGCCACTATTCTTCCAAGAACAAGAATTGTGCATTTGTTATTCACTAAGAATTAAACACTAATCTTTTCCAGATTAGTGATTAAGGGTCTTATAAACACATCCCAACCTTAAAAACCCATGCCACATCACTATCTTGCTCACATGTTGAACCCTCCTTCATACGGTTTTGAAGAAAATGCCAAATTGTGCCAGGGAATCTACCACTCACATTCAGCTTTCATCTTAAGCTTCATTGTGAGCCATTGATCACTATTTCACCTTGCCAACTCATGCAAACAGCCAAATTCAGTCACATGGTCTTCAAGATATTCAAAACCCTCAAGGGTATAATGGGACTTCTACATCATTAGGTTTTATGTTTTTATGATTTCTAGACACTCCTTGTAGCCTATAAAAGGCATAGGACTCATTAGTTTGTAGTTGCTCTTGAATTTTTCCTAGTTCACAATTATGTAAATCCTTACTCTTGATTAATGAGAAGTGTTTGAAATTTGTGAAGAAAATTCAAGTGCCAATCTTTATATTTGCTTGTTTATGTTACATGTTTGCTAAACCTGAATCTCAAAACGTTTTCATAAGCTTTGTGCAAGAAATTGCTCAAAGTTCTTAAATCTTGATATTTTGCTAAGTTCTTGGTACACCTTGGAATTCTTGGGCTATAAGTGGATCATAGCATCCTGATATTGTGATATCAAGGTGTTGTGAGGCTTATAACTTGGGGATAATCAAGTGTGGGGTACAAGAGTTGCATTAATCAAGGATTTGTCACTTTCTGATTTTGATATTTTTGCTTCTAACTCTGTTGAATCTTAGCAGGGTTGTTTGTGGAAGCTTGTGCTTGTTCTTGCTAGCACATAAGCTCAAAATTCGTGGGTGTGGATGTACATCCATGAGGTTTGAACCTTTCTACCCAAAATCTACTTAAAAACTTGATTTTTGGTGATTTGGTGCATTGCTTGTGTTCTTGCTTAATTTTTGGCTTAATCTTGCTTAATACTGCATTATACATCTGTTATTGTGTTTGATTGGGCTTAGGTAACCTTGGAATACACTTATACTTGTTTAAATTGTGATTTGAAAAAGATAAGAGGTGTTTGGGATTATCTGTTTAAGATCATAGTTTGCTATTGTGTTATTGGAAGTGCTTTGTTTGAGTTTTTATCTGCAATATACGTGGTTGTATGCTAAAACCTGCAAGTTGTTGGCTTTAAAACATCAAATCCAAGATAGTGCTATATCTCACTTGTTTTGACTGATTTGACCTAAGATTTTGGAAATACCTAGAGTATATGCATGTTTAGGGCTAAAAGGTGTTAAATCTAAGTTTGTGTAACCTGATTTGAAGATTTGAGTGTTTGAAATTGGCTTGGTGGTCAAGTATATCAGCAAAGTGAAAAATCTGCTTGTTTAGTGTTCATCAGTAACTATTTTGTGCTTGAATCTTGATTTAGGCCTTGAACCAATGCATGTAACTTGTTAAATTATGTTCATTTGAATTAAATATAGCTTGTGTATGCTTTTGTTGCAATTTGGTTGGCTGAATTTTGCTAAAACGGCTTATTGAGTTCATAACTGCTTATTGTTCATGTCTGTGTGAGATCTGGTGATAACTTGAATTAACTGCACTAATTGGCTGTTTGTAATTGTGTTTTAGTGATTGATATTGACTCCTTATGATTAACTGATCATTTGGGTGCCTTTGCTTAACTTGAATCCACAAAAAAGTCACTAAAGATAAAAAGTCAAGAAAGTCAAGCAGTGGGAAAAGTTCCCACTGCTCAACTCCCAAAACTAGCCCCTGCTGGTGTAATTTGTCATCCAGCTTATTCATAAGCCAATTAGACTTATCCAGACTTGCAACAACTTATTTTTTGTGATAGATCTTCCTCATTTGACCCATTTATTTGATCTGGAGCTTATCAGACCTTGGCTTTGACTTTTTACTAGAAAACTCATAAGGTTGACTTTTAATTAAGTGCTTATCTGCTTATTTCAGCTTATTGAGTGTGCTTATTGGAAAACTTTTTGATTATTTAGCTTAATTAAGTCATTTAAAAGCTTTTGAAACTTGAATCAGCACTTGAGGTGGTCTAGAACTCGAAAACGACTATTTTGTCGTTTTGTGAAGATAGCTTTTAGCTTATTCAGGCTTATTTCTTGTGCTTATTTCAAATTTCTTTTTATAGATCTCTTAAGCAACTCAAAAGAAGCTTGTGTGTCTAATTTGAGCTTATGGCATCAGCTTATACCTTAATGGGCCAAAAAGCCCATTAAGAATAAGATGCTTTGAACAAGCTAGCTTAAACACATTTTCAGCTTTTGGGCCTTTAGAGTTTTGTTCTTAAAATCAAATTTTGAGTGAGATAGGAGCTTTTGGGCTTATTTGGACAACATTTTTCTTATTGGGCCTTAAATAGCCCATTAAGGGGTCTGTTTGAACTTTTAGCCCATTTCTAGGCCCAATAGGGGTATTTTGTAATTTCAACTTCATTTATGTATTATTTAGGTTAAAATAAGCTAGTTTGCAACTTTTTAGAATTTTTTATAAATTTTGGATTTTTATTAATATTTTATAATTATTTTATTATTAAAAATTAAAATTTAGATTTTTCAAGTTTTTTTCATTTCTTCGTTCAAATACATTAAGTTAGGAATTTTACAATTTTTAGAATATTTTTATTGTCATTAGATTAATTTTTAGAATTATTTTAAGTTTTAATAGTTTTAATTGTTTTTAAATAGTTTTAATTGTTTTTAAATAGTTTTAATTAATTTTAAAATTTTCAAAAATAGTTTTAAATTTAGTTAAGTCATTTTAGAGGTTTACAATTGAAAAAATGTCATTTTGGGCTTTTTGTTAATTAAATTGATTTTTTGGGCTTTAATTATTGCTAACTTAATTGCTTCTTTACAAAAAGATATCAAAGAAACTAGAAAGAGTCAAAAGCAATTAAAGAAGGCAAACGCTACGCTCACTCAAAATTTTGAAGAAAGCAAAGATGCAGTAAAAAAATCTAATGAGCTTCTTGCAAGTTGTAGAGCTGAGCTTATTCAAAAAGAAAGAGCTTGCAAGGTACAAAGGGGGTGTTGTTACTACTGTAAATGATGTTTTTGAAACTAAATACAACGAAACTCTTAAGCTTTTAGAACAAGAGAAACGTAATTATCATACTTCTTTAAGTACGGAACGACATAACACGTATCTTGCTACCACCAAAGTGAATGAGTTAAGTCAAAAGATTGATTTTCTTCAAGAGGATAAAACTAAACTAGTCACTACGAAAACGGAAGAGGTTGCAACCTTGAAAAAAGATTTCAAAATTAAACAAGCTAAAGACATTGACAAAGTCGTGGAACTTGAAGTGCAAATTGATTTTTATAAGAAAATTGTTTATAAAAAAATCAATATATTCAAACCATGCGAATGTTGGCACCTCGTTCGTTTTTTAAGGGTAACGCTAGTTTTGCTAGTCCTAAGTACCTCGAGCAAGCTCAATCTGAGAACCCGCGCCTATATCTTGAGGAGACCCAATGGACCAACGTTGATTTTCTAATTGCTAGGCCCAATAGTGATGAGTCATTAATTTTTGAAGAAGAGGGTAGATCACCAGTGAATAAAGACTTTGTGAAACCATATAATTATGCTTATGAAAATAGTCTTTATGAAAATTTCAAACCACAAAAACAGAAGTCTCGTGAGCAAATATTTTACGAATCTGAACAAATAAGAATTAAATGGAGACAAATTTTTACCACTAAGAAAACTAATGTTTCAAAATTTATTGAGTACTTGCCATATAAAGCTTATGTAAGCAAGAGTAAGCAAACACTTAGTTTTCTTAAACAAAACATCGAAAATTTCAAAAAGGTTGTTGACGACGACTGGAAAGAACGTGAACGTTTGAAAGGCAACAAAGAAATTCCTCACGATATAACTGTGCTTGTGAAAAGTATTTTGATTCCGCTTGCGGAAAGAACGCAAAAACATTTTTTGGAATTTGAAACACTAATTAAGCAAGAAATGTTTGATGATTTGAAATATGTGGAATCTCTTGAACAAGAAGTGAACAACCATCAACCTGAAAGAGACGAATTTTCTATAGCATATGATCTACTCTTGCAAGAGTGCCTCTCAAAAGATATTATGTGTGTTTATGTTACATCTTGTGCTGATATTGATGAATATTCTGATGTTGCATGCAAATATCTTGATCAAGTCAAAGAGTGTGAACGTCTTGAAACTGAGCTTTCGACTAAAGTTGACCAAAAAGAGTTTTTGTTATTTCAACATAGATATGATTATCTTCAAAAACATTGTCATTCACTTGAACTTGCTTTGCAAAACAAAGTTAGCAGCTTTTCAAATGATACACCTTTGGAAGTAAAATTATCTGAGTCATGTCGATTACTAAACGAAAAAAGTCTTGATATTTCAGATTTGAAAGCTCAGTTACAAGAAAAAGACATAGCAATAGCAGAGTTGTAGAAACTCGTTGCTAAGATGGGTGGGAAAGTTGTGGAACCTAGCCTTAAGAAACATGTTGTTAGACAACCCAATGCCTCTAAAGTGAATAGACCATCTATCTTGGGAAAACCATCCGCTTTCTCAAATTCCTCGTTTGCAAAACCTGTGTTTGTCCCCAATATGGATGGAAAGGAAAGGTTACCACAGACTTAACCCATAAGGAATACTCTAGCACCAAGCGTTACGCACAATAATGTGATTAAACCAGGGATGTATAGAATGACCCTAAAACCACAAACAAAGTTAGTCAATCGCCTCACACTTCTAGAAACACTAATACTCGTATGTCTTCTACTACAGGAGTAGTCTCTACTGCTAGTGTTAGTCGGCCTCAGCTTAAGCGCACTCAAGTGAATGATAAGGTCTGGAAACACAAGAGTCAAGGGAAGATGAAGGAAGTAGAAGAACACCCTAGGAATTTGAATGTTTTTAAGAATAAAAAGTCTGTAATCGCGTGTAATGACGATTTGAATACTTTAAATGATTTGCATGCTTTGAATGTTAAATTTGTTTGTGTCAAATGTGGAAAATGTGTTAATGCTAATCATTCTATGTGTGTTATGAATAATATGAAAGGCGTAGATACTAGAACTAAGAAGCAAGTTGCGATGCCTATTAGTGCTAGTAAACCCACACACAAAGTGAACCATTCTGGTGCAACCCCCACTAAGAAAAGTATTGCATCAAAATCCATCACTAAGAACCCTAGAAGCAGAATTAGGGAATTTTATGAGTCTGCTAGCAAGTCGTGGAAATGGTGGTTTGCTAATCAATGTCCTCCAAAACATAAATGGATGCCTAAAGTTAGGACAGAAAATGTGACAACAAGTGTTAGTATGCCTTTAAATGGTGCTAAGGACACTAATGATTCTGAAATCACAACTAACATGGTATCTAGTTTAGCAAATGCTCCATCGTGTTCTAACTCTTCTGCGGGTGATACAAATAATTCTCTTCATACTGGATTCCGGATGCACGAAGCACAGGACGGGGAATCTCAAGCTTCTAATTAACTTCGTGGAGATGTTCCTGGGTACGGCCTGATTCGGAAATGATCAATTTGCACCGATCCTAGGATATGGAGATTTGGTTAAGGGGAATATCACGATCAAAAGGGTATACTACGTCGAAGGGCTCAATCACAATCGTTTCTCGGTTGGTCAATTATGTGATGCAGATTTGGAGGTTACATTTAGAAAGAAGACATGTTTTGTTCGTGATTATGATGGGACTGATTTACTCACTGGTTCACGGGGTATTGATCTTTACACAATCTCATTTCAAGACACAACTTCCACAACTCCAATTTGCTTCATGGCTAAAGCTTCTACGACTCAGGCATGGTTATGGAATTAACGTCTATCTCATCTCAACTTTGATACCATCAACTTGCTTTCCAAGAAAGATATTGTGAGTGTTATATCTAGTCTTATATTTTTGCCTAAGTCGTATCTAGGGAATTAGAGTCTAGTTTCCTAATAGCTATGAATAAAGGTCGGGTGGTTGTTCCAAGCCCAACCCAACCCGTAGGACTTGTAATAGTCGGTTCCCCCTCATCTCTATAAAAGGAGTTGAGGGGGAACGAACCAAGTACGTCATTCTTTCAATAAACTAATCGAGATTCGATTAGGGATAATACCTTGTGGGCGTCACTTTATCTTTTCTGTCGATTCACTGTTGTGTGTGTGTTACGATCGATATTTCGCATCTAGTAATCAGGGTTGTAGGGATTAAACCCTACAAGTGGTATCAAGAGCCCGGTTCTTCGAGTAACTGGTTACTAGGATCGATCGAAGAAGAGGGTTTCTTGGTGATCTTGTTTAGATCGTCAAAGGAGCAGCAGAAACGATTGATTGAAAAGGGTTGTTCATCTTCAGATCGCCACGGTTGTGGTGGGTTTTTTTTTTCTGTTGGTTGAGTTACAGAGAAAAGAGAAGAAGAAGAAGAACACGGCTGGTTGTTTTTTTTATATAAAAATTCAACCAAGTTATACTACAAAAGGTGTTTTGGGCCTAAGGGTAATTGGGCCATTGTACCAGGAAGGGTTTTTATATTTTCCATAGAGTTATTTTTGGTTTATATATTTAAATCTTAGTATTTTTTCTTTGTTTTTTAAAACAAATATTGTTATTCTGTAGTATTACACAAGGGGACTTCGTAATTCGTGATTGTGAGGTAGAATACATCACAAGGTTTAGCGAATTATCGAAGGAACTTTGTTATTTTATGATTGTGAGGTTTTATCACAAGGTTTAGCGAATTAACAAAGGGATAAAGAATGACGGGAGCCAAGTTTGACATCAAGAAATTCGATAGAACTGGTGATTTCGGGTTATGGAGAATCAAGATGCGTGCTTTATTAATCCAGAACGAATGTGAAGCAGCTCTGGAGGTTTTACCCGCAAATATGGAAGCTGAAGAGAAATCTAAGCTTGATAAGAAAGCTCACAGTTCCATGATTTTGTGTTTAGGTAACAAGGTCCTTAGAGAGGTTACCGGGAAGACGACTGCAGCGGGGGTTTGGTCAAAGCTCGAGTCTTTGTATATGACAAAGTCATTGGCCAACAATTTGTACCTGAAGAAGAAGTTGTACACATTCTACATGCCGACTGGATGAAAGAGTTCCGAGTATATAGATGAGTTCAACAAAATCGTTCTCGATTTAGCAAATATTGAGGTAAAATTCGAGGATGAAGATCTTGCTTTATTGTTACTCACTTCTTTACCAGCATCATACGAACACTTTGTGGATACCTTGCTTTATGGATGGGAAGCTTTAACTTTGGAGTACGTGATGGCCACACTAAATTCAAAGGAAATCAAAGAGAGATCCAAGGCGAAGGGGGATGATGGTGAAGGGTTATACGTGAGGGGAAGAACTGATCGTAGGAATTCGCATCACTCAAAGGGAAAGTCAAGATCGATGTCTCGAGGTGGAAGACTCAAATGCTTTATTTTCTAATCTGAGGAGCACTTGAGAAGAGACTGTCCGAAGAATAATTGCAAGAAGTTAAAAGGTTATGTCAAGAAAGATGATCAACCAAGCTCTAGTGGTTCGATTTACGATGATTTTGAGGTGATGATGGTGATGAGTGTAAAAAGACTGCAAGATTGGATCATGGATTCAGGAGGTTCATATCACATGTCACCCAGGTTAGATGTATTTTTTTGATTTTCTAGAATGCGATGGGGGCAGCGTACTGTTGGGCGACAACAGGGAGTGCAAGATCAAGGGTATTGGCAAGGTAAAGGTACAACTGAAAGATGGGTCAAGTTTTGTGTTACACAATGTTAGGTACATTCCTAAATTGAAAAGAAACTTGATATCGCTGGGAACTCTTGAAAAAGAGGGATATACCGTAAAATTGTAGTCGGGCAAAATCAAGGTGATTGATGGTTCTAGGGTTATTATATCTGGAACCCGAAGGGAGAAATGTGTGTACTCTTTGGATGGTCATGCATTGGCCGGTGAGCTTAATGCTAGTGTTGAAGAAAAAGACAATCTTGTGCAAGTTTGGCATAAAAGACTGGGACATATCAGTGAGGCGGGACTACACGTGCTGGAAAAGCATGGTTTGTTTGGCAAGAAGAGTCTAGTTAAACTCGATTTTTGTGAGAATTGTGTTCTGGGAAATTCACATCGAGTTCGTTTCGGTGTAGGAAGGCACACTACTCAGGGAGTGATAGACTATGTTCATTCAGACTTATGGGGTCCGTCTCAGGTGGAATCATTGGGAGGTAAAAGGTATTTCTTATCTATTGTGGATGATTATTCTAGAAGGGTATGGGCTAATGTTCTCAGGTTCAAACACGAAGCATTTGGGATGTTCAAAGAGTGGAAACAGTTAGTAGAGAATCAGACTGGGAGGACGGTTAAGAAGCTTAGGACGGATAGTGGTCTTGAGTTCTGTAACCGGGAGTTTAATCAGCTATGTACTGAGAGAGGGATTGCTAGACATTTGACAGTTGCCAGGACGCCGCAGCAGAATGGGTTAGCAGAACGGATGAACAGAACTCTCATGGACAAGGTACACTGTTTATTAATACAGTCTGGATTACCCAAGACCTTCTGGGCGGAAACGACATGTACGGCCGCATATCTTATAAATAGGTCACCATCGACAACGATTGAGAAGAAGACACCTATGGAGATGTGGTCGGGACATCCTAGTGATTATGGGATGTTGAGGGTTTTCATGTGTGTCACGTATTCACACGTTAAACAAGATAAGCTCGAGCTGAGAGCGGTAAAATGCGTTCTTTTGGGTATCCTGAAGGTGTGAAGGGATATAGACTATATAGGCTTGATAATGGATCACCTAAAATAGTCACAAGCAGGAACGTGGTCTTCAATGAAAGTGTCATGTATAAAGACACGTTGAAGGATTCTGATGCAGGTAAAGATAAGTCTATTGAGGAATTATGATGTGGTAAAAATACGTGTTTAGTAAAACAATGTATAACGGGCAAGTATTAAACTCGACGATTTAGGAAAACCGACGAATCGAATAAGTGCGAGTTCGTTCTCGGCGGAGGTGTGTGAATTAAGTGCCAATATATAAAATCAAAGTTTGGATTAGTGTCGTTTTTGGTTTAGAAGAGAGAAAATTAAAGACGAGCTACGACTACAATTACACTATGACGTATGACGTAAAACGCGAACGTAAATACGTTAAACGTGACAAAATTAAAAATTAAACCTAAAAATTAATTAAAAATAAAAACTAAGTCTAAAATAATATAACTAAGAATAAAAATTCAATAAATAAATTTTATAACCTTTTATTAATTAAATATTCAATTTTAAATGCTAATTAAAGCCCTAAAATTAAATATAATTAAGAAAAATCCCAAAATATTATTTTATTAAATTGATATCTCACTTATATTATTTAAATACAAAAACATATTTTTCCTAAATTTTAAAAACTATTTTTCTATTTTTTAAAGGCTAATAACAATTTTTTAAACTAACATAATGATTAAAAATAATAAAATAATGCTAAAATTAAACTTACTGTTTGAAAAATCCTAATTTATAATTCTAAACATTATAAAAATTAAGAAGTTTGAAAAAAGAAATTTTTCTCACTAAAAGACAAAACAGTTTGAATTTAAAACTATTTAAACTTAAATTAAATCTAAAAAATAAATAAAAAGAGTGAAAGTAAAACTTTTTAAACCAAAAATCTTAAAATAATATTTTTAAACTAAGAAAAATTTAAAAACTAAAAAATAGATTTTTTTTTCACTAAAAGACAAAAACAGTTACAATTAAAACTAAGTAAAATTTAAAATAATTCTAAAAACATTAAAATAATTAGGAAAATAAAAACTAACTTTTTCAAAAATCTTAAAATAATTAACTAACTCTGGAAAATTAAAAACATGGAAAACATTAAAATTACCCACATAAGACAAAATCTGAGAAACTGACAATGATACTTGGTGGTTGGTTTGTTTGCTAGTTAAACAGTGGGAACAATAGCCTACTAGTGGGAACTTGTTTCCCACTGATAGTATAAATCTTTGCTCAGGGATTTGTGGATGCCCGTTTTAGAGTTTGGTTTGGTTTTGTTGGGCAACAATGGCACCCCCACAACCAGTTTGGTTGTGGGGAGTCCTACAAACAAAGAAATCATGAATTCAAACACAAACAAGCCACAAAATCACGATTATCACTCACTGTCACGACTAAGTGGGGGGTGTCTGGTGCTTGCTGAGCTTATCAGTGAGGTATGAGGCAATTGAAGGCTACCAAAATTTCTAATATTTATTCTACCAGCTCATATAAATATGAATTTAACCTAAACCTGTCTAACAACCAAGTTCCAAGTAATAAAACACGAATTTGAGGCCCTTAAATATGCTGATATGTTTGGTAAGGCAGGAAACGCTTTTGCTGAGTTACTTTGACCAAAAGATGGGATTTTAACAACCAAACCTCAACCAATTCGGACATAAACCTCAAGCAAATGATTCTCAACCATAAACTAACATTACAACTAGATGTGAGTTAAGTTTAACTCACTAAATCACACATAATAAACCTACGGCATCCTTAATGATGAACTATGCAGTTTACTAGCTAAGTGCGACCATATGCAATCTAATGAACTACCTATCTAACTCAAACCAATACTTACAATTACTCTAAACTCATTAACAACAAAAGCCTAAGGTTGTTAAACCAATTGGTGTATACACCCACCCCTGGCAATCAGTAATCCCAAACACTATTTTAACGCAGAAAATGAAATTTTTAATAATGAACAAAGCAAATTAATGGACAAACAACGATAAGTAAACACATAAAGTAAATTAAGTAGAAACTAAACAAATAGGAGAAACTGAATAACACATAAGCACGATCAAAATAAGATTTAAGCATAATACAATGAATTAAGCTAAAAGTAAATGGAGATACTCACAAGGGGGTCCAAGCGTTTTTCATCTGACTAAGCAACCCAGTAAGCAACCTCTACACCTTTTTCAAGCTTATTCGACCAAATCAACAGCTTATACTCAGCTTAATCCAATTTATCCCAAACTTATCAAACCAAAAACCAAGAACAACAATATGTCTTCAAGTCATGACACATCAACACCAAGTCCCCGACAACTTGTAACCTTGAACACACACTTAGAAACTTCAAGATAAGCTTATGAAAAGCTTAACAACTTATCACATGAGTTGCTACAGTAGTCCGTGAATAGTAACTGAAAAAATAGATTCGTGAATTTTAGAACAAGACAAAGTATTAAAATACAAGGTAAATTTAAAACAGACTGAAAGTAAATGGAGACTGAATTTTAAGAGTGCAAGGAAATTAAAATTTCATTAAAAAAGGTGGAACACAATTTCGATTACAAGATCAAAAATTGGAACAAAAATGTCTCAACAGGCTGAGAACACTTTATATACTACAAAGTAGATGATTCTAGAATAGCTATAACCCTAAACATTAAAATCCCTAAAAAGCCCTTATCTTGAATTTCTAAATTCTGGTCAGAAGACCCATGTGAAGATTTCTGAGGCTCCATGTGATTCCAGCTAAGTTAGGATGATCTTGGTCGTTGAGTGTAGCCTTTGGGACCAAGAAATCATTATGGAACGTTGATAGACTGTATAGATTCCATCTTTGCCGAAAATGAACAAACAGGGGTGGGGTCCAGGGGTCACGGGAGAAGTTTTTAAGTGTGGGGTTGTGTTGGGGTTATGGTTAATCAAGGTACTGCACAAGCTGAGTTAGTAATTTTGGGTTTAGTTTAGGTTAAGGATTTGGGTTCTTGTGTTTATAACCTGGAAAAATTAGGGATAAAATGTGAGTAGTTTTTGTTTACCGGGTATTTTGGGTTTAAAAAGTGTTATTAATACACGTGGGGTGAACTGGGCTCATTCGGGTAAAGAACTGGGTATAGTTTTTGGGTGGGTTTTAGGGTGACGTGGCAGTGAGGTGGCATGAGATGATTGGTAGGGGAAATTTGGATGTCTTGGGAGAAAGAACCCCTAGACTTCCCTTTTTGTTTCATATTAAGTTTGTAGCAATAAAACTCTCATTCCTTTGTAAACATCTATGGTTGATTTAGAAAATAAGTCCCTCTAGTTTTGTAAACATGGAATCAAGGGCTAATGTTGTAAATTTGATATTCTTAAAGGTCCATTCATGCATATTCTTGAAACTTTAAGGACCCATTTGTAATTTTTGATATTTACAAGGGTTAAAAGTGACAAGTCTTCAATAGTTAAGGGACCAATATTGACAATCTTCAAAACTTCAAGGGCTTCTTTGGAAATTCATTGTTTGGGTCCGGTTCTCTTTGTGCGGCTTCGTTTCCCGTGTTCGTTTTTGGTTGATTCTTGTGATCATTTGTCATTTTCTCGATATCCGTACCTAAAATACACATTGAACAAACACAAGCATATATATGGCACTTTTAATGATATTTTAACCGTTTTAAGCTCGATTTGGACGATGAGACTATGTATAATTGCAGTCTCATCACTCCCCCATACTAAACCATTGTCGTGCCCTCACGCACTGCTAGAATTAAGTATCTTAGCACTTCCAAAATTCATTTTTATGTGACATTTATTGAAGACATAAATTTAAATAAACTACTACACATGTTTTAGACATAATGTATTGTTTTCATCACGATTAAGTGACTTTTAGGATCAAAGAATAAGAACACGTGAATGCCTCATAGAGATAAGTTCATCATCCTCGATTTTCACCCAATTCCATGCTAAACGTGTAACGAGATCATTGTTATTATAAGTTAGCAACACAATCATTACTCATGAGCATGGTTATAAATAGTGTAAGGCGTGGCGTAGCGGCATTTCCAAGCTACACGCTTTAGCGGCTAAAGCGTAGCTTTAGCGTTTCTATATCGTGGCTTATAGCGGCACAACATAAAAAATATTTATTTGTTTTATCATATTCAATATTGTATTTATACTAAGTTTATAATAAGTGTTGTAAATAATAATTAAAGCTAGAAAACTCTAGTTACATGTGACAATATTCATTTTTTGGAGTTAAATTCAAAAAATTATCGAACCTCATGTCGTAGCGTGCCTTAACCTATTGCGTAGCGTGGAGGCCACGCCTCAACTTTAGCGCGCCTTAAGGCGGGCTATAGCGAGCTATTTAGAACTATGCTCATGAGTGTTAATTACGTACTTAGACTCTCTTATTCCTAATTGGTATCTCAATTTTATTTTGTCTTAATGATCACGAGAAAACATTTTTGACTTATTTTGATATTTTATTATGGCCGAAAATAAAGTAGCACGATTTAATCGATAGTTAGCTAAAGGACACGATCTTTTAAAACGGCTTCTCGTAATCTCCTTAAGTTCATATCTTGGCGTAACTCGTTTCACGATTTGAGACTTTTCTCGGACCGATATTTGGCATGTACTTCATACTTTGAATCTTGGAAGACGTTCTTGAAATAATGGTCTTCTCTTCATATATGGAATTTATTCAAACTTAGACCACGAATTCATCATTTTCTTCAATCTTTATTTAAGATTTTAATATACAACGATCCGCCTCCTTTTAGGACTTGGATATATTTATCCTCATACCTTGTTAGGGTTTTTTTGGATAGACTTATCCATGATCTTTAGGGGAGTATATTGCTTCTCGTCGTGTGTCTCGATCCTTCATATTGATTTTGGAATAATGGTACTTCACATCATCTTGGATCTTTAGCAACAAAATGGAGTTCCTCATGCCTTGTGAGGGCCTTTTTGGAACTTGCCAATCTTCGCATCCCGCTTCAATAAGTTATGCCTTGGCTATGAACTCTATTCGAACACGAGCAACTTTTAAACGATCTTGGGCTAGAAGCTAAGTAACCGTTTTAAATCGTACGACCTTACTTATTGCATTTATTTAAACAAAAGTGTGGGGATATTAAGCTAATAATTACTACACATGAGATCGTGAAAGATTACGTAACTTATAATTAACTCTATCATTTCTCGTCCTCATTTAAGAGACTTAGCCTAAAAAGTTAAGGAATCGAAGCTAAGTGCTCAACACACACGGTCGAGTCAAAAATTACTCTTATTCTCACCATCAAAAAACCTACACTCGTGTCTTAAACACTTATGAAAAACAAGAAAAATTTTAAAATTTGGCCATTTTTAGCCTTATTTTGCAACAAAACGATAACAAAAAGATGAATATTGGATTGCATGGTGACGTGAGCAAGGTGAAGTGTCTACTCAACCCCCCCCCCCCCCCCCATACTAAAACTAAACATTGTCCTCAATGTTTCGAGTCTAGGGGTGAAAACACCACCATACTAGAGACGAAGTCGAATGCTTAATCTCGAGCATGGAAAGGGTAAAACGAATAACCTAAAGGCCGTTTATGAATTATGCTAATAAGATAAACGTTAGAACATAAAAGGATATCATCGGATATCAGATGCTCCAAAGGCAACGATCGAAGCTCGAGTGATCCGTAAAACGAACACGAGAGGCTTCAATGATGACGATGAACCTTATGAATCACAATCACAAACAACCACAGAACAAAGGTTGGAAGAGCACAAGTACCCTCGTTACACTATTAGAAAAACGATAATATTTACAAGGATAAGCATGAGAATCTCCCACGAGGCACCTTGTTTTTGATAACCAAGTCAAAAGCTCGACTCAAATCCCCATAAATGTGATCATTTAGGGATAATCTTGGTATGGTCATTTTTGGTGGGGCTTACATGATAAACAAGGCCCAAAAGCAACCGTGAATAAAGGCAAAGCCTTTATACCAGGATCAAAGATTGTATCCTCACATATGGTGGAAAATGATAAAGGCAAAGCCGGAGGATACGTTTTGTAAGGAAGAAAAATCCTTATAACGTACTCGTAGTACGTGTAGTCATGAGAACCGAGAGGGTGGGTAGGATTACTTTGAGACGAAGGCAAATTTGAAAGAGAATCAATAAAAATGGGGGTCTCAAAGTCTCCTCCCAGTTCGAAAGAAAAAGCCTCATTGAAATCCTCATTCTCACCGAGAGACGGTCCATCGGTGAACCCCTCAAGAATGGAAGCATCACAAGTCAAAAGAGAAGGCTCATCCAAATGAGACTTAGGGAGGGTGACTAGCAAATCCGGCTCATCGAGTTTAGAATCCAAAGAATCCTCACTCTCGATGTCCTCGAACATCTCATCAAAGAGAGGATTTACGTCACCAAAAACAAACTCATCATCAAATTCAAAAAGGGAATTCGAGTAGATTTTAAATTTGTCGACACGAACTTCCTCATCGAGTAGTAACTCGTCATCACTAGTGGAAAAATCATAATCGAAAAGCGGGTTCGAAAAAGTCAATGATTCTCTACCCGAAGTGTCATTGGGAGAGACATCATTACATGAAATCGTATCACACTCGCTATCGTATTTTTCCTCGTTAGAATCTTCATGGAAAAATTAATCGAGAGCAAAATCACTTAACTCCTCATCGAAAACAACCGTAGGCTCACTTTGGATTGGAATAGGGATCTCAACAATAGGGTTAGTGCTAAGATTCTTCTCCCCCATACTTAGAGAGGCATCGGGTTCCGTTGGGAGCATGAGAGTAATGGTTTCACAAGACGAGTTGAGATTAAAAATGTCGCTATCATCGTCGTCATCATAAATAGGAGACGTGAAATCACAATTAGCTAGATGTTCCTCTCTTTCTTGTTCTTCTCTCTTATGACGAATATCGATGCTTAAACCATTGTACTCTTGTAAAAGTTGTTTAGTTCTAATCTCATACTCTCTTTTAAACTCGTCACTTATTTCTTCTCTACGATATCTCCTAATGCTTAGTTCATTAGAGATATCGTTTATATCTTGATTGATTCGTCGTGCCATATTTTTGATGCTTTCTTCGATCACTTCGATGATTGAAAGTTTCTTTTTCTCCATAAATTGTTGAAAAAGCATTTTAATTTCTTTAAATCCCTCGTCAACGCGACTCGCACCGAGATCATTATCGAAAAAATTTTGTGGAGGTGATTGGTCAAAACCGGAGAATTGATTGTCGAAAGACGTATTTTGGTTCATCGGTTGACAATCATATCCATAATGAGGTGCGTTTCCACAAAACTCACATGAATACGACGGTGGATATTGAGAAGATTGGTGAAAGAAATTAGGATTTGGTTCGGGGTCATTATAACTCGTACAACAAAATCCGAAATCTTGCTCCAAACCGCAAAAATCACACGAATAAGACGAAGGCGATTGTGGAGTTTGGTCATAGGATTGAAATCCGTAACCATCGTCGCATTGTGGAGAGTTGTAGATATACCCCTCCCTTCCTCCATAAATCTGGCAATTAAAGCAATTACCACCGTCAGGCGGACCTCCACAATATGGACAAGAGTAATATCCATTGTTGTACATGACGAAACGCGAATGATGTTACGAGAATTAAACACTAGAGGGTTAGAAAAAGAATTAATTGATAAGGGGCAAGAAGATTTTTTTTCATTTTTTATTGTTTTTTAATTTTTTTGCATTTTTGGTATATTACGTAGACTCAAATCTACAAATATCTCCTCGAATCAATTTCTCGATTAAAGGAGCCTCAAGGAATGAAAACGATCACGTGGAGTGAACGCTTTCGATGACTTTAGAACGTTGGTGGAACACCAAAACGTTCAAGAGGGTTTAATCTTGAAAAACAAGCAAATACATATGATACGTAGATAATACTTGGGCGGCAAACCCTCGATTAGCCCTCTTTCTCAAAACACGCACAAGAAAGCGGAGGAAACGAGGCGGCGCAAAGCACTTAAGAGCCTTTTTCCTTTAGGTCGTGAAATACAACCGCCTTATACCCACCTTATAGTTTGTGTTAATCAAAATTAAGCCTCACGAAAGTATTTATCTATTTTTCCTTTAAACTTCTGCTTTGGATTCGAATACAATAACTGAGTGATGAAATCCCAATTAAGGTTGCGTTTTTACGCTTTTGGAGATACTGATATTTATTGTTCTACGTAAATACAGTATATTCACAAAAAACGAAAACCAATATATCTACAATATAGTAAAATGATTGTTGTGTGTTAAGTTTAGAAAAACTAAACACGACTTTCTCCACAAAACATAAACCTTAACCAAATCACCTTAGATTTGAACATCTACTCACGGAACACAACTCATTGACGACTCATACGCTTCTGCTTTTGGTGATTTCATGTGGTATTATTTGGATAAGTTTGTATCTTTAAATGATGCGGTAGGACCCAAATCAAGTTACTTAAGATTCTATATTTAGATGACGTTTAAATATGGAACATGAGTCTCTTAATCATAATCCACCGGATCAGAAGTTTATTTATAGTTTCTTATTAAGATGTTATGGGATGTCTGAAGACGAAAGTTATAAATAAACCGACTATAAACTCTCTTAGTAATATCTATTTCCTTTGATATTATATTCGTTTTGATGGTAAGCCTTGCCGGGAATATTTGAGTAGGTTGGGCTATGAAATCCTTATTGAAACGAATTAGGACGCTTTTTCGTTTGAATAAAGAAATCATAGGTCACCGAACCATGAAGTTATATATTTTTACTTTACATGGATGAGGACGCTTATCGATGTAAATAAAAATTTATAAACAAATAGGCTTAAATATATTCGACGTGACTCATTATTGATATTATTTTATTAATCCATCTATGGAGTGTATTCCTTTTGACTCATGATTCCTCCAAAATATCTTATCACTATTACATCCTTATCAAGAAACCTAAGGAAGATTCGTGTTCATCTCTCTTGGATCATAGCATTGTGCTATTGATTCTAGACTTATGTTTTTTTACTCCAACATCAGATAAGATTTTTGAAGCTTAATAGACTTAAAAATCTATTGCAAAACTATTAAAACATTAACAAGCCTTATCTATGCACATTGAGGCCCGATAAGGCCCATGAAACACATTTAATCGAGCCAAGACTTAAAACGAGCTTATACTATTTTATCCAACCTTGTAAACTCAATCGAACTCAAATATGATTTAATAAACCTTTTACTAAATCTTTTGGGCTAAACTTGATTTTTAGAACTATCAGGGACTTGTTTTGCCACTTTTTAAACATATTTCAAGCCCTAGACAACTCTAAGGACTAAACATAGATTTCAATGAACTTAAAAGAAGCCCTAGATGATTTGACACGGATTAAAAACCCTAGGGGTTGATTTTCTCACTTTTGAAACTCAATTTGAGCCCTAAGTTATTTTCATTGGAAAACCATTCATGCCATAAAGGCCACATTTAGAAGGACCAAATGTGTAAACTATCAAAACATAAAATACAAGTTACTTTGTGCATTAAAATTTACTCATCGGAGGCGTACGATCAATAACTACATTCTAAATATCACCTGTGAGTCTAAACTTGAGTTCACAAGATTACACGTTCAAGAAAAAGTGTCCTCACTTGTTCCCTGGACGAGTAACTTCATCTTAATCTTTGAGGACAATGCTAAAATAACAGGTAGGTGTTGTAAAACCCTTGGTTTTACCATTTAGACACATCACCGGATTCATTATTATTATCATTTATCCTATATTATTTTTATAAACCACTTTTACATACGAGAACATAATATAGTAAATATTATATATTTGTGTATATTACTTAAAAACTTGACATTTTAACCGAAGAGCTACCTTTTTAAATTTATATTAGTATCCTTAGACACATTTATGTGCATAAATTATTATTAAGTATATTAATAATTAATGGTGACCATCTAAAAGACTACATACCGAGACAAACTTGAAACTATGTAAATTAATTATTAAACACAAACCATTTGTACATTTAACTAAGGCTTGTAAATATCAAACAATTATCACTAAATATATTAAGTCGACACATTTAATCTCCTTGGAACACCCTTATTTATATTTTAAATGCAAGAACCAATTGACCATTTATTTTTCATGTATATTGACACAAATCATAATCAAACAAAAATAAAATGTATACTAAATTTCATTTAACTAATCTTTAGTCTAACCTTTCTTCCTTGAATCCCTTTTTCCCACGTTACATAGGAAACCAAATCAAACCAAATATACCCTCAATCTTCCCTATGTACTTGGAGATCCAGTCCTTGTACCCTTCTTTCTACCATAATTGGAACACATCACCAACAACAAGAGTGTTTTCGTGGCTCCTCTTAGGACCACTCCTGCTACCATTTTCTATCCTATCTTAGTTGTACATATAGTACCCACATATACTGTAGTTACAAGTTACAAATACTTTTCTTACATCTCTCACCCTCACTGTGTTCAAATATGAAGCCAGTATCATCACAAGACCCCATTTCCACTTTCCCTTCAAACTACAATCCTATAAGTTATCATATAGATTCACGCATAAAACTACCACTCATCTCAAATCGACAAACCCACCAAGAAGGATCCAACCATGATGAATGTACACGGGTATATTAGAGATTGGTTTTGGGTTAAGTATTCATCGGGGTTCAAGCTAAGGACGAGCTAGGGTTTCAAGCTAAGGTCTCATTTTAGGGTTTCTTTAGTGTGGTTCGTGGTTACTCATTAGTGTCCCAACTTCGATAGCCTCGTAAGCCACTCAACTCCATCATTATTTTTCTTGTTAATCGTTTCATATAATTGCATAAAACAAACACACGAATTGAAAGCATATGAACTAGTTCTTTCATGGTAACTTACATTTTGGTTCAAAAGTAGTTAAATGGGTACCTTAAAACGTGGTAAAAATCTAGTGTTCGAATATAAACGCGTTACATATAAGTAACACAAGATCCTTAAACGAGTAGTTTCGAATTTTATAAGCTAAAAGTAAGTTTTGAGTTTTGTGTAACATATTTTGCGTCATTTGCATAAGCCGAGTAAAAACCACGTACAAAGGCCGAGTTTTTGTCGTGGTATTTGTATCCACTAAGCCATAGATCAACATGCAACTCGTAGTTTAACCGTTGAGAAACGAAGTCACAAACTGAATCAGAAGCCACGTTTTGATTATGAAATATGGAGTTCTTGGTCTCTTTGTTTCTGCTCGATGAAAAAGAAAGAGAGAGAAGAAAATAATTTAATAAAAATCTGATCGTGGGCCCCACTATGGCAGATTGTGTAAGATGGGGGGACCATTTGTAGACATGTTTTATAATAGGTGACATTACTTTTTAAAAACTACCCCATAGTTCACTTTTAATCCAATTTTAACCCACTAGTTTGACTTAATATTTACTTTATATTAGATGATGAATCATAAAAGTATACATAAATCATTATTTACAAAGACGGATTTGGTACAAGTATAACTCTTAGGATTATTTTCGGAACTTTGTAAATTATCAAATAAATTTAATAATTTATTTATGAACAAAAGACTACGATATTGTACATGTTTTATCATTGAAAGTACGCGTAAACAATAAATAAATAGTACGCACATATAATCTTTGTCATAACAGTATATATAAATAATTAAATATACTGTGATCCGTTAATAACGAGGTAAATACACTTTAATAAATTAAAAGTGTACATGTTTCGATAACTTACTATAAGTTTAACACTTAAAATGGTAACAACTTATCAAATCTGTGATCATGCATTTTCATCAACTGCATTTTATATGTGCATTTTATTTGTACATATACTAAGGGCTACTTAATTACTTAGGTAATTCTACTGCTTCGTGATCATACTGTGCCAATTTATTCAGTGACATCATCACTACATCATTGCTACTGGGGTGAGTTCATGGCCCCATCTTTTACTGTTTTATAACCTGAGGGAGAAAACATAGTTAACTATTATATATGCAAACACTTATAAACAACAACATATTACTGCCTATTGTTTGCCCCATTTATTCCCGTGGACTTTAATAGTTAATAGTATAGAGCGAAATGTTATAAATAGATCTATTTGGGTATTGACAACACCCGGCCTGCGTGACTTGCTATCACGAAACGCTTAGGCCAAGCAACAGGTTTATTTCATTATCGGACTGAGGGTCTCTCATCAGGATGATCCAGATAGGCACCTGAGAAATGTCTAGCGTCTATTACAGGGCAATAGGAACTACTATAGTATGTGGCTTTATGCGCTACTATCTTCGTGGTGTTTTGCATATCAATACTTATAATTTTGAACTAAACTCTATGAATTCACCAACTTTATGTTGACCGATTTAAACATGTTTCCTCAGGTAAATAAGCAGGTTCATGTGCATTGGATTTCCAGCATCATAGGAAGCATCATGTTTATCATCGGGCTGGTATATTTCTACAAATAATAATAAATGTTGATTTCAAGACAAATTATTAAATCTGCACATTTGATTCATGTAATATGTTTAAATTATACTTTATGATCATGCATTGTATACTATTTGCTATCGATCCACCAAGTAACACCCCAATTACTATTCCGTTGCATTCTGACTAATTTGGGGGTGTTACATGTACTTCTTTTCAGTTAGAATCTCGTGATGCATAATGATGTATATCAAATAATTGAATCTGATGTGTGTCTTTTCAGATTGGGGTTTTTAATTTTCTTCATGTGTTTTTAGATTTGTGTGGATTTAGAGATGGGTGATTTTTTTTAGAGAGAGATGCAAAGTATATCAATCAACGGTGAGATACTATAAGCAATCACAGATTTTGCTTACTAAATCTGAGCAAAACACGTAATCCAAATAATAAAGACATGTGTGTAGATCTAGACACTGGAACGCAAGGTATAATATAATAATCAGGAAATTAATTAAAAATTCATTTACTGTTCATATGCTTTCCATAAACTAATAAGAGTTATAATTAATAAAACACTATGTTGAATGATAACTTTTAACTACTCTTTTTGTCTTATTTTTATTGTTTATTTTTTAGATATCTTAAATTATTTATCCATTATTAAAAATATATAAGGACTTTTGATTCAATTTATTAAATTACTCTTGTTTATTCAATAATTATAATTTACATATTAGGAGAAGGCAAAGGGGCAACAAACCTGCGTCGCTAGCCTTTTTTGTATAGCAAAACCAAGTCTATTAAATACAACGTTTATGAATTTAGGAGTCAAAACATTACTATTTATAACACGTTGTATTCTGGTAAGTAGCTCCACCGCCTCACTTTGCACGAGGCGGCTTTTATAGCAGCCTGACCCGCTGTAAAATCTCGACTGCCTAGCCCCACGAGAGGAGAAACCCCTGTCAAATCAACACACGTATACTTACCTCCAACCCATCCAAAAACCAAAACGTCAGCGGTTCTGAGTGTGGACCTTCCATCTGACGGGTCGGTCAAGAAATTTACAAGTGCCTCTTTCTTGGCGGAGATCTCGGCACGCCTACATATGTCATAAAGAACGTTCCTAACAAAATCATGTCGGTACTTGAAGCCTGGAAGTTCTTTACAATGAACCACATGTTCCCCAAAAGAATCCAAACATGCCTTGCGACAAACAGGGCATATCGCATCAACCGGAAATAAGGGAATCATAAGGCGATACTTAAGGATAGTGCGTTATTCTGCCGACGACATATGTTGCGCGAGCTCGTCTATGAGGATCAAGGTTTTCAAGATCGGGATTTTACCTAGGATCGTTTTCGTCTTTGCAAGATCGAGATCGTAAAGTAGGATCGGGATCGTAAGATCCTACTATAATGTAATTTTCTTAGTAGTCTTGGCAATATTTTACAAATTTACAAATTTATATACATCGTAAACACAAAATTATACGAATATTTCATAAAAATGTGTTTCTGAATTATGATTATGAAATGTAAGAAGATTTACATGTTGTTTTTTTATTATACAAAATGGAACTTACAAATTTGTAGTTTTTTAGTTTGTCGCTCGAGAAAAAGTAAGATCGGATCGTAGTAGATCCTAAGATCTTATGATCAAGATCGGGATCCTATAAGATCTTAAGCATGCGAAGATCCTACGTAAGATCCGAATCGTTTTTGCTTTGCAGTATCGTAAAATCGTAAGATCCTAGGATCAAGATCAGGATCTTGACAACCTTGCTGAGGATAGCTTGTAGAAAATCTTGAGCATGTGGTGCGCGCAGACACTCAAAAACTGCATTTTGTCTAACCGTTATATCAAAGTGGGCTTCTATATTATTATAAGATTAATTATTTTTAATCAATTAGCTAATAGTAAAATTATCATTTTATAAAGAATAATTTTTTTTATAATAAATGTTTTTTTTTGTTTTTTAGTAAAAATAATAATTTTAAGTCGGTGGTAGTAATTTCTCAACGTATATTAAAAGCGACGGGTTTGATAATATACATCTTTTTGGTTTGGGATTTGATGATTTTGACTTTAGGCTGGTGGGAGTGGGTTAAGTCCCACTCGTGAGTTGCCTCCACTCACGCGCAGCCCCCACCCCTGCCTACCTAACCCGCGCGCGACTAACCCGCTGGCAAGCCAAAATGCATAGCAAACTCCCCCAGTGAGTTTATACCTATTGGGCCCCACCACTTTAAAAATCTAGCCGTTTTTTTCCAATTTAAAAAAAACAAAAAAATTACCCAAAATTTACTTATAAATACCCCCATCATCTTCTTCATTTTTCACACACACAAAATCAAACATCTCATCTTCATCTCCATCTTCAATCTCCAAACCATGTCTCAAGAAAACACACCTCGAACCTCCAACAAACGTCGAGGTAGGCCAAATACTCAAAATTCACCACCCACGCCGCGAGGAACTTTCGACCTAGAAAAACCGTCACCCGGTATCACCATTCGACCACCATCATTGTATCACCCACAACCTTACCAAAACACACCTTACCGTTGCCCGGACCCAAGTCAATACCCTACCCAATACCCGAGCCAATACCCTACCCAATACCCGAGCCAATACCCTACCCAATACCCGACCCAATACCAAAGCCATAGGGGTGGTTCCTCATCACAACCCGCCTATGCAACTCAAGATTGCTACATCCCGCGGTATTCAGACTCGATTGAAAGTCAAGGGTTTGCTTCGTATCAACAAACCGGGTCTCCCGAGCTGGAAACCGTTCCCGAAACTCAACCAACGGTCCAAAAACCTAAACCAAAGAAGACACTATCTAGGGGACGTCAAAAGAAGAAGGCGGTCGAAGAACCTCCAAAACGACAACAGCATTGGACAACAGCGGAGGAAATTTTTTTGACAAAAGGTTGGGTTTCCGTGTCTACTGACAACATTAATGGAAACGAAATGAGTACGCTGGGATTTTGGACAAAAATCCTTGAGTACTTTGAGAGCAAAACGGGGGAACCCGAGGTTCGTACTTATGATTCTTTGAACGGGAAGTGGAAGTCAATGCGACCTTGTATTGCTCGTTTTTGTGGTGTTTATGGTCAAATGATGCAGATGGGGCCTAGAAGTGGTGCATCGGATGCTGATATGGTTAATGATACGTTGATGCATTATGATGCTCAAGTTGGACAACAGTTCAAATTTCGTGATTGCTGGGAGATTTTGAAAGACGTTGAGAAATAGAAGGAGCAAGAATTGCCTGCCGAATTAGCTAGGACTTCCAAAGTAAGCAAGAGATACAAGTCATCTGGGTCTAGTTCGTTTAATACAAATTCTATGGATGCAAGTAACAGTGTGGATGTTGATGCCACTGATAATGAAGAAGTGCAACCGATCCCACGTCCAATGGGAAGGGACAGAGCTAAGGCTAAGGCTAAAGGGAGCAGAGTTTCGGGAGAGTCGAGTACAAACGACGAGGCTTTGGCTAGGTTGATGTTGTCTGGGTTTGGTGAACAACAAGAACGGGCCTCTGCTGTGCAGGGTGAACAACAGGCCGCATATTTTGAGATGAAGAATAAAGAGATTCGAGTCCGGGAAAAAGAAGTGGAAATAGCCCGAAAGAAGCAGGAAAATGAAGACTTGGACTTTTATATGCAGCCAATAGATCATTTGACGGGACGTGATCTCGCAGTCGCGGAGTGGCGCAAAACTCAAATCAAGGAGGCCTATAATATCCCGTATTAGTTTTTTTTTAAATGTTGTTTTTTATATGTTTTTATTTTTATTTTCGTACTATGTTTTAATTTTTTATGTTTTTATTTTTAATTTGTACTGTGTTTTAATTTTCTGTGTACCCGTGTTGTAATAAAATTGTATGAATAAAAAATATTTAATGAAAAAATGGGGTGATGTGGAGTGAGTTTGGGTGAGTGTCATTACCTCATATGGTGAGTTTGGGTGAGTTTTGATAAGTTTGATAAAAAAGCTGACGTGACGCTAAGGTGGAGGTGAGTGGGTTTCACCCCACTCCCACTAGTCTTAACAACGGCTTTATTAAATGTTGCATCTTCACGTTAACTTTAAAATAAATTCGCCATCATGACCTTCTATTTTGATTGCATATGGTGGACAACAATATCATACGTTTTGTGTTAATGATGTGCACCTAATATTAAAGAAAACTGACGTCTTATCTAATGCCTTAAACTGTTCAAAAAAAAAAATCTAACGCCTTAAAGGACTTGAATATATCAACATAGTATTATATATTATGTTAGATGTTAGAATTGTTAGAATTGTATGTTAGATGTTAGAATTGTAGACCGGACATTAATTGAAACATATTACTTGTAATCTTGTATCATATTCTCGCGTAGGGTGTAAAAAACCCGACCCTAACCTGATTAGGACTCAATTAAACTTATTCGGGTCATGTTAGCGTAAAAGGCATTGTAAGACACAAGTAGCTCATATATGTAAAGAACTATATATAGTTGATTATTAAGGGTTTATTTATTCATATCCTACAGATTCGTAAGTTAAACTTGCTCAAAGACACTGATTGCTTCTATAACGTAAATTGAAATGTTCAAACCATTTAAATAGACTCCCTAAACGGATCAGTTAAGCATGTTCATGGTTTACCCGATGTATGAAAATTTTGTTAATTATTTTTAAAACACACCGTTAGAAATAACGATTTTGTGTTTCACGCGTTGTGAGCGAAAGTATTTAAGTTAATTTTTTTTATCGTTGGTAAAAATAATTGCAAGTACTTAAGTTATTAGTATAACAAAATTAATAATACGTTAGATCAATTATTTTGTCTTTAGTAACTACGACATTAATTATTGTTACTTATCTACTTTTAGTTTTTGCATTAGTGTTACGAGTAATTACTTCTTGTTTAAGTATTCGTTTCACCTAACTCACTAATCACTTTTTTTTCTGCAACTTGCGAGTGTGTCCATAGCCTTTTATCACATAACATAATAATTGTCAACTAGAATTATTTACAAACATAAACATGTTAAAGTTACGCAATACATATCATATATATAACTTCATTTTCAAGATAACTGTTCAATGAAAATGTGAAGTTCAAAGAATGGTAATGCATGATTAGTGACAAACAATTGTTAGAAATAGCTAGTAACACAATTAGCCTCTACAATGATATCATCTTGTCACAATAATCAGAGTTTCCTTATTAGCAAAATCAAATGTGAGCTAATCAAGTCATATTAACGTATTCAATTTGTTCTATATAACGGACTACATGTGTATTATGTGTGTTTGGATTAATGGGATGGGAATGTTGGTCCAGTTACTTGTTTCAAACAGAGTTGTAATGAGACACAAAAAGAAAAATGTCTTGAACAAACATTGTGTGAACATGACTATGCAGTTGATTACTTTTGGAAACATACAGTATTTAACATTCTCAAAAGGTTTAAATCGGCGAAAACTTGACTTGTACATTCTTTTGGATGCTGACTGACCTTTCCCCAAAGACTAGGCAATGAGCACAACCTAATTAGCCACGAGTTGGGATTGAGCTAAGGACCTATTTTTCAAAAGCTCTCATTCGCTAGTCAATTGAACGTTTGCAGTATAGGTGAGTATTACCATTAAAGCAATGCTCCGTTGGTACATTTTTAACATTCTAAACCATAACTTCTGATAAGATGCGACTTTTATTACAATGTGCTTTAAACACACTAGCATCTATTTGTTCAATTTGTTGTGTAGCACAATACTAAACATTTCTACCGTGTGCTGTGTTTCCAACAACATTTTTTCACCTCAATTTGAAACAATCTGTATCGTTGCATTTTTGCTATGTTTTGGTTTACTTTTTGTTTCATCGCTATGTTTCATATCGTCCATATCGTCCCATTGTAGTTCTTATTACATCATTTGAATAGGACCTATAGCCAGGTCCCTTGTGGTTCAATGCCTAGTCGACCACTGTTATCATGTGGAAGGAAATTGCTGAAGTGTTAAAAGACCTGAACGAAGTGGGTAGATCATAAGGAATGTGAGTCCATTTATTTGTGTAAATAAGATTGTAATGTGTCACATAAAGGTAAATGAAGTAAATGGATTTTATGTAGATAGGACTCGGCACTTGCCTAGTTTTGGGAAGTCATTTTACTGTCGGACACCTATTACCATAACTTTTTACAGCAAATTTTAAATTTCTCACGCATGATAATCGATGCGGTGCTATGCTTGCTTTAGCATTAGAAAAATCACTACTGCAACAACAACAACGATACCCAATCTCGCCAAAGCAGGGTATGAGGATTGCTTACGAAGGTCTCAAACATCGTGTTTTTGAGATATCTTTGGCTGACCTTCAAAACGATGAGGATCATTCCTACAGAAAGATCCGTTTGAGAGCAGAAGATGTTCAAGGAAAGAACGTCTTGACAAAATTTTGGGTAAAACACAACAATATATAAAAGCCTAGTTTCTCCTTTTGCAGATGCGAGGGTGACCCAGGTTTTTCCATCCGTACAACCCAACGTAGTATCATACATTTTGCGCATGTGAAATGATTTGAACAAAAATTTGTAAGACAAATAAGCTCTAACAAAAACATATGCAACTCAAACAAAGTATACTCATATGCTCAAACGTCTATCGTCAGTTTCCTTCATGTTGTGAACCCAGAACAAAACAGTCAATTCACAAATCCATGGATTTTACTCAGATAAGCTACTATAAAAGTATAAAAATATAAAATGCACAAACAATAGGCATATTCCCAGTTGTTTAGAGCAACCTTAATATATACACTAGTTGCATAAGATCTTATAAAAACTTAAGCAAGAGGAAAACACAAGGGGTGGTGGCGCAGTTGGCTAGTGCGTAGGTCTCATAGCTAATGTTGAGTGATCCTGAGGTCGAGAGTTCTAGCCTCTCTCACCCCATTATTTTTTGCTTTTTAAAACAACTGATCTTAAACGATTGCATTTGCATTGCCAGTTATCATGATAAAAAGCTAATTCAAAAAACTAATTGGCATGCTTAATGAATAACAGGCCTATTAGCCCATTTGGTTAAAACATTGTGCTAATAACACGAAGGTCGCAGGTTCGAGACCTGCATAGGCCATTCTTTTTACACACTTTTTATCTGTAAAAAAACGTTAGGAGTAGAATCATGCTTTATTTAAAATGTTAATTCTGCTACAGCAGACTTTGTTGCTATATATTTTCTTTTCCCAAAAAAATCAGCAACACCAACAGTCATTCCCAAAACATTTCTTACCTCAGCCCGCTAAGGTGTCGTGCTAATAATGCTAATGTCACAAGCTAGAGACCGTCATGTTACTATGTGAGGCACTAACAATCTTTAAACAAAGAAACTCAAAACGAGTATAGTGATTTAGTACCAGTTGTTCTAGAGGCTCAGTCATTCTGGTGACATTTTGCTTCTTGCTGACTATCAATTAAAATCTCATACTACAATTTTGTTCAACTGAATTAGTTTGCATAAATCTTTTCGGGCCAAACATTTTAATAGGGTTAGTTATCCAAAAAAAGTTATTTTCACCAACTAGATTCGGTTTAACTGTATTTGGAGCCTCAAGTTTACGATATCAAAGAAGAATTATTTTCAAAACACGGTTCAACAACTTACCGGTCCACCTTCACAAGAACCATTGCTTCCTAGACCAACATATAATGCTATTATGTTACCTAGTTTGTGAAAGTTTATGGACATAAAATTAAATAGTCGTGTGATATGATCGAACTCGGGATTACGGGATTGCACACAATACGTAAAGGATTTATTATTTTAATAAATGTATTTATTATTTATTAAATATAAACCGAGCTTAACTTAAACGATCCTTAATTAAAAGTTAAGTATAACGAGCTTTATGGAATACATTGGAAAATTAGAAGGTTTCGGAAGACACCCATAGGGGTGTCCAACGCCGGGTATACAAGGTCCAAAGGGAGAGGATTTGTTTCCTAATTTTATTAGGACTTGGAGAACAAGTTTACTAATCCTATAAATACCCCTCATAACCTTCATAATTTTTCCATCCCATCTCTTTGTCTCTCTCTTGAACCGATCGAACAAACACCCCTTATAGGGTTTTCGGTTTGTTTTTTTGGTTATTGATATTGGCTATATTCCACAAGTGTTGAAGCTCCAGTTTATCAGTGCTAGACTCACGATTGATCCGTTGCATTACGTGTGTACAAGAGCGTAGTATAGTTTCACAATAAACTATATCTTGGTATTTTTCGTATAAACCCTAATTGGCGATTTGGTGATGTTCTTGTGGATTTGCTCTAGCTAAAAGGTATGTAACCCTAAACTCGATTAATTATGAATGTGTTATTAATTATGATCTTGTTAAATCGCTTCCGCTATGTGTGCTTTGATCTTATTTAGGGTTTAGCGTAATTGTTATGAGCTTTATAAACCTTCAGTGACATCGAGAGCCGTTTTAACATGTTATAATTATCGAGATTTAAAGTTTTTTTTAACTAATATTGATTTAGGTTAAAAATCACATGTTGTTTTTTAGGTTTTCACAAAAAATTAGGGTTTTGTTTTTTATTAAAATCGGCTTAGCCAATTTTATTTTTTTTTAAAAGTTTTTTTTTGAAACCCTAAAAATTGCATGTTGTTTATCTTTAGATGTTTTGTTGGGCCAATTCAGTGCCTGATTTGTCTCTTGCACAGGATTTGGATGTAAAGTATCCTAAGTAGTGTTAGTCACTGAACTTCGTATGTTATAAGTTCAGTGTGTCATTCTTTAGAGTTCTTTAGAGTCTACGAGATAGACTCGCCATTAGCTGAGGCGGATCTCAGTAAGTGTGCAAAGAATCAAGGATGATGGAGTTAGTAAGTGATGACATAATAGCTTACTAACTCCTCACGACTATTACTTCTTTACAAGACCTGAAGATATTAAGAAGACATGAAGAAGTGTCTTAAGTATTAGTGGGAACAAGTCTTATTAGCAATGAAGACAAAGAGGATGACTTTGTCAAAGGTGCAAAAAGGAAGACTACAAAGTATAAGGTGGTTACTTGTATTTTGGTAAAGCTTCTCAAGGAAGCTTCACACTCCCACTATATATATGTGGTACTTGTAATAGAATAGTCAATGATTCCCACCACAGAAAACACACATGTAACACTTTAGTGTATAGGGGTTTCATCCTCCCATTGTTGCATATGCTTAGCTAGCTATGAACATGGGAGTTTAGTTTGTCATTCATCGCCCGGTTGTTATTCCGCAAACAACCGGGCAAGTCTTGTATATTTGTTGATTCATTATTAATAAGATATACATACGATGAAAAGTACAAGCTTTGCTATTAGTTAGTCAATTGGTTTAATTGTGCAAATGTTCTTCATAGTTTCTTATTGATTCGATGTTTGCACAAGATTCGTGGACCAACAATTGGTATCAGAGCGGGTTAGATTAATTTACTATCCAGATCCGTTCGAAATATGATTGCTAATAACAATTTTAGTATTGATAAAATCATCAGTTTGTTCATATACTGCGTTTACAGTAGCAGTTTTTGAGAAGAGATGAACACTACTGTTAACCTCTGATAAAATATTATCCACTCATATCTTATCTTTTGCCAAACCCACCCACGTGTACTACTACTAATCCTTTACTCCCCCCACAACCGACAAAAACATATTCTACCCACCGTCATTCCACCTGTTCTTCATAGTTTCTTATTGATTCGATGTTTGCACAAGATTCGTGGACCAACAATTGGTATCAGAGCGGGTTAGATTAATTTACTATCCAGATCCGTTCGAAATATGATTGCTAATAACAATTTTAGTATTGATAAAATCATCAGTTTGTTCATATACTACATTTACAGTAGCAGTTTTTTAAAAGAGATGAACACTACTGTTAACCTCTGATAAAATATTATCCACTCATATCTTATCTTTTACCAAACCCACCCACGTGTACTACTACTAATCCTTTACTCCCCCCACAACCGACAAAAACATATTCTACCCACCGTCATTCCACCTTTTTTTCTTAAACATCCCACGTGTTCTTCATACATACCTATTTCTTTCTACCTTCTTCACAACCTCCGTCCCATTCTATCTCCTTTACCCTCCCTCACCATCTCTTCATCTTCCCTAACAAAAAATCCATCATATCCCTTCCGCCTTATCATACCCACCGTCTCCCTCCTTCCACCTTAGTTCCATCTATTCCCTTTCTTCTCACCCACGACTTATACAAACAAAAACCAATTTCACAATCTTTTTCACAATAGTCATCCCAACTAAACAAAAGTAAACTCTCGATTCACTATCATCAAATATTCGAAACCCAGAGAATCAACAAAACCCAAGACAACAAATAAACAAATAAATCGAGATAGAGCATGCGATGAATTCGTTCTTATGGCCACTAGAATGGATTTGATTTAATTGAGTTCGATTTTTATTTGTAAGTGTTAATCTCATTGATGTCGGTGTGGTTGGCTCTGGATTAGATTCGAAGGATTCTGGGAATAACTTAAAGACTCATAACTGGGATTTGATATTACTGTTTAATATTCATGAAAAAGAAAAGGGTTGTTTGATGCTTTTGTTTGCTAGTCGTATAAGAGGGAATGTTCTTTCGATTGTTAAAGATGGGTTTATGGTTTATGAAGAATGGGATGTCGTCGGTTCAAGTGATGATTTTGATTTGACTAGTTTCAATTGATTTGGAATTAATCTCTATCAGATCTTTGACTTGGTTGGTTTAAGAGAAAACGATGAGATAACAGCATGTAGCTTCGTTTCGTTGTGGCCACAGGAATGAATTGTTTCGACTGAAGAATCTAATATCTTTTAACAGGGTGTATAATGATCTTTGGGTGTTGGTTTTCGAAATGGGATCTTCAAATCGTAGAATTGTGGTCAACGGTGGTTACCATGGTGTTCTTTATGTGGGGTTTCAAACGTTCGATGGTGAAAGTTGAAGCTGATGAGCTGTAGCTGGGATGGGAGTATCCTTTGATTGGTATTCAAGGAGTAGATAAACAAAGGCGTTCAGCTTCTTGGGTGTGAGTCACAGGGCTTGATGAAGCTTCGAAGAAAGGCTGTTATGAATAAAGTTCCTCGGGGTCTGACTGAAATTAAAGTGAACCCCCTGACCCCACAGCCACAGCTGATTAGTGTTGTACAAGTTACATTGGTCTGTTAATGGGGTTTGAGAAAGATAAAGTGGTATTTGGATTAAAGGATTAATGTTAGGCTAGGGGGAGTGGTGCAAAACAAACCCACCGCCACGCCAGCTCCACCTCAGCTTTCTCTTTCCTCTCACTAACCCACTCAAAACTCACATTTCAAGGTTCTTAAGGAAAAAAAACCCACCACCACCTCACCTCCACCTCATCTTTCCACTATCATTTTTTACTTTTTATTTATACATTTAATTAAAAACGATACACGCGGGTATATATAAACGATACACCGATTATTAAAAAACAAAAACTTTTATTAAAATTTTTTTATTAAAACGATACATGGGAAATAAAAACATTACAAGGATACTAAAAACAACACATAAATAAGTAAAAACGATACACGGATAATTTAAACATGAGGAAAAAAAGTGGAGAAGTTTTCACAACCTCCCAACAATGAAGATACTGAAACCGGACCCCATGCTCAACTTCAAATTCACGGAGGGCGTTATTCATAACCTCCTCATCAGTAGATTCGGGTCCCCGTGCAAGCCTTGCGTTGTTGTAACATTGAATAAACCTACGCAGGGCACACGTGAGGCATTTCCATTTCCATATTAGCCTATCGTGGGCTCGTTTCCTTGGATCATTTAAATGACCCTCAATCAGTTGCAAAACCGCAGCCCAAAATGTACGAGTATTTTTCCGGTTTGTCACGGTGTTTTCAGCAACCCAAATCCAAGCGCGACACAAAGCTACTTCTTCCTCGTCTGTCCATAGTACATGCGCCATTTGATTTGAGAAGTGAAAGAAGAAGTTGAATTATGTGTTTGAGAGGAAGAAGATGAATAATGATGAATTGTGAGAAAAAAAGAAGTAAAAAGGGAGATTATATAGGGATAAATAGGATAAGAATTAAATTTTGTGGGTAAATGTGAAGGGTGAGTAACTCACCGTTGGTGGGTTTTTGACTGCATAGGTATCATAACCCACGCGTGGGTTTTTGAGGTGAGTTTGTGGGGTTCTTGGCAACCCACGCGTGGGTTTTTGCCATGTCAACCCCACGGGTGGGTTTTTTCTACCACTCCCCCCAGCCTTACAGCTGGTTATAGAGGATGAGTTTGTTCAGCTACAGTTCACGAAAATATGGGGCTGTACCAGCTAGGGTGTGAATAAAATCTGACAAAAAGGCTGACGTAGGCCTTTAAAAAAAAGGGGACTGTACATGCGTACAAACACTCAGCTTACTCATCTTTGTTATCGGGTATCAAGTGAAAGTTGATAATATAATGGTGGTAGAAGGAAGCTGATGAAATAATCATCAGCAATGGGGTATACAAAATCAACAGTTGTGAAGCTGCTGAATTAGAACCCAGCTATTCCTTGGGTCGTTAAGTACCAGAGTACCTGTGAGCTAGCATCAAGTCAAATCCGCAACATATATTGCAAAACAGCTGCTCCAAATTTAGAGCTAAAGACTAAACCTCTGATCTTTAGCATTTGTTCAGGCGTTTTGAAAAGATGTGATCAGGCGTTTGATAATTGTAAATTGGTTATTTAGGCTGTGTATTTGAACCAATCACCAGCCTAAATCTCAAGTCAGTGAATTATCCTTACTAATTCACCCTGTACTCCCACCAGCGGACCTGAAGTATTGCTTGAGCTTCAGGGGGAGTGGAAGTTAAAATAACAGATATGTTCCAAAGAATGAAAGAACTTCAGGGGTCAAGTATTTTGGTAAAACACCTGCAAAAGAACTAACAAAGAAAAACAAAGCAAAAATATTTTTGGTTTTTATGTTTTTTAATTTTTAGGATTTTTGAAAATTTTATATTTTTTAGTGTTTTTGAAGATTTTTAAGAAAAAGTAACGTTCACGGGGAACGGAACCCAAAATCCAAGTTCTCACAAAAAACTGTTGATCTTAACGAGAAGAGCCGGCAGCGGCGCCATTTGATACTAGCATTTTGCACTGGGGTTCTCTATATTCTCTCGAAATCCTCTCGAATTGATCTTGGTTCTAAATGGAATGATTGTTCTTGGTTACTAAAAAAGGGGGTTTGGATTTTTAATCTACTAAAGGTTTAAATGCACGAAAAATGTAAACTTAAATTTAAAAGCAATTAAATTAATAACAATTAATAAAAACTTGAATTAAAATTAAAATAAAAATAAAGAAACAGTAAGAAACAGTAAAACAGTAACACAGCAATACTTTAAAGAAAATTGATTCGGAAGTCACCTTGATCCGGAAGTTCACTCGGAAGTTGGTTCGGAAGTATTGACTCGGAAGTTCATCCGGAACTTTTGAGGAAAATTGATTCGGAACTTTGAAAAATCCTTCATTCGGAACTTTGATTCGGAAGTTAACTCGGAAGTTCGTTCGGAACTTTTCGTCCGGAAGTTCACTCGGAACTTTCGTCCGGAAGTTGTTGATCCGGAAGTTCGTCCGGAACTTTTGGTCCGGAAGTTTATTCGGAAGACTTAAAAGGAAGTTTATTCGGAACTTTTCAAAAACACATTCATTCGGAACTTTAAACTCATCCCGAACTTTCAGTTCATTCGGAAGATTTGTTCATCCGGAACTTTCAGCTCATTCGGAACTTTTTGTGTTCATTCGGAAGTTCTGGGAATACACAAGAACAGTAACTTCACCCGAAGAACAGGGAAAACGATTTTAATCAAAAATCAAGCTAAATAAGCAAAAAGGTTTTACCAAATTAACCACAAATCATCTACCAACTACAAGGATCAAATCCCAATCACAAAAACACAAATTCAACAACTTTTTAAAATCAAAACTCAATCAAATAAGAACTTAAAAACTTGAAATGAAAGATGATGATGAACAAGATGAAATGGAAAGATTAAACAAGAACTTGTATTGATGATTAATGTTGAACAAATAAAAGACAAGATTAAACTACAAGATTTGGAAGAACAATAATCAAAATCACCAAACACCCTAGTGGTGTTGGTGATGACTACGAACAAGAAAAGAGAAAAAGAAGGGAAAAACTAAAAACTAACTGGATGAAAAGTGTGAGGGGATCCCTTTATATAGGTGTCCCCTTTTGTTGGTGAGTGGTCTTTCTCCCGTTCTTCTTGTCTTCTCGTCTTTTCAGAAAAGTTGACGTTTTCGATTCTGATTCGGGATTTGTCGTCGATTAAATTCAACTCGTCTTTTAATTTCTTCGTTTAATAGACTTGAGTTTCTTCAACTTATGAAAATCTTCCATCTTTGGTCCTTTTCTTCGATAAATCGTCAAATAGGCCCAGTGACTTCAAATCTTTTGCATCTCTTGGACAATAGACTTCGTCTTGAGTCTTTTTCTTCCATAAAACCCGTGCAATCCCATGTTTTCTTCAATATTCATCCGGTTGGCTCTGAAAACACAATAAACACAAAAACCACGCATAATTCCAAACAAATGATATTAAATACGCGTTTTGGTCTCGTTTTAGCCAGAATTAAGTGGTAAAAGGATGGGTGTTTTCACACCTATCAAATCCCCTACACTTAACCATTGCCATGCCCTCATGCAATGCTTAGTGATAAAGCAAATTTACACTTTTCTCATAATCAATCAACCTTGGCCTTATTAAAATACTACTAAACAAAATTAAAGTACTAAAAGAAATTAAAACTTTAAAGTAAACAAAAGGATAGAAAACCATTTTCACTTGAAAGTAGCTACATGGAAATAACTTGCAAAGAGATCAATGACTTACATTAGGGATTTGGTGCTGCAAAGATTTATCACCCTCAAGTTTCACGTTCCCCAAACTAAGCTTAAAAACGAGATCATTGTTATTATAAGTTAGTAAATCAAACACTTACACACATGGCTTAATTATATGCTTAAACTCCCTTATTCCTAGGTGTATCTCTTATATTTTATTTTTGTCTTAGAATGATCATGAAGATGCATTTTTGGGACTTATTTCGATAGTTTATTTAGGCTGAAAGCAAAGTAGGACGATTTGATCAATAGTTAGCTAAAGGACAAAATCTCTTAAAACTGCTTCTCGGGATATCAAAAAGTTCATATCTTGGCATATCTCGGTTCACGATTTGAGACCTTTCTTGGGCCGATATTTGGCATGTACTTCATACTTCATATCTTGAGAGACGTGCTTGAGATAATGGTCTTCTCATCGTTAATAGAGTTTCTTCACTTGGAGACTTTTGAGGGGTACTCCAACTTTGTTGACAACGATTTCATGATTATTCTTCAATCTCTAATTGGGATTTTGAGATACAACGATCCGCCTCCTTTTCGGACTTGGATCTATTTATCCTCATACCTTGTTAGGGTCTTTTCGGATAGACTTCTCCATGATCTTTATGGGAGTTGATTGCTTTTCGTCGTGAGTCTTGATCCTTCATATTGACTTTGGGAATAATGCTTTTCACATCACCTTGGATCTTTAGCAATAAAATGGAATCCTCATGCCTTGTTAGGGCCTTTTCGGACTCGCCAATATTCGCGCCCCGCTTCATAAGTTATGCCTTGGCTATGAACTCTTATCATTACCGAGCAACTTTTAAACGATCCTGGGCTAGAAGCTAAGTAACTTTTCAAATCGTACGACCTTACTTATTGCAGATAATTTATTAGCAAGTGATGGGAGAATAGGCAAATAATTACACCAAGTGAGCTTGTGTAAGAATACCGACTTATAATTGACTCTATCATTTCTCGTTCTCCACAATTTAAAATCTCAAGTAATGAGACTCGTGGATACTTAGCCTAATAAACCAATTAAGGTCTACATGGTTAAGGATACTAGCTAGAATAAACTTGGATAAGTCTATTCGGGTTGAGTCAAAATAAACGCAACGGGCCTAATATGTCAAAGACTTCTAAACTAGATACACCACTTTATTAAAAATTTTGACTTTATTGCGGGATATATACATATGAAAGCAAAGATAAAAATTTAAAAATTACGACTAAATGGCCAAAGTTAATAAAAAATTTGAAAAATGTTGAAAAATATGATTTTCCGGTTAAATGAAGGCATTTTCATGGAAAAGTCCACTTAAAACTTCGATAGAAGTCCCCCTACACTTAAGATAAACATTGTCCTCAATGTTTAAGCATGTGAGAAAAATCTCCCCTACACTTATGACATTGTGCACGTTGGTTAAATCAAGTTAAGGAAGAGACGACTAAAGTGATCAATTTCAAATGTGAGTATGAAGAAAATTGAATCACGATAGTTGAGAGCTAGAACCGGATTTCGGATAACACGGGAGCACGGTTCTTCAAAGGTACCAAAAGTGCACTTATCCCTGTAATCACATCACCACACAAAAACAAACTCCCTATAGAGGTCCCCCTACACTTAGGGGGTAAAAACAGAAAATGATAGATACTCGGGCTGCCTCCCGAGGAGCGCTTGTTTTTGATAACCGAGTCACGAGCCTGACTCGACCCAAAATTAGTTCATGGGAAACGTGGTGAGGGAAAGAATCACCTCCTGAGAGGTGTCCTCACCAAAGTACAACTTCACTCGTTGGCCATTCACCTTAAAATTAGGTCCATCAGGTTGAGCGAGCTCGAGAGTACCATATGGAAAAATTTGGGCAATGGTGAATGGGCCGGGCCAACGAGATTTCAGCTTGCCCGAAAAGATTTTCAACCGAGAGTTTAAAAGTAAGACTTTGTCTCCAACATGGAACTCTCGGTTCTTAATCTTAGAGTCGTGAATGAGCTTAGTCTTTTCCTTATAGATCAAAGAATTTTCATAAGCCTCATTACGGAGTTCATTGAGCTCATTGAGTTGGATCTTGCGTAGGTCACCGGCTTTGTTGATATCAAAATTAGCCCACTTCAAGGCCCAATAAGCCTTGTGCTCCAACTCAATGGGGAGGTGGCATGCTTTCCCGTACACGAGACGATATGGTGTACAACCAATCAGAGTCTTGTAAGCGGTACGAAAATCCCACAAAGCATCATCAAGTTTATCAGCCCATGAGGCACGATGCTCTCCCACGGTCCTTTCAAGAATTCGCTTTAGTCCTCGGTTGGATATTTCAGCCTGGCCATTAGTTTGTGGGTGGTAGGCTGTGGAAAGACGATGATTTACACCATACTTATCCATGACTCTAGCTACTTGGTCATTGCAAAAATGAGTCCCACGATCACTAATAATGGCACGAGGCACACCGAATCTAGCGAATAGAGCTTTCAAAAAGTTACAAACCACCCTTGCGTCATTAGTAGGTAAAGCTTTGGCTTCAACCCACTTTGAAACGTAGTCAACGGCTACAAGGATGTATTTTTTTCCTTTAGAAGAAGGGAATGGCCCCATAAAGTCGATACCTCAAACATCAAAGATTTCACATTCTTGAATGAAATTCTGAGGCATCTCGTCTTTATGTGTGATCTTGCCTTGTCTTTGGCAAGCCTCACAGCGTTTAACCATATTGTGAGCGTCACGATATATGGAGGGCCAATAAAATCCCGAATCAAACACTTTTTTGGTGGTGTAGTTGGGACCAAAGTGACCACCGGTGGGTCCTTTGTGGCAAGCATCAAGGATTTCTAAAGCTGCCGGTCCATCAACACATCGGCGGATAATCAGGTCGGCACATTGTTTGAATAGGTAAGGGTCGTCCCAAAAGTAAGTCTTAATGTCGGTGAAGAACTTTTTCTTTTGTTGGGACGTCAACCCTTCCTTGAGAATTCCACCCGCCAAGTAGTTTGCAAAGTCCGCAAACCACGGGGTTTCATCAGAATTCGAATTTATAGACATTAAGGTCTCCAAGGGAAAAGAATCATTTATTTCTTTGTTCGGATGATCCCCTTGGTAAGGATCCTCAAGTCTACTGAGATGATCCGCGGCTAGGTTTTCAGCTCCTTTTTTATCGCGAATTTCGATTTTAAATTCTTGGAGAAGCAAAACCCAGCGAAGGAGTCTTGGTTTGGAATCTTGCTTTGTCAACTAGTACTTCAACGCGGAATGATCGGTATAAACGATTGTGGTGGAAAGGACAAGATAGAGTCGAAATTTTTCAAAGGCATAGACAACAGCTAAAAGCTCTTTTTCGGTTGTCGTATAATGCAATTGTGCCCCCGTCATTGTCTTGCTAGCATAATGGATTGGTTGGAAGTGTTTGTTCACTCTTTGTCCCAGAACCGCTCCAATAGCAAAATCACTAGCATCGCACATCAACTCAAAGGGAAGCTCCCAATTAGGGGTAACCAAGACGGGTGCCTTAGTTAGCTTATCCTTAAGCGAGTTGAAGGCTTCAAGACATTCTTTGGAAAAGATCAAAGGATTATCTTTTTCCAAGAGGTGGGTCATCGGGCGAGCGATTTGAGAACAATCTTTGATGAATCGACGGTAGAAGCCCGCATGACCCATAAAACTTCTCACACCCTTCACAGTTGAAGGTGGAGGCAACTTAGCGATAACATCGACTTTAGCACGGTCTACTTCAAGACCGGCTTTCGAGATCTTGTGTCCTAGCACGATGCCTTCTTTTACCATAAAATGGCATTTTTCCCAATTCAGAACAAGGCGAGTGTCTTCGCACCGCTTAAGCATACGTTCCAAATTGGCAAGGCAAGAAGAGAAGGAATCCCCAAAGACCGAGAAATCATCCATGAAGACTTCCATGGTTTGTTCAACCATGTCATGGAAGATAGCTAACATGCACCTTTGGAAAGTCCCGGGAGCATTGCATAAGCCAAAAGGCATTCTTTTGTAAGCAAATGTGCCATAGGGACAAGTGAATGTTGTCTTCTCTTGATCTTGGGGATCGATGGGTATTTGGAAATAACCCGAGAAACCATCAAGAAAGCAGTAATATTCATTACCCGCTAAACGTTCAAGCATTTGGTCCATAAAAGGTAGAGGGAAATGATCCTTTCTCGTGGCATCATTGAGTTTGCGGTAGTCTATACAAACTCTCCACCCAGTAACGAGACGAGTGGAAATCAACTCGTTGTGTTCATTGGGAACAACGGTTATTCCGCCCTTCTTGGGCACACAATGGATTGGACTAACCCATGGTGAATCCGAAATAGGGTAAATCATACCCGCATCAAGAAGTTTGATAACCTCTGTTTTGATGACTTCATGTATTTTTGGATTCACCCTTCGTTGGCTTTGAATTGTGGGCTTAAAGTCGTCCTCCATGAGAATTTTGTGTGTGCAGAAGTGAGGATCAATTCCGCGAATATCGGAGATTTGCCAAGCAATAGCTTTCTTATGATCTTTAAGCACGGCGATGAGGCGAGTTTTCTCTTCATCTTTCAAATCCTTCGCGATAATGACGGGCGACTTCTTCTCTTCTTCAAGGAACACGTACTCGAGATGGGGCGGCAGCTCCTTAAGTTCTAAATCCAGAGGATTTTCGACGGGAGGCGTATTCAAAGTCGGAGTATCGATAGCAATAACCGTGGGAGATGGTGGAGAAACGTTGTCTTCGTTGAGAAGGTTATCAAAGAAATGCATGTCTTCATCCCCATCGGTGGGAGAATCGTCATTGGCTAAGTTCACATCTCCCATGATGGTTTCAAGATTGTTCCAAAACAAATCACTATCTCCAAATAGAGACAGTGATGAATCAATAGAGGAAACGGTTTCAACATTGGGAAGAGAGGTAGGAATATTTTTACAAGCATCATTAAAGTGTTCTTCACAAGCCTCATCCAGAACGTCAATACAATTAACACTCTCGTATGAATAAGGTTGTTTAGACAACTTTCCCATGTTGAAGACGATTTTATCGTCACCCACTCTCATGATAAGCTCACCGGCTTCAACATCGATGAGAGTGCGACCGGTCCTCATGAATGGACGACCCACGATCAAGGGAACACGAGGGTCCATCTCGTAGTCGACGACGACAAAATCGGCAGGAAAAGTGAATTTGTCGACTCCTACAAAGACGTCTTCGGCTATCCCCACTGGATAAGCAACCGTACGGTTAGCTAATTCCAAAGTCATTTTGGTGGGGACTAGCTCAGGGAGAGATAATTGCTTCCACACACTTAAAGGCATTAAGTTGATACTGGCACCTAGATCGGCTAGGGCCATGCAATTCTCTACTCCCGGGAAATTGCAACGGATTAAGAAACGACCCGGATCACCAAGCTTGGTTGGCAATTTCCTTAAGAGCACTGCAGAGCAATTCTCATTAAGTTGGGTGTTGGAAATATCAAGAAGCTTTTCCTTGTCACTCAGAAGATCTTTAAACATTTTTGCGTACTTAGGCATGTGAGCGAGAGCCTCAGCGAAGGAGATGTTGAAATTCAATTGTTTGAACATTTTAAGAAAGTTAGAAACCTGAATATCGTCCTTGCTTTTGAGCTTCTCTTTCCTCAACCTAGATGGATAAGGTATATTGGAAGAAGAGGAAGGCTTTGGGAGAATAGGATCATTCACATCCTTGGGTGGAGGAGGGGTAGAAGTAGGAGGTGGAGAAATTGGGGAAGGAGAAGGATGAGGAATAGGAGCAGGTGACTCGTTTTCCTTAGTCATAATTACCGGTGGAGGTATAGGAAGCTCGGGTTCCTTGGTACCTTTGCCACTGCGAGTAGTGATTGCTTTCATCTCCCCTCTTGGATTTGCAACGGTGTTACTTGGAAGAGTACCCGAAGAAGAGGGTTGATTACCTTGGAAGAAACTAGCCATCATGTTCTTCAAGTCATTCGTTTGACTATCCAACGTGTTTCTCATGTCGGCTCTCAGATCGTTCCCTTGTTTGACCAAGTCTGCTTTTAAGTTGAGCACTTCCCGCTGAAGATTACCAACGATCACATCGTTAGTCCTCATATAGGTTTCCATTTCTTGGTGTAAAGCGGTGGGTTGGTTGGGAGGAGCATTGTATGCGGGTGGTTGATAAGCAGGTTGCTGGAAAACTTGGTTGTTTCGTTGAGGTGGTTGTGGTTGTTTGTGAGGTGGGATGTATGGTGTACGAGGTTGTTGTTGTTGTTGAGGAGGGCGGTTGAGGTTTTGTTGTTGGTTTGGGTTGTTAGGAGGAAAACCGGGTGGTGAGAGGTAGTTGTTGGAGCGGTAGCTAAGCAAATTACGGTCACCTTGAGGTCTAGCTTGATAAGCAGGTTGAGGATAGGTGCCATAAGCTGCATTGACATTTTCAGAAGGGTAGTCTTGGGTGGCAGTACAAGTGGTGTAAGAGTGAGGACCCCCGCATATCTCGTATGGTTGGCTAATAGCATTGACTTGAGCGTCTTTAGCGTTTCTAGCGTTGATGCTGTTGGTGTTGTTGGCGGTTTGGGTAGCAAGTGATTCAAGAAGCACAGTGATTTTGTCAAGTCGCTTGTCGCTGTCACTAGTGCTAGCACTAGCGACATTGGTCCGAACACTCTTGGTTTGTACACGAGACTTATTCTCAATGATATCCCAAGCAGCATAGGAAGTCTTAGCCAAAAGATTACCCCCCGAGGCACTGTTTAGTGAATCTTGGTCATTCATGCTTAAACCATTGTAAAAAGTGTTAATTTGATGCACTTTGGTAAAACCATGTTGTGGGCATTTTCTCAAAAGATCTTTAAAACGATCCCAAGATTCACTAAACGACTCATCGTACTTTTGTTCAAAATTTATGATTTCATTCCGCAAAGTGGTAGTACGAGAGGGTGGGAAAAAGTAATTGATAAACTTGGTCTCCAAATCCGTCCACGAGAGAATACTCTGTGGCGGTTCCTTAGCAAGCCAATGCCGGGCTTGTCCCTCTAAAGAAAAGGGAAAAAGTTGTAGACGGATTACCTCTTGTGGAACACCATTGAACTTGACCGTATTAGTGAGTTGCAAAAATCTCTTGATGTGGTCATGTGGATCATCAATGGTACGCCCCAAGAATGGTTGAGCAGAGACCATCTAGATAAAGCCGGATTTGAGCTCAAAATTGTTAGCGGCAATCGGGGGTATAACAATTGGATCAGTGTTGCCATCTACATGAGCTTGCAGCAGTTCAATCATCGGGCGATTATCCGGTTGAGGCTCATTGTTGTGGTTATTATTCATTTTGTTGAAAGGTGGGTTGTTGTTGTTATTATTGTTGTTTGGAGGTGGTATGTTGTTGTTGTTTTGTACACCGGCCATGTCTAAGTTATCGAGAGGCTCGGGCTCTTGATAAGACGTGGATCGAGTGCGCATACACCTGCAAAAGAACTAACAAAGAAAAACAAAGCAAAAATATTTTTGGTTTTTATGTTTTTTAATTTTTAGGATTTTTGAAAATTTTATATTTTTTAGTGTTTTTGAAGATTTTTAAGAAAAAGTAACGTTCACGGGGAACGGAACCCAAAATCCAAGTTCTCACAAAAAACTGTTGATCTTAACGAGAAGAGCCGGCAGCGGCGCCATTTGATACTAGCATTTTGCACTGGGGTTCTATATATTCTCTCGAAATCCTCTCGAATTGATATTGGTTCTAAGTGGAATGATTGTTCTTGGTTACTAAAAAAGGGGGTTTGGATTTTTAATCTACTAAAGGTTTAAATTCACGAAAAATGTAAACTTAAATTTAAAAGCAATTAAATTAATAACAATTAATAAAAACTTGAATTTAAATAAAAATAAAAATAAAGAAACAGTAAGAAACAGTAAAACAGTAACACAGTAATACTTTAAAGAAAATTGATTCGGAAGTCACCTTGATCCGGAAGTTCACTCGGAAGTTGGTTCGGAAGTATTGACTCGGAAGTTCATCCGGAACTTTTGAGGAAAATTGATTCGGAACTTTGAAAAATCCTTCACTCGGAACTTTGATTCGGAAGTTAACTCGGAAGTTCGTTCGGAACTTTTCGTCCGGAAGTTCACTCAGAACTTTCGTCCGGAAGTTGTTGATCCGGAAGTTCGTCCGGAACTTTTGGTCTGGAATTTTATTCGGAAGATTTAAAAGGAAGTTTATTCGGAACTTTTCAAAAACACATTCATTCGGAACTTTAAACTCATCCGGAACTTTCAGTTCATTCGGAAGATTTGTTCATCCGGAACTTTCAGCTCATTCGGAACTTTTTGTGTTCATTCGGAAGTTCTGGGAATACACAAGAACAGTAACTTCACCCGAAGAACAGGGAAAACGATTTTAATCAAAAATCAAGCTAAATGAGCAAAAAGGTTTTACCAAATTAACCACAAATCATCTACCAACTACAAGGATCAAATCCCAATCACAAAAACACAAATTCAACAACTTTTTAAAATCAAAACTCAATCAAATAAGAACTTAAAAACTTGAAATGAAAGTTGATGATGAACAAGATGAAATGGAAAGATTAAACAAGAACTTGTATTGATGATTAATGTTGAACAAAATAAAAGACAAGATTAAACTACAAGATTTGGAAGAACAATAATCAAAATCACCAAACACCCTAGTGGTGTTGGTGATGACTACGAACAAGAAAAGAGAAAAAGAAGGGAAAAACTAAAAACTAACTGGATGAAAAGTGTGAGGGGATCCCTTTATATAGGTGTCCCCTTTTATTGGTGAGTGGGCTTTCTCCCGTCCTTCTTGTCTTCTCGTCTTTTCAGAAAAGTTGACGTTTTCGATTCTGATTCGGGATTTGTCGTCGATTAAATTCAACTCGTCTTTTAATTTCTTCGTTTAATAGACTTGAGTTTCTTCGACTTATGAAAATCTTCCATGTTTGGTCCTTTTCTTCGATAAATCGTCAAATAGGCCCAGTGACTTCAAATCTTTTGCATCTCTTGGAAAATAGACTTCGTCTTGAGTCTTTTTCTTCCATAAAACCCGTGCAATCCCATGTTTTCTTCAATATTCATCCGGTTGGCTCTGAAAACACAATAAACACAAAAACCACGCATAATTCCAAACAAATGATATTAAATACGCGTTTTGGTCTCGTTTTAGCCAGAATTAAGTGGTAAAAGGATGGGTGTTTTCACACCTATCAGGGTACTTTCTCAGAGGTCGATAATTCCTCACAGGTGTTTAACAAAACATCATGTGCGTGTTTTATAAATGGCTTAACCCAGAGCCATTGACTCCAAGGGGTTGTACTAATGTCTACTTCAAATGTCGCTGACACCATCAAATATCACAGCCTCGGGAGTCTTAAACATCAGGCGTTGAAAACAATGTTTTGTTTAAAGGTTGAGATACATCGGTCTCGCCTATAATCAGCGGTTGATGAATCATCAGGTATAGATAGAAATACCTATCAAAATTTGAAAAGAAACCTTTGATGGTCATCATGCGTTGGACAAACCACAGAGGTGGTGTATATTCAGATATCTAATCATCAGAAGGTCTGTATAAGAGGTCGAGAACCCAAAGGTCTCACAGCCATTGTACCACCCCCAGAATTCGCTGAAGAGAACTCTCCTTCAGATACTTGGTATGTTGGTGGATTTTTATCCAAACTCAAATGAGTTGAGGCGCGTTGTACGCCTTTTGGTTAATGTGATAAGAGGTTAATCGGAGTCAAAAGATGCTGCTAAAGCTGCATATTTTGAGGGGGAGAGAAACACGGACATCTACACACCGCTGTGATATAGATGCCGCTGTGACATACACGCAGCTGTGATCTATATGCAACATTGATATACCTACCTGTATCCATTCAACCCTACAAACACCTTCACAAAGCCAAAACCAAAAAATAAAAAAATAAATTCTTCATTCATCCCCATCTTCTTTCTGAACTCTACAATCTCTCAACTCCTCCAACCTAGTCAGCTGACCTCTTTATCAGCTAAAATCAACAGAGGCAGCTGAACCCTCAGCCAAACAGCCACAGCTAGATAAAGATGCTATCTTCAGAGCCTTCACATGCTGAAGGACTTGGTCACTCAAGAAATATTTTCTCACACCAAGATAAAGATAGAAGATACTTACTGTAATCAAAGTCCAACAATGAATCATGTCATCTTCACATAGCCTGAAGCCTCATTCAAGACTTGGTCAATCAGGTACATGTCATTACCTGAAACCAAGACAAAGAAAGAAGACGACATTTGGGCTATTTGTATACCTCCAACCGTCCCATACAACCATCATAACCTCTTCTCTTTCCCACCATCAGAGGTTAGTACTTGGTTAGTACTTTACACCCAAGAGGTTGCACCCACTAGAGGTCCTCATCAGATGTGTAACCATCAGAGGTCGCACCCATCATCATCAGATGTCACCTTCAGAGCTCGCACCTATCAGAGGTTGCCACCAGAGCTCGCACCATCAGAGGTCACCATCAGAGCTTACACCATCAGACGTGTAACCAGAGACCTCTAGAACTCAGGTACCCATATGTTGCTTAAAATATTTCAAAGACTTATTTTTCATACTTAAACTTTTTGTCAAAAAGAGATTCAAAGGTTAAGTGATTTTAAAAGTTAAGAGTCAGAAGTTTTTACAACATCAGAAGCTTAAGTTTTACAACAGCAGCTCTTAAGTTATAAACTTAAAGCCAATCCGAGTAAAGTCGGAACAGATAGGAAGAATCTCCTTGCCTTAAGGCTAAAGCATCATAGATCCTTGAACGGGATAGCCAAAGGCTGAAAGTTCACCAAGTGTCGGTTTCACCACCACACCAACAAATGGTCATCAATTCACCATGTCTAACCAACAAGAAAGAATTGGCTATTCCGGAGTTAAACGGCTAACCGGTAAAGAATAATCAAATCTGTTGATGGTTGATAGTTTGCCAAAAACTATAGAACCAGCTAAGTTGGTTAAGTCTCTGGATTTCCACTAGAGGCCACACAAGGGTATTCAAACACCCTCAAAATCTAAGGTTCAAACCTTAGTATCGAAGCAATTCGATCAAGGGATTCAATCCCTGAAATGGTGAATAATAGGAGTGTGAAATGGTTTCAAAAATCACTTCTTGGGAAGCATTTTTTGAGGGGGAGAGAGTCACACTCCCTGATGATTGTACCTTAGAGATACACACTCCCTGATGAAGACACATCCCTGATAATTGTACCTCATAGATATCCTCACCATACCATACAACACAACCACCCATTACTACCATACAACCTCTCAAACCACACCAAAACAACAAAACCAATCACATACCAAAAAAAATCAAAATTTTATCCAGGAGCATCACTCAAAAAATCCATCACATTCCTTAAATAGGTATCGACGGGTATCTGATGAATGTTTGAAGAAAGTAATGATGAAGCTGGTATTGGGAGTGTGCTTGAACAGGTTAGAGGTTTTATTGAATGAAAGAAGTTGGTTTAGGGTAAAAGAGTTGTGCATAGCTGATGTTAACATCAGATGTAGTGAACTAGTGTTCTGGGATTCGATGGTATACTTAGGTACATAGTAGTTTGGAGTCAATTTCATGCCGTGTCTGATCACCACTGTTTGAAGCAAGTCTTTGAAACAACAAGATAATCTGAGTCGCTGAAGATGTTCATCAGAGATGACACAGTCATGAAGATGAAGATCTGGTCTGAACACTGTTACTCTTTTTCAACAACAAAGGATCAGAAGATTGTTATATTTATTATGTCACTTTGTTGTATCTTAGTATGTAAGAAGAAGCCTTTATGCTCACTTAGTGCTATTTAACTTAAGCTACTTTTCTATCCAAATAGGGGGAGATTGTTGGGCCAATTCAGTGCCTGATTTGTCCCTTGCACATGATTTGGATGTAAAGTATCCTAAGTAGTGTTAGTCACTGAACTTCGTATGTTATAAGTTCAGTGTGTCATTCTTTAGAGTTCTTTAGAGTCTACGAGATAGACTCGTCATTAGCTGAGGCGGATCTCAGTAAGTGTGCAAAGAATCAAGGATGATGGAGTTAGTAAGTGATGACATAATAGCTTACTAACTCCTCACGACTATTACTTCTTTACAAGACCTGAAGATATTAAGAAGACATGAAGAAGTGTCTTAAGTATTAGTGGGAACAAGTCTTATTAGCAATGAAGACAAAGAGGATGACTTTGTCAAAGGTGCAAAAAGGAAGACTACAAAGTATAAGGTGGTTACTTGTATTTTGGTAAAGCTTCTCAAGGAAGCTTCACACTCCCACTATATATATGTGGTACTTGTAATAGAATAGTCAATGATTCCCACCACAGAAAACACACATGTAACACTTTAGTGGATAGGGGTTTCATCCTCCCATTGTTGCATATGCTTAGCTAGCTATGAACATGGGAGTTTAGTTTGTCATTCATCGCCCGATTGTTATTCCGCAAACAACCGGGCAAGTCTTGTATATTTGTTGATTCATTATTAATAAGATATACATACGATGAAAAGTACAAGCTTTGTTATTAGTTAGTCAATTGGTTTAATTGTGCAAATGTTCTTCATAGTTTCTTATTAATTCGATGTTTGCACAAGATTCGTGGACCAACATGTTTGCATGAAGTAATTGTTATGTCATGTATGGTTACGATCCGTAGAGAGATTTAATTGTTAAGATTATGTGGGAGATCCGATGAACATGCATGTTTTCACGGATCATATGATGTTATATGCTATTTGCTTTATTTGATTCAAAGTTTTAAAATTAGGAAAGACTTTTATATGTTTATAAAACCCTGGATTTTATGTTCTTTGAATAAATTGTTATGCATGTGGCTGTTTGATTTAGTTTTTTTTTGTACCTACTTGTTTTTATACGTTTTATATTATTTTATGTTGTAAACAAGGGTAATTTTTCCAAGAAAAATTAATATGGACTAAATCATATAAAAATTAATGAATTGTTTTGAGATCTAAATTACATAGAATTGCGTTGATTGATAATTTGCAATGATAATTTAACGGCCTACTCCTTTTAACAAACTATAAAGTGAGTTTAACGCACCGCTGGTCATGTACCCGGTTAAGGAAGGAGGTGTTATGCCATTAGTCGCTGACCGAATTCCTGGCTCACCTGTGCGTCAAAATGAAATTACCTACGATTATCATTAGCATTATATCTTAAGTTTGATTTGCCGCAAATTCACATCCGAAACACAATGAATAAGGTTATTGCTTTGTGCTTTAGCCAAGTTCTAGGAACGTGAGGCGTGAATTGTTGTGGGTACAATCTTTAATTGGTTTAACCAATACCTCAACTTGCAATATATGGCGAAACTTTAGACTCACCAAAAGGTTTACTAAAAGTTTTTATTAAACTTATGATATGGAGATGTATGCATGCTTCTCCATACATGATTTTGACACCAAAATCAATACCCTTAAATTTAAGTCACATGCCATCTAATTGACGAACACTTTAAGTTACAATTTTCGTCATTTGAGATTTTGGACGATGTTGTGATAGAAAGAAAACGTTCATAGAATGAGAATTCGTATGAATGTTTTGCGTTCTTTAGATTAGTCGACTTGATTGAGTTACTCAGTGAGATCTGGAAACTTAAGGCATAAAGTAGGGATGAAACATGTTTACGATGCAAAATGACTTTTGGCAACGTAAATCCCTAGAGTTTATCAAACTTCTTGATGCGGGAATGATCTACCCTATCTCGGATTCACCATGGGTTAGTCCCGTCCATTATGTGCCTAAGAAAGGCGGAATCACCGTTGTGCCCAATGAAAACAACGAGTTGATTCCTACTCGTCTCGTTACAGGGTGGAGAGTTTGTATAGACTATCGCAAACTCAATGATGCTACGAGAAAGGATCATTTTCCCTTCCTTTTATGGACCAAATGCTTGAACGTCTAGCGGGTAATAACTATTACTGCTTTTTAGACGGTTTCTCCGGGTATTTTCAAATCCCCATCGATTCTAAAGACCAAGAAAAAACCACATTCACTTGTCCTTATGGAACATTTGCTTACAAAAGAATGCCTTTCGGCTTATGCAATGCTCCTGGGGCTTTCCAAAGGTGTATGATGGCTATCTTCCATGACATGGTTGAAGAAACTATGGAAGTCTTCATGGATGATTTCTCGGTCTATGGTGATTCTTTCTCTCATTGCCTTGCCAATTTAGAACGTATGCTCCAACGGTGTGAAGACACTCGTCTTGTTCTAAATTGGGAAAAATGTCATTTCATGGTAAAAGAAGGCATTGTTCTTGGACACAAAATCTCCAAAGCTGGTCTTGAAGTGGACCGTGCTAAAGTTGATGTTATTGCTAAATTACCTCCACCTTCAACCGTGAAGGGTGTGAGAAGTTTCCTTGGTCATGCGGGCTTCCATGGTCGATTCATTCAAGATTTTTCTAAAATCGCTCGCCCGATGACCCACCTCTTGGAAAAAGATACTCCTTTCATCTTTTCTAAAGAGTGTCTTGAATCCTTCAATCTTCTTAAGGACAAGCTAACTAAGGCACCGGTCTTGGTTACCCCTAATTGGGAGCTACATTTTGAATTGATGTGTGATGCTAGAGACTTTGCTATTGGAGCGGTTTTGGGCCAAAGAGTGAACAAACACTTCCAACCAATCCATTATGCTAGCAAGACAATGACGGGGGCTCAATTGCATTATACCACTACCGAAAAAGAGCTTTTAGCTGTAGTGTATGCTTTTGAGAAGTTCTACCCCTATCTTGTTCTTTCCACCACCATCGTGTACACCGATCATTCCGCGTTGAAGTACTTGTTAACTAAACAAGATTCCAAGCCAAGACTTCTTCGTTGGGTTTTGCTCCTTCAAGAATTTAAAATCGAAATTCGTGACAAAAAGGGAGCGGAAAACCTAGTTGCGGATCATCTAAGTAGACTTGAGGATCCTTATCAAGGGGATCATCCGAATCAAAAGATCAATGACTCTTTTCCCCTTGAGGCCTTAATGTCTATCAACTCCAATCTTAATGACACCCCGTGGTTTGCGGACATTGCAAACTACTTAGCGGGTGGTATTCTCATTGAAGGTTTAACATCCCAATAAAAGAAGAAGTTCTTTAAAGATATTAAGACTTACTTTTGGGATGACCCTTATCTCTTCAAACAATGTGCTGATCTGATTATTCGTCGGTGCGTTGATGGACCCACAGCTTTAGACATTCTCGAAGCTTGCCATAAAGGACCCACCGGTGGTCACTTTGGTCCTAATTACACCGCGAAGAAAGTGTTTGACTCGGGATTCTATTGGAACACCATCTATCGTGACGCTCACGAGATGGTTAAAAATTGTGACGCTTGCCAACGCCAAGGCAAGATCACACATAAAGATGAGATGCCTCAAAATTTCATACAAGAATGTGAAATCTTTGATGTATGGGGCATCGACTTTATGGGGCCATTTCCTTACGTTGATAATCAAGAACTTCTTCGTATTTCAAGTCAAGGTCAGGAGGACCAAGATTTATCATTCGCGTCAAGACCTTGTGAAGGAACCGTTCCAAGAGGGAGGCCACTTGGAAACGGACAAGTTCATCCGGACTTCTTATCCGTTTTTATCTTATCAATTAGATATGTCCTTTCAGTCACGTCACGTTCCATGTCCTTTCAAGACATGTCACGTTCCGCGTTCTTTTTGCCAGGTCACCTACACGTTCATTTATCTTACTTACCCTCTCAGTTTGATTCGGGTATGTTTCTCTTTCAGTTACGTTATCTATAATTCGGGGACGAATTATTCTTTTTAGGGGGAAGAGTTGTAAAACCCGCATGCTTTTACCATGAATAGTACCCTTAAGATCGTACGTACTAGATTAAAATTTTCCTTTATAGTATGTTTATGTTCACGTATAAGAATTTTAAGTATTACGTACGTGTTAGAACACGATAAGTATTTATTACACATGAACACACGATAATTATTCAAATAATAATTATAATCCCAAACATGCGATCATGAAATCATGAACGTAAATTAATCACGAGCTAATATTAATTACGTATATATATTTATTACGAACACGAATAAATATATTAAGTCACGATCGATAACTAATTAAAACACGTAAATTACGAACACGAGAACACACTATAATATTTAGACTCGAGAAATGTACGGGTTACCCTTATGTGGGCCCCTACCCACGAAATTAGGAAGAAAAAGGGCCAAGCCCATTGTTTTTTTTACTAAACAAGAAAAATTAGGAAAACATATTCATTTATCAAAAATCAAGAAAATAAGAAAAACCCTAATTCCTTTCTTTGCTCCCTTTTTGGCTGCCACCTATAATCATCAAAAAGGGGTGTTCGGATGATTTTTGATCTTGGAATTTGTGCAAGCATTCGTGTGTGTTCATCCTTGATTGATCCACGCATTCGGTATAACCTTTTTAACCTTTTTCTTTTATGTTTTGATTTAATAAATCACATAAAATCATGATGTTTTTAAAAACTAATTAAAAACATTTATTAAAACATGTCTATGATTATAGGGTAAATCAAAACAAGGGTTTTTAGGGGTGTTTTTTCTAGCCGACGCCTAACCGAACCCCTAAGGGGTCTCGGTTTGGTTTATTACCCACCACCGAGACCTCATGGTCTCGGTATGGTGGTGTGGGTCCCACGGCACCAACAAACAAGGGGGAACCCCGACTTGGTTCGGGGTATGGTGTTGATTACAGGTCCGGTTCACGGTTTCTAGTCACGATCCGGTTCATTGATTATGTTAAGGTTTATGATTTTAATAGTTATATGTTAAAAATTAAATTAATAAAACATGACATAATTAATTTAATTAACATGACTTAGGTTATAAATTTAATTATTAGATCATGAATTTTAACCTAAGTATTTATTTTTAATTAGACTTTATAATTAATTAATTATTAAAAACCATGACTATAACTAATTAATCAACATGACTTAGGTTATATTATTAGTAATTAATAATACATGTTTTAACATAAGTATTTTAACTTTATTTAATTAAAAACATGATATATTTAATTAAATACTTTTAACCTATAGTTTATTTAAATTACATGTAATAATTAATAAACTATACTTTATAACAACATGACTTAGAATAATAATCAGAAAACACTTAAGCTTATATAATTAGCTTATTTAACCAGCTTATATCTATTTATGGAAACTTTCTATTTTTAGAAACTTATTTAATTAAGGCAGCTAATCTATTTATGGAAACTTTCTATTTTTAGAAACTTATCTATTTTAAGCAGTAATTATATTTTTGGAAACTTTCTATTTTTGGAAACTTTCTATTTTTGGAAACTTTCTTTTTTTGGAAACTTTCTATTTTTGGTAACTTTCTATTTTTGGAAACTTTCTATTTTAGGAAACCTGCTAGTTTTAGAAAGTTACTTATTATTACACAACAAGCATTATAATATAAGAAATACAAGAAATACTTAATCAGAATAGACAGAATATAAGATAAACACAGTATAAAGCTTAAAACAGTAAAACATGACATGAACGTATAAAATAAGCTAAGACATGACATAAAATCAGTTACGTATTTAGTAATCAGATACTTATACACGTATGTATTTATGTCGCATTAGTGATACCGAAGTAGGACTCTCTTCCGTTCGTCTTCTTCATTCACTGGACATAAGGTACGGATTCCCGTCCTTTCAGTATGGACATTCTTTCCTTATTAGGATTCCCCGTATGCAGCCAACTGTTTTCCCGTAGTATAAGTTTATATGTTTGATTTTCTTATGTTTAATTTAGAATACCTATAGCCATATACATGCATGACCAGTTTCACCTAGTTATGGAGGTACCATAACCATAACACTAGAGGCACTGGTGTTATGACTTCCCTACGGCGGAGTGATTGCTCGTGGCGTCCCTTCAGCTTTTGGCCATATTATTATATTTATCATGTGGGGCGTATGGGTGCATCCTAGTTACATGTTTTCAGCAGATTACTCAGTGTGAATGTGGTGTGTGCTTTGCATCCTTCACAAGGAGCTGATCCCTCTTACCCAAAACCAGTATATTAAATTAGAGACAGCCCCTTTAATTTGCATGATGTGGTCACCCCTCCAAGTATTCATGCACGGTGGATTTTCATGACCTATATTGGCTAATGGTAAAATATGTTAAACAGTTTTCATAAGATAAACATAAGGCTTTTCAATCTATAAAACCTGTTTTATGAACATGTTCCGGATTTTCCAAGACGTATACATTTTCGCTGCTATTAAGTCTTTATTATGTTTTAGTCATTCATACTATGTCTATATTCGTGCACTGAGCGTTTTGCTCAGCCGTTACTTTCCTTTCCATGTCCTAAAATGACAGGTACCCAAGGACGGACTCGAGCATTTTCGAGGACATGCATAGGATGGAAGCTGCCATAGACTTCTTCTCCTTTTGCCTTCATATATTTGTGCTTGTTTAAGTCTTCCATTATTTCATTTACTTTATTATGTTTTGAGCTTATATTTGGGAACCGATGTTTGATTCCAGTTTACCCTATGGTCATGTATGTTTTACTACATATTATCTTGCATGATTTGATGACACGCCAAAATTACGCGTGACATTCCATTATCAAAATGGGGTGTTACAATTATGGTATCAGAGCCAAGGCTTCGACCTGTAGGCTCTAAAACTTGACCTGTGACTAGTGGGTAGTCACCAGGAGCTTCCTAATCCAACGTTTGTTATTTTACGTATTGATGTTTTCAGCGTATTGTTGTTTTAACCATGATGTTTTCAGCACCTTGAGGTTTTAACCTTGATGTTTTCATCGATATTGTTTTACTAATATGGATGGACAACTGTCATTCATATGTAGTTATGTGTCATTCTTTCATGCATAATGTTCCTCGTGAACTGTGGCTATGTGGACTGAACCCCAATAGTTCATAATTAGTCACATAAAAATTTTTTCTGATAAGTTTTGAAAGATGAGTTTCATTTGTTTATGTTTCATGTATCATTGTTGTAGGAATTATGACTAAGTAATGGTTGATACAGGACTGGCCCTATTTAGTCGCATGTGCTTTTATCGAAACTTTTAACTTTGGGACCGACCCATAGGCGTCCCCTCGTCATGTCTTTTGTTTTGGGACCGACCCATAGGCGTCCCCTCGCACATATAAAGGTTTTTATAAACTACATTACGCATTCATGCACTGTTTTATGCATAAAATTTTTCTCATGATTTATTGGCATAAATTTTTTCATGTCCCCTCATAAGCTACTATGTTTTTTATGTCAAGTATGTTTTCATACTGTCATGGTTAACTTCAGTTTCATGCTGATTATGTTATACACTCCTTCATGATAGATTGTTTCATGTTTCTTCATGATAATTCCGTCTTAATGTTGATTACGTCTTACGCCTCTTTTGTTATTTATGCTTTCATGTAAGGCATTGTTGGATTTCATTGAATTCTGCTTTCATGATAGTCATGGTTGGTTTTCATTGATCATGCTGTCAGGCAAATCATCGTTGAATTTTGTGTAATCACACTTTAACGTTTCTCGATGCAACTAGAATGAGGTATATACTGGCATTGCCAGGTTATCATGATGGTTTTTCTAACCGTCTAACCGATTATAGTTCCTTTAAAAACATGACAAATGATCGACCCCATACCGATCATTTCATGTGCATTCCATGTGTGCTCCATGTACCGTATTTCATGTGTATTACACGTACCTTAATCCACGTGTATTTCACTTGCAATACTTCACGAGTATTCACTAGTCGATTCTGAATCATCTCAGGCGTATGTTCACTTGCTGATATTCTACAAGATTGATGATGCCGCTCATAACTTGGAGATGTTACTAAAGGTTGATGTTGCTGATTGTTGGAGACGCTACGAGATGCGGATGTTGTTCACAACCTGGAGATCCTACGAGACGAAGACAAAGGCGTCAGAACAAAGCAACGGGACGAGAAGATGCTTCACCACCAGACGAGTCCCATCAATCATTGTCCCAAATTCTTAGTTACATGTCACACGTCATTTTGTTGTCGTTTCAGTCATATGAGTGTGAACCGGTACCAGCCGGCCACTCAGCTAAATAGTTACATAAATCACAGTCATGGGAATGATCGTCATGGAACTGACAGACAGGATGATAGTAACCACTACTATGACAACAACTATCCTAGAAATCGCAACCGAGGCTCCAGTCGCGGACGTGATCAGACATACAATTGATCAGTGGTCCATCGGATCCGCTAATTCTGGCATAATAACCTAATATTATGGTTCTAGTTATTTCACATCTTGAGACACATGTCAAGACATCAGTCAAGACACATGTCTCACGTATATTTTTTGAAGACACATGTCAAGACACCAGTCAAGACATATGTCATGCTTATATTTCCAAGACACGAGTCAAGACACATGACTCACGTCCAATTATGGAACATTTCTAAGAAATTCAGGGTACCCTCCCAGGGTATATCCCTTTTGTTGTGCCATGTATTAATCAGGCCACAAGAATTTCAGTACCATCACCGGTGTATCAGTAAGGTCAGTCACGTTCGCCGGATGACACTTTCCTTTCTTGCACCTATATTTCATATGTTCATGACCATATCGGATGCCATTCATATTCCCCATGTATACGAAGGTTTTCTTCAACCCAATGATAAGATCCCAACTGATAACGCATTACCTCGGACAGATGCGAGTTGAATTTAATCCTAATTATGGACTACGAACCGCACACCATGCTACGATTCATGAGTATGTACGGTGATGTTCAGACTCCTAAATATATTCAGCATGATTTTCCATCAGGAAAATCTGTATAAACCATTTATGCTTTACAAGCACGTGCTTGGTTAGCCATGATTGCTAAAATTTTTAGCTGTCAGTTAAGACATGACCACCGAAGTCCTTTTATGCATAACCAGGCGAGTATTCTAAAATCTTCCCATAAATTCAAGAAGAACCTACAAGGAGAAGGACGGTACCATGAGATTATGTGTCGACTACCATCGATTTAAACAAATCACTATTCATGACCGTCATTCTCCTCCACGTATTGATAACATGTCCAATCGACCTTATTGTGTTAATCACTTTTCCAAGATCGAACTCATGATCATGCTGCCAACAGTGACGAGTGAAAGAGCAGGACATGTCCATGATTGCTATTCGTACACGACTCGGTCATGCTAGATTTATGATTTTGAATTAGTCTCATCAATGCTCAACGGCATTATAAGAATGAGTTTCCATGAACTCATAGCAAATTCATCAGTGTTTTCATTGAGGATAACTTGATTTCCTCTAAGCCTAGAGAAGAACAGGAAGACCATATCTGCACTATCTCCAATATCAATTCTGTTTGAGTACAGTGACACGCTGAATCACATGGGTTTCTACGGTTAATATTACCATGACTCAACTTATGCGTAAAGGAGAGAACCCTACACTACATTAGGTGTTCTAGAAAATCCTACGCTAGGAGAAGTCTAGATTCAGAGACTCAGAGTTTCGCAAACTCCTATGTATCAAGTTCTACGAAGCAAGATACAGTTACGTTCATATCTAAGTACCTGACATACCATCAGGTTAAGATAGGACACCAACAGACTGGGATGTTTTCATCATCTGAAATTGTGAATTGAAATGGGACAAGATCTCCATGGATTTTGGTTATCAGTTTAACGCAAACTCAGAAGAAACATGATGCTATCTGGTTTATTGCAAACAGTTTGAGCAAGTCTGCAGAATCCTTACATCCGCAAGGATTTCAGAACCAACAGATTGATCGGACATATTCCAGCCAAGGCTCATCCGATCACTTGGCAATTTCTCAGTTATCGGGTCAGACAAATATTCATAATTGTGATCCTTATTTACTTCACGTCCTTGTACTAATTTCACGACTTGCTTTCGCGCTCGCGTTCATGACACTATTCACGTTCATGATGGTATCTCGGCTTACGATTTTACGTTTATTTTTCTCATTCTGGGAAGTTTTGCAAGAACTTGAGAGACCAGACCCAAGTTTAGTATAACTCCCTATCCTCGGATAGACGTTCCTCATCATATTCTATGTCTCACCTTGTAGCGTTTGGCGTTACCGCCATTATATTCTATATTCACGATATGTTTCACATGTCATGTTCATTCCACGTTCCTCATATCATGATCAAGATATGTTACACGTATCATGGATCATGATATGTTTACTCATATTGCACTCATCAATCTCCACCTATCACGTTCAAAAAATTTCACGTATTACGTTCAAAAATTTTCACGTACTACGTTCTTTATATTTCGCGCATCGTTGCTAATTATCAGTTAAGTTAGAGTGTTTTGCACGATAACGTTTCAGTTGCCTTATACGTTAATTCTTATTCCCTCGATCAAATTTAGGGGATATACCTTATGTTGATAATCAAGAACTTCTTCGTATTTCAAGTCAAGGTCAGGAGGACCAAGATTTATCATTCGCGTCAAGACCTTGTGAAGGAACCGTTCCAAGAGGGAGGCCACTTGGAAACGGACAAGTTCATCCGGAATTCTTATCCGTTTTTCTCTTATCAATTAGATATGTCCTTTCAGTCACGTCATATTCCATGTCCTTTCAAGACATGTCATGTTTCGCGTTCTTTCTGCCAGGTCACATGCACGTTCATTTATCTTACATACCCTTCCAAGTTTGATTCGGGTATGTTTCTCTTTCAGTTACGTTATCTATAATTCGGGGACGAATTATTCTTTTTAGGGGGGAAGAGTTGTAAAACCCGCATGCTTTTACTATGAATAGTACCCTTAAGATCGTACGTACTAGATTAAAACTTTCCTTTATAGTATGTTTATGTTCACGTATAAGAATTTTAAGTATTACGTACGTGTTAGAACACGATAAGTATTTATTACGTATGAACACACGATAATTATTCAAATAATAATTATAATCCCGAACATGCGATCATGAAATCATAAACGTAAATTAATCACGAGCTAATATTAATTACGTATATATATTTATTACGAACACGAATAAATATATTAAGTCACGATCGATAACTAATTAAAACACGTAAATTACGAACACGAGAACACACTATAATATTTAGACTCGAGAAATGTACGGGTTACCCTTATGTGGGCCCCTACCCACGAAATTAGGAAGAAAAAGGGCCAAGCCCATTGTTTTTTTTTACTAAACAAGAAAAATTAGGAAAACATATTCATTTATCAAAAATCAAGAAAATAAGAAAAACCCTAATTCCTTTCTTTGCTCCCTTTTTGGCCGCCACCTATAATCATCAAAAAGGGGTGTTCGGTTGATTTTTGATCTTGGAATTTGTGCAAGCATTCGTGTGTGTTCATCCTTGATTGATCCACGCATTCGGTATAACCTTTTTAACCTTTTTTCTTTTATGTTTTGATTTAATAAATCACATAAAATCATGATGTTTTTAAAAACTAATTAAAAACATTTATTAAAACATGTCTATGATTATGGGGTAAATCAAAACAAGGGTTTTTAGGGGTGTTTGTTCTAGCCGACGCTTAACCGAACCCCTAAGGGGTCTCGGTTTGGTTTATTACCCACCACCGAGACCTCATGGCCTCAGTATGGTGGTGTGGGTCCCACGGCAGCAGCAAACAAGGGGGAACCCCGACTTGGTTCGGGGTATGGTGTTGATTACGGGTCCGGTTCATGGTTTCTAGTCACGATCTGGTTCATTGATTATGTTAAGGTTTATGATTTTAATAGTTATATGTTAAAAATTAAATTAATAAAACATGACATAATTAATTTAATTAACATGACTTAGGTTATAAATTTAATTATTAGATCATGAATTTTAACCTAAGTATTTATTTTTAATTAGACTTTATAATTAATTAATTATTAAAAACCATTACTATAATTAATTAATCAACATGATTTAGGTTATATTATTAGTAATTAATAATACATGTTTTAACCTAAGTATTTTAACTTTATTTAATTAAAAATATGATATATTTAATTAAATACTTTTAACCAATAGTTTATTTAAATTACATGTAATAATTAATAAACTATACTTTATAACAACATGACTTAGAATAATAATCAGAAAACACTTAAGCTTATATAATTAGCTTATTTAACCAGCTTATATCTATTTATGGAAACTTTCTACTTTTAAAAACTTATTTAATTAAGGCAGCTAATCTATTTATCGAAACTTTATATTTTTAGAAACTTATCTATTTTAAGCAGTAATTCTATTTTTGGAAACTTTCTATTTTTGGAATCTTTCTATTTTTGGAAACTTTCTTTTTTTGGAAACTTTCTATTTTTGGTAACTTTCTATTTTTGGAAACTTTCTATTTTAGGAAACCTGCTATTTTTTAGAAAGTTACTTATTATTACACAACAAGCATTATAATACATGAAATACAAGAAATACTTAATCAGAATAGACAGAATATAAGATAAACACAATATAAAGCTTAAAACAGTAAAACATGACATGAACTTATAAAATAAGCTAAGACATGACATAAAATCAGTTACGTATTTAGTAATCAGATACTTATACACGTATGTATTTATGTAGCATTAGTGATACCGAAGTAGGACTCTCTTCCGTTCGTCTTCTTCGTTCACCGGACATAAGGTACGGATTCCCGTCCTTTCAGTATGGACATTCTTTCCTTATTAGGATTCCCCGTATGCAGCCAACTGTTTTTCCGTAGTATAAGTTTATATGTTTGATTTGCTTATGTTTAATTTAGAATACCTATAGCCATATACATGCATGACTAGTTTCACCTAGTTATGAAGGTACCACAACCATAACACTAGAGGCACTGGTGTTATGACTTCCCCACGGCGGAGTGATTGCTCGTGGCGTCCCTTCAGCTTTTGGCCATATTATTATATTTATCATGTGGGGCGTATGGGTGCATCCTAGTTACATGTTTTCAGCAGATTACTCAGTGTGAATGTGGTGTGTGCCTTGCATCCTTCACAAGGAGCTGATCCCTCCTACCAAAAACCAGTATATAAATTAGAGGCAGCCCCTCTAATTTGCATGATGAGGTCACCCCTCCAAGTATTCATGCACGGTGGATTCTCATGACCTATATTGGTTAATGGTAAAATATGTTAAACAGTTTTTATAAGATAAACATAAGGCTTTTCAAACTATAAAACCAGTTTTATGAACATGTTCCGGGTTTTCCAGGACGTATACATTTCCGCTGCTATTAAGTCTTTATTATGATTTAGTCATTCATACTATGTCTATATCCGTGCACTGAGCGTTTTGCTCAGCCGTTACTTTCCTTTCCATGTCCCAAAGCGGCTGGTACCCAAGGACGGACTCGAGCATTTTGGAGGACATGCATAGGATGGAAGCTGCCATAGACTTCTTCTCCTTTTGCCTTAATATATTTGTGCTTGTTTAAGTCTTCCATTATTTCATTTACTTTATTATGTTTTGAGCTTATGTTTGGGAAGCGATGTTTGATTCCGGTTTACCCTATGGTCATGTATGTTTTACTACATATTACCTTGCATGCTTTGATGACACACCATAATTACGCGTGACATTCCATTATCAAAATGGGGTGTTACAATTATGGTATCAGAGCCAAGGCTTCGACCTGTAGCCTCTAAAACTTGACCTGTGACTAGTGGGTAGTCACCAAGAGCTTCCTAAGCCAACGTTTGTTATTTTACGTATTGATGTTTTCAACGCATTGTTGTTTTAACCATGATGTTTTCAGCACCTTGAGGTTTTAACCTTGATGTTTTCTTTGATATTGTTTTACTAATATGGATGGACAACCGTCATTCATATGTAGTTATGTGTCATTGTTTCATGCATAATGTTCCTCGTGAACTGTGGCTATGTGGACTGAACCCCAATAGTTCATAATTAGTCACATAAAAGTTTTTTTTGATAAGTTTTGACAGATGAGTTTCATTTATTTATGTTTCATGTATCATTGTTGCAGGAATTATGACTAAGTAATGGTTGGTACAGGACTGGCCCTATTTAGTCGCATGTGCTTTTATCAAAACTTTTAACTTTGGGACCGACCCATAGGCGTCCCCTCGCCATGTCTTTTGTTTTGGGACCGACCCATAGGCGTCCCCTCGCACATATAAAGGTTTTTATAAACTACATTACGCATTCATGCACTGTTTTTCATGCATAAAATTTTTCTCATGATTTATTGGCATAAATTTTTTCATGTCCCCTCATAAGTTACTATGTTTTTTATGTCAAGTATGTTTTCATACTGTCATGGTTAACTTTAGTTTCATCCTGATTATGTTATACACTCCTTCATCATAGATTGTTTCATGTTTCTTCATGATAATTCCGTCTTCATGTTGATTACGTCTTACACCTCTTTTGTTATTTATGCTTTCATGCAAGGCATTGTTGGATTTCATTGAATTCTGCTTTCATGATAGTCATGGTTGGTTTTCATTGATCAAGCTGTCAGGCAAATCATCGTTGAATTTTGTGTAATCACACTTTAACGTTTCTCGATGCAACCAGAATGAGGTATATACTGGCATTGCCAGGTTATCATGATGGTTTTTCTAACCGTCTAACCGATTATAGTTCCTTCAAAAACATCACAAATGATCGACCCCATACCGATCATTTCATGTGCATTCCATGTGTGCTCCATGTACCGTATTTCATGTGTTTTACACGTACCTTAATCCACGTGTATTTCACTTGCAATACTTCACGAGTATTCACTAGTCGATTCTGAATCATCTCAGGCGTATGTTCCCTTGCTGATATTCTACAAGATTGCTGATGCCGCTCATAACTTGGAGATGTTACTAAAGGTTGATGCTGCTGATTGTTGGAGACGCTACGAGATGCGGATGCTGTTCACAACCTGGAGATCCTACGAGACGAAGACAAAGGCGTCAGAACAAAGCAACTGGACGATAAGATGCTTCACCACCAGACGAGTCCCATCAATCATTGACCCAAATTCTTAGTTACATGTCACACGTCATTTTGTTGTCGTTTCAGTCATATAAGTGCGAACCGGTACTAGCCGGCCACTCAGCTGAATAGTTACATAAATCACAGTCATGGGAATGACCGTCATGGAACTGACAGACAGGATGATAGTAACCACTACTATGACAACAACTATCCTAGAAATTGCAACCGAGGCTCCAGTCGCGGACGTGATCAGACATACAATTGATCAGTGGTCCATTCTATCCACCAATTCTGGCATAATAACCTAATATTATGGTTCTAGTTATTTCACATCTCGAGACACATGTCAAGACATCAGTCAAGACACATGTCTCACGTATATTTTCTGAAGACACATGTCAAGACACCAGTCAAGACATATGTCATGCTTATATTTCCAAGACACGAGTCAAGACACATGACTCACGTCCAATTATGGAACATTTCTAAAAAATTCAGGGTACCCTCCCAGGGTATATCTATTTTGTTGTGCCATGTATTAATCAGGCCACAAGAATTTCAGTACCATCACCGGTGTATCAGTAAGGTCAGTCACGTTCGTCAGATGATACTTTCCTTTATTGCACCTATATTTCATATGTTCATGACCATATCGGATGCCATTCGTATTCCCCATGTATATGAAGGTTTTCTTCAGCCCAACGATAAGATCCTAACTGATAACGCATTACCTCGGACAGATGCGAGTTGAATTTAATCCTAATTATGGACTACGAACCGCACACCATGCTACGATTCATGAGTATGTACGGTGATGTTCAGACTCCTAAATATATTCAGCATGATTTTCCATCAGGAAAATCTGTACAAACCATTTATGCTTTACAAGCACGTGCTTGGTTAGTCATGACTGCTAAATTTTTTAGCTGTCAATTAAGACATGACCACCGAAGTCCTTTTACGCATAACCAGACGAGTATTCCAAAATCTTCCCATAAATTCAAGAAGAACCTACAAGGAGAAGGACGGTACCATGAGATTATGTGTCGACTACCGTCGATTTAAACAAATCACCATTCATGACCATTATTCTCCTCCACGTATTGACAACATGTCCAATCGACCTTATAGTGTTAATCACTTTTCCAAGATCGAACTCATGATCATGCTGCCAACAGTGACGAGTGAAAGAGCAGGACATGTCCATGACTGCTATTCGTACACGACTCGGTCATGCTAGATTTATGATTTGAATTAGTCTCATCAATGCTCCAACGGCATTATAAGAATGAGTTTCCATGAACTCATAGCAAATTCATCAGTGTTTTCATTGAGGATAACCTGATTTCCTCTAAGCCTAGAGAAGAACAGAAAGAACATATCTGCACTATGTTGCAAATTCTATGACAAGAGAAATTTTACCCTGGAAAATTTTCCAATATCAATTCTGTTTGATTACAGTGACACGCTGAATCACATGGGTTTCTACGGTTAATCTTACCATGACTCAACTTATGCGTAAAGGAGAGAACCCTACACTACATTAGGTGTTCTAGAAAATCCTACGGTAGGAGAAGTCTAGATTCAGAGATTCAGAGTTTTGCAAACTCCTATGTATCAAGTTCTACGAAGCAAGATACAGTTACGTTCATATCTAAGTACCTGACATACCAACAGGTTAAGATAGGACACCAACAGACTGGGATGTTTTCATCATCTGAAATTGTGAAATGAAATGGGACAAGATCTCCACGGATTTTGGTTACCAGTTTAACGCAAACTCAGAAGAAGCATGATGCTATCTGGTTTATTGCAAACAGTTTGAGCAAGTCTGCAGAATCCTTACATCCGCAAGGATTTCAGAACCAACAGATTGATCGGACATATTCCAGCCAAGGCTCATCCAATCACTTGGCAATTGCTCAGTTATTGGGTCAGACAAATATTCATAATTGTGCTCCTTATTTACTTCACGTCCTTCTTCTAATTTCACGACTTTCTTTCGCGCTCGCGTTCATGACACTATTCACGTTCATGATGGTATCTCGGCTTACGATTTTACGTTCATTTTTCTCATTCTGGGAAGTTTTGCAAGAACTTGAGAGACCAGACCCAAGTTTAGTATAACTCCCTATCCTCGGGTAGACGTTCCTCGTCATATTCTATGTCTCACCTTGTAGCGTTTAGCGTTACCGCCATTATATTCTATGTTCACGATATGTTTCACATGTCATGTTCATTCCACGTTCCTCATATCATGATCAAGATATGTTACACGTATCATGGATCACGATATGTTTACTCATATTGCACTCATCATATCTCCACGTATCACGTTCAAAATTTTTCACGTATTACGTTCAAAATTTTTCAGGTACTACGTTCTTTATATTTCGCGCATCGTGGCTAATTATCAGTTAAGTTAGAGTGTTTTGCACGATAACGTTTCAGTTGAATTACACGTTAATTCTTATTCCCTCGATCAAATTTAGGGGATCTACCTTACGTTGATAATCAAGAACTTCTTCGTATTTCAAGTCAAGGTCAGGAGGACCAAGATTTATCATTCGCGTCAAGATCTTGTGAAGGACCGTTCCAAGAGGGAGGCCACTTGGAAACGGACAAGTTCATCCGGACTTCTTATCCGTTTTTCTCTTATCAATTAGATATGTCCTTTCAGTCACGTCACGTTCCATGTCCTTTCAAGACATGTCACGTTCCGCGTTCTTTCTGCCAGGTCACCTGCACGTTCATTTATCTTACATACCCTCTTAGTTTGATCCGGGTATGTTTTTCTTTCGGTTACGTTATCTATAATTCGGGGACGAATTATTCTTTTTAGGGGGGAAGAGTTGTAAAACCCGCATACTTTTACCATGAATAGTACCCTTAAGATCGTACGTACTAGATTAAAACTCTCCTTTATAGTATGTTTATGTTCACGTATAAGAATTTTAAGTATTACGTACGTGTTAGAACACGATAAGTATTTATTACGTATGAACACACGATAATTATTCAAATAATAATTATAATCCCGAACATGCGATCATGAAATCATGAACGTAAATTAATCACGAGCTAATATTAATTACGTATATATATTTATTACGAACACAAATAAATATATTAAGTCACGATCGATAACTAATTAAAACACGTAAATTACGAACACGAGAACACACGATAATATTTAGACTCGAGAAATGTACGGGTTACCCTTATGTGGGCCCCTACCCACCAAATTAGGAAGAAAAAGGGCCAAGTCCATTGTTTTTTTTACTAAACAAGAAAAATGAGGAAAACATATTCATTTATCAAAAATCAAGAAAATAAGAAAAACCCTAATTCCTTTCTTTGCTCCCCTTTTGGCCGCCACCTATAATCATCAAAAAGGGGTGTTCGGTTGATTTTTGATCTTGGAATTTTTTCAAGCATTCGTGTGTGTTCATCCTTGATTGATCCACGCATTCGGTATAACCTTTTTAACCTTTTTTCTTTTATTTTTTGATTTAATAAATCACATAAAATCATGATATTTTTAAAAACTAATTAAAAACATTTATTAAAACATGTTTATGATTATGGGGTAAATCAAAACAAGGGTTTTTAGGGGTGTTTGTTCTAGCCGACGCCTAACTGAACCCCTAAGGGGTCTCGGTTTGGTTTATTACCCACCACCGAGACCTCATGGTCTCGGTATGGTGGTGTGGGTCCCACGGCAGCAGCAAACAAGGGGGAACCCGACTTGGTTTGGGGTATGGTGTTGATTACGGGTCCGGTTCATGGTTTCTAGTCACGATCCGGTTCATTGATTATGTTAAGGTTTATGATTTTAATAGTTATATGTTAAAAATTAAATTAATAAAACATGACATAATTAATTTAATTAACATGACTTAGGTTATAAATTTAATTATTAGATCATGAATTTTAACCTAATTATTTATTTTTAATTAGACTTTATAATTAATTAATTATTAAAAACCATGACTATAATCAATTAATCAACATGACTTAAGTTAAATTATTAGTAATTAATAATACATGATTTAACCTAAGTATTTTAACTTTATTTAGTTAATCATCAAAAAGGGGTGTTCGGTTGATTTTTTATCTTGGAATTTGTGCAAGCATTCGTGTGTGTTCATCCTTGATTGATCCACGCATTCGGTATAATCTTTTTAACCTTTTTCTTTTATATTTTGATTTAATAAATCACATAAAATCATGATGTTTTTAAAAACTAATTAAAAACATTTATTAAAACATGTCTATGATTATGGGGTAAATCAAAACAAGGGTTTTTAGGGGTGTTTGTTCTAGTCGACGCTTAACCGAACCCCTAAGGGGTCTCGGTTTGGTTTATTACCCACCACCATGACCTCATGGTCTCGGTATGGTGGTGTGGGTCCCACGGCAGCAGCAAACAAGGGGGAACCCAGACTTGGTTCGGGGTATGGTGTTGATTACGGGTCCGGTTCATGGTTTTTAGTCACGATCTGGTTCATTGATTATGTTAAGGTTTATGATTTTAATAGTTATATGTTAAAAATTAAATTAATAAAACATGACATAATTAAATTAATTAACATGAGTTAGGTTATAAATTTAATTATTAGATCATGAATTTTAACCTAAGTATTTATTTTTAATTAGACTTTATAATTAATTAATTATTAAAAACCATGACTATAATTAATTAATCAACATGACTTAGATTATATTATTAGTAATTAATAATACATGTTTTAACCTAAGTATTTTAACTTTATTTAATTAAAAACATGATATATTTAATTAAATACTTTTAACCTATAGTTTATTTAAATTACATGTAATAATTAATAAACTATACTTTATAACAACATGACTTAGAATAATAATCAGAAAACACTTAAGCTTATATAATTAGCTTATTTAACCAGCTTATATCTATTTATGGAAACTTTCTATTTTTAGAAACTTATTTAATTAAGGCAGCTAATCTATTTATGGAAACTTTATATTTTTAGAAACTTATCTACTTTAAGCAGTAATTCTATTTTTGGAAACTTTCTATTTTTGGAAACTTTCTATTTTTGGTAACTTTCTATTTTTGGAAACTTTCTATTTTAGGAAACCTGCTATTTTTAGAAAGTTACTTATTATTACACAACAAGCATTATAAGACATTAAATACAAGAAATACTTAATAAGAATAGACATAATATAAGATAAACATAGTATAAAGCTTAAAACAGTAAAACATGACATGAACGTATAAAATAAGCTAAGACATGACATAAAATCAGTTACGTATTTAGTAATCAGATACTTATACACGTATGTATTTATGTAGAACTAGTGATACCGAAGTAGGACTCTCTTCCGTTCGTCTTCTTCTTTCACTGGACATAAGGTACGGATTCCCGTCCTTTCAGTATGGACATTCTTTCCTTATTAGGACTCCCCGTATGCAGCCAACTGTTTTCCCGTAGTATAAGTTTATATGTTTGATTTTCTTATGTTTAATTTAGAATACCTATAGCCATATACATGCATGACCAGTTTCACCTAGTTATGGAGGTACCATAACCATAACACTAGAGGCACTGGTGTTATGACTTCCCCACGGCGAAGTGATTGCTCGTGGCGTCCCTTCAGCTTTTGGCCATATTATTATGTTTATCATGTGGGGCGTATGGGTGCATCCTAGTTACATGTTTTCAGCAGATTACTCAGTGTGAATGTGGCGTGTGCCTTGCATCCTTCACAAGGAGCTGATCCCTCCTACCCAAAACTAGTATATTAAATTAGAGGCAGCCCCTCTAATTTGCACGATGAGGTCACCCCTCCAAGTATTCATGCACGGTGGATTTTCATGACCTATATTGGCTAATGGTAAAATATGTTAAACAGTTTTCATAAGATAAACATAAGGCTTTTCAAACTATAAAACCAGTTTTATGAACATGTTCCGGGTTTTCCAGGACGTATACATTTCCGCTGCTATTAAGTCTTTATTATGTTTTAGTCATTCATACTATGTCTATATCCGTGCACTGAGCGTTTTGCTCAGCCGTTACTTTCCTTTCCATGTCCAAAAACGGCAGGTACCCAAGGACGGACTCGAGCATTTTGGAGGACATGCATAGGATGGAAGCTGCCATAGACTTCTTCTCCTTTTGCCTTCATATATTTTGTGCTTGTTTAAGTCTTCCATTATTTCATTTACTTTATTATGTTTTGAGCTTATGTTTGGGAACCGATGTTTGATTCTGGTTTACCCTATGGTCATGTATGTTTTACTACATATTACCTTGCATGCTTTGATGACACGTCATAATTACGCGTGACATTCCATTATCAAAATGGGGTGTTACAATTATGGTATCAGATCCAAGGCTTCGACCTGTAGGCTCTAAAACTTGACCTGTGACTAGTGGGTAGTCACCAGGAGCTTCCTAAGCCAACGTTTGTTATTTTACGTATTGATGTTTTCAACGCATTGTTGTTTTAACCATGATGTTTTCAGCACTTTGATGTTTTCATCGATATTGTTTTACTAATATGGATGGACAACCGTCATTCATATGTAGTTATGTGTCATTGTTTCATGCATAATGTTCCTCGTGAACTGTGGCTATGTGGATTGAACCCCAATAGTTCATAATTAGTCACATAAAATTTTTTTCTGATAAGTTTTGACAGATGAGTTTCATTTATTTATGTTTCATGTATCATTGTTGCAGGACTTATGACTAAGTAATGGTTGGTATAGGACTGTCCCTATTTAGTCGCATGTGCTTTTATCGAAACTTTTAACTTTGGGACCGACCCATAGGCGTCCCCTCGCCATGTCTTTTGTTTTGTGACCGACCCATAGGCGTCCCCTCGCACATATAAAGGTTTTTATAAACTACATTACGCATTCATGGATAAAAATTTTCTCATGATTTACTGGCATAAATTTTTACATGTCCCCTCATAAGTTACTATGTTTTTTATGTCAAGTATGTTTTCATACTGTCATGGTTAACTTCAGTTTCATGCTGATTATGTTATACACTCCTTCATGATAGATTGTTTGATGTTTCTTCATGATAATTTCGTCTTCATGTTGATTACGTCTTACGCCTCTTTTGTTATTTATGCTTTCATGCAAGGCATTGTTGGATTTCATTGAATTCTGCTTTCATGATAGTCATGGTTGGTTTTCATTGATCATGCTGTCAGGCAAATCATCGTTGAATTTTGTGTAATCACACTTTAACGTTTCTCGATGCAACCAGAATGAGGTATATACTGGCATTGCCAGGTTATCATGATGGTTTTTCTAACCGTCTAACTGATTATAGTTCCTTTAAAACATCACAAATGATCGACCCCATACCGATCATTTCATGTGCATTCCATGTGTGCTCCATGTACCGTATTTCATGTGTATTACACGTACCTTAATCCACGTGTATTTCACTTGCAATACTTCACGAGTATTCACTAGTCGATTCTGAATCATCTCAGGCGTATGTTCACTTGCTGATATTCTACAAGATTGCTTATGCCGCTCATAACTTGGAGATGTTACTAAAGGTTGATGCTGCTGATTGTTGGAGACGCTACGAGATGCGGATGCTGTTCACAACCTGGAGATCCTACGAGACGAAGACAAAGGCGTCAAAACAAAGCAACTGTACGAGAAGATGCTTCACCACCAGACGAGTCCCATCAATCATTGTCCCAAATTCTTAGTTACATGTCACACGTCATTTTGTTTTCGTTTCAGTCATATGAGTGCGAACCGGTACCAACCGGCCACTCAGCTGAATAGTTACATAAATCACAGTCATGGGAATGACCGTCATGGAACTGACTGACAAGATGATAGTAACCACTACTATGACAACAACTATCCTAGAAATCGCAACCGAGGCTCCAGTCGCGGACGTGATCAGACATACAATTGATCAGTGGTCCATCCGATCCGCCAATTCTGGCATAATAACCTAATATTATGGTTCTAGTTATTTCACATCTCGAGACACATGTCAAGACATCAGCCAAGACACATGTCTCACGTATATTTTCTGAAGACACATGTCAAGACACCGGTCAAGACATATGTCATGCTTATATTTCCAAGACACGAGTCAAGACACATGACTCACGTCCAATTATGGAACATTTCTAAGAAATTCAGGGTACCCTCCCAGGGTATATCCATTTTGTTGTGCCATGTATTAATCAGGCCACAAGAATTTTAGAACCAGCACCGGTGTATCAGTGAGGTCAGTCACGTTCGCCGGATGACACTTTCCTTTCTTGCACCTATATTTCATATGTTCATGACCATATCGGATGCCATTCATATTCCCCATGTATACGAAGGTTTTCTTCATCCCAATGATAAGTTCCCAACTGATAACGCATTACCTCGGACAGATGTGAGTTGAATTTAATCCTAATTATGGACTACGAACCGCACACCATGCTATGATTTGCCTGGTGGGAGAGCATCGTGCCTCGTGGGCCGATAAGTTAGACGATGCTTTGTGGGCTTTCCGTACCGCATATAAGACCCCGATTGGTTGTACACCTTATCGTCTTGTCTACGGGAAAGCATGCCACCTCCCTATCGAGCTGGAACATAAGGCATACTGGGCCTTGAAGTGGGCCAATTTCGACATCAACAAAGCCGGCCATCTTCGGAAGACTCAACTCAATGAGCTAAATGAACTAAGGAATGAAGCTTATGAGAACTCATTGATCTACAAGGAGAAGACCAAGATCATCCATGATTCTAGGATTAAAATTCGAGAGTTCCATGTTGGTGATCAAGTTTTACTCTTTAACTCTCGGTTGAAGATCTTCTAGGGCAAGCTGAAGAGCCGTTGGTTCTGGTCCATTCACCATCGCCAAAGTCTTCCCATATGGCACCATTGAGCTTTCTCAGCCAAATGGGCCTAATTTTAAGGTGAATGGCCAGCGCGTGAAGTTGTACTTTGGTGAGGACATCTCTCATGAGATGATTCCATCCCTCACCACGTTTCCCTTGAATTAGTTCTGGGTCGAGTCAGGCTCGTGACTCGGTTAACAAAAACAAGCGCTTCTCGGGAGGCAACCCGTTGATCTATCCTTTATCGTTTTCATAATAAGTGTAGGGGGAGCCCCATATGTGTATGTTGTCTTGTTTCTTATGATGTGCAGGGATTAAAGCTTCAAAGAGCACTTTTGATGACATTTGACGAACCGTGATCCCGTGTACCCGTCTTCATGGTTCTATCCTAAACTGTCGTGATTCAATATTTCATATCTTATATGTTCACATTGAAATCACTATAGTTGTCCTTTCCTTAGCAAGATTTAAACAAAGTGCACAATGTCCTAAGTGTAGGGGAGTTTACTCCCACATGCTTAAACATTGAGGACAATGTTTATATCAAGTGTAGGGGGACTTCTCTCGAAGTAAGTGGTCTTTTCTATGAATTTGTCCTCATTTTAACCAGAAAATCTAATTTTTCGACATTTTTCAAAATTTTTAATCTGTTTTGGCCTAGTAATTTAGTAGAATTTTTTCCTTTGTTATCGTTATTTAATTTCTTTGCTAGAATAAATTTTTAATAAAGTGGTTTTAAATTTTTCAAAGTCGTGAATATTTTGACTCAACCCGAGTTTACTTATCTAAGTTTACTCTAGCTAGTATCCTTAACGTGTTTAAGTCAAGTTTTGCTAGGCTTTTATATAGGGAACTTTAAAACGCGAAAGTCTTAACTCTCACGGGTTAAGAACAAGAACTTTTCGCAAGTTCCTATAATTGATCCTAGAGAGTCGTTTATCAAGGGAACTTTAAAATGCGAATTCTAAACTTGAAAAAGTCTAAGAGTTTGCAAGATCCTATAAATGACTCGAAAACCCAAAACTTTGATTTAATTGGCTAAGCATCCACGAGTCACATTCCTTGAGATTTTAAATTGTGGAGAACGAGAGATGATAGAGTCAATTATAAGTTTGGTATTCTTTCATGAATTTTTGTGAGTTGATTATAAGCTTTTTCTCCTATCGCTTGCTAATAAATTTATCTGCAATAAATAAGGTTGTACGATTTGAAAAGTTACTTAGCTTCTAGCACAAGGTCGTTTAAAAGTTGCTCGGTATTAATTAGAGTTTATAGCCAAGGCATAACTTATTGAAGCTGGATGCGAAGATTGGCGAGTCCGAAAAGGTCCTAACAAGGCATGAGGGCTACATTTTGTTGTTAAAGATCCAAAAGTGATGTGAAGAATCATTTATCAAAAATCAATATGAAGGATCGAGACACACGACGAAAAGCAAATACTCTCCAAAAGATCATGGAGAAGTCTATCCAAAAAGGCCCTAACAAGGTATGAGGATAAATAGATCCAAGTCCTAAAAGGAGGCGGATCGTTGTATATCAAAGTCCAAAATAAAGATTGGAGAAAAACGAAGAAGTCGTGGTCCAAATATGAAGAATCTCTCAAAAACTTCAAGTGAAGAAATTCCTATTATGAAGAGAAGACCATAATTTCAAGAACGTCTCTCAAAAATTCGAAGTATGAAGTCGCTGCCAAATATCGGTCCGAGAAAGGTCTCAAATCGTGAAGCGAGTTATGCCAAGATATGAACTTTAAGAGGTCCCGAGAAGCAGTTTTAAAAGATTTTGTCCTTTAGCTAACTATTGATTAAATCGTCCCACTTTATTTTCGGCCTAAATAACCTATCGAAATAAGTCAAACAATGTATCCTCGTGATCATTCAAGACAAAACTAAAATATAAGAGATACACCTAGGAATAAGGGAGTCTAAGTAAATAATTGGGCCACATGAGTTCGTGTTAGTTTGCTACCTTTTAATAACAATGATCTCGTTTATAAGCTTGGTTTGGGGAACGTGAAACTTGAGGATGATGGACATTCATGACGACCAAAATCCCAATCTAAGTCTTTGATTTCTTTATTTGTTTTGTACATATTTCTATTTTCCTTAAAGTTTATTATTCAATAAAGGCCAAGGTGGGTTATTTATGATGAGAAATGTAATCTGTGCTTTGAAACTAATGCATTGCATGAGGGCATTGCAATGGTCAAGTGTAGGGGATTTAATAAGTGTGAAAACACTTGTCCTTTTACCACTTATTTCCAATAATAACAAGACCAAAACGTGTATTTTATGTCGTAAAAGTCGGAATTATGCGTGGTTTGTGTTTTTATTGTGTTTCAGGACCAAAAGATGAAAAAGGAAGAAAACATGGGCTATCACGGGCTTTTTTTAAAGAAAACGAGAAAAGACGAAGTCAAAAGATCAAGAGTGCAAAAAGAACGGAAGTCCAAGGCCTATTCTAAAGATTTATCGAAGAAAAAGTCTAAAGACAGAAGTTTAATGAAGTCGAAGAACTCAAGTCTAATAGAAGAAGAAAATTATAAGACAAGTTCAATTTGTATCGACAAATCCCGAGACGACGTCGAGAAAGACAAAGCATTTAAATCGAGTCGAGAAGAAAGAAAGAAGGAAGCAACACATGCACCTTCCCACCTCCTATAATTACCCTCCTAATGACACATTGGGAGGGAGTTAGCTAGTTATTTTTCTTTCTTTAGTTTTCATTTTAGAGAGAGAAAGTGTTTAACTTTCTCTCACTAAAACTTCATCTTTTCTTTCAATTTTAAGCTTTATTTAATCTTTGTATTTGAGTTTCACTAATCAAAAAGTTAAAGTTAAGTTTTTCATTTTAATCTTTTTCTACCTTTCTTGATTTTAAATTGTCCTTGATCCGAAATTTTAATACAAGGTGCTTGATTTAGATGATTTTGTGATTAAAAAGTTATCTTTTTATTCGTTTCTAAGTCTTGCACGGATTAAGTTTTGAGCTATTCATGCTTATTGGCTTATTTAGTGTTTAGCTTATTGTTTTTAGTTTTGTCAAAAAGTTTAGTCTTTTTAAAGTGTCTTTTATAAAGTTTGCGAATTTTGTCTTTTAAAAGTTGTCAAATTTATGCTTATTGAGTTAGTTAAGTTTCGGTTCAGTGTTCTTATTTGGAAGTGCTTATTGAGTTCTTAGCTTATTTCATTTTTTTCGGATTACTTGTGCTCCATCGCAAAGTTAGGAATTTCACATTCCGACGGCCACATTCAGACGGTTTCATTGTATCGCAATAACCCTTAGGGTTTTACTTTGCGATCAAGTATTTTTTTCCCTTATTCCGATCGTGATTGCGATCGCTCATTGCGATCGCACATTACGACGGGTCTTAAGGTTTTATTAAGACGAAACTCTGCCCAATTTTAGTTAGCCACATTCCGACAGATTGTGTATTCCGACAGAAGTGTATTGCGACAACTTTAATCTTAATTATTCCGACAGCTTTAACTTTGACGTATTCCGATACTTAACTTAGTATTCTGAAAGATTGACATTCAGATAGAAGTTACATTCCGATAGAATTGGCTACCATTATTCTGATAGAATTTGTTCACTAATATTCCGATGCTTAATTTGACATTCCGACAGCTTTCATTTTCTATTATTCCGATGGTTTTGTTTTTGCAACATTCCGACAGAATCTACTTGTTACATTCCGATGGTTTGAGTTTTTAGTTTTATTAAGTTTTAATTTCCGAAAATTGCACGCTTACCGAAATCTCTGTTTTTACCAAGTGTTTTTCTAATAATTTTTAGTTTAATTTTTAAAGCTTTAATTTTACTCAACGACATTTTCCTATTTGCTTTTAGTTTAAAAATAGATAATCAAACAACCAAACCATTTATTATTCCACCAAGAACGACTGAGTCACACTAATTAACGGTAATCAATTCGAAAAGACTTGGAACAACGAACTTTCATACGAGGCAAAAACCATGTATTAATGCGTTACCTTCAACATTTTATAAATGATCCAGTTTAAGGCCTTGAACAAGATAATACTCAACCTTAGACTAGGGATAATGTGCCAGCAACTGTCAGATGGATTGCTTCCGAACCTACATGATGAATATGTCTCCAAGAATGAATGAACACCCAAAACCATGGACTAAACCGGATTTTAAAACTAGAAACCAAATCGTATAAAAACACATGTTTGAAAAATAATCATAAGCTCGATATTTTAAATTCAAAACTTATGAGTTCATTACATATCAATCAGTGATAATATGAATGACAGATGCGAGATCAGTAAGAACTAACAATTTTAAAACACATTCCGGGCATGAAGAAGATCCTTAGATATGGCTAGAATGATCTCCATTGTAATCAATCTCATTCTCCAATTCAAATTCCTCATCATCTGGATCCATCGACCCACCAACCTCTGGCTGTTCGCCAATGGTGGTAGAGCGTTCACCAGGAACCTTTGCATCTTTTATGATTCAGTTGATCTTATCAACACTTTGTAGTGATAGGTCTCAGTTTTCATTCTCATAGTTTGTTTCTTCGCCTTTAACCAAATCTTCTGGCATGTTTTTTTAAAACTATGAACGTTTCTTGATTTCAGCTCGTGATCCTCTAAAAAGAACAATTCAATAAATTTCAGTTATGAAAATTGGATCTAAAACATCAATTTTGTAGCTTTAGAAATAATGCAACTCGAAGAGAAAACATGTTTTCTCAAGAGGGCTTACCTTGGAGGGATTTGCAACGAATATATGAGAGAGAAGATGTCTACAGTCGACAGAAACACGCACATAATCCGGAATCGAGTAATGAACATTAACAATTCTATGCAAGAATCACACGGACTTTAGCGTATAAAGATCACGACTTCTACATAATAATAAAGTTGACCTTGGATGTCATATTCCAAGCATTTAATTTTAAGTTCAGTCATTTGAGTCTTTTTTTTATAGAAGCATAAAAGAGCTTCAAATTTAAGAAAGAAAAATACATAGAAAAACAAATTGGTTTTAGATTATTTTTGAAAATGTATTTTGGATTTCTTCTGAAGGTCTCAAACATAGTGTTTTGAGATATCTTTGGCTGACCTTCAAAATGATGAGGATCATTACTACAGAAAGATCCGTTTGAGAGCCAAAGATGTTCAAGGGAAGAACTCCTTGAGAATTACTTTGGATTTCTAACAGACGAATTGAGAGTTCATTAGATTGGATCACTTGAAAGTCTAATCCGTTTTCTATCTTACCACGAGTGATGTAGCTCGTTAGTTTTTCTTTTTGAGGGTTGTTCGGGTTATTTTGTGGTTTAGCTTGTAATCTTTATTCCGCTGGTTTTCTTTTTGTAGAATTGCTTTTAAAATCGTGGCCGTTAAAAAAAACATTTTATAAAATTAGGGCCGGATTTAGATAGGTGCAAGATGTGCAATGACACAGGGCCACCAAGGCCACCATTTTTTAGGGCCTCCTTTCTTTACACATTCATCTTTTACATTGTGCATCTTTTCTAAGGGCATGGACTCTACTATCGAAAAATTGAGATCTCTTGTGACGAAATGGCAGACTTTGATTGAGGCACATGTTGATGTGAAAACCACAAACAACTTGAATGTGAGGATGGTTTGTATCAGCTTTACCAAGAAGCGAGCTACGTAACAAGTATAAAGTGCGTATATGTTAGAAAACAAAACTTGCTTACAAATAAATGGCAAACGAGTTACAAACTATGTCACAAGCCTTTTCTAAATTGGAAGCTAATTCTATGAAAAAATAACATTGCTATTTATAACCACATTTCTCTTTTAATTAACGTTGTTATTCATAGCTTTGTAATTCAAAAAGGACATGTGGCGCAATTTGTTGTTCGTTTGCCTTCTACAGTTATGTAAGTAGATTGTTTATAATAATAATTCGATAATTGGTTGCTCCTTAAAAAAATAAAAATACAAGGACCCAACATTTTAGTCAAATCGAGTGGACATACTAACTTTAAGAAAATGTATAGTGCAAATCGATTTGAGTTTGTGTGACGATAATCTAAAACGTACTACCCGTATTAAAAGAAACATAAGCCAATGATAAAATAAAAACATGTAACAATAAAATTAAAAACCGCTTGTTTTTCTTGTTGGGACACACTATCCATCTCGAACAACATTATTACTATGAAATAATTTTGAAGGACGACAAGTTTAAAGTTATTCATCTAAACTTTTGATTATCATATGACAAGTCTAAAAGTTGCTTGCTATGCATTTTCTACTTCTTTTATTGATTTCTTGATAACAAACACGTGCATTGCTCGTGAGATTTCACTCGATGTTGTTCTGTATTTGCTTAGAGTCGTATTTTTCTTAAATTTGACAGACAGATATTGATTAAAGAAGATGATTTGTACGTTTCATCAAATATATCTATATAATTAAAATATTTGTTGCGTGACATTCAATATATTTGTGTATCTAATCGTCTTAATCTATCACCGCGGGGGCTAGAGATTAGTTATCTTTCATGGTTGTCGTGTAACTCGTGTGTGAAATCAATTATGGAACTTTTTTGTGGATAATAAAATGTCTACTTTTTTCGTAACATGAAGGTTTATTTCGTCTTACTCCACATTTTCACGTCACATCTAAATTTGATGTCTAAACGTCTCACGCCTTAACAACACCTTACTATCATCGTTTAGTTCGACTTAGCTAACTCAGGACCTAAAGTTGTAAACACTCAAAACTCAAAGGATTGTAACTTAAACCTTTCATTTCGTCCTAAAACCCATGCCTTATCTACTGAGCTAAATAAAACAGAACTGACCGGAAAACCAAAACAAACAATGGCATCATCTCCAATAACAACCGCCACGTCATCACCCTACACTCAATCTTCATTATTACTCACACCCTCACTCAAACTTAATAAACTCAAGCAAACTCATTTCTATCCATCAAAAAACACACTTCAACGTAACACGTTGCTGACGTCATCATTACCATCACGAGGTTATAACCTACGTCACGTGACTGACGGAAACAAGCACGTGCTCAAAAGAGGCTTGTCTTCTTCTGTTTGTAACTATAAGTCTAATAACTCTTCTAACGGCAAAGTAATTTCTCTTTAATTAATGACGTCATATATTCGTGTGTTTGGTAACATAGCTGTATCTCGTATCTCAAATATGTAATTCTAAAGTGTAAAATGACTTCTTTTGTTTCAAATAGGAGCCTTTAAACAAAATCCGAAAGCTAAAAGCTAGTTGCCAAATAAGCATTATATCCTACAAGCTTAACGCTCCCCAAAAAACTTCACGCCCTAATTTATAACTGTATTCATATGAACTAGTAAAAGTTAAATATGATGTTAGCAAAACTAGCGGTAGTTGAAGTAGCTGCAAAAGCGTTTGGTTTCATAGCTGTAAGTAGGGGTGAATCGAGCTGAGCTCAACAAGGCTCGAGCTCGGCTCGAAACATAAATGGTGGGCTCAAGCTCGGCTCGATAGCTCGTCGAGCTTTAACCGTTAAGGCTTGAGCTCGGCTCGATTAGGATTCGAGCAAATACATCATTAAGGCTTACACACCATCACAAATTTTATGTTTGTAGTAAACTATGATAACGACTATCAACAAATTATTTAACTTGTTATAAAGTTATTCTTTATAATAAGGCTAATATTCAAATCAACGTTTGCTTACTTATATAAAAAGATATTTATACTAAGGCTAAAAAAGCTCGATAAGGGCTCGAGCCGAGCTATCAAAAACTCGAGCTCGGCTCATTATATGTTTCGAGCCATGTTATTGGGCTTGAGCTCGGGCTTGAGCTCGATAAAAGCTCGGCTCGATCGAGTCGAGCTTTAAATTGCTTGATAAAAGCTCGGCTTGTTTGCACCCCTAGCTGTAAGTGTGATTATTAGCAAAACTGTTTGGTAACGTAGTTGTATATGTGATTATTTAGTGTAAAATGAAGTAATAGTTGAATGCTGATTTTATTAGCGTTTCAAAAAGGTGCGTTTAAACAAAATCCGAAAACCAAATGCTCATTGCCAAACAAGCAGTATATTCTAAATGATAAGAGCTAAACGCTCTGAAAAGCTCGGCGCTGAACACAGCACATATCGTAATTGTATTGATTTAAGCTAGCTCAAGTTTAATGTGAAGAAATTAAACATCACGTCATGCGTTCGCATCACATTGTGTCTGTTTAGTTTTAGGAAGTAGTGAGATATTGAATGGATTGATAAGGGTTTTTGTTGTTAGTTATGCGAGGTTTGTGTTGTGTGTTTGTGACTTGTTTATGCTGATGACTGAAATGGTGGAAGTGTTTATAGGGAGACGATTTGGATTGGCCAATATTGCGACGGTGGGATGTACCGTGGGAGTGGTATACGGTTTCGTTGACGTCACTTGCTTGTGGATTAAGGTGTTAATATGCTCATTTCTGTTATGATATGTTTGTTTAAAATCAGATCAAATGATTTAGAGAAGATAGTGTGCTGATCTGTTTCCGTTTTGTGATAGTATAATGTTCGAGTGCTTGGCGCAAATGATTAAATGGGACTGCTAATAGATAGAATGACCAAAAAGGACTTTTGACTATAAACCGGTTATCAAGACTTATTATATCAATAATCAGATAAGCAGTTCCAAAACGCAAATCCAAACACCCCTACTATACAGACAATTTGCAGTCATTTGATGAGTTTGATTGGTATGAAAATATAGGTGTCAGTAAACAGACATAAGCAGATATTATCATCTCTTGAAGAAATTTTATCGCTATCTATAATTAGTATTAGATCTGTTTTATCCCAGTTAAGGTAATATTTGTCCAGACAGTTTTGTTTTGACAGGGCTTCTGGCGGCAGCAGCTCAACCATATCTCGGCCTTCAAATTGGGGAATTAAGTCTCGATGAGAAGGCGGAATTACTATTTGTCGACCAGGCGTATGGTTCTCTCTTCGTTTTTCTCTTTTAGGGTCTTATACTTATCTGTTCTCAAACTTAGTCGAATGAAATAATATTTAGTGAATTTCTTGCATATATTCTGTATTTTGACTTCATCTTCTCGAGCCTTTCTTTTCTTTAACTCTGCTTTTTTGCTTTCAGCATCGCAACTGCTGTTGTTCTTGCAACCCTGTATAGTGTCACCAATACAAGCAAAGAAAATCCTGATGATATATATCGCTATGGTAAATTATCTAAGTGCTAAAGCTGTTCTTTTACTATTGATTTACACTCTGCCAACTGCCCAACTTATGTGTATTTTTAAGTTGCGTTGCCTTGTGAATGAGTGCAAACATGTTGTATTTGATTATGCAATTTACTTTTTGGTATCTTGAAGGACATAACCACTCATGCGTACATATTTAGATTTACGTCACATCACACATAAGCTCATGTAGAAAAAAAATGTATTTAAGAAATCATGACATACTGCAAAGCAAAAAATTAATGAAAATAGGTAGTATCTTGGTTAATGATATAAGAGGTTTAATTTTCAATCTTTTTGCATATTGCTGTGTGTGTTCAGTATAGGCATATTGATCTTCCAGTTAGTTATGTTGCAGATTTGAGGGACCCTTTCAATCTTCAGAATGGATGGCTATTGTGGGCTGGAATCGGTCTTATCGGAGCCTTGATATCTGTCTCACTTGCAGGAGTTGCTATGTCCTTTTTTAATGGTGATCCACCTGAGAGAGAGGTCAGTGCTTCAATAATATATCATTAGAAAGTATCATTTTTCCTCTTTAAGCAGCTGGTAAAGGTACACGTTGTTGGATGATAATAACTTAGACTGAGAACTAAACAACATTAATAAAAGTTTGGCAGATTTCCTTTTCGTGCATAGATGAAAGATTGTCTATAAACTAGGTATGCACATTCGGGTTGTTTCTAAATAGTTGATACGAAAAGTGGGCTACAACAGATTACCTAAGGCATAACACATGACATCAAGTTATGAACTATTTCTCCAACTTTGAAACATGACTTACATAGAATTCATATCTCACTTTGAGTTATTGTCTAGAAAACGCTAATTACGCCCCGTAAAGGTAATAACATCCTTGCAATTCTAAGTATACCTTGGTCTAGTTAGTGTTGTGACATATTAATATATTTACTCATTTGTAGCTTATTTATGGAATTGTGAAAGGATAGTGACTCACTGTCAATAACTTTTTGCCAGACTGATGCTCTTGCTCGCTTACTTCCTTTGATCGGATCCTCTAGTGCCAGGTGCATAACTATTGTTCATACTCACAGCATTTTCTCCGAGTAACCTCATGAGGTCGTAGTATGTAGTTAATATTTGCTACATTACAAAGAATAATATAGAAGTGGCCAAATGGGCAGCTGGGGTGCCAGGGCAAAATGGATATATACAATATACTTATTGTCCTAAGGTAATAGGGTCGAAACTGCCATGTCTAGCATATATATATTTCCAGTAATTATCATTATTTGAATTAAATGATTTAGGAGGTTTTCTGCATCAAAAGAAATATAGGTAATTAGGTCGAAACTGCCACTTCTATAATATTTGGATACAGAATTTCAATTTCTTATGATCAAGTTAGAATGAGCTTCTTTTTGTGTATGTTGCAGCACTGCCTACTTGGTAGGCATTACAGGTGTCCTTGCTCCAGTTCTTGAAGAGAATGTGTTTCGTGGCTTTCTTATGGTGGCCCTTACCAAGTGGTATAATCTTTTTACGAGTTTTGCATATATTTTTGTTATTTTCTCATAAGAAAGTGATGTGCACATTTATATGTGTGTATATTGTATACACGACCAGAAGTAACATGTTCTGGTAGATTGAGATAACAAAATCTTAAGTTACCATGAGTTGAACAAATCGAAGGACTCGAGAAACATCAATAGTAGAACCCGATAAAATATGTATACGGAAGTATATTTCCTGAGTTAAAGATACCCTTTTATATTGCTGTTATGGAGTAAACATGTGTCTTTGCAGGGTGCCCACACCGATTGCGATCGTGATAAGTGCTGCAGTATTTTCGGCTGCACATCTCACTCCTGGGCAATTTCCACAGCTCTTTATACTCGGTATCATATTTGCTTAAAACTCAACTTGTACCAGATGAGCAGAAAATATCATTGTAAAAAATTATGTCATCTTCAAAAATCAAGACATCCGAGTAATGACTGATATTTGGAAGGAAACATAGAAAATGATATATTAAATTGTATTTGGAATACGAATGAAATATTAAATTGTATTTGGAATACAGTTCGCCGTTGTTCATTCTTTATTTTATGATCATAAACAGAATAATTAGATTAAATTAAACTAACATTATTATGCAGGATCTGCTTTGGGTATTTCATATGCACAAACTCGCAACCTTCTCACTCCCATAACAATACACGCATTTTGGAACTCAGGTGTGATCTTGTTGCTGACATTCCTTCAGGTAAGTTTCTAATTGTAGGTTTGACCCGTTATTGACTTTGCATATAGTTTATCTCGTTGAACAAAAATGTTTAAATATCTGTCGATGAACTAAAATAGCTTCGACGAAGACAATGTGGACCTGAATTTAAACCACTTAGTTTATTCACAATTATGAGAATAGGAACATAGGTAAACTGAACTGTCGTAATTTTCATGGAAGATCCCTGAAAGAGAATGCAAATTCAGTGGAACCAAGTGTTATCATATTTTACCAAGGGAACGTGTATTGTAGTTATAGGTCGCAAAGTTGACTCATATGTTTATGGATGGGTTGATATGTATCATTTCCAATGGGTGATATGGGTAAATAAAAACATTTGCAAAGACAAACTGTTCAAAGGGCATCCAAAGTTTTATGCTGACTATTATAGTCTTATAATAATTGTTGAGATAATATAACTATTGTAGTCTTATGATTCGTATTACACACTAATTATTATGGCCAAGAAACTTATTTGGGGCAACCCGTGCTTGAACCTTATATCTTTTTACCCATTTTGACCCGATGCTATTCTGATTGGTTACCCAACTGCATTTTTGGCCACCTTCCAGTAGAACAACTAGAGGAGCTGGTTTCTTTCGGTAATCCAGTGTGATTTATCATCCTCTTCTTTTTGCTCAGCTTAGATGGAAGCCTTTGGGATTGAGTGCACATTGCATCAATATTTCGGTTTCTAAACTGAATGCTAACAAGTTTAATTATGTTTTGTTTCCTGTAGATTCAAGGGTATGATATCAAGGAGATACTGCAGATGTCCTAGTAGAGATAGTATATAATCAGATATTTCTGCAGGTTGGCAATGTAGCATTTCATTGGACCATTTTTCGCGCTGTTTTTAAAGAAATCAGGTCTAACTGTATTGTATATGAAGTGAAAGGAAGTGAAAGTTAGCGAAAGTTAAAAAAAAAGGGTCTTTAAGAAGTGCACAAACTGAGAAACTTCATAATTTGCTCGTGTAAGTATTCATTTTATGCAACATAAGTTTCAAGAAATATACTTGATAAGTTATGTAGTGTAGAACAACTGCCACCGAAACTATTATTGAAGAGCTGCAAATCTCAGTTAGCACCGCTTGAACTTGGCTATGTCCACACATCCAAAAAATGTCACTGATGATGAATTGTCTTAACACTTGATAAATACCAGTCTCGAAGTTTATCAACTATACATTGCTGCCTAACTGATGATTGAAACCATCAAGACACCTGTTGACAATTGTAGACATTGAAAACTGAAAGGATATCGAGCTTTATTTCATACACAAAGGCTAAAACATGTTGCGTACTCGATGTAGTTAAATTGTACAGTTTATCGTCTGTAATCAGCAATCTCTAAATTTTCTTACCATTGACAATACAACCATCGACACAAGTTATATCATTAGATATTTAAATGGCGATAGACAGACAATCATCTGTATATGGGCGAACCTCGAATGTGAGACGTCTTCGAGGATACTAAAGGTTCTGCTAAAGCAACAAAAGTTTGTGATGGTCTTTACATCATCTTCCCTCAACCAGAAACACAGGAAGATTGCTCATGCTATTTCCAGACCCTCAACTAGAAACACAAGAAGATTGCTCATGGTATCCAGTGTGATGGTCTTTACATTATCTTCCCTGACACAACCACCACTTCTGCTACTTCAATTCCTTCTGCTAAAGTTCTCAATATTTGAAAGTGATTAAGCCTTAATCTTTGAAGCTTTAAAGATCCAAAATTCGCTTTAGCGTGAGGATATACGTCTTTGGCCATAATAAACACCTCATGGCGAGGTTAAATAAAAGGCAAGGCAAAACCGAAGTCATAATAAAAGCTCCATGGCGGAGTTGAATAAAAGATGGAGGTAAACCAATTATAATAAGGCCCATCCGTTAGGGGGCGTATAAAAGTCTTGGTAATAAGTCTCATGTTCAAAACCGTTATAAAACCGTGTTTATCGATCCTTCTTGTTGACTTAATTTTTTGACGTCGTTGTCTATTAAGGTGAATTATTAATTCGATGATTTTGGTTACACCGTTAAGGCTCTATTTTTAGACCTAATCTTTATTAACGCATAAGTCAATGATGTATCCTAGTGATCATTAAGACAAAAATAAAATATAAGAGATACCAATTAGGAATAAGGGAGTCTAGGTACGTAACTAACACTCATGAGTAATGATTGTGTTGCTAACTTATACTACCTCCGTCCCAATATTATTGTCCAATATTCCATTTTGGGTTGTCCCAGAATTATTGTTCACTTTCAAAACTTCCAAAATTAGATAGAGAATTTTGTTTGAGTTTATCATATTACCCTCACTTGAGGTTATTATTACAAACAATAAAGAAGTATAAAATTAATTGGTTAAGGGTAAAACTGTCATTCTGCAAAAAATAAGAGAGAGAAAGCTGAAAAAGTGATGTTTTTCTAAAACTGTGTGTTTTTTTTGTCTGTGGACAATAATTTTGGGATGGAGGTAGTAATAACAATTATCTCGTTACACGCTTAGCATGGAATCGAGTGAAAATCGAGGATGACGAACTTATCTCTGTGAGGCATTCACGTGTTCTTATTCTATGACCCTAAAAGTCACTTAATCGTGATGTAAACAATACATTATGTCTAAAACACGTGTAGTAGTTTGTTTAAGTTTATGTCTTCAAATGTCACATAAAAATGAATTTTGGAAGTGCTATGATACTTAATTCTAGCATTGCCTGGCGACACGGCAATGGTTCAGTATGGGGGAGTGATGAGACTGCAATTATACATAGTCTCATCGTCCAAATCGGGCTTAAATGCTTAAAATATAATCAAAATACCCCAAAATATGCTTGTGTTTGTTCATTGTGTATTTTAGGTACGGATATCGTGAAATCAACAAAAGATCACAAGAATCAAGCAAAAACGAACACGGGAAACGAAGCCGCACAAAGAACCGGACCCGAACGATGAATTTCCAAAGAAGTCCTTGAAGTTTTGAAGATTGTCAAGAATGATCCCTCAACTTTTGAAGACTTGTCACTTAATACCCTTGTAAATCTTAAATATTACAATGAGGTCCCTTAAGTTTCAAGAATATATCATTTATACCCTTGGAGAATGCTTTTATTACATAAAAAGTCCTTGTTCCAACAATTATCAAAGAAAGGGACTTATTATGTAATTTGCCTAAAATTCAAAACAAAGGAAAAAGGGAGTTGTGGCTGCCATATTTCATTTGACAACAATTAGGGAAGTGAAGGACCAAAATTGCCCAGACATGAAACCTAAACCCTCCTATCACCTTCTGCCACCTCACCCTCCCCACTCCACGTCACCTACACCCCACTAATACTTAACCCGTTTTTTTTATTACTGGTCAAATATGGTCAAAAGATAAAAAAACGTGGGAAACATACTTTATCACCCTAAATCTGATCTAATACCCACTTACTCATCATCATCTTCACCTAAACCCTAAACCACCCCCAGATTCAATTAACCCCACATCTAATTACTAACCTAATTAACCTTAGGGAAAACACCTTTTACCCATCTCCCAACAAAATCTTACACACAGAAAGTAACCACACACCCTTTTGTCTCCTCCCCTGCTACACCTCTCACGTGTTACTATACAAATTTGACTCCATCAACGTTCCAAATAACTTTCTTGCTCCCTAAGTGTTGTTAAACGTTCAAGATCAACAAAGTACATTGCATCCATCACATGGAAGCCAAGAACAAGCCAAGAACAAGCCAAGAACGAATTTTAAAACCAGCATCTTCAAGCATATCCGAATAAGGGCACTTATGAAATTTCATTCGTGTTAGGGTGTAGAGATTGTAGTGCTCATACCTTGTATATATAGACTAGGCAGATTGTATTTCTTTCTTTTGTTCCAAAATTTGTAATGCGAATTCTGACTAATTAAATGAGAATTAAACATTGCAGATTTTGAGTTCCATGTATTTGTAAACCTTTTATCTTGACTATTTAATGGAAGATTAAAGCCTTGCAAATTCGTCTCTTTTAATTCTTGCATTTTCATTTTCAGTTTATCAAAAGATTTGCTAAATAAACTTTGTAAAGCTTTTGAGATCCCTCAGGTTATAGGCTGATCACATGAGCTTGACTTGACAAATCAAGCTCAAGTGAAGGTTATAACTTGAGGTTAGTTTTATTGTTCTTCTTTGGTCCTTGCAAAAATTTCATTTTCCAAAAGTTCTTTTATTGTTCTAGACCATAAGCTATAAGCTGGTAGTAAGCTTAAGTTGACACCTTGGGCTTATTTGACAAGGTTATAGCTTATGTTTCATCCCTGATTATTTACTTTTTAATTTTGGATCCTACGATATTTTCAGAAAAGTTGTTTTTGTAATCAGTTTTCTTTACTAATCAAATAAGTTGGATATAAACTATCTGACAAATAGCTCGTATCCTTGTTTATTTGGACTTGCACTTCTTTTCCTTGTGATGTGTGCAGGTTTCAAGTAAGAAGAATAGATCTTGGTTAATGTTGGAAGATCTCTGTTGATCTTTGCAAAGGCCAGTGAACAGTTTCATCCTCATAAGCTCATAAGTTGATAAGTTCAGTGATCTGAAGGCATCAACTCAGTCTTTGGTATGGATGAAAACCAAGTAAGTTGGCTTGAACCCCCTCACTGATATCTTTTGCTTAGATTGTGCCTTATGGTGATTTGCATGTTGACTGCTCCTTTTGTTGTTCCTTGTTCTGGTTAATCTAGTCTATGCTTATGTTAGATTTTCTTCCTTAACTTGGTGTTTTTTTATGCTCAAATGTGAAATTTTCTTTGATTAATTTTCTTGTTCATATGCCATACGGGGTGTTTGAGATTAGGTTTTAAGGCAAGTAATTGACAACTCTTGGGCTTAAAACTTGCTCAAACCCACTCTATTGGTTAGTGTTAGGTTAGTTTCCCTACTGGTTTTGAGTTTGCTAAGATAGATATAGAGTTGTCATGCTTTAAACTTGGTTAAAATAGCTATAAACAATCAACAGACTTAATCTAGGGTGCTTTAGTTATTTTAGGTTATTAAATTTTTTAATCTGTTAGATACTAGGTTAAGGTAGGTTTGTATGTTATTGGTTTTGGTTGTGGTAAGCTAAGTAGCCAGTAATTGGGGTTTGAATCTCATTATAATGCTCATTAGATCAGCAAAATAGTGCCCAGACCCCTTTGAGTAGTACAGAGACTGCATAGCTTCGTTTTTTGTGCTTTTCTTGTGTTGAACTTGTTGTTTTTGTGCTCCATACTGACTCCCCACACTCCAATGAGTGTGGGGGTGCCAATTGTTCCAAAAGAAACAAGCCACAAAGGTTCAAAAACCACTCAATCCTTCTTTCTTTTTTCTGTCTGTGCCAAGCAGTGGGAACTAATACCCACTGACTGCCTTTTCCCCCCCACTGTTTGACTAAAAACAGCAAGGTGACAAAGTGTCACTATCAGCCTTTGCTTATTTTTTCTTTAGTGGGCTTAATTTGTCCTTTTTCACTCTTTTAAATTTTCCCTATTTTCTTATTTTAATTTAAGAATTTTCACTGAGTTTATTTTCAATTTACTGTTCATTTTGTATTTTTTAGATTTAAATAAATTTAAATTAGTTTTATTTAAACTGTCTTTTGTCTTTTAGTGCAGAAATTTAATATTTTTTAGTTTTAAAATTTTTCTTAATTTCAGAATATTATTTAAGATTTTTAGTTTAAAAAAGTTCACTGTTCACTCTTTTTAATTATATTTAGATTTAATTTAAGTTTAAATAGGTTTTAATATAAACTATTTTGTCTTTTAGTGAAAAATTACTTTTTTCAACTTTTTCTATTTTTCTACTGTTTAGATATATAATTTAGGATTTTTCAAAAATTCAAATTAATTTTAGCATTATTTTATTATTTTTAATCATTATTTTAGTTTAAAAGGTGTTTTTAGTGTTTAAAAATTAGAAAAATAGTTTTTAAAATTTAGAAAAAATACTTTTTAGTCTTTAAATGATATAAGTGAGTTATTAGATTAATAAAAAATATTTTGGGCTTCTTCTTAATTATATTTAATTTTAGGGCTTTAATTAGCATTTAAAACTGAATATTTAATTAATAAAAGGTTTTAAAATTTATTTATTGAATTTTTATTCTTATTTATATTATTTTAGACTTAGTTTTAATTTATAATTTGTTTTTAGCTTTAATTTTTAATTTTGTCACGTTTTACATATTTACGTTCGTGTTTTACGTCATTACGTTGTAGTGTAATCGTAGTGTAACTCGTCTTTTAATTTTCTCTCTTTAAACCCAAAAACGAAACTAATCCAAACTTTGATTTTATAAAATTGGCAAACACAAAACATAAACTGTAAAATCCGCATGCTTTTACCATGAACAGTACACTTATAATCGTACGTACAAGATTAAAACTTTCCTTATATAGCATGAACACGTGTCGCGAATATTAATTACAAGAATTATGTACGTATTATTACACGATAAGTATTAAATACGTGATAGTACCCGATAATTATTAATAGTAATAGTTATAACCACGAACTTGAAATCATGAACATCAGAATCACGAACATATAAGTATGTATTTACGTATATTATTATACGATTAATATCGTTACGTACAAGTATTTATTATAACTCGAATATTTAATAATAACATAACGTAAATACGAACACACGAACACGTAATAAATTAGAATACAGAAAAGCGTCGAGTTTCCCTTAGTGGGCCCCATTAGCCGCGGCACAAGAAGATAGAAAGGCCCAACCCATGTTTTATTTTTACTAAATAATAAATATGGTAAACATTCATTCATAGAAGAATTTTAAGAAATCTCAAAAACCCTACTTCTCCTTGTCTTCCTCTTTGGCCGGCGGCTACAACACCACAACAGGGTGTGGTGTTTGATTTTGGATAATAAATTCAAGAGTGTGTTCGTGAGATCAAGATTTATTCATTCCACGTATTTTGGTAATCCTTAAACCTTTTTTGTTTTCCTTTTATTTAATTAATCATTGAAAGTGTGATTTTACTAGGTTAAAAGTTCGTTTTCTCGGTGTCTAATCGAATTGATCTCCGGTTAAAAGTGTGACTCAGTCATTTTTGGTGAATAAAAGAAGGTTTGGTTATCTATTACTTAAAAGGTAAATGCAAAAAGTAATAAAAAATAAGCCAAAAATAAATAACTAATAATAAAGGAGCAAAACAAATAATAAAACGTAAATTAAAACAAAACAATTAATAAAAAACAAAACTAAAAGAGGAAATTAACTTTCGACTTGAAAATAAAATTTACTTAATGAAAAAGGAGAAAATAAAACTATGAGGGTACTTTAAAACTAAACGAGACAAAAACTAAAACGGGTACTAAATAAAAGTCAAAACTTAAACTGTTCGAAAAAAAATACTAATACTAAAATTCGACGAAAAATATAACTAAAAATACGTGACTTTCAAAATAGAAATCAGAAAAACTTTCAGATAAAACTAAACGATTAACGGAACACATTGTGATAACTCGGGTTTTGACGGAATAGTAGTCGTCCGTTGATTTTTATTTATGTGTTAGATGTGTGTGAACTATATGTTTTTTTTTCTTGTGTGATATGGTGGATGTGAATGACGATTATGAGGTACATGATGTGTAAATCATGGTACAAGTCGGATATGGAATTTGATGAAATGGAATCAGTAATGAACTGCGTGAAGTTCAAGTATTTTTAATAAGGTTTCGTGTACGTATTTAATTACGGTGTACGTAAGACTTTACGTAATTATATATGTAAGTATTTAGCGGTGTAGGCTAGTAGCTTCGGGTTATTTAAGTAAGTCTCGTAGATTTATTTAGGGGTCGTATATATTAAAATTTTAAGTGACGAAAGGTTTTAATAAAAAATACAAGTAAACAATTGTTTTAAATTATTTAGAAAATAATAGGTTTAAAAAAAAATTATATATAAATAAGGAAATAATTAAAAAAAATGAAATTATATAATAAAGAAAAAAAATTAGTATGTTTGGTAAAAAAATTTTATGTTCGGTTGAAAAAAAAGAAAAATTGATTTTGGGCTTGGGCTAGGAGTACTTGGTATTTAAAAGCCTTTGTAAAAAAATAATAAACAAAACCAACGATGGAGAAAAAGAAAACGCAGGAAGAAGAAAAATAAAATATTTTAGAGTTTTGCTAAAAACTTCATCTTTGATCAATTAAGGTATAAGCTTGCTTTAATCATTGTTTTTAATTAATGTAATTATATATTTATCAAGTAATAATCATATGATGGATGAAGGATTTTAATTTTCTGTAATTAAAATAAATTAGGGTTTGAATTGGGTAATTAATGGGGGATTTTTAGGGTTTAAAATCGTTTTTTGAGGTTTAAATCGGATTAGGCAGAAACTGTCGCTAATTTGCCAGAATTCGTCGCTAAACTGCCATAAACTATCGCTAATGTCTGGGCAGATTTTTGGTAAAATCGTTTTGCTCATAACTTATTCGTTTTTAAAGCTTTTTGGGTGATTCAAAAGCCTAAAATTATATACTCGGAGCGTACTTTTCAAATATTCAGAATGTATAGTCAATGGAGGTCAGTAGTTTGGTCGAATTATTTGTACAAGTGTCGAGTTCAAGGTTAATGTTTGTATGACAAGGCTTAAACTCGTGTTTTGGATATTTTGGGATAGTGGACACTTAGAGGGATAACATGGGGATGATTTGGGATAGATATTGAGATGTATCCGTCATAGGGATTGTTACATTGATGAAGGATTAGAGTTCCGAAGTCAATGTTGACGCGTATTATTGTGTTATGTAATTTAGATAATTGATTGTTCGTGAAGAGACTTTGGATTGCTTTTCGCAAGGTGAGTTTCATAGTCCCATATCTTCTAATAATTTTGAACTTCCAGATGAGATGGAAGAGACACTCGTTATGGTTTTGAAACTTGATGCTGTGAATGTTTTATTGAGTTGTGATGGAATTGTGTATACTTATATGATTAACTGCTATGTGATTCTTGATTGTTTTGTGATTTGACTTGGTACCAAGGGGATGTTGACAAGGCGGGGCCTTGGGATTGGTTCATAGGTGTATGGGCGCCTATGGGACCATGGTGTTTGGAAAGGCTTGGAGCCTTGGAATTGGTTTGGTATGATAAATCTTGAATTGTTAGTTGTTAATGCACATTTGTAACACATTGTCCATATATTTTTATTGTCGGTGGTTATTCACAGCTTATATTATAACTGATTTGAGGTTAGAGTCTAAACCTATGACTCTCACCAACTTTATGTTGACGTGTTTTAGTGTCTCTTTCAGGTGAGAATGTGGTGAAGTTAGAGAATAGAAGTGGCTAGGATTGGAGTTGCCTAGGACTACATAGGGAGGAACCCCATTCCTCTTAGATTTCCTTTTTGGTTGATTAAATATGTGCATTGTATGACACCTATATGTTTGATTGGCTATTTGTTTCTTTGTCTTTGGTAAGAGGTAGGAATTGTTACCTACTTACCTAGACCCCTGCATTGTATGAGATATCGTCATGACTTTGTGTCGCCTTGAATGACATTTTTATTGCGTTTAGTTTTCTCTATAGAGACGCCGTTTGTTGTGATGATATACATAGTTAACGCCACGTGTTCCGCCATGGTGGGGTGTGACATAATGGTATCAAGAGACAATGATTATAGAGAATTAGGTTGCCTAGCCTAGTCTATAGCTTAAGGATCCCTGCATATATGCGTCATAGGAGTATGTGCGTATTATAGTATTTGACACGGTTAAATGCTAATTTCCGTCTTTTGTATAAGAACTACTTTTATGATATTTGCGATTGATGAATATTGTTAATTCTTATCTATGATGTTTTCTTTTGAATTTTAGACTAGTATGGATTGAACCATAGTCGTCCATACTTAGTCACATGTTTATTTCTTTTTCGAATTTTTGACTAGTGCGGGTTGAACCATAGTCGTCCACACTAGTCATTGTTGGATTTTGTTTTATGACCTAGAGACCCTCATGTAGATGCATAGAGGGATTGTGGGTGGTTGTAGTCATTGGTGAGTTCATGTGAATTGTGTATGTTTCAAACTTGGATTTCTCGCTTTCTTTTCTATCATTTTGGAGATATTTTTCTCTAGTATAAGTGATATTTTTTTACTAGATCTATATTTGGGTTATATGATGATTGTTTTGTGGTTTGTTGGTTGATTTATGTATTATGTGATGCATGATGCGTTAATACCAAGAAATGTCGTTATAGGAGAGAGTACATACGTGAAAGGGGATATATATAATTATGGTGGCCAACATAATTATATATGTGCCACAACACAAGTGGACTTGCAAGTATGATTACCTGGATTGGTTTTGATTGCATGGTTGATTGATTTTGATGGTACGTATACGTATATGTATGTTGGATTACGAGGGGAGGTGTTGTGGATTGTTGTGTAGATAGTAAGTTTCTCCCTTATCTAAGTATCCTGGTGGATAATCGTGAATACCTATCGGGGATGCCATGTAGATTTTTAAGTTGGTTCGTTAATCCGTTGTTCGTTGCGATACTCAACTCTCGTGATTGAGTTCCCTATTTATATCATGGTAATTTGAAGTCCTATGTTACCCATCATGCGCTCGTTATGGCTTATTTTGAGAGGTGTGTTGATTAATTTTGGTTTCGGTTCTTTGAGCGATGGTATGATGAGTCTTTATAACTTATCAATTCATAACGTTTTGTCGAGTCTTTATATCACGTGTTTGTTTTCAGATGGTATTAGAATCCATAGGGTGTTTTGAAGTTCTTTTGGGATAATGATGTCTTCGTTTTGAGTTTCACGACCCTTCCAAATGTTAATCTATGGAAAACCTGTTTTGTAATAAGAATAGAGATAAAATGATTTTTATGGGTACTCGATAAAATAAGGGTTAAGTAGCAAAATTTTGTCTTATAACAAGACGTAATATAATATTTTTTACATATGATCAACACGGGTTTATTAGAGTTTTTGAGAGACCATTTTTTAAAATAAGTTAAAATCTAAAATAAAATTAAATTTCTATTTAAATATTTTATACGTGTAAGTTTAACTGATATTTATGAATACACAGACTTAAAATGAGTTATGAAAAATTCTGTATACCTTAATTTTACATTTAAAGTGATTACATAAATTACTAATATGATTTTATAGTTTTAAAACGACCAATGTAAAATCACTGAAGATAATTCTTTAGGGTAAAAGTTAAATTTTGTAAAAAGTTTCCATTCGTTAGGTGTTTCTTGTGTCACTCGTTCGTTGTCGTGGTTCATTTTGTATTCATACATGTTTTATGTTGGATTTTCTTTTGGAGTCTCGTGATTTTGATTCATTGTATTGTGTGCACGTGAAATCCCGTTAGTTACCCTTGAGTTCAATTCGATATCTATAGTTGGTGGTTCCAAACTTAGTTTTGATGTTATATTTATTGGGAGCATTGAAGTAGTCGTATGGAAGATTTGGTTGCGCCTGCACGATTGAGTTAGTAAATTGGTTGTGAAGCATAATATCATATTGGAGTACCATGCGGGAGTAGTTAGAAGGCCTTTAGGAAGATAGAAAAGTATTTGAAATTCATGGAGAACGAACTAATGGAAAAAGCAGCACCCTCAGGAGTACAAAGGTAGATGAATCAAAAGTATGTGATATCTTAGAAATAAGTGGATTCGTTGTAGTTTTCCTAAGGATTAAATAGATGTTGGGAAGCAAAGATTTACATGGACATAGTACGAGAAACGACAGTGATTGCGAAAGCCTCATGACATATAGCGCCTTTTGAAGTGTAAGAGATGTTGGAAGAATTGGAGGGACTGCAAGATAAGAATTATGATTGATCAAATCATTCATTATGGAGTGCGTAGTGTTGTTGGTTAAGAAGAGGGCTGTATAGTGAGAATGTGTTTAAATCATCGCGATTTGAGCAAGATAGATTTTTAATGAGATCATGATCGGTTGGGAACGCGCGAAGATGACATTGTGAAAGACTACTCTTGGATTGAGTAATGGATATTACGAGTATGCGGTTATGCTTTAGAGGCCAACAAATACAACAACATGTTTATGAAGTCAATATGTCGCGTGTTCACGAATGTATGGGGATGAACCAGTCATCATGAATAGCAGCGAATTTTGGATGTTCGTCAAGGTTAAAGGAGAAGCATGAACTAAATTAGAATGTGATTCTAGAACTACCCAAGAAAGAAAAAGTTATACGTAAGGTTTTCTAAACGTGAAGTCTTAACGCAAGAAGTACACATACTAGGATCCGAAGTAAGCAGTAATGACATTCATGTGGAGCCAACGAGATTGAAGCGAAGTTAAGGGGAAGTTTCGGATACTGATGTACCAAGTTACTACGATGGAGAGTGCCCGTGTGAGCATGGCAAAGAAAGAAGGATCGTACTGCACGAGGGAGAATCATTGAGATCCGAACAAGTTTACCGCGAGAGAGTCGCTACGCATTCGTAGGACCGAATAGGCACTTGATCAGTACCAAGGATCAAGTGGATCTTGAAGATAGATGTTGGTGATGGTTATCATAAATGAGAAGTTATTGAGGTTGAAGTTGGGAGAATGTTTGAAGGCATGTATAAATGCTTTGAGGTTGCAGTGATGCATTTTGGTTTATTTAATACACCAGTGGTTCGCGTGAACTTGGTGAACCGGGTAGGCAAACCGTGTTGAACAAATTGGGATGATAGTTATTAAGATTATTTGGTGGACATCGAAGTCGATTATTTTTACGATTGCTGAGGAAGGAGGAGCTTTTGCTAAAGTTAGTAAAGAGTGAGTAGTTGGGTATGAATGTTAAGAGGCATTCAATTGTCACTTGGAAATCGGATGTTATGAAGCTCATGATGAAGGGATGGCAGGTGGAGGATTATGAGACTGGGATACATGAGTTGCGTGGTAGTTTTGCTCGGTGAGTGATGGAGTCGTTTTAGAAGTTGAAAATGAGGGTAATCCGCGAGTTATTACGAGAAACTATAACCTATTACTATTAGGAGGGGATTAGAGGTGGTGTGTGGAATTCGAATAGAGTTACATGAAAATGCAATAGGGAAGTTGTTTTTCCCCCAAGAGTGGTTAACATCGTGTTGGATATTGATTTAAGATGAATACATGGGTAAGATGTGAGTAGCGCCAAATGAGAAGTATAAAGGAGCGATCACGGTAGCAGAATGGGCGTGGTTTGAACCAAGAAGTGTAAAGGAGAAGTGATGGTAACTTGTAGTACTTGAAGAATTTATTTGGGTGACATAAATTGAGAGAATGAGAAAAGTGTGGTGGTTAATTGTATGGGTAAGTATTTAGCATGTTCGGATGCAGAATATGAACATCAAATGTATTCAGGTTTATTGCAACACCTGAGGAGTGGAAAGATAATTATAAATTCATTTATAAGTTATCAAGATTGGGCAGTGGAGACAAGCTGAATGGAGTGTCGGGTGATGGAATTATGGGAGCCTGTGTTTCTGTCAAAGCACGTATATGTAAGATGGAGTAGTTGGAAGGATTATAAACGGATATATTGTTTGCAGTGGGACGTCGAAATGTGATGAAAGGCCATTTGGGAAGGGTTTTGATGAGATTAGTGTCTACCATATATGGGTTGATGGCTAGAGAGAGCATACCCTATAGACGTGGGAGATTGTGATCGAGCTATGTGAGATAGTTCTGATGAGGTTGGAATGCTCACCCTTCGTGGGTTGGAGTTTTCTTATAGTGATAGTTCGGATATGAGATGAGCTGCTTTGAGGCATTGTACGGAAAGAAGAGTTGGTCGACTGCTTATTAGGTCGAAGATTGAGAATGTATATTGAGTTAACATGAACTAGTGAAATGGATGACTTATAAGGTCGTTGGGATTGAGTTGATATAGAAAGAAACTTTTAGAGTTCAATGTGTTTGATCATGCATTATGGAAGATACCACATTATAAATGTATGGCACGTTGTGGTAGGAAAGGTTAGATGGAATCACGATGTGGAGGTTCATGGAAAACCATGTCGGGATTGATCGTGTAAGTTGTAGATTGTGATTGTATATGGAATTGAGAAGTGTGCATGACACATTCCAAGTGTCATTGCATCTGCCGTTAGATGAGATCTTAAATAATAAGAGACTTTATATTGTGTATGAAATTCTTGAGATAGTATGTAGAGACATGATGGAATTTGTCACGTAATGAGTTTGATTAGTGGTAGAGTGTTGGGGAAACTAAGGTAGGGAACTTGAGAGTTCTATACCTGAGAACATGTGGTTACATTTTTGTGAATTTTGATTTATTATATTTATGAGCAAGTCTGAGAGCTAGGACGATTAGGGCTCATGTCTTTTGATTGAAAATTTTCTTAATGTGTACTCCATTCACGTTTGAATGTGAAGATTTATAAGGGATGAATATTTCCATCTGCACGCTGAGAACGAGTTTGGGTTCGATAGTAAATCTCGGGACGAGATTTCTATTAGGAGGGGATACTGTGATAACTCGGGTTTTGACGGAATAGTAGTCGTCCGTTGATTTTTATTTATGTGTTAGATGTGTGTGAACTATATGTTTTTTTTCTTGTGTGATATGGTGGATGTGAATGACGGTTATGAGGTACATGATGTGTAAATCATGGTACAAGTCGGATATGGAATTTGATGAAATGGAATCAGTAATGAACTGCGTGAAGTTCAAGTATTTTTAATAAGGTTTCGTGTACGTATTTAATTACGGTGTACGTAAGACTTTACGTAATTATATATGTAAGTATTTAGCGGTGTAGGCTAGTAGCTTCGGATTATTTAAGTAAGTCTCGTAGATTTATTTAGGGGTCGTATAGTAAAATTTTAAGTAACGAAAGGTTTTAATAAAAAATACAAGTAAACAATTGTTTTAAATTATTTAGAAAATAATAGGTTTAAAAAAAATAAATAAAAAATATATATAAATAAGGAAATAATTAAAAAAACGAAATTATATAATAAAGAAAAAAAATTAGTATTTTTGGTAAAAAAAATTTATGTTCTGTTGAAAAAAAGAAATGAAAAAAAAGGAAAATTGATTTTGGGCTTGGGCTAGGAGTACTTGGTATTTAAAAGCCTTTGTAAAAAATAATAAACAAAACCAATGATGGAGAAAAAGAAAACACAGGAAGAAGAAAAAAAAAGAAGAAAATATTTTAGGGTTTTGCTAAAAACATCATCTTTGATCAATTAAGGTATAAGCTTGCTTTAATCATTGTTTTTAATTAATGTAACTATATATTTATCAAGTAATAATCATATGATGGATGAAGAATTTTAATTTTCTGTAATTAAAATAAATTAGGGTTTGAATTGGGTAATTAATGGGGGATTTTTAGGGTTTAAAATCGTTTTTTGAGGGTTTAAATCGGATTAGGCAGAAACTGACGCTAATCTGCCAGAATCCGTCGCTAAACTGCCAGAAACTGTCGCTAATGTCTGGGCAGATTTTTGGTAAAATCGTTTTGCTCATAACTTATTCTTTTTTAAATCTTTTTGGGTGATTCAAAAGCCTAAAATTATATACTCGGAGCGTACTTTTCAAATATTCAGAATGTATAGTCAATGGAGGTCAGTAGTTTGGTCGAATTATTTGTACAAGTGTCGAGTTCAAGGTTAATGTTTGTATGACAAGGCTTAAACTCGTGTTTTGGATATTTTGGGATAGTGGACACTTAGAGGGATAACATGGGGATGATTTGGGATAGATATTGAGATGTATCCATCATAGGGATTGTTACATTGATGAAGGATTAGAGTTCCGAAGTCAATGTTGACGCGTATTATTGTGTTATGTAATTTAGATAATTGATTGTTCGTGAAGAGACTTTGGATTGCTTTTCACAAGGTGAGTTTCATAGTCCCATATCTTCTAATGATTTTGAACTTCCAGATGGGATGGAAGAGACACTCGTTATGGTTTTGAAACTTGATGCTGTGAATGTTTTACTAAGTTGTGATGGAATTGTGTATACTTATGTGATTAACTGCTATGTGATTCTTGATTGTTTTGTGATTTGACTTGGTACCAAGGGGATGTTGACAAGGCGGGGCCTTGGGATTGGTTCATAAGTGTATGGGCGCCTATGGGACCATGGTGTTTGGAAAGGATTGGAGCCTTGGAATTGGTTTGGTATGATAAATCTTGAACTGTTAGTTGGTAATGCACATTTGTAACACATTGTCCACATATTTTTGTTGTCGGTGGTTATGCACAGCTTATATTATAACTGATTTGAGGTTGGAGTCTAAACCTATGACTCTCACCAACTTTATGTTGACGTGTTTTAGTGTCTCTTTCAGGTGAGAATGTGGTGAAGTTAGAGAATAGAAGTGGCTAGGATTGGAGTTGCCTAGGACTGCATAGGGAGGAACCCTATTCCTCTTAGATTTCCTTTTTGTTTGATTAAATATGTGCATTGTATGACACCTATATGTTTGATTGGCTATTTGTTTCTTTGTCTTTGGTAAGAGGTAGGAATTGTTACCTACTTACCTAGACCCCTGCATTGTATGAGATATTGTCATGACTTTGTGTCACCTTGAATGACATTTTTATTGCGTTTAGTTTTCTCTATAGAGACACCGTTTGTTGTGATGATATACATAGTTAACGCCCCGTGTTCCGCCATGGTGGGGTGTGAAACACATGTTACTCTAGTGGAAACATGTTCCCATGAGGGAAACAAGATTTTAGGCGCCAAAATGGATTAAGCATGCAGGCATGCATGTCATTCTATCGTAATGTTGGAATTGTAAACTATCGGAATCTTGTATCACAATATGAAAACCTATCACAATATGAAGTATCACAATATGAAAACCTATCACAATATGAAGTATCACAATATGAAAACCTATCACAATATGAAGTATCACAATATGAAGTATCACAATTTGAAGTATCACAATATGAAAACCTATCACAATATGAAGTATCACAATATAAAGTATCACAATATGAAAACCTATCACAATATGAAGTATCACAATATGGAAAACCTATCGCAATATGGTTGTTGAAAATTGGGCAGCGTTTCGTCGCAATATACCTTAAATCCCGATCGCAATCCACGATGCCAGGGGCAATCACAATCCTCGATCGGAATAAGGAGATATCGTAATGAGCTGTCACAATAAGCTGTCACAATGTAGAAACCCTAATGATATTATGATGGAAAGATCACAATATTCGGATGGAGTAAAAATAAGCATAAACCCGAATAAGCACTTTTCAAAAACTTAACCAAAAGAATATTAAGAACAAATTAAGCTACGAATTTAAAAACTTTCAAGATGCCAAATAAGCAAAATTAATAAGATCAACTTTTTTAAAAAGATTAAACTTTTAAAAACACTTAAATGAAAATAATCTAGACACAAATTAAGCAAAAAGCACAATAAGCTAAGACCATGAATCGAATGAAATTGATAATAACAAAAAGATAAGAACTTTTATCAAAATAAGCATAAAGATTAAAACTTTACGATTAATCAAACAAGACAATAGCTTTTTAAAACAAGAAGAGAAGAATATGAATGATTATGACAAACTTGAAATTAAAGATGAAGATTAAAGATTCAAATACAAGATTAAAGTGAAAAGCTTAAAACTTTAAAGAAAAAAACTTGAGAGAGAAAGTAAAAACTAGAGAGAAAAAGTAAAAACACCTACTCCTATTCTAATCTACTCCTACTTTTCTAACTCTCAAAAATGAAGGAATGGAAGACTATTTATAGGAGGAGGGGGAGTTGTTGTTGCTTCCTTCTTTCTCTTATCTTTTTGTCTTTTCGTCTTTAGCCTTTGACAATAAACTCGTCATTCTCGACTTTGTCTCGGGATTTGTCGATAAATAAAATGAACTCGTCTTCTAATTTCTTCATTAATTAGATGTGGTTCTTCAACTTCGTTAAACTTCCGTCTTTAGACTTTTTCTTCGATAAATCTTCAGAATAGGCCTTTGACTTCCGTTCTTTTTGCACTCTTAATCTTTTGACTTCGTCTTTTGTCTTTTTCTTCGATAAAAGCCCGTGAAAGACCGTGTTTTCTTCTCTTTTCACATTTTGGTCCTAAATCAGAAAAAAAACACAAACCACGCATAATTCCGACATTTACGACATAAAATACACGTTTTGGCTTGGTTATTATTATAATTTAGTGGTAAAAGGATAAGTGTTTTCACACTTATTAAATCCCCTACACTTGACCATTGCAATGACCTCATGCAATGCATTAATTACAAAGCAAGATTTACATTTTCCATCATAATTATCCTACCTTGGCCTTTATTGAACATAAGTAATAAGTGTGAAAACACTTATCCTTTTACCACTTATTTCCAATAATAACAAGACCAAAACGTGTATTTTATGTCGTAAAAGTCGGAATTATGCGTGGTTTGTGTTTTTATTGTGTTTTAGGACCAAAAGATGAAAAAGGAAGAAAACACGGGCTTTCACGGGCTTTTATCGAAGAAAACGAGAAAAGACGAAGTCAAGAGATCAAGAGTGCTTAAAGAACGGATGTCCAAGACCTATTCTAAAGATTTATCGAAGAAAAAGTCTAAAGATGGATGTTTAATAAAGTCAAAGAACTTAAGTCTAAATTAAAGAAGAAAATTATTAAGACAAGTTCAAATCCTGAGACGACGTCGAGAAAAGACAAAGAATTAAATCGAGTCGAGAAGAAAAGAAAGAAGGAAGCACCACACATGCACTTCCCATTTCCCTATAAATACCCTCCTAATCACATTACGAGGGTGGTTAGCTAGTTTTATTTTTAAGTTTTCTTTCTAGTTTTTAGAGAGAGAAAGTTCTAAACTTTCTCTCACTAAGTTTTTCATCTTTCTTTTAAGCTTTCATTAATCTTTGTATTTGAGTTTCTTTAATCAAATGTTTAAGTTTAAGCTTTGTGTTCTTTAATCTCCTTCTACATTTCTTGGTTTACTTTATCTTTTGATCCGAATTGCATTCTTCATTCATATGAATTGATGTTTTCGTGGTTAAAAGTTAATCTTCTTCGTTTACATATAAGCTCTTACATGTATAAGCTATAAGCTCTCTATGCTTATTGGCTTATTTCAAGGTTTAGCTTATTGATTTTCGGATTTCTCAAAGGTTTTAGTCACTTTAAAGTTCCTTTCATAAAGTTTATGATCTTTTACGTTTAAGAAGTTGTCAAATTTAAGCTTTTTGAAGTGTTTAAGTTTCGGATAAAATAGCTTATTGATTTTGCTTATTGAGTTTTAAGCTTACCACCAATTTTGGATTAAGTATTGCTTCCATCGCAATCTTGGGGATTCTACACATTCCGAGGGATTACTTGGTTTCTATCGCAATAACCCATCAAGGGTTCTACTTTGCGATAACTTTGTCATTCCCCCTTATTCCGATCTGGATTGCGATCGCTCATTGCGATCGCATATTCCGACGGGACTAAGGTCCTTGTTAAGACGAAACTCTGCCCAAATTTACTTTACAACATTCCGATCAGAACCACTTTGCGACAAAGGTATTTTGGTTATTCCGATCTGAAACATTGCGATCTAACTCATTCCGATAAGCATCATTCCGACAGAGTTGTATTTGACATTCCGATGGGTATTCAGCTTAATATTCTGATGGTTCACATGAATTATTCCGATGGCTTGTTTTAGTTGTATTCCGATGGTTATGACTTGGTGCATTCCGATAGAAATGAGTTGCAATATTCCGACGGAACATGTTTTTAAGTTTTAAAGTTTTACTTAAAATAGCTTTTAGTTTAATATTTAAACGCTTTAATTTCGATCAACGACATTTTAATACTTGCTTGTAGTTTAATTAGATAACCAAACCAAACCATTCTCTTGTTCACCAAAAGACAATTGAGTCGCACTTTAGACTGGAAATCAATTCGAAGAGATTTGGAACGAAATTATTTTATACTTGGTAAAAGCCTTGTATTAAATGGCGCCGCTGCCGGCTCTTTTCGTTAAGATTAACGGTTTCTAGTGAGAAACGCATTGAATTTTGGGATCCGTTCTTTGAACGTTATTTTCCCTGCTTTAAATTTTTTTTCAAAAACCCTAAAAAAATATAAAATTCTTCATAAGTACAAAAACATTGAAAAATCATAAAAAGCAATTCTTTTCCTAAGGTTTTGCACCAAAAAGATTATATAGATATTCTCTCTGTATATTTTTCTTCTGCAAGTGTATGCGTACTAGATCTTCAAACTATTCTGAGCCCGAGACTCGTGAAGATTTAGATATGGCTGGTGTGCATAGCAACAATAATAACCCACCTCTACCCAATAACAACAACAACAATGTTCCCCTACCTGATTTACGAACAATGGAGGAATTGTGTCAACCCACCATGAACGGACGCGGAGGCCCGATTGCGCCGATGCACATCACGGCTCAGGAGTTTTCGTTGAAGCATCACATGATCCAACAAGTGCAAACTAATCTATTTCGCGGAATTCCGGATGATGATGCCAACAAACACCTCGACAAACTTATTACCATCACCCAAAGCATGAAGTCACCCGGTGTTTCTATGGATGACCTTCGCCTTCAACTATTTCCCTACTCGCTTTCTCACCATGCCGAAAAATGGTTTGACCGTCTCCCAAAGAATTCTATTCATACTTGGAATGACATGACTCAACGCTTTTTGTCGCGCTACTTCCCCCCATCCATGGTCACAAGCCTTCGTAACCAAATTAGTGGATTCATGCAAGACAATGATGAATCGCTCTTTGATGCTTGGGAACGATACAATGATTTAATCGACCGTTGTCCAAATCACAACATGCTCCCCGTCACTCTCATTGTTACTTTCTACAATGGTCTCACTTTTCGTGATCGTGACACAATCAACGCCGCCGCCGGTGGTACCTTTATGAAAAGGAGACCGGAGGAGTGTAGAGAGTTGATTGAAAACATGACTACTCACCACAAGAATTGGGATTCATCCGCATCCTGAAGATCTAATCCGAGAGTCAATGTTTCATCTACTTCTTCCACTACCGACATGTCCGCCATGGAACGTGCTATTCTTGAAATTAGCAAAAGTATGCAAATTTTGGCCTCTAACCAAACTCCACAAGCTAAATCCGTTGCTATTTCTTGTGACACATGTGGTGGTCCCCATTCTTACAATGATTGTCCTTCTACTCAAGGCAATTTTTCTGAAAACGTTAACGCGGCATACGGTACTTATCCCACGGGAGGCTATCAAGCTCGTCCTCAAGGAGACCGTAACTTGCTAAGTTATCGTTCAAACAACTATCTTGCTCCACCCGGTTTTACTCCTCCAAACCAAAATCAACAACAAAGCTATAACCGAAATAACCAATCCCAACCTCGTGCTAACAATCAATATCAATCCCAAAGAAACCCATACCCACCTCAAGGAAATTCTCAAGCTTACCAAGCTTCACCTCTCAATCAACCGATGGCATTGAATCCAGATGTCGAGACGTTCATGAGGACTAATAGAGAGATGGTGACGAATCTTCAGAGTCAATTCATCAACTTGAAGGGAGAAATGGCGAAACAAGGGAGCGATATTCGAGCCGAGCTAAGGAATGACATGGTGAAACAAATCAATGATATTCGTGCCGACATGAGAGACTCTTTCAGCACCCAAGCAGATAATTTACGTGATATGTTAGGTTTGCTCTTCCAAGGTAATCAACCCTCTTCTTCAGGTACTCTTCCGAGTAACACCGTTGCGAATCCAAGAGGGGAGATGAAAGCAATCACCACTCGTAGTGGAAAAGGTTATACGGAACCCGAGCTTCCTACACCTCCACCCGTGATTGTGAACAAGGAAAAAGAGCAACTTTCCCCACCTCCTTTGCCTTCTACCCCCATTCCCCCACCACCCGTGGTTGTGAGTGATCCTACCCCCCTAAAGCCTTCCTCTTCATCCGATATACCTTATCCTTCAAGGTTGAGGAAAGAGAAGCAAAAGAGCAAGGATGATATTAAGGTTTCAAACTTTCTCAAAATGTTTAAACAATTGAATTTTAACATCTCCTTTGCTGAGGCTCTCGTTCACATGCCTAAATACGCAAAGATGTTTAAAGATCTTCTTAGTGACAAGGAGAAGCTTCTTGACATTGCTCAAACCCAACTTAATGAGAATTGCTCTGCGGTTCTCTTAAGGAAATTGCCCACCAAACTTGGTGATCCGGGTCGCTTCTTAATTCCTTACAACTTCCCGGGAGTAGAGAATTGCATGGCCCTAGCCGATCTAGGTGCCAGTATAAACTTAATGCCTTTAAGTGTTTGGAAGCAATTATCTCTCCCCGAGCTAGTCCCCACCAAAATGACTTTGGAATTAGCTAACCGTACGGTTGCTTATCCAGTGGGGATAACCGAAGACGTCTTCGTTGGCGTTGATAAATTCACCTTCCCGGCGGATTTTGTTGTCGTTGACTACGAGATGGATCCTCGTGTTCCATTAATCGTTGGACGTCCCTTCTTGAGGACCGGTCGCACTCTCATTGATGTAGCCGCGGGCGAAATAATCATGAGAGTTGGTGATGATAAAATTGTCTTCAACATGGGTAAGATTTCTAAGCAACCTTATTCATATGAGAGTGTTAATGCTATTGATGTTCTCGATGAGGCTTGTGAAGAACACTTTCATGATGCTTGCAAAAGTACGCTCCCTTCTCTACCCAATGTTGAGACCGTTGCCTCAATTGCTCCGTCATTGACTCCTTTTGGAGAAAGTGACTTGGATGATTTTAAAGCTAGCTTGGGTCCTCTCGATCTTAAGTATGATGATTCTCCCACCGATTGGGATGAAGACATTCGTACCATTGAGAAGCTTCTCAATGAGGACCATATTTCTCCTCAGGCTCCTAAGGCTATCTCTACCGATGATTCGAAGTTGACTACGCTGTCCATCGAAAATCCTCCGGATCTAGAGCTTAAGGACCTACCTCCTCATCTCGAGTACGTTTTCCTTGAAGACAACAAGAAGTTACCGGTCATCATCGCAAAGGACCTGAAAGAAGAAGAAAAATCCCGACTTATCGCCGTGTTGAAGAATCATAAGAAAGCGATTGCGTGGACGATCTCCGATATTCGTGGAATTGATCCTCACTTTTGCACACATAAAATTCTCATGGAGGATGACTTTAAACCCACTATTCAAAGCCAACAAAGGGTGAATCCTAAGATCTATGACGTTATCAAAAAAGAGGTTATCAAACTTCTTGATGCGGGCTTGATCTATCCTATCTCGGATTCACCGTGGGTTAGTCCCGTCCATTGTGTGCCTAAGAAAGGCGGAATCACTGTTGTTCCCAACGAAAACAACGAGTTGATTCCTACTCGTCTCGTTACAGGGTGGAGAGTTTGTATAGACTATCGCAAACTCAATGATGCTACGAGAAAGGATCATTTTCCCATTCCTTTCATGGACCAAATGCTTGAACGTCTAGCGGGTAATGATTATTACTGCTTCTTAGACGGGTTCTCGGGTTATTTTCAAATACCCATGGACCCCCAAGACCAAGAGAAAACCACATTCACTTGCCCTTATGGAACATTTTCTTACAAAAGAATGCCTTTCGGCTTGTGCAATGCTCCTGGGACATTCTAAAGGTACATGATGGCTATCTTCCATGACATGGTTGAAGAAACCATGGAAGTCTTCATGGATGATTTCTCGGTCTATGGTAATTCATTCTCTTCCTGCCTTGCCAATTTAGAACGTATGCTTAAGCGGTGCGAAGACACTCGCCTTGTTCTAAATTGGGAAAAATGCCATTTTATGGTAAAAGAAGGCATTGTGCTAGGACACAAAATCTATAAAGCCGGTCTTGAAGTGGACCGTGCTAAAGTGGATGTCATAGCCAAATTACCTCCACCTTCAACCGTGAAGGGTGTGAGAAGTTTTTTGGGTCATGCGGGCTTCTATCGTCGTTTCATTCAGGATTTTTCTAAAATTGCTCGCCCAATGACCCACCTCTTGGAAAAAGATACTCCTTTTATCTTTTCCAAAGAGTGTATTGAAGCCTTCAATCTTCTCAAGGATAAGCTAACTAAGGCACCGGTCTTGGTTACCCCTAATTAGGAGCTACCTTTTGATTTGATGTGCATGCTAGCGACTTTGCTATTGGAGCGATTTTGGGCCAAAGAGTGAATAAACACTTCCAACCAATCCATTACGCTAGCAATACAATGACGGGGGCTCAATTGCATTATACGACAACCGAAAAAGAGCTTTTAGCTATGATTTTGAAAAATTTCGCCCCTATCTTGTTTTATCCACCACCATTGTCTATACCGACCATTCCGCGTTGAAGTACTTGTTAACTAAGCAAGATTCTAAGCCAAGACTTCTTCGTTGGGTTTTGCTCCTTCAAGAATTCAACTTTGAAATTCGTGACAAAAAGGGAGCCGAAAACCTAGCAGCGGATCATCTGAGTAGACTTGAGGATCCGTATCAAGGGGATCATCCAAACCAAGAGATCAATGACTCTTTTCCCCTTAAGACCTTAATGTCTATTCAGTCCAATCTTGATGACACCCCGTGGTTTGCGGACATTGCAAACTACTTAGCGGGTGGTATTCTCATCAAAGGGTTAACATCCCAAGAAAAGAAGAAGTTCTTTAAAGATGTTAAGACTTACTTCTGGGATGACCCTTATCTATTCAAACAATGTGCTGATCTGATCATTCGTCGATGTGTTGATGGACCGGCAGCTTTGCAAATCCTTGATGCTTGCCATAAAGGACCAACCGGTGGTCACTTTGGTCCCAACTACACCGCTAAGAAAGTGTTTGACTCTGGATTTTATTGGCCCACCATTTATCGTGACGCTCACGAAATTGTTAAGCATTGTGATGCTTGCCAACGCCAAGGCAAGATCACACATAAAGATGAGATGCCTCAAAATTTCATTTAAGAATGTGAAATCTTTGACGTATGGGGCATCGACTTTATGGGGCCATTTCCACCATCCAAAGGGAACAAGTACATCCTCGTAGCCGTTGAATACGTTTCTAAATGGGTTGAAGCTAAGGCTCTCCCAACGAATGATGTGAGGGTGGTTGTGAACTTTTTGAAGCAGATGTTTGCTCGATTCGGTGTTCCTCGTGCTATAATCAGTGACCGCGGGACTCATTTTTGCAATGAACAATTTGCAAGATTCATGGCTAAGTATGGTGTTAATCATCGTCTTTCCATCGCCTATCATCCCCAAACCAATGGTCAAGCCGAGATATCCAACCGTGGCTTGAAGCGAATTCTGGAACGTAATGTGGGAGAGCATCGTGCCGCGTGGGCCGATAAGTTAGATGATGCTTTGTGGGCTTTCCGTACCGCATATAAGACGCCGATTGGTTGTACACCTTATCGTCTTGTGTACGGGAAAGCATGCCACCTCCCCATCGAGCTGGAACATAAGGCGTACTGGGCCTTGAAGTGGGCTAACTTCGACATCAACAAAGCTGGTGATCTTCGCAAGATTCAACTCAACGAGCTCAACGAACTGAGGAATGAAGCTTACGAGAACTCACTGATATACAAGGAGAAGACCAAGATCATCCATGACGCAAGAATCAAGAACTGAGAGTTCCACGTTGGTGATCAAGTTTTACTCTTTAACTCTCGGTTAAAGATCTTCTCTGGCAAGTTGAAGAGCCGCTGGTCTGGTCCATTCACCGTCTCCAAAGTCTTTCCATATGGCACCATTGAGCTTTCTCAGCCAAATGGGCCTAATTTCAAGGTGAATGGCCAGCGTTTGAAGCTGTACTTTGGTGAGGAAATCTCTCATGAGATGATCCCATCCCTCACCACGTTTCCCATGAACTAAATTTGGGTCGAGTCAGGCTCGTGACTCGGTTATCAAAAACAAGCGCTTCTCGGGAGGCAACCCGTGATCTATCCTTTACTGATTTCATAATAAGTGTAGGGGGGAGCCCCGTATGTGTTGGTTGTCTTGTTTCTTATTTTGTGCAGGGATTCAAGTTTCAAAGAGCACCCGTATGTGTACCCGTCTTCCTGGTTCTATCCTAAACTCTTGTGATTCAATATTTCATATCTTATATGTTCACATTGAATTCACTATAGTTGCCCTTTCCTTAGCAAGATTTAAACAACATGCACAATGTCCTAAGTGTAGGGGAGTTTACTCCCACATGCTTAAACATTGAGGACAATGTTTATCTCAAGTGTAGGGGGGACTTCTATCGAAGTAAAGTGGTCTTTTCCATGAATTTGTCCTCATTTTAACCGGAAAACTTGATTTTTTGACATTTTTCAAAATTTTTAATCTATTTTGGCCTAGTTGTATAGTTGTATTTTCCTTTGTTATGATTATTTTCTTTCCTTGCTAGAATAAATTTTAATTAAGTGGTTTTATTTTTCAAAGTCGTGAATATTTTGACTCAACCCGAGTTTATTATCTAAGTTTACTCTAGCTAGTATCCTTAACGTGTTTAAGTCAAGTTTTGCTAGGCTTTTATATAGGGAACTTTAAAACGCGAAAGTCTTAACTCTCACGGGTTAAGAACATGAACTTTTCGCAAGTTCCTATAATTGATCCTAGAGAGTTGTTTATCAAGGGAACTTTAAAATGCGATTTCTAAACTTGAAAAAGTCTAAGAATTTGCAAGATCCTATAGATGACTCGAAAACCCAAAACTTTGATTTAATAGGCTAAGCATCCACGAGTCTCATTCCTTGAGATTTTAAAACTGTGGAGAACGAGAGATGATAGAGTCAATTATAAGTTTGGTATTCTTTCGTGAATTTATGTGAGTTAATTATGAGCCTATTCTCTCATCGCTTGTTAATAAACTTATCTGCAATAAATAAGGTTGTACGATTTGAAAAGTTACTTAGCTTCTAGCCCAAGATCGTTTAAAAGTTGCTCGGTATTAATTAGAGTTCATAGCCAAGGCATAACTCATTGAAGCGGGATGCGAAGATTGGCGAGTCCAAAAAGGCCCTAACAAGGCATGGGGGCTACATTTGGTTGCTAAAGATCCAAAAGTGATGTGAAGAATCATTTATCGAAAATCAATATGAAGGATCGAGACACACGACGAAAAGCAAAAACTCCCCTAAAGATCATGGAGAAGTCTATCCGAAAAGACCCTAGCAAGGTATGAGGATAAATAGATCCAAGTCCTAAAAGGAGGCGGATCGTTGTATATCAAAGTCCAAAATAAAGATTGGAGAAAAATGAAGAAGTCGTGGTCCAAATATGAAGAATCTCTCTAAACTTCAAGTGAAGAAATTCCTATTATGAAGAGAAGACCATAATTTCGAGAACGTCTCTCAAAGATTTGAAGTATGAAGTCGCTGCCAAATATCGGTCCGAGAAAGGTCTCAAATCGCGAAACGAGTTATGTCAAGATATGAACTTTATGAGGTCCCGAGAAGCAGTTTTAAAAGATTTTGTCCGTTAGCTAACTATTGATTAAATCGTCCACTTTATTTTCGGCCTAAATAACTATCGAAATAAGTCAAACAATGCATCCTCATGATCATTCAAGACAAAAATAAAATATAAGAGATACACCTAGGAATAAGGGAGTCTAAGTGAATAATTGGCCCACATGAATTCGTGTTAGTTTGCTAACTTATAATAGCAATGATCTCGTTTTTAAGCTTGGTATGGGGAACGTGAAACTTGAGGATGAAAAACGTTCATGGCAGCCAAAACCCAATGTAAGTCTTTAATTTCTTTATTCGTTTTTATCTTTTTATTTAAGTGTTGAATAAAGGCCAAGGTAGGTTATTTATGATGGAAAATGTAAACCGTGCTTTAAAATTAATGCATTGCATGAGGACATTGCAATGGTCAAGTGTAGGGGATTTAATAAGTGTGAAAACACTTATCCTTTTACCACTTATTTCCAATAATAACAAGACCAAAACGTGTATTTTATGTCGTAAAAGTCGGAATTATGCGTGGTTTGTGTTTTTATTGTGTCTTAGGACCAAAAGATGAAAAAGGAAGAAAACACGAGATTTCACGGGCTTTTATCGAAGAAAACGAGAAAAGACGAAGTCAAGAGATCAAGAGTGCTTAAAGAACGGATGTCCAAGACCTATTCTAAAGATTTATCGAAGAAAAAGTCTAAAGATGGAAGTTTAATAAAGTCAAAGAACTTAAGTCTAAATTAAAGAAGAAAATTATTAAGACAAGTTCAAATCCCGAGACGATGTCGAGAAGAGACAAAGAATTAAATCGAGTCGAGAAGAAAAGAAAGAAGGAAGCACCACACATGCACTTCCCATTTCCCTATAAATACCCTCCTAATCACATTAGGAGGGTGGTTAGCTAGTTTTATTTTTAAGTTTTCTTTCTAGTTTTTAGAGAGAGAAAGTTCTAAACTTTCTCTCACTAAGTTTTTCATCTTTCTTTTAAGCTTTCATTAATCTTTGTATTTGAGTTTCTTTAATCAAAAGTTTAAGTTTAAGCTTTGTGTTCTTTAATCTCCTTCTACATTTCTTGGTTTACTTTATCTTTTGATCCGAATTGCATTCTTCATTCGTATGAATTGATGTTTTCGTGGTTAAAAGTTAATCTTCTTCGTTTACATATAAGCTCTTACATGTATAAGCTATAAGCTCTATATGCTTATTGGCTTATTTCAAGGTTTAGCTTATTGATTTTCGGATTTCTCAAAGGTTTTAGTCACTTTAAAGTTCCTTTCATAAAGTTTCTGATCTTTTACGTTTAAGAAGTTGTCAAATTTAAGCTTTTTGAAGTGTTTAAGTTTCGGATAAAATAGCTTATTGATTGTGCTTATTGAGTTTTAAGCTTACCACCAATTTCGGATTAAGTATTGCTTCCATCGCAATCTTGGGGATTCTACACATTCCGACGGATTACTTGGTTTCTATCGCAATAACCCATCAAGGGTTCTACTTTGTGATAACTTTGTCATTCCCCCTTATTCCGATCTGGATTGCGATCGCTCATTGCGATCGCATATTCCGACGGGACTAAGGTCCTTGTTAAGACGAAACTCTGCCCAAATTTACTTTACAACATTCCGATCAGAACCACTTTGCGACAAAGGTATTTTGGTTATTCCGATCTGAAACATTGCGATCTAACTCATTCCGATAAGCATCATTCCGACAGAGTTGTATTTGACATTCCGATGGGTATTCAGCTTAATATTCTGATGGTTCACATGAATTATTCCGATGGCTTGTTTTAGTTGTATTCCGATGGTTATGACTTGGTGCATTCCGATAGAAATGAGTTGCAATATTCCGATGGAACATGTTTTTAAGTTTTAAAGTTTTACTTAAAATAGCTTTTAGTTTAATATTTAAACGCTTTAATTTCGATCAATGACATTTTAATACTTGCTTGTAGTTTAATTAGATAACCAAACCAAACCATTCTCTTGTTCACCAAAAGACAATTGAGTCGCACTTTAGACTGGAAATCAATTCGAAGAGATTTGGAACGAAATTATTTTATACTTGGTAAAAGCCTTGTATTAATAAGACATTAAGAAAACTTAGAAAGATAGAAAATAACAAAATATTTGAAGGAAGAAAACAAGTAAAAAGATCGAAGACTTACATTAGGGCTTTAGAGGTCATGAATGTTTACCACCCTCAAGTTTCACGTTCCCATACCAAACTTAAAAACGAGATCATTGTTATTATAAGTTAGCATACTAACACAAACTCATGTGGCCCAATTATTCACTTAGACTCCCTTATTCCTAGGTGTATCTCTTATATTTTATTGTTGTCTTGAATGATCACGAGGATGCATTGTTGACTTATTCTGATAGTTATTTAGGCTGAAAATAAAGTAGGACGATTTAATCAATAGTTAGCTAAAGGACAAAATATTTTAAAACTGCTTCTCGGGACCTCATAAAGTTCATATCTTGGCATAACCCGCTTCACGATTTGAGACCTTTCTCGGACCGATATTTGGCAGTGACTTCATACTTCGAATCTTGAGAGACGTTCTTTAAATAATGGTCTTCTCTTCATAATAGGAATTTCTTCACTTGCAGTTTTTGAGAGATTCTTCATACTTGGACCACGACTTCTTCATTTTTCTCCAATCTTTATTTGGGATTTTGATATACAACGATCCGCCTCCTTTTAGGACTTGGATATATTTATCCTCATACCTTGCTAGGGTCTTTTCGGATAGACTTCTCCATGATCTTTAGGGGAGTATTTTCTTTTCGTCGTGTGTCTCGATCCTTCATATTGATTTTTGATAAATGATTCTTCACATCACTTGGGATCTTTAGTAACAAAATGTAGCCCTCATGCCTTGTTAGGGCCTTTTCGGACTCGCCAATCATCACATCCCGCTTCAATAAGTTATGCCTTGGCTATGAACTCTAATTAATACCGAGCAACTTTGAAACGATCTTGTGCTAGAAGCTAGGTAACTTTTCAAATCGGACGACCTTACTTATTGCAAATATATTTATTAACAAGCGATGGGAGAAAAAGCTCATAATTAACTCACATAAATTCATGAAAGAATACCAAACTTATAATTGACTCTATCATCTCTCATTCTCCACAATTTAAAATCTCAAGGAATGAGACTCGTGGATGCTTTGCCTATTAAATCAAAGTTTTGGGTTTTCAAGTCATCTATAGGATCTTGCAACTTCTTAGACTTTTTCAAGTTTAGAATTCGTATTTTAAAGTTCCCTTGATAAACGACTTTCTAGGATCAATTATAGGAACTTGCGAAAAGTTCTTGTTCTTAACCCGTAAGAGTTAAGACTTTCGCGTTTTAAAGTTCCCTATATAAAAGCCTAGCAAAACTTGACTTAAACACGTTAAGGATACTAGCTAGAGTAAACTTGGATAAGTAAACTCGGGTTGAGTCAAAAGATTCATGACGGGCCTAATATATCAAAGATATCTAAACTCATTAAAATCATTTTATTTAAAATTTATTCTAATGAAAGGAAATTACGATAACAAAGGAAAATACAACTAGGCCAAAATAGATTAAAAATTTTGAAAAATGTCGAAAAATCAATTTTCCGGTTAAAATGAGGACAAATACATGGAAAAGCCCACTTAACTTCGATAGAAGTTCCCCCTACACTTAATATAAACATTGTCCTCAATGTTTAAGCATGTGGAAGTAACCTCCCCTACACTTAGGACATTGTGTACTTTGTTTAAATCTTGCTAAGGAAAAGACAACTACAGTGATTCCTATTTCAATCATATATGATAAAATAATGAATCAAAAGAGTTTAGGATAGAACCGGGAAGACGGGTACACGGAATCACGGGTTGTCAAAGTCATCAAGAATGGATCTTTGAAAGCTCGAATCCCTGCACATGATAAGAAAGAAAACAACAAACACATACTAGGGTCTCCCCTACACTTATTTTAAAAATGGATAAAAAGGATAGATACTGCGGGTTGTCTCCCGAGAAGCGCTTGTTTTTGTTAATCGAGTCGCGAGCCTGACTCGTCCCCGAATTAAATGGTCCATGGGGAAGCCTCAAATGTAATACCGGGATCAAAGACCTTATCCTCGTTCCCGGAGGACATCAATGAAGGAGAGGCCGGGGGATAAGTCTTGAAGGGTAGAAAAGTCCTCTCAACATACGAAAAGTATGTGAGGTTGTGATCCACGGGAGGTGGGGTGGGTAAAGGAAGCACATTGTCATCCCCCAAAGACAATGGATGCTGACCAAGCGGCAAAGCCATAAAGTTATCACTCATAAAATAGTCAATGTCACCTCCCGGGTAAAAACACTCATCCTCGGTAATGGTTTCTAAAGGTTGGGATAAAAGGTGCTCGAGAGGGGGACTTGGGACAATATCTTCATGCATCAAATTATCAAAAAGAATATCCCCCTCTATGTCATCATCATCAATACCCAGAGGTATTGAGAGAATGTCAATTTCCTCCATAGCTGTATCATTATTCTCAACTAAAGTAATAGACGGAGGTAAAGATTCGGAAATAGGAGCAGAATTCAACGCTTCAATTTTAGCAATAAGAAGATGAACTTTCAGTAATTTGTCGCGAAGAATAACGTCTTCCACCTCATCTACAAGACCAAGTTCAGTGGTGAACTTCTCGTATGTCGGAGAGAATAAATCAACATCGCCTTCATCGCCCGAAGGAGAAGGAGAAATTTCAAAAGTGAAATTCTCATTGCATGGAGAAAATCATCATTAAGATCGACCTCGTCCGTTGGCTCTACAAAATTCGGTGCATCACAAACCACATCAAAGAATTCATCAAGACTAAAATCACTAATTTCACTCGATGTATCACTATCCTTAGACGCATTAGGGATATCAAGAGTAGGAGTAGTAATCTCAGAAGATGGGTTGAGATCATAGATACCATCCTCGTCATCATCATAATAGTAGTATGGACGCACAAGAGGAGGAGTATAATCACTAAGATTAGATACTTGCTCTTGTTGCTGTCGCTTTTCCTCCTCCCATGCTTCTTTTAGTTGAACCACGGCTTCTTGAAGTTGCAAAATAAGGGCGTGTGTTTCGTCATTCGGATTCAAAGAAGGTTGATGATCGAGGGTGTATTGTGGGGGCTCAAAATTATGAAAACCAGAATTATAGCACGGATGTGGTCCATCATAAATCATCGGTTGAAAAGAAGTAGAACACGGATTTGGCTCATAATAATTCATCGGCTGAGAATAAGAAGTATCGTGAGGGCCCCCACAATTGTTGCAATACGGGTATTGAGAAAAACCCGGTGCGTCATGTGGATAGCTATTACCATTGTCATAATTGTAACCCGGTTCTTGCTCGTCATGAGACGGGTATCGAATCGGACACGAAACATGCCAATGAGAATCACTTCCACAATATATGCAAGAGGGTGGAGTAAGTGCATTAGAAGCAAAGGATGAGTTAATCGAATTGCACGAGGGACAAAATCCAAATTGTGTATTATCGATATCATTCTCACACCGCTCACATGTACACCATTGACATGTTTGAAAACCATACAATGGTCTTCTACACCCAGCACAAGCAACATACGAATTCATTAAGAACAATAGATAAGCAAGAAGAATACTTTTGGTGCAAAACTTGGAAAAAGAATTGCTTTTTATGATTTTTTTAATAGTTTTTGGGATTTTTGAAATTTTTTATTTTTAGGATTTTTGAAAAATTTTGGCAAGGAAAAATAACGTTCAAAAGTGAACGGATCCTAAAATCCAACGCGTCTCTCACAAAAAACCGTTAATCTTCACGAAAAGAGCCGGCAGCGGCGCCATTTGATATTGAGATTTTGTATATTAAAAGTTCTTTCGTTCTCGATTCTATTCGAATTGATCACGGGTTCAAAGTGGAGCTCAATTGTTTTTGGTTAAGAAAAAGGGAAGTTTGGTTATCTATTTCTACTTAAAAGGTAAATGCAAAAAGTAATAAAAAAGCCAAAAACAAATAACTAATTATAAAGGAGCAAAACAAATAATAAAACGTAAATTAAAACAAAACAATTAATAAAAAACAAAACTAAAAGAGGAAATTAACTTTCGACTTGAAAATAAAATTTACTTAATGAAAAAGGAGAAAATAAAACTATGAGGGTACTTTAAAACTAAACGAGACAAAAACTAAAGCGGGTACTAAATAAAAGTAAAAACTTAAACTTTTCGAAAAAAATACTGATACTAAAATTCGACGAAAAATATAACTAAAAATACGTGACTTTCAAAATAGAAATCGGAAAAACTTTCAGATAAAACTAAACGATTAACGGAACACATGTTACTCTACTGGAAACATGTTCCCATGAGGGAAACAAGATTTTAGGCGCCAAAATGGATTAAGCATGCAGGCATGCATGTCATTCTATCGTAATGTTGGAATTGTAAACTATCGGAATATTGTATCACAATATGAAAACCTATCACAATATGAAGTATCACAATATGAAGTATCACAATATGAAAACCTATCACAATATGAAGTATCACAATATGAAGTATCACAATATGAAAACCTATCACAATATGAAGTATCACAATATGAAGTATCACAATATGTAAACCTATCACAATATGAAGTATCACAATATGGAAAACCTATCGCAATATGGCTGTTGAAAATTGGGCAGCGTTTCGTCGCAATATACCTTAAATCCCGATCGCAATCCACGATGCCAGGGGCAATCGTAATCCTCGATCGGAATAAGGAGATATCGTAATGAGCTGTCACAATAAGCTGTCACAATGTAGAAACCCTAATGATATTGTGATGGAAAGATCACAATATTCGGATGGAGTAAAAATAAGCATAAACATGAATAAGCACTTTTCAAAAACTTAACCAAAACAATAATAAGAAGAACAAATTAAGCTACAAATTTAAAAACTTTCAAGATGCCAAATAAGCAAAATTAATAAGATTAACTTTTTTAAAAAGATTAAAATTTTAAAAACACTTAAATGAAAATAAGCTAGACACAAATTAAGCAAAAAGCACAATAAGCTAAGACCATGAATCGAATGAAATTGATAATAACAAAAAGATAAGAACTTTTATCAAAATAAGCATAAAGATGAAAACTTTAAGATTAATCAAACAAGATAATAGCTTTTTAAAACAAGAAGAGAAGAATGAGAATGATTATGACAAACTTGAAATTAAAGATGAAGATTAAAGATTCAAATACAAGATTAAAGTGAAAAGCTTAAAACTTTAAAGAAAAAAACTAGAGAGAGAAAGTAAAAACTACAGAGAGAAAGTAAAAACACCTACTCCTACTCCTATTCTAATCTACTTCTAATTTTCTAACTCTCCAAAATGAAGGAATGGAAGACTATTTATAGGAGGAGGGGGAGTTGTTGTTGCTTCCTTCTTTCTCTTATCTTTTTGTCTTTTCGTCTTTAGTCTTTGACAATAAACTCGTCATTCTCGACTTTGTCTCGGGATTTGTCGATAAATAAAATGAACTCGTCTTCTAATTTCTTCATTAATTAGATTTGGTTCTTCGACTTCGTTAAACTTCCGTCTTTAGACGTTTTCTTCGATAAATCTTCAGAATAGGCCTTTGACTTCCGTTCTTTTTGCACTCTTGATCTTTAGACTTCGTCTTTTGTCTTTTTCTTCGATAAATGCCCGTGAAAGACCGTGTTTTCTTCCCTTTTCACATTTTGGTCCTAAATCACAACAAAAACACAAACCACGCATAATTCCGACATTTACGACATAAAATACACGTTTTGGCTTGGTTATTATTATAATTAAGTGGTAAAAGGATAAGTGTTTTCACACTTATTAATCATCATCATGAACATGGAATTAAATAAAAATATGTATTAAAACATGTAATAACCATGGTGGGTAAATTAATTAAGGTTTTGCGTGGTTTGCTTGTCTCGGACGCCACACAAACCGAGAGCCACAAGGCTCTCGACGTCGTTTGGTTTGCACCACCAACCGAGAGTGATGCCTCGGTGGTGTTGGGGTCTCGGTCGGCAGCAGGTACAAGGCACCCCGACTCGCGTCGGGGGTGTCTTGTGGTTTGGTTAGGTCTCGACAGCAACAGCCCCCACCACCGGCTTAAGCCGGTGGCTATGTTAGGCAAGCAGGGGGGAAATACGTAGCAGGCAGGGGGAACCACCGACAACTGCCGGTGGGAACCTTTTGGTCAGCGGCTAGCCGAGAAGCAGGGGAAAACCACCGGCGCAGCCGGTGGCAGCTTTTACGAAGGCAGGGGCAACCAGCATAGCCGGTTTGCCACTGTTTTCGGGTGTGTTTGGTTCGTCTGGTTCACGGGTTTCACGGGCCGGTTCATGACATGTTTTAATTATATAAAATACGGGTTCGGTTCATGATTACTTTTACAAGTTTATTTAATCTTACAAGTATATTATTTTACAAGTTAATTAAATTAATTTAGCATGATATATAATTAATTTAATTAAAACATGAACTTAGGTTAATTACTATTATGTAATAATACATGTTTTTAACCTAAGTACGTAATTATTTATTTTACACTATAGTATTAACTAATTATTAGACATGACATATAATTAATTAATAAACATTACTTAGGTTATTATTACTAAATATTAATACATGTTTTAACCTAAGTATCTGTATACACTTTAATTTAATTAAATCATACATATATTTAATTAAATCTTATAACCTATAGTTTATTTGATTAACAGAATATTATTAATAAACCATACTATAACTACATGACTTATGATATTAATACAGCTTAATTCTAAATATGGAAACTTTCTACTTCAGGAAACTTAGTATTTTGGAAACCTTCTATTTTTAGAATCTCATCTATTTTAAGTAGCTAATCTATTTTTGGAAACTTTCTATTTTTGGAAACTCTCTATTTTAGGAAACCTGCTATTTTTAGAAAGTTACTTATTATTACACAAGTATAATAATACAAGAAATACAAGTAATACTTAATCAGAATATACATAATACATGATAAATACAACATAACGTTAAAATCAGTAAAACAAGACATGAACATATAAAACAAGCTAAGACACGATATAAAATCAGTTACGTACTCAGTAAACAGAATACTTATACATGTATACTATTTATGTAGCATTATTGAGATCGAAGTAGGACTTCCTTTCGTTCGTCTTCTTCGTTCACTAGACATAAGGTACGGATTCTCCGTCCTTTCAGTATGGACATTATTTCCTTATTAGGATTCCCCGTATGCAGCCAACTATTTTCCCAGTATGTGTTTTATATGTTTTGATTTGCTTATGTTTAATTAAATGCCTAAGCCATATACATGCATTACCAGTTTCACCTAGTTATGGAGGTACCATTACCATAACACTGGAGGCACCAGTGTTATGACTTCACCACGACAGAGTGATAGCTCGTGGCGTCCCTTTAAGTTATTTGGCCATTATATTTATATGTTATCATGTGGGGCGTATGGGTGCATCCTAGTTACATGTTTCAGTCAGGATTTCATGGTGAATGTGGTGTGTGCCTTGCATCCTTTACAAGGAGCTGATCCCTCCTACCCACTTATCAGTTAATTAGAGGCATCCCCTCTAATTTGTATGACGAGGTCACGTCTCTAAGTATTCATGCACGTTGTTGACCTCATGACCTATATTGGCTTTTGGTACATTAATTAATACAGATTTTTCATAAGTAACATAAGCTATGTTTTCAGAAGTAAAACCAGTTAACATGACAGACAACTAGGTTTTCTAGGACTTATACATTTCCACTGCTATTAGTCTTATTTATGTTTCAGCCATTTATACTATGTTATATATCCGTGCACTGAGCGTTATGCTCAGCTGTTACTTTCCTTTCCATGTCCCAAAACGGCAGGTACCCAAGGATGGACTCGAGCATTTGGATGAAGCGCATAGGATGGTAGCTGCCATACACTTCTTCTCCTTTTTACCATATACTTATGTTTATCTAGTCTTTCCTAGTTCATTTACTTTATTTATGTTTTGGGCTTATGTTGGGAACCGATGTTTGATTCCGGTTTTCCCTATGGTCATGGATGTTTTACTACATATTACCTTGCATGCTTTGATGACATGCCAAAATTACGCGTAACGGTCCACTTGTCAAAGTGGGGTGTTACAATTATGGTATCAGAGACAAGGCTTCGACCTGTAGGCTCTAAAACTTGACTTGTGACTAGTGGGTAGTCATCAGGAGCTTCCTAAGCCAACGCTTGTTATTCCATGTATTTATGTTTTCAGCACCTTGTTGTTTTAAGCATGATGTTTTCAGCACCTTGTTGTTTTAAACATGATGTTTTCGTCAGTATTGCTTTTACTAATATGGACTGAACAACCGTCATCCGTACTTAGTTACGTGTCATTTTTTCATGCACGATGTTCCTTGTGAACTGTGGCTAATGTGAACTGAATCCAGTAGTTCATAATTGGTCACATAAAAAATTTTTCTGTTAAGTTTTGACAGCTGAGTTTCATTCATTTATTCCATGTATCATTGTCGCAAGAATTATGACTAAGTAATGGTTGGTACAGGACTGACCCTATTTAGTCGCATGTGCTTTTATCGAAACTTCAAACTTTGGGACCGACCGATAGGCGTCCCCTCGCCATGTCTTTTGTTTTGGGTAAACTGACCATAGGCGTTTACTCTCGCGCATATAAAGGTTTTCATAAACTGCATCATGCATTCACGTACTGTTTACATGCATAACATTTTTCTCATGATTTATTGGCATAAATTTTTTTCATGTCCCCTCATAAGTTACTATGTCATTATGTCAAGTATGTTTTCATACTATCATGGTTAACTTCATTTTCATGCTTATTATGTTATATACTCCTTCATGTTAAGTTGTTTCATGTTTCTTCATGATGATTTCGTCTTCATGTTGTTTACGTCTTACGTCTCTTTTGTTGTTTATGCTTTCATGCAAGACACTGTTGGAATTCATTTAAATCCTGCTTTCATGATAGTCATGGTTGGTTTTCATTAATCATGCCTTCAGGAAAATCATCGTTGAAATTCGTTTAACCATATGTTAGCGTTTTTTTATACAACCAGAATGAGGTATATACTGGCATTGCCAGGTTATCATGATGGTCTTTCTAACCGTTTAACCAATTATTTTCCTTTAAAATCATGTCGGATGATCAATCCTATACCGGTCATTTCATGTGCATTTCATGTGTACTCTATGTATCGTATCCCATGTGCATATTCCACTTGCTGATACTCTACAAATTGTTGATGCCGCTCATAGCTTGGAGATGATTACTAAGGGTTGATGCTGCGGATTTTAGAGACGCTACGAGATGCTGATGCTGTTCACAACCTGGAGATCTTACAAGACGAAGACTAAGGCGTTAGATCAAAGCGATCGGAAGAGAGGATGCTTCACCACCAGATGATTCCCATCAATCATTGTCCCTAATTCTTAGTTACATGTCACACGTCTTTCAGTTGTCGTTTCAGTAATATGAGTGCGAACCGGTACCAGCCGGCCACTCAGCTGAATAATTACATGAATCACAGTCATGAGAATGACCGTCATGGAACTGACAGACATGACGATAGTAACCACTACTATGACAGCAACTATCCTAGCAATCGCAACCGAAGCTCCGGCCGCGGACGTGATCAGAAATACAAAGGATCAGTAGTCCAACCGATCCGCTAATTCTGGCATTATAACCTAATATTTGTGGTTCTATTTGTTTCACATCTCGAGACACATGTCAAGACACCAGTCAAGACACTTGTCATGCTTATACCTCCCAAGACACGAGTCAAGACACATGACTCACGCCCAATTCTGGAACATCCCTAAGAAATTCAGGGTACCCTCCAAAGGGTATATCCATTTTGTGGTGCCATGTATTAATCAGGCCACAAGAATTTTAGTACCATCACCGACGTATTATTCGCGGGTGGTCACGCAGGGTTCGTTCTGAGTGAGACAGGCAAAATACATCCAGTGAGATCTGTCACATTCACTCCATGACACTTCCACTTATTGAACCCATATTTCATATATTCATGGCCATAAAGGACGCCACTCGTATCACCCATGTATACGAACGTTTTCCTTCAGCCTAATGATAAGATCCAAGCTGCTAACGCATTACCTCAGACAGATACGAGTTGAATTAAGTCCTAATTATGGACTATGAACAACACACCATGCTACGATTCATGATTATGTACAGTAATGTTCAGGCTCCTGAATACATTCAGCATTGTTTTCCATCAGAAAAATCTGTACAAATTATCTATGCTTTACAAGCACGTGCTTTGTTATCCATGGCTGCTGAATTTTCTAGCTGCCAATTAAGACACGACCACCGAAGTTCCTTTTACGCATAAACAGCCGATTATTCCAAAATCTTCCCATACATTTCAAAAGAACCTTCAAGGAGAAGGACGGTAACATGAGATTTTGGTCGACTACCGTCGATTTAAACAAATCACCATTCATAACCGTTATTCTCCTCCACATATTGATAACATGTCCAATCGACTTTAGGGTGTTAAACGCTTTTCCAATATCAAATTCATGATCATGCTGCCAACACCGACAAGTGAAAGAGCAGGACATTTCCATGATTGCTATTCGTACATGACTTGGTCAAGCTAGATTCGTGATTTTGTATTAGTCTCATAAATGCTCCAGCATCATTATGGACTTAATAAAATAAGTTTCCACGAACTTATAAACAAATTCATTAGTGTTTTCATCGAGGACAACCTGATTTCCTCTAAGTCCAAAGAAGAGCAGGAAGACCATATTTGCACTATGTTGCAAATTCTATGACAAGAGAAATTTCACCCTGAAATTTTCCAATCTAAATTCTGGTTGATTACAGTGACACGCTGAATCACATGGATTCTCACGGTTAATCTTAACATGACTCAACTTATGCGCAAAGGTGAGAACCCTACACTACATTAGGTGTTCCAGAAAATTCTACGATAAGAGAAGTCTAATTTCGAGAGACGCATAGTTTTGGAAACTTCTATGTATCAAGTTTCTACGAAGCAAGATACAGTTATGTTCATATCTAAGTACCTGACATACCAACAGGTTAAGATAGAACACCACAGACTAGGATGTTTTTTTCCATCATCTGAAATTGTGAATAGAAATGGGACAAGATCTCCATGGATTTTGGTTACCAGATTAACGCAAACTCAGAAGGAGCATGATGCTATCTGGGTTATTGCCAACAGTTTGATCAAGACTGCAAGATCCTTACATCCGCAAGGATTCCATAACCAACAGATTGATTGGACATGTTCCAGCCAAGGCTCATCCGATCACTGGGTAATCCCTCAGCTATCGGGCCAAACAAAGGTTCGCATTTGTGCTCCTTACTTACGTTCACGTCTTTGTTCTAATTTTACGACTTACTTTCACGCTCACGCTCATGAAACTATTCACGTCCATGATCGTATCCTGGCTTATGATTTTATGTTCATTTTCGTTCTGGGAAGTTTTACAAGAGCATGAGAGACCAGACCCAAGTTTAGTATAACTCTCTATCCTCAGACAGACGTTTCACGTCACATTCCACGTCTTCCTTATAGCGTTTGGCGTTACCGCCGTCGTATTCCATGTTCACGATATGTTTCACATGTCATGTTCATTCCACGTTCTCATATCACGTTCACGATATGTTACACGTATCATTGATCACCATATGTTTTGTCATATTACACTCACCATATCTCCACGTATCACGTTCACAATTGTTCACGTATCACGTTCACAATTGTTCATGTACTACGTTTTAGTATATCTCGCACATCATTGCTAAGACGTTACTATCATCAGTTAGTTGAGGTTATTTTCATCATAACGTTTCAGTTACCCTTGCACGATAATTCTTATTTCCTCGATCAAATTCAGGGGATCTATCTTACGTTGATAACCATGAACTTTTACGTACTTTCAAATCAAGGTCAGGAGGACCAAGATTTATCATTTGTGTCAAGATTTTGTGGAGGAACCGTTCCGAGAAAGATGCCACTTGGAAACGGACGAGTCCATCAGGATTTTATCCTCTCATCCTTCCATAGTTCAGTTATATTCTTTTAGGCAAGTCACGTTCCATGTCATTGTCAGTCATGGCGTGTTCATGTTCTCTTCAGTTACTTATCTATAATTCGGGGACAAATTATTCTTTTTAGGGGGGAAGAGTTGTAAAACCAGCATGCTTTTACCATGAACAGTACACTTATAATCATACGTACAAGATTAAAACCTTCCTTATATAGCATGAACACGTGTCGCGAATATTAATTACAAGAATTACATACGTATTATTACACGATTAGTATTAAATACATGATAGTACACGATAATTATTAACAGTAATAGTTATAACCACGAACTTGAAATCATGAACATCAGAATCACGAACATATAAGTATGTATTTACGTATATTATTATACGATTAATATCGTTACGTACAAGTATTTTTAATAACTCGAATACTTAATAATAACATAACGTAAACACGAACACACGAACACGTAATAAATTAGAACATGGAAAAGCGTCGGGTTTCCCTTAGTGGGCCCCATTAGCCGCGGCACAAGAAGATAGAAAGGCCCAGCCCATATTTAATTTTTACTAAATAATAAATATGGTAAACATTCATTCACAGAATAATTTTAAGAAATTTCAAAAACCCTACTTCTCCTTGTCTTCCTCTTTGGTCGGCGGCTACAACACCACAACAGGGTGTGATGTTTGATTTTGGATAATAAATTCAAGAGTGTGTTCATGAGATCAAGATTTATTCATTCCACGTGTTTTGGTAATCCTTAAACCCTTTTTCTTTTCCATTTATTTAATTAATCATCATCATGAACATGGAATTAAATAAAAATATGTATTAAAACATGTAATAACCATGGTGGGTAAAATAATTATGGGTTTGTTTGGTTTGCTTGTCTCGGCCGCCACACAAACCGAGAGCCACAAGGCTCTCGGCGTCGTTTGGTTCGCACCACCAACCGAGAGTGATGCCTCAGTGGTGTTGGGGTCTCGGTCGACAGCAGGTACAAGGCACCCGACTCGCCTTGGGGGTGTCTTGTGGTTTGGTTGGGTCTCGGCAACAACAGCCCTCACCACCGGCTTAAGCCGGTGGCTATGTTAGGCAAGCATGGGGGAAACACGCAGCAGGCAGGGGGAACCACCGACAACTGCCGGTGGGAACCTTTTGGTCAGCGGCTAGCCGAGAAGCAGGGGAAAACTACCGGCGTAACCTGTGGCCGTTTTTGCAAAGGCAGGGGCAACCGGCATAGCCGGTTTGCCACTGTTTTCGGGTGTGTTTGGTTTGTCCGGTTCACGGGTTTTCACGGGCCGGTTCATGACATGTTTTAATTAGATAAAACACGGGTTCGGTTCATGATTACTTTTACAAGTTTATTTAATCTTACAAGTATATTATTTTACAAGTTAATTAAATTAATTTAGCATGATATATAATTAATCTAATTAAAACACGAACTTAGGTTAATTAATATTATGTAATAATACATGTTTTTAACCTAAGTACGTAATTGTTTATTTTACACTATAGTATTATCTAATTATTAGACACGACATATAATTAATTAATAAAAAGGAGTTAGGTTATTATTAATAAATATTAATACATGTTTTAACCTAAGTATTTGTATACACTTTAATTTAATTAAATCATGCTTATATTTAATTAAATCTTATAACCTATAATTTATTTGATTAACAGAATATTATTAATAAACCATACTATAACTACATCATTTATGATATTAATACAGCTTAATTCTAAATATAGAAACTTTCTAATTCAAGAAACTTAGTATTTTGGAAACCTTCTATTTTTAGAATCTGATCTATTTTAAGCAGTTGATCTATTTTTTGAAACTTTCTATTTTTGGAAACTTTATATTTTTTGAAACTTTCTATTTTAGGAAACCTGCTATTTTTAGAAAGTTACTTATTATTACACAAATATAATAATACAAGAGATACAAGTAATACTTAATCAGAATATAAATAATACATGATAAATACAACATAACATTAAAATAGGTAAAACAAGACATGAACATATAAAACAAGCTAAGACACGATATAAAATCAGTTACGTACTCAGTAAATAGAATACTTATACATGTATACTATTTATGTAGCATTAATGAGATCGAAGTAGGACTTCCTTTCGTTCGTCTTCTTCGTTCACTGGACATAAGGTACGGATTCTCCGTCCTTTCAGTACGTACATTCTTTCCTTATTAGGATTCCCCGTATGCTGTCAACTGTTTTTCCAATATGTGTTTTATATGTTTTGATTTGCTTATGTTTAATTAAATGCCTAAGACATATACATGCATGACCAGTTTCACCTAGTTATGGAGGTACCATAACCATAACGCTGGAGGCACCAGTGTTATGACTTCACCACGGCGGAGTGATAGCTCGTGGCGCCCCTTTCAGTTATTTGGCCATTATATTTATATGTTATCATGTGGGGCGTATGTGTGCACCCTAGTTACATGGTTCAGTCAGGATTTCATGGTGAATGTGGTGTGTGCCTTGCATCCTTAATAAGGAGTTGATCCCTCCTACCCACTTATCAGTTAATTAGAGGCATCCCCTCTAATTTACATGACAAGGTCACCCTCCAAGTATTCATTCACGTTGTTGACCTAATGACCTATATTGGCTTTTAATACATTAACTAATACAGATTTTTCATAAGTAACATAAGCTATGTTTTCAGAACTAAAACCAGTTAACATGACAAACAATTAGGTTTTCTAGGACTTATACATTTCCGCTGCTATTAGTCTTATTTATGTTTCAGCCATTTATACTATGTCATATATCCGTGCACTGAGCGTTATGCTCAACCGTTACTTTCCTCTCCATGTCTCAAAACGGATGGTACCCAAGGATGGACTCGAGCATTTGGATGAAGTGCATAGGATGGAAGCTGCCATAGACTTCTTCTCCTTTTTGCCATATACTTATGCTTGTCTAGTCTTTCCTAGTTCATTTACTTTATTTATGTTTTTGGCTTATGTTGGGAACCGATGTTTGATTCTGGTTTTCCCTATGCTTATGTATGTTTTACTACATATTACCTTGCATGCTTTGATGACACGCCATAATTACGCTTAACGGTCCACTTATCAAAGTGGGGTGTTACATAAACCTTCCTCGAGAACGAACTCACTTGTTGGTTTTAAGGTTCACTTATTCGGTTTATAGTTTTTTATTAAATCGTAACGCTTAATACTTGCCGCTCATATGCGTTTTTCCTAAAACGTGTACGAAAATCCTACATCAATGAGCTCGATATTAAACTCTACTTCACGTGTAGGTGGTATGCCTGGAAGTTCTTTTGGAAATACATCTGGGAATTCTGACACTATTGTCTGATTCTGAATTGATGGAGATTCAGCATCCATGTCATGAATAGTAACTAGATAGACCTCGCAACCATGTGAAAGTAATGCACGTGCTTGCAAAGTCGAGAATATTCGTACAAACCTTCTAGGTATGAACCCGTTGTGGATATACTCTGGTGCATTTACATCATCGAAGATGACCCGATATGTATGGCAGTCTATGGTGACGTGATGTTTGGATAGCCAGTCTATGACCAATATCATGTCAAAATCACTCATGTCCAACGGAAGTGCGTCAACAGGACGAATCTTGTCGTCAAACTCTAGGGGAAGGCTCTTATACACATGGGTTATGCGTACCAAGTCTCTTAAAGGCGTGGAAATGTTTAGTACATTCTATAATGGCATAAGGGATATCCTAACATTCTTAGCATAAGCAGTAGAAATGACCGAATGAGTAGCACCCGTGTCAAATAAAACACATGCAGCTTGACCATACACATACAAGATTCCAGTGATGGTTCCTATAGACTTGTTGGCCTGGTCGAGAGAAGTCGTGTAAACGCGTCCACTAGTAGGAGGCGGCTTGGAATCATCATGTCCAGATGTGCCCTCCATCTCGCCCTTGCGGCAGTCCTTCATGCGATGACCAGTAAGGCCACACTTGTAGAATGCGTCGTTGTCGCGACGACATGGCCCTGGGTGCCTACGGTTGCAGGTAGTGAAAAGAGGGTGAGTATACCCTCCAGCAGGTGCCCTTGTTTGCTAGGAGCCTGTTAAGAACGATATACATGAGACATGGTTTATAGGTACAAAAGGACAATGCGAAAAAATCATAGATGTAATACTAGTGATAGTTGGACGGTTAGGTTGTGAACCTCTTTGGTTCTTGTCCCTTCTGTTACCATGATCCTGGTAGAAGATTGCTAATGTGTCTGAAGTATGAAATATCGCATGTAACATAAGGAAATGAGTAAGTGTAAGGACCTGCTGCTGTTGGAGTTTCCAGCGTTGTTACGGTAATATCATTACTGCCACGCCTATCCGTAGAAGAACGGTCTTGAGTCTGACCGTTTCCCTTGGGCTGAGTAGGCTGTTACTGAGTAGCCGGCTGAGATCCGTCCCTAGTCTTCTGCCTCTTCTCGTGTCTCTCTGCTTCCCCGGACTCTTCTATTTCTTGTAGCATCTCCAGCTTACATGCTGCATCGGCAACTTGTGCCACTATGTTAAAAGTAGCACACACCAAGTTGTTGGCGATCGATGTATGAAGAGCCCACCGGAAGTGGTATGCTTGCTCTTCGGCAGTACCTGCTGCTGCGCCAAGAAAACCAGCCAAACGAAGAAAGTGCTGCATGAACTCATTGTTGTTCTCCCCAGCTCTCTGCCTGATTCTGTGGTACTCCCTCTTCAGCTTGTCTTGCTCAGCCTTGGGGAAGAACTGTCCCATCACTAACTCCCTAAACTGAGCCCAGTAAAACCAGCCACCCAATTGTCGCCTCCCTCAGATTGCTTGACTGCCTTCCACCATCCTAGCACATCACCTTAGAACTTGTAACAGGCCAACCTCGACTTAAAGACGGGTTCACAGGCCATTTCATCGAATATCTTCTCAATATGAGCCAACCAGCTTTAAGCTTCACTAGGACTATCAGTTCTCTCGAAGGATCGATGACGTTGCTTGTTAAATCTCTCCAGCCATGTGACCAATTTTGTTAGAGGAGGAGGAGGAGGTACTGGGTGCTGTTGATGATTGTTGGCAGCCTACACCTCACCCCTGATTTTGTTCCTTAGCTGAGGAAGCAAAGCTTGCATCGCAGCTTGGACTGATGCATTGAGTTGTTCCTGTTCGCGTGTGAGAACCATCTGACAGTATAACATAAAAATACATGATTAAAATGATCAAAACATAAAATATATACATGAAAAAAATTTATACCAATAAATCATGATAAAAATTTTATGCAAGAAAACTAGTACATGAATGCATGATGCAGTTTTATGAAAACTTTTATATGCGCGAGAGTGAACGCCTATGGTCAGTTCACTCAAAACAAAAGACATGGCGAGGGGACGCCAATGGGTCGGTCCCAAAGTTAAAAGTTTCGATAAATCACATGCGACTAAATAGGGCCAGTCCTATACCAACTATTACTTAGTCATAAACCTGCGACAATGACATTTATATGAATGCATGAAAACAATGAATGCATGAAAACCGACTGTCAGTTCTAGAAAGACCATAGTGACTACCCACTAATCACAGGTCATGTTTTGAGAGCCTACAGGTCGAAGCCTTGGCTCTGATACAATAATTGTAACACCCTATTTTGGTAAATGGAATGTCATGCGTGATTATGGCGTGTCATCAAAGCATACAAGGATAAATGTCTTAAACATTACATGACCATAAAGAAAATACCGGAAACAAACATCGGTACCCCAAAGTATAAGCTCATCACACATAAACATAGGTACTGTAAAGGAAAAGGACTAAACAATGTCCATGAAAACAAGTAGCAAAATGTATAATGAAAAGCATAAAGTAATGAAGGCTAGAAAGCTTCCAATCCATATGCACGTATGCTTAGAGTCTACGAGCGTCCTTGAGTACCTGCCGCTTTGGGAACATGAAAGGAAAACGGCTAAGCATAACGCTCAGTGCACGGATATACAAGCATAGAATGAATAACATAAGCATATACAATATATATCAGCGGAATTGATTAAGTCCTGGAAAACCTGGTATAACTTAGTAAAACTGGTTTTATAGTTTGGAAAGCCTTATGTTTATCTTATAAAAATTGTTTAACATGTTAACCATTAAGCCAATATAGGTCATGACATATCAACGTGCATGAATACTTGGATGGGTGACCTCATCATGCAATTAGAGGGGTTGCCTCTAATTAATATAAGTTGGGTAGGAGGGATCAACTCCTTGTGAAGGATGCAAGACACACACCACATTCACCTGAATAATCTGCTAAAACATGTAACCTATGATGCACCCATACGCCCCACATGATAATATAATAATATGGCCAAAAGCTGAAAGGGATGCCACGAGCTATCACTCCGCCGTGGTGAAGTCATAACACTGGTGCCTCAAGTGTTATGGTTATGGTACTTCCATAACTAGGTGAAATTGGTCGTGCATGTATATGCTTAGGCATTTAAATTAAACATAAGCAAATCAAAACATATAAAACATATACTGGGTAAACAGTTGGCTGCATACGAGGAATCCTAATAAGGAAAGAATGTCCATACTGAAGGACGGAGAATCCGTACCTTATGTCCAGTGAACGAAGAAGACGAATGGAAGAGAGTCCTAATTCGATCTCACTAATGCTACATAAATAGTATACTTGTATAAGTATTCTGATTACTGAGTACATAACTGGTTTTATATCGTGTCTTAGCTTGTTTTATATGTTCATGTCTTGTTTTACCGATTTTAACGTTATGTTGTGTTTATCATGTATTCTGAATATTCTGATTAAGTATTACTTGTATTTCTTGTATTATAATACTTGTTGTGTAATAATAAGAAACTTTCTAAAAATAGTAGGTTTCCTAAAATAGAAAGTTTCCAAAAATAGAAAGTTTCCAAAAATAGAAATTTTCCAAAAATAGATTAACTGCTTAAAATAGATAAGTTTCTAAAAATAGGAAGTTTCCAAAAAAAGTAAGTTTCCTGAAATAGAAAGTTTCGATAATTAGAAATAAGCTGAATTAATAAGCTAATAAAATAAGCTTAACTTTTACTAATTAAATCTACTAAGTCATGTGATTAATAGTATAGCTTATTAATTATAACATGTTAATTAAATAAACTATATGTTATACGATTTAATTAAATATAATCATGATTTAATTAAATTAAAGTGTATATAATACTTAGGTTAAAACATGTATTAATATTTATATTAATATAACCTAAGTCATGAAAATTAATTAATTATATGTCCTGTTTTATTAATTAATAAATTACTATAGCTTAAATTACATAAATAAATACTTAGGTTAAAATCATGTATTATTAAATATTAATAATAAACCTAAGTCCATGTTTTAATTAAATTAAATATGTGCCATGTTAAATTAATTTAATTAACTTGTAAAATAAATATACTTGTAAAACTATTAAACTTGTAAAAATAATAAACCGAACGCATGTATTATTTTTATTAAAACATGTCATGAATCGGTCCGTGAATCCGTGAACCGGCCGAACCAAACCCAACCAAAAACATTGGCAAATCGGCCTAAGCCGGTTGCCCCTGCTCTCGGCAAAACTGTCACAGGCTGCTGCCGGTGGTCTTGTCCTTCCTCGGCCAGCCGCTGACACCACAAGGGCTCCCACCGACAGTGCGTCGGTGGTCTCTGCTGCCTGCAGTGGTTCCCCCTGCTTACCAAAATAGCAAGTCGGGGTGTCTTGTTTCCTGCTGTTGACCAAAACCCACCACCACCGAGACATGGGTCTCGGTTGGGGTGCGAACCAATGACGTCGAGAGCCTCGTGGCTCTCGGTTTGTGTGGCGGCCGAACGCTAAACCCGAAAACACCCTAATTAATTTTCCCCACCATGATTTTTAGCATGTTATTAATCTTGTTTTTAAAAACCCCATGATCACATGTTCATAAAAACATAAAAAGAATTAAAAAGAAAGGTTTTTGGATTACCAAAACACGTGGAATAAATAGAGAATGAATACACGAACACGTTCTTATAATTTCTTAAATCAAAATCAACCAACCACCCTTTGTTCTTGATGTAGCCGCCGGCCAAGGAGAAGGATTAGGGTTTTTGTTTTTCTAAAAATATTATGTGAATGAAATTATGTTTCCCTAAATTGTTATTTAGTAAAAATTAAACATGGGTTGGGCCCCGTTCCTCCTTGTTGTCGCGGCTTGCAGGGCCCACCAAGGGAAACCCGTATCTTTTCCGTGTTCTAATTATTTACGTGTTTATGTGCTCGTAATTACGTTACTTTATTGTCAAATTTTCGTGTTATTATAAATACTTGTACGTAATCGTAATAGTAATACATGTAAATACATAATTATATGTTCGTGATTCTACGTTCATGATTTCATGTTCGTGATTTTAATAATTATTGATAATGATTATCGTGCATTTATACATACTTAATACTTATCGTGTAATAACACGTACGTAGTTCTTGAAATTGATGTTCGTAAAACGTATTCATGTTATAAAATGAAAGTTTTAATCTTGTACGTACGATTATAAGTGTACTGTTCATGGTAAAAGTATGCAGGTTTTACAACTCTTTCCCCCTAAAAAGAATAATTTGTCCCCGAATTATAGATAAAGTAAACTGAAAAAGAGGAACATACCCGAATTCAAAACTTGAAATGAGGGTAAGAAGTCCGGATAGACTCCTCGGTCTCCCAAGTGGCTTCCCGCTCGGTATGGTCCCTCCAAAGGATTTTGACGAATGGAATCGTCTTCTTCCTCATGACTCGTTCTTGCCTGTCAAGAACTCGTTCGGGTTCCTCTATGAAGGTAAGATCTTCATGAATCTGTTCCAGTGGATACTTGATGAGATGGCTTTTATACATGATCTCATCATCGAAAACGGACTTTAAATGCATAAAATATCATAAAATATGCCAAATATATGCTCGTGTTTGTTACTTGTGTATTTTTAGGTACGGATATTGAGGAATTGGCAAAAGAACACAAGAATCAATCAAAAACGAACACGGGAAATGAAGTCGCACAATGAACCGGGCCCAAGTTTGGATTTTGCAAAAATACCCTTGAAGAATTAAAGATTGGCAAGAATGGCCCCTCATCTTTGAAGAACTTGTCATATTTGACCCTCAAAATATCAAATGTACAAGTATAATTCTTAATGTTTGAAGATTGTTCAAGATCAGTCCCTGGAATTTGAAGATAATACAAGTTAAGCCCTTGGAAAAAGTTTATAAACTTTGTGTGCCAAATATGACAACTTGGCAAAAGTTGATAAGGCTAAATCAGGCGCTGATAAACTTTATTTACAAAGTGAAGGAAAGTTAAAACCTTGGGGACCAAACTTGCCTAACCACCAAAACCCTTCCACCAACCAAACCTTGCCACGTCAACCCTACCCACCCATTTACCCATAACCCTTACCCAAAACCGACCCTACCCATTACCCAAACCAGTTTATTAACTTAAACTTGGTCAACACCCCAGTCAAACCCCACCCCATTCCCTCCTAAACACCCATTTGAATTTTAATTAAACCCAAAAACAAATCAAACGCCCTAATCCCACAATGAACCCTAATCCCACCCCAGTTTTGATTAAGCCTAAAACAAAGGGAAAATCCCTAAGATGCTCCAGTTTACTAATTAAACATCCCCTAATCCTTTCCCACTTCACCCAACATACCCACATGGGCTGTGGGACCCTCCCCAAGCTTCCCCTGCTACATCACTTTCGCACCAAAACCCACACCCGACCAAACCAACACCCAGGATCATCCCCTTGGTCCCAAAGGTTCATCCAACGACTCAAGATGAAGATTCCAAGCTGGCATCCAGTACATGATCACATGAGACGGTTTTTGACCCAAAATCAGTCAAATCTTCAAGGGCCTTTTAGGCATTTTAGTTGCTAGGGTTTATAGTCCTAGAATGTTCTCTTATGTAGTATTTAAAGGGCATTCGCATGTGAATGCACCTTTGTTCCAGTTTTTTGCACAACTTGTAATCCCTTTTTATTAAATTAAAAGTTTGGTATTTGTGTATTTACAATTGTAATTCCTTTTTAATATTGATAAAAGTTTGTGTATTGTTGTATGCAAAAGCTGAGTTCCATAAAATTTGTGCAAGGTTTTGAGAATTTTCAAGTTTTCTTAAAAAGTTTCTTAATTTTCAAAAGTCAAAACCTTTAGTAAGTGAAAGTGGACCTAAGGGTTGTTGATTCTTGAGGTTAGAGTAGTTTTAAAAACGTGTTTGTTAAGGTTTAAAAGTATTTGGTAAGGTTTAAGAAAATTGGAAAAGGGAAACATAATATATGGTTGTATACTTGTGTTCCTTTTTTTTTTGAATTTTTCTTAAAACAGGTTTGAAGGTTGTTGATTTGTTGAAGGATTCTGCTCCAACCCGAGTTGGAAGGAGGTGGAATTGTTTCCACAGGGACCTTGGAAGTAAGGTCCCTAGGTAAATTTTCTTTTACCTTAGTAAAATTTCAGAAAGTGAAGGTTGTTTGATCCTGCATGATTTAGGTGTTAAGTGTGTAATAGCTGCTTGATTTGTGTTATGATGCATGATATATGATCATAGGAACAGTTTGGTAGCTTTAAAAAGTAATTTGGTGTGTTAATATTGGTTTTCAAGAATATAAAGTAGTGTTTGGATACGGGTATTAACAGGGTAGTGATTTTGATTAAGGATTTTATAAGGTGTTAGATTACTTGAAACAAGTTAAGATAGGTTAGTAGTTGGTTGTTAATTAGTTTAGAACAGATTTGGAAGTAAGTATTTAAGTTTTAAAAGAAAAGTAAACTTGAAAATCCGCTTAAGCCAAAACCTGCTTGTTTTTCATAAAATTGTGCTAAGATTTTTGGAAGCTGTTAAGAATCAGGGTAATTCAGGGTTTGATTTGGTTTGTGTATTGAGTGGTGCTATTGTGTGCAAAGTTTGGGTGCTCATATTTCATTAGAAAGCAAGATATAAGCACATAAAAGTCCACAGACCCTTGTTCTGTCACAGAAACTTAACATAGCTTTTGTATGCTTTGATTTTTGATTTGGTGCTAAGTGTGTGTTTGATCCTTACTTGTTTTGACTCCCTTCACTCAGAAAGAGTGAAGGGGTGCCTTTGCTCCCAAATACAACACCAAGAAAGCTCAAAGCCTAAGTCCTCTCGGCTTTTCATACTGTGAAGGAAAAGGAAACAAAAGCAAGAACGTGTGTTCTTGAAAAGTGAAACCTGTCCATATTTTGATCTTTGATTCATCTTAAACTTGCATAAAAAAAGAGTTTGGATTTGGTTTTCTAGCTTAACAAGAGTTGTCAGTTGGATTGGGAGTTTAAAAAAAAAAAGAAAAAAAATAAATACGTCCAAAAAGGGGGGTAGCGCACCTCGAACCCCTGACATCACGTTCAACACACCAACAACACAACCATCCTGCCCTTGGGTCTTTTACTGACCAAGGGTGGACTGGTTAATTACTTAACCCATTTTCTTCTTTCTAGCTTAATTAAAAGCCGTGGGCTATACAGCTTATTTTGAGCTTATTGGTTAAGCGATTTTGGTGTCTTTTATTTTTCTTAGGATTAGACTAGGCTTAGGGATTTTTCTGGCTAATTTTCTTAATTTTCCTTTTAATTAATTAATTTCTAGCATTTATTTAATAGACGTATTTTATTAAATCAATAAAAAATAGTAAAAAGATTTTTAATTTTTAGGAAAAATAATTTTTAGGTTTTAATTCTTATTTTTGAGGTTTACATATAAAAAAGTTTTCAAAAACTTTAATTTTTAATTTTATTTGATTTTAGGGTTTTTTAGCAACTTTAAAAATTAATATAAAATTAATTAAGAGGTTTTAGAAACTTTAATTTACATTTTCTTCTTAGTTAGAATATTTAGGATTTTTGAGAATTTTTTAGAATTTATTTGAGAACTTTTAATTTTTTTGATTATTTTATTATTATTTTATTCATTAAAATAAAAAGTTTTATTTTTCTTAATTTTTCATTTTTCCTAGATTCTATAGCATTAATTAAGACTTTTCCCATTTGTAGAATAATTTTTAGGCTTTTCAATTAATTTTTAGAATTAATTTAAGATTTAATACATTTTAATAGTTTTTAGGAGTTTAAAAATAGTTTTAATTGGTTTTAAAATTTTTAAAAATAGTTTTTAGCTTAATTAGGTCATTTTTGAGGTTTACAAACTATTAAATCTTGTTTAGGGCTTTTTAATATTTAAAAGTGATTTTTAGGGCTTTAATTAGCATTAAAAAGTCATTATTAAATTAATTAAAAGGTTTTGGCAAGTTTTGATTTTTTGTAAACTCTTAGAATATTATTTGTGGATTTTTAGTGATTTTTAGGAATTTTTAGGATAAAATTTTAAATTTTGTGTTTTTTTTTACGTTCTACGTCGTAACTTTCTAGTAGTGTTTTGCCTTATTTTTTTAATTTTTTTCGTCTTCGTCATTTTCTCTTCTTTTCTTCTCATTAATAATCAAAAACAAAATCAATCAATTCAATTCACAACGCACTAGCCTCCTCGAGAGAACGATTCCCATCAAGGGTCATAACTTGTGGTTTTCCTAAATCACTCGTTAATACTTACCGCTTTCACCTTGTTTTCCTAAACAAGTGTAATTTTACAACTATCATTTTTGGCGCCGCTGCCGGGGAGGCGTGTTGTGTTTTGATTGACAATTGTTGTTTTCTATATTAGCCATAAATATAATTGTATTAATAGCACTCTATTAATACGTATTATCGTTTTTTGGTTTTTGTGTGAATACTATTACTATATTGTATACGTAGAACAATAAATACACAAGTACTCCAAATACGTGAGCAATCACAACCTTGATTCGGGATTTCATTACTCGATCATTGTATTCGAATCTCAAACCAAAGAAAAAGGCAAAAATAGATAAATACTTTCGTGAAGCTTAATCTTGATAATACAAACTATAAGGTGGGTATAAGGCGGTTGTATTTCACAACCTAAAGGAAAAAGGCTCTTAAGTGCTTCGCGCCGCCTCGTTTCCTCCGCTTGCTTGTGCGTATTTGATTTTGAGAGTGAATCGAGGGTTTTGCCGCCCAAAGTATTACTACATATCATATATATTTTCTTGGTTTCCATTTGATTAAACCCTCTTGAACGATTTGGTGTTCCACCATCGTTCTAAAGTAATCGAAAGCGTTCACTCCACGTGATCGTTTTCATTCCTTGAGGCCTTTTTAATCAAGAGATTTGATTAGTGAGGAGATTTGTGGACTCATTGTCTACTTAATATATTCACCAATTCCAAAAAGGTTAATACAATCAAAAACCACAAAAAAAATTAAAAAACACAAAATACCAAAAAGAATCTTCTTTGCTCGCCTTCTCGTTGTACGTGACGTTTATGCAAACTCGCTCTAAAGCTAGACGTGCTCGTAAACGAAGAAACAAGTCACTCACTCAATCTAGTGAGGAGTCTCCAAGTGAGGAACCTATTATAGAACGAGAAGCTATCATGGCTAATCGTACTATGATGGAGTTGCTTCAAGCACCCACCGAGGGTTTTGGAGAGGCCATTGTGATTCCCGCCATCCTTGCGGAGAACTTTGAGATCAAAACGGGTTTAATGTCTATGCTTCAAGCAAACAAGTTTCGCGGTTACGAAAAAGACAACCCACATTATCACATTAGGCAATTTAATCGTCTCACCGCGACAAGCAAGTTTAAGGATGTACCACACGATGCCATTAAGATGATGTTGTTCCCTTACTCGTTAGATGGACCCGCCAAGATATGGCTTGAGAAAGAACCGCCGAATTCGATTTTGACATGGGCCGATCTCGTGTCTAAATTTGTGAATCAATTTTTTCCACCATCTAAGACAACACATTTGAAAAACGAGATTTCACGTTTTACACAAAGACCAAATGAAAGTTTTTCAATGGCTTGGGAAAGGTTTAAAGAAATGCTACATGAATGTCCACACCATGATTTTTCCGAATTGCATCAAATTGACACTTTTTATAATGGGCTTAATGAACATGAATGAGATTATTTAAATGCCGCCGCGGGTGGTAATTTTTTGTGCAAAACGACCAATGAGGCTTTGAAAATCATAGAAAATAGGTCTAAGGTCTATAGCCCTCGTAACACACCGAGTGTTGCCAATTTGGGCTCGTCATCATCTCGTTCCATTAATGCCTTGCAAGATGAAGCAAATGAGGAGAATCGGTTTTTCGATAGGTTTTCGACTCTTATGTCTCATTGGAAAGCTCAAGAAGCTTCAAACACCGCTTCGGTTAAAGCGGTTGCTAAGAGTTGTATTTCGTGTGGTGGAGCTCATGATTTTTCCGAGTGCATTACCGCGGATGGTAACACTTCGAATGCTTATGTAGCCACGGGAACTTATAACCAAATCGGTCAAGGTTCACGTTCAAATCAAGCTCCACAAAATCAAAATGCTAATAACTATCGAAACAACAATCAAGGTGGAAATTACCAAGGAAATCAAAGGAATTATAACAAGGGTAATTACCAAAGTGGAAATGGGCAAGTTTCAAACCAAAACCAAAACCGTGATTTTCAAACTCCTACTCAAGGTTTTCAAAATGCTCACACTAAAAATTTGCAAGGAGAATTTTTAGATTATGCTAAGGCTAATGATGCTAAGTTTGACAACATGCAACGTGAGATGATTAGCTTAAGATCCGAGTTGAAAAACGAGCTTAAAACCAAACTTGCTAATGAACTTAAAACTCATGCAAATAAAATGGAAGGAAATGTCACACGACTCCAACAAAATCAACAAAAAATGGAGCAAGGACAACATGAGATTAAGCAAGAGTTGTTGAAAGCGGATGCTAGGCAATCTAAGTTTGAAGACCGTATGGCTAAAATGTTTGAAGCTATCATGTGTAAGCCCTCTTCTTCGGGTGGTCTTCCTAGTGATACCATCGTGAACCCGAAAGGAGAATTGAAGGTTATTACTACTCGTAGTGGTAAAACTTTCAAAGAACCCATTTCTCGTCCAAGTACTTCTATGGAGAAGGAAAAAGAGAAAGAGCCCGAGGTTGTGGTTGAAAAGGAGCACATTACAAGCCCACGAAGTACCGCTCAAACCACACCTACGGTTGAACCTATACCCATTATGGAACCCGAGATTCCAAGGCCGATGCCTATGCCTAATTTGCCCCAACCCACACCACCTTTACCCTACCCATCAAGACGAGACAAGGAAAAGGCACAAGAACGAAATAATTATCAATTTGAACTCTTTATGAAAATGTTTCGTGACTTGCATTTCAATATAAGTTTTGCCGACGCCTTAGTCATGATGCCTCGATTCGCCGCGAACTTCAAAAGTATGTTGAATAACAAAGAAAAATTGCAAAAATCGTCTAGTTGTTCATCGGTTTTTCTAAGCCGCATACCTCAAAAAGTCGGTGATCCTGGAAAGTTTTTAATCCCATGTGCTATCCAAGACATGGAAGAATGCTACGCCTTGGCCGATCTTGGTGCTAGTATTAATTTGATGCCTCTCGAGATTTTTAAATCGCTCAATCTTCCAAATCTCACTCCTTCAAGAATGTCAATCGAAATGGCCGATCATTCTACGATTCTAGCTTGTGGAGTTGCCGAGGACGTCTTTGTGAAAGTTGGGAAATTCTATTATCCCGTGGACTTCATTGTTGTTGATATTCCTATCGATCCTAAAGTTCCGTTAATTTTAGGTCGATCTTTTTTGGATACCTCGAGAGCACTTATCGATGTGCATGCAAGAAAAATCACTCTTCGTTTCAATGAGGAAGAACTCGTCATTAATGCAACCCAAAACTCCACTCTTTCTCATGTTTATTCGATCACATCTTTGTACAATGTCAATTCCACCAAAAACATTTGTCAAAAGATTTCCAATAGAGTTTTAGGAGTTGTTGAGAAAAATGAAGTTCCGTCCCCTCCGCCGATGGAGGTTAAGAGTGTTAAGCCTATGATTCCAATCTCGAGTGAATCTTCGGATGATGAATACGTTGATCCCGATGGGGAGGTTTTCTTTGTCGACAAAAGATTTGAAAACTTGCCACCACCTAAACCAAAACGTTTTCAAAATGTGAGAATTTTTAGTGTGACTAATATTGTTTTAGATACACCAAATATTTTTGACATAATTAAATCGGGTTTTCATAAGGAGAGTTTAAAAGATGAAAAAGGAAAAGATTTTGAATCTAATTTAAAAGATTTTTCTACAATTCTAACTCCGTCATCACCGCGTTTATTGAGTACTACAAGCTCGTCTTCTCCTTTTGACGATGCTTTGTGTGGACCTAGTGTGGGGGAAGCCCCTTATGTTCCCTTCCCTTTCTCCACCGAGGACGAGATATTTGATCCTGGAATTGCTTATATAGGGAAATCTCGGTCTTCCACCGATGCAATAAATGGAAAATCTTTTCATTTGATTGGTGCGAGTCTACCTCGAGTAGCTCAATGTTATGGCTTACCCATTGTCCCACCCTTCTATTTCTTCTCTCCTATTTTCTTCTATCCCATTGGGATTTGTGTTGGAGTTGTGTTGTCTCGTCTTTCATCCGAAAACGAGGACGCTATCTTTGACCCCGGTATACGTTTATCGGATTTTTAAAGTACTCCACGTACTTTTGGGCCTTGTTTATCATGTAAGCCCCACCAAAAATTGACCATACCATGATTATCCCTAAATGATCACATTTATGGGGATTCGAGTCGAGCTTTTGACTCGGTTATCAAAAACAAGGTGCCTCGTGGGGGAGACCCATGCTTATCCATGTACATATTATTGCTTTCTAATTAGTTTAATGTGAGGGGATTTGTGCCCTTCCAACCTTTGTTCCGTGGTTGTTTGTGAATTGTGTCTTTTAGATCATCATCATCTTCACGATTGGAGCCTCTCGTGTTCGTTTCATGGGAGCACTCGATCGTTTGCTTTGGAGGCCATTCCCAATATCCACATCATGATATATCCTTTTATGTTCTAACCTTAGGTTTTTAGCACACTTCATAAACGGCTATTACTTATTGGTTACACCCTTTCCATGCTAGATTAGGCATTCGACTACGTCTCTAGTATGGGGGTGTTTGCACCCCTAGACTCGAAACATTGAGGACAATGTTTAACTTTAGTATGGGGGGGTGAATAGATACTTGCCTTGCCAAACCTTCACGCTTTCCAAAGTTTATCGTTTTGTTATCGTTTTCTTGCAAAATAAGGCTAAAAATGGCCAAATTTTAAATTTTTCTCATGTTTTATAAGTGTTTGAAGACACGAATGTAGATTTTCTGATGGCGAGAATAAGAGTAATTTTTGACTCGACCGTGCGTGTTGAGCACTTAGCTTTAATTCCTTAACTACACATTAGGCTAAGTCTCTTAAATGACGACGAGAAATGATAGAGTTAATTATAAGTTACTATGCTAAACGTAGAGTACTCGTTTTCTTTCAAAAACTCATGTGTTCTCATTGTTTGCTTATTCTCCCTTCGCTTGTAAATATTTTTGCTTAATAAATATTGATTTAGCGGTTTAGTTAGGATTGTTGGGTTTCTAGTCTTTTCTAGTAGCTTCCGTGTAATTAAATTGGGAAGACATTAAGGTATCGCCAGCGTCACGGTTTTGAAGTATTGGCACCCTAATAATCGAAAGCTTCACCCAATAATAAGATTTCAAGTGCTCACCTAAATCAAGCAAACAATTTGAAGCCCCACAAGGCCTAAAATCTATGCAAAATTGAAAGTGAATCAAGCCTTAATCTTCGAAGCTTTAAAGATCCAAAATTCGCTTTAGCGTGAGGATATACGTCTTTGGCTAATAAAACCACCGATGATGGCGGATAATAAAAGGCAAGGCAAGACCGAAGTCATAATAAAAGCTTCATGGCGAAGTTGAATAAAAGATGGAGGTAAACCAAAGATAATAAGGCCCTTCCGTTAGGGGGCGTATAAAAGTCTTGGTAATAAGTCTCATGTTCAAAACCGTTATAAAACCGTGTTTATCGATTCTTCTTGTCAACTTAATATTGTAACATCGTTGTCTATTAGGAAGGGTTATTGATTTGATGGTCTTAGTTACACCGTTAGGACTCTATTTTTAGACCTAAATCTCTATTATCGCATAAGTCAATGATGTATCCTCGTGATCATTAAGACAAAATAAAATATAAGAGATACAACTTAGGAATAATGGGAGAATAAGTACGTGATTAGGGCATATGAGTAGTGTTAGCATTACTAACTTATAATGACAATGATCTCGTTACACGCTTGGCATGAAATTAAGGTGAAAATCGAGGACGATGAAATTATTTCTAACGAAGCATTCACGTGTTCTTATTCTATGAACCTAAACGTCCCATTTTGCGATGAAAATCATACATTATGTCTATAACACAAGTAGTAGCAATAGTGTAGTATAGCTAGTTATCATTTCATAAAAGTGAATAAAATTAAATTTTGGAGATGCTTTGATACTTTATTCTAGCATTGCGTGAGGGCACGGCAATGGTTTAGTATGGGGGAGTGATGAGATGGCTTTTATACATGATCTCATCATCGAAAACGGACTTTAAATGCATAAAATATCATAAAATATGCCAAATATATGCTCGTGTTTGTTACTTGTGTATTTTTAGGTACGGATATTGAGGAATTGGCAAAAGAACACAAGAATCAATCAAAAACGAACACGGGAAATGAAGTCGCACAATGAACCGGGCCCAAGTTTGGATTTTGCAAAAATACCCTTGAAGAATTGAAGATTGGCAAGAATGGCCCCTCATCTTTGAAGAACTTGTCACATTTGACCCTCAAAATATCAAATGTACAAGTATAATTCTTAATGTTTGAAGATTGTTCAAGATCAGTCCCTGGAATTTGAAGATAATACAAGTTAAGCCCTTGGAAAAAGTTTATAAACTTTGTGTGCCAAATATGACAACTTGGCAAAAGTTGATAAGGCTAAATCAGGCGCTGATAAACTTTATTTACAAAGTGAAGGAAAGTTAAAACCTTGGGGACCAAACTTGCCTAACCACCAAAACCCTTCCACCAACCAAACCTTGCCACGTCAACCCTACCCACCCATTTACCCATAACCCTTACCCAAAACCGACCCTACCCATTACCCAAACCAGTTTATTAACTTAAACTTGGTCAACACCCCAGTCAAACCCCACCCCAGTCAAACCCCACCCCTTTCCCTCCTAAACACCCATTTGAATTTTAATTAAACCCAAAAACAAATCAAACGCCCTAATCCCACAATGAACCCTAATCCCACCCCAGTTTTGATTAAGCCTAAAACAAAGGGAAAATCCCTAAGATGCTCCAGTTTACTAATTAAACATCCCCTAATCCTTTCCCACTTCACCCAACATACCCACATGGGCTGTGGGACCCTCCCCAAGCTTCCCCTGCTACATCACTTTCGCACCAAAACCCACACCCGACCAAACCAACACCCAGGATCATCCCCTTGGTCCCAAAGGTTCATCCAACGACTCAAGATGAAGATTCCAAGCTGGCATCCAGTACATGATCACATGAGACGGTTTTTGACCCAAAATCAGTCAAATCTTCAAGGGCCTTTTAGGCATTTTAGTTGCTAGGGTTTGTAGTCCTAGAATGTTCTCTTATGTAGTATTTAAAGGGCATTCGCATGTGAATGCACCTTTGTTCCAGTTTTTTGCACAACTTGTAATCCCTTTTTATTAAATTAAAAGTTTGGTATTTGTGTATTTACAATTGTAATTCCTTTTTAATATTGATAAAAGTTTGTGTATTGTTGTATGCAAAAGCTGAGTTCCATAAAATTTGTGCAAGGTTTTGAGAATTTTCAAGTTTTCTTAAAAAGTTTCTTAATTTTCAAAAGTCAAAACCTTTAGTAAGTGAAAGTGGACCTAAGGGTTGTTGATTCTTGAGGTTAGAGTAGTTTTAAAAACGTGTTTGTTAAGGTTTAAAAGTATTTGATAAGGTTTAAGAAAATTGGAAAAGGGAAACAGAATATATGGTTGTATACTTGTGTTCCTTTTTTTTTGAATTTTTCTTAAAACAGGTTTGAAGGTTGTTGATTTGTTGAAGGATTCTGCTCCAACCCGAGTTGGAAGGAGGTGGAATTCTTTCCACAGGGACCTTGGAAGTAAGGTCCCTAGGTAAATTTTCTTTTACCTTAGTAAAATTTCAGAAAGTGAAGGTTGTTTGATCCTGCATGATTTAGGTGTTAAGTGTGTAATAGCTACTTGATTTGTGTTATGATGCATGATATATGATCATAGGAACAGTTTGGTAGCTTTAAAAAGTAATTTGGTGTGTTAATATTGGTTTTCAAGAATATAAAGTAGTGTTTGGATACGGGTATTAACAGGGTAGTGATTTTGATTAAGGATTTTATAAGGTGTTAGATTACTTGAAACAAGTTAAGATAGGTTAGTAGTTGGTTGTTAATTAGTTTAGAACAGATTTGGAAGTAAGTATTTAAGTTTTAAAAGAAAAGTAAACTTGAAAATCCGCTTAAGCCAAAACCTGCTTGTTTTTCATAAAATTGTGCTAAGATTTTTGGAAGCTGTTAAGAATCAGGGTAATTCAGGGTTTGATTTGGTTTGTGTATTGAGTGGTGCTATTGTGTGCAAAGTTTGGGTGCTCATATTTCATTAGAAAGCAAGATATAAGCACATAAAAGTCCACAGACCCTTGTTCTGTCATAGAAACTTAACATAGCTTTTGTATGCTTTGATTTTTGATTTGGTGCTAAGTGTGTGTTTGATCCTTACTTGTTTTGACTCCCTTCACTCAGAAAGAGTGAAGGGGTGCCTTTGCTCCCAAATACAACACCAAGAAAGCTCAAAGCCTAAGTCCTCTCGGCTTTTCATACTGTGAAGGAAAAGGAAACAAAAGCAAGAACGTGTGTTCTTGAAAAGTGAAACCTGTCCATATTTTGATCTTTGATTCATCTTAAACTTGCATAAAAGAAGAGTTTGGATTTGGTTTTCTAGCTTAACAAGAGTTGTCAGTTGGATTGGGAGTTTAAAAAAGAAAAAAGAAAAAAAATAAATACGTCCAAAAAGGGGGGTAGCGCACCTCGAACCCCTGACATCACGTTCAACACACCAACAACACAACCATCCTGCCCTTGGGTCTTTTACTGACCAAGGGTGGACTGGTTAATTACTTAACCCATTTTCTTCTTTCTAGCTTAATTAAAAGCCGTGGGCTATACAGCTTATTTTGAGCTTATTGGTTAAGCGATTTTGGTGTCTTTTATTTTTCTTAGGATTAGACTAGGCTTAGGGATTTTTCTGGCTAATTTTCTTAATTTTCCTTTTAATTAATTAATTTCTAGCATTTATTTAATAGACGTATTTTATTAAATCAATAAAAAATAGTAAAAAGATTTTTAATTTTTAGGAAAAATAATTTTTAGGTTTTAATTCTTATTTTTGAGGTTTACATATAAAAAAGTTTTCAAAAACTTTAATTTTTAATTTTATTTGATTTTAGGGTTTTTTAGCAACTTTAAAAATTAATATAAAATTAATTAAGAGGTTTTAGAAACTTTAATTTACATTTTCTTCTTAGTTAGAATATTTAGGATTTTTGAGAATTTTTTAGAATTTATTTGAGAACTTTTAATTTTTTTGATTATTTTATTATTATTTTATTCATTAAAATAAAAAGTTTTATTTTTCTTAATTTTTCATTTTTCCTAGATTCTATAGCATTAATTAAGACTTTTCCCATTTGTAGAATAATTTTTAGGCTTTTCAATTAATTTTTAGAATTAATTTAAGATTTAATACATTTTAATAGTTTTTAGGAGTTTAAAAATAGTTTTAATTGGTTTTAAAATTTTTAAAAATAGTTTTTAGCTTAATTAGGTCATTTTTGAGGTTTACAAACTATTAAATCTTGTTTAGGGCTTTTTAATATTTAAAAGTGATTTTTAGGGCTTTAATTAGCATTAAAAAGTCATTATTAAATTAATTAAAAGGTTTTGGCAAGTTTTGATTTTTTGTAAACTCTTAGAATATTATTTGTGGATTTTTAGTGATTTTTAGGAATTTTTAGGATAAAATTTTAAATTTTGTGTTTTTTTTATGTTCTACGTCGTAACTTTCTAGTAGTGTTTTGCCTTATTTTTCTAATTTTTTTCGTCTTCGTCATTTTCTCTTCTTTTCTTCTCATTAATAATCAAAAACAAAATCAATCAATTCAATTCACAACGCACTAGCCTCCTCGAGAGAACGATTCCCATCAAGGGTCATAACTTGTGGTTTTCCTAAATCACTCGTTAATACTTACCGCTTTCACCTTGTTTTCCTAAACAAGTGTAATTTTACAACTATCAATACTGAACCATGTGAAGGGGATGATAGTTGTACACTCTAAGTAAGGATACATGGAAAACGTCGTGTACGTGAGAAAGCTGCGAAGGTAACGCTAAACGATAAGATACTTCACCGACTCGCTCAATGACATCAAACGGTCCGATGAATCAAGGACTGAGCTTCCCTTTGATTCCAAAACGCTTAATGCCACGTGCCGGCGACACCTTAAGAAAGACGTGATCTCCTACGTTAAAATGTAAGTCCCTACGATGCTTGTCGGCACAACTCTTATGACGTCTCAAAGAAAGACGGAACTCCTTTGGTCTCATTATGTCTCAAAGAAAATATGTACTTGAACTTATTCAAAGTGTAGGTCTTCTCAATGTCAAACCCTCCACTATTCCTTTCAATCGTCTGTTCAAACTCACACCAGATGAAGGAGATTTGACTGAAGATCCATCAACATATAGAGCTCGTATTGGTAAACTTCCGTATCTCACCATCACCAGGCCAGACATTTCATACGCAGCACAAGCTCTTAGTCAATTCTCTCAAGCACCAATAACACCTCATCTTCAAGCTCCTGTTAAAGTTATAAGATATATAAAGAACCGACCTGGTCAAGGAATTCACTTTCCAGTCAACAACTCTCTGCAACTAAAGGCTTTTTTGTGACATGACGGGTAGATAGATCGAAGTCAATGAAGTCATTGGTGTAAAACATGTGGATCAATGATTGTTGGATGCGAAAACATGAATGGAGTTGGCACAACTCCAAAAAAGAAACTGGTGAGAATTTTTTGCAAGGATAACAATCTGAATTTTATTGGCATTTAAGAGTCAAAGTCTAGTTTGGATGATGCCTCTTTCATTCATTCACTTTGAGGTAATAACAATTTTAACTTTGCTCTTAAAATATCCACTAGTAGTTCAGGAGGTATAATTGCAATATAGAATGACTCTTTGTTTAAAAAACATAAATTCATAGATAATGAAGAAGGTTTCATTGCTATCTATGGGGAATGGATAAAAACCAAGATTGCTTGTCTTATGATTGTAGTTTATGCTCCCCAAGATTTCACTAAAAAGTGCTCTCTGGAATAGACTCAACAATTTGGTGATTTCATTTAATAATATGGCCATCGTTCTTGGTGACTTCAATGAGGTTCGTTTTGATACTAAAAGGATGGTGCTGTGTTTTGCAAACATGGTGCAAAACGCTTCAACAAGTTTATAAACAATACTGAGTTGGTTGATCTTCCCATGGGTGGTAGGAAGTTTACTCGCATGAACAAATATGGAACTAAATTGAGCAAATTAGATCGTATTCTAGTTTCGCGCCATTTTTTTTCAAAATGGCCAAATGGCCAACTTTTTGCTTTACCTCGTGATCTTTCGGACCATTGTCCCATTGTGTTGAAAACCCATTCCGGGACTATGGGGCCATACCATTTAATTTCTTTAATTCCTGGTTGCTTAATGGTGACTTCCTTGCTTTACTTTCTCAAGTTTGGCCCAAAACAACCTATACCGCCACCCAACAGAATGTTACGCACCCTGCCATCACTTTAAAATCTAACCTTCAATGTCTTAAAAGGGCCATCAAAGCTTGGATAAAAGATGTGATCTCCAAGAACGTTTCTTTAGTTCGTGAACTTAAGGACAAAGTAGAATTTCTTGAGATAAAGGCTGAAATGGGGGTCTTGACCCTCATAAGATTCATGAACGTCTTATATGGATGAAAATAATTGAAGAACGAGAACATCTAATGAGGCTTGATCTTTTGCAAAAAGCTAAAATTAGATGGGCTATTGAAGGCGATGAAAACTATAAGTTTTTTCATGGAATGCTCAACAACAAGTTCTCAAGATCAATAACTAATGGCATTTCCATCAATGGATATTGTATTTTGGATACTCCACTGGTAATATCTCACATCTTTAACTTCCACAAGGCTAAATTTCAAGATAACTCCATATCTCGACCTCGTTTCACAAGTAATCTGTTCAAAACCCTTTCCACATCTGAAATCTCCTTTTTAGACGCCCCCATATCTGTCAATGAGACAAAAGAGGCGGTTTGGGGATGTGGTGGAAGTAAAAAACCGGGTCCTGATGGGTTTACATTCAAGTTCATCAAACAATATTAGGACTCAATTGGTAAGGATTTCATTGAAATGGTTAAACACTTCGAAAATGATGGTTTCATTCCTAGGGGTTGTAACTCCTCTTTCATCACTTTAATCCCCAAAACAAATGACCCATCAAACATCAATGAGTCTCGACCCATTATCCTCATTGGATGTCAATACAAAGTAATTGCCAAAGTCCTTGCCAATAGGCTTCAACAAGTGGTTCATTCCGTTGTAAGTGAAGTCCAAACCGCTTACTTAAAAGGAAGACAAATTATCGATGGTCCTCTTATGGTGAATGAAATCATTTCATGACCTACTAAAAAGAAAGAGCGTCTTTTTCTTTTTAAGGTAGACTTTGAAAAAGCCTTTGACTCGCTTGATTGGAAGTTCTTAGATCATACAATGGAGCAGATGAGGTTTAGCAACAAATAGAGTAAGTGGATTCATGGTTGTCTTAGTTCGGCATACACCTCGGTTCTTGTGACAACCACGGTTTTGAGGTTCGTCACTTTGTTTTATTTTGGGCATATTTCGTGAAATTATGTGTCTTTATGTGTTTATGCGTTATTTGTTGTGAATAGAGTGTGGTTTGGACATCGTTTTCGGGTACGGGTTACCTTGTGAGTGAAACGACGTGTGATGTTTTTATGTTCATGAGCTCACATAGTAGTGACTATGAAATAAGATGGTGTTATTTAGTGGTTTTACGTAAACGTATATGTATTATAGAAAGTCGTATATTTACGATTTAAGGTTTTTTATTTAGAGGTCTCGGATGAGGTAATTAGTCGCGGGAGTATTTTTCGGGATGGTTTTAAGTCATTAAGGACTTAGTTAATTAGTTTATTTCATATTTCAAGAGTTTTTATAAAACTGTATATTTTACGTCTTTCACGGTATACGCGTAAATTTGACTAGTTTTACGGTTTTGAGGTTTTAGAGGTTTTAGAGGCTTTAGGAGCTGAAATAAATAAAGAAAAATTAAGGTAATATTATTAATACAATTATTAATAACAAAAAAAAAACGAAATTAAAGGGGTATAGGTCGGTTATGTGACGCAAAAAAAAGAAAAGAAAAAGAGAAAAAGTAGGGGATTTATATATGGCAACTTTACTTGGGTTAGGATTGGTATTATAACTATATAAGGTGTTAAATAAGTTAAAAAAACATAATCCCTGGAGAAATCAAAGAGTCGACGTTTTTTTGGGTTTTTAGGGATTTTCATATTTTTTGTCTTCCATTATTCTTAAGGTAAAAACCTTCAATCCCTTTTCAATTTAATTTTTTTCGATTCATTCTTAATCATTATATGATGGATTTAGGTTAGGGTTTATTATATAATCTGTTAATTAATGATAAAACAGTGATTATATTAATTAGGGCTTGTAATTAATTAATTGTTGGGTAATTAATTAGGTTAGTTTAATTATAATTCTTAATTAAAAACTTGGCAGAATTTTAGGCTTATTGTGTTTGTCATATCTAGAGTTATAGGAACATTTATCAATCGAACCAAGTATCCCTGAAAAGGTATTTGAGTTTTCTTTTGAATGAAAGAAACTAGGAATTAACTGGAGGTAGGGAAGTGGGACAAAAACAGGTTATAACAGTCGAATATCAAAATAGTTTTGAAATCAGTCGGGTTTAATTTAATATTTTAAGGTGGTTAGGGTACTTAGGAGTACAATTGGACTTTCAAACGAACATTAGAGTTAGTTTATATGCTATATAAGATATCTGAAAGAGGGATAGTCAATTGGGATAGTGGAAGACCATCTGATCATAACAAACTTTTCATATGTTCAAAATCGGTAAAATCTAGATAGGCGAAAGTATAAGTTGTATATCGGGGACTTAGAATTAGCTTTGATGTTGAGACAAGGGCTGAAATTTTAGCTAACGCATGTAAGTTTATGGGGTTTTCATTAAAAGGAATGTGATTTGGTTTGGTGGGCGTTTGGCTCATAATATGGAGTATGAAAATCGGGACTGTTTTGGGTAAAATGTTAACGGGACGGGTTATGAACTTAACTAAGTTAAGGGCTTTATAGAGGGGTGTAATAGGATGCTTATAGAGTATAAATGATGTTAAGTTGTAGGAGAAGGTTAGATATCCATCATAGATTGATGAGCCATTTTGGTATGTGGTTTATGTCTTGATTGTATATGTTTGTGTGTTTAGATTTTCGCTAGAGCGCGGATATTTGGAGAAGCTTGATCAGGTGAGTTTCATAGTCCCATATCTTTTAATGGTTTTGACTTCCAGATGGGATGGAAGAGACACTATATGGTTTTGTAACTTATTCTGTGAATGTTTTATGATTGGTGATGGACTTATGTATACTTATGTGATTAATTGCTAACTGATTCATGATTGTTTTGTGATTTGACTTGGTACCAAGGGGATGTTGACAAGGCGGGGCCTTGGGATTGGTACATAGGTGTATGGGCGCCTATAGAACCATGGTGTTTGGTAAGGTTGGGAGCCTTGGAATTGGTTTGGTATGATAAATCTTGAATGTTTGTTGTTAATGCACATTGTAACACATTGTCCAAATATTTTATTGTTTGGTGGTTATTCATAACTTATTAAATTATATTGAGTAGGAGTCTAAACCTATGACTCTCACCAACATTATGTTTACGTGTTTTAGTGTCTCTTTCAGGTGAGAATGTAGATAAGCATGAGAATAGGAGTGTCTAGCTTTGGAGGCTTAAGATTGCTTTTGGAGGAACCCCCTTTCCTCTTAGTCTTTATTTAATGTTTGAATAAGTGATACTTTGTAGACACATATATGTTTGAAGTGTGTTATTTGTTTGTCTCGGGTAAGCGGTAGAACTGTTACCTACTTACCTAGACTCCTGCATTGTTGAGATATTGTCATGATATTTGTGTCACCATTTTATGACATTTCTTATTTCATTTAGTTATCTCTATAGACACGCCATGTTGTGATGATATCTATACGTTGCGCCCCATATTCCGCCATGGTGAGGTGTGACAGAATGGTATCAGAGCCAGGTTATAGAGAATTAGGTTGCCTAGCCTAGTCTATAGCTTAAGGATCCCTGCATATAGACATCTAGGAATATGTGTATGGTTTTTGCTTGTATTTTCTCAGTATTATTGATTCGTTTTCTGTGAGTTTGACTAGTATGGGTTGAACAGTAGTTGTCCACACTTAGTCGCATGTTAGTTTCTATTTTGTGTTTGATATATGAATTACAGTCACAATAATTGCTAAGTTATTTTCGGGTATCTAATGTATGATGTTTTCTTTTGGTGTTTAAGTCATGCCCCCTAAGAAAACGTGGTGGTTAAAGTCTCTTGAATTAGGTGGCTAGGGAGTACTAAGCGTATACACTAGAGGAAGGAAATTCCATATGAGTGGCATCCATGTGAGGCTACAGAGCGCATGTCTAAGAAGAAAGTGAACAACATATGGGTTTATAAAACAGTGTTAACAATAACATCTAAGGAAGGGAATAGGGAACAACTAATGAGGAGTGTCAAGACAAGATCGGTCTATTCGGGAAATTATGATAACGGGGGAGATGAATCAGACACAAAATCTACCGCGTCCAACCGTTATTTGTTTTAGTAGTTTAATTTGTTTTCACTCTTATAGGCGGCATGCCTTAAAATTTTTATGTCTTCGTTTTGGATTATGTCTATGCTAGTTTAGCTAGACTATGGATTTGGATGTTTCAAGTATATGACTATGTTATTTTAATAAATGAAGTTTTGGACCTTATTTCGTGTGGTTATGTGTTTTTGTGAGTTAATGGAATTAAGTGTTATGTGTTGTATTGATTCTTATAAGTGTCATCATAGGAGGGAGTACATTGGGGAAAGGGTAATTGTATAAGTATGGTGGCCAACATAGTTATACAAGTACCACAACTTCAATGGATTCCTAAGTATGATTACATGAAATAGGATTGATACATGCATGTATAGTATATGTTGGTAGTACGTATGGTTATGATAGGCGTGTGTATGGTGGTATGTATACTATATGAAGTATTTTGGTAGTTATTAACGGGTGTCATGTTTTTACTATAGCATGGTGAATACGCGAAATCGTTCCGGAGGAAGTGGTGGTGACGGAAATCCCGACTTTGCTGCTTTGATTGCTGCTCAAATGGCCAACATAATACCAACCATTGTTCAGTAGGTGACTAATAACCTGAATAACAACAACAACAACAATGGCCAAGGAGGAGGTGGAAACAATGGTTGTAGCTATAAGGCATTCACGTCTTGTGGTGCAAAAGAGTATGATGAGAAAGGTGGCGCGGTAGTACTTACCCAATGGATTGAGAAGATGGAGAATGTGGTTCAGATGAGCGGCTGTTTACCCAATCAAAGGGTCATGTATGTAACCGGATCGTTAGTAAGGAAGGCTTTAACTTGGTGGAATACTCAAGTTCAAGCAAGAGGGAGAGTTGCTGCAAATGCTATGGCTTGGAAGACTTTAAGGCTCTTATGACTACGGAGTTTTGTCCAAGCAATGAAATGGAGAAGCTGGAGAATGAGTTTTAGGGACATACTAGGGTTGGAGCTGCTCATGCAGAGTACACGGATCGTTTCCATGAGTTGGAAAAGTTGGTTCCCCATATGGTTACTCATGAGGCGAACAAAATCAAGCGATACATTGCTGGATTGCTTACTCAGATCAGGGGAATGATCAAGGCTACTCAGCCTAACACGATACAACAAGCTATACTGACCGCGGGAATACTTAATGAGGAGGCTATATCTAGTGGAACTTTGGGAAAGGCGGGGGATAAAAGAAAGGAGCCAGAAGCTGCGAGATCGTCTAACACCAACTGGAAAAATGGTAAGAAGGCAAAAGATGGAAGAAGTTTTGCCATGAGAGTACCTCAAAATTCTGGAAATCCGAACAACAACAACGCAGCTTGCCGAACCTGCTCTAGGTTCCATCCAAGAGGCACACCATGCCCTGTATGCTTCAATTGCCAGAAACTAGGGCACTTTGCTAAGAATTGTGGAGCACCTAACAGGAACGCAACACCAATCCAGTATGTGAGAATGAATGTCACCAAGAGAAACTGCTTTGAGTGTGCACAACCTGGACACTACAAGAGAGAGTGCCTAAGTTTGGCCGAGGCAACTAATCAAGGAAGGGGTCAACTAGCATTGGAGGGGAGCCACGGGAATCAAGGCGGTGGTCATCAGAACAATGCCAACCACAACAATGGAAACAATGGGAATCGAAACTAGAATCGAAATGACAGGAATATAGGAAATAGGAATGGAGGCAAGGTTTACCTTGCGAATGCAGTGGAGGCCGTCCAGGACCCGAATGTGGTGACGGGTACGTTTTCTGTTAACAATCACTTTGCTACTATCCTTTTTTACTTTAGAGCCGATTTTAGCTTTGTATCTTCCCAATTTGTACCTATGTTAGACATGAGTCCTTGTGTACCAAAACCAGGTTATGTGATTGAGATAGCTAGTGGTAAGCAGGAAAACGTAGATGAAATTTTCCGAAACTGTAGCTTAGAGTTAGGAGATTATAAGTTCACTATATATTTAATCCCTTTAGGTCATAGGAGTTTTGATGTGGTCATTGGGATGGATTGGTTATCATGGCATAGGGCTAAAATAGTATATCATGATAAAATTATTCAAATTCCCATAGGTGATGGTAAGGTATTATATGTTCATGAGGAAAAGAGGGATAAGATGACCAAATCCTTCATGAGTGCCAAGGATGATGAGCCACAGATTAGTAAGATTCGGATAGTAAAGGAGTTCGTGGATGTATTTCCAGACGACTTAGTGGGATTACCACCGGTGAGACAACTAGAGTTTAAGATTGACTTAGTACCCGGGGCAACCCCCGTAGAAAAGTCACCATATGGTCTAACACCGTCCGAGATGCAAGAATTAGCTAAGCAACTCAAGGAACTACAGGAAAAAGTTTTCATTCGCCCTAGTTCTTCTCCATGGGGAGCACCAGTGTTATTTGTTGAGAAGAAGGATGGATCATTTCGGATGTGTATCGATTACCAGGAGCTGAACAAGCTAACCATTAAGAATCGTTATCTACTCCCACGGATTGATGATTTTTTTGATTAACTACAAGAAGCAATATACTTCTCAAAGATAGACCTTAGGTCCGGTTATCATCAACTAAGGGTATGTGAGGAGGATATACCAAAGACTGCATTTAGAACAAGGTATAGACATTTTGAATTCACTGTCATGCCATTTGGTTTAACCAACGCGCCAACAGTGTTTATGGATCTAATGAATCGAGTGTGCAAACCATACATGGACAAGTTTCTCATAGTCTTCATTGATGACATACTTATCTATTCCAAGAAAGAGAAGGAGCACGGTGAGCAGTTGAGGTTAGTGTTGGAACTACTTAGGAAGGAGAAGCTTTATGGGAAGTTTTCCAAGCGTTAATTTTGGATACAAGAGGTGCATTTTCTGGGTCACGTGATTAACCAGGACGACATACATGTAGACCCGGGGAAGATTGAAGTTGTGAAAGATTGGAAGGCACCTACTACACCGTCTAAAATAATGTTGTTTTTAGGCTTGGTCGGATATTACAAGAGGTTAATAGAGAAGTTCTCCAGAATATCGAAGCCTTTGACATTGCTGACACAAAAGAACCAGAAGTATGAGTGGGGTAAGGATCAAGAGGATGCCTTTCAGACACTAAAAGATATGTTGTGTAATGCACCAATCTTGTCTTTGCATGAAGGAGTGGAGGATTTTGTAGTGTATTGTGATGCATCTAATCAGGGATTGGGGTGTGTTCTTATGCAGAGAGATAAACTTATTGCTTATACATCACGACAATTGAAAAATCATGAGAAGAACTACACCACACACGACTTGGAACTAGGGGTTGTAGTATTTGCTCTCAAGATTTAGAGACATTACTTGTATGGGACGAAAAGTGTAATCTACACAGATCAGAAAAGTTTGTAGCACATTTTTGATCAGAAGGACCTAAACATGAGACAACGAAGGTGGTTGGAGTTATTTAGTGATTATGATTGTGAGATCAAGTATCATCCGGGAAAGGCCAACGTGGTGGCGGATGCTTTGCGCAGGAAGGAAAGATTGAAACCAAAGAGAGTAAGGGCCATGAGTATGACTATTCAGTCGAGTCTTAACTATGTTCAAAATCGGTAAAATTAATTGGGATAGTGGAAGACCATCTGATCATAACAAACTTTTCATATGTTCAAAATGGGTAAAATCTGGATAGGCGAAAGTATAAGTTGTATATCGGGGACTTAAAATTAGCTTTGATGTTAGGGCAAGGGCTGAGATTTTAGTTAACACATATAATTCTATGGGGTTTTCTTTGCAAGGAATGCGGTTTAGGTTTGGTGGGCGTTTGGCTCATAATACGAAGTATGAAAATCAGGACTGTTTTGGGTAAAATGTTAACGGGACGGGTTATAAACTTAACTAAGGTAAGGGCTTTATAGAGGGGTGTAATGGGATGCTTATGGCATATAAATGAGGTTAAGTTATAGGATAAGGTTAGATATCCATCATAGATTGATGAGCCATTTTCGTATGTGGTTCATGTCTTGATTGTATATGTTTGTGTGTTTAGATCGTTAGAGCGCGGCTATTCGGAGAAGCTTGATCAGGTGAGTTTCATAGTCCCATATCTTTTAATGATTTTGACTTCCAAATGGGATGGAATAGACACTGTATGGTTTTGTAACTTATGTTGTGAATATTTTATGATTGGTAATGGACTTGTGTATACTTATGTGATTAACTACTAATTGATCTATGATTCTTTTGTGATTTGACTTGGTACCAAGGGGATGTTGACAAGGCGAGGCCTTAGGATTGGTACATAGGTGTATGGGCGCCTATGGAACCATGGTGTTTCGTAAGGCTAGGATCCTTGGAATTGGTTTGGTATGATAAATCTTCAATGTTAGTTGTTAATGCACATTGTAACACATTGCCCATATATTTTATTGTTTGGGGGTTATTCACAACTTATTAAATTGTATTGAGTAGGAGTCTAAACCTATGACTCTCACCAACATTATGTTGACGTGTTTTAGTGTCTCTTTCAGGTGAGAATGTGGTTAAGCATGAGAATAGGAGTGGCTAGCTTTGGAGGCTTAAGATTGCAATTGGAAGAACCCCCTTTCCTCTTAGTTTTTATTTAATGTTTGAATAAGTGATACTTTGTAGACACCTATATGTTTGAAGTGTGTTATTTGTTTGTCTCGGGTAAGCGGTAGGACTGTTACCTACTTACCTAGAATCCTGCATTGTTGAGATATTGTCATGACAATGTGTCACATTTTATGACATTTCTTATTTCATTTAGTTATCTCTATAGACACGCCATGTTGTGATGATATCCATACGTTGCGCCCCATATTCCGCCATGGTGGGGTGTGACAGTTCTTGTTAATGGATCACCAACAAATGAATTCAAAATTCAAAACGGATCACGCCAAGGTGATCGTCTCTCACCATTATTGTTTATTATTGCAATGGAAGATTTCCATGTCACACTTCAAGAAGCAAAATCTAAAAATCTATTTGAAAGGGTTAAAGTGGGTTTTAATAAGGTCGATATCTCTTACCTATAATATGCGGATGACGCTCTTATATTGGGTAAATGTTCTCATGGAAACACAGAAAACCTTTGTAGAATCTTGAGGTATTTCCATATGTCATCCGGTTTAAAGGTTAACTTCTCAAAAAGTAAACTTTTTGGTGTTGGTGTGACACCTGATGAAACAAAAAGGATTTCTTCTATACTCTCTTGCACACCATCCATACTTCCTTGTCTTTATCTTGGCCTCCTAATTGGTGCCAATATGAACAAAATAGCCCATTGGAAACCCATTGTTGATAAATTTCATAAAAGACTTACTTCTTGGAAAGCAAGAACCCTCTCCTTCGGTGGTAGACTCACTCTTATTAGATCGGTTCTTGGTGCTCATGGGACGTATTACTTCTCATTGTTCAAGGCTCCAAAAGGTGCGATTAAACATCTTGAGAGATTAAGGCGTAAGTTCTTTTGGGGTGGCTCAATGGATTCAAACAAGTTATCTTGGATTGCTTGGGAAAAAGTTTTCTCAACTAAGAGTTGTGGAGGTCTTGGTATTGGTAGCCTTTACGCTTCCATTGCTTTGGTGATAAAATGGTGGTGGTGATTTCATAAAGAACCGAATTCACTTTGGAGACAAATCATAGTATCCATCCACGGTGATCAAGGAGGGTTAGGTAATGTGTTGAACATGAGTCAAGGGCTGCCTTCTAGCACATGGAAATCAATTGGCGACTTAAACAATCATTTGTGAAATGTTAATATTAACCTAAATTCAACTTTTGTTCGTAAAGTTGGAGATGGTTATTCTTTTGACTTATGGAACGAGCACTGGATTGAAGATTGCAATCTTCAAACAAGATATCCAAGGCTCTACATGCTGGAAAACGACTAGAACTGTAAGATCTATGAAAGGGTTTCTTATGTTGATGGGTTTCAAACTACAAACTGGAATTGGAGACAGCCCATTAGAGATTGGACTGAATCTCAACAACTGAGCGGGCTGCTCATCCAACTTAGAGATTTAACCCTTTCTAACACCCCTGATACTTGGAGCTACACACTTGATCTACCCCTTCTGTTCTATGTCTCGTCTTTCAGATGTCAGGTTGAAAGTTCGTACTTGTCATCATCTCTTGATCAAGTAAGGTGGAACAAACATCTTCCCATTAAGATTAACATCCATGTTTGGAGACTATGTTTGGATCGACTACCTACAAGGGCTAACTTAGATAAAAAAGGAATTTGTAGAAACTAGAAGGGGGGGTTGAATAGTTTCTCATCGGTTTATCTCCTAATTAAAATTCCTTTCAATTAGGTGAGTGCACAACACTATCTTTTATTTGAAAGCTAGTTCCATAATGATTAGGTTCAATTATAATGCATTAACAATGTGTAGTATGTATAATGATAATGAATGTAAGTAATGAGTAAGGAAAGAAACAACCTAGTAGGAAGACACCAAGATTTATAGTGGTTCGGCAACGAGGCTCTATCCTCGTTCCTACTCCACTCCTCGAGTACACCTTACTCGAGATTTCCACTATATCCACAAGCTCCCTTCTTGGCGGAGAAAACCTTACAATATCGCTTACATTATTTTCTGACACTAAGCTAAATGCCGAGACCTAATCTTAGCTACGACCAATCTACACAACGTCGCCCACTTCACCATTTTACGACACAAGGCTAGATGTTGAGTTCTAATCCAAAGCTAGAACCAATCTTCACAACGTTGCCTACTTCACCATTTTCTGACACAAGGCTAGATGTTGAGTTCTAATCCAAAGCTAGAACCAATCTTCACGACTCTTCACTTTGAAGCTAAGTGAGAAATTCACACAACACAACTACATATCACTTTATAGTTTAGTGAGAACTCACAAGACACAACCACATCTCTTTATAGTTTAGTGAGAACTAACACAACTAATTACAACTCAACTAAACATATCCAAGTACACACATGTAGCTTGGATCTACACAACACAAATCCAAGCACACACATGTGCAATGAATTTATATAACTCTAATCCAAGTATTCATAAATAGCTTGGATGAACACAACTAGTCCAAATATTCACAAATACATTGGATCTACACAAGACACAAATAAACAAATGATGAACATGACTAGATCTTTAGGAGAAGGTGATCTTCATCAATGCTTCATCTTTAATCACATCACAAGTGTGTGAGTGATCTTCTCATTAGACAAGGTAAAGAAGGAGATTTAAGAGGATAATCATGAGTAAACATACTTAACACATTAAGTGATCATTTACAAATGACTAGGATTAGATAGGAGAAAGAAGGCTGAAAGAGATGTCCAAAAAGGGTTAATGAGAATGCAGATTTGATCCACTATTTATAGAAGACAAATGCCAACGGCTATCTGAGGGTGGTTCCTTATCTACCCAGGCGGTTCCTTATCGACAGGGAACCACGTAGACACTTAAGGAACAGCGGGTACTAGACTCCGCTCCTTTTTGTCTTTTAGTGAATTTGAAAAATCTGAGGTTGTTTAAACCTTCAAAGAATATTCTTATGGCATTTGGAATATGCCATATTCAAATTTACATTTTCATTTTAATAAAACATTTTCTTAAAAATAAAGTTTATTAAAAATCTTTTGTTACATTTAACAAAAAAGAGTTTTAAGGCTAATCACTTTTATGATCACTAAGCATGATTAAGATATGTTAGTGTAATGATTATTACCTTGATGATAATATTTGTTAGATAATTCGTTTTATGATTTTGTTTGACAATAAATGTCTTTGTAATTTGTCGTGATCAAAACTAAGAAAGATTAATTAATACTAACAATGTTTTTAGGCATTGCTTTGCATTAACAGAATTGATCTAGATTCTATTAGATGTCCGGTATGTGATGGTGACATCAAAACAACAAAGCATTTGTTTATTGAATGCCCGGTGGCTACTAAGGTGTGGAAACTAGTCTCGGCTTGGTAGGATGTTGGAGATTATCCTAGAGATATTCAAGGCTTATCTTCTTGGAGTGATTCGGTGAACTTAAACAACATTTCCAAAGACTGTTTTGATGTTGTTATCCAAACTACGTTTTGGATCTTGTGAAGTTTTAGGAATAAAGTTTGCTTTGATGTTAAACCCCCGCGGAAGGAAACTCTAGGTGATGAAATCAAAGTGCTTTCCCACTCTTGGATCCTCCATAGGCATAAAAAATAAAATCCCAATTGGTTTGAGTGGATTTGTAATCCTAATAAGGCGTGTACAAACTCATTGTAATGTTTCTTGTAAATTCTCGTTTCTAGTTTCTTACTAGATCGATTTTAATAAAATGCCGTTAAAAAGGCCTTTTGTGACAGTGACTGGGCAAGTTGTGCTTATACTAGAAGATCAGTCACAGGAAATTGTATCTTTCCGGGCCCTTGCCTCATTTATTGGCAATCAAAGAAGCAATGTGTAGTTTCAAGGTCTTCCACCGAGGCTGAATATAGAGCTCTAGCTGATACTACTTGTGAGCTCACATGGCTCGAATACCTTCTCAAGGATCTTGGTGTTTCTGTTCCATCTCCTATACCAATCTACTGTGACAATGCTTCTTTCAAATCCCATACAACATGCCAGATCAAAGCATATCGAGATTGACTGTCACTTTGTTTGAGATAAAGTTAGAGAAGGGAATGTCATTCCAAAGTTTATCTCTACCAAGGAACAACCTACTGATGTTCTCACTAAAGGTCTATCAAAGGCACCTCACTATTACTACTAAAGCAACAAAAGTTTGTACAGTCTTAAGAACTATTGGTACAGTTTAGCATTTGTATTAGTTATAGTTTCTTTCACATGTTAAAAGTTTGTTAGAAGTTAGTTAATTTTTTTTAATTTTAGAACGACAAATGTTAGTGGTTAGTGGGTCGAGTCGTGCAATGACATCCAAGCGACAAATGTTAGTAGTTAGCATCTTCTGTATATAATACCCAACATCTCTTTTCCTGTAATTCATTTTTACAATAATGAAAGTCATTTTACTTTTCACCTTAATTGCGTGTAATCTTCTTTAGATACCTCCCCAAAGTTACCTCTAATGACTAACCGAGTTAGCCCATATAACCAACCGAGTTAGCACAGTTGATTATTGTTTGCACGAAACCTACTCGTGTCCGAAAAACGAGATTCAAACCGCTCACACTTTAATAAATCTTTGATCCGATGCTCAGGAAAAGTTCGAAAAAGGCTGAAATACATTAGCAATCTTATTTCTCAAAATAACATAATATCATTAAACAACAAATTATAACCGACTTGTTAGTAATAAAAAACTTAAAACAAAAAAAGAAACAAGGTGATTCCAATATACAAGAGATCTCTTAACACATGATCCACATACTTTCAAAGAGCATCAAGAAAGATTATTGCAAGAAAACCAAACACATATTTGTATTAATGATTTAGAGGTTTGAAATAAATCAAAGGGAAACCCAAGAAAAACAAGTTTAATACTACTTAAGTTTAATTTTCCCCAAATGAAATAGATGCATGATTACATAAAAAGAGGAGATGTGTTGAATGCTTGAGAGTTGAAAATGAGGAATTTGAAAAATGGATTTGATTATAAAATTAAGGTTGCACGTTTGGGAAGCAAAACCTAGGTCAAGGAATAGACAAAAAGGGTTTATAACCGAGGGCTCTACTTTTACCAACTTTCTATTTCCCAAGATATCGTTTTTTGACTTCATAAAAGTCTTGTATTAACTACTATCGTATACACATTTAGCCATAAATGAGCATACACATGCGTGCTATATATTGTATACAGTGTAAGTAAAAGGGTGTCTGTACGACGGTTTGATAATCCTGAATATCTAATTTGAATTGTGTAAGTTCACTTTTCATATAAAGTATTTCGACCCTATGGTGCTTGGGTTACACAAAATCCTTATCGGGATAATTCAAGTAGAACACTTTGATTCTAAGCAGAGATCAAAGCAGGAACAGAGAGAAAATTGTATGAATTTTCATTATGTTCTATGAGAAACAATTTGGTAGTTTATTCACCAGCCAGAAATGATAGTTTTCGAAGGTTACAAAACGAACAGTTATAACTGTACTCCAACAGACATGTTGGTTGGGTTATGGCGGGAAAACAAGGAAATTCCTTAATACCGATTCATGAAAATCGTTTAGGTTTTGGGGCGCTGCCCCAAACCCCGCGAAGGGCGTCCCCCCTCGACCCCCGCAGCAAGGGGCTCTGCCCCTTGACCCCGCAAGGGGCGCTGTCCCTTGACCCCGCAAGGGGGCGCAGCCCCCTTGACCCCCGCATTTTCGTCGTGGGCGATAACATATTAACTCAACGAGTGTGCACTCCGCACTTCTCCTAACTCGCGTCAGAATCGAATATGAAATTTCATTGATCTCTAGTAAATCCTGATTAACTAAAATAGTTGATGACACTAAAATCACCAACACAGTACATACATATATATATACATAGATACGTGTGCTTCAGTAGTCAATATGACGATGTTCATGTGGTAATAGGTATGATCATTAACTTACATGATAATCGTTGCGCCTATTCCTTTTGATTATTTAATGCAAAGTTTGACGGTTTTAAAGAATAAGTTTTGGTGGTGGGACTGACTACCGGAGATATTCGTGTTAATTCGTCTGCACTGGTTTGTATACGAATGCATCAGAAGTCTTTTTCGGTTCCATCCTTTTCATAAAATCCATGTTTCTGTCAACTGGGCCGTTGGGCTAGCTAGTGATTCAAATTTTGAACACATGTATCATCTTGGTAAGTTCAGTTGATGTTCATGCATTGTCCTAGCAGTTTTTTTTATTAACAACGAATTAAAAGAATAATGTTACGATATTGTTGGGTTCAATCGGTTGTTCACGTATGCATGGCTAGTGTAGTTTGAATTGGTAATGCTTTGACCGAGTATGTTGGAGATGTGTGAGGAGAGGGGTGGTACCAGGTCTTTAGTTAGTGTGCTATTTTCATGCAAAGTTGTTTATTTGTAAAGGCTATAAATAGCCGTGTTATTTAGTATAGAATGTAATCAGTTCCCATATTAATAAACATAAACATTGAAACCCAATCTGACTGTTTTGATTGGTGTTGTCGTAGGTTTAGGTCCGAGTTTAAGGGCTGATTCCATCATTTGGTATCAGAGCGAGTTCGATCAAACGGCGGGTTTGAGAGTCGGTTCAAGAAAAGAGTGTAGCCCTTGGCTGCAGGGCAAAAGCCGAGAGGGGGCTGTTTGAAACCCCATGTAATCATGGGTAGAAAGAAAGAAAGTGAACCGACGCCGTCGAGAAGACCGTGAGACCGAGACAACTTATGCCGAGACCGATCGAGGCAACCAAGACCGAGACCGTGACCGCGTGTTGCCCGAGAAAGAAAGGAAGACCGAGTTTCAACAGCAAAGACCGAATGATACTGTTGATTCAAAAGACCGAAGATCGAAAGATCGAAAGACCGACGGCCGAAAGACCGACGGCCGAAAGACCGACGGCAGAAAGACCGAAGACCGAAAGGCCGAAAAGACCGAGGAGCTGCAAAAGACCGGGCAGCACCTAGACCGACACAGGTGGGAAAAGACCGAAGGCTCACCTGAGAAATACTAGACCGAAGACCGAAGAGATAACCGTGAACGGCAGGTTGTCTAGACCGAAACTTTAATAGGCGAAGACCGAACTGTTGAATCAATTGACCGAAGATTCAGAGAGACCGAAGGAAGTTGATCATTTATGGTGATCACAAGAAAGAAAGATATCAAGGACTGTTTTTTACAGCAGGAAATTAGCAAGAAAGAAAGAAGAAAGGAAATGACCAACTGCTTTGCAAAGAATAGGCAGCAGAAAACAAGAGTATGGAAGCCTGTAGGAGTAGCTCTCATCAAAGCAGGAAGACTTCAACGGGTGGTATTGAGTTAGTTCGCTCAACAGGTGTAGTAAAATGGTAGAATCATGTAGCTTTGTTTTCTTAACCATTGGAATGCTGCTATAAAGTGTCACAGAAGTGTTATTAGCAAATGAGTGACATGTGGTGAGAAACAATAGTCGGGGTGTCGGAGAACAAGCTGTTGAACATTGTGGCAGCTTAAACCGAGATGGATTCGGTTGTGTCCCGGATAAGTCGAGCATCGAGATGGTTCGAAATTAAGGTGGTTAAAGTTCGTGTGACTAGATGCTGTGAACAAACCGATTAAGGGGGTGATTGTTGGGTTCAATCGGTTGTTCACGTATGCATGGCTAGTGTAGTTTGAATTGGTAATGCTTTGACCGAGTATGTTGGAGATGTGTGAGGAGAGGGGTGGTACCAGGTCTTTAGTTAGTGTGCTATTTTCATGCAAAGTTGTTTATTTGTAAAGGCTATAAATAGCCGTGTTATTTAGTATAGAATGTAATCAGTTCCCATATTAATAAACATAAACATTGAAACCCAATCTGACTGTTTTGATTGGTGTTGTCGTAGGTTTAGGTCCGAGTTTAAGGGCTGATTCCATCAGATATTTGCATACTAGCTTGTAAGAAGTTAGAAAAATATGATAAAAAGTTACGATATTTGCATAGAAGCAAGCAATGGTTGATCACGGATCCGGCCACTCACAGCCCGAATTGGTTTAAAGTTAAACTTCCTACTTCTATGATTGTAGTTTAGTATCACCACACGTCCACACTCGTAAGAATTTGTAAAAAATAATTATAATAAGTTAAAATCATTTTTTCCTGTTATTTTGAAACAATAATACGAGCACTTCCTAGTTGCTATCACTAAGTAAACATTGGTAATTAGCAGCAATAAAATTATCAAAATCAGCAAAGGTAACATCAATTGGCATAATTACTTTTCAAAGTTAGAAAAATTGATGAAACCCATGTACATTGTTTTCTAAAATGTACATGAAATTGAAGAAAAATGTACTTTCTCTCTTTGTAAGTGAATTTAATATACTGTAGCATAATTAATCCGTTGCTTTATTCGAGTAATAACTTCAAAGTTTTCGTTAATTAACTGTTAAAAACCCTAATATATGTTTGTCATTTCGAATCGCGTTCAAATTGACCAAAACCTTTTATGTTATTTCTGTTTTCTGTTACCTACGAAACATATGTATTTTTCTCATATTTTTATCACAAGGACAGAAGAACTTAAGAAGCATGATACAGGTCTATTGATAGTAGAAACGACTTATAATTACTATGATGCAACAAATTAAAACAAAGCATATGACAACTTCAGTTCACGTAGCTTCGCAAAAATGATCATGTTAACGTATAGCTCTAATTTATGAGCATACAGTCTCACTTATACACCATGTTTAAAACCAAAATAACGAAGTAGACTCTAACGAAATAAGATCCCCGGTTGGACATGCATGCTCCTAGAAGACAAAAAAGTCTTGTCGTGCGTAACTTTGGCTAACTAGTAGATGGGAAATGTACATATGGATTGGTTTGATCATCTTTTCAATCTATCATCATCCTAGCTCTTCACTAGTTTTTAATGCAGCTAGCATATATAGTGAGCTCTAACCCTAGTCCCATTAAGGAAATAAAGAGAAGAAACAAAGGGCGAAACGGTAAATTCACTGAATACATTATATTAATCTGTATCTTGCAAGTCTTTGAGATAGTAGTAGCCCATTGAATGAATGCACTTTAAATATATGTGGTTTGATATAGCGTAAGACAGTAAATGGAATCTTTAGCGGGTCCAAATTGCCCTTAACATATTCATATAATCCTGACAAGTCAGTGGAATAGAAGCTTTGAAGGAATGGAATAGAAACTGCATTATTCGATACTTGAGATTATTAAATCACCAAAATATGATTATTAAATGCCATAAACATTAATTAGAATTCAAGATTTAGACTCTGTGAGAGCATAGAATTTGGCAGATAAATATATATAATTTTGAGCTTTTGCCGGTTTCCAAAGTCCACATTTACACTTAACTCAAAAAGCTCCAAATAAGAGCTCATTAAACTAAGCATTAAACACCTCTTCTTGGAATTTTGCTTTGTCTTTATCTGATGATGATTATAATTCAACTTGTAAATAAGATTTATTACTTTCATGTATTATTATGAGATTAAATGAGAAAATAGAGTAGTTGTAGAATAATGGTTATAATAATAATGAAGATCATGATCCCAAAAAATCAAACTAATCCCTTGAGATTCATCAATTTGGACTTCGAAACATAACCCCAAAAAAGGGTTGCATGGATACATACATTTAAGTTACAAATATAGAGTCTTTTTCTCCCAAAAAGACCATGAAATTAATAAATATATCATTGTCTTTCGAACAATAGTTTCTTTATTTTTGAAATTCAAAGCTTTCAATCTTTATAACTAAAAAACGTTTAGCTTAACATGGTTAATTATCTTTTATCCTAAATAAGCTACATTTTTCTGTTTATACCATTTTCTATTCGTGAAATGATGTTTGATTACTTTTTATGCGTGCATACATAAATATATATATCCTTCTAACCAGGGCCGTCTCATGAAATTCGGTGGCCCCGTGCAATTAATAAAATGAGGCCTTAAAATAAAAAGTAAAAAACAATCATATGTAAACATTTTACTAAAATTGTAAATATTTGGAAAGAAAATATTATAAAATGCATTTTTTTGAACAAACCTAATGTTCTTTCTTTTATTTTTTTATTTATATCTTTAGATATAATGAAAATCTTAATATTCATAGTGTTTTTACCTAGAAACCTTATTCGTCTTTGTTTTCTTAGCAAAGAATGAAAACTCTTTTATTAATGGGCCTAAATTTTTGTTGAGTTAATCTAAACATATATAAGACTATGTGAAATTGGAGGCCCTATGATTAGTTGGGCCCTGTGCCATTGCCCCTGATGCACCCCCTTTGGGCCGGCCTTGCTTCTAACAATATGATGCCGAGTAAGAGGATATAGCACATGTTATTTAAGAACTAACAAATTCGGTTGAATAGAAACGGAAAACACGATCACATAAAACTACAAATAAGAATACAAACAACCTTAAGCTCGACTAATAAGTAAAACACACAATGACACGTGATTTTATTCCCAGAAAATTATATATTGAGAATGACAAAAAAGAAAACGGTTTGTTGGATTTGTTCTAACAATTGGCATCAGAGACTGACCCGAGAAGAACAAATCACACAACATGCAGAGAGCAACAACAAGAGAACCGAGTAAACCGGTTTGGTTCATTATCGAGTGGGAGAATTTCCGTTGTGGGTTCCTGAATCGTTGGATTTATACAAAATTTGAACCGTAGGTTGAGGACACAAATATCTAAGATCTCATCGGAGAATCTTGCATATGATATCCAAGGAGGGAGATACAAGTTGTCGAATTTTATGGTTTGGTGGTTGTGTTCTTTGTCGTTTTTGGTTGATATTTGACTACCGTTGTGTGGATTACAAGGTTGAAGGTTTCTAGGGTAATTACAAGTCAAGATTACTTGAGCAACAAGGTTCTTAAAGTTTTCATGCAAGGAGGTGGATCAATTCTCCTAGGATGATGAGAAATCCTTTCTTTTGACACAAGGTTCTTGAAGTTTGGGTTTTGAGCTTCAAAGGTGACAAGGTTTTGCAAGAAGTTTCAACTTTAAGGTTTTATTTAAAGAAGGTTAATTGGTGGCGAAGTTTGATCAATTTGAGCAAGGGTTTCATCAAAAGGTTTTATTTGATTTATTTGTTCAAGGTTTTTCGGTTTAAATTTCAAGTCCAATCAAGGATTTTTGCAACTAGTTTGTTACTTGGGTTATAAGTTTTAGGTTTGCTAAGGTTTAATAGACAAAAGATTTACTTTAAACGGTTTTTAGCATTCAAGTATTGGTAGTTCTTGGAAGACAAGTAAGGTTTAGTTTAGTCTTAGGTTTCAAGAAAGGTGATTACTTGGAGTACAAAGTATATCAAGATTGTAGAATTAAAGTGGAAAGATCGAAGCTTTAGGTTTTTTTCTAAAGGTTAGTAGATCAATTATTACAAGAAAGTGGATTTAGCACACGACTTGTGAAACTTGTTGATAAAGTTGGTTAAAAAGTAACTTGACAAGGTTTGCAGCAAGGTTAAATAAGAATGGCTAGTATGAATACTAGGTCAAACATCGAGAAGCTCGGCGGGGATATTGTATAAAAACATGAAGGTTCAAAACAAGTTGGCTTAACTTGGTCCTTATGGTAAAACAAGAGTCCATGTTCAAAAGTATGTTTGGTTTAAGTTGAAACTACAGGGAGCTCAAGAAAATCATGAAATTGAGGTAATTCATTAGAGTTACGATCATGCTGCAGTGGCTCAAAGAAAGTTGAAGGCTAAACATCATGAAGGAAGAACAAATGCGAAGTGCTTGGTAAATAAGCAAGTACACCATGGTGCGAATGTAGGGGCATTCATTATGAAAGTTAGAGTACTCGATCAAAAGAGTGTAGAGGGTAATGCTGCTGAAAGGTATAAAGGTGATAGTAATATGGCTGCGTTAGGGGTTGCTGCAGTAATAAAAGAATATGCACACGAGTCATTGACGTTCAGGGATGCAGTTTCCCTTGAGGTAATTTCAAAGTGGAAATATGTAATTAAAGAAGATACAGATACTCGGTCTAGCATTTGTATGCTAAGCAATGGTTTCAGGCAAAGTAGTGACGATACTAATATATATACTCGAAGTATGCACCTTGTATGTTCACATATCTATTCTTCTATATAGATTATATAAGGTTTACTTGCGAAATCAAGGTGGGATCTAGGTTACCAAGGGTTTGCTGGATGAAGCAATGAAAATTATACTTGGCATGGAGATCTTCAGGACTCAAAGTGGTAATAATTTTAGGGTGTCATAATTCAGGTTTCCCAACGAGATGACGGTCCATATATTGTTGGGTTGACACTCTAAGTTGTCGTTGGCGGGTGGTCTATCAAGGAATCGTGATGAAGAAAAAAAGAGTAAAGGGGCATGAGTATATGACACTTACTCGAAAATTGAAGGAGGATACACGAATAAAATGGACTCTCTACATAGTCAGGATTTGAGCTAAGGTTAGTAGCGGGTATTGCTACTTGTGCCTTGAAAAAGGTGGTCCTTGATCCAAGGGTCCAATAGTAGTTGAAGCTGTTGAATACCGGAGAAGGCTAATTATTATTACTAAGCTGGAAATTGTTGGAATATTAATGTGTAATAGTTAGGATATAAGTTTGGGGGTAAGTTGTAGTTTAGCTCAAACTTAAAAAGGTTAGTCATGTAGTAGGAAATTTCCAAAACTCCTCAATTGTAGATTTCTTGTTCAACAAGGATTAAGTTTCTCCCCTTCATACGCTATAAACAAAGACGAGGGGCAAGGTTCATTTGTACCTTATTTTTTTCCTCTCGTTTAATAAATGTTTGAGTGTAAATATCTCATGTGTGTGTTGCTGCCACTCGACATTAAGGGATCATAACCCTCTGACGAGGTCTTGTTTATGTAGTTCTTGATTTGTGGTTCTGCTCTAGAAACCGGTTTGTTAGATATCTTCCAATAACACCATTCTTTCTAGGCGGATAAGGTTTTTCCTTAAGGTTAATCGATGAAGATGAGTACGCCTTTTACGTACTTTCATTACCATTTTGACTACAAGTAAAATTGGTAAAATAACTAACTTTATTGAGGATGAGATTCGTATTTAGATATTTCACCAAAAACAAATAATCATTTCAAAAATACCAAAGAATTCGATAGCTAGCATGGGTCATCATAAAACACCTTGGTTATATTGGTGAGAAGGTTTAACTGATTTGCTAACAAGCAAATCGTTGAGATTGTCAATATTATTATTTTGGATCTTTAGAATGACATCATTGATGTGATTGTCTACACCACCAAATAGTTTATTTAAAAATACATGAACGAAGTTTTAGTTCTCCATCAAGCGGCCTTAGAAAGATTTAATCATAAATGACAATAAGTTTTCATATAGTTAGATTTTGAGTAAGGATATGAAAGCTCACTTTTAATTTGTTGCTTCTAATTAATTTCTTGCTATCTTAATGCTAATATCGCATCGGTCAAGTATGAGATTGGTTGATAGTTTGTAAAGTCTAAGTGTCCTCTTCTCCTACAAGCTACCTTTTTTATAAGTTTTACACTTGGACTTATGAACCGATACAAACCTAGTAGAGCGTAGGTTTGTATCAATAAGTATCAGAGCTAATCCTACCTTCTGATGTTTCAACACTTGAAGTGGTGGCTCCGAAAAAAGAAATTGGGAGGGGGGGGGGGGGCAACTGTAACCAACGAGGACGTTGATTCTTCAAAGCGTGGACGTATTGTTACGATCCCACATCATCCAAGTATGAGATTGATTGATAGTCTCTAATGTCTAAGTGTCCCTTAAACTTACTAGCTATGTATTTGGGTGATCAGTTCTACTCTTGAATTTATGAACACATGAAATAGGTTCGTAACATTTAAATCTAATCGTCGTTACAGCAAAAAAAGTTCTTTTTACGTGACCTTGCAGTCTTGCTTAGTTAAATACTTAATATTCTCTCCGTCCTAAAAAAATGTCCACTTTACTATTCATGTTTGTCCCAAAAAAGTGTCAAGATAGTTTTTTTATGAGTAAGTATAACTTGTTTTTCTACTTTACCCTTATAATCAAAATATGCATTAATTACTCATTCCTAATCTATACATTAACTATGAGGGTGCTTTTATCAAATAAAAACTAACATTAAATATACATATCATAATTCTAATAGTTTTTGGTTATGGAATATTTTCATAATTTAAGAGGTACGTCAGATAGGGTTTTACGAATAGATTTAAAAAGGTCATGATTAAAAGATGGTTAAAAGATCATTTTAAAGCTATTAGTTGTTGTAATTAAGAATTTAATAATTCATCCAGTCATAATAAGTGTCAATTATACATCTACCTTTCTCTTGATTATGTTTGTAGTTTTTTTAAACTTTCATCTAATAATAACAATCTTTCAACAATAATACTCAGAGGGTTCGATCTGGTAACATATCCCTCGGTGTTGCTCGGCGTTGGAAGACGTTACTACACTACAGCCCGGCATTGGGTGGGGCGTTGCCTCACTAACTCGGTTTAGGGTGTGTTTTGAAAATAATATATTTCAATGTTCCCCCTCCCGCCTAACGGCTAGTATATTCAGCCCTACAAAAAAATTCAAAACATTCCTCCTTATGGCTAAGTGTTTAATTATTTTAAATCTAAAACCCACAATATAATTATCCCATTCCTCTATATTTTTTCTCACAAAAATAATACACATTCTAAACAAAAGAAACACATGACACACTCTTTCACAATGACTCAAAATCAAACTATTTTCTATGTAGATGATAAAACTAACGTTTGCTTTATGATGCAAAGTTTCGAGTATCACCATGGTTACTATAACAAAAAGCTCAACCACCAAGATTGATAGGTCACCTGATATTCCGTGATCGTGAACTTGCCGAAATACATTTGCGGGTAAATTATTTTGATGATTATTTTAAGTGTCCATTATATAAATTTCGTAGAAGATATCCTATGAGCCGTAAACCTTCCCTAAGAATTTTCAGTGACGTTGTAACTTATCCGGCCGACCCTCTTTCAAAACATTTTCATTTTTACGTCTTGACTCAATTGTGCGGGTCGAACGAGTATTAGTGCTTTAATGAGGTGCACATCTTCCATACGCCAATTTGCATATGGCACCACACATGATGCATTTAATGAATATTTGCAAATGGGTGAGCATACTACAGGAGATTATATGTTTTCCTTTAATATATGCATTATTGAATTTTATATGGTGAAGTATTTAAGAAAGGCAACGGTTGAAGACGTTGTAAGAATATAATAAAAAACATAACAACATTCACGATTTTTTGGAAATGCTTGGAAGGATTGATTGTCACTGGCAATGGAAAAGTTGTCTAGTGTCATGGCATGGAAAATACGGTAAGGGTGACAAAAAAATCCTACTATAATGCTTGAAGCTGTAGCTTCGCAAGATTTGTAGATTTGGCATGCGTTTTATGGGATAACGGGTGTGAATAATGATATTAATGTATTAGATAATTCTCCGTTACTCAACGACCTACTAAATGACATATCTCCTGTAGTTCCATATGTGGTAAACGGAGTTTAGTTTCAAAATGAGTATCACTTAGCCGATGAAATTTACCCACAATGGGTAAGTTTCATCAAATCATTCATGACTACAAATGATCTGCAACATATATACTTTAAACAACATCAGGAAAGTGCACACAAGAATATAGAATGTGCTTTTGGAGTTCTTCAAGGACGTTGTGGAATGATTCTACAACCGACACGTGCATACGAAGTTAAAGATTACGTATAATCATGTATGCTGGCATCATGTATGTTGGCATCATGTATGCTGGCATCATGTATGTTGGCATCATGATGCATAATATGATTTTAGAAGATCATGACATGTTAGTTGTTGACTACATGTGCGCTAATCCCACAAGAAGTATGCAACAAACGTAGGTAGATCGATATGAAACCCAACGTCGACAAGCAAAAGAATTAAAGGACAAAGAAGCACATATTACTCTCTAACAAAACCTTATGGAGCATATTTAACGGAAAGTTGAAGAAGTTTTGGAAGAAGACTAGTAGCCGGGTAGTATGTTTTTTTCGTGTGTTTTTTTTAAATTTATTTAATGCATGTTTTTTTAGTTGTAATTTGTATTTGAATTCAATGAATGAAATAATTAGCGGTTTAGTGACTGAAATATTTGTTTATGGGGGTTTATGAGAATAAACATGTGAATGATGTAATTTGGTGTTATGATAAAAAATAGTGTTAATGTTGATATGTTAAAATTTTTTTTATGTTCAGATTGTGGCTCTTATAAAACCTAACGACTAATGTTAGCAAATCATTTTTGTATACATTTTGTTTTGATTGTTAGGTAAAGACTATAACATATGAACAGTTGACAATCAAGATTCCTTAGAGGCTTGAGGAGGAGATGTTTAGCTAGGGGAGGTCTCGAGTTCAAATCTCACGCGGGACTTTTACCTCTTTAGGCGAAATAGGAGAAAATACAAGTGAATTCAATATAACTATTGGACGTAAATCATTAACAACTAACAAGCCGTTTAAAAAAAAAAAAAGAAAAAAACTATAACATATGAATGAAGATTTTACCTTAAGAAAATCAAATTTTAAAATCAACTATTGACTTATAGAGAGAGTGTTTCTTGGTATTTGTTTTTATCTTATTTTCTTCAAAACAATGACTTTAATAATCTTATTTTTCATTTCTCACAAACGTACTATTTTTGGGTAAATACAACGAGATCCTTGCAAAAACCAGCCTCTTTAAGGTCACCTAAAAAGACGGCTGATCCTTCGGAGGCAGAACCCTATTCAGGAAGCATATATTCATCTTCAAATTAACTAAACTTTCCATTCACTTTCATCATCTTGTCTTCATGCTTCTTTCTTACTTAACCCCAAAAACAACAAAACCCTAGTTTCCATTTCATCTCTAGTTCTACTAATCTGCATCATTTCAGTTAAAGGTTTTAGTTTAGAATCTAGTTTACCTTAAGGTTTCAAGATCTAAGTTGAGAGCTAGCTTTCGAGTTCTTTTGTTTCTTTGGTTTTTTCTAGTAGGATTTAGAGATAAAAAAAAGGGTTTTAATGGAGGAGAGAAGTGAAAATGGTGAGAAGATAGAGGAAATCATGCTACCAGGGTTTCGGTTTTATCCGACCGACGAGGAGCTTGTCGGGTTTTACCTAAAGAGAAAGATCCAACAAAGGCCACTCTCCATTGAACTCATCAAGCAGTTAGATATTTATAAACATGATCCATGGGATCTTCCAAGTATGGTTCCATCATTTCAATTTCTTTGTTTTTATCTCACATGAATTCAAGATTCTTTTCTTCCAGACTTCTGTTCTTTTTTCTGCATGAGATATATAGTTCTTGGCAAGATTATAACTTTTTATTTTCTTTTCTTCAAATTTTTAGAGTTGGCTATGACTGGAGAGAAAGAATGGTACTTCTATTGTCCACGGGACAGGAAATACAGAAACAGTGCACGACCAAACCGTGTGACAGGAGCTGGATTCTGGAAGGCAACGGGTACAGATCGACCAATCTATGCTTCTGAGGGTTCAAAATGTATAGGGTTAAAAAAGTCACTTGTGTTCTACAAAGGAAGGGCTGCAAAAGGTATTAAAACCGACTGGATGATGCACGAGTTCCGTCTACCTTCTCTCACCGATCACACAGCTCCTAGCAAACGTTTTCTTGAGAAAACTATTCCTGCAAATGTAATTTATTAGTACCTTAACTCAGTTTTTTATATATTGTTCTTGTGATTCTTATATTTTCATCTAAGAGTTTAAACTATCTTCTAACTCACGTATAAGATGAAGCTATGAAAAAATAATTAGAAGTAGGTTTAGAAAGAGTATATAATATATAGTGTGCATCCAGGTTTTGTTACATTTGGATCAAGAGAATAAAAAGCTCTTTGCCAAGTTGCTCGGTCGTTCGTGATACATATATCTGGCTTAACTTTATAACTTTGTTGCTTTCAACACAACCAGGCCAGGTGCATTAAAATGTGACCCTAGTGTATATCATGGCTCCCGTAAAGAGAGTTCATATTCATGTATGAACTCTATAATTAGACTTTGCATAAGAGTATTAGCGTATCATACAAATAAGCCTTAGCCGAAAAACTTCTATAAAAGCTTAATAGTGGGCGGTGATATGCATTATCATTACAAGGAATCTCTAGTTATCCTTTTTTGGACATTAGGTTTTGTTTTTGGCCAGCAAAGATTTTGGACATTAGTTTTAATGTTGGCTAATCGATCTATTACAGCTAATCATTTATGATGCTAATTTTTTTTCTTTGATACATGCAGGATTCATGGGCAATATGTAGAATATTTAAAAAAGCAAGCTCAACTGCGCAGAGAACCCTATCGCACTCATGGGTATCGCCAATCTTGCCGCAAACCCCTTCTTCTGATCACAACATGCTTACTCAACATGGCATATCTAGCAACGACTTACAACATTCATCTATCACTAGCCTCTCTGCTAATATGGATCATACTGCTAGTAACAGCATGTCTCTATACAAATCCTTTAATATTGACCCAACAACCCCTACACTTACTAATATCAATAACAAACCCCCTCAAAATTCCATTTCTAGTAGTGAAGACCTTAATTATTCCACAACTTATCCCTTTTCATTCCCAGAAACAAACTACAGTTCTAAATCATCCACAGTCGACACGTCGTCTTTGCTAATGAATATGCCCACTTCCATCTTTGGAGATTTTGATAAGCAAGGGGGGTTGGACTACCTTACTAATGGGTTGCATCATGATCATCAACAATGTTACAATGGATGTTGCTTTTCAATCACTAATTTACCCGTGGAAATGCAAGAAAACTGTGTGAATGGTGCTCAAAATCACGAAGGGCCAGCTGGCGTGACAACGATAAAAGGTCCTGCTGAGGGTATCAATTCGCATTTTGAGGACCACTGGGGTAGATCATCTAGTGGTGGTTATCCCTTCATGAGTTTGCCATTGGGTTTACAAGATGCATGGAAATCTAGTTTTCTTTGTGATTCCTCTAGTGAGATCTCAACTGGTTTTTCTACTACTAGCAAGTGCTATATATAATTAATTAGTTAGTAGTTAGTTAATCAAGGGTTTAACATAGAATAGAAGCACTCATTTAGGTTGTTTTCCTTGTAGTTCAGAATTCCAAGTTTTGTTTTAATCACTTTTCATGTATTTTAGAAACTTTTTGAAGTTTTGCTAAAATCTAAAATTTGTCTGGTACTCCTCTACTAGGGTTTGCTTCGCAATTCATGATATTTAGTATTTAATACTCTCAATTCGTATGTATTCAGTCTCTCGTTTTCTCCAACTATCACCTAACACTCAAATTAGAACTCGGTTTCGTAATATTAAATTCACTTTGTAAAAGCATTTATAAGGCCGGTTTGCCATTGCTTCACAGGTTTAATTGCCATTTATGAATCTATGGTAGTTTCTCATAGACTGAAGACCATCAAACGAATCTTCAGATCTTGTATAAAACTAGTTTTTGCGTGTGTTATCACTACGTCATATAAAATGAATGAGCACATTACTAAGAGTTGCTATATATCCAGCAAAGTGTAAACGCAAGATTGCTGAGAACAATTTAAAACTTAAAAGGCTATTAATTTGATCATATATACATACTTTTATTTGCCTATGATTTAACTAAGCATGTGCTAATGGACACCGGAGCTAGGGGTTCTATTTAGTGTATATATTTATTAAAAATTTTAATTTTTTCAAAATGATTCCGGTCTAAAAATTATGTATTATGTAAATACACGTATTAAAAAAAATTTGTGCACCTCATAACTTAATTCTCTGGCTCCGCCCCTGCTAATGGACACGTTACCAGAGACGGAGCGTTCCTGGGACACCTATAGATTTTTTTAGTGTTATTTTTTGAAGAAAACATCGATTTTTCTTATGTGCATCTTAAATGTATTAGTCCATCGAAATGTGTCTCTAATGTTCGTTTTAATTCATGTTTTGCCTCTGTCATAATGCAGATTAAAAATTTTTGTAAACCCGATCATATTTGGTTCATGCTCCATCCCTATACACAACAATATCTTTACTCATGTTACTAAGTTTTTAAACCATTCTACTTAACTTTTATGTACAAACTATTGGTACTCTGACTCGTACCCAAAGTACTAGAAGTAGTGAGAAATGAAAACTAGCGCGCGCACACACACATGAACCCTCACAACAATCAACCCATAATCCTAATCAAATGATTTATCAAGTACCAAAAGAACGATTCAACAATTTGATTCACCCCTAGTCACCTTTAGAGATAAGGGGAATCATCGTCCCTAATGAACTTCAATTGTCGGGTACAAAAGAAGAAAAACAAGGCCTCTAGTCGGCCTCCTTGTGGACAACAAACAAGCCGCCCCAAACATCTCCTTACGACTCAGATATATTGCCATGTAAAGACAGCAATACCCAACATCGTAGTCTACTCCTACTTGACTAATATTAAGCTCACACCAACACATAACCCCCGAGGCTCTAGCTTAGTATAAAGGCTAACATCAAACACAAATGATGTTGAAACATATACTTTTCTATCCATAAGTGGCATCTTGATATCGGTGAATAAGTTTTATACTACGATAGCATTTGAACCATAAAAGCAAAAAATGCAAGCCTTACTTACACTAATGATCAATATTTGGTTAAAGTTACTAGTTAGGCTATATTTTCACAACCACTTCTGAATTTAATTAAGAGTAAATTACGCCATTCGCCCCTGTGCTTTAGGCCAAATCACTAATTGAATCCCTATCTTTTTTTTTCTTGGTGAATCCCTAATTTTGAAGAGATTCACACGGTCTGCCCTTATCCTAAAATCGAGTTAAATACACTCGTTATCTTTCCCCCACCCAAGGGTATTTCTAGAATCTCATGTTTTGTTTTTACTTATATAATAAACCGTGGGTATCAGAGACATCATTCACCCCTATTAACTTTTTTTGTTTCCCACAAGTTTCTCAACTATCCCAAACTTTTCATATTCCTTGGTTGTAATATAAGAAATTTTCAACTCTTTTTAATATCTATTTATCGTTCCTCAAATCGTCTCGAATTGATCAACAAGTTATCACAAGATTAATCATTTTTGGTTATAATATGTTTTTGGTTCTTATGTTACTTGAATGCACGTAAAAAGATAAAAATAATAAGCTACGTAAAATTACTTACTATTCTAAAACAAAGTGCACGTACTTCAAATAAAGCAAATAGTACAAGAAAATTAAGTACGTAATGGAAATTAAACAAAATTCAAAGCTAAATGAATACAAATTCTAAAAATACCCCACAATCAAAATCTGAAAATGTCAAAAGATTAAAAATATTTTTTAATTATTTTTTTAGATTTTTTTAAATATTTTTTTTGTATTTAATAAAACTATTTAAAATTAATTAAATTGAAAAATACACTTTGGAAATCTATTTTATGAATAACCGGATTTTAAAACAAGTAAGAAATCCAACCCACTATGCTGGCCCAAGAAGCAGCCCAACTCAATACTTCTTTGGGCCACTAATGTAAAATGCTTAACAGAAAAGGATTAAAGAGAAATTAACTATTTGTGCAAGAAATAAACCAAGCAGAAACTAAAAGGACTAAAGTGCAATTAAACTAAAAACTCATAATCAAAAACGGGCTTATTGAAATTAAAGCTAGATCTCACGTTCTACTTAACAAAATAATCTCTAATAAGTTGCAAAATGTTTAAAATCGAATTTAAGCTAGCCAAAACAAAGAACAACTTATAGTATAAGCCCAAACTCTCAAACTGATTTTTTAATAAGCTCAAAAAGTTGTTTCTACTTAACTAGCTTATTCTACAAGCTGATTCTTTCCAGATTAACTAAAAAGCTAATAAAACCTATGGAATATTCATTACTTTTGAAAAACTTGCACTTAATAAGCCAGAAAATTCAAAAAGCTAAAACAACTTATTTCTAACTTAAGTTGACTTTTTTACTTTAACCAATAAGCACCAAAACCTCTAGTCTTACTTCTTCGATGACATTAAGCAACTTCAATGAAGATGATAAGCCAGATTAACTACTTAAAAGCTAGATTGAAAAGTCAAAAATTTAACAGCTTAAAACCTTGATGAACAACCTTCTTTGATTCAAATCCTAGACTTATCTAGTTGATAAAAAGCTTAACAAATAACTAAGAACTTGTAAACTGACCTATAAGCTATCTAGAAATCAAGATTTGAAAAGCTACAACTGAATTTTGAAAACTTATGAAGAACTGAAACTGCCTACTTGTTAAATTTTATAAACCAGTAACTTAAAACATTTTTCAAATAAAATCCATTTTGACCTAGACTTATACTAAAAGTTTGTCTGATATAAAGCTATCAAAAGAGAGTAAACAAGATGCAAACAACTACAACCACAAATAGAATAGATCTAAGCAAAATTTAAAGAACCGGAAGCAAGATCTAAGTGATTATAAGCTATAACAAGTGTTGATAACTGTCATATATCACAAATAGAATAGATCTAAGCAAACAAAACTCACTAAAATCACATGAACATAACAGATCACATAAATCCTATTTTTAGCCTAAAAACTTAAAGAGTGAAATACCTGCATCTAGGCCAGTCCTTTGATGTAGATAGCTAAAACAAACATAGAACAACTCAGCTGCATTAATCACATCAACAAACTTCAACCAGAACAACAGATTTCAGATTTGCTTATTCAAACAAAAATTTTCACTCCAAATCTTCTAAAAACTTCAAATCAGCATCAAATAACAAACAAGTTCCTATAGCTTGTAAACAAGCTATATAACACTAATCAACCAAAACTTTAACAATTCAAACAGTAGAATAGCAGCAGAATCAAAAGACGATATGAACAATATTTTTGGAATTTTTATTTTTATTGATGGAAATTTAAGGTACAATACTTGGAATGGAAGATTACAAAAGCTTAACTAAACATTATGCTAGAATTAAGCTAAGGAAAAATAAGCTAAAAAGGGGTATGAGTGTGTGAGGGGAGCGTGGGGTTTTTATAGGGAGAGAGAGGGTGTTAGGTGAGGTTGTTCAGAGGTGTCAGGGTGCGTGGGAGTGAGGGAATCATTCTAGAACACCAACATGTCATTCCTGCCAGCTCAAGCTAGCCAATTAGACCATAACACGTGGGTTAGGGTTTGGGATGGTTTTGGAAAATTGGATTGGGGGTTTATGATTGAGGTCACAATAGTGTTTGAGGTTACTACCATTCGACTCGTCTCTTTGAGACGATCAAGTTTGATGTTGAAGTCGAAGCTTGAATCCTTCTCCTTCGTTCTCCAGTTTTATTGAAATTGCCCAAAGAAAGACAACCACGTGGCAAATTTTTGTTGGTTAAGGTAGTCTGAAAAAGTGCAATACGTTGATGATCCGTGTGAAGCTTTATTCGGGTTGTGATTGGTCCACGATGGATTCCACTGAGTCCTTCTTTCTCTCTTTGGCAGATTTTATCCTTGGAGTTTCTAAACTTTTGCACTTTGTAGTAAATGTTCTCCTAAGTTTAATTAAGCATAATAAACTTTCATTTCAGCCCCTGAATTTTGGAGATTGGCAATCCTAGTCCCTCAACCTTGTGAACTTTTGATCTTTAGCATATATATTCCATATATATTCATTTTTAAACCTTGATCTTTCCAACTTTTACACTTTTGGTCCTTGTCTTCAACAAATATTCATTTTAGGCCCTTAAAATTTGGATTTTTTTTCACTTTTGGTCCTTTGACTTTGTCTCTTTCTTTGACTTTTCTTCAATGATTGACCGTGAAATCCCGTGTTTTCTTTCCTTTTGATCTTTTGTACCTATTTCACACAAAAACACAGAACCACGCGTAATTCCGACTTTTAAGATATTAATTACACGTTTTGGTCTCATTTTTTATTGTTTTAAGTGGTCAAAGGATAAGTGTTTACACACTTATTAAATCCCATACACTTGACCATTGCAATGTCCTCATGCAATGCATTATTTTAAAACATAATTTATATTTTTCATTATAATTAACCCACCTTTGCCTTTATTACTACTACTACTACTTCTACAAAAGAAACCTTAAAACGATAAAAGATTCAAACTTTTAAAGATAAAAGATATAACAATTTCCAATTTATTTATTTAGTTGAAATTGTTTGATGGAAGAAACTCGTAAAGAAATTTAAGCCTTAAATTAGGGCTTTGGTGTCATGAATATTAATCACCCTCAAGTTTCACGTTCCCCGTACAAAGCATAAAAACGAGATCATTGTAATTACAAGTTAGTAAAGCTAACACTTACTCACGTGGTTCAATTATTAACTTAGACCCCCTTATTCCTACGATGTATCTCTTGTATTTTATTTTTGTCTTGAATGATCACGAGGATGCATTTTTGACTTATTTCGATAATTTATTAAGGTCGAAAATAAAGTAGGACGATTTAATCAATAGTTAGCTAAAGGACAAAATCTTTTAAAACGTTTCTCGAGATCTCATAAGGTTCATATCTTGGCATAACTCGTTTCACGATTTGAGACACTTCTCGGACCGATATTTGGCATTAACTTCAAACTTCAAATCTTGAGAGACGATCTTGAAATTATGGTCTTCTCTTCATTTTGGTATACATCTTCATTTGGAGTGAGAGATGCTTCAATATTTGACCACGACTTCTTCATTTATCGTTGTCTTTATTTAGGATTTTGATATACAACGATCCGCCTCGTTTTCGGACTTGGATCTATTTATCATCATACCTTGTTAGGGTCTTTTTGGATAGACTTCTCCATGATCTTTAGGGGAGTAATTGCTTCTCGTCGTGTGTCATCCTTCATATTGATTTGGATTAATGATCTTCACATCATCTTAGGATCTTTAGCAAAAAAAGTGAATCCTCATGCCTTATGAGGGCCTTTTTGGACTCGGATATCCTCATGCCTTGTTAGGGCCTTTTTGGATATGTCAATCTTCGCGTCCCGCTTCAATAAGTTATGCCTTGGCTATGAACTCTAATTAATCCCGAGTAACTTTTAAACAATTTTGGGCCAGAAGCTAAGTAACTTTTCAAATCGTACGACCTTATTTATTGCATTTCTTTATTTACAAGTAATGGGAGAAAAAGCTTATAATTAACTCACATAAATTCATGAAAGAATACAAAACTTATAATTGACTATATCATTTCTCGTTCTCCACAATTTAAAATCTCAAGGAATGAGACTCGTGGATGATTAGCCTAATAAACCAATTAAGGTCCATATGGTTAAGGATACTAGCTAGAGTAAACTCAAATAAGTAAACTCGGGTTGAGTCAAAATATTTACGACGGGCCTAATATATCAAAGACGTCTAAACTCGTTAAAACCATTTTATTTATTTATATATTTATTTATATATTTTTTATTGACTTTATTCATGAAATCGAATATATACATATGATGGTGATGACAAAAGGAAAGGAGATGAAAAATACTACTAGGCCAAAATAGATCAAAATTTTTGAAAAATGTTAAAAAATATTAATTTTCTGGTTAAAATGAGGACAAATTAATGGAAAAGCCCACTTATTACTTCGATAGAAGTCTCCCCTACACTTAATATAAACATTGTCCTTAATGTTTAAGCATGTGGAAGTAAACTCCCCTACACTTAGGACATTGTGCACGTTGTTTAAATCGAGCTAAGGAAGAGACAACTAAAGTGACTACATTTATTCAACTTATTTATATACAAGTATGAATCACAATAGTTAAGATAGAACCAGGTACACGGGAACACGGGATCACAGGTCGCGTCAAAAGCATCAAAAGTGGATCATTAAAGCACATGTCCCTGCACAACATCACAAAACACAACCTACTTGGCTCTCCCTACACTTATTGGTGGAAATAGGTGAAGGAGAAAAAGGTGGAAAAGGGTGGAAAAGGTAAAATTTTAACCTAGTTAAACGATGCTTGATTTTTGGTCATGAGTCTCTAGCTCGACTCGATTTCTCGAATTAATTCAAGGGAAACGTGAAGAGGGATGGAATCATCTCATGAGACATGTCCTCTCCAGAGTACAACTTAACACGTTGGCCATTCACCTTAAAGTTGGGCCCATTTGCTTGAGATAGCTCAACGGTGCCATAAGGGAAGATTTGGGCCACGGTGAATGGACCGGACCAACGACTCTTAAGTTTACCTGAAAAGATTTTCAACCGAGAGTTAAAGAGTAAAACTTGATCAGCTATGTGGAACTCTCGGTTCTTAATCCTAGAATCATGAATGAGCTTAATTTTCTTCTTATAGATCAATGAATTCTCATAAGCCTCATTCCTAAGTTCATTAAGCTCATTGAGTTAGTTTTTCCTGAGATCACCGGCTTTGTTTATGTCAAAATTAGCCCATTTAAAGGCCTAATAAGCCTTATGCTCCAACTCAATGGGGAGGTGGAACGCCTTTACGTACACAAGGCGATAAAGAGTACAACCTATAGGTGTCTTATAAGCGGTACAGAAAGCCCACAAAGCATCAGCTAATTTATCGGCCCATGAGGCACGATGCTTTAAGATTCGCTTAAGTCCACGGTTGGAAACCTCGGCTTGACCATTAGTTAGTGGATGATACGTGGTGGAAAGTCGGTGATTGACACCATACTTAGCCATGACTCGTTCGAATTGATCATTGCAAAAATGAGTACCGCGATCACTAATGATAGCACGAGGAACGCCGAATCAAGCAAACAATTGTTTCAAGAAGTTCACAACAAACCTCACATCGTTAGTAGGTAAAGCCTTTGCTTCAACCCATTTGGATACATATTCAACGGCTACGAGAATGTACTTGTTCCCTTTGGATGATGGAAATGGCCCCATAAAGTCGATGCCCCATACGTCAAAGATTTCACACTCTTGTATGAAATTTTGAGGCATCTCGTCTTTATGTGTGATCTTGCCTTGTCGTTGGCAAGCATCAAAATGCTTAACCATTTCATTAGCGTCATGATAAATGGTGGGACAATAGAATCCGGAGTTGAAAACCTTCTTCGTGGTGTAGTTAGGACCAAAGTGACCACCGGTGGGTCCTTTGTGGCAAGCTTCAAGGATTTGTAAGGCCGCGGGCCCATCAACACACCTACGAATGATAAGATCCGCACATTTCTTGAAAAGATAAGGGTCGTCCCAATAGTAATGCTTAACGTTCTTAAATAATTTTTTATTTTGTTGGGACGATAACACTTCGATAAGAACTCTACCCGCTAAATAGTTTGCAATGTCCGCAAACCATGGGGTATCATAAAGATTGGAATTAATAGACATTTAGGTCTCAAGGGGAAAGGATTCACTAACCTCTTGACTTAGAAGTTCCCCTTGATAAGGATCTTCGAGTCTACTAAGATGATCCGCGGCTAGGTTTTCGGCTCCCTATTTATCATGAAATTCAATTTTAAATTCTTGTAGGAGCAAAACCCAACGAAGGAGTCTCGGTTTAGCATCTTGCTTGGTCAACAAGTATTTGAGAGCGGAATGATCGGTGTAAACTATGGTGGTGGAAAGCACAAGATAGGGGCGAAATTTCTCAAAAGCATACACTACGGCTAAAAGCTCTTTTTCGGTAGTGGTATAATGCAATTGAGCCCCCGTCATTGTCTTACTAGCATAATGGATTGGCTGGAAGTGTTTGTTAACTCGTTGACCTAAAACCTCTCCTACCGCAAAATCACTAGCATCGCACATGAGCTCGAAAGGTAACTCCCAATTTGAAGAGACTAAGACCGGTGCGTTAGTTAATTTACCTTTAAGAGTATCGAAAGAGTCGAGACAATCTTGAGAAAAGATGAAAAGAGCATCCTTCTCTAAGAGATGAGTCATTGGTCGAGCTATCTTAGAAAAATCTTGAATGAAACGTCGATAGAATCCCGCGTGACCTAAAAAACTCCTAACTCCTTTGACGGTGGTAGGTGGGGGAAACTTGGTAATGACGTCAACTTTAGCACGGTCGACTTCACTACCGGCTTTAGAAATTTTGTGACCGAGGATGATGCCTTCTTTTACCATGAAATGGCACTTTTTCCAATTAAGAACGAGACGAGTGTATTCACACCATTTAAGCATACGTTCTAAATTGGCAAGGCAATAAGAGAAGAATCACCATAGACCGAGAAATCGTCCATAAAGACTTTCATAGTTTGTTCAACCATGTCATGAAATATTGCCATCATACACCTTTGGAAATTCCCGAGAGCATTGCATAAGCCGAAAGGCATTCTTTTGTAAGAGAATGTTCCATAAGGACAAGTGAATGTGGTTTTCTCTTGGTCTTTTGGATCGATAGGAATTTGAAAATATCCGGAGAAACTGTCTAAGAAGCAATAGTAGTCATTACCCGCTAAACGCTCGAGCATTTGATCCATGAAAGGAAGAGGAAAATGATCCTTACGAGTGGCATCATTGAGTTTACGATAGTCTATGCAAACTCTCCAACCCGTGACAAGTCGAGTAGGAATCAACTCGTTGTTTTCATTGGGAACAACGGTTATTCCACCTTTCTTAGGCACACAATAGACGGGACTAATCCACGGCGAATCCAAAATAGGGTAAATCGTGTCGGCATCTAGAAGTTTGATAACTTCTTTCTTAATGACTTTATGAATTTTAGGATTGACCCTTCTTTGACTTTGGATAGCGGGCTTAAATTCGTCTTCCATGAGAAATTTATGAGTGCAAAAGTTAGGATCAATTCCGTGGATGTCGGAGATTTTCCAAGCAATTGCTTTCTTATGATTCTTAAGCACTTCGATAAGTCGAGATTTTTCATCCTCTTTTAAGTCCTTAGCAATTATGACGGGTAACTTATCATCTTCCTCTAAGAAAACATATTCTAAATGAGACGGTAAATCCTTAAGCTCTAAATCTGATGGATTATCGGTGGAAGGCTTAGTCAAATTTGGATCATCGTTTGTAACTTCCTTAGGAGTAGGTGGAGAAATATGATCCTCATTGAGAAGTTTCTCATGGGTACGAATTTCTTCTTCCCAATCGGTGGGAGAATCGTCATATTTTAAATCCACGTCCCCTAAACTTGCTTCAAGTTCTTGTAAAAGAAAGTCACTTTCTCCAAATAGAGTCAATGAAGGAGCAATAGAAGATACGGTCTCAACATGAGGTAAATAAGAAGTCCCGCTCTTACAAGCCTCGTGAAAATGTTCTTCACATGCTTCGTCGAGCACATCGATGAAATTCACGGATTCGGGCTCATCAGGAAGTTTTGAAAGTTTACCCATGTTAAAGACGATTTTGTCATACCCTACCCTCATGATAAGCTCACCCGTGGCTACATCAATCAATGTACGACCGGTCCTCAAGAAGGGTCTTCCAACAATTAAGGGAACACGAGGATCCATCTCATAGTCGACTACAACGAAATCGACGGGGAAAGTGAATTTGTCTACTCCTACAAACACATCCTCGGCTATCCCCACCGGATAAGCAACTGAACGGTTAGCTAATTCTAAAGTCATACGAGTGGGGAATAGCTCGGGTAGAGATAATTTTTTCCACACGGACAATGGCATAAGATTGATACTCGCTCCAAGATTCGCCAAGGCCATACAATTCTCTACACCCGGAAAATTGCAAGGAATAAGGAATCGACCGGGATCTCCTAGCTTAACAAGTAATTTTCTCAAAAGAACCGTGGAACAATTCTCATTCAATTGGGTATTGGCAATATCAAGCAACTTTTCCTTATCACTTAAAAGGTCCTTAAACATCTTAGCATACTTAGGCATGTGAGCGAGAGCCTCGACAAAGGTGATATTAAAATTCAATTGTTTGAACATTTTTAGGAAGTTCGAAACTTGAATATCATCCTTATTCTTCAATTTCTCTTTCCTCAACCTTGATAGGTAAGGTATTGGGTTAAGATGAAGGCTTTGGATTGGATTGCTCACTCACATCCTTGGGTGGAGGAGGGATAGAAATGGAAGGTGAAGGAATTGGTTTGGGAACCGAAGGTGTGGTATAAGATTGAGGGGAAGGGTGAACATAAGGTGTAGACGAAGGCTTTAAGGGAGGTATCTCACAAGTAGAAGGTGAAGGAGGGTGGGTAGAAGTAGAAGGAATCTCGGGTCCTTGTTTTGGTGGGGAATAAGTAGGTTCTTTGGTGGTCTTACCGCTCCTAGTAGTGATGGCATTCACGTTAGCCCTAGGATTGGTCTCGGTGGTACCTTGGGTCGAAGGGTGTGCAACATTTGCATAAATTTCCTATCCGTGGACTCTTGAATTTCCTTAAGCTTACGGTCTTGCTCATTTAATTTTTGGAGAACCAAGTCCATTTGGGGATTAGGCATATTGTACCCTTGATTGTTAAACCCTTAATTAGGAAAACCTTGGTTTGGATATTGATTATAATTTTGAAAACCTTGATTAAAACCTTGGTTCTGAAAACCTTGGTTATTAAAGCCTTGATTTTGATTACTAAACCCTTGGTTTTGCCCTTGAAAATTCCTTTGATTTTGATTAAAACCCCTTACATTTGAATTCCCTTGAAAATTACCCCGTTGAGGACCTTGGTTCCTATTTTGGTATTGGATATTTTGGGCGGGTAGGGGTGGTCTTTGTTGAGCTACAAAACCCGGGAGAGCCAAATAGTTATTAGACTTATAAGACAAATGGTTAACATCAACATTTGGTTTGAAATGAACCCGCTCATTTTCATTGTTGTTATAAGCATAAACTTCTTGTTGTTGATTGTAAACCTTGTCACAATTATAGTACGAATGTGGTCCATCACAAGTCTCACACATTTCACAAGTCTCTTTTAAAGCATGTACATGTGTAGTGGGAGGGTTATCTCTTAAAGCAAGTTGTTTCACAATTGAAGTAAGCTCCTTAATTTGATTAGTCACCTTATTATCACTAGCACTAGCCATTGTAGCCCTTACACTTTTGGTTTGAACTTTTGCCTTGTTTTCAATTATTGCCCAAGCCTCGTTCAAGGATTTCACAAGAATATTACCCCCCGCGGCAATATTGAGTGAGTCTTGGTCATTTAGAGTTAAACCATTGTAAAACGTGTTAATTTGATGTACTTTTGTAAAACCATGTTGTGGACATTTTCGTAAAAGCTCCTTACGGTCATAAGACTCACTAAACGTTTCCCCATATTTTTGTTCAAAGGTAATGATGTCATTCCTTAAAGCGGTGGTCCGTGATGGTGAGAAAAAGTAGTTAATGAACTTGGTCTCTAAATCCACCCATGTGGTGATACTTTAGGGTGGTTTCTTATCAAGCCAAATCCGGACTTGTCCCTCGATGGAACAAGGAAAGAGCAACAAACATATTGCCTCTTGTGGCACCCCATTGTATTTAACGGTGTTTGCCAAATTGTATGAAACGTTTTATATGAGCGTGTGGGTCATCATGAGTACGGCCTAAAAATTGTGTAGCGAAAACCATTTGAATAAAATCCGTTTTTAGTTCAAAATTATTTGCTCCAATATCCGGCACCATAATCGCGTCATAATTTCCCTCAACGTGAGATTGCAAGATCTCAATCATTGGTCGGTTATCTGTTGCCATTGTATTGTTCAAAGCTCGATTCTCGGGATCGACTTGATTGACGGTCTTTTTGTTGTTCTTCTTCTTTTTGGAAAAATTAGAAGTATTTGGTACACCACTCGGTATATGTGCACGCGCGCGAGTGCGCATACAACTAAACACGAGGAATAAGGTAGGAGACCTCGGTCGACTTTGAGAGGAAAGGGATTATCCCTCTCGAGGTGCAATATTAAAAAGCTACAAAAAAATATATATTTAATACTATTTGGTTGGCAAAACCCTCGATGAGCCATCCTTCTCATAATACTTACAAGTGAACGGGGGGAATGAGGTGGCGCGAAGCACTTAAGTATCTAGCTTCCCTTAGACGGCCTTTTATAGCACGTCACCTTTCTATTCACCTTAAAGTTCGTATTTTTTCGAATTATTGCTTAACGAAAGTATTTATCTATGTTTGCCTTTATTTTTGTTTGATCGATACACGTATAAGGAACTGGAACGTCTCCAAATATGGGGTATTGCAAGCAATACTTATGGAAATATTGTATATTGGGGTTCTTATACGTAATATATATAGTAAAAAGAAAATATTTTTTTATTTTTTTAAGAAAAATATATATACACAATAAAAAATGAAAGAAATCGAAATAAGAAAAATAACAATAGTACTTAATTTTTTGGTGTAATACTTTAGGAAAAGTTTTACTTTTGGATTTTTTAATTTTTTTAGTGAAAATCTTAGGAAAGAATTTGCTTTTGTAATTTTTTATTTTTTTGTATTTTTATCTTTTTGATTTTTTTTAACTTTTTTATTTTTTAACAAGAAAAATAACGTTCAAAAGTGAACGGATCGCAAAATACAAATCGTCTCACGAAAAATCGTCAATCGTTACGAGATCGAAGCGGCAGCGGCACCAATTTAATATAAGAATTTTTCAACTCTTTTTAATATCTATTTATCGTTCCTCAAATCGTCTCGAATTGATTAACAAGTTATCACAAGATTAATCATTTTTGGTTATAATATATTTTTGGTTTTATGTTACTTGAATGCATGTAAAAAGATAAAAATAATAAGCTACGTAAAATTACTTAGTATTCTAAAACAAAGTGCACGTACTTCAGATAGAGCAAATAGTACGAGAAAATTAAGCACGTAATGGAAATTAAACAAAATGCAAAGCTAAATAAATGCAAAATTCTAAAAATACCCTAAAATCAAAATCTGAAAATGTCAAAAGATTAAAAATATTTTTTTAATATTTTTTAGAATTTTTTCAATATTTTTTTTATATTTAATAAAAATATTTAAAATTAATTAAATTGAAAAATACACTTTGAAAATCTATTTTATGAATAACCGGATTTTAAAACAAGTAAGAAACCCAACCCACTATGCTGGCCCAAGAAGCAGCCCAGCTCAGTACTTCTTTGGGCCACTAATGTAAAATGCTTAAAAGAAAAGGAGTAAAGAGAAATTAACTATTTGTACAAGAAATAAACCAAGCAGAAACTAAAAGGACCAAAGTGAAATTAAACTAAAAACTCATAATAAAAAACGGGCTTATTGAAATTAAAGCTAGATCTCACGTTCTACTTAACCAAATAAGCTCTAATATGTTGCGAAATGTTTAAAATCGAATTTAAGCTAGCCAAAACAAAGAACAACTTATGGTATAAGCCCAAACTCTCAAACTGATTTTTTAATAAGCTCAAAAAGTTGTTTCTACTTAACTAGCTTATTCTACAAGTTGATTCTTTCCAGATTAACTAAAAAGCTAATAAAACCTATGGAATATTCATTACTTTTGAAAAACTTGCACTTAATAAGCCAGAAAATTCAAAAAGCTAAAACAACTTATTTCTAACTTAAGTTGACTTTTTGATATTAACCAATAAGCACCAAAACCTCCAGTCTTACTTCTCAGATGACATTAAGCAACTTTAATGAAGGTGATAAGCCAGATTAACTACTTAAAAGCTAGATTGAAAAGTCAAAAATCTAACAGCTTAAAACCTTGATGAACAGCCTTCTTTGATTTAAATCCTAGACTTATCTAGTTGATAAAAAAGCTTAACAAATAACTAAGAACTTGTAAGCTGACCTATAAGCTATCTAGAAATCAAGATCTGAAAAGCTAAAACTGAATTTTGAAAAACTTATGAAGAATTGAAACTGCCTACTTGTTAACTTTTATAAACCAGTAACTTAAAACATTTTTCAAATAAAATCTGTTTTGACCTAGACTTATACTAAAAGTTTGACTGATATGCAGCTATCAAAAGAGAGTAAACAAGGTGCAAACAATTACAACCACAAACTCTTGCCAACAAAACCTATAATCTCATATCCAAACAGCCTTTAACTGTTTTTTAGTAAAATTTAAAGAACCAAAAGCAAGATCTAAGTGATTATAAGCTATAACAAGTGTTGATAACTGCCAAATATCACAAATAGAATAGATCTAAGCAAACAAAACTCGCTAAAATCACATGAACATAACAGATCACATAAATCCTATTTTTAGCCTAAAAACTTAAAGAGTGAAATACCTACATCCAGGCCAGTCCTTTGATGTAGATAGCTAAAACAAACTTAGGACAACTCAGCTGCACTAATAACATCAACAAACTTCAAGCAGAACAACAGATTTCAGATCTGCTTATTCAAACAAAAATTTTCCCTCCAAATCTTCTAAAAACTTCAAATCAACATCAAACAAAACCAAACAAGTTCCTATAACTTGTAAACAAGCTATATAACACTAATCAACCAAAACTTTAACAATTCAAATAGTAGAATAGCAGCAGAATCAAAAGACGATATGAACAATATTTTTGGAATTTTTATTTTTATTGATGGAAATTTAAGGTACAATACTTGGAATGAAATATTACAAAAGCTTAACTAAACATTATGCTAGAATTAAGCTAAGGAAAAATAAGCTAAAGACGGGTATGAGTGTGTGAGGGGAGCGTGGGGTTTTTATAGGGAGAGAGAGAGGGTGTTAGGTGAGGTTGTTGAGAGGTATCAGGGTGCGTGGGAGTGAGGGAACCATTCTAGAACACCAACGTGTCATTCCTGCCAGCTCTGGTTAGCCAATTAGATCATAACACGTGGGTTAGGGTTTGGGATGGTTTTGTGAAATTGGATTGGGTTAGGTAGTTCCCCTGTGGCTAATACAACAAAAATAACATTTGCTGATATTGTGGGTAAGGGAAAAATCATAGCAGTTGATGATGATCAAATGGAAGCACTAGAGAATGATATCTTAGGTGGAGAAGATAATGATAGTGGTAGTGATGGTTCTAGTAGTGAAAGTGAGGGGCTGATTGATGAGGATAATGAGTTGGTAGATGTGGATGTTGACATGGCTGGATTTGACAAAGCAAATGCTAACATACTGGGAACAGAGGGTGCCAGTGAATTTAATGTTGATGCTGAGTTTGATGGTAGGACATATGTGGCAGACAATGATGAGTTTGAAAGTGCTTCTGATGAAGAGGGGATAGACAGGATTAGGATTAAGAAGCTAAAACAATTGAAGAAACATATGCAAGTTACTGAAGGTGGTATTCAAAAGATCCACTTTTATGTTGGGTAGGACTTTGCAAGCTTAAAAGAGGTAAAAAAATTAGTGCACCAACATTCTATTAAGACTAGAAGGGAGTTGTACTTTAAGAAAAATGATAAAGGAAGATTAAGGGTTGAATGTAGAGGAACCATTCCAGTGTTTAATGGTAGATCCGATATTGGAAAAAGTAAGGTTGTTGGGCCAAGTCAAAGTGTTGGGCCCAATAATGTTAGTCAAACTAAGTGGACAAAGGGTAAAATACAAGCTGATAAAGGTGTATCTAGCCTACTAACTCAGTCAAAGTCAAAGTCAAAGAAAGTAGGTGGAAAACCTAATTTGAGAAAGTTAGATGATAGTCAATGTCCTTGGGTTTTACATGTTTCCAAACTCCAAGACTCAGAGACTTGGCAGGTGAAGACTTATGATGACACCCATAAATGCCTTCGGTCAACGAAGATAAAACACTTGACTTAGGATTTTTTATCACAAGATATTATGGATCAGATTGAAACCAACCCAGAAATACCCATCAAAGCAATTCAAGATCAATTACAGAAGAAGTTCCAATTAGAGGTTTCAAGAATGAAGGCGTTTAGAGAATAAGTAAAAGCAGTGGATCATGTTAGAGGTGATTTTACACTTCAATACCAACAACTAAGGGATTATGTAATGGAGTTGCAACAAAGCAATCCTAACACAACAGTTAGAATTGGGGTTGAAAGTGAAGCTAAGCATACAAAGCCAACCAGAGTGTTTAAAAGGGTTTATGTGTGTTTGGGAGCTTCCAAACAAGGGTTCAGAGCTTGTATGAGGGAATTTCTTGGATTTGATGGTACATTCATGAGGGGTCCATTTCCAAGACAGCTTTTGACAGCAGTAGGTGTTGATCCAAACAATGGCATCTACCCATTAGCTTATGCTATTGTTGAAACAGAGTCAATAGAGTCTTGGACATGGTTTCTATCACATTTGAAAGAAGACTTGGACCTACATGATAACTCTAATTTCACTTTTATTAGTGATAGACAAAAGGTATGTTTGTTACTTGTTTGATTATTTCCTTGTAATTGTTTTACAACACACATATTACAATTTCTTGATTTTAAACAGGGAATCATTCCAGCTATCTTAGAGTTGTTTCCAACAACAGAACACAGGTTTTGCCTAAGGCATATTCATGAAAATATGAAGATTAAGTAGAGAGGAGTAGCATATAAGGAGTTGTTATGGAAGTATGCTTCTGCACTTATAGTGCCATATTTTGAGTACAACATGGAGAAATTGAAGGCCTTCAACAAGGACTGTTATGATTGGCTAGCTAAGATACCACTAGTGCATTGGGCTAGGTCACACTTCTTAGGCAAGACATATAATTTATTAATTCTATTATCATATTAACTTTTTACATAAGAGTGCTAATTAGGGTATGTAAAACAGGTAGGGCAAAAACTGATATGCTACTCAACAATATTTGTGAAGTGTTTAATGGGAAGCTGGTAGATGGTAGGGATAGGCCTATAATTAGCACCCTTGAGTATGCTAGGGAGTATTTGATGCAGAGGATTGTAATTGTTAAGCAAGTTATAGAAAGAAGTGATGGAACACTAACCCCTACTGCCACTAGGTTGTTTGATCTGATCAAGGCTCAGGATAATGAGTGCAAGGCTGAGTATAATGGTGGCCATTTGTATGGGGTTACTGGACCATAGGGTGAGGTTTGTGTGGTTGATGTGAAGAATAGAACATGTACTTGTAGAAAATGGGAAATTACTGGATTTCCATGTAAGCATGTTGTAGCAAGTAATTGGAATATGGCTGCCAATAAAATAGAAGTGGGATTGCCAGAGAGTTGGGTTCATCCATGTTATAGACTTGAGACCTGGAAGCTAGTCTACAGTCACCACATCAATCCCATTAGAGGCAAAATAATGTGGCCAAAAAGTCCTATTCCAACTATTATCCTTCCACCAAATTTTCATCCACAGGTTGGTAGCCCACCAAAGGCAAGAAAGAAGTCTGCAGGTGAGGATATAAAGCTTGTTAGTTGTGGAAAGCTTTCTAGGAAATCCAAGACTGTCACTTGTGTACTATGTAAAGGAAAAGGACACAATAAGAGAAGCTGCAAAGGTGCTGCATCTAATGCTAGAAACAAGAGTGGAGGGTCTAGTGCAGGTAACAAGAGGGGAAGGTCTGACTCAACTAATGCTACTCCACAACAACTAAGAAGGCCAACACAAGTGCAGGGAATAGTCGACCAAGTGGTGCTGTATGAGTGCAAACAAGATCAAGGGCTTCTTCACAAGGAACTCAACCAACACCAGTTGTCTAAAAGACTATCAGCAAGGGAAAGAAGAAAGCATAGATTGCTATCTGTTTATTTTAAACTATCTTTGTTTTAGTTTCTTTTCATGCTTAATGTTTTGAACATTTGTTAGTGCTTGTAATTGTTGCAGACTGCAACAAAACATATAAACTTATGTCTTTTGTTTTGAATCTGCAGTTGAATTGTGTTATTCAAAATTGTTGCATTATGTTACTATCTGTGTTATTCAACTTAGTGCATATTGTATTATGTTCAACATATCATTGTTTCAGTTGACTGTCAAGAGTCAACATACTAGTACCCTGCTGTTGTAACTCTTAATCATTGGTAGAACCCTGCTGTTGTAACACTTTATGATCCATTAAACATTGGTATAAACAAGACAATTGATATCAAAACACAACCATTTCATTCATTCATTAGAACGTTGGATTTTCTATATACACAATATTTTGGTTGTTAACACATTATATAGATCAAACTACTACAACCAACAACCTAAACCACAATGATCGACAACACATACACCATAATCAGAACCTAGGTAACCAAAAAATACTTCTTAAACCTATCTTGTTCATTGTGGACTTGAGTTAAATTTGCTTGAAGGTTATTGATGTTCCTAAGTAGCCCAGGTATGATCATAGTAGAACGCTGACACATTGGGGGATCCACCCAATCAATGAACCTGCATTCTGAGCCCTATAAAACAAAACCATCAAATTAATTGATTAGCATAAACCCTAATTAAAAAAATTAGGGTTTCAATGTTTAATTACGAGATATGTACATGCATAAAACTGACGCCTTGGATTTCTTGGAGTCCATGATGTACGAATGACTGCTAATTTGATATAATGACAGTTAACCATGATTGTGAAGTTTGGTATAGTGTGTTTATAACTGTGTGTTTTTTAGTATGTGTTTTGATTCAAGTAAAGTGGGAAACCCGGTTATATATAATGATATATATTCAAATATTGACTTAAACAATGCAAAGTAAAAACAAAACATGCTATTCTAGAAATACCCTTGGGTGGGGGAAAGATAACAAGTGTAATTAACTCGATTTTAGGATAGGGGCAAAGGGTGTGAATCTTTTCAAAATTAGGGATTCACTAAGCAAAAAAAAGATAGGGATTCAATTAGTGATTTGGCCTAAACCACAGGGACGAATGGCGTAATTTACTCTTTAATTAATTTGATGGGCATAGCATCATTCAACTCTCTTAATTGGAACTTCCTTGAACACACCATGGAATAATTGGATTTTAGTTTATAATGGAGAGGGTGGATTTGTAAATGCCTTAATAATAAATTTGGATCATTCCTTGTCAATGGATCACCTTCAAAACATTTTAGCTTTAAGAAAGGTTTGCGTCATTGATTGTAATATTTTTGTATACCCTTTTAGGAAAAAGAGGCAACAAAGTAGTAGTAAGCGTTAAGTGTCGGTTTAGGAAAACCGAGCACTAATGACCCAAGTGAAGTACAAGTTCGTTTCCCAAGGAGGTATATGTGTGTGAAAAACTTGCCAAATGTTTGTGATTAATGATTGGTTTAGAAGGGTATTAGAAGAGAAAATGACGAAGTCGTAAAAATAAAAATTAACTAAAAATCACTATTAGAAAGTTAAGACGTAGAACCTAAAAAATCACCAAAAATAAAATAAATTCTAAAAATTACCAAAATTCACCAAAAATCAAAAATAATAAACTAAGAGTTTACCAATTATCAGAACTTTTTCAAACCTTTTAAATAATTAAATATTCAATTTTTAAATGCTAATTAAAGCCCTAAAAATCAAATAAATTATCAAAAAGCCCAAATAAAGATTTTTCAATTGATAAACCTCTAAAATGACCTAAAATGATTAAAAACTATTTTTAGAAATTTTAAAACTAATAAAAAATATTTAAAAATGAATTAAAAACTATTAAAATTTAAAATAATTATAAAAATTAATCTAAAAGTGATAAAATTATTCTAAAAATTGCTAAATTCCTATTTTAATGTATTTAACCTAAGAAAAATGTAAAAAGTTGGAAAAAGTGAAATTTTAAAAATAATAATAAAATAATAATAAAATAATATTAAAAATCCAAAAATTATAAAAAATTCTAAAAACTTGCAAACTAGTTTATTTTAACCTAAATAATCAGAAAATGAAAGTGAAATTACCAAAATACCCCTAATGGGCCCTCAAATGGGCCAAATCCAAAAACAGTCAACACAAATGGGCTTTTGGGCCCAAAAAGTCAAACTTGGCCCAATTGACTTGGAAAAGCCCTATCTGACTTAAAATTTAATTCTAAGAACAAAACTCTAAAGGCCCAAAAGCTGAAAATGTGCTTATCACAGCTTATTGAACACAAAGCTTATTCTTATTGGGCTTTTCAGCCCATTAAGCCACAAGCTAATGCCATAAGCTCTAATTTGACACACAACCCTCTTTTTGGATGCTTAAGAGATCTGTCAAAAGAAATTTCCAATAAGCACACTCAATAAGCCAGAAAATAGAAAAGCGAAAATCCACAAAACGACAAAATAGTCGGGTTTGAGAAATAAGGCACCTCAGAAGCTCTAGTTTGTTGCAAAAGCTCACAAATACCTTAACTAAGAATAATCAATCAAGAAAATCACAAAAAGCCGAGTAGAATAAGCTGTAGAAGCAAATAAGCTGGCTGAAAAAGCCAAATAAGCTAGTTTCCTAGCAAAAGCTTAACCAAAAGACTTGTAAACTTCCAGACTTGATATTAAGCTAAGAAAAATGAGTTCTATTACAAAAACTAAGTTGTTGCATGTACCAATAAGCAAAACAGATTCAAATAAGCTGAAGACCAAGTTTGACCAAAAGTCAAACGCTGATAAGTTAAAATCAAACGCTGACAGGAACAAGGTAGGCGTTGACAGACTTAATGAAGTGTAAGAACTTGTTTTTCACCCTGCTGGTCAAGGATTGAGTGCAAACCTTGTGAATCAAAGCTTACCAGTTGGGTAAACTTGATGTATTTTGGCACAAATAAGCCAATAAGCCAGTGAGCTTATAAGCTATGAACAAAGCAATCCAAATAGCAAAAACCAATCACAAGCAGCACATGAACAAGTTCCAAGCAGCAAAGTCACAAGGCATACACTAGGCAAACAAATGCAAGCACAATTTGAGGTGGTCACTTTGCTGATGCAAATGACCACTTCAGCAACTTTTGATAAGCTATAAAAACCACAATAAGCCACCAAATTCAACAAGCAGATAACCAATAGATAGCTTATCACCTAAACTATTCCCAAACCTGATTTCAGACCTTAGATCCAACTGACAAAGAAGTTATTGGATCTGATGTGTTTGACCAGATTCAAAACCACTTTTATCAGATTTTTGCAAAACTCCAAATCTCTTTTCCAAACTTTCAGAAAACTAACCAATGATTAAAACTTGTGTATTAGAGCTTGTTTAGACCACCCAAACCCAAAGAACCAAGGGCACAAGGCCACAAGGCCTTGATAACCAGTAATCCCAAACAACCCTTAATCAAGCACTTATCTTACAAACTTCTGATTTTAACTAATAACCTACTGATTTTAATGATCAAAAACACTTAAACAATAGCAAATAACAAAATCAACTCAAAAATCACCAGCACAAACACCAATACTCAAAATCAAAGCACCAAATCAAAAACAGTCATAAACATGAAATTTTTAGGGGAATCTTAACAAGAGATTATACCTGCCTTCCACAACATCCTAGGAAGGCCAGCAATGCTCCTTGGACCTTGTTCAACAACTAGAACAAGACCAAGGTACTTCAATGAAGATGATGCAAACTGCCTTGGTTGATGGTTCAAAGTAGAACCTCAAGGACTTTATATCTTCAACACAAACAGCAAACAACTCAACCAAGGGCTCTAATCCCTTCACAAGCTTGGTGTCAACAAGCTTGTAAGAGCTTATAGCTAATGGTCAAGGGTTAGTACACAAAATAACCAAAACAGAACCTAGGATTTCAAGGTTTTCAAACCTTAAAAACCTAATGAAACAAGATGTGCCGTAACCACAAGATTAAGGTAGGCCTGCACAAGCAAATGGAACTCAGAATTAGGCTACTCAAACACCAAACTTTTAACTAAATCAAAAAGAGATTTCAAATTTTCAGAAATTCAAATTTTATTTAACTTAAAAAGGAATTACAAAGATTAATAGCCTAAAACTGGAACAAAAGCTCTCTCACATGTTGAGGAGTCTTTTTATAGGCAAATGCCAAGGCTACACTGTTCATAAACCCTAGATGTGAAATTCCCTAAATGCCCTAAGTCCTTGAGTACGTTTGTTGTTGTTGAGCTGTCCAAAATGATCCTACACGTTCATTTCAGCTTTGTGATCAAGCAAAGGCTCTCAGCTGTTGATCTTGACACGTCACATGACTTGGAGGCTAAGTTGCTTGCTGATTGGTGGAAAGGGTATTGGGGTGGGGTCCATAGTGAGTGGAGATGAGGGTTTTGTGTGTGGGATAGGTTCCTGCATGTGTGAATCAAACGTGTGCCTGGGTAATTTCATTTTACCCTTTGTTTTAAGTTGTGTAAAACCTGGGCTGTAAAGGTGAATAGTTGTCCTTTTGATCCGTTTTTGGTGGAGTGGAGTTGTTTGGCGCGTGTTTGTGTGTTTAAATGTTACAGTATGCACACATTCAGCCCTTGTCCTTCCTTTCTTTTGTCACTTGGATGCAAACTTCTATCAGCGCCCATTTTACATGTATCAACGTTTCACCTTTTGTCATTTTTGGCACAAACTTTACAAAAGTGTTTCAAGGGTTATATTTGACATTTTTGAATATTGCAAGGACTGGTTTTGGACAATCTTGATCTTCAAAGGTCTTCATTGCATTTTTGACTTTATGAGGGACCATTATTGGCAATTTTGATTTGTTGAGGGACTAATCTTGCCATTTCTTCAAAGTTGAAGGACCTTTTGTGTAATTTTGACAAACTTAAGGGACCAAACTTGTAATTATTAATATACAAGGGTTTTAAGTGTCATTTCTTCAATAAATGAGGATCAATCTTGTTTGTCTTCAAGTCTTCAAGGTATTTTGTTGAGAATTCCATGATTAAGGCCCGGTTCTTTGTACGGCTTCGTTTCTCGTGTCCGTTTTTCCTTGTAACTTGTGATCTTTTGTCTTTTTCACGATATCCATACCTAAAATACACATGTAAACAAACACAAGCATATATATGGTATTTTATGACATTTTTGTGCATTTAAAGCCCGAAAAGAACGATGAGATCATGTATAAATGCCATCTCATCACTCCCCCATACTAAGCCATTTCCGTGCCCTCACGCAATGCTAGAATAAAGTATCTAAGCATCACCAAAGTTCAAATTTTATTAACCTTTATTGAAGAGTAAAAAGACTTGCAACATACTACGATGATGTGTAAAGACATAATGTATGATTTTCATCACGAAAAGTGACTTTTAGGGTCAAAGAATAGAAACAAGTTAATGTCCCTTAGAGTAAACTTCGTCATCCTTGATTGTCATACATTCCATGCTAAGTGCAAAAACAAGATCATTGTTGGTACAAGTCACAATGCTAACACTTCTCATACGTCCAAATTGTGTAATACTTTTTCTCCCCGCAATCCTAGTTATTATAAAAGGAAATGGGTTACTAACATTTTTTATCTATTTTGTCATGGATCATAAGTGATACATATTGACTTATTTGAGTAGTTATTAGTCCGAAAGCAAAGTAGCACGATTTGATCGATAGTTAGACGAAGGACAAAATCTTTTAAAACGGCTTCTCGTGTATCTCCTTAAGTTCATATCTTGGCATAACTCGTTTCACGATTTGAGACCTTTCTCGGACCGATATTTGGCATGTACTTCATACTTCAAATCTTGGGAAGAAGTTCTTGAAATTATGGTCTTCTCTTCATATTTTGGAATTTCTTCACTTGACGTTTTTGAGAGATTCTTCATATAGGACCACGACTTCATCATTTTTCTTCAATCTTTACTTTGGATTTTGATATACAACGATCCGCCTCCTTTTCGGACTTGGATATATTTATCCTCATACCTTGTTAGGGTCTTTTTGGATAGACTTTCTCCATTCTTTAGGGGAGTAATAGCTTCTCGTCGTGTGTCTCGATCCTTCATATTGATTTAGGAATAATGATACTTCACATCATCTTTGGATCTTTAGCAAAAATAGAGCTCCTCATGCCTTGTTAGGGCCTTTTTGGATAATCGCCAATCTTCGCGTCCCGCTTCAATAAGTTATGCCTTGGCTATGAACTCTATTCAACCCCGAGCAACTTTTAAACGATCTTGCGCTAGAGGCTAAGTAACCTTTCAAATCGTACGACCTTACTTATTGCAGTTATGATTTATTCCTAATGCATTGATCTTATGGGAAGAAAAAGCCACAATTAAAAACATATGAGTTTTTGAAAGAACATTTTCATGTTCTACGTTTAGCATGATCACTTGTCTAACTCTATCATTTCTCGTTCTTCACTATATAAAGACCTCTAATTAAAGAGACTCGTGAATACTTAGCCATGCAAGTCAAAATTAAGCCAAATTTGGATTAGCTTTCATTAAGACTATATCAAATCAAAGTTTTGGGTTTTCAAGCCACCTATAGGATCTTGCACTTTCTTGGACTTTTTCAAGTTTAGAGAATGCGTTTTATAGTTCCCTTGATAAGTGACTTTCTAGAATCAATTATAGGAACTTGCGAAAAGTTCTTGTTCTTAATCCGAATGAATTAAGACTTTCGCGTTTTAAAGCTCCCTATATAAAAGTCTAGCAAAACTTGAATTGAGCGGGTTAAGGAATGTAAATGGCTCCAAATGCCCATCAAGTCAAAAATTAACTCTTATTCTACCCAACGGAAAATATACATTCGTGTCTTAAAAACACTTATGAAAACTAAGAAAAAATTTAAAATTTGGCCATTTTTAGCCTTATTAGCAAAACATTGAAAATTGGAAAGCGTGAGGGCGTAGCAAAGCAAGTACCTATTCACCCCCCCATACTAAAAGTAAACATTGTCCTCAATGTTTCAAGTCTAAAGGTGGAGAACCCCCATACTAGAGACGAAGAGTCAAATGCTTAGGATCTAGCATGGAAAGGGTGATCAACAATATATCTAAAGCCGTTTATTAAGTATGCTAAAAGATAATTGTTAGAACAATAAAGGATATGTCATGGAATCGTGAAAAACTTCTTCAAACGAACGATGGAGGCTCACGTAAACGAACACGAGAGTCTTCAATCGTAGATGATGATGATGATCTAGATAACACAATCACAAATAACCACGAGACAACGAGTTGAAAGGGTACAAGTCCCCTTATTAGTGAATAGTGAGCATAATAGATAAGCATGGGATCTCCCCCACGAGGCACCTCGTTTTTGATTACCGAGTCATGAGCTCGACTCGATCCCCTCAAAATGTGAACATTTAGGGAAAAATCATGGTATGGTCAATTTTTGGTGGGGCTTACATGATAAACAAGGCCCAAAAAGCAACCGGTATAAAGGACTAAGTCCTTTGATGATGCAAAATACCGGGGTCGAAGATGGCGTTCTCGTTTTCATTGGAAAAACAAATTAACGCCACTTCAACATGTGCCATAAACTCAAAGAGTTTGAAGAAAATAGATGAGAGGTAGAAGGGTGAGACAATTGGTAAGACAACCTTTCGAGCTACTCGAGGTAGACTCGCACCAAGCCAATAGAAAGATTTTCCATTTATTGCATCGGTGGAAGACCGAGATTTCCCTTTACATGAAATTCCGGGATCAAATATCTCGTCCTCGGTGGACAAGGATGAGGGAACATAAGGGGCTTCCCCCATACTAGAACCACACAAAGCATCGTCAAAAGGAGTAGACGAGCTTGTAGTACTCAAAACACGCGGTGATGACGTAGTTAGATTTGTAGAAAAATCAATTAAATCACGTTTAAAATCTTTTCCTTTTTTATCTTTTGAACTCTCCTTATGAAACCCTTTTTGATTATGTCGAAAATATTTGGTGTTTCTAAGACGATGTTAGTTACACTAAAAATTCTCACATTTTGAAACCGTTTTGGTTTTGGTGGTGGCAAGTTCTCAAAACGTTTATCGACGAAGAAAACCTCCCCATCGGGGTCTACATATTCATCATCCGAAAGATCTTTCGTAGAAACCGGCAACTTATCAACACTTTTCAAGAATGAGTGTTCGAGGTGAGGTGAAGGATTTTTCAATTCAAGAATTGACGGTTTCTTCTTTGTAGGCTTTACACTCATAACCTCCACCGGCGGAGGAAATGGTAATTTGTTTTTGGCGACATTTCCTAAAACTCTTGGTGAAAATTCTTTGCAAACGACATTGGTTGAATCACCATGGTTTAAAGTTGCAATAGAATAGACATGAGAAAGATTGGAGTTTTGTGTTGCATTGATGACAAGTTCTTCTTCATTGAAACGAAGGGTGATTTTTCGAGCATGAACATCGATAAGTGCTCTTGATGTATCCAAAAATGAACGACCCAAAATGAGAGGAACTTTTCGATCGATAGGAATGTCTACAACGATAAAGTCAACGGGATAGTAAAACTTTCCGACTTTAACGAAAACGTCCTCGGCTACTCCACAAGCTAAGATCGTAGAATGATCGGCCATCTCGATAGACATGTTCGAAGGAGTAAGATCCGGAAGCGAAAGCGATTTGAAAATCTCAAGAGGCATTAAATTAATACTAGCACCAAGATCGGCCAAGGCGTAGCATTCCTCCATATCTTGAATAGCACACGGAATCAAAAATTTACCGGGATCACCGAATTTTTGTGGTATGCGGCTAAGAAAAACCGATGAACAACTAGACGATTTTTGTAACTTCTCTTTGTTGTTTAGCATACTTTTGAAGTTTGCGGCGAATCGAGGCATCATGATAAGAGCGTCGGCAAAACTTATATTGAAATGCATATCACGAAACATTTTCATAAATAGCTCAAATTGATAATTGTTCCGTTCTTGTGCTTTCTCTTTGTTACGTCTCGAAGGGTAAGGTAAAGGTGAAGGTGGTGTGGGTTGGTCATTAGGCAACGACCTTGGAAACTCGGGTTCCACAATTGGTATTGGTTCAATCGTAGGTGTGGTTTGAGCGGTACTTCGTGGGATTGTAATGTGCTCCTTTTCGACCATCACCTCGGGTTCTTTCTCGATTTCCTTCTCCTTAGAAGTACTTGTACGAGAGATTGGTTCCTTGAAAGTTTTACCACTTCGTGTAGCAACAACCTTCAATTCTCCCCTCGGGTTGTTAATGGTATCACTAGGAAGACCACCCGAAGAAGAGGGCTTACACATGATTGCTTCAAACATCTTAGCCATTCGGTCTTCAAATTTTGATTGCCTAGCATCCGTTTTTAATAATTCTTGCTTAATCTCATGTTGTCTTAATTCCATCTTTTGTTGGTTTTGTTGAAGACGTTGGACATTTCCTTCCATTTTGTTTGCATGAGTTTTAAGTTCATTAGCAAGTTCATTTTTAAGCTCGTTTTTCAACTCGGATCTTAAGCTAATCATCTCACGTTGCATATTATCAAATTTAGCATCATTTGCTTTTGCATAATCCAAAAATTCTCCTTGCAAATTTTTAGTGTGAGCATTTTGAAAACCTTGTGTAGTGTTTTGAAAATCACGGTTTTGGTTTTGATTAGAGATTTGTCCATTCCCACTTTGATAATTCCCTTTTTTGTAATTGCGTGTATTGCCTTGGTAATTACCTTGGTTGTTGTTTCGATAATTGTTAACATTTTGGTTTGGTGGAGCTTGATTTTGGCGGGAACCTTGACCGTTTTGGTTGTAAGTTCCCGTTGCTACATAAGCACTCGAAGTGTTACCATCCGCGGTAATGCACTCAGAAAGATCATGAGCTCCCCCACAAGATAAACAACTCTTAGCAACCGCTTTAACCGAAGCGGAATTGGAAGCTTCTTGAGCCTTCCAATGGGACATAAGATTAGCAAATCTATCAAAAAACCGATTTTCCTCATTAGCTTCATCATGTAAGGCATTAATGCTACGGGACGATTGTGACGAAGATGACGAACCTATATTGGCAACACTCGGTGTGTTACGAGGGTTATAAACCTTAGATCGATTCTCAATGATTTGTAAAGCCTCATTTGTCGTCTTGCACAAAAAATTACCACCCGCGGCGGCATTCAAATAATCTCGTTCATGATCATTAAGCCCATTATAGAAAGTATCCACTTGATGCAATTCCGAAAAATCATGGTGTGGACATTCATGTAACATTTCTTTAAATCGTTCCCATGCCATTGAAAAACTTTCATTATTTCTTTGCACAAATCGTGAAATCTCATTTTTTAAGTGTGTTGTTTTAGATGGTGGAAAAAACTTGTTCACAAACTTAGAAACGAGATCGTTCCATGTCAAAATCGAATTTGGCGGTTCTTTCTCGAGCCAAATTTTTGCGGGTCCATCCAACGAGTATGGAAACAACATCATCTTAATGGCGTCATGTGGAACATCCTTAAATTTGCTAGTGGCGGTGAGACGGTTGAAATTCCTAATGTGGTAATGCGGGTTGTCTTTCTCGTGACCTCTAAACTTATTTGCTTGCAACATCGACATTAAACCCGTCTTAATTTCGAAATTCTCCGCAAGAATGGCGGGAATCACAATAGCCTCTCCAAAACCCTCGGTGGGTGCTTGTAGCAACTCCATCATAGTACGATTAGCCATGACGACTTCTTGTTCTACAATAGGTTCAACAATTGGAGGTTCTTCAACAATCAACGTCTCTTGATTGGCTTGCTTTTGAAGACGTTTACGAGCTCGTTTTGCTTGATTACGAGTGATCATAAACTTCACGAAGAATGGGAGGTGAGCAAAGAAGATTCTTTTTGGGTGTTTTGTGAATTTTCAATTCTTTTGTGTTTTTGATGATATTTAATTTTTTTTGGATTTTGGTGTATCTTTGTAGACAACAATCTACAAAATCTCTCCTCGAATCAAACTCTTGATTAAAGAAGCCTCAAAGGAATGAAAACGATCACGTGGAGTGAACGTCTTCTAATGACTTTAGAACTTTGGTGAAAACCAAATTGTTCAAGAGGGTTTAATCACAAAGAAACCAAGCAAATATAGTATACGTAATAATACTTTGGGCGGCAAAACCCTCGATTAGCCTTCAATCTCAAAATACTCACAAGCAAGCGGGGAAACGAGGCGGCGCGAAGCACTTAAGAGCCTTTTTCCTTAGGGTATATTTTATAATACCCGCCTTATACCCACCTTATAGTTTGTATCTTTCAAAATCGAGCTTCACGAAAGTATTTATCTATTTTTGCCTTTTTCTTTTTGTTTGAGATTCGAATAAAATAATTAGGAGATCAAATCCCAATTAAGGTTGTGTTTTCACACTTTTGGAGATATTGTAAATTTATTGTGATACTTAATACAATATAGTAATAATATTTGTACAAGAAAAACCAAGAAAACCGATAATACGTATTAGTAGAGTTCTACTAATACAAATACTATTTGGTTAATATTAAAAACAACAATTCAAATTAATCACGACACACCTCCCCGGCAGCGGCGCCAAAGTGATTGTAGTATTTTTGTATACCCTTTTAGGAAAAAGAGGCAACAAAGTAGTAGTAAGCGTTAAGTGTCGGTTTAGGAAAACCGAGCACTAATGACCCAAGTGAAGTACAAGTTCGTTTCCCAAGGAGGTATATGTGTGTGAAAAACTTGCCAAATGTTTGTGATTAATGATTGGTTTAGAAGGGTATTAGAAGAGAAAATGACGAAGTCGTAAAAATAAAAATTAACTAAAAATCACTATTAGAAAGTTAAGACGTAGAACCTAAAAAATCACCAAAAATAAAATAAATTCTAAAAATTACCAAAAATTCACCAAAAATAAAAAATAATAAACTAAGAGTTTACCAATTATCAGAACTTTTTCAAACCTTTTAAATAATTAAATATTCAATTTTTAAATGCTAATTAAAGCCCTAAAAATCAAATAAATTATCAAAAAGCCCAAATAAAGATTTTTCAATTGATAAACCTCTAAAATGACCTAAAATGATTATGAACTATTTTTAGAAATTTTAAAACTAATAAAAAATATTTAAAAATGAATTAAAAACTATTAAAACTTAAAATAATTATAAAAATTAATCTAAAAGTGATAAAATTATTCTAAAAATTGCTAAATTCCTATTTTAATGTATTTAACCAAAGAAAAATGTAAAAAGTTGGAAAAAGTGAAATTTTAAAAATAATAATAAAATAATAATAAAATAATTAAAAATCCAAAAATTATAAAAAATTCTAAAAACTTGCAAACTAGTTTATTTTAACCTAAATAATCAGAAAATGAAAGTGAAATTACCAAAATACCCCTAATGGGCCCTCAAATGGGCCAAATCCAAAAACAGTCAACACAAATGGGCTTTTGGGCCCAAAAAGTCAAACTTGGCCCAATTGACTTGGAAAAGCCCTATCTGACTTAAAATTTAATTCTAAGAACAAAACTCTAAAGGCCCAAAAGCTGAAAATGTGCTTATCACAGCTTATTGAACACAAAGCTTATTCTTATTGGGCTTTTCAGCCCATTAAGCCACAAGCTAATGCCATAAGCTCTAATTTGACACACAACCCTCTTTTTGGATGCTTAAGAGATCTGTCAAAAGAAATTTCCAATAAGCACACTCAATAAGCCAGAAAATAGAAAAGCGAAAATCCACAAAACGACAAAATAGTCGGGTTTGAGAAATAAGGCACCTCAGAAGCTCTAGTTTGTTGCAAAAGCTCACAAATAGCTTAACTAAGAATAATCAATCAAGAAAATCACAAAAAGCCGAGTAGAATAAGCTGTAGAAGCAAATAAGCTGGCTGAAAAAGCCAAATAAGCTAGTTTCCTAGCAAAAGCTTAACAAAAGACTTGTAAACTTCCAGACTTGATATTAAGCTAAGAAAAATGAGTTCTATTACAAAAACTAAGTTTTTGCATGTACCAATAAGCAAAACAGATTCAAATAAGCTGAAGACCAAGTTTGACCAAAAGTCAAACGCTGATAAGTTAAAATCAAACGCTGACAGGAACAAGGTAGGCGTTGACAGACTTAATGAAGTGTAAGAACTTGTTTTTTACCCTGCTGGTCAAGGATTGAGTGCAAACCTTGTGAATCAAAGCTTACCAGTTGGGTAAACTTGATGTATTTTGGCACAAATAAGCCAATAAGCCAGTGAGCTTATAAGCTATGAACAAAGCAATCCAAATAGCAAAAACCAATCACAAGCAGCACATGAACAAGTTCCAAGCAGCAAAGTCACAAGGCATACACTAGGCAAACAAATGCAAGCACAATTTGAGGTGGTCACTTTGCTGATGCAAATGACCACTTCAGCAACTTTTGATAAGCTATAAAAACCACAATAAGCCACCAAATTCAACAAGCAGATAACCAATAGATAGCTTATCACCCAAACTATTCCCAAACCTGATTTCAGACCTTAGATCCAACTGACAAAGAAGTTATTGGATCTGATGTGTTTGACCAGATTCAAAACCACTTTTATCAGATTTTTGCAAAACTCCAAATCTCTTTTCCAAACTTTCAGAAAACTAACCAATGATTAAAACTTGTGTATTAGAGCTTGTTTAGACCACCCAAACCCAAAGAACCAAGGGCACAAGGCCACAAGGCCTTGATAACCAGTAATCCCAAACAACCCTTAATCAAGCACTTATCTTACAAACTTCTGATTTTAACTAATAACCTACTGATTTTAATGATCAAAAACACTTAAACAATAGAAAATAACACAATCAACTCAAAAATCACCAGCACAAACACCAATACTCAAAATCAAAGCACCAAATCAAAAACAGTCATAAACATGAAATTTTTAGGGGAATCTTAACAAGAGATTATACCTGCCTTCCACAACATCCTAGGAAGGCCAGCAATGCTCCTTGGACCTTGTTCAACAACTAGAACAAGACCAAGGTACTTCAATGAAGATGATGCAAACTGCCTTGGTTGATGGTTCAAAGTAGAACCTCAAGGAATTTATATCTTCAACACAAACAGTAAACAACTCAACCAAGGGCTCTAATCCCTTCACAAGCGTGGTGTCAACAAGCTTGTAAGAGCTTATAGCTAATGGTCAAGGGTTAGTACACAAAATAACCAAAACAGAACCTAGGATTTCAAGGTTTTCAAACCTTAAAAACCTAATGAAACAAGACGTGCCTTAACCACAAGATTAAGGTAGGCCTGCACAATCAAATGGAACTCAGAATTAGGCTACTCAAACACCAAACTTTTAACTAAATCAAAAAGAGATTTCAAATTTTCAGAAATTCAAATTTTCTTTAACTTAAAAAGGAATTACAAAGATTAATAGCCTAAAACTGGAACAAAAGCTCTCTCACATGTTGAGGAGTCTTTTTATAGGCAAATGCCAAGGCTACACTGTTCAAAAACCCTAGATGTGAAATTCCCTAAATGCCCTAAGTCCTTGAGTACGTTTGTTGTTGTTGAGCTGTCCAAAATGATCCTACACGTTCATTTCAGCTTTGTGATCAAGCAAAGGCTATCAGCTGTTGATCTTGACACGTCACATGACTTGGAGGCTAAGTTGCTTGCTGATTGGTGGAAAGGGTATTGGGGTGGGGTCCATAGTGCGTGGAGATGAGGGTTTTGTGTGTGGGATAGGTTCCTGCATGTGTGAATCAAACGTGTGCCTGGGTAATTTCATTTTACCCTTTGTTTTAAGTTGTGTAAAACCTGGGCTGTAAAGGTGAATAGTTGTCCTTTTGATCCGTTTTTGGTGGAGTGGAGTTGTTTGGCGCGTGTTTGTGTGTTTAAATGTTTCAGTATGCACACATTCAGCCCTTGTCCTTCCTTTCTTTCGTCACTTGGATGCAAACTTCTATCAGCGCCCATTTTACATGTATCAACGTTTCACCTTTTGTCATTTTTGGCACAAACTTTACAAAAGTGTTTCAAGGGTTATATTTGACATTTTTGAATATTGCAAGGACTGATTTTGGACAATCTTGATCTTCAAAGGTCTTCATTGCATTTTTGACTTTATGAGGGACCATTATTGGCAATTTTGATTTGCTGAGGGACTAATCTTGCCATTTCTTCAAAGTTGAAGGACCTTTTGTGTAATTTTGACAAACTTAAGGGACCAAACTTGTAATTATTAATATACAAGGGTTTTAAGTGTCATTTCTTCAATAAATGAGGATCAATCTTGTTTTTCTTCAAGTCTTCAAGGTATTTTGTTGAGAATTCCATGATTAAGGCCCGGTTCTTTGTACGGCTTCGTTTCTCGTGTCTGTTTTTCCTTGTAACTTGTGATCTTTTGTCTTTTTCACGATATCCATACCTAAAATACACAAGTAAACAAACACAAGCATATATATGGTATTTTATGACATTTTTGTGCATTTAAAGCCCGAAAAGAACGATGAGATCATGTATAAATGCCATCTCATCAGTCATGGTGACCTGCTAACCTTTTTTCCTTTCATCTTTTTTTTCATCATTGCTATGAAATTATTTTATGTTACTCTCCAAGAAGTTAAAGCTAAAGGTCATTTTGAAGGAATTAAAGTCGGTAGAGATAACATTGACATATCTCGCCTCCAATTTGCGGATGATGCAATTTTTCTTGGTTATTGGCAAACTTGACAATGCTAAAATACTTTGTTTAATATTGAGGTGCTTTCACATGGCTTCCAAATTACAATTTAACTTTTCAAAGAGAATTTTTTTTGGCATAGGGGTTACGAATCCATAAATCAACCTCTTTGCTTCCTTATTATATTGTCAACCATCTTCTTTTCATTGCTCCTACCTTGTAAGTGCTCATATGAATAATGGATGTCACTAGAAGCCCATCATTGAGAAGAACTAAAATATTGGAAGTCTAGGACACTTTCATAATATAACAACCTAGTACTTTCAACAATATACATTATTAATATGATACTTATTAGCCAGTTTCTATGAATTTTTTTTGCTTTATTTTAAGTATCAACTATATAATATGAACTACATAGGAAAGTAAATAGGCACACGCAACCACCACTGCCAATTATATCAACATTATAATCATGTAAACATTATTATATCTATATTATTATCTAAAATAAATATTTTAGCATATGTTATTCTTATTACATCTCACTTACAATATTCATTATGAAATAAACCTATTACATCAACTATTAGCATAAAACCCTAATTTCATGAAATGTAATTATCCAAAATACATGTACAAGTAATCAAATCATATGTACAAGATACAATAACATATATTTGAATATATTTTCCCTCCAATAATATAGTACAACTCCTTAAAATATCAATGTACAAGTTACTTAAACATAATATTCAAATTAGGGTTTCTCTCTCCAAAAACACACCTAAAAGATCATACCACTCTATATACAAATTACCATAGCTTCACATTTAAATACTCTTCCTACCAAAACCATCACCCTGTTACATCATGTACCGGTCTTTAATGCACGAAATTCAAATACCTTTTTCCTCCAAAATTTAGATCCGAATATACCACTTATTAAGACAAGGGTACAAGTATTTATAGCATACCATTTAAATTTAGTTTCCCCTCTAAATGTAAACTTACAACTTCCCAAAGCCCACGACAAAACCTATTGATGCACAAATTCAAACATAATCCTTTCCCCACTATTTTTCATTCAAATTCCGTACAACTCCTTAAGCTCACTTTACAAAATCCTAATACACTAATCCTAAACCCTTAACATGTTTAACTAAAACCCTAAACCACCATAGTTTGATTCCCATTAAGCTTTAAACCCTAATAACCTGTTACTAAAACCCTAACCTAATGACTAACCCTTATTATCTCTAAACACTAATCTCACTTGAACCATGACATATTAAACCACAAACCTTAACCTTACATAAGCCATGAACCTTAACACTGTTAATATAGTCTTAAGATAACTTAACTTTACACCACAAACTATAAGTTACTACATCACCACTATCGTCATCACCCTTATTCCCCAAGAAAACACCACCCCTCTTCATCCCTTGTAAAAATTGCACCTCGCTACCTTGTGTCACCTCTCCTAAAAATTCTTGGCCTCCAAATTTGACTCCTTTCCTCCTACTATAAGTTACAAGACTTAAGCACCAAGAAAACTTGGACTCAAAGGCCATTTGATGCCTAGAAAAGCCGAATACCCCCATAAGCTTCAAACATACCCCAAACTTCATTTCTACCTCAGTATCAAGCTCTAACAATGGCCTCCAAGTTTTAGAATAAGCACTAGCAGCAATAGAAGTAAAGAAATCAAGAAAAGACGTCCTGGATCTCTTGCAAAACTTAATCTGAGCCATATTACCAATTTTGATCCATTTTGTGTTTTGTAAGTATTCATTCTATCCTATAAGTTATAGCTTTGTTATAATATGTTCACAATACTCCTAAGACCCTATATTAATCCTTATTTGAACCTTGAATCATAAAAACCTAGGCGTGTTGCTTAAAAACAAAAAATGACCCGTTTTGGAATAACTAGCTAACGAATCCTTAATATAAACTTCTTTTTTACGTTAAATTTTCTTATCTTAGCCTATATTATAATCCATAAGCTTCAAATATAGTTTAATGCCTTAAAATAAGCTTGCTTGAGCTTTTAGACTTGTTTTGAAGTCGAATTCCATGCAAGGGGTTAAAATGGTAATTTTTTAGAACTTAAAACTACAACGGCTGATTTGTCATCATCTTATAGTATAACTAGAGGGGTTATTTTGTTAAAATCTTTAAATAAAAGGTTTAATACATAGATATAAAGTACAAGGACTAGTTTGCAAAAATACATAAACTAAGGATATATAGTATAAATTCTTAAAATTTATAACTAGAGGGACCAAAATGTAATTTTCCTAAACTTATAAGTCAAGGAGATGTTTTTGTCAACTTTTAGAGTATTGGGTATAAAATTTCCATTTACATATTCCCAAGGGTCTAAAATGTAAATATTTTATAAAAATTATAAATTTTATATTTTAAAATTATAAAAATATATTTTATCAAAAGAGAGTTTAAATCTTATTTCAGTATCAATCCAACAATTCTATAAAAATAAGATTTTATTTAAAGAAAATAAAACTTTCATGCACAAGCTCTTGAATGCTACAGAAAAGTATGTAATGCATCACATTAATAGGGAGTTTCATGTGAAGGATTTCATCTTGGTATTACGTTCTAACTGAGTTTGTTAGATTTATGATTTAAAGTTCCCTGACTCCTTAAACATTTACTATATCAGATGAGAATTATGATGGCCCGAACGATGATGCAATATCTCCACGAATCCTCTGATCAAATCAATACCAAAGATATAACTTTATGAACCAAAGTTCTAGGGTACAACATTCTAAGACTTAATATGTTAACTCAAGTTGCGTATCGAAGTCATTAATTATCAACTAAGTCACTTTTGACGTCAACATTATTATGAATGTTATAAATCGGTGAGAGGGGCTACATGCTATAAAATGTATACAAGTAATCTTAGAATTGTATGTTGTCCTGATATAGATTATTGCACGAGTACCGTAAGCCAATTATTATGAATATCATGAATCATTAATCACATGCATTGTGAGTGTGAGTATTCTGGGTAGATCTATTGGGAAGTGGCATTCCCCGTTTGTAATATCGAGAAGGGTAAAACAAACGCATTATATTTGTTTCCTTTAGGGTTGCCTTGGTCGGTTACTCTATTAATATGAGGATTGTAAATCCTCCTTACTATCACTGCGGTGATGAACAGTCAGTATTAGGTGTCATGAACTTAGTTGCAATAATCTTATTTTTATAATAAATGTATGTATAGTAATTATTACCTGTGTGGGTGTATAACAACATAGCCTATTAAAATATTGTTTTTATCACGCTGGCGTAACCCACTGAAATGATACTTGTATTCAAATTTTTATTTAAAACGTATGAATTTCACTCAACCTTTGTGTTGACTTTAAGCATGTATATTAGGTAATTGAGCGATGACGACATAGAGTGACCTTGGACAGGAGTGTTGGAGTATGATCGTGTCATAATAATTAATTATATGGCTAGATACATGTGAGCCTATGGAGTCACACACATATACACAGAGGTACCACTTTATATATCGTATCTATTATAGTTATTGTATATACATAACTTATGTAACTCGAGATCAGTATCAGGCTTTTAACAACTAAGCTCGTACTTATATTAATGGACTATAAAATCAAATAGGCAAGCCCATTGTGAAGCACAAAATAGAGGAGTAAAAGGGAAGGAGTTAATTTTAGGTGATAAGTGTGAATTGATTTAGTCAAATATGCTAATTAATCATATTAATCACTTACCAAGTTTCTCCCCTGTTTCTCTAGCCATATATCACAACATTTTAACACACATAACCTAGGGATATTGTGTTTTGATCTTACTCCTTGATTCTAGTAATCAATCAAGGTGTTTTCTATTCATACGAGGTTATAGACTAGCATCTACGGGGTATGCAAGGACGTCTAGTGTGGATTATATCATAAAGATGGTCTATTTTGATCATTTGGTTTCTTGGTTAGATCATGTGGTGATTGTCTCCATAGATCATTTGTTGTTACGCTACAAAGGTATGATGATTTCTTGTTTTTATTATAATTGATCATATGACTCTATGGATCTGTTGATATGTGGTTGTTCTGCTGTGTTTAATTATTTTTAATATGATATTAATTATATGCAACACCTATATTGGTATCACGAGCCATCATATGATGTTATATGATTATCATGTATGTGTAAAATGGATAAAAACGTATGTTATTGATGAATAAAAAATATTAAGGGTCCTTATGATCTGTGATTTTGGATCCCTAGCCATTTGTTATGCATACCTTAATTGGTTTTGTTACCGGTACATGTAAAATGACCTAAAACACGTGTTTTGGCATGATTTATGAATCGGTTTTAGAACAGTCCTATGGACATGATTTATTTAATTATATGATATTTATAGGGTATTTAAAATGTGGTTTTAATATCTCAAGTTCATTGGTTACACGTACCAATCAGGGATTTAATTGATTGTTGATTATTTTTTCGATTTCATTAGCTAACAAGTGTTTCTTGTTGTTTAATTTTATTTCCCTTCTAAATATACGTATGTTTGGCCATGGACTTAGATAACACCTTGTTAATTCATAATCTTATGGTATTATTATGTTTTGCATGCAAAGCCGATGAAAACCTAGACCAATTATGACATGTTGTGCGTTGATTTGCCTTCAATTTCAGTTTTAAGGATTTGCCATTGTTTCTGCTTCATTTATATGCTATTGATATTAGTCATAGCCATTTATAGGCATTTTACAGTAGTTAAATGATATGTTATATGTTTTTAGTGATAAAACAATTATAACCGATGCTTGGATGGGAATGGCTAAAGAGTTAGACATATTGTGAAATTCAGAGCTGGTGGAGTGGCTTGTACTAACAAGTGATTTACAGAGTTATATAAAGAGATATGAGCCCATATTTGGTGTGATGGTATACAAATCATGGGCCTTCAAAAGTCTCAACTAGAGCTAAGGCTAGAGAGGACTCATTCTATGGGTTTTGGGCCTTTGAAGTCGATTGAAATGTTTTGTAAGTTTTGGACTTGATGTTTACTTTGGGTTCTACTTGCTCTTGATGGTCTTAGAGAAAGTGGGAGCCCATCTTGTGGTTGTGTTGACTTACCCTTTGTTGAATTCTTGGTCCTCGTGATGGCTCACAAGACCAAGCATATGTTGTTCATCGGTTTGAGGTTTTGCATACTTGTGGTTGTGTGGTTGTTTATTTGCTTCATATCTTGCTATAACTTGCAAATATTTTTTTATTAAACTTGAAACCAAATATAAACCATTTATGAAAATAAATCCTTGATTTAATTTAAAGTTTAAATATGATTTAAAACTAAAAATCTTGTTTTCATAATAACTCGTAATGTGTTATGGATGTTATTTCTTTTATGTATTGTCTAAACTAATATTAATTCCACTTAGGTTTTATATTAGTTTTTTAAACGGACAACTTGGCAAACATAAAAATTATAGTAAATTGCACCGTTCGTCCCTGTGGTTTAATCCAAATTCTGACTCTCGTGCGTCACGTTTTTTGCATGAATCGTCCTTATCTTGAAACTATGTAACACCATTCTTCCTTATCTCAATAATTTGGCTCGAAACTATATAACACCGTTCGTCCTTATCTTAGACATAAGGAGAAACGATGTTACATAGTTTCAAGATAAGAACAATTTCTTCAAAACAAAAATCGTGAGGAACGAGACTAGTGATTTGGCCTAAACCACAAGGATGAACGGTGCAATTTACTCTAAAAACTAAAACAATATTAAATCTAAGTTAATAAAAGTTTTTAACTTGTGCGACGATGGATGAAGGCATGCTTCCTCGTACATACCTTTGATTTGTAAGTCAAACTTTTATACTCGTCTTAAATTTAAATCATGTCGTCTAATCGTTTGAGGTCACTTGAAATTACTTTTCGCATCATGTGATACTGATGTGAATTGTAACACAAGGTGATAATTATCTATGTGTGAGATCTAGACATATTCTCACATGTTCTCAAATTGGATGACTTAATGGGATAAGTTATGAGACCTTAACCGAGGAAAGGATGGGACTAAACATGCCAGCTTGACATTTTGTGAAATTTTCACTTATATCATGAGTCCCATCAATATAGTAGAACTTGATACTATTTCTGGTGACTGACACTCACCAAGATGATGGTTAGTCTATCATCAATATTATAGAACTTGATACTATTTCTTGAATATTTAGGTACATGTTTACTATTCCACGAGACTCACATTAGCAACAATGTGTAGATATTTAAAGAGCATGAAAGTAAATAAATTGCTAGTTGCTTTTTCCTCAAGTGTAGAAACACTCAATATGTTATCTAAACTAGTGAGAGCAATGCATTTTATTACCATTGGACACACAAGTAATGTTATCTTATTTAATGGGATCTATGAGGTATCACCTTGTAAGTGGCCCTTTAATTTCTAGATTTTCTTGAAATAACATCATAGTTTTCTAAGCCGTATTGCATACTATTTTAAAGGATAACTAGTTGCTTTTATGATGTCGCCTCCTGAAATGTTAATATAAAATAGTTATACATGATTGCTTATTAAAGGATGAAGTTCTACATATACTTATTATACAAACTTGATTTAAATATGACTTAAATCATATTATATCAGTGACACTTCCATATTATTCATATATGATGTTGTGCTATTTACAAGTGGGAGAAATCTTAGAGTGTGCAAAGTACAACGCATATAAATATGACCAGTTATATTTTTAGAAACTAAAAGGGGGGGGGGGGGTTGAATAGTTTCTTATATTTACTTGTTTAAAGATCGGTTTTCAAAAATCCTTTTTCAAAAACTTAGACTTTAGTGATTATGTGAAATCTTCCTATGCACAATATGAATAATAGATGGTGGAATTAAACTAATACTCACAAGTATATGCAAGGAAAGAATAATGAATGTAAAGAGATAAGGAAAGGAAAGATCAAACAAAACACTAAGGGTTTATAGTGGTTCAGCAACGAAGCTCACTCCTCGTTCCTACTCTACTCCTCGAATACTCCTTACTCGAGAGTTCACTAATCAATAAGCTCCTTAAGGTGGAGAAACCGTACACGTCAGTTAACCAATTTCCGACTCTAATCTAAAAGTCGAGCCTTAATCTTAGCTAGGACCAATCTACACCAATATACTTTAAGGCCTAAGTATTAACCACAATACATACACAACTTCTAAATTTACACAAAAATTTGGATCTTCACAACAACACAAAAAGGAAATAAAGTTTGATCTTCAATGGATCTTGAGGTAGACACAACACTTCAAGAATGAAAGTGTTCTTCTCTTTTCACTTGAGAGGATGAGAGGGGAGAAGAAAGATTCACTTCTAAACAAGTAGTAATCAACCAAATAACCAAGGATTTGAGTGATTTAAGAAGGTGGATTGAATCTGGAAATTTGTGTGCAAAAGAGGTGAAGAGAAAATCTGGAAATGGTCCACTATTTATAAGACAAGGCTCCAACGGATCTATCTGCATGTGGTTCATAATTGTCCTGCGGTTCAATATCGATAAAGAACCGCATAGGCATTTAACAGACCACACATACTAGACTCCGCTCCTTTTTTTCTTTTAGTAGGTTAGTCACATCTGGTGAAGTTTTTATCCTTAAAGGATATTCCTAAACCATATGGAATATGCCATTTTCAAATTTTCAAATTTCTAATTTAATAAAACATTTTCTTAAAAATAAAGTTTAATAAAAACTTTTGTCACTTAAAATAAAAGTGATTTTAAGAAAAACCAAATCCTTGATCACTTAGTTAGGTTGATAACTTGTTTATTCATACCTTAAGTGATAAGGATGAAATGAAAAATACTTGAACTCAAGAATTCGATTTTCGTTGTTTTCGTAAATGCTTGTTTTTATATATTGTCGTAATCAAAACCAAGCGAGACTGAAAAATGCAAGTAACATTTTTAGGCATCATTGCATTAACAATATCCCCTTTTGATTTCGAAAATACATAAACTCAATCAGTTATGAAAACCAGATTTTCGAAGACGAGTTTATTTCATTTCTCCCCCTTTTTTGAAGCAAAAAGGTAGCAAAAGTCTTTGTAGAAGAGAAGAACTAGACTTTGCTAATGCTCCCCCTTGGTGCTTACCCCCTTGCTTGGGGAACCAAGAGATCGAGATATGGTGACAAGCTACATAGAAGGGTTAGAAGAAGAAAAGAAACACCCAACAAGTTATAGCAATGGTCACAAAAGAAATAAGAGAAGAAGAAGAGAACCAAGATCCATAAGAAATCATGTTAAACTAAAAACATGAAAATATACAAGGAAATAAATCATACAAAGATGTATGAAACACAAGCCTAAAACATAAGCATGAATCTAATCCTAGTTACACTAGAATTCTAAGATTTGCTTAAATTAGATGTCTTATTAATAAGCAACCCACATGCTTAATAAGAAGACGAAGTAGTAGCGGAATTTTATGGTGGAGGATTGGCAATGATCTCGTAGTCATAATGAAGAGGAGGCTTGACTAGGATACTCTTGATGTAATTCAACTTCTCATAGATATGAGCCATAGCAAGATGTTGATATTGAAAACAATGACAATATGTTTCATGATGCATGACATTATCATGTGAGGGAGGAAGAACACAAAAGGGAAGTGATTGAAAAGAAGAGTTTCCAAAATCAATTTTCTTAGAAGGAGAAGAAATTTGATTGAATGTGTTCTTGGGTGAATTTAGATTGAAAGAGATTGGGGGAAATGGAGGAGAATCAAGGCTTTCATTTGGTGAATAAGACATTTTGATTTGAGAAAAAGGATGCAAAATGCATAGGGTTAAGTAGAGAAAGCACAAGATATTTTTGGAGTGGTCAAAGGCTTGAAACAAAGATTCCAAAAAGTGTTGGAACAATTTTGGAGTTTCAGAAAAACCGAATCTGGAGGCTTCTGCCTGCGGTTCATTATTGTACATGCGGTTCAATAGTTATAATGAGCCGCTGGACAATTAGAGAACCGCCCACAAAAGGTGTGTTTTGGGGGATAAGGAGAATTTTCCAATTCAACAAATCCTAATTTTCTAGTCTAACTAATCATAGAGACATACTTAAAAGCAATAAAAGACTAAACTTGGTATTTAGACTTCAAAAGTGAGATAGAAAACGTTTGGCTCGGATGATTTGAGGTTGGACGTGATAAGGATGGTTACCCCAAGTATGGCCCGTTGGGTGCATCATACTTAGAATTTGATGATGCTATGGAGAAAGCTTTGGCTATTGAAGCCTATTTCAATCCATTCAAGAATACCCTTGTGTTTAAGAAGATGACCGATTTCGTGGGATCATTATCGGTTCAACTTAAAAATTTGGATTAGGATCCCGAGGGAAATAACAAGTATACGAGGAAAGAAGGTGAAAAGTCATGGCATGTTAAATTTGAAGTTACGACGCCATGTGGTAACATGTATACAAGAGGTTTCAAGACCAAAAGTATGAAGAGAGAATTGTCGAAGAAGTTTAAAACCGATGACATTTTAAGTGTGGAGCATTTTATGGAGTGAAAGAGTCAAGAATCGAGAAGACAATAAAATGATGTCAAGGAATTAATAAGGATTGCTCTCTTAATTTCATTTAGGCATTTTATATCTTACTAACATTTTTGGTTATTTCTCTTTAGGATCTATTAGTTTATTAGATTTGTTTGGCTTTAATTTGTGGTTTTTGGTTAATCTTTGGTTGTTAAGTAGTATTTTTTATTTTTGTGATAACTTAATTAGTGATTAGAAATTACTATTATGTGGTGATGGTGTGATTTTTGAAAAAGTACTAACGGAATATAGCCCGTTAGCAAAAATCAAGAATTTTTTAGAAAATTTAGGAGCTTGTCAGCCAATAAAGGAGCCGGGCGTCTACCTAAAAACATACATCACACACACACTAGTTCGTAAAAAAGGGAGATAAAAAGAAGAAGAAAATTTTCTTTGGAAAAATTAGAGGATAAGATTGATGGAACCTAGCAAGGTAATCTAATTTCTTTATTTCAATTCCATTTGATTTGATAGATTCTTGTTAATCATTTTCAGATATGAATTTGATTATTTTTATTTAGTATGAATCAGATGAATTAGGTTGATGGTAGGAATGTAATTGAGTTAGAATTTTCCATAGCATTAACAAAATTATGAATATATTAAGTGTGCATCCAATTAAGATGATTCAAGGTTAGAAGAAAATTGGATTTGAAATTGAGGATGATTTGATGTAGAAATTGAAGTGACTTTTGTTTAATTGATGTATTGGAAGAGTTGGATAGCTTGAAACACCAATAGTTTAGGATTTAGGAAAATTAAATTGGGTGCTTTTGATGATTTTGCAATTGCATTTTCTGGAAGAAAAAATAGATGAAGAACACATAGAGTTCATATGAGTTAGATTAGGATTGAGGGTAATTAAAAAAAACAAATGTGTTAGTGGGGAAGAAAAAAAGGGTGTAAAAAGAGACCGGCCGCCGGTTGCCTAGCCTGGCTGACCAGCTCTGTTTTTCTGTTGCCAACCGACCGCCGGCTGCCTAGGCTGACGAATCAGTCCCTTTCTTCTGTTAGCGCTCAATTGCCAACTGCTACGGGCAGCTGATCGGCTCCTTCGACTTGCATAAAAATATATTATTTTTGTTTTTTTGTTTTGTTTGGTTTAATTAGTTTGTAACTTTATTGTTATTAAAAGTAAAATTAACAAACTAACGTTTTAGTGTTTGATAAAATTTGCATTGTTGTAGAGACAAAAGACAAGTGTTTCAACGAACCCGTTGATTGCAAAGTACGAGAGGAAGTACGGGAACAAGCATGAAGTATCATACAAGGTGAGACTGGTGGAGCATGAGAACCTTAAGTGGAAGAACTTAAGTGCGCTGTAAAGAAATGCTTATAACTTGAGGTTCGCTAGGTTGCAGCCAAAACATTTTGGTTGACCAAGATTGGTTGATTGGGACTTACTTGAGACGTTTGGTTATGATAAAGATTTGAATAGAATGTTAAGAATGATATACACTCATGGTCCAAGATTGTCATTTAAAGACTACTCATGGGAGAGAGCTTTGGAGATTCGAGGTAAGGTTTACCCGAACTTGTGCTATGAATTCTTTTCAACCTTTTATTTCAAGAATGAGAATGATAGGAATAATGTGATGAAGGAATATTGTGTTTGGTTTAGACTTTGTGGGCAAGAACATTGTTATGCATTACTGGAGTTTGCGAAGTTGTTAAGGTTGTATGAGCAAGATGATTTGGCTAACCCTTTGTTTGAACTACTTTTTTCAAAGTTGGAGACTAATAAGAGCAATCAATCCGGGTGAGTATTGGAAAAATATTGCGGGTCCAACCATTATAAGAAGATAGGAATGGTGAAAGAGCCAATGATGAGAATGATACATAGGTTTATTGTGGGGCAGCTTGCACACTGATCGGGAAGTAAGGAAAGATGCCAAATGTCGGACCAATGGTTAACGAGTGCAATAGGAAGAGAGAGAGAGAGAGAGAGAGAGAGAGAGAGAGCTCCCGGTATGAAAACACTGAGTGAAATTTGTGGAGGACAGTATGTGTCGTGGATTGCAAGGAGGCTAAGGTATTTGAGTAAGAATGTGGTCTCTAGATACTCGGAGATGATTGTATATGAAGAATGGGATTTGAAGGCTTTGGCGAGCGAGTTAGAAAGAGAGAGATTGTGTCTAAGAGGCCTGGAGCCTTTGCAACAAAGAGTTGAAGAAGAGGAAGAACATGAGCCTAGTGGGTTAAATGCTAATTGGTTCGATTGGAATGCCAATTTGAATGAGATCAACTGAATGATGATTTGGAGAGATTGCATGCAAGTGAGGAATAATTGCATACTCGAGCATTTCATGCCTATTCTACATCACTTGGCGGGTGAGGAAAACTGTATTTATCCAACTTATGACCCACCTAATGTTCCTCCTTACCCATATCCATATGTGTCTTAACCCCATCCTCCCACACACTACCCTAATATGGGTAAACCTTCTTTTGGCGAAGGTGATGGAGTATCCGTAGATGATTACTTGTTCACGGGTCTGTGGCACGATGCTGGAGTGTTTGAAATACGTTTTTACGTATTTTGGAAGTCTCGGACACTCCAACGCTATCTATATGTAATAGGTTCGTATTTTTGGTTATTTACATAAAATTAACCAAACCTAGTCCATGAAATGTCATGGATAGGAGGCCCAATCCCATCTTATGGGTTTGGGTATATAAACCCTCTCCTTAGATGGAGAGGGTCATTGTTGCTTCACATTTTCACATAGTTCTTTTACTTTCTCTCTCTAGTTTCTCTATTTACAAGTCTGTGCTCCAATCCTTTCTCTACCCTTTCTCTCTCTAAACTATATTAAGTATTACATAGAATCTACATTTTGTATCAAGAGCCATGGGATGAAAGTCTAGCTTTTGTTTTTTTTTGGTGTTTCAAAATATATAATCATCTATATAGTTTCAGCCATTTTTTTGTGTTTTTGTGCTTGAAACTTCATACAAATCATCTACTAACTTTTAGTATTGATTTGGTTTTCATCTTATAGCTAAAAACACAAAAAAATTCCTTGTTTGGATTGATTTTTGGTAAAAATATCTTTTTTTACTACAAATCTTGATTTAAATTTTTCGCCGAAAAATTTGAAAAAGTTTGCAATTTTATTGTTATTGAAAGTTTCTAATACTTGGTTGTACAACTCATTTCGTTGGAAACGCTCAAAACCCTCGCCTTTTGAAAGATTGGTTTTTCTTTTTTATTTCGGTTTTTTTATAAACCCTGATTTACCGAGATAAAAAGCTCAAGAACCGGGATATAAAAATTCTTTGAAGACTGAGATAACCAAGCTCAAGAACTAGGACATGAGTTGTTTTCAAAAATCCAGGATAAGCTTCCTTAAAGAGCTAGATATCTCTTGCTTTATTTACCGAGATAACCAAAGTTCAAAGAGCTGGGATAAGTCTTTGTTGGAAAATCGGGATAACTATCTCCTAAAAATACCGGGATAACGTATGTATCAAAAGTTGGGATAAGCATTTTACATAAAACCGAGATACCGTTTTGAGAACACCGGGTTAACCAAAAATTCAAAAGACCGAGATAACGATTCAAAATAACCGACACAACACTTTTAGAACCGGGATAAGTCTTCTACAAAGACCGGGATACGTGATTTTCTCAAGACTGGGATAAAGTGTTAGTCAAGACCGGGATAAGCACATTTCACAAAAACCAGGATAAGAAAACTTAGAAGATTTGTTAACCATAAATCTACATCAACAAACAAGGACATAAGAATTTTTATGATTTTTTCGTTGGTTTGTAAAATCTCGTGAGTTTAATTTCTCAGTTTTTCCACGAATTGTAAAATCCCGTATTGCTCTTTCTACAACAAAAACAACTACTTACTTTCATCGTTCGATCAATAAAGTAATCTTTCAATTAACTCCATGGAGTTTACAACTCTTGCGGATAAATCCATCTTGTCGGGTACGGATAATCGTCCATCAATGTTGATGAAAGAGATGTATGAAGCATGGAAGTCAATAATGGAACTCTACATGATGAATCACGAGAACGGACTTATGATTCTAGAGTCGGTGAAATATGGACCATTAAATTATGGTAAGAACACGGAGGTTACTGTGACTCGTGACCATACATTCGCCGAGTTGACTGTCGAGAATAAGATACAAGCAAAGTGTGACGTCAAGGCTACCAATATAATTCTCCAAGGTCTTCCACCAGATGTTTATAAACTCATGAGTCCTCATCGTGTAGCAAAAGAGTAATGGGAAAGAATCCGCATTTTAATGCAAGGCACCTCGTTAACCAAACAAGAACGAGAGTGTAAGCTATATGACTTGTTTGATAAGTTTGTCTATGTTCCAGAGGATTTTATTCATGATTAATACTTGAGATTCGCATTATTGATGATGAGATTAATATTTTCAACATAGAGATACCTCAGTTTCAGCTAAACATCAAATATTTGAACACTCTCCCCCACGAATAGAGCAAGTTTGTAACGGATGTCAAGTTGGTAAAAGATTTTCATACAACCAAAGTGGATCAACTTCAAGCTTATTTACAACAACAAGAACACCATGTGCAATAGATCTGGTTGTCTATACCACAAGTTCATGATCCACTTGCTTTACTTGCTTCGAAACAAATGACTCCTTATCAAAACTCCGCATATCCTTATCAACAAAAGTCATATCAACAACAACCACAACACTCATATCAACAGCAATCACAGTAATCATATCAACCCCAAATATTGCCACATCACTCATATCAACAAAAAATTATGCCATAACAAATTTATACTCAGTAACTCACTCATCAAGCACCATCATCTCCATCAATCACCTATCAACCGAGGGAAGTATCTCAGCTTGCTTATCACATCTAATTAATTATCCTAAGATGGGCTATACTCCTCAACAAGGTTATTTTCCAATGGAAATACCACAAGCACAATCTTTCTATACCAATGAACTTCCAAATGTTCAAATACCCGTTTTCAAACAACCCGATAATCCCGTTGATGCTTTATACCATCTGACGGTTTACTTGTCCAAGCTTGTTACTAACAGAGGATTCCGACCTACAAACATTCAACTGTGTACATCTTCGAATCCTTGTCAAAAAGCCACAATTCAATATGGTAAAGTTATGGTGCAATCAATTCACAGAAGGAAAAATTCATTTGGGAAATGTTGTGACGTGCTATAATTGCCAAGGAGAAGACCACATGGCAAGCGAATGTACTAAGCCAAAGAGGAGGAGGGATGCCTCATGGTTTCAGGATAACATGATGTTAGTTGATGCTCAGGCAAAGGGTAAGATATTAGATGTAGAGGAATTGACATTTTTGGCAGAGCCATGGCAACAGAAAATGAAGGCATTCAGACTATCTCTACTTTAAATGCAGCATATCAAGCGGATGATCTAGACGCATGTGACTCGGATTGTGATGATCTTCACTCAGCCCAAGCTGCTCTCGTTGCCAATCTCTACTACTAAGTTTCAGATGTCGTTAGTGAGGTACCAACCACAACCAATATTATTCATGATAATACATCTCAAGTTGGGCATGAGACTAACAGCCCTAAACAACAAGTGGTAAATAGTAACTCAAATAATGAGGTAATTAATCCTACGCATTTGAGTGAACCTCAACAGGATGCTATGACGGATATGGTAGCTCCTGCTCAACATGATTTGGTATGGCACCCAAAAAATGTCATAGATGAAATGAATATCGCGGTCTTACATACCCTAAATGTGAACACCACGTTGTTTGTTGAGCTTGTGTTGTATAAAGAAAAGGTTAAAACTTTTGATATGGCCCCACAAGCTTAAAAAATGACCTATCATGAATTTGAGCAATTTCGTTTAGAAAAATTGGCTCACTTAAAAGAGATAGAAAATTTAAGAGCAAATCTTTCTAAAGAAGTCAAGGAAAAAGAGTCGGTTGTCACTAATTTTTAAAAGCTTAAATCGGATTTCAAAACACTCGAGTCTAAAAAGGTTAAATCAGAAAATAATACTTCCAATCAGATTAAAAATTATAGATAATTTGCTTTTAAGACAATATTGTGCGGCTAAAACGGTACATTTGTTAACATCTTCATTTAAAGAGTGTGATCTTACTCGTCAACAAGATTTACCACCAAACTCGGGCTTTGCAAAACAAGCTCTGCAAGAAAACCCTAAACTTTATGATGCTACTAAAATTGGTAATTTGGTGGATGCTATGTATGTTCGTGATGATGAGTCGACTACATCACTTGCGGAAGAGAGTCGGTTAAAATGGTTTCGAAACAAAAGGCAAATGATTTGATTGAGACTGCAAAGGTTAATTGTAGACCTATTGATTATGTTCAACATAACAAATTAGCTTTTGATTTTAAAACCCACTTTAAGACACAAAGTAAACTTGATCACGAACCACCATGTGTAACTCAAAGCTCTTCGAGCTCTGAAATTCTTAGTTATTCTCCTACACTTGTCGAAAAATAATTACCTAAGTTAATTCCACCGGTAAGTAGGGTGTATATAAGCTTGAATGAGCTAAAACAACATTTTGCCGATTTCGACAAGGTCATTAAGGAACGTACAACTCCGACGGATCTTATCGAAGGAACATGGAATTTTGAACACACCAAGGCTGCCTTCCGTGATGAGATTATTCCATTTGTGAATAATCTTTAAGCGTGTTTCAACACTCTTGATCAAAATATGTCCTTTGAAATTAAAGAACTTCAAAGAGTTTTCTATGAAATGGATGATGCTTATGAGCATAATTTAATTGAGAACGAAAGGATATTATACCAAAAGACCAACTCTTGAAACAAGGATGTCTCATTATATCGTTACCGTTTGTGTGAATAATTGTGTTGATAAGAATGATTTTATTGCGCATAATGCTGATAATGTGGATAATGTGGTTGATAGCCAAACCTTTCACAAATCTGACACTGAATTTTAGAAGCTTAAAGATTCGTTTGATTCATTTTCACAATGTTTTAATCAACTTCAACATCATTGTATTTCTCTTGAAACCGAGAAACAACTAATCAATGAGAGTTTTCAAACGTCACAAGAAAGTGATAATATAGATGATCCATCTTTTGAGAAAAGTTTTCGAATGAATAAACCACCAAAACAAGGTCAGAAATGTGACAAGGTCGCTAAATCTTTGCCGATAGAAATTGAGAGGCCTTAGGAAGTGAACCCTAAAAATGTGCATGTGACACTAGAGGCTGCTGAGACACAATGATTGGTTGAGAAACTCAATCATAAGTTGGTGGAAATCTAGGATTACATGCGATAATTCGTGATAAAATATGGTTTTGGCTAAGTGAAAAGAAACACTTCGAAATATGAAAGGAAAAGGAAGTTGTTGATAACGCAACCACCATTTCATCACCGTCCTCTAGTGCTCCTAAAGTTAACCCAACCAAGCCAAATATCATTGTTGTCACACCTATTAACAAAGGCCCAAAGGTTCAAACCATCTCGACTAATAGTCAAAATTGATAAGGCAAAACCAAAACCAGCATCTAATGTTCTCATTTTGCCTTCTACAAGAGTAGAGCAAACTACTATGGTTTTAAGATCATAGCCTAAAGGCAATACAAAGAAAGATATGATCTTGCACTCATCTAGTAGTAAAGTGAAGAATAATGTAGAAGCCCACCTTAGGAATGTTATTTCTGTTTTGAATAAAAATAAAATGTAGTTAAACCTAAATGCTCTGTGGTTGTGCAACGTTCTAAGCCTAAGATGAATTCTAATTTTAGATGTTGGAATTGTAATGAATGTATGTTTTCTACTCGTCATAATTCTTTCCTTATCAACCATGTGAATGAGATGTATACCCGTAAGCATAAGTTAGAATGAAAACCAACTGTGAAAGTATTTACCCAAGTTGGGTGGATGTGGCACCCCACTGGTAGAACTTTTACTATAGTAGGAAATACGTTCCCTTTAATTAGGGTCACTTCCACTAAAGTTAAGAAAGTGTGACATTTAATTAGGAACATCAACACTACCAAACAACAAGAGTGTCCTTTAACTAGGAACACCACCACTACTATAGGCCCGAAGTTCCCTTTAACTAGGTCCACTCCCACTGTAGTGCCCGCTAGTGATACAATACCTCAGGAAGTTGGAACTATAAACATGTCGTTAGCAAAACTTACGTTAGAAAACGTTGGAAATCTAAGGATGATACTAATGTTAGCAATTCTAATATTAATCTATCTATCTCTACTAACAATACGGAACCCATAGTTTCTAATGCATTGTCTACTTCTGTTGTTAATGACAGGTCGTCCAAATCGTCTTGTGGTATTTGGACTCTGGTTGCTCCAAGCATATGACCGGAGATCGCTCTCAGCTTAGGAATTTTGTCAGCAAGTTTCTTAGAACAGTTCGATACGGAAATGATCATACTGAAAAGATAATGGGTTATGGTGAATATGAGATAGGGAATGTCACAATTTTAAGAGTGTATTATGTGGACGGACTCGGTCACAATCTATTCTCTGTTGGACAATTTTGCGATGCTAACCTTGAAGTTGCTTTTCGAGAACATACATACTTCATCTGTAATTTAGAAGGGGTTGATCTATTGAAGGGTTCTCGAGGGAATAATTTGTATACTTTGTCTTTAAATGATATGATGGTCGCTTCTCCCATATGTCTTCTCTCCAAAGCCTCGAAGACTGTGTCATGGTTATGGTAATGACGGTTATCTCATCTTAACTTTGACGCTATTAATCACTTTGGAAAAAACGAAATTGTTTGTGGTCTTCCTAAACTCGAATTTCACAAGGATCATTTGTGTTCTACGTGTATAATGGGGAAGAGCACTATGAAATCATACAAACCCAAGACTGAAGACACTAACTAAGAGAAACTTTATGTGTTGCATATGGATCTTTGTGGGCCAATGCGTATTGAAAGTCTGAGTAGGAAAAAGTACAATCTCGTTATTATGATGACTACTCTCAATTTACATGGGTGAAATTTTTAAGCTCTAAAGATGAGGATCCTGAACACATAGTCAAGTTTCTCAAGATGATTCAGGTTTGCCTTAATACTACCGTCCGCCGCATTCCTACTGATAATGGAACTGAATTTATAAATCAAACTCTGCGTAATTATTATGAGTAGGTTGACATCTCTCATGAAACATCTGTAGCTCGTACTCCACAGCCAAATGGTGTCATTGAAAGACGGAATCATACTTGGGAGCAGCTAGAACGATGTTGATTTACGCAAAGGCTCTGTTATTTTTATGGGAAAAGGCAGTAGCTACAGCAGTATACACCCAAAACCGATCTCTCATACGCAAACGTCATGGTAAAACACCCTATGAGCTTCTACATGGAAAGTTACCCGATTTATCATATCTTCATGTGTTTTGGTGCACTATGTTACCCAACAAATGATAGTTAGAACTTAGGGAAACTTCAACCAAGAGCTGATATCGGTATCTTCATTGGCAGCAAGGGTACTGATCTAAGATTCTTGAAACTATGAATGTCGATTTCGAAGAGCTGACAGCAATGCCTTATGAGAAAAGTAGCTCCAAACCCGTACTTCATGAAATAGGACCCATCACTATTAGTTATGGTCTTGTCTCAAACAACCCTACTCCATCATCATTTACACCACCTACTAGTTCTGAGTGGGATACATTATTTCAACCGTTCATTGATGAATTATTTACTCCATCGAGTGTTGATGCTCACGTACCTGTTACAATAGCTCTAGTTCACGAAGATGTTGCTCAAGGAAATGAAGCACAATCAGATACCTCTATAATTACCATTGTATAAGAGGCACCTTCCCCAACTAATTCGCAAACAACACCTGAATCTACACTCCAACTCATTCCTAATGATGATGAAGAGGATGAGGATAATCATGATCTAGATTTCGCTCTTATGCACAAACTTCCATTCTTTGGTGTACCATTTCTCGAGGATAATATCGGGTTGTCCACTTCAGAAGAAGCTCCTACCATGGTTTACTCCAATCCCAAGATCCGTGAACATGAGAGTAAATGGACTAACGATCATCCTATTGACACTATAATTGGTAATCCTAACCGACCAATATCCACACAAAGTCAGCTACAAGAATATGCATTGTTTTGCTACTTTGATGCCTTTCTCAAGGCCGTCGAACCTCAGACGTGGCAAGAAGCTTTTTCACAATCGTGTTGGATAGAATCCATGCAAGAAGAGCTCAATGAATTTCAGCGTCTAGATGAATGAGAACTTGTCCATGCCCAGATAATGTGATGTTACTCAATTTGAAATGGGTTTATAAGGTAAAACTCGATGAGTTAGGCGGAATATTAAAGAACAAGGCTAGATTAGTAGCTCGTGGGTATCGACAATTAATAGGTATCGACTTTATGGAATCCTTTGCACCCATTTCCCATTTGAAAGAAATTAGACTATTCCTCGTGTATGCTGCCCATATGAATATGATTGACTTTATGGAATCCTTTGCACCCGTTGCCCGTTTGGAAGCAATTAGACTTCAAGGAAAAGTTTTATGTCCAACAAACGAATGGTTTGGTGGATCGTAAATATCCTAATCACATGTAAAATCTTAATAAGGCTCTCTATGGGTTGAAGCAAGCTCCACGCATGTGGTATGATCTACTATCACAATTCCTCATCTCGGAAGTCATCTCCAAAGGCAAGGTAGATCCTATGATGTTCATTCAGAAACAAGATAATGACATGATTATGGTACAAATATATGTTGATGATATTATATTTATTGCCTCGACCCAATTTTTTTTCTGGCCAATGAGGGAAAATTATGTCTTCAAAATTTAAGATGTCGATGATAAGAAAAATCTCATTTTCTTAGGACTTTATATTTCTCAAAGTCCCAAAGGCATCTTTGTTAACCAATCCAAATATGCCACTGAATCACTTAAAAAGTATAAATTTAAATCTTGCGACCCCGTGGATATTGCAATGGTGGAGAAATCTAAACTAGATGAAGATCCAGCTGGGATAGCTATAGATCCTTCACTTTATGGTAGAATGATCAGTACCCTTCTGTATCTTAGAGCTAGTAGACCTGACCGTCAATTTGCAATATGTACGTGTGCTCGGTATAAGGCCAGGCCTACCGAGTTACACTTAACTACGGTTAAAAGGATCTTTCGGTATCTCAAAGGAACCGTTAATCGGGGAATATGGTATCCGAAGGACTCCTATATTGCACTAGTGGCATATGTAGGTGCGGATCATTAAGGTTTTCAAGATACAAGGCGTAGTACATTGGAAGTTTGTAACTACTAGGAGATCGACTTATGAGTTGGGCATCAAAACGGTAGAAAAGCGCCGCAATTTTAAGTACGGAGGCAGAATATATAACCATGTCTGGTTGTTGTGCTCAAATCCTTTGGATGAGATCGTAATTAACCGACTATGGTCTAGGTTTCAACAAAATCCTAATGTATTGTTCGAATCAAACTGTCATTGCTCTATGATGCAATAATTTCCAACACTTTCTATCGAAGCACATTGACATTCGCTGCCACTTTATCAAAGGGTAAGTGGAAAATAGAGTGATTGAGCTTTACTTTGTCAAATCGAAGTATCAGCTGGCAGGTATATTCACGAATGCTTTAGATCGAGCTCGAATTGAGTTTTTGGTCGAAAAACTAGGAATGAGAACTTTCTCTCTTGAAACTCTCAAGGCATTGGCAGATGAAGCAGAAGAATAGTGGTGGTAACTATTCTTGAGTTTCCAATGGTGATCATGTATATATTGTATATATTTAAACATCAAAATGCAAAAGAGAAAAATATAAAACCTATAAAAACCATAAAAATCAAAAAATCAAGAAACCCCAAAAAAATCTTTTCAAAAAGGCATGTATTTTGGGAAGATAATATTTACGGCCTTAGAAATTTCATTTAATAATGACGTTGTACCATAAATAGAGTTCGTACAGAAGTTGTAAATATTTTAAAACATGCCTAGATGGCTTGTAGTTATTTGAGACTGCAACCCGTTTTTCACATTCAAGTCAAGTATTTCTTCAGAAAACGATGGCTCATCAACGGAAATTAAGTATCTCGGGCATGGTTTACTATAAAACCATGTAAGGGATCGTGTTTACGTAAAACACGATCTAGCACGAATATATATACACTTTAGTGCCTTTATTTTTCAAAATAAGAGAAATCTTATTTTTTAGAAGTTGTCTTCTAAACAAATCGGTGTCTACATACTCGACAACGCGACTACTCATGACGACTACAGCTCTTTAGATAGAAAGAGGGTCAACAATTGAGGAGAAACAATTGTCAGGAATTCAGACTATTAGATGCAGCTCATTCTACATCTATTTAAGAAAGAATTGGCGATTTTCGAGATGATTAGACTGTGACAATCCGTCAATTTATGGTTGATATTTTATTCTTAAGTGTTATTTAAAAACATTATTTTAATGTTATATTATGAACTCACTTATTTTTGGGAAGAAATTTGGTTTTACATCTTGAAATAGCATCTACTACGTCTAAACCCGAGGATTCTACGTTACGTGCTTACGTTTACATACACCGTCTTTGGTGACAGTCCGACACTTCAGGAAATAAATTTATCCGTGAATATTATTTTGGGATTTTAAATTTGAGTTAGTTCATTAACTCACAAATTAACGAGAAGAGATTAGGACTTACGTGAATAATTTAACGTCCTTTACGACTAAACCGGAAACCTTAGGATTCCGTATTTACGTTTTTGAACTCCGTTTTTGATGAGACAATTTTTATTAGATTCGTTTTGTGCCGTTGATTCATAATTTATAAAAACATTTTTCGTAAAACGACCCGAGGGCACGCAAATCGAGGAAACTAGAATCGAGGAATACCCGTAAATTAGTGGGATGAGACAAAACAAGTTTTATCCCACCCCACTAACATGGGACGGCCAAAACAAGCCTTAGTGGCAAGTTTATACATAAACTTGCAAGACACATGTCTTGTAAGCTTAATAAACAAGCTACCAACACCAAAACCACTAACTAGCTACTTTGAAACCATTTCTCACACACATCACATTCAATACCACTCTCATTCTCTCCTCTCCTCTCTCTAAAATTCGTCCCAAATCACCAACAAACACCCCTATTTGATCTATTTTAGCCATAAAATCATGTGTTATTCATACACATGATGATGCCCCTTTGAAGCCTTGAAGATTGGAGGTGATTCTAACATACAAGGAGATGATTTAGTGATGTCCAAGGGCTGATTTCTACAAGAAGTTTACAAGTATTGGTGGTCTTGAAGATTGGTGTTGATCTATCACAAGTTTTGCCATCAAAAATCCATGCCTTGATCATAAACTACTTAATCTTGGTGGTATAAAGATTGTTCTTCCTATCCTCTTGTTATTTTGATTATGTAATCTTGTATTTTATTTATTTATGTATATGTATATGATGATGAATGATGATAAACATATTATGTGGGGACTTGGTGTTGATAAACATGGTTAAAAAGATGGAAAACCATAGGTAACAAGGTTAAAATCTTGCTTAAAATGATGGCTATATAAAAACAGTAAGTAACCAAATGATAAACTGATAAAATGGCATAGTGGAATCAATTTACAGTAAGTATTAGGTGTTATACACATGTGAGAGCTGGCCATGCAATGGAATCATCAAAATGAGTGAGATATGATCAAAACAAGTTTAGAGTGCAAATCTGCCTACACTGTATTGGACGAATTTATTAAAATATTTAGAGGTTGATTCATCAGTAGCTATAATGGAATACAATGAAGCACATATCATTTAGTTGATGTAATAAAAATTTGAGGTCCTATCTCATTATAGAACTCTAGATATGGACATTTTAGTGGACTTAAAATTTAGGACTGATTTTGTAAATAAATAATATATAATATAAGCACTCAAATATTTATATAAAATATACATATATAAAACCCATTAGTTGATAATAATCATAAATAAAGACATATATACATATTGATATTAAAATGGGACATGTTATATAAATTACAAGTATAAATATTTTTCCAAGTTATAAAACTATATACCTAAGTTTTACGTCTTTTCGGCTAAAACCGAAAGATTAACGTTTTTGTCAAATAAAACTTAGACGGTCGGACCCGTCTAATGTAAACTTTTATAAACTCACATACTGATGTATAAACTTATATAACAAGTAAAAACCGATAAAACCCGAGCATTATAACATATGGACATTATCGGGCCAAAGTAGCCTTATTGGACTATAAACCCGACTAGTTGGTAAAACACTTATAAACTTACTTATTGGGCTTAACCCATTTGGGCCCAACATGTAAAGTATAATACTGATATTAAAAGTATAATTGGGCTAACGAAAATTATTGGCTTTTAATAGGCTTATTGGGCCTAAAACATGTAAATAAGTAAAACTAGTAAACTAGTATAAAAGTTACCAATACATAACACTAAAATGAGTAAATGAGAATGTATAAACCCACTTGATCATCATCATATATATAAAATCATCATATGTATACATAATTGTTATTTTGATAAATTCATTGGACAAAAGTCTAAGAGGAGTATTATTTGTCTAGGTTTCCGTGATTGAAGCACTTACCGTACATCCGAATTGCCGATAACCCGCTTTCCCACATCAACGTGAGTTCATAGCCTCGCACTCTTTTAAATGTTTTTATGAAATGTTTTATAAGCCCGCGAGGGAGATAACATGTTAGTTTTGATAAAATAGCACACCATTTGTTCCGATTCTTTGTTTATTGATTTGGACCCGAATGATTATATGACCCGATGAATGATTATATGACCCGATGTATGAAATGAAATGAATTATTAAAGTTAGGTTATGTCACTAAAAGTCCCATTAGCATGAATTGTGAACTACCAGGATTTGGTAGACGCTTGTGCATATAATAGTACTATTTGGGGACGATCACCCCAGTTCGCGCCTTGACGGTTGATCCCCGTCGTGCCACATTGATTGGTAAGAGAATTTATGTATGAGAAGATTTCCATAGTGTGATAGTTGTGACGACACGCTAATTTAGATGGACAAATTGAGTTTTGGGGTAGCTACCCGTTGTTTGTTGTAGTAAGGTAACAATATCATGCGGCTTATAATAATCCAAAAATAACGAAATACTGCTATACACACTGAATTACGATATATTGCCTGACTAGCAATACGGGGTCTTATTATTGATATTATGTTCGTGTTTTGGTTTTGCATAACCATATTCATATAACGGTTTTTATTTAACTCTATACAACGTTATAAAACGTATTGTATGATATTTTTACGACAACGGTTCGTATAATGATTTTGAAGGCAAACGCCTATATTATGATTTTTGATAAGGATTTGTATAAAATGACTTTGGCTATTTTACGGCCTATTACAAAGATTTGTACAAAAATGATTTTCGGTAATAATTATATATACCGATGATATATTAATGGTTTTATTAAACTCTATGAATTCACTCGACGTTTTCGCTGACCTTTTCTTTTAACATGTTTTATCTTAGGTACTTGAAGGTAATTCTCGGGAAGACAACAAGAATTCATGGCCCGCACTTAAATAATAATTTCCATTCAAATGCTTTGTAAAATTTGTATAAAATAATATGACTTGGGACCTATGTAAATCTGATATTTATGTATGGAAATGCTTTATTATTAAACGACGCGATTTTTAAGCGTTGTCTATGATGTGAGTAATGTGCTATCCCGTAACACCAACGAGTCTTCCGCTGTATTGAATTGTGTGTATTTGGGGGTGTTAGTTTGGTACCAGAGATCTCGCTATAGAGAACGAAAGATTTTTAAAACCAAGGTTTTGAATAAAACTTTTCAAAATCTTTTAACTATAAACATTTTTCTAATAATGTCTAAAAAACTTTTGATTATAACGGTGACGAAGAATTCCCGAGTTACCGACAAGGCCAGACTGAGAAGTGTTATTTTATTATATATATAACTTGGATTATATATATATATATATATATATATATATATATATATATATATATATATATATATATATATATATATATATATATATATATATATATATATATATATATATATATATATATATATATATATATATATATATATATATATATATATATATATATATATATATATATATATATATATATATATATATATAGAGAGAGAGAGAGAGAGAGAGAGAGAGAGAGAGGGAGGTTAATGTGAGAGCTTTTTTAAAGTTGTAAAAATGAGAACTAATCTAAAACCCCACTAAAACATTGATAGATAACCATTTTACAAATACTACACCAAAATATACATTATTTATACAACTAAACACTCTACCGACTAATAAACAACGGGATAAGTGTGTAATAGATTACTGATACATAATTAAGAATGTGATACATATACATCAAAAAGTTAATATCTTATACATAAATTGGTACACTTGATACACAACCACCACTAAATAACTTGATACACAATACCAAAACATGATACGTATCACACCTCGAATCAAAATATATCACTTAGATTTCGCTACTTTGCAAAAGAAAGCCCATCGAATCTTTAAAATTATATTTTTACTTAATCATGTTTTAATTTTTTTTCAAATAGCGTGTCATTTGTGAGATTTTAGTTAGTTCTCATTTTTACAACTTTAAAAAGTTCTCATATGATCCAAATTCTCTCTCTCTCTCTCTCTCTCTCTATATATATATATATATATATATATATATATATATATATATATATATATATATATATATATATATATATATATATATATATATATATATATATATATATATATATATATATATATATATATATATATATATATATATATATATATATATATATATATGTTGTAATTTGATTACATGATTGTTTGAGGATTATTTAATACTTATACGAGGTATTTATATGACGTAGATTGTCACAAGAAACCCTAACTCCCCTAGCAAATTAATCGAAGCTATTTTCGTAGGAATTCTAGCTATTCTAGATCTAAACCAAGTTGTGGATATTTATGATCCCAACAAAATGGTTGATATTCGTAGGAATGTTGATATTAGTTGATTGCGATATTGAAGAAGAATTGGCGAGATTAAATCTGATATCGATGTCATGACGATCTTTCCTTATAGAGTGGAGTTTGACAAAACGTTACCACCTAGAAAGGTGTCATCTGATTCGTTGTCACCCAATTCTTAAATTTGAAATCAAAAGGGTGAATGTTGCACTTGAGGCTGTCATTGGAACCATTACCCAAAAGCCTCATGCCACTAGTACCTTTCCGAGAAGTCTAATTGAATGTGTGAGTCATTTAATACTAGTGACTCATTTGATAATTGTTGTTGTAAGAGCTATAGGATTGGAAATTAAGTGTTTATCATATCGAGCTTTTATTGTCGTTTTAAGGTCTAAGAATAAGGTTGAAAGTATTGGAAAATGAGGTAGGATATCGCATTGAGTATAAGTTTATTGAAACTTGAATGAAGTAAAATTTAACTCGTATGGAATATGAGATTGTTAAGAGGAAGTCGTTAAGTTCTGTGATTGAATTATAAGGTTTTAATTGATTATTGATTCGTGTTAAGGGATGTTCCTAGGCCATTGTCCAATGACGAGGATGCCCAGTGTCCAAGAAATAAATCGAAGAAATATTCTTCTGAATAGGGACCAATGGATCTTCTGGGACAGGTGGAACACCTAATGACTCTTGTAGATTAGTATTCATTGTGGTATCTTTTAAAAATAATCCCTAACTTAACTGAGACATTAGTTGGTAGGATGAGTTCTTGGAATTGTATGACATAGTGACACGTAATGTGTTACGGTACAATTTTGACTTATTTATGATTAATGAAAAGACTACCTTTGATTGCTAAATCCTACATGTATCGATGTTATCTATCCTTTATTGATTCATCCTAATGTTCGCATTAGTGATGCAACCATTGAACAAGTACTCATCTCGATTTGAGTTACGTTGTGGATTATTCTTTTTGAGTGCCATCGAGGTCATGAACCTCATGATTATTTGGCTAAGCTCATTTCCTATTATATTGTAGTTAGTTCTTGGTGAACAACTTTTCATCACTCTTTTGCAGATCACTCATTGTTTTTATAAGATAAAACAGTATCTTTTGAGAAAACTGAATTTTCATCACTATAAGGATTATTCAAAGTGAGATTTATAAGTGATCATTACCGAAATGAAGTTGTTTATGAAACACTTTGGAAAACTTAATTGTTTTCATAATAAAGAAAATCTTTGTAAATTTATTTTTGATTCTTATTTAAGAATTAAGCATGAAAATATTTTTTATTATAAACATGATGATAAAATTTTGATGAACTGAGTATTGCATCGTTAATCTTAAAATTGTATATAGTTGCGCGCCTACATACAATTTGGAAGGGACCATGCAAGGCTGATTAGTAGTCACCATGAAATTGTTAATAAACACTATATTTTCTTTGAAGTTATGAAAGATTAAAAATTTATGAGATCTGCAAGAAGTGCAAAACAGGGACATATTGTTAGGGACACCTACATATGTGCTCGTACTATTTATTCTTCTAAGTCGAATTTACTCATCTGTGGAAATTGTCTTATTTGACAAATTGATATTCCCTTCTTGTCCAAATTCTCCCGTGGTGAGATTCTTTGGAAAAGTATCTGATTACCGAGTGTTGATACCCGATTGGATGTATCGACGTTCCTTTCTTTTGATTAGATTTCATTTGAATGACCTGGGTAACGATCCGAGGAGCTTTCGAATGCGTACTCAAATTATGAAAACATGGGATATATTCATATTCATTAAATGTTTTCGTCTGTATCTGATTTGAAATTATCTCGCGTAGATTATGCGTTGACCTTACTCTTTTAATGGTAGTTATGTCTCCAGATATCCTTGAATCTGTGAAGGATTATGAGTTATTATTAGTCTTTTGAGAAGTTCACATCTTATCAACGGTAATGAAACTGGAAAGTTGATAGTACCAGTAGAATGGATTTATTGATTATGACATGACGACATTGTCTTAATTGGTGGGAACTCGAGTAGAACTCCCCTAAAAGATAAGATGTTGCTTATCAAAAGTGATCTAAATAATTCTTGATGGATGACCATGTCCTGCATTTAGACTTGCAATTATACCATGAATGGTTGTGAACTAGTCATAGATATTGTAATCTAGAAAGAACTTAAAGTAAATTTATTAAAAGATGTTTATGTTATCTGAAACTTTAGGAGGTATTTATTGGTGAATTACCTAGACTTTTGCCATTAAGGCAATATTGAAATTGGTATTGATTATATTCCCGGTGTTGCACCTATGGCTTGTGCACTGTACGTCGGCACCATCTGAATTAAAAGAATTACCGTACAACTGAGAGAGTTGTCGGAGAAAGCTTTTATTCTACCAAGCTCGTCATTATGAGGAGCTATGGTGTTATCATTCCTTATATTTGTTGAATTACCGTGAACTAGGTAAATTGATGATCAAAATCTATATCCACTACCCAAGATGATATATTTGTTCGATCATTTACAAGGTTCTAGCATATGTTCTAAAAATTTGATCCACGGCATGGTTATCATCAACTTCGCGTCCGCAAAGAAGATTATCTATTCCAATCACTACATCCAGAACTTGTAATGAACATTATGAGTTTCATGTTATGTCGTTTGGATTGACCAATGCACATGTAGCATCCATAAATTTGGTGAATTACGTGTGTAGGCTGTAAGGATAAAATCATGCTTGTGATCATTTAGAACCATATGTTTGTTTATAAGAATAAGAATGAGTTAATAATTATTTATAGGTTGCCCTGAATTGGCCGAACAATGAAAATCTGTACCTTTAATAATTAACATGTGATTTAAGGCTTGATCCTTTACATAAAATGACCATTTGATTAATGATGGTAAGATAATGGAATCTATTTTAACTTTTCAAAGATTAGAGCCATTAAGGCTTAAGGTTATACCAAAAGAAAAGAGCAAATATGTTTTGACAAATGTTTTATCAAAAAGAACTTTTGAGGGATTATTCCCTTATACCCAGAAAATTTGACTAAACTCCTGTTTAGGGGTAAATGTTTGTGTATACCTCAAGACAACCTAAGAGGGATTGAGGAAACCATTCAAACCATGACTTGAAATTTGAAACGACAACTTTTGCTTTTCAACTAAGAAAATTTTGACCAAAGTATAACCAAAGATTTTTCGAACATTTACAAATCTTATTAATTATTTTCAATAAATCAACCAAAAATCGTGTCAACTAAAATTCAAATTTATTTTGAATATTTTTATATAATTGGTCGAGCTAAGAAATTTAAATTTTTACGCTTGCGTTTCATAAAATTTAATATTTATTATTTAATTACTTGTAATATTTATCGACACTTTAAAACATCGGATTGAGCAAAACTGATAAAAATAATAGTTGAGACGAAATTAAGACTTAGAAAATATGAAGAAAGAAAGAAATTCTTAGTGAATTTTGGTTATGATAATTATTTCACCAAGAAAGGTGAATATAGATACTGACACATTATATATAGAAAGGATAATGAATCAATTAGGATTGTGTTCCTTAATAATGACGGTGCAAAATAAATTGCCAAACAATTTAAAAATAGTTGATGATTGTAAAAAGGATAATATAGATAATAAAATGGGGTTCGCGGCTAATGTGAACCATTAGTAATAAGAGCCGATGGCGTTAAATGTATAAAAGACCGCTTGTGGTTGTCTAAATATGGAGGATTGTCAGATATAGTTATGTTGGAGTTTCATAAGATTAAGTATTCTATTCATGCCATTTCTGATTTAATGTATCTTTATCTGAAGAAGTTGTACTGATGGCAAATTATGAAGGCAGACATCGCCTCATACATTAGTAAACGTCTAACTATTACAAAGGTCATCATCTGAATTTGATTCGATTTGGGTCATCGTTGACAGACTGACCAAATCTGCTAATATCATTCCTGTTAATGATAATGCTAGATTCTTGATGAAGAAATGGACTCTTTTGTATTTAAAGGAGTTGTGTAAACATAGTGTGCCTGTATCGATCATCTCTATCAAGATCCTCGCTTCGCATCGAATTTCTAGAGATTTGCTCAGAAGTCATTGGGAACGAACCTTGATGAGAGTATTGTTTACCGCCCCAATCGAAGGGATGAGGTAAAGTAACGATACAAAACACTAGAAGTCTTGTTTTATGTTTGAATGATTGACCTTTGGTAATAAACCGTATAATCATTTTCCTTTAGAGAGATTATCATTGATAATTATCGTATTAGGATCGAGATCGAATCTTGTGAGAATCTAAATATTAGAGCATCTGTAAGCAGGAGTTGGGATGAAGACACCCGACATACACCTTGTGAGTTGGACATGTCTTTTAGGTTTAAGGTTTTCTATGACAACAAACCTAACCTTACAAAATACCCGACCCGCGAGACTTGAAATGATTGTTGAAATTAGGACCTGATTATTGACTGCCGGTAGTGGGCAGGGGGTTATGTGAATATGAAATGTAGATCTTGAAGTGCAGGATGGGTAGCGAAGTTATGCCAAAAACTTTCACCTTGGAAAAAAATGGATAGATGATCTGAAAGATCATGGGAAATAAGTCCCCGTTGTATGGGCCTATTGAGATGATGTAAAAAGATTGGTTTGAAAGGCATATATGCTGGATCAACCCTAGGACTTCAAGGACTGCGTGAATTATGTTTCGTATGTCTAACTTGATAAAATGTCTATCAAGTGAAAATCTGAATTCTTCTTGATAAAGTTTAGATCGGCGAAATGTTGCATTCATCAAAAACCCGTGAACATCATGGATAGAGAAAGTAAGTCAACATTAACCCTGATCTTATTCCCGTAGTTATGTTTGATGAAACTCGCGTATTGTAATAGATTACACTTGTGAAAAAAGACCGAATGTGGAGGAAATACCCACATGGCTCTAACTCTATAAGAAGCGAGTAGTAAGATAAATTGATCTTTTAGGACAAAGATCCTGTTTAGGAGTAAATGCTGTGACAATCCGTTTATTTATGGTTGATATTTTATTCTCAAGTGTTATTTAAAAACATTATTTTAATGTTATATTATGAACTCACTTATTTTTTGGAAGAAATTTGGGTTTACATCTTGAAATAGCATCTACTACGTCTAAACCAGAGGATTCTACGTTACGTGCTTACGTCTACATACACCGTCTTTGGTGACAGTCCGACACTTCAAGAAATAAATTTATCCGTGAATATTATTTTGGGATTTAAATTTGAGTTAGTTCATAAACTCACAAATTTACGAGAAGAGATTAGGACTTACGTGAATAATTTAACGTCCTTTACGACTAAAAATGAAACCTTAGGATTAGGTATTTACATTTTTGAACTCTGTTTTTTATGAGACAATTTTTATTAGATTCGTTTTGTGCCGTTGATTCATAATTTATAAAAAGGTTTTTCGTAAAATGACCCGAGCTCACGCAAATCGAGGAAACTAGAATCGAGGAATACCCGTAAATTAGTGGGATGAGACAAAACAAGTTGTGTCCCACCCCACTAACATGGGACGACCAAAACAAGCCTTGGTGGCAAGTTTATACATAAACTTGCAAGACACATGTCTTGTAAGCTTAATAAACAAGCTACCAACACCAAACCACTAACTAGCTACTTTGAAACCATTTCTCACACACATCACATGCAATACCACTCTCATTCTCTCCTCTCCTCTCTCTAAAAATCGTCCCAAATCACCAACAAACACCCCTATTTGATCTATTTTAGCCATAAAATCATGTGTTATTCATACACATGATGATGCCCCTTTGAAGCCTTGAAGATTGGAGGCGATTCTAACATCCAAGGAGGTGATTTAGTGATGTCCAAGGGCTAATTTCTACAAGAAGTTTACAAGTATTGGTGGTCTTGAAGATTGGTGTTGATCTATCACAAGTTTTGCCATCAAAAATCCAAGCCTTGATCATAAACTACTTAATCTTGGTGGTATAAAGATTGTTCTTCCTATCCTCTTGTTATTTTGATTATGTAATCTTGTATTTTCTTTATTTATGTATATGTATATGATGATGAATGATGATAAACATATTATGTGGGGATTTGGTGTTGATAAACATGGTTAAAAAGATGGAAAACCATAGGTAACAAGGTTAAAATCTTGCTTAAAATGATGGCTGTATAAAAACAGTAAGTAACCAAATGATAAACTGATAAAATGGTAGAGTGGAATCAATTTACAGTAAGTATTAGGTGTTATACACATGTGAGAGTTGGCCATGCAATGGAGTCATCAAAATGAGTGAGATATGATCAAAACAAGTTTAGAGTGCAAATCTGCCTACACTGTTTTGGACGAATTTATTAAAATATTTAGAGGTTGATTAATCAGTAGCTATAATGGAATAAAATGAAGCACATATCATTTAGTTACAGTCATAAAAATTTGAGGTCCTATCTCATTATAGAACTCTAGATATGGACATTTTAGTGGACTTAAAATTTAGGACTGATTTTGTAAATAAATAATATATAATATAAGCACTCAAAAATTTATATAAAATATACATATATAAAGCCCACTAGTTGATAATAATTATAAATAAAGATATATATATATATATATATATATATATATATATATATATATATATATATATATATATATATATATATATATATATATATATATATATATATATATATATATATATATATATATATATATATATATATATATATATATATATATATATATATATTGATATTAAAATGGGACATGTTATATAAATTACAAGTATAAATGTTTTTCCAAGTTATAAAACTATATACCCAAGTTTTACGTCTTTTCGGCTAAAACCGAAAGATTAACGTTTTTGTCAAATAAAACTTAGACGGTCAGACCTGTCTAATGTAAACTTTTATAGACTCACTTACTGATGTATAAACTTATATAACAAGTAAAAACTGATAAACCCCGAGCATTATAACATATGGACATTAACGGGCCAAAGTAGCCTTATTGGACTATAAACCCGACTAGTTGGTAAAACACTTATAAACTTACTTATTGGGCTTAACCCATTTGGGCCCAACATGTAAAGTATAATACTGATATTAAAAGTATAATTGGGCTAATGAAAAGTATTGGGCTTATAATAGGCTTATTGGGCCTAAAACATGTAAATAAGTAAAACTAGTAAACTAGTATAAAAGTTACCAATACATAACACTAAAATGAGTAAATGAGAATGTATAAACCCACTTGATCATCATCATATATATAAAATCATCATATGTATACATAATTGTTATTTTGATAAAGTTATTGGACAAAAGTATAAGACGAGTATTATTTGTCTAGGTTTCCGTGATTGAAGCATGTACCGTACATCCGAATTGCCGATAACCCGCTTTCCCACATCAACGTGAGTTCATAGCCTCGCACTCTTTTAAATGTTTTTATGAAATGTTTTATAAACCCGTGAGGGAGATAACATGTTAGTTTTGATAAAATAGGACACCATTTGTCCCGATTGTTTGTTTATTGATTTGGACCCGAATGATTATATGACCCGATTAATGATTATATGACCCGATGTATGAAATGAAATGGATTATTAAAGTTAGGTTATGTCACTAAAAGTCCCAGTAGCATGAATTGTGAACTACCGGGATTTGGTAGACGCTTGTGCATATAATATTACTATTTAGGGACGATCACCCCAGTTCGCGCCTTGACGGTTGATCCCCGTCGTGCCACATTGATTGGTAAGCGAATTTATGTATGAGAAGATTTCCATAGCGTGATCTTTGTGACGACACGCTAATTTAGATGGGAAAATTGAGTTTCGGGTTAGCTACCCGTTGTTTGTTGTAGTACGGTAACAATGTCATGTGGCTTATAATAATCCAAAAATAACGAAATACTACTATACGCACTGAATTACGATATATTGCCTGACTAGCAATACGGGGTCTTATTATTGATATTATGTTCGTGTTTTGGTTTTGCATAACCATATTCATATAACGGTTTTTAATTAACTCTATACAACGTTATAAAACATATTGTATGATATTTTTACGACAACGCTTCGTATAATGATTTTGAAGGCAAACGCCTATATTATAATTTTGGATAAGGATTTGTATAAAATGACTTTGGCTATTTTACGGCCTATTACAAAGATTTGTACAAAAATGATTTTCGGTAATAATTATATATACCGATGATATATTAATGGTTTTATTAAACTCTATGAATTCACTCGGCATTTTCACTGACCTTTTCTTTTAACATGTTTTATCTCAGATACTTGAAGGTAATTCTCGGGAAGACAACAAGAATTCATGGCCCGCACTTAAATAATAATTTCCATTCAAATGCTTTGTAAAATTTGTATGAAATAATATGACTTGGGACCTATGTAAATCTGATATTTATGAATGGAAATGCTTTATTATTAAACGACGCGATTTTTAAGCGTTGTCTATGATGTGAGTAATGTGTTATCACGTAACACCAACGAGTCTTTCGCTGTATTGAATTGTGTATATTTGGGGGTGTTACATAGACAACTTAATGCATGACGTTACGGAAATGTTGTAAAACAAGGGCTAGGAGGTCATACTCCGCCTAGGCGGCGCCTAGGAGCTAGGCGGTCAAAAAAGTCTAGAAAGTCAACAAAAAATCAATATTTTTTTACAAAAAATTAAGGGTTTTCTTTCTAATATATATTACCCGTATTTATTTTAACATAACATCTTAAAATAAGAGATAAACGAATGATTATAAACATAAAGTAATGGGTTTTTCGTGTGAAATTGGGAACAATTGAATTATGTGTTCACGTTTGAAGTTTTAAGCACTTAAATTGTTAAGTTTTATTTGTCTATATTGCAATAACTTCGAATTATTTGAAATTAAAAGTATTTGTATATGTCATACATATTATTTATAATATTTATATGCATAAAATTCCAATCCGCCTTGAATAATTCCGTCTGGAAGGTCGTTGACCGCCTCACTAGCGCCTAACGATTTCTTCAACCTTGCGTTTTGGGGGGACCAACACTTCCCGACAAGAACCACATGATTCTATCATATCATGTTCTCATCAAATCAGGTCCAGCATCGTACATTTCTAAAATTATGAATATGTTTTCATACATAATTTTTTCTTATGAACGTGCTTTGTTACAATTATGTACCAAGTGTTTGAGTATGAAGTTTTTCTATAATTTTTCATTAAATTCATAATCTCAAAATCACATACTCAACACTACATACAAAATCTTTCAATTACATTCAAAATCTTTCATTTGTGTATCAAGAGTTTGGGTATGAATTTTTTTCTAGAATTATTCATTAAATTCAAAATCTTTCAAATCACATACTCGATCAACGCTACATACATATCCTCATTAATTTGAGGGGGAACTTGTGAATAAACTTGAAGATAATCCGATTTTCATTTTTTCTTCCCAAATTTTTGTTAAAATTTCATTAAATCAATTAATATCAAAAATATATATTGGTTTAATTATTTTAATAGGGGGAGAAAATGTGATTTAATATGAGATTAAGTTTAAAACAATGGTTTGATTTAACGTGCTGGTGTATCCCAACATATGCGATATATTTTCAAATATCAAGGCATATGCTAAGGGGGAGCAAATGGATTTATATATCTCATGACGATGACGATTGTGGTGACATAAAGATGGTAGGATAGGTATAAGTCCAATGATTCTTCCAGAACCGGAGGATTCTTCCCAAGGACATTCCATAGCTAGAAATAGTACTCCTTAGGAAAAATGGATAAAGATTGTGAACATAGTTGAATACCGACCAAGTACATAAACTAACACTGGAACAATCACAACAAGGTACTAGTTATGGCGTATTGGTAAGCATTGAAGGGGATGAAGAATGAAAAATAAATGTAAAGATAAAGGGTGAAAATAAATTAGCCCTCCTTACAACTTAGGTAGAAACCGGGTCAATACATATGCTATTGGAAACATTTTAATGAGGTTCGGTATTGAAGATAGACATCATGGACCCGGTGATAAAATGCACAACCATCCCATCTAACTCAGATATCTCTTAAAAAGATATTTGTTTCAATCGCACAAACATCAACACGTTATCTGTCGGTTTATTCACTCCGAATAAGTTGGTATTGAAAAGGTGGCACTCCTCTCCAACCTCCGATCACTAAGATCCATAATTCACGAATCATTAATCTTATTAGGACACTATTCCATATTTTCTTGCTTGTTCACACACTATGAAAAGTAAGCAAGATATTAAGAGTCCTACGTAAAATCTTCATGATCTTGCTTGAAATTCTAAGTGATTTTACAATGAAGATGGAAATCCTGCTTGAGTGAACATCAAAAAGCTCATGGTAGGTGACTGGTCCAATTATATATGAATAAAACTTGTGATAACTGGAAAGCAACAATGGTTAATTCTTAATTGAATTCAAACTTGTTCCAAACCTCTACGTAATATCCTTGTGATCTTTCCAGAACATTCAGAGTGACACTCTTCAATGTTCACAAGGATGAATGGAAATCCTTATAGTGTTAACATCAAACAGAACTTGCTAGGTAACTTGCAAGATTCTCATGAATCGAGCTCGTGACAACTAGAAAGCAACGATGGTGTGATTCTTAAATGAATCAAACTTATTCCAGGAATCTGAATTGACGGCTTCAATCAGACGGATAATTCTTATCCAAATGATTCAGTCTTACCGCGCTGTCTGCTTTAAGACGATTTGGTAACGAGAACAGGCTAGTACAGTCGCGAAACCCTGTCAATGAGATTCTTAATTGAATCTACATATCACAAGTACGGTATCTAATACCCTCTAACGGTCTTTACCGATCAGAGGTAAAACGCTACCGAATTAGGATAAATGACAAACCCATTTTATTCGTGTCTATGTTTTGTTGCTAACTGTCTTATGCAGCATAAGAAGAAGGTGGCGTTGCGATGTTCTATCTAAAGAAGAAGTCGTTTCCACAAGCTCATACTTAATGCTAAACATTTCATCAAATTTAGGAAATCTTTCAAGTCTTACATTGTATCAAACTCTAAAGCTTTCAAGAATACAACAAAGTATGAGTATATCGATTCAAAAGTCATAACTTCACAAGGAGGCAAAAGTCACAAGTGAAGAAGGCACACGTTCAAGGTAGAGAAACGTGCTCAAGCCTAAAGTCAAAGATCACTAAATCATATTCACAATAAAAAGAAAAGAATAAGAAGACTACGAGCTCAAGACAAGCATAGTATGCTAGGTCTATATCATTGTAACTTGGAGTGACCTTCTTAGGGGGAGATTGTTGGAAATACGTTTTTACGTATTTAGGAAGTCTCGGTCACTCCAACGCTATTTATATGTAACATGCTCGTATTTTGATTATTTACATAACATTAACCAAACCTGATCCATGAAATGTCATGGACTGGAGGCCCAAGCCCATCTTATGGGCTTGGGTAGATAAACCCTCTCCTTAGATGGAGAGGGTGGTTGTTGCTTCACATTTTCACATAGTTCTTTCACTTTCTCTCTCTAGTTTCTCTTTCTACATGTGTGTGCTCCAACCCTTTCTCTCTCTAAACTATATTAAGGATTACATAATTCTAGGGGTGTTCAAAAAAATTGAGAAACCGGCGAACCGAGCCGAATCGCTCAATCCGAAACCGAAAAAACCCGCTCATCACGTGTCGGTTTCGATTTTTACTTCTAAATATCCGCGGTTAACCGAACTGAACCGTGCATATTATACATGATTTTTTAGCTAAATATTCATATCATTGTACAAGTATTAATAATTTTATTGCATTACTCTAATAATCTATGTGTGAAAATTAATTAATATAATTTTAATATATAAAAAAATAAATTTTATACAATTAAATTCGATTATATGATTTATGTATGAATTTTATCTACTTAATGTCATTTGATTTAACTAGAATCGCATATTATGTTCTAGTACACGTTATTTTTTTATACGAGTAAATTCGATTAAACATAAAAAAATGGTTAACCAATAACCAAACCGCGACCGCTCCTTTCGGGTACCCGCATGTCCGGTTACCCGCCTAGTACGATTCGGTTTCGGGTAGTAAAAATAATTACCTGCCCCGCGACGGATAGCTAAAATCTTCCAACTAACCGAACTGAACCGACCCGTGAACACCCCTACATAATTCTACATGGAGGTAATCTTATGATATCGAGTGAGACCTTTGATGTGATAGGATCATCAAGAGGAGCACATGATGATGATGAAGACATGGATGATTGATATCCATGATTCACGAAGATTTGTAAGATAGTTTTTAGAACTCTTTTATTTTATTTTTAAGTTTAAACTTTATTTGTTTGGTTTAGTTTTTAAAACAATTTGGTTGTATTATGTTAAGATATTTATTTTCATTATTATGTTAATTTGTGTGGGAAAATATTTTGTTTAGTGCAGTATTTGCAAGGGATGATTTGTGACTTCATATTGGTGGACAATATGGAGTTTTCTGTAGACTCGTGAGGCAATAAACACATGCGGAATATATATCAAATTAGGTAGTATCGTTTGACTTTATTTTTCCTATTTTCTTATACTTTAAAGTTCGTTTATTATCATTGGGGACAATGTAAAACTTAAGTGTGAGGGGATGGTCAAATAGGAAAAATGGTTTATTTTGTCAAATACGGTTTACTTTTCATAATAAAATGTTTAAAAATATAAAAATTACAGTAGTTATAAGTTTTTTTAGGATAAATGGTTATTACTAGCTATTATTCCTAATCCACAATGAGATCACATTTCTTGTGATTATGACAAGAATAAATGATAAAAGGAAAAAAAATTCAAAAATAAAACAATTAAAGTTTGTTGCTAGTCACTAGTAGCGGGGAGTACGTTTTCATGATTACGAGATGATCGTACTTTGTGTTCGCATGAGTTATTCCAACAAAAGAGAAGTAGCTACTTTAGTTTGTGTTTTTTGTAGTGTATACTCATCCAAAGTGTGAGGGGGTTGAGAAGGAGAAGCGAAATAGCCAATGAGTTATAAATTATGAAGATAAATGAAAAAGAAGTAATATGGTAGTATCAATTGGTCAATGTGTCCGTCTTAGTTTCATAACATGTTTCAAACCCGGATTTCCATGAATATGTAAGCAGATCCACTCGATTAAAACGTGATACTTGAAGTTGAAAAAAACGAAGAAAAAGAGGTATATCAAGAATGGCGAGGGTGATAATTTGATGATGGTGACTAGTATTTTTGCTTTTGTTTACTTGAACCAATAAAAGTGCTTTTTGATAAAATTGACGGGTGCTCACGCCCCATCGGATTAGTAAACTACTTGTATATACCTTGTTTTTAATAAGAGTTTAGAAAATTTTAAAGCGTAAAAGTAGAATAGATGTTCTTAATAAAAGTTTACGTTCATTCTTATTTTTAGTTTTTACATGCTCGAGGGCGAGCAAAACTAAAGTTCGAGGGGATTTCATAACGCTCAAATCCAACATGTTTTTATACGCGTTATCTATAGTTTTTATATTAGATTTGTGGTAATAAACGTACTTTTATTGCTAATATTGTGCGAAGTTCGATTCTTGTGTTTGTAGCTAGTAAGAAGAAGAAACACGAGAATAAAGAAAGAAAGAAAAGAGAAAAGATGAAATTTGGAGGCGAAAGGATAAACAAGATGCGAAAGTGTAGCTTTTGTATGATGAATAATAAGTTGAATAAGTGTTTTGGAAAGTTTTTAGGAACATTGAAGAAAGAAACAAAGAACAAGGACTAGAGAAGAAATAACAGAAAAATGGGAGAGGAGCTGCCAGCCGATGGAGGAGCCGTCGGCAGACTTAGTTGGCCACCAGCTACTGGGCCGAGAGGAGCTGACCAGATGCTCTACTTCGCCCCAGCTACTCCAAAAACATGTTTAGTTATTAACTTCCCACATCAATGGGAGGCTGATCATTTCCCTCCCATAACATCTCTAGGACGTTTTTCCCTCTTCTCCAAGGCTAATCATGTATAAATTAAGGCATTAGGTGTTGCTTATGTGTGCGCTTTCATTTGTAAGAATTCTAACCCTTCAAAAAGGTTAGAACACCAATTACTACTAAACTCAAAAGAGTTGTTATACCCTACTAATCCCATAATCAAGGACGAATTTCAAATTGTTGGAGATTTGGTTAGTACGGTTGATCATTAGATTGGAGGCTTGGAGTTTCTCTAAATTCCATTGTTAGAAACTTGGTGTTTGAAGAACTTCTATGGTTGAGTTTGAGTTTAATATAAGTGTTTTTTAATGTTGAATGTGATGATGAATTGTATTGAATTGTGTTTGAGTTTCTATATGATTGTGGAGTAGTGTGATATGCTTGTGTGATGAAAATGAATTCTAAAGAGAGTTTATATTATAATCAAGAAAATATAATTAGGTTTGTATGGTTGATAAATTCCCAAAACATGTTTTGATAATCGATGCAATATGGTTTTTATTATATTTAAAGGTCGAAAGGATTCCGGTAAACTATGTTCTAAATGATTTATGCATGAGTCGATTTGGTTTCTTAGTGATTGACACTCACCAAGACGAGTCAGTTAAAGGGACTTGTCAAATGAATTATCTTGGGTATAGGTCGAAAGGATCCATTCAAACCAAACTTTATTTTAATCTTATCTAGAAAATGGTAATTACGATGGGATGGAATAGACGATCATAGGTCGAAAGGGCTTTTCTAAATCAACATGTTAATATGGATTTTATGAAATACACCATGGAATGAAATACATATACTTTAAATTTGTGATTCATTGTTGTTAACCACATATATTTAATCTCACCAATGGATGAAATGGAATTCACACAAGTATCGTTTTTAGTTATGATTTCCTATAAGATCTTTGTTCTAGCGGTAATATTGATAGTGACAATCTTATTACTTACACATTTGCTTTGTTTTGGTTATATGCAAATCCCTTGGGACGAACTAGACTTACCCGACTTTACTACAATCGAACGAGTATACTTGATCGTATGCGTTGTTAAAAAGTTATTAAGTCTTGATTATAAATGTAAAACTAGGACAAGACGTGCATCAGAGATATAATAAATAAAACATATAACCTTGGAACACATGCTTATTAGGATAAGGCATACGAGGTTAATAAGTCTAAATATGATACATCACTGAGAAAGTCTCAAAGTTCTATCTCACTTGATAAGATTGAACATGTACATGGAAACCTTTAGTTTACCCAATGAATTCATTACATATGATATGTTATGTATTAGACTAATCTTAACACTTTCATGAACGCAAGATGAACTGATCACAAAGTATTAAAGTGAAAGCAATTAGGCTACTATAGACGTTTTCATCGTTTAAGGATTTTAGGTAAGAATATTAATGTTGAGTTTATACACTAATGCTTACATTGGTTGAGATGGTGCTCAATCCAAGTCATAGTAGGATTTCATCTTAAATGATAATACTACTACCTAGACGTGCTTGACGGAACGCAATGTTTCACTATTCATTAGTATAATAAGAATACTTTACAGTTTGGGAAGTTGTTAAGAAGACTGTCTTAAATAGGTGTTCTGCTTGCTTTAAACCACCTATGTATTGTAGTGTGACGATGCTAGTATTATTTTATTAGCACTTGAGCACACATATACAAAATGATAATCATCGTATTATTTAAAATCTTTACTATTTGTGAGTTTTGAAATAAGTATTCTCAAAGTTCACTTAGATGACAACTTAAGAGGTCCTTGTAAAGTCAATATCTTTTAACCAAACATGTAATCTTGCTAGAAACATTGAACTTTGACCTTTTAGTAGTCTCGTGTATATCTATTTTTTAAGTATTTGGATAATGAAATGTTAAATGGTTGTATTAAATAATGAATTGATATACTTTGTATGATCGTCTTCATGTATAGTATTGTGTTCTATATTAGAATGTTTCATCCATGAATAATTTAATTATTCTAAATTATCCATTCTCAGTTAGCGATACGGGATTATTATCAAACTAATGTTAATTGATGATGTCGCCGAACTCATATGTGTTCATTGGATGAACATTGGATTGGCCCTACCTACGAGTATTCACTGCATAGATCGACGTTAATAGTGAATCTCGCAAGTGGTTGAATCTCTCATCTTTAGACTTGAGATGAAAGTAGGTTTTGTATGTGTTGAATGTCAATCTTTGATATGGTTCAACGCTGTCCTAAACAAGGTTTCATGAATCTCGCAAGCGGTTGAATCTCTCATCTTTAGACTTGAGATGCAAGTAGGTTTTGTATGTGTTGAATGTCAATATTTTATATGTTTCAACGTTGTCCTAAACAAGGCTGCCATAAAGAACATTTTGAGGTGCGATGTGAAACACATGAACGACACGTGCAGTCAAAATAGGACTTGTTCCTTCACATGTATTAGAGTTAGATACTATTGGGATATCGATGAATTGTATAGATGTATGTGTTGCCAAACCCAAATGTAATTAAGATGATACTTGATTAATTTGGAAATCTAGTTCAATATGAATATCGAGAAACAGGATAGTTAAACTTAAGAATGACTCTTGATCCATGTCTAAAGTTTAACAGTATCTGAAATAAAAGGATGACTGATATCTAAACCATTTAAATGAGACTAGCAGGGTACCCGCGCGTTGCGGCTGCGGGTACCCTGAAACTAAAATCTACATGGGCAATTGTGTTACAGTTATATTTATAGATAATGACGATAACTTTAAGTTGATATAACTTTAAGCAATAATAAATCATTTCATATTATTGTGATGATTGACGGTGAAATGTATTTACAAATCTATATAACATCGCATATTATATAACATATAAATATAGAAAATCTTCTTAATTTATATGTTTACACGTTTTCATACATCATATTGACTTTTAAATATTCTTACTTTGATGTGTACGATTTAAACAAATTAATTAGCAAAATGATTAGTATTTCATTAAATTTGTCACTAAATACATACATAGACGATATATTTCTTCCAAAATGTAAATTTATAAAAAAAAAAAGTGGTCCAAAATCTAACACAAAAATTTGATATTAAACTTATATCAGCATACAATTTAAATAATTGTATCTAAAAAATAAAATTTATAACAATAATCATTTGTAGATGTTGCATATTAATTTGTATTAATTTTGTCATTTAATGTGTATTGCCCATCAATTAATATAGAAATAAATTTATGAAATTTTTGTGTTGTAAAGGTTTGTACCCAAACCTTGTAACATTGTACTAATTAAAATTTCGAAGAGAGGGAGTGCAATCTCTTAAATAAGCAGCACATATTTGTGTGATGTTCAAAAAAGTAGTACAATATAATTTAACGGTTCCGTTTTTATCAATTTTGGTGGGTCCTCTCTGGTTCGTCTTCTGACAATTTTTATAGTTGAACCGACTGTGACTCCGATATTAAATTTTCAGTTGAACCTCAGCATCTTAGGTAGATAATATGTATGATCTTGTAGATATATATTATTTTCATTGTTAAACAATGTAAATATATAATAATATTTCTAAGTGATGTGGTGTATTAATTATTTTTAAGTGTGTATTAATTATTATGTATTAATTAACTTTAATATGAGTATTAAATTATGTATTATTAGTTATAATATTATGTATCAATTAGTTATAATATTATGTATTAATTAGCTGTAATAATGAGTATTAAATTATATATTAGTTAGTTTTAATAATTAGTATTAATTTATGTATGAATTAGTTTCTAATTATGTTTATATACTTGTACTTTATGCATATAGTGTTGTAAGTTGATTTTGTAATATTGCTAAAATTAGAAGGTGTTTTATTTTAATATATAGTATAGATATAAATATAGATAGATATTTGAGAAACTATCATCATATGTTTCTGGGAGCATTGACGTGTTGTTAGACGCTAACATTTGCTTGTATAACTACTTGATTATTATGATGTGCGCAAGTGGGAGCTATGAATTATGGTCGTGTCATAATAATTAATTATATGGCTAGATACATGTGACCCTATGGGGTCACACACATATAGACAGATGTACCACTTTATATATCGTATTTATTGTAGTTACCATATATAAATAACCTATGTAACTCAAAATCAGTATCGGACTTCTAATAACTAAGTAATAAGTGTGAAAACACTTATCCTTTTACCACTTATATCCAATAATAACAAGACCAAAACGTGTATTTTATGTCGTAAAAGTCGAAATTATGCGTGGTTTGTGTTTTTATTGTGTTTTAGGACCAAAATATGAAAAAAGGAAGAAAACACGGGCTTTCACGGGCTTTTATCGAAGAAAACGGGAAAAGAGGAAGTCAAAAGATCAAGAGTGCAAAAAGAACGGAAGTCCAAGACCTATTCTGAAGATTTATCGAAGAAAAAGTCTAAAGACGGAAGTTTAAAGAAGTCGAAGAACTTAAGTCTAATAGAAGAAGAAAATTAAAAGACAAGTTCAAATCCCGAGGCAACATCGAGAAAAGACAAAGAATTAAAGTCGAGTCGAGAAGACGTGAAGAAAGAAAAGAAAGAAGATGCAACACATGCACTCCTTCCACCTTCCCTATAAATACCCTCCTAATACACATTAGGAGGGAGTTAGTCTTTAATTTTTTAGTTTTTCATTTTGCACTTTTCTAGTTTTAGAGAGAGAAAGTCTTAAACTTTCTCTCACTAAGTTTCATCTTTTCATTTTAATCTTTCAAGATTAAACATTTTGTATTGCTTATTTTATTAATCAAGTTCTATTTAAGCTTTTAATCCTTAATCTCATTCTACCTTTCTTTGATTTTTAGATTGATTTTGGTGTGAATTTCAATAGATCCGTGTTGTTCTTAGTGATTTCTTGCTTAAAAAGTTAATCTTTTGATCATTACGTAAGTTTTCATACTAATAAGCTTTGAGATTCTTGTGCTTATTGGCTTATTTTTATGATTAGCTTATTTACTTATAAAAAGTTTTCTTAAAAAGTTTATATATTTATGGTTTGATTCAAAAGTTTGTTTATTTTTGAGTTGGATAAGTTGTGATAAGTGCTTATTTGATCCATTTCATCATTGATTCGTTTAGTTTTGGGTATTAGCTTATTAATAATAGCTTACTACCTAGCTTATAACCGAATCCCATTTAAATCGGAAAGGGTACAAACCCCTTTCCGATCGCAGCCTATTCCGAGCAGACACACCCCCTCTTTCCGATTAGCAAATCGAAAAAGGGTTTTGAACATTCCAATCTGCCCCCTTTCTGAACATTTCGATTTGTACCTCAGGTATTCCGATCAAAGTAATCGGATTAGGGTTACCATATTCCGACGACAAGTACTTGGTTATATTCCGATTGGTAGGTTTTGCCATTATTCCGATTTGGCAGTTTTTAGACATTCCGATTAACCCTAATTTTTCTATATTCCGATTAGACTTGTGTTTCACATTCTGATCTGGCCCCTTATTTGAGTATTCCGATTGATGTTTCTTCCTATTATTCCGATCACCCACATTGCAAACATTCCGACCAATTGATCGGAATACATTCCGATCTGAACCATTATTGGCATATTCCGATTGCACCATTTCTCCTATATTCTGATCAGAGCTTGTTTAGTTTATTGTTTTTATGAAATTTCCAAGTGTTAGTTTTATTAAGTGATCTAGTAATTTTCCTAATCTTGTCTTTAAGTTTTTCAAGCATTTAATTTTAACTCGTCATTTTATTTTTAATCTTTAAACTTCTACTTTACTCAACGACACTTACTTATTTGCTATTAGTTAAAAATAGATAACAATCCAAACCATTCTCTTATTACCAAAAGACGATTGAGTCGCACTTTAGATCAATAGTCAATTCAAAAAGATTCGGACGATAAGATTTTATACTTGGTTGCAAAATCGAGTATTAAATGGCGCCGCTGCCGGCTCTTTTCGTTAAGATTAAAGGTTTTTAGTGATAGACGCATTGAATTTTGGGATCTGTTCTTTGAACGTTATTTTCCTTGCTTTAACAATTTTCAAAAACCCAAAAAAATATAAAACTCTTCAAAAATACAAAAACATTAAAAATCATAGAAAGCAATTCTTTTCCAAAGGTTTTGCACCAAAAAGATTATATAGATATTCTCTCTGTGTATATTTTTCTTCTGCAGGTGTATGCGTACTAGATCTTCGAACAATTCTGAGCCCGAGACTCGTGAAGATCTAGATATGGCTAGTGTTAATAACAACAATAATAACCCACCTCTACCCAATTTGAATAACAACAACAACAACAACAACAATGTCCTCCTACCTGGTTTACGAACCATGGAGGAATTGTGTCAACCCACCATGAACGGACGCGGAGGCCCGATTGCGCCAATGCACGTCACGGCTCAGGAGTTTTCGTTGAAGCATCACATGATCCAACAAGTGCAAACTAACCCATTTCGCGGAATTCCGGATGATGATGCCAACAAACACCTCGACAAATTCATTACCATTACCCAAAGCATGAAGTGCCCCGGTGTTTCTATGGATGACCTTCGCCTTCAACTTTTTCCCCATTCACTTTCTCACCATGCCGAAAAATGGTTTGACCGTCTCCCGAAGAATTCTATTCATACGAGGAATGACATGACTCAACGCTTTTTGTCGCGCTACTTCCCTCCATCCATGGTCACAAGCCTTCGTAACCAAATCAGTGGATTCATGCAAGACAATGATGAATCACTCTTCGATGCTTGGGAACGATACAATGATTTAATCGACCGCTGTCCAAATCACAACATGCTCCCCGTCACTCTCATTGATACCTTCTACAATGGTCTCACTTTTCGTGATCGTGACACGATCAATGCCGCCGCTGGTGGTACTTTTATGAAAAGGATACCGGAGGAGTGTAGAGAGTTGATTGAAAACATGACTACTCACCACAAGAATTGGTATTCATCCGCATCCTCAAGATCTAACTCGAGAGTCAATGTTTCTTCTACTACTTCCAATCCTGAGATAACTGAAATCTCTCGACAACTCGCTGAGATGAACAAGAATTTCATGTCCATGGCCACAAACCACTTTCAACAAGCTAAAGCCGTTTCTATTTCTTGTGACACATGTGGTGGTCCTCATACTTACAATGATTGTCCTTCTACCCAAGGAAATTTCTCTGAAAACGTTAACGCGGCATACAGTACTTATCCCACGGGGGGCTATCAAGCTCGTCCTCAAGGAGACCGTAGCTTGCTAAGTTATCGTTCCAACAATTATCTTGCTCCACCTGGTTTCCCTCCTACCAACCAAAACCAACAACAAAGCTATAACCGAAACAACCAATCCCAACCTCGTGCTAACAATCAATATCAATCCCAAAGAAACCCATACCCAACTCAAGGAAATTCTCAAGCTTAACAAGCTCCACCTCTCAATCAACCGATGACAGTGAGTCCAGACGCCGAGACCTTCATGAAGACTAATCGGGAGCTGGTGACGAATCTTCAGAGTCAAGTCATCAACTTGAAGGGCGAAATGGCGAAACAAGGGAGCGATATTCGAGCCGAGCTAAGGAATGATATGGCAAAACAAAGCAATGAAATTTGTGCCGACATCAGAGATTCTTTTAGCACTCAAGCGCTTAACATTCGTGACATGATTGGTTCGCTCATCCAAGGTAATCAACCCTCTTCTGCGGGTACTCTTCCGAGTAACACCGTTGCGAATCCAAGAGGGGAGATGAAAGCAATCACCACTCGTAGTGGAAAAGGTTATACGGAACCCGAGCTTCCTACACCTCCACCCGTGATTGTGAACAAGGAAAAAGAGCAACTTTCCTCACCTCCTTCACCTTCTATCCCCATTTCCCCATCACCCGTGGTTGTGAGTAATCCTATTCCCTTAAAGCCTTCTTCTTCATCCAATATACCTTATCCTTCAAGGTTGAGGAAAGAGAAGCAAAAGAGCAAGGATGATATTCAAGTTTCAAACTTTCTAAAAATGTTTAAACAATTGAATTTTAACATCTCCTTTGGGCTCTCGCTCACATGCCCAAATACGCGAAAATGTTTAAAGATCTTCTAAGTGACAAGGAGAAGCTTCTTGACATTGCTCAGACCCAACTTAATGAGAACTGCTCCGCAGTGCGTTTAAGGAAATTGCCCACCAAACTTGGTGATCCGGGTCGCTTCTTGATTCCTTGCAACTTCCCGGGAGTAGAGAATTGCATGGCCCTAGCCGATCTAGGTGCCAGTATAAACTTAATGCCTTTAAGTGTTTGGAAGCAATTATCCCTCCCGAGCTAGTCCCCACCAAAATGACTTTGGAATTAGCCAACCGTACGGTTGCTTATCCAGTGGGGATAGCCGAAGATGTCTTTGTTGGCGTCGACAAATTCACCTTCCCGGCGGATTTTGTTGTCGTTGACTACGAGATGGATCCCCGTGTTCCATTAATCGTTGGACGTCCCTTCCTGAGGACCGGTCGCAATCTCATTGATGTAGTCGCGGGCGAAATCATCATGAGAGTTGGTGACGATAAAATTGTCTTCAACATGGGTAAGATTTTTAAGCAACCTTATTCATATGAGAGTGTTAATGCTATTGATGTTCTCGATGAGGCTTGTGAAGAACATTTTCATCATGCTTGCAAAAGTACTCTTTCTTCTCTACCCAATATTGAGACCGTTGCCTCAATTGCTCACGCATTGACTCCTTTTGGAGAAAGTGACTTGGATGATTTCGAAGCTAGCTTGGGTCCTCTCGATATTAAGTATGATAATTCGTCCACTGATTGGGATGAAGACATTCGTACTATTGAGAGACTTCTCAATGAAGACCCGTCTTCTCCTCCTTCTCCTAAAGAGGTGACTAATGATAATCCATCGTTAGTTTCACCATCTATTGAGGATCCTCCCACTCTTGAGCTTAAGGACCTACCTCCTCATCTAGAGTACATTTTCCTTGAAGACAACGAGAAGTTACCGGTCATCATCGTGAAGGACCTGAAAGAAGAAGAAAAGTCCCGACTTATCGCCGTGTTGAAGAAGCATAAAAGAGTTATCGCTTGGAAAATCTCCGACATTCGCGGAATTGATCCTCACTTTTGCACACATAAAATTCTCATGGAGACGACTTTAAGCCCACAATTCAAATCCAATGAAGGGTGAAGCCTAAAATCCATGAAGTCATCAAAAAAGAGGTTATCAAACTTCTTTATGCGGGTGTGATTTACCCTATTTCGGATTCACCATGGGTTAGATCAGTCCATTGTGTGCCTAAGAAAGGCGGAATCACCGTTGTGCCCATGCAAAACAACGAATTGATTCCTACCCGTCTCGTTACTGGGTGGAGAGTTTGTATAGACTACCGCAAACTCAATGATGCCACGAGAAAGGATCATTTCCCTCTACCTTTTATGGACCAAATGCTTGAACGTTTAGCGGGTAATGAATATTACTTCTTTCTTGATGGTTTCTCGGGTTATTTCCAAATACCCATCGATTCCCAAGATCAAGAGAAGACAACATTCACTTGTCCCTATGGCACATTTGCTACAAAAGAATGCCTTTTGGCTTATGCAATGCCCCCGGGACTTTCCAAAGGTGCATGTTGGCTATCTTCCATGACATGGTTGAGCAAACCATGGAAGTCTTCATGGATGATTTCTTGGTCTTTGGGGATTCCTTCTCTTCATGCCTTGCCAATTTGGAACGTATGCTTAAGCGGTGCGAAGACACTCGCCTTGTTCTGAATTGGGAAAAATGCCATTTTATGGTAAAAGAAGGCATTGTGCTAGGACACAAAATCTCTAAATCCGGTCTTGAAGTCGACCGTGCTGAAGTAGATGTCATAGCCAAATTACCTCCACCTTCAACCGTGAAGGGTGTGAGAAGTTTTCTGGGTCATGCGGGCTTCTATCGTCGATTCATTCAGGATTTCTCTAAAATCGCTCGCCCGATGACCCATCTCTTGGAAAAAGATACTCCTTTTATCTTTTCTGAAGAGTGTATCGAAGCCTTCAATCTTCTTAAGGATAAGCTAACTAAGGCACCGGTCTTGGTTACCCCTAATTGGGAGCTGCCTTTTGAATTGATGTGCGATGCTAGCGACTTTGCTATTGGTGCGGTTTTGGGTCAAAGAGTGAATAAACACTTCTAACCAATCCACTATGCTAGCAAAACAATGACGGGGGCTCAATTGCATTATACGACAACCGAAAAAGAGCTTTTAGATGTTGTCTATGCTTTTGAAAAATTCCGCCCCTATCTTGTTTTATCCCCCACCATCGTATACACGGATCATTCCGCGTTGAAGTACTTGATGACTAAGCATGATTCTAAGCCAAGACTTCTGCGCTGGGTTTTACTCCTTCAAGAATTCAACATTGAAATCCGTGACAAGAAGGGTGCCGAAAACCTAGCCGCGGATCATCTGAGTCGACTTGAGGATCCATATCAAGGGGATCATCCGAACAAAGAGATCAATGACTCTTTCCCCCTTGAGACCTTAATGTCCATAAATCTCAATCTTGATGACACCCCGTGGTTTGCGAACATTGCAAACTACTTAGTGGGTGGTATTCTCATCAAAGGGTTAACATCTCAACAAAAGAAGAAGTTCTTGAATGATGTTAAGACTTACTTTTGGGATGACCCTTATCTATTTAAACAATGTGCTGATCTGATCATTCGTCGTTGTGTTGATGGACCGGCAGCTTTGCAAATCCTTGATGCTTGCCACAGAGGACCCACCGGTGGTCACTTTGGTCCCAACTACACCGCTAAAAAAGTGTTTGATTCTGGATTCTATTGGCCCACCATTTATCGTGACGCTCACGAAATGGTTAAGCATTGTGATGCTTGCCAACGCCAAGGCAAGATCACACATAAAGATGAGATGCCTCAAAATTTCATACAAGAATGTGAAATCTTTGACGTATGGGGCATCGACTTTATGGGGCCATTTCCATCATCCAAAGGGAACAAGTACATCCTCGTCGCAGTTGACTACAGTTCTAAATGGGTTGAAGCTAAGGCTCTCCCAACGAACGATGCGAGGGTGGTTTTGAACTTTTTGAAGCAGCTTTTCGCTCGATTCGGCGTTCCTCGTGCTATTATCTGTGACCGCGAGACTCATTTTTGCAATGATCAATTTGAAAGAGTCATGGCTAAGTATGGTGTTAATCATCGTCTTTCCACCGCCTATCATCCCCAAACCAATGGGCAAGCCGAGATATCCAACCGTGGATTGAAGCGAATTTTGGAGCGTACTGTGGGAGAGCATCGCGCCGCGTGGGCCGATAAGTTAGATGATGCTCTGTGGGCTTTCCGTACTGCTTATAAGACCCCGATCGGCTGTACGCCTTGTCGTCTTGTGTACGGGAAAGCATGCCACCTTCCAATCGAGCTGGAACATAAGGCGCACTGGGCCTTGAAGAGGGCTAACTTCGACATCAACAAAGCCGGTGATCATCGCAAGATTCAACTCAACGAGCTCAATGAACTGAGGAATGAAGCTTATGAGAACTCGCTGATCTACAAGGAGAAGACCAAGATCATTCATGACGCAAAAATTAAGAACCGAGAGTTCCACATTGGTGATCAAGTCTTACTCTTTAACTCTCGGTTGAAGATCTTCTCTAGCAAGTTGAAGAGCCGCTGGTCTGGTCCATTCACCATCGCCAAAGTCTTTCCATATGGGACCATTGAGCTTTCTCAGCCAAATGGGCCCAATTTCAAGGTGAATGGCCAGCATTTGAAGCTTTACTTTGGTGAGGACATCTCCCATGAGATGATTCCATCCCTCACCACGTTCCCCATGAACTAAATCGGGTCGAGTCAGGCTCGTGACTCGGTGAACAAAAACAAGCGCTTCTCGGGAGGCAACCCGTGATCTATCCTTTACTGCTTTCATAATAAGTGAAGGGGGAGCCCCGTATGTGTTTGTTGTCTTGTTTCTTGTGCTGTGCAGGGATTAAAGCTTCAAAGATCTACCTTGATGACTTTTGACGCACCGTGATACCGTGTTTCCCATCTTCCCGGTTCTATCCTAAAACTCTTGTGATTCAATATTTCATATTTTATATGTTCACATTGAAATCACTTTAGTTGTCCTTTCCTTAGCAAGATTTAAATAACGTGCACAATGTCCTAAGTGTAGGGGAGTTTACTCCCACATGCTTAAACATTGAGGACAATGTTTATTTCAAGTGTAGGGGGACTTCTATCGAAGTAAGTGGTCTTTTCCATGAATTTGCCCTCATTTTAACCGGAAAATTTGATTTTTCGACATTTTTCAAAATTTTTAATCTATTTTGGCCCAGTTGTATAGTTGCATTTTCCTTTATTATGTTTGTTTTCTTTCCTTGCTAGAATAAATCTTCAATAAAGTGGTTTTAAATTTTTCTTAGTCATGAATATTTTGACTCAACCCGAGTTTACTTATCTAAGTTTACTCTAACTAGTATCCTTAACGTATTTAAGTCAAGTTTTGCTAGGCTTTTATATAGGGAGCTATAAAACGCGAAAGTCTTAACTCTCACGGGTTAAGAACAAGAACTTTTCGCAAGTTCCTATAATTGATCCTAGAGAGTCGTTTATTAAGGGAACTTTAAAATGCGATTTCTAAACTTGAAAAAGTCTAAGAATTTGCAAGATCCCATAGATGACTCGAAAACCCAAAACTTTGATTTAATTGGCTAAGCATCCACGAGTCTCATTTCTTGAGATTTTAAACTGTGGAGAACGAGAGATGATAGAGTCAATTATAAGTTTGGTATTCTTTCGTGAATTTATGTGAGTTAATTATAAGCATATTCTCCCTTCACTTGTTAATAAATCTATCTGCAATAAATAAGGTTGTACGATTTAAAAGGTTACTTAGCTTCTAGCCCCATATCGTTTAAAAGTTGCTCGACACGGATTAGAGTTCATAGCCAAGGCATAACTTATTGAAGTGGGATGCGAAGATTGGCGAGTCCGAGAAGGCCCTAACAAGGCATGAGGGCTACAGTTTGTTGCTAAAGATCCAAAAGTGATGTGAAGAATCATTTATCGAAAATCAATATGAAGGATCGAGACACACGACGAAAAGCAAATACTCCCCAAAAGATTATGGAGAAGTCTATCCAAAAAGACCCTAACAAGGTATGAGGATAAATAGATCCAAGTCCTAAAAGGAGGCGGATCGTTGTATATCAAAGTCCAAAATAAAGATTGGAGAAAAATGAAGAAGTCGTGGTCCAAAGATGAAGAATCTCTCAAAACTTCAAGTGAAGAAATTCCTATTATGAAGAGAAGGCCATTATTTCATGAACATCTCTCAAGATTCGAAGTATGAAGTCGCTGCCAAATATCGGTCCGAGAAAGGTCTCAAATCGTGAAGTGAGTTATGCCAAGATATGAACTTTATGAGGTCCCGAGAAGCAGTTTTAAAAGATTTGGTCCTTTAGCTAACTATTGATTAAATCGTTCACTTTATTTTCAGCCTAAATAACTATCGAAATAAGTCAAACAATGCATCCTCGTGATCATTCAAGACCAAAATAAAATATAAGAGATACACCTAGGAATAAGGGAGTCTAGGTGAATAATTGGCCCACATGAGTTCATGTTAGTTTGCTAACTTATAATAACAATGATCTCGTTTTTAAGCTTGGTATGTGGAACGTAAAATTTGAGGATGATAAACGTTCATGGCTGCCAAAACCAATGTAAGTGTTTGATTTCTTTACTTGTTTCTATCTTTTTATGTTTAGTATTTAATAAAGGCCAAGGTGGGTTAGTTATGATGGAAAATGTAAACCGTGCTTTAAAATTAATGCATTGCATGAGGGCATTGCAATGGTCAAGTATAGGGGATTTAATAAGTGTGAAAACACTTATCCTTTTACCACTTATTTCCAATAATAACAAGACCAAAACGTGTATTTTATGTCGTAAAAGTCGGAATTATGCGTGGTTTGTGTTTTTATTATGTTCCAGGACCAAAATATGAAAAAGGAAGAAAACACGGGCTTTCACGGGCTTTTATCGAAGAAAACGGGAAAAGACGAAGTCAAAAGATCAAGAGTGCAAAAAGAACGGAAGTCCAAGACCTATTCTGAAGATTTATCGAAGAAAAAGTCTAAAGACGGAAGTTTAATGAAGTCGAAGAACTTAAGTCTAATAGAAGAAGAAAATTAAAAGACAAGTTCAAATCCCGAGGCAACATCGAGAAAAGACAAAGAATTAAAGTCGAGTCGAGAAGACGTGTAGAAAGAAAAGAAAGAAGATGCAACACATGGACTCCTTCCACCTTCTCTATAAATACCCTCCTAATACACATTAGGAGGGAGTTAGTCTTTAATTTTTTAGTTTTTCATTTTGCACTTTTCTAGTTTTAGAGAGAGAAAGTCTTAAACTTTCTCTCACTAAGTTTCATCTTTTCATTTTAATCTTTCAAGATTAAACATTTTGTATTGCTTATTTTATTAATCAAGTTCTATTTAAGCTTTTAATCCTTAATCTCATTCTACCTTTCTTTGATTTTTAGATTGATTTTGGTGCGAATTTCAATAGATCCGTGTTGTTCTTAGTGATTTCGTGCTTAAAAAGTTAATCTTTTGATCATTACTTAAGTTTTCATACTAATAAGCTTTGAGATTCTTGTGCTTATTGGCTTATTTTTATGATTAGCTTATTTACTTATAAAAAGTTTTCTTAAAAAGTTTATATATTTATGGTTTGATTCAAAAGTTTGTTTATTTTTGAGTTGGATAAGTTGTGATAAGTGCTTATTTGATCCATTTCATCATTGATTCGTTTAGTTTTGGGTATTAGCTTATTAATAATAGCTTACTACCTAGCTTATAACCGAATCCCATTTAAATCAGAAAGGGTACAAACCCCTTTCCGATCGCAGCCTATTCCGAGCAGACACACCCCCTCTTTCCGATTAGCAAATCGGAAAGGGTTTTGAACATTCCAATCTGCCCCCTTTCTGAACATTCCGATTTGTACCTCAGGTATTCCGATCAAAGTGATCGGATTAGGATTACCATATTCCGACGACAAGTACTTGGTTATATTCTGATTGGTAGGTTTTGCCATTATTCCGATTTGGCAGTTTTTAGACATTCCGATTAACCCTAATTTTTCTATATTCCGATTAGACTTGTGTTTCACATTCCGATCTGGCCCCTTATTTGAGTATTCCGATTGATGTTTCTTCCTATTATTCCGATCACCCACATTGCAAACATTCCGACCAATTGATCGGAATACATTCCGATCTGAACCATTTTTGGCATATTCCGATTGCACCATTTCTCCTATATTCCGATCAGGGCTTGTTTAGTTTATTGTTTTTATAAAATTTCCAAGTGTTAGTTTTATTAAGAGATCTAGTAATTTTCCTAATCTTGTCTTTAAGTTTTTCAAGCATTTAATTTTAACTCGTCATTTTCTTTTTAATCTTTAAACTTCTACTTTACTCAACGACACTTACTTATTTGCTATTAGTTAAAAATAGATAACAATCCAAACCATTCTCTTGTTACCAAAAGACGATTGAGTCGCACTTTAGATCAATAGTCAATTCGAAAAGATTCGGACAATAAGATTTTATACTTGGTTGCAAAATCGAGTATTACTAAGCTAGTACTTATTTTATTGGACTATAAAATCAAATAGACAAGCCCCGTGTGAAGCCTAAAATGGAGTAGTAAAAGAGAAGGAGTTAATTTTAGATGATAAGTGTGAATTGATTTAGTCAAATATGTTAATCAATCATATTAACCACTAACCAATTTGTTTCCCTCTTTCTGAAGCCATAAGCCACGAAATTTTAACACACATAACCTAGGGTTTTTGTGTTTTGATGTTATCCTTGATTTTAGTATTCAATCAAGGTGTCTCTATTGGTACGAGTTTATAGATAGCATCCATGGGGTATACAAGGACGTGTAGTGTTGATTACATCATAAAGATGATCTAATTTGATCATTTGATTTCTTGGTTAGATCGTGTGGTGATTGTCTCCATATATCATTTGTTGTTACGCTACAAAGGTATGCTGATTTCTTGTTTTCATTATAATTAATCATATGACTTAATAGATCCGTTGATAGGTGCTTGTTCCGATGTGTTTAATTATGTTTTATATGATACTGATTATATTTAGCACCTATAATGAGGACGTCCAAATTATTGTCATAAAAGTTTTCATCTGCCATAGCTCTTGGGATCCTATTTTGTAAAACTATGACTATTGAATGATAACTTATATATTAAAAGTCTCTTTTGAGTTGTTTATGTGATTATGACTGTCGAAACATGAAGTAATACCCCAAACTTAAGCTTCCGGTGAGGTGTCCAAAACGAGAGTGTTACACATATGGCGGTAGACACACACTTGTGAAGACGATTCTATGGGCTCTCGGTACTTACTTCTTTTCTCTTTTTAAAGCCTGAAGATTGTGATCAATTAACTTGAAAATTAGGCTTAATTTCTTTTAGGGAGGTTCGATTGACTCCGATAAAATGTATTGTATTGCTTAGAAAAAGGTATGTTCTCTTTGGAAATTTGGAGGTATTGGCAGTAGGTCCATTCAAGTCTCTAATCTAGCCATGCTTACCAAATGGTGGTGGCTTTTTCACATGGATTCTAACTCACTTTGGAAACAAATAATTACCTCTATATACGAGAAACATAGAGGGCTAGGGTATATTTACATACTACCTCTCGGTTCCCTAGCAGCCTTTAGGCCACTATTATGCGTTTAAGGAAATCCTTGTCTAATGTTAACATTAACTTAGACAATATTTTTAGAAGGAAAGTTGGTGATGGCTCTGTTTTTTAATTCTAGAACAGCACTTGGATCGGTACTTCCCCCCTCAAATTTTTCATTTGCAGGTTGTTCATGTTAGAGACTTCCAGAATGTGCTCAATCAAATATCGGTGTTGGTTAATTAATGGCTCAATCCATTATAATCGGTGTTGGCTTAGGCCCATTAGAGATGGCATTGAAAAGGACCAAATTCGCAGACTTGGTGGGTTTTCTTAACAACTTTATTTCTTCAGATTCGCCTGACTCTTGGATCTTTTCACTTGACAACTCCAATACATTACTATCAACTCCATGTGTAGACACATCGAAGAAAACACTTTGTTATCCAAGTCGACACCATGAGATGGAACTCTACTCTTCTCATCAAAGTAAACATACATACATGGTGAACTATTATAGATCGACACCCCAACCCATTCAATCTTGATGTCGAATATAGACCTCGATTCCACTAGATGTCCTGTTTGTGATGGTGGCGTTGAAATGACACGTCACCTTTTTATAGATTGTATGGTTTCTTGCGGCTTATGGAAGATGATCTCAAGTGGCGGAAGTTGGTCGACTACCCGAGAGTGATTCAGTGGACATCCACAAACTGGCAAGGCATAGTCTCGATGTTGTAATTCAAACAACCATGTGGATCATTTGGCAGTATCATAACCATGCTTGTTTTGACTCTAAACCACCGCGAAAATACACATTGGTATATATATATATATACATATATATATATATATATATATATATATATATATATATATATATATATATATATATATATATATATATATATATATATATATATATATATATATATATATATATATATATGTATATATATATATATATATATATATATATATATATATATATATATATATATATATATATATATATATATATATATATATATATATATATATATATATATATATATATATATATATATATATATATATATATATATATATATATATATATATATATATATATATATATATATGGAGATGGGATCAATAGAAAACCTTCTTTTTGTAGAAAACCTAGAAAACAATGCAAATCCTTCTTCTTTTTTTCGCACCAAAACTAAAAGGGGTCGAAGTGTAATTTATCAATCTTTATGGGTAAATCTTACACTTTTAAAACTTTCACCCACCCATCAGATACTTAATACCCGTTTTTTGAGTTTTCTCTTTTTCTTCTTTCTTCATTAATGTGTTTCTTCTCTCACCACAATCACCACGGCAACGAAGATGGAGATCATCTCCAGTGACAATACGACAACAGATATCATCTCAAGCGTCCTAAATGGCGATCGAGATCATCTCCCGCACATTAACGATGATTTGTACCATCAATTTCATCATACACCATCATTCCCCATGGTCAATTTCAGATTCAACATTTAGGTTTGGAAGTAAGTTTATTTAAAAAACTACTTTTATCGATTAATATTTTTTGTATTTAGAATAATTTGTTTTGTCTTATGCGTTTTTGTAAATCTAAATATGATAAAGTTATGTTTAATATGGTAGCACATAAGGTGTTTGTTCAAATGTGTCAACTAAATGTAGTTGACCTATCTGAATAATGTAGTATGATGTTAACTTTTTCGCTTTTTGTTTAGGTAAATTTCTAAGTGGCTCATAGCAACGATGAGCGTGGTTGAATTTGATCTTGGAAACGAGTGTTGTGTTGTGGCAGTTTCCAGAAAACATGGTATTGATGTTGTTCTTAATGTCGAGTCGAAGCGTGAGACTCTTGCTCTTGTTTGCTTTGGTGATAAACAACGGTATCTTGGAACAGCCGGTGTTACAACGATAATGTTTAACCCAAAGAATGTTATCTCCCAGATTAAGTGATTGATTGGTCGTCCCCTTTCTGATCATGAGTTGCAGCAGGATTTAAAGTCGTTGCCCTTAAATATTACTGAGGGACCGAATAGTTTCCCCTTGATCCATGTGCATTACCTTGGTGAAAAGAAGGCTTTTACTCCCACTCAAGTTATTGGATGGTGTTTTAAACATGAAGATGATAGCCGAGAAGAATTTGAATAGAGATGTTGTGGATTGTTGAAAAATATAAGATGGAGTACAAATTTGACGTGTTGGAGAACGCAAGGGCCTTCCTCAGGCTCCGTGCTGCGTGTGAGAAGCTGAAGAAGGTGCTCAGTACAAATCAAGAGCCACCAATGAACATCGAATGCTTGATGGAGGACAAGGACGTTAGAGGTTGTATCAAGAGAGGTGAGTTTGAACAAATCAGCACCCCGTTATTGGAACGTGTTAAAAAACGTATTGAGAAGGTTCTCGTAGAGTCTCAACTCACAGTTGGTGATATTTATGTTGTCTAGGTTGTTTGGTTCAGGTTCTATGGTGCTAGCTGTCGTTTAGGTTTTCGACGGAATTCTTTCGCAGGGAGCCAAGGCGTACAGTTAATCCATGTAAAGTATTTGTTATTCTTATTCCTACATTTAAAGTTATAGAATCTCAGGTATGGCTTACGATTCCTGGTTTGTGTACAAGTTTTGTTATGTAATGTATTGCAGATCTAATCTAATTTACTATTCTTATGGTAGTTATTAATCCATGAAACCTAACCCGGCACCTTTTTGTTTATAAACTGATGTACATTTTGTTTATAAAATGATGCACTATTTTTTAATAAACTGATGCCCATATAAAGATATCGACAAACATATACAAAAGTGCCCAAGTTGCTCTCAGTTTTTAGACCTTTCAAAATGTGCTATCAAGAACGATTATTCTCGTATTCGTTAGGTGTTAATATTTTTTTTATATGTCATTCGATATCTTAGCTTCAATATGCCCTGTAGTGTCAACTATCTATGTTCTACTGGTCTTAGCCAACAAATTTTGGAATTAGAGTTTCTCTTGTAGGTGGATGCTCTTTTTTCTTTTTGTCGCGATAGGGTATAACACAACTCACTTAATGATCAACTGTACATCAAATCGTGTACGTGTGGCTGAGTTCTATTCAGGGCTGAATAGACCTACTTCTTGTATCTACTGGATAATTCTGACCTCGATAAATACGGTATGTTATAAGACATAGAAAGAAATTAGCAACAACTCTCTCAATCTTTCTTTTTATGTTGAGACATGTAACTTGTAGTTGTTCATATTTGAAGCGATCATTTACTGAAAATCTGTTTTAGCCACCCTTTTCCAATGTACTTGTACTTCTGACGATTCATATATCTATTGCATTTTGGGTCTTGAAGTAATACATATAAACTAGATACTTGTAGCATAGCATTAGAGGTGTTGTTGACGGGATTGTAAAAAATGCATTGTTATATCAAGACATACCAATGGTCAGACCTGTTGTGATGGTTTCACAGCTTCACAAAACACATGTGGTCCATCCACAGGTCAGTCGTTGCTCTTACCCTAGCCAAACGATCAAACTTGTTCATTTGGGTTATAATAATTGCATTTTAGTAATTTAAAGAAAGTTAATACTTGGTATTTAATCATTTGGATTTTGTATAGGTAACTGAAATACTACCGGACATATTGTGTCATGGTTCCATACAGAATCATACTATGGCTCTACTTTTGGGATAATTTTGTAAAGTATGTCAAACGGATTCACTAAAATACGTCAAACGGATGCACTAAAGTCATCCATATATAATTCAACGCTAAAGATGTACATAGATGGGGCTGAATGTGGAAAATGTCAGACTATAAATTTTATGTTCAAATACCAAAGTATAAACAGTTTGTACATGAAAACAAGGATAATTTGAAGCAACAATCAATGATTCAGTTGTGGAGATACCACCTTATGGCGTAAACGATGTGCATTTGCGACATATATGTAGTTCATTTTGCTTAGTAACTGGATATTTCACGGATGCACTACGCAGATTCATAATACAAGTACTTCCCCTTTGTAACTAATATTTTCTGGTATTGTTGCCTCTTACTGACAATGGTTTATATATCTTGTTATGCACATCAGGAGCATTGGACCTTATCTTACATATTTTTCTGCACATTCGTAATTAATCACGAACTGGGATATTTTCTGCTAGACAACAATAAATAAGATCAACTTGGATTAAAGTTGCCTAAAAATATTGTGGCCTTAATTAGAAACTGTAAGTAATGCGCTTTATATAAGATCAGTAAAATACTTTTACATGATAATTGTAATAACGTTATTAGCATATTGTTGTGCACAAATATGCTAAGGCATATTATCTAAAATAAGTTGTACATACTGGTATTTACTATCTAAACACTAAGGTCACAATGACCATCGGATAAACCGTTATTATAATTATTTCGAGATCAATAAATTTGAGTACAAGACTTCAAAATAGAATTCGGTTGAAAAATAGGATTCGCCAATATCATGAACCACCAAGTGTCTAGGTATTGTTACCAGCTCGTAACTTAATGTGAATAGCAGTAACACCAAGCTCCTGCAGAAAAAAACAGCAACACGTTAATGTCAACACATATATGCGCCACCTGTATTATTATCCCACTATTACATTTTTCCAGCACTTGGCATGTTTCCAAATGCAAACAAAAGCAAGAAACCCAGTCTTAAGAGTCTAAAAAAAGGTTCAGAAAAATAGTAGAAAAAAACCTTGCATCGCGTGAAAACATCTTGAGCAGCAAGCATAGCAGCATAAGGAGAAGATTAACCTTTATCGCAGTGTGCCATAACAAATGTATCAGATCCCAACTCCTGTGCACAAGGAAAGTAAAGTTGACCTTTTGATGGTCTCAATGGCTTGGTCATTAATATATCCGGCTTTGACAATTTTTGGCCTATCGATGATGTTCAATGTAAACCCTGAATGTTCCCGTGAAATCATTGTAGGCCTTGGTGCTTCTGACTAGAAAGTGAATACGTAAGTTACTGATGCTATAAATAAGTCTGAAAGACATTTTTCTGAGTGTTATACCTAGAAGGCGCTGGTGGTAACTAAACACTATACCCATGGCCTGATGTTTTTAGTAGCTGATACTAAATGGCCTCGGAGTTTAAACTGGTGCAATGGTTATAAAGGTGCAAGGAAGATTTTACAAAAATTAGTGCTTAACTCTCATAGTCAGTTGCTAAATAAAAATGAGACAAAAAGTCAAAGAATACTTGTTGTATTTATGATAATCGACCAACCTGAGTTGAATCTAAAAATTAGTAGCAGAACCAAGACCAAGTCACTACCCGCAATAGTGGATGTATAATATACAAATAGGTTGTTGCAGCAGGACACGCAAAACCTAACGCAACCCCTATAACTCACTACGCAAAACCAAACAGAAAACCGATGCCATAATAAATAACAAAACTGATGCCGTAATAAAATAATAAAACCGATGCCGTAATAAAATAATAAAACCGATGCCGCATTAAAATAATAAAACCGATGCCGTAATAAAATATAAAACCGATGCCGTATTAAAATAATAAAACCGATGCCGTATTTTAGACGAATGCATTTGGGACTAGTGAGTCTATGTTCAAAGACATGATTTAGAAAATGAAAGATTATTGAATGTGGTTATGTATAATTGTGTGTATTATAAAGGGGCGTTTGGACAGACACTTTTAACTTAAAATTTTTGTAATTTTGTTGGAATCTAAACAAGCTAGAACATAAACAGTACCTCGCCACATTGTGGTGCTTCAAACAAACCCTCTTCTTGTGTGATATGGATGTCACGCTCACAAGCAGCTACCTTTCATGTACGTGGACTCTCAATACAGATGTCATCAATCCGCCAAGCTCAAACAATCTCCTCTCAGACCACTGCTCAATCATCATAGATACTTTATTAGCCATTATGCGTTTACGTAAATTGAATAGAAAAGATGTAATACGCAAACTTGCATCACCTATATTGTAAGTATACACAACTAAGATGAAGAATATCAAGAATAAAATATATTTATAAACTTAAAATTTAAATAAGAACTGGTGTGCATCACGAAGGCGCCAAAGTTGTCCCTTAACAGCTTAAATATGATTATATGCAGTTTTGGTAAAAAAAAACAGTTATATAGACTACCATCTATCAGTGCTAAAATTGACAACCTACTTGAAGAATTTGTTAAGTTATGGAGTTAAGTGCAGTAGATAGTTTCACTTTGCCATCAATCTAATTAACGATACACTACCTATGACTATCTACAAGTCACATTACAGGAATAAACGTACACAAGCTAGTGGCGCCTTCGGTTACTTATTTCATGCGTTAGTTAGAAGATAATTCTTATATCCGGTTACTTATTTCGAAGTCAGGTAATTTTTATGCAGATCACTAAAGTACCTCGTACGGATGCAATAATTATTTACATTAGTCACTTAATGTTTATCCTGATGCACTTACTAAGATAAACAAGGGCTGTAACATATTATTAACACACATGCACTAAACATACAAACTAATGCCCTACTGTAACTAGAGGTGTGAGTAGGGTCGGGTTGACCCGACCCGAACCCGATAAGACTTATCGGGTCGAGTTAAATTGGGTTGAAAAAACTTATCAGGTTAGTTTCACCCGAACCCGATAATCCGACATTATTATCTGGTCGGGTTAGGGTTAAAGTAATTTTGTTGTCGGTAACCCGATAAGACCCGATAATCCATATCTAACTTATTATTAGTACTGCTAGTATTTTTTTCTATTTCATTCTTACTAATTTAATACTTATTTGTTACTACGTACAATTTATGAAATATGCTTAATAGTTTAGCGGCTAAATTACAATCATAAACGTTCCTAGTATATACTTTATAAGTAGATCATTTAATGATAAACTTTAAAATTAAACTTTCATAAAACAAAAATGATAGACTAAGAGGGCTATTTCATTCTTACTGATAAAATTTGCCATCATATTTTTCCACTTGCATAAATTGCATTATTAGATTTTTCCCAAACACTCCCTGCTGCACAGAGACTTATTATCTTCTTATAAACTTGTAACAATTGATATGAATCTATACAGTTTTTTTTATACAGTTAGTGACAAGATAATATGAGCAGTACTAGTAAAAAAAGGCCTACTACATTAATAATTTACAACGTAGTATATTTAATCTTATACGGTTGGTGAAATAAATATCTTAGTGAAGTTGTAATCTATATTAGCACCCGATAACCCGCATCACCCAACCCCCATAACCCGAACCAAATACCACCCCAAACACGATAACCTGATTTCTTATAGGGTCGAGTTGCGAGTAAGTTACTAAACGTTAAACCCGACTTAACTCGACCCGACAACCCCGATAACCCTATAAACTGACCCGATTACACCCGTAACTGTGACCAACTCTCTACTAAATATAGAAACGGATACACTACACACACAAATAATTTAATATGTCTTGCGATGCACTTATCATACTCATTCATGCACTAATCGAAGCTATAACATATCAAATGCTAATTATATACAAACAGATCCAATAAGGTGTCATTTTAATCAACAATTATAAAATTATTTTAAAAATTAAACAAGGATACTGTAAAATAACATAAAATTAAAAAATCTATAGTCTAATACTTACTTATCTGATTGCTATTACTTGATACACAAAATTAGGCCACTTTATGATTCCCAGGTTTTTTTTCGTCATTTTTGTGATGATATTAGTGGAAAGCTAGCGATAATGAAGATGTTGATTTGATTTTGATCGGAGATGGTGATCGAAGATGGTGATGAAGGTTTTGATCTGATTTTGATCGAAGAAGGCAATGGAGATCTGTGAGTTTTCCTTTTCTTACAATTTGATGAAATGTGAAAGTTCTGCCTTTTTTTTTACAATTTTCATTTTCGACCCTAAAGTTTGAGAAGTTTCGAAATCTAGCTTACAACTTTGTTTTCTAGGTTTTCTATGAAAAGGAGGTTTTCTCTAGAACCCATCCCTATATATATGTGTATATATATATATATATATATATATATATATATATATATATATATATATATATATATATATATATATATATATATATATATATATATATATATATATATATATATATATATATATATATATATATATATATATATATATATATATATATATATATATATATATATATATATATATATATATATATATATATATATATATATATATATATATATATATATATATAGATGGGCGTTCATGTGAGAAGGGTGATTTTTGTGAAATGGTGATATGTGATCTCAGCCCTCTATTCACCCCTCCTTTTTTTTTATTGAATGGCTGAGATTAGATTTTATTTTACACTAAAAACGGAGGGACCTTTTTGCAATTGTTAAAAGTTGAAATTTTTGGGGTCTGCTTGCAGTGCTCTCATTTTTGTATTCCAAAAAAGTAAATTCCAAAATTTTCTCTCTGCCTCTTTTTTCACACACAAATACACACAGTAAACACACACCATCGTCCCCGTCGATTATCCACCGTCCCCGATATTTAAAACACACAGTAAACACACATCTTCATCCCCGTCAATTATCCACCGTCCCCGATCTTTAATTCATCGTTCCCGATCTCTAATTCTTCGTATCAGTCGTCTTCAACCGTTTTCAACCACCGTAGCATAGAGGATCTATAATTTCTTGTCTAATTATTGATTTTATTTACTTATTGTTAGGGTTTCATTTTGTTGATTGTTTGGATTTTAGTAGTCTAACTTTTTTGGTTGCGGCGTCCTATTATTAGATTTGTTCCGATTGTTAGGCTATTTTGCGTTTTAGAGTTGCTTCGCGCGTGAATTTTGGTTTTTTTAGGTGCGCTTCAGTTATGTGTTCTTAGGAATTTCTTCACGCGCGAAGATTTGTATTGATCGTTAGGCTAGTTTGCTTTTTAGAGCTTCTTCGCGCGTAAAAGTTTGGTTCTGTTGTTATTAGGTGCGCTTCATTTATGTGTTCTTAGGAAGTTCTTCACGCGCGAAGATTTTGTATCGATCATTAGGCTAGTTTGCTTTTTAGAGCTTCTTCGCGCGTAAAATTTTGGTTTGTTTTTTATTAGGTTCGCTTCATTTAGGTGTTCTTATGATTTTCTTCATGGGCGAAGATTTTTATCGATCATTAGGCTAGTTTGCTTTTTAGAGCTTCTTCACGCGTGAAAGTTTTGTTTTGTTGTTATTAAGTGCGCTTCATTTATGTACTCTTAGGAATTTCTTCACGCGTAAAGATTTGTATCGATCATTAGGCTAGTTTGCTTTTTAGAGCTTCTTCGCGCGTGAAAGTTTGATTCGTTTTTTATTAGGTTCGCTTCATTTGAGGTGTTCTTATGATTTTCTTCATGGGCGAAGGTTTTTATCGATCATTAGGCTAGTTAACTTTTTAGAGCTTCTTCGCGCGTGAAAGTTTTGTTTTGTTGTGATTAGGTGCGTTTCATTCTGGGTTTTTTAGGAATTTCTTCACGCGTGAAGATCTTTATCTATCGTTAGGCTAGTTTGCTTTTTAGAACTTCTTCGCATGTGAGAGTTTTGTTTTGTTTTTATTAGTTGCGCTTCAGTCTGGTGTTTTTAGGCATTTTTTCTTTTCGCAACTTTTGTTTTTAACAGATAAGCAACTTCTTTCGTTGTCGTCATTATAAGCTTCATCATCATTTATTTTTTTTCCTTTTCGAACTAAAATTTTTTTTGGGATTCATTCTTTTTTCGCTTCTGATTCTTTGTTTTAAAATAATGAATTAGTAAACAAGAAAACTTTAAAATATTTTTTTTTCTTTTCACTTGAGGAAAGATATTAAATTTACTGTATTTGTTTTGTATATAAAGTCTATAATTTACATTTTCCACATGTGAATATCTATATACGTAAATACTATTTAATTGAATGATTTTCACATGTGAAATTGTAATAAACAAACAGTTAATCTATTAAATATAAAACCTACAAATATATTTCCAAAATTTTATATCATGGTTTTGTTCTTAAATTACTGCTTTTCATATGAGAAATTGTAATAAAATTATTGTCATTCTTTTCAATATAAACCTATAACTACATTTTTACATGTGGAAATTTTGTTCTTAAGTAAATGTTTTCACATGTGAAAAAGTTAGTAATTCACTCCCATTTTTTCAATACAAAACATATAACTACATATTTTTCGACATGTTAAAATATATATAATTGATTTGTTCTTAAATGAATGCTTTTTAAAGATTTTTTCCTAACCTTTACTGCTACTTGCTTCATATTCTGAAGTAGATTATTCCAACAGTTTTCGTAGGTTTTTCTTAGCACTTTTCATTCCCTTTTCTTCTACATTTGTAGAATTCGTCGCTTTTACTGAAGCAGTGTCTGCTATAACAAGAATATAGAAATTTAATATCTGTTAACATTCTATTAAAATATAAAAACTTTTTTTATCATATTTTCACATGTTATTAAAAGAACATAATTCAAAATAAATCTATAACTACATTTTTACATGTGGAAACTTTTATTTCATGCTTTATTGTTATATGAATGTTTTCACATGTGAAAGAGTTATTATTTCACATGTGAAATTTTATATAATTTTGGAATGATATTTTTAAGTGTTTCATTTGTACAATGCAACGGCTAACAATGAAAAAAATTTTAGTAGATATAAATAATAAAAACTTATTTAGTTTCAGTTCCTTTCAAATTACACAATCATTTTAAAAAATAAATGGATCATATTTAAAAAAACAAAAAAAATAAAAAATAATCTCTAATTAATAAATTGTTTTTAAAAAACAACATATTACGTTCAAACAAAAAATTAATATAAATCAATAATTATGAGGATATATTTTTTTTAATCAGTGTTATTTTTACTATCAAAATATTATAAAATCTCTAGTTAATAAATTTTTTTAAAAAAACAACAAATTACGTTCAATCAAAAAATTAATATAAATCAATAATCATAACAATATATAATAAGTAAAAAAATTAATAATACGTTTGTATAAAACCTTACCACAATCCAAAGTATCTTCTTTAATCTGATTTTTTGTGTTCTTTTATTTTTTCGAGTGTAGGTTTCTATAATTAAAATAAAATAGTAAAATTAAAAAATTAGTATAAATTTATTTCACTAATAAGTAAAAAAATAATCTTAAAAAAGCAATATTAATCTTACTTTTCGTCTTTTCTTTCTTCTGGGTATCTACTTCATTGATCATTTTTGTGTTCTTCTGGGTATGAAATGAATGTTTCAATATTTTGATTCTCAAATTGAATGGAATATGTTTTTCTTCTGGGTTTTCTAAAATGGTTTATTTCATTATTTGATTGACTAATAATGTTTATTTTGTATATTTTTAATGATTTAACTGAACAGTCGCTTGGGCCATTGGGATTATAATAAAAATTGGGCCTTTGGGCTTGTTATACACGTTATTTTTTTAAGTTTTGTTTTTTAAGAAACCATTATAAAAAACATTCACATGTGAAACAAATGCATTCCAAACAAAAATTTTGGTACATATTTTCAAGAAAGTGTTTTGAATGAAATTGAAAATAACAACATTAGATATGTTTTTGTTTCAAGAAAAGACATGTACATATCACATAACGCACGTACAAAATCTGATACTATCAAATAATAGACATGATTCAAAGAATGAACGTTACATATATATGGTAATATACTTCAAAGATATGAGATACGTGTCCATAATCTTTTTAATTGGGAATACTTTGAAAGTCAGAATAACATACATGATTTTTAAATCCATTATTCTTTTTAAAATCTTCCCATCTTTCTTTAGCAACATCATAAGATGAAGGATCTCATTCGATCTGTGTATACCTTTCTTCGTGTACTACATTGACCTCAAAATCAAACCTTTTAACATTGCAAAACAAAAACAAACTTTGGCAAATTTGTTCATTGTGTTCTCTGACAAAATAATGTGGTTTTGCCTCTTGAAAAAATTAAATATTAAATTACATCCTATAGATTTTAAATACAAAATTTATAATTAAAATAAAAGTACTCATGAATTAAACATAAAATAAATTGTTAAAAATGTATACTAAATTTAATATTTACAGAAACGCTTCTTGCAATACTAACTATAAGCTGAAGCAATACGTTCATTACGGTTTCTAACTGTAGTTTCAATTAAAATATTAAGTACATTTTGACAATTGGGTTCATTGTGGCATGTGTCGGCCATCTTCCTGAAACGATTACTTCTAACATTAACTTTCGACATCAAAATTTTTGTAGCAATCTTGTTTCTCAATATATGCATTTGTGTGTAGGGTTTTCCTATCATAAACGCATTCTTCAATTTTTCAACATTATTGATAAAGCAATCCATAGTTGCCATAATCACAATTCCGCAGTCTGTATGATTAACCTTTTTTTCAACATCCAATTTAACCACTTGCAAGTTTGCTTCTTTAAGTTTTGCATAATTTGAATGGTTTATTGATTTAAGATAATCAACAAGAACAGAATGCTGTAAAAATAAGAATTATCATCAGCTTTTTTATTAACTTTTTTTTATTAATTTAATATTTAAAACTTACCAAGGCTTTGGCTATGAGGTGGTTTGTATCATCACAATGAATTTCATCACACTTGTTTTCAATCAATAAGAACCTTCCAAACTTCAGGTCGAAACAAACGAGATAGAAATGTTCAGTAAAGCATATTGGGAAAAACACCTGCATACAAAATATTAAAGCATATGAGTAACATTTTTAACTAATTTATATATGTATGTTTATATATATTTCACTTAATTATTCTTGAACTTACACATTCAATCTTTTTAAGATTCATTAATGCTTCGTTGTTTTTAACTTCTTCCCTGAGTTTCTTTTCAAATATTTTAACTCTCATTCTTGCGTCTATCTTAACATCCATGAAGTCTGTATGTTGCATATGGAAGAATGAATAACAACAAATATAAACTAAAAATTTTCATCGGTATATTTTTACAATCAAATTTCTATGTTAATAATCTTACCATAAATCCAGTTTTGAAACAATATTTTTTTGTGTGTTTAATACTATTTAACAACTCGGACCATGCATCTATGACTTCATAATGAACAACCAAACCGGTCGCCAAGGTTTCCATTACCAATGCTAATACCTTCACTCCAGTTTTTGTCTCAAATATAACTTCGCTGTTTAAATTCAAATCATTTTAAATAATTAATCATATTATCCAATAAAAAGATTTCACATTTAAAATACAAATACATGTATTTTACCTTGGTTTCAAAATCATTGCAAATAATGTAAGTCCAATAAGAATTTCATCACTTTCAAGATTGTCTTTAGGATTTATTGGTATAAGCTCATAATTTGATTTGTAAAACTTTCCCTTATAATCAGAATCAGAATCTTCTGTTACACCTCTATCTCCACCAAAGTCTTTCTCTTCGTCCTCTGAATCTGAATCTTCTATATTTATGATTTCTGGTGTATCATTTTGTTTCTCTGTATTCTATTTAAAATTAAGAAAATATGTTAAAAATCATTCAAGAATTCAACGAAAATGAATTATATAATAAAAAGAATGTTATTATATAATAATTATCTCATCTTGCAACAAAATATTTATTGGATCAGGGTGACAAACATTATACACAACAATAACTAGCCTATTAGATTCTTCATCTTCTTTTTGCGATGATTGAGCACTCAGTTCTTTTATGTCCTTCTTCTGCAAATTTTTATCTACATGATCATCGTTTTCTTCATTTTTTCCCCTTCCTCTTTGCCTTCAATAATTTTATATTGTGTCAATTTTAAGAATTCTTAACCATGTGACTATTAATTTGAAACAAATATTGTCAAATAAAAATATTATTAAAATATTACTGACCTTTATCTTCTACTTTGTTTTCAATCTTCTCAATGTCTTCAGATTCTTCTTCCATATTATCTGAGTCTTTATTAATGGCATCTTTCTCTTGAACTTCATCCGTCTCAACAACATTCTTCTTAATCTTACCATCATCATACTTACCGTCATTATTTTTCACATCATTTTTCATAGAATCAGATTCCTTATCTCTTTGTTCTTCTTTTCCTTCATTCCCTATTTGATTCTTCTTTCCAAAAATTGCTAAAAACTTTTTTTGATAGTTTTTAAGCTCCTCATTATCTGGGAATTTCGAAATTCCTTCATATAAAGTTGAATGTACATTCCTTATCTCTTGGGTCATGTTGAAATAGTTTTTTCAATCAATTGAACGTAGACCTGAGAATTATTATTTATTGAATAAGTTCCTTAATAATGTATAGATACTTTTTACCTATAAAGCAAAGGTTAAGATAAATAACTTTTTCAGTTTTGAGTAATCTCTGAAGTATAACGATCTTTTAGTTTTTCACATGTGAAAACAAATAAATAAATATATATCATTAGTACCCAAAAGCTTACCTCTGCTTGTATCTCATATTTGTAAGGATCTTCAAGGATTTCTAGCTTTCCAGGCCCTCCGTACATTTCAGGTTCAATTTTATCTCTGTAATTCAACATTGGTTGTTTCCATACCTTAATTGCTGGTCTTTCAGCTAAGACTTTACGTTCATCAAATTTTGTCCAAGTGAGGTATAGAAGCTTCAAAACAAGATTCTATTAATTCAATATTAGTATTCAATTAAATTGAAGAAACAAAGGTATATAAATTTTGAAAACAGAAACACTTACAATCATTAAAGTGATTGGCCCTGCGTAGTAACTATTAGGATTTTTTTTTCTATTTTTCTGTGCTTCTGATCAAACATTCAATAATGAAACTGCACCAGTCAACTTTTTCCACTTCGACGTCAACATTTATTCGTTTTAAAATCTTCATTATACAAACTCCACTGCTTTCACACATTCCCATACAATTTGCAAAAAGCATTAAGAAATTCATTTTGAAAACCTTGCCAGTATCTTTTGTAGACAGTATAACATCTTTGATGTCATTCGGTCGTATATCACTCTTACTAAACTGAGATTTCCATTCTTTAATGAAATCGTCATCTGATTTTTTTGCTGGTAATGAATCTATTGAAATCCCCCCGAGTGGAATTCCCAGTGTGTCTTAGACTGCTTTCGGAGTGATGTGAATCACACCATTCTCCAAGTTAAGAGTTTTTCTTTCGGTATCTAGGTTTTGTATGACGTACAAACCTAGTCTACCATGTAGCTGGGATATTGGCATGTTAATCATACTTTCAAATCCCATTTTTTCCAAACATTCCTTCCTCTCTGGGCTAAGATCACTCATTGCAGTGTGAAAAGATTTTATTGTTGCTCTTAAACGAATGCTTTCTTTAAATTTTTTTCTCATCTTCACATATTGAATTATCTTCTTCATCAACTTTTATTTTATTTTTTCTTGTATCGTCACTTTTTTATCAACAGATAAACAACCTTTTTCCTTGTCATGATTATACTCTTCATCAACATTTCATTTTTTCCTTTTTTAACAACAGGTTTCTTGTTCGTTGTATTCATTTCTTTATCCTGCATTATTTTGAATTAACCATGTCAATATTATGTTTCAACAAACATTTTAATACAGTAACTTGTTATAGAACATTTTATAGTTTTCACATGTGAAAATATTAATTTCAAATAAAAAAACATCTTTATTACTTGAATAAAAAATCATTTAATAACTCAATTAATCATTAATTATTTATCTAAGTATGATTATGATATTTATCTTTAAATGTAATCATTTTTTACATTCCAAAAACCTAATAATTAAAATCATTACAATTCAACTACAGTATCTACATCTATTTAAACATATATTAAAAAAATACACATACAATACTCCATTTAAAGATATAATATGCTGAATAATTTCTAAACTAACAAAAAAAAATATTAATTTAAATCGATAATATTAGAACCAAATTAATTATAAATTAAAATAAATTTAAAAATATTAAGTATAATAAATTAAACAACAAAATTTTAAATGAATCTTACTTCCACTCCGTCTTAACTTGTGATTATCTTCTTTTTTTTTTTTTTTTTTTTTTGAACGGCAAATTTATTAACTAGCAAGACGCTAGAACAAAACTACAAAGAAATCAAATGGGGATTTTTCAACCAATCATCCCATTTAAACATATTTTTACATCTATTTTGACACCATAAAAAAGATAAAGAAACTATATCATCGAAAACCAACGAGCAGGAAGGAGAAACGTTGTCAAAAACGATACGATTACGAAACCGCCATATGGACCACCAAGCAACATAAAAAACTCCTTCTATCAAACTCTTTACTTTAGATGGAAGCCGAACAGACGAGAACCATGCCCCCCAATCCAAGAACGAAGTCCATAATTGCCCATCCAAATCCCACCATCGACAAATCCGACGTAAGATAGATTGAGCCAAACCACACCGAAAAAAAACATGACTCGCATCTTCCTCACATGAATGACATATAGGACAAGAAGTAGAGTCCAAAATAATACCTCTATGCACCAAATTGACTCTCGTTGGCAAGCGATCACGACGAGCTTTCCAAGCAAAAATATTAATCTTAATGGGAATATACTTCACCCATCTAGTCGACTCAGCATACGTAGGAAGACACTTATCATCAATATAATTCCGAACGTCTTTAACTTTGAACTCTCCATCACTGGACAACGTACAGACCCAACGATCAGTTGACGAAGAAAGAACCACGAACTCCACCATTTGAAGCAGCTCCGAGAGTTGATCATGCTCAATACCACCCCGAACCAAACGACGAAACGATGCAACCACCGACGTATTCAACTTGTCAGCCACACAAATCTCCTTATCAAGTTCCAGCGCATACAAACGAGGAAAAACCTCCTGAAGAGTCCTATCTCCTGTCCAAACATCTAGCCAAAACCGAGCAGTTAGACCATCTCCCACTCGCAACTTACATAAAGACAGAAAATCCAAATCTTTATCCTTTAGACATTTTAATTCTCTCACAATCGAACACCAAGTAGAATTCATATGAGTTGGATGAGTACCAATCATTTTCCCATATAAAGCTTGAATAACACGAGACCATAGGGATCCATCTTGAGACACGAATCTCCAAACCCATTTAAGAAGGAGGGCACGATTTAACGCGTAAAAACTAGACACTCCTAGACCACCTTTTTTCCTAGAAGATAAAACATTATTCCAAGCAACCCATGTTATTTTATTTACCGAAGAATCTCCTCCATTAAAAAAACTATTCCGAATCGATTCCATTACTCTAAGAACTCCCCTTGGTACCTTGAAGATAGACATAGTGTACAAAGGAGAAGCGCCAAGCACTGCTTTCAAAAGAGTTAACCTACCCCTTTCTTCACTTTTTTTTTATTTTAGTACACTTATTGTTTTTATGGTATCCGTTATATTTTACTTGAAGAAGAAGACCAGAAAAACTTAAAACGAAAAGATTAGTTGTTCTATACCTTTCTTCCTCGAGCCACATCACGAACTGATGAACACGTTCTGCTTCTTGTCGCTTCACTAATTCTTTTGTGATGTCACACTTGCAGCCAGAACACTTGCATACATGGATTTTCTCATAGTTCGCGAGTTCATCCCATAGTTTCTTCCATCTGAAATCTTCAATTAGAAATCTTCAAATTGGGTATTAGAAATCTTCAATTAATATTATAAGATGAAATAATATTAATGGCGATGATAACATGAAATGATTTTAAGTGAAAGAAATTTTCAATTTTTAGATCTTTTGTTTTGACTTTTTGCTTATACTATTGACCGCTTCAGGTATTTTTAGGAAAGTGATGTTAGGTGAGTAAATGTTTCGTTGTACACAATATTTATATTTATCACTTAATTTTTTTTTATCATTTTTATAAAAAAAAATTAAAATAACATGAAAATCAATTTATTTCACATGTGAAATTCCCAGTCTATTTATTTCACATGTAAAAGTGTCAATTACATTATTAAAATTAAGGTTGTAAATGAGCTGAGATTTTATCAAGCTATTTAGGCTCGAGATCAAGCTCAACTCGTTTTGAGCGGAGCTTTTATCAACCTCAATGCCAAGCTCAAGCCCAATAATAAGGCTCAAAACATAAGTCAATAAAATATAAAATAATTTATTGATAGTCGTTATCATAGTTTACTAAAATCATAGAATATTAAATAATTTATTAAAAACATAGAATATTAAACAATTACACTTTCACATGTGAAAGTATCAATTACAAAATAGTCTTTAACGGTTAAAGTTCGACAAGCTATCCAGTTCACCCCTAATTAAAATCACATCATTTAGATGCCAATCAAATTATTTTAATTATATAAAATTCACATAATTTCACATGTGAAAGTGCCATTCATTTATCCCCTAGATTAACCATAACGAGCATAATCTGAATTTTACAGTTCATGTTAAAATCTACATTGAAAACAAGTATTCAGACATAAAATAAGATTTTATTACATAATTGGCCATTATGGTGAGAACTTGATGTAACCTTGATGCTAGCTTGTAGTTTCATACATAAAATCTATGTTTCCTTCATCTGAGCACGTGTCTTCATAGTTTTTTTTGTCCGCCCAGTGATCACATTTTTTTATGACTCTACAGCAGGTGAAGAATCTGGTGAAATTGCACAACTTGATTTCAAAGGAAGTGTAGTTGATGTTGCCTGTTTAGAACTCGAATTCTGCATCTTTTTTGCAACTTTAATATCAGAATTAGATGCATCTTCTCGATCTTTCCTCACAGTTCTCCTTAACCTTTTAATTGGAACAGGCTCCTTAAGAATATCTTTATTTTTATTTTTTTCTATCATCATTTTCTACATCATCATTTGGTTTTCTAAACTGTTAGATACTCAATATGTTTTAATTGTATTGATTTTTAATTTCAATCAAATATATATATAATAATTTTGAACATTTTGTGTTACCTTTTATGTTGAATTTGCAGTTGTATTATCTTTTGCAATTGCAGAACTTGATGAATCCTTTGACGTTTTTGCAGAATTCTGAATCTGATTAGCTTCATCATTAGATTCATTATAATCATCATTTGCATCGTTATCTGCATGATCATAATCATCATTCCCATTCTTCTCTTTACCATCTTTTTCCATGTGTGAAACAAAAGCAACTTGACTCATTTGTAAATTCCTTACACTCCTTCTAAGATTTTTACCAGCAACATGTTGCTTATTAGCCTCATTAGTTATTCCTTCTTCATTATCTGCAACATTATTTTTATTTTCAGATTATGATGTTTAAAACATTATATCAGAAGCAGTCACAGCTTGAGATGTTTTAAAAGTATCAACAGGTGTGTAACCTTCATTCACTGCATTAGAAGCATTCATCGCATTACTATCGTTCACAGAAACATCATTCTTCTTAGCATTACGCCTTCACTTATACACAACTTTGTTTGTTTCTATATTTTTTTCTCTACCTCACTTTTTGGCATTCCCATCCGTACAATCCTTTTTATTTTGAATTTCTGAATCAATCTCTGAAATCATATAAAATTTATTATTTTAAAAATAATATGTAATTAAAATAGTGTTATTTTAGCTCATGATTTCTAACCTGTGCGTTTTGAAAAATCAAGGCAAACGTTATCAGCATCATTTCCTTCATAATTTGTTAGATCGAAATTAATGGAACGTTCTGCATCACCAGCTTTTTTTTATAAAACATACCATTAAAAAATTTCTTCAAATTCCTTTAGCTTGGTATCATCAGGAAACATTGAGATTGACTCAGTGATGAATTTCTTCAACTTGTTCTTTTCATCATCTAGAATGAATAGCCTTGCTCCTATGTTGTCTTTCATATACTGCAGCTATTTATATAAAAAAAGTAGAATTATAATTCGTAAATATTAAATGAATAAGCAATTTTAAAACTAGAGACTAACATCTTTATGATATTGTTGTTCTTTGAATGATTCAACATCAAAAGGAAGCAATTCAAGATTTCCAAATCCACCATTTTCCAACTCAAACTCTTCTCTGTCTTTCATAACATCAGATGTCCAGGTTGATACTGCAGGTCTTGACCTCAGCACATATACTTCATCACATTTTGTGCAATGTTAGTATATAAGTTGTCAAAGAAACATATCATAACTATAATTAATCATATAATTCATCATTTTTTTCTGCAATAACTAAATTGATTTATATAAACTTAATCATACCATGAGTAGCGTAACAGATCCACAATAATAATTTTTTGGCTTCTTTGTTTCTTTCTGACATTTCCACACAAAAATGCTCCAATCCAGATTCTTTATGTCAGTATCTTCACTTATGAAGTTTAGTATATCTAAATTCAACCCTCCATCTTCTTTAGAGGCACACATAACGTTGAAAAATACTACTAGGAAATTCAGCTTAAAAATAATTCCAGATTCATCAGATTTTTTATCATTTCATACACTCTTTTTGATGTAACATTTGTTTTGAATTGATCTCCCCATGTTTTCTTGAGTTCATCATATTGTACCGTATCAATGACATTTCCACCTAAAGGTATTCCTAGAACTTCTTTGACCAATTCAGGAGTTACTTTAATTGAACCATTTTTCAACCTAATTTCCATTTTAGATTGGTTGAAATTGTGTATAATGTACTGACATAATGTTGAAGGAATGAAATGGATATTCATACTGATGAGATACCCAAATCCCATACTAACTAAAGCATTTTTTGAGAGTTACTTAAAAACTTTAGAGAATCATATAGAGGGTGTGGAGACGATCTTGTCCGTACAGACTTCATGTATAAAACTGCACAATTGTACAAACAATTAGTTTTTTCCAAAATTATATTTATTGCAATTGAAAGTATATTTGAACTTATTTATTATTCAGAACCAAAGAAATTAACATAATATTAAACATTTTTTAATTTTATTTATTATGATTGAAGCATTTATCAAAAAGTATCAAAAGAAATTCTCATTTTAAAAAAAGTTAGTTGAATATACCTTGTTATATACTTAATTACTTCTTCTTTTCACATGTGCAAATATAAAATTGTATTAATGAAATATTTTATTTACTAAAACTATTAATCTTATCACACATTTTAAACTTAATAACTCAATAAATTGGTATTTAATGATCTAAATTTATTATTAAATTTATCGATTACACAGCAAAGAAATTAAATTTGTATTTACTTATATTAAATAATTTTTAGATATATAATTAATAATAATTATATATTACGTTCCACAAACCTTATTCTGGAAATCGTTATACATAAATTATAATCTAACTATCTAATTACAAAAAAAAAATTAAAGATATTTTGACTATCTATTCATAAATATTTTAAGATATCTCAATTCAATAGTCTATGAATAAATCTATTATTCATTTTCATCATTAATAAGGAACATTGTTCATATTAGTTTGATGAATGCATACCTTTTTTATAACGATTTGTTGATTGTTGATCAGATATATCAGCTAGAAATGTGTTCTGATCTAGATTCTGGTGAAACGATTTGTGTGTGTGATAAGTGAATTGTCTTTTTTTTTTTTTTTGGGAAATGTTTGTTTTTTTATTGTGACGGAGATAATAGACCATATTTTTTGGTTTATGTTATTTAAGTTCAAACTTTAGGCCCAAATTTTTGTTACTGGATATTTCAAAATGACATTCAGGCCCAATCTTTTCTTTTTAGTGAAACAATTTTTGTAAGAATTTTCACATGTGAAAAATTATCATTCAGTCCCAATCTTTTCTTTTTAGTGAAACATTTTTGTAAGAATTTTTGTTACTGGATATTTCAAAATGACATTCAGGCCCGGTCTATTCACAAAAACACTATCATTCAATTTTTGTAAGAATTTTCACATGTGAAAAATTATAAAGCTTTAATATTTTGCTTCTACTAACTCGCCGTTCAAAAAAAAAAGCTATTTTTTTTAACAAATTTATAATTTTTTGTTTCAATTGTCTTGATTGTAATCTAATTAAATAATAAATAAAATAAAGATATAATTAAAAAAGATTATAATTAAAGTTTTGTAATAATTTTTCACATGTGAAAAAATTTAAATCTTAAAACAACCATTACGTATTTGGGTGACAGTAGTACAACTTTTTTAAGAAGTTATAATTTTTTATATTTAATTTCATGAAGTACAAAATATTTTAATATTCAATGAGTACTTTCACATGTGAACAGTTAAAATCTTCATATTTATATACTTCAAAATATATCAAAAATAATTGTGTTTTAAATATATAAATTAAGAAATAAGCATAAGAAACACAAATAAGAAACAATCATAAGAAATTATATCATTCAAATATAAAGTTTTAAACAAACATGACAAATACCATAAATTGATAGTGAAATTTAAAACAAATAAAACAAACTTAAACATCATCGTCATCCTCATCGGCAATACCAACAGCATCATCTTCCTCATCAGCAATAGCATCATCATCATCATCCTCCCCATCAAAAGGCTCCTTCTCTATAAAGCTAACCAAGTTCTTCATCATCTCAATCTTATCATCTAGCCTACGCTGCTTCGAATGCATATTTAGAATATTCAGGATAGCTCCTTTTTCCAAACAACTCATCTGTCAACTTACTTAACGTACTAAGTCGATCTTCAACCACATAAATTTTTTTCCGAAGATAACTTGCCACTTCATTATCTTCTTCAGTTTCTTTGTTAAAAAAAGATTTAAAAACATCTTCAGCCTTGTTCTGGCCGGTAGTCCCAAAAAGGTTATCTAAAGTTGGAGTTGATGATTTTGATTTTTTTGAATCTGATTCAGAGTAAACAGATTTACGTTTTAGAGAACTTGAAGAAGAAGCCATTTTTTATTTGTGTGAAATTGATTTTTTGAATTGTATATGAAAACAAATTTTTGCAAGTGGATGTATAAATGATGTGTCAGTTGGTTTTATAGGTGAAATTATCACCGGTTATAAATGCTTAACCATGGTTAAGTATCTGAAGAGGCAGCGGTTAGTTTAATGCCTTGGAAACCGTTTGTCCTTTTTCCATGTTATAGTATGTGACGGTTAATATTTACATTTTGGAACCATTTATACCTTTTTGATGATAAACTAAATTGTACACGGTTAATATTTCATTTCCTTCTAGTATTAGTAAAAATGAGTAGTACCTATTTTGAAAATATTTTTCATTAGCCATCATGTAAAATACACTAGAATAATTTCACATGAGAACAAATATAAAACCTTAAATTATAACAATTTTTCACATGGGAACAAATATAAAACCTTAAATTATTATGTACTTTAAATTACATATACAACTAAATTAGAATTGTAAAAAAAATTCTAATTAGATAACTATTACACCTAAATTACATATACAATAATTAGAATTGTGAAAAAAGATAATGAAGATGAAAAACCATATTTTTCACAAGTGCACATTTTGGTAAAAATTACTTACTACTATATTTTTCACATGTGCACATTTTAGTAAAGGTCAACATGATAGAAACCAAAACTGACTAACTTCAACCCAAAGGGGAGCGATATTATTTTTATTAATACAGTAATAATAATGTAAAATAATGTTTAATAATTACTTTATTTATTTGAAGATAAACTGAATAGAAGATGAAGAGTTCATATTTTAAATAGATTGATCGGGGGCATCTAAAAAATTTGTTAACTCAGAAGTAAAGCAAAGGAAACCAAACGACAATAATGATAGTACTCATTAAGTTTAGAATAACTATTAATAAAAAAATAGTAAAGGGCAACAAAATAGTAACCAAAGTGCAATAAAATTCACCCAAATGACAATCATCTTTAAAAAGACAACATTCATTTAATGCTAGCAGTCAGTAAGTTTAAAATAATTTAAATTAAAAAAATTATTAGAAAATTTAAACTTTTTCACATGTGAAAATTTTAAAAAAGAACAAAAAAATATTTTTTGTTTTAATCTTTAAAATTTAGTTAATAATATTTTGTAGTATATATTAACGTCTTAAGAATATATCATTAAATTAATTAATTAAAAATCATATTTGAAATCAAGTCTTAATCTCCTTTTAACAAGTCTCAAACACGTTGTAATTTATATTTTTCACATGTGCACATTTGAGTAAAAAATTTATATTTTCAACAATGATTACCAACTGTTATTTCAAACAGTAAAGGGCAATCAAATAGTGACCAAAGTGCAACCAAGTTAAACCAAAGGACAACCATACTAACTTATAATAATGTATATAATCGTTAAATAAATTATAAATTGTATTATGAAAATAAAAAATTTAGTTATATTAAGAGAAGATGAATAGAAGTGGAAGACCAAAAGGTTATTTTTTAAAATATGGCATAGTTAACAAGAAACTTGAGTGTCTAGAAATATCTACAAATCTCTCAATTTCGTAACTAACAAACTCATAGACTCAAAAGCTTAAATCTTCCAATTTCATAATCTCACAAATTCATTTCAAAATGAATACCCAAAATTCAAAAAAAATGAACCTTTCAATTCCATCTCTTATCTATGACATCATATACAAAATCATGATTTGTCTTCCAGTTGAATGTTTGTTAATGTTCAAGTTTGTATGCAAAGAATGGTGGCCAGTGATATCTAACAAAGATTTCATTAATGAGCATGCTGAAAATGCAAAATTCAAGCATGCTATTATTAGAAATCTTGAAGGTGTCTACATTGTTCTTGATGATTCTTTGTTGTTTAAGATGGACGAAAAGATAGAAATCAGTCATAATCCATTTTATGCTGATGACTATGTCCGGGTTGTGGGTTCATGTAATGGATTGGTTTGTATTTTAAATGATTAAGGTTTTTATATTTACAACCCAAGTACACATAAATGTAGAAGGGTGCATGGTTGTTTACATAGTGAACATACTTATCAAGCAAGGATTGGTTTTGGTTATGTCAAACATTATGATTACAAACTTGTTTGTGTAAATGCAAAAACTAATAGAGCTACCATTTACTCTTTAAATAATGGATATTGGAAAGATAAAGTAGTAGATTTTCCATCTGATTATTATTTCAAAAATGATGGTTTTTATTTTAAGGGTACTGTTTATTGGTTAGTTGGCTCTGTTAATATTCCAAAGTCATGGAAGCTAATCTCATTCGATTTGGAAAAAGAAACCTATTGTGAGATTATGCAACCTGTTTATGATCAACATGAGAAAACTTTGGAGTTTGGTCTTTTGGGGGAATGGTTGTGCATAATATCCAACTATGATAAAGAATCTTTTGCAGATATATGGATCCTTGATAACTGTTGGACAAAGCTGAGTACCATAAGTTATCCTGGTTCAGAGCCAAATCCCAATGCTACATCAAGGTATAAAATCATATTTTCCATATTTAATAAAACTAATTATGAAAATTTAGATTTCATACTTTGTCTTTAAATCTTATATTTTTTTTGTTCTATTTTATACAGTGATTGGACTAGATTCTATGATCCTTTATGGATTTCAGGTAATGGAAAACTACTTTTGAAGTTTGGGTATCGTCTTGTGTCTTATGACTCCAGTAAAAACAATCTCAAAATATTCGATGGACCTTTCAGATACCCAACAGTATTAATCTTTGCTGAAAGTTTAGTTTCTCCATTTGAGAATGGGCTACATTGAAAAATTAGGACATGAATGAAGAATCGAAGACTACATTTTTGTGTTTTGTGCTTGTTTCTTGTATTATGTCTTGCTATATAATATATATCCATGTATTATGTTTTGATATATAATATATTTTGTTTTCCTTATATATTAAGGAAATAAGTTTTTAGGTCTATTTGAATTTTTAGTGTTATATTTTTTACAATTTTCACATGTGAAAATCTATTATTATGTTTAAAATTTGGGCAATTCAGAATCACAAATAACCGTTAGGTAACTCATAAATTTGTATTTATACTGTGTTTAAAGATTTTCAAATGTGAAAAAAAAATATCAGCATATTGTATTTATAATTCTGGAACTATTTGAATTATTTTCTAATGTTTAAAGTTTTTTCACATGTGAAATTTTTTAGTTTTATTAACTTTTTGAAACTTGAATATTTGATTCATCTGCAATTACTTTTATTATTTTCATTTAACAAACAACTTGTTTAATATCTTTCTACTATTTTTATAAAAAAATTGATTACATGTCTAATATATTGGTTTAATGTTGGTGGTCTAATTCTGTAAATCCAAAAATACTACCAATTACTATTTATACTATGTTTAAAGATTTTCACATGTGAAAAAGAAATTTTTTTTATTATCTTTTACAACTGGAATGTTTGATGCATCTTCAATATATTATTTCAATTGTATATAACTCTTTAATTGTGATCCTTCATTGAATCGTTTTCATTTTTATTATCTTCTGCAATTGCAGTATTTTTATTATAATTCTTCTATTGCAATCCTTCATTGAACCATTTAATTTTTATTATCTTCTGCAATTGCAGTATTATCTTTTGTATGGTGTTTCTAGTTTTACGAAAGTACTCATTCAAATAGCAAAATACATACACTATAATTAGAATTCATTGAGCTTGTATAAACTAAGTAAAATTACAAGCAATGACATAAATCTATCAGTCTACACATACCTAAGACACAACTACTAAGACAAGTTATTAATCTAGCTTCTGCAATAAAAGGACCACCATCATCATCATAATCTTTAAACATTCTTTTTTCTAGTCTTAAGGATATAGTCCCAAGTTTTCCGATTTGCTAGACCTAGAACAACACATTTGATACGAACAGGGCTTTTGACACCAATTTTTTGGCTTCCTTTCCAATCAAACAAACATATTTTCCTTTAACTAAATGATCATTTTCTTTCTCAATTTCCTTACAACTAGATTTCTTGATTCTCCTACAGCTTTTTCCTTATGACTTGACTCTTCTTTTGATGGAGGCCTTGGATAAGAAAATGACTTTTCACTGTTAGTGCTTATGTCATGACTGCTAGTATCATTGTCATTAGATTGGTTCTTCTTATTAGCCATAAGTTCATTCATATCATCATCACTGCTAGTATCACTAATAACAATTATACCTAATCAAAATTTATGGTCAATATACCAATTAAATAAAACAAAAGTTAAAAAACGAAAAAAAAATGCAATGCAATAGAGAAACGGATAAGGGATCATACATTTGCCTTTATCCAAAATCAAGCAGATTCTTAAGCCGAATGTATCTAAGCCAATTTTATAGAAATCCAAAAACTTATTGAAAGAATCCCAATAATAATCGACTAATAACTTTGAAAATAAAGAAATGCACATACGAATTACCTTTTGACTATGTAAACGCTTGTTTTTTAGCTGTATTTTTATTGTGCGATATTTTAGGGTTCTAACGATTTTGGGGGAAAATGAAAATGGTTATAAAAAATTGATTACAGTACTAGGATATTGGTTTAATGTTGGTGGACTAGTTCTGTAAATCCAAAAATAGTTCCAATTACATAGTCCCGTATTTGGCCCATAAATTTATTTTTTAGGCCTACAATTTTTGTTTTTTAAAAGTGGGGCAATTCCATATTTATCCAATTACACTTTTGTTTTTAATATAAATTACTAATATGTAACTATAGAATTTACTAATAAAAATAAAACAAAGTAATAAAATAATATTTATTTTATTTTTGTAATATTTTTTCACATGTGAAAAAGATAGGAGAATAATATTTTCTCTAGTATGTTTAATGATTCATTATTTAATTACAAATATTTTTTTCACAAAGTTATTAACAATTCAAATTTTAATTTTTTTGATAGGATTGTAACATCGTCATAAAATAAAACAAAGTTATTAGTGATTCATATTTTAACTTTTTTCACATGTGAAAAACATAGTAGAATAATATTTGTCTAGTATGTTTAATATATTATTTCATTTTTATATTTTTCTTTAATTTCAATTGCAGTACATTTTCTTTCTAGTATTTTTATATAAAAAGGGTTCACTTAAAATAAAAAAAGTAATTAAATTAATAAAAAAATAGCAAATTCCAAAGTAGTGTCAGAAAGATAAAGCGTGAGCGTTACGTTTATCAAACCTTTCAATTAAAGATATGGATCACTATTAGATAGCCAAAGTAGAGTAATCGAACAATGATTTTTTTATGAGCCTAATCCTACAATAGCTTCACCGTCAAACAAACACGCCCTAAGTTAATTAGATTTTTTCGACAAATTATATAAATCCAAGAACTAGTAGCCCATTAGAGAGAAAGCTAATTGGCCCAAACAGTTGTTAGCCTTTTAACACCTTTTGATTTTTATACTTTTATTTTAAACATATTACTCTTTTTTTTATTCTTCCTCTGTACTTATCACATCTCACCAACCACTATTTCATTCTCTCTCTTTAGTTTGATTTATAACAGATCTGGTATTATCTTTGATATGGACTCACCTATCGACTTAGGTAACTACTATTTTTCCGTTGTAGTTCTAATAAATATATTTGATTCTTGTATATTAATTTATATATATTATTTCTTATAGGAAGTTCAGATTCTGATCGAAGGATGAACAAATATAATTTTAGAAAGAGGATTCAAAAAAATCTTATAACAGGTAATTTTTTTATATATTTTTTTATTTTATGGAGTTAATTATTTTTTAAATAGTTTAGTTATTTATATATGTTTTTCTCAGTTATTTTAAGGCTAGATTTATATTCCAATTTATATTTAATATCAAGTTGTTAATATTTTTACGGATTTAATTTTGTTTTAAACTTTGTTAAAATTGAATATTAATTATACTTTTCTGTTAATAATGAGTTTGTTCATATTTAAAACTAGCAGATCAATAATTTGTTGCATTATAGAATCATGTATGAAGTTATATTAAGATGAATTTTTATAATATAAGAATCATGTATGAAGATGTTATAAAAAAGATTTGTTTTATTTTAATTGAATAAAATTGTTAAAACTTATTTCACATGTGAAAAATTTACTTAATACTTTATTAGATTTTTTTGAATATGTGGATCATTAGACCTCTTTTTGTTTTTAACATAGTTAAAATAATTAAACCTCTTTTCACAAGTAAAAATTCCTGGTGCATATTTCTTATTATTTTAATACAGACTATTTTTGAATTTGTTTCTTAATATGAACTTTTTTATATATATTTTACCTATAATTGGATGAAATGTAAAAGGATTACATCTGTTGTGTTTTTTTATATATTTTGTATATTTTTGCTTGTATATTTTGTATAATTTTGTGTATAAAAAACTAACAGATTTTTATATTTTAGAACAATAACATTTTTGCTTGCATATGTATTTTATTTTAGAACAATAAAAAACTAATGAATTTTATTTTATATGTATTTTAGAAATATCATCAGCCAGTTCTGAAAAGAGTCTAAAGATCAACAAGATGATTAAGAAGAAACGTAATCAAGGTAAATCATTAAAACTTTATTCACAAGTGAAAATTTTGTATACTTGCCTTGCAAATATCTACTAAAAACTTTTTTCACTTGTGAAAATTCTTCTATCATACTTAAAATAATTAAACCTCTTTTTATAATATATTTAGAATTTGTTTTCTTAATATGTAGTTGTTCACATATATATAAGTTTTTAATGTTAAATTTCTTTTTTGTAATTTTTTTTCCAGGAAAAATTACAAACTTCTTCCGCAAGGATTTCCAAAAAATATCATCATTGAAACCTAGTAGTATTATCTTGCCTTCTAGTATAAAGAAAAGTAAGAAATCATCCAAACAAGATATCCAAAGGGGCTCAAAGAGAAGGTCTGTTTTCCGTGAGAAAATCTCTGATGCTAGGAAACTGTTAGATGAATTTAATCTGGATTCAATAATTGGAGAAAATTCTGAAATTAGGTCAGTTGAAAGAGTTAATGATGAGGAACAACTAGATATGGAGAATGCTCGTGGGGAACATTTTATTCATAATAGATATCATGATGGGAATGAGACGATGCTCGACGGTATTGCTATTAAACTAAAGGTTACAAAGTTAAACGAAGATGATGAAGATGATAAAGTTAAACAAAAGAAGAAGAGGAAAGATAATGTAGAAGATGATTGGCGCTCAATTAGAACCAGAGGTTCTCCATCAGCTTTGTTTAACTTAATGAAAATTTTAACAACATCTCAGATGAAAGATCTGATAGAAATTGGGTTTGGTTCTTTTATTCAAATGGCCCCAGACAAGATACCAGTTAAAATAGGTCATTTTGTACTTAATAATTTTGATCCAGTCTCGATGAAGTTGAAACTTACTAATGGTGATATCGTGATTACACCTGAACTAGTTAACAAAGTTTTAGGTGTGCCTTTAGGGAAAACAAAATTGAAAGATATCAAGAAATTACCCAAGTATGATGCTACAACTTTTGAATGGTACAAACAATTTACTTCTAGGAATCCGACGCCAACCAAAGTTTTTGATACAATAAAACATTCGGGAATGGTTGGAATTCTTTTCAAGCTAAATTTCCTTGTATTGGTTTCAAATGTTATGAGACTTTCCGGTAGAGGAGGGCAGTGTAGGCCAGGCAAGGCGATTGTCGGATACATAAATGAAAATAAAAGGATTGAAAATATTAATTGGTGTTTGTTTATTTGCGATTGCTTGAGAATGAGTAAAGAGAAGTGGATTAGTGAAGATCCAAACTGTCATTATTCTTGACATCTAACAACTCTCACGGTCATTATTTTTTTACCTTTTTTCTTCAAATTTATCTCTTGTTAACATTTTATCAAAATATTGATTTTTTATTTGTTTTTATTAAATTGTTTTAGCTGATGTATCTATACTCAACCAAATATCCATCAATATCTGTCCCTCATGAAAAACCGGCAATTAAATTCTGGACCTCAGAGTTGATTAAACAAAGAGAAGCTTATGAAATTTCCAATGGTGGATTTGGATTGCTTCATCTGTATTCACCTGATTCCAGTGATGATGGTGATGATATTTCTCAAACAGAGGTATGCATGCTTTTTTTATCATTTGTTGAATATGGTTTTAAGATTTCACATGTGAAAAACAATATATGTTCACATGTGAAGAATAGTATGATTTTGTGTATAACTGATTAAATTTATTGAAAATGATACACTTACAAAGCATACAGAAAATTTACAGCAACTTAATAATCTATTTATTTATACTAGAAGTGAAACTATTCAAATTATTTTATGTGACAAAACTTTTAAGACTCAAATTATTCAAATTATTAATTATGCAGACTACATGGTTATTTTTTTAATCTGATATATACACATATTTTTTTATTCCTGAAACAGATCAACACTAAACTGGATAAGCTTGATCAGAAAGTAATCTTGCTGAATATATTACTTGAAGAAATTAGATATGAGTCTTCAGAGGCTTTGGTTGATCATAGAGATAATAGAAGGTTGATAAAAATGAAAGCTAGATATAATGAGATTATTAGGAATATTGATCTCAATGATTATGGATTCTACGGTGTTAACAATGATGAAATTTTTTCCAGTGATTATGATGATGTTATAAATAATTTTCATGTTGGGGAGTGCAACAATTCAAAGGATGAGTTAGTTGAGGAATTAGATGTTCGAGATTTGGGTAATGAAAAACAGGAGGAAAGTCTTTAGCAGTTAGATGAGGAATTAGATGTTCGAGTTTTGGGTATTGAAAAACAGGATGCAATACTTCAGCAGTTAGATGAGGAATTAGATGTTCAAGTTTTGGGTAATGAAAAACAGGAAGAAAGACTTCAGCTAGCCCTTGTTAATGAAAACGATGAGCATAAATTTGTTAATAATCTACATGTTGTTGAGTTCAGCAATTCAAAGGAAGAATTAGATTTGGATTTAGGTGATGTAGTTTTTGAGAATGAACAACATGAAGAAAGACTACAGGTAGAACTTGTTACTGAAAAGGATGAGCCGGAAGTTGATAATGAAAATGAGATAGAATTAAGTGGTGTTGAAGAGATTGTAAATCCTTTATAAGGTTTTAATGTTTTTCAAGTTCCAGAATTGGAGAATAAAATTAAAACAGAGGATTCCAGCTTCGAAAATTGTTTTCAACAAGGATTATTAAATCAAGCTCCCAAACGTAACGTCAAGATCACTGGGCTTCGTAATCCATTTGGTGTTTTGTTGAACGATATGCCTAGGCATAGTGTATATGATGCTCCAAGTTTTTCGCTTGGTAGTGAGTTTGATGACATTCCAGAAAAGGCAGTCAGTCAAAATATTGCAGATATTTCTCCAGTTGATACTCTTAATCAAACACCAGGAAGTAGTGGATTTAGTTATCAGAAACAAACACAAGTGATTTAGCAGAACATTAAATTTGAAACAATAAGAATTCAACCAAAACGGGATGTTGGAGTTGGGCCTCAAATGAGATCACCTTTTCGAACAAGGCATGTCGCCCTTTCTTATTCTCCGTCTCATCAAGAAACTTTGTGTGCCGATTCACTCTTCATGAGTGTTAATGAAGCATTGTAAGATAGTTTGTATTCAGTTTATAACTTCATTATTTTATTAAAAAAATTCGTATGTGAAACTAATTTTTTGTTTTTTAGGGATTTCTTATATGAGTCTAAAACAACTAAACTTTGCGAAATGAGATTTGTTCTCGAATCACTTACTCCAACAGTTAAAATTGAATTCGGGGTTATTGATGTATGGTCTGACATATTGAATTACATGGAGAAATATAAATCAGCAGATTCTCCAGAAAGATATTTTTTCAATCGAATATTGTAAGTTTTTTTTATATTCTATAAAATTTAATTGATAGCTCTTTATTTATTTTAAAACTATTATTTTCAGTCAAGTTACTTGAAAATCGAAGACTATGTTTCCACAAAACAATTGCTATGGCAATTTGAACATTGTATGAGGATTTCTGATTACTACGACAGGGTCGTCAAGACTAAAGATATGAAGTTTGACCTGGTATAATTTTAATATCTTAAAACATTATTTAGTTGTCATATAAAGCGATTTAATCTTTGTATATTATTTTATGTTACTGAGTATTTTTTTTTAAATTTGTTACTAGGTGTTTTTTCCTGTCTGCTGTTTTAAGGAACACTTCTTCTTAATGGTTTTCCATATGAAAACTGGAAAAGTTGTTATCATTGATAACGCTTCAATTGCTGACCAAAATAATGGTAGATATTATAGAGTTCCTCGAGCGTTGGTGAGAAAAAAAGTTTTATGTTTTTCTTTAATAATTTGGTAAAATTCATTTTTCTTATTTTTTTCTGTTTCCATTTTTTTGTTGCAGATTGAAACATTCGACAACTACTTATCCACTCACAGTAACAAACGTCCATCTGTTTTTCGGAATGTTCAACCTGAAATAATGAAGCTAAATTGGAGCACTTCCAAAAATGAGTTTGATAGTGGTGTTTTCTAAATGGCTCATATGGACCATTATATGGGAGAAATTGATACAAATGGAATTTGAGTTTCTGTAAAGAATCAAAAGAGCAAGACACGCAACTCAAGAATTTGAGGTCAGCTATTTCTGTTTTTTAAATTCTTGTATTTGATTTTTTTTAACTTATTTTTTTATCAACTTCTTATATATGTTTCATTGAAATCATTTTCTATATTTTTCATTTCATTCAGAAAAAAATATACTGCAGCAATCCTTTTGTCTGAAAATAACAAACTTTGAGATGTTAATCTACAAATAGCTCTTGGTGTTAACCATATTAAGAAGAATGAAAGAGAAAGATTGATTGAAGAAGCTGTTGATGCGAGGTATTGTGATTCTGAGCAACCTGTTTCTGGGTGACAAGCCATTTGTTTTTATAATTTTATTTTTTTAGTTTTGGATATGAGTTTTATGAAAAAGAAAAATATTAATTTTTTTAAAAAAAAAATATTTTTGAAGGAAACAGGTTCCAGTGGATCATACGTCAAAGTCAAACAAGCTCTCTTGTAGAAACACAGGCAAATGTAGCAATCCTGCAAACAAAAAATATGAATCGTTACTGCAGAAAACGTGGAGGTTATGGGCATGATTCTCATCACTGTCCATTAAACAGAGAAAGAATCTTTTGACTCACCTATTGTTATTTTTTTGCAAACAAATTTCATGTTTTTATTTTCCTATTTGCGAAAATAGTGAATTAAACAATTCTAAGCATTTAACATTGAATTGAGTAATTTTATTTAATTGTTATATTTTTTCCTTAGCATTGATAGAATTTATTTTTTGATTGCAGTGTAAAGGTGAAGTATTTAACATGAATTACAGTAACTTTCACATGTGAAAAAAAAACTTAACAGATTCGCATTGGCTAACAAATTATTTAACATGTAACAGAAAATATTTCACATGTGAAAATAAAGTTTTGAAAACAATAATTTACAATTAAATTTTTATCTACGTACTTTTCATATGTTAATAAAAAATCAGGCAATGAAAATGTAAGTAACTCTCTTTCACATGCGAAAAGAAACTTTATAAACAAGAATCTTGAAAATGTTGATGTAAATAAACCTTCAACTACAATATATCATACACTAGTATATTATTTTGTTATTTTTAAAAAAATGAGTTTTTTCACATGTGAATAAAAATTAATTCTAAAGGTTTGTATTGTTTTATATATTTCACATGTGAAAATGTCGATGTAAATAAAACAAGAATCTTGCACTTCAACTACAATATATCATCCATTAGTATATTATCAAATACAAAATGATTTTTTTCACATGTGAATAAAATTTAATACTAAAGGTATGTATTGTTTTATATATTTTTTTAATAAAAATTCTTAATAAAAAACATATTACAATTAATTATATAGACTAAATAAAAAAACAAAATAATAACACATATTAAAAACTAAATAATCAAGAATGATAGAATATATTAATCATTGCATTGTAAATATCAAGCATTAAACATTCAACAGTGTAACTTTCACATGTGAAAAGAAACTTATCAAACTGATCTGGGCCAACAAAGTATTTAACAACCTGTAACTGAATATTCACACGTGAAAACAAAGTTTTACCAATTATTATGAACTATGTATTCAGAGTTCTATATCAATTATTCTCTATCTCTTCAGTATCATCTTCTATCCAGCTATTTTCATCATTCATCATCACTGTCAGTGTCACTGTACACTGTGAAATCACTATCTTGTCCTGTTTCACCTTTTTCCACATTAACTTTGCAGTTTCTAGAGTCGTGTCTAACCATCTTGTTACATTTTTACAATTTCTTCTCTTCCTCTTCAAAAGATCCCTTGTCTTCTCTAAATGACTCTTGCTTCTCTGAAGACCTGAACCACTTCCTTTGTTTTTACAATCTTTGGGGTTTCCAACATCGTTCGTTCCTTTAGCTCATTTGTCAACACCCAGAACATGGTTAAACATTTCTGTCTTACTTAATGGTTTAGCATTCGGATTTGCTTTTTCAACTCCAGTCTTTAGTTTCTTAATATTTTTAAGAAATTCATTCAGTTGACCTTCATCTTTAACCAAAAGATTGAGGCAGAAATCTACTGCAGAATAAACTTCACTTGGAATCGTCATATATCTTTCTCCTTGCAAATTCCAAGTTTGTTTCTTCTTTTTAATATCAGGTGGCAATATATTTCGAGACCATCTTCTCAGTATATACTCATCTGGGATGACATCAATACTCTTACCTTTCATCACACAGAATATATGTCTGCATAAGAATCTAAACCTTGCAAAATTCATGCAAGAGCATATTACCGATCCATCTGATTTGTCAAGTTTTACCTATATAATAAAAAAAAGTGTCAACATCAATTTCTGGAATTGAATTTCATAGCTGATCAAAATATTGAATATAACAAGTAACAATTTTTTATTCTTTTTCACATGTGAATATTGAAATATGTTACACTAAAATTAATATACTACGTATTCTTCAATCTGTTTTATTGAAGTATACTATTTTCATAAATCAAATCAATTTTGATAACAACATTATGATACTATCATTAGAATGTACTTTTGGATAGTAAAAACACCTTGAAGTGCGGTTCTTTCCTCGGTTTGTTCTTTGCATTTTGAATACTTTATTCTCCAAAATTATACTTCTTTCTCGAAGTACTTACCTTTGTCTCCCTCATTTCTTTAATTCGCAAAATTTTAATGTCATCATTCACTTGGGTTTCTGATACTTGATGGCAGTGATAGACTGCATTGTTTATCTCTTCTTGAATAAGGCTAAACATAGTTCTTGTATACTTGCCTTGCAGATATCTTTCAATACCCAACCTTGTCTTGAATCTTACAGACTTTTGCATTGTTGAGTCTTCCAGAAGCTCTTGTTTGTGTCTCTTTGTTTCCATTACTCCTTCAAAACTCATCATGAAGTGTAACAAATGTTGATTGTCCTCTTGTGAAATGTGAGAAGAAATAGTTTTCGCTCTCATATCTTGATGTGGTTCTCATAAGCCCGCACAACTCTACATCTCTAAAATAAGCAGGTATCCATCGTGTTCTTATTTCATACATATCTGATAACCACTTATTATCTTCCAAATGATATTCCGCAATCAACACCCCCCGTTTCTCCTCAAACTCTTCGGGCTCTAAGTATAAACTCCAAACAAGCTGATGAAGTCTTCTTCGAAAGTTACCATTATCTAGAACTTCCTTGCAAATCTGCGTAGATATGAATCATGTTAATAAATACTGCAACAAAAACATTATGCATTTTCTTTTCACATGTGAACATTATTCTATTTCAAATAATTCATTGCTTTTCACATGTGAATATGATATTTAATTATTTTGTTTTGCACATGTGAAAATCCTTCTTAAAGATTCATATTTCATATTATACATTGTTTTTCACAGGTGAAAACTATTTGTTTGCACATATTAATAAATACTGCAACAATAACATTATACATTATTTTTCATATGTGAACATTATCCTTTTTCACATAATACATTGATTTTCACAATTAAAATTCATATTTTAATTATTGTTTTTCACATGTGAAAAATCCTATGTGAACATTAACCTATTTCATATTATACATTCTTTTTTAACAGGTGAAAATTCTCTTTTTTCCACAGTAAGTTATAGTGTAATACTTTGTGTTTACCTTTAATGGAAGCTTGCTTGTAATATGCCACATGCATAGCCTATGAGTTGAGTGATGTAAAATAGCTTCAATTGCATTTTTCATCGTTGGATCTTGATCAGTTACAACAAGTCTTGGTTGCTTTTTAAAAGCTTTCAGGAAACAAGCTAGCAACCATATATACGACTTTGTTGTTTCAGTTAAAAGCATACTAGCACCAAATGTGACGCATTTTCGATGATTGTCAATCCCAGTGAATGGTACAAAGACCATGTTGTACCTATATTAAATAACAATATATAGTTAGTTGTGTACCAATTTTGATTCAAGATTAAATGCTTTAAGGATAGCATGTTTCATGTTGTAACTTTCACATGTGAAGATTCTATATTTTTTTCACAATCATTAATTTTTGTTAGTACTAAATAGGCATTAATGAATACAATCTTTAAAAAAACAGATTTGATTCTTACTTGTTTGTTCTGAATGTTGCATCAAAAGAAATTGTATCACCGAACTCTTTATAGTTGTATGTTGCCATCTCATCAGCCCAAAACAGTGAAGTCAACAAATTCTTCTCTACCGCATACTCAAATGAAAAGTTATCCAAGTTTTTTTCTTGTTTGTCATTTTATCAACCAACATATGTGCGTCACTATCACCTATATGTGTGTTTAAATCTCTATGATATTTTCTGAACTCAGTTGTTGTGGCAGTGAAAAATTCATATCCACCATGGGTTTAAACATACAAATGATGTGTTTTTGTGGGTCCCAAGCTTGTACTACCCATCTGTTGCCTGCTGACCATGTGTCATCTTTTTCCGCTTCTTTGTAAGATTTATGTAAGCTTTTGGGATAAAAGTATGGTTGTGTTCTTCCTCAAACTCATACAACTCATATGTTGTCTTATTAGCATTTAACTTGAACTTAACTCTTGCCAAACAACCAGTTCTTATGATACTTGAAGCCCTAATCTGATTGTCACGTGTGTCCTCGTTCATTCTATCTTTATTAACCCCTTGCGGTAAACCTTCTTTGTTGCAAAGAAGATACTTTCTTGATATTAAAACACTCCTTAGTTTTTCTTCTGTACCCCTCCTAACACTAAACCTTGATTTTGCAGCATAGTTCTCATACATATTGATGCACTTATCTAATGTTGCATATTCAGTCCCAACTATTGGTTTATGACACTCGTCGACTAGAGGTTTGTAAGTAAAGCTTCCATATGCCTTCATTATTTCTTCACATATATCTAAATCAGGTTCTTTAATATAATGTATGCCTGCATAAAATAATAGACAATTTTCAAATCATTATCAGAGTCTGACCCTATTTTTTCATACATTTTTTCACTTGTGCAAATACTTACAAAATAATTTTTCATAAATAATTTTTTTCTTTATATTTCAAAACAATTTTTATTTCTTTTAATCTGTTACTTTTACATCATAAGCTAATAATCTTTGTTACTTTTACAGTTTTTTTACAAATAAGATTCCAATGTAAGAAACTAATTAATTTTGTTATTCCAAACTCTTCACTCGTGCACGTATTTTCAAATCTAAATTCATATACTAAATTTTTCACTTATGCACATACTTTAAAAACATAAATAATATCCTAATTCTAACTTTTCCTAAAGTTTTCACTTGCGCAGACAGTGAAACCTTATTCAAGTTTTCACTGATCAATAATCAAAGCATAAATCTAATATTTTCTAAACTATTCACTCATGCAGATACTTTATTAATTCTAATTTTTCCTAATGTCTTCTCCCGTGCAGATACTTTTTTAATCAATAATCAAAGCCTAATTCAAGTTTTCAATCAAATATTCACTTGTGCAGATACTTTACGAAATCAATAATCAGAGCTTAATTCTTATTTTTCCTAAAATATTCACTCGTGCAGATACTTTATTAATCAATAATCAAAGCTTAATGCATGTTTTTCACTAAAATCTTCACTTGTGCAGATCCTTTTACGAAATCAATGATAAGAGCTTAATTATTATTTTTCCTAAAATATTCTCTCGTGCAGATACTTTATAAATCAATAATCAAATCCTAATTCATGTTTTCTCTAAAATCTTCACTTGTGCAGATACTTTACGAATCAAAACTCATAGTCTAATTCTAATTTTTCATAATCTCTTCACTCGTGCAGATACTTTACAAAATCAATAATCAAAGCCTAATTCAAGTTTTCACTAAAATATTCACTTGTGTACATTCTATACGAAATAAATAATCAGAGCTTAATTATTATTTTTCCTAAAATCTTCACTCGTGTAGATACTTTACGAAATTAATAATCAGTGCCTAATTGTTATTTTTCCTAAAATCTTCACTTGTGCAGATACTTTACGAATCAAAACTCAGAATATAATTCTATTTTTTCATAATCTCTTCACTCGTGCAGATACTTTACAAAATCAATAATCAAAGCCTAATTCAAGTTTTCACTAAATATTCACTTGTGCAGATTCTATACGAAATCAATAATCAGAGCTTTATTCTTATTTTTCCTAAAATCTTCACTCGTGCAGATACTTTACGAAACCAATAATCAGAGCCTAATTTTTATTTTTCCTTAAATCTTCACTCGTGCAACTACTTTACAAAATCAATAATCAGAGCCTAATTCTACTTTTTCCTAAAATATTCACTCGTGCAGATACTTTACAAAATCAATAATCAGAGCCTAATTCTACTTTTTCCTAAAATCTTCACTCGTGCAGATAATTTACAAAATCAATAATCAGAGCTTTATTCTTATTTTTCCTAAAATCTTCACTCGTGCAGATAATTTACGAAACCAATAACCAGAGCCTAATTTTTATTTTTCCTTAAATCTTCACTCATGCAGCTACTTTACAAAATCAATAATCAGAGCCTAATTCTACTTTTTCCTAAAATCTTCACTCGTGCAGATACTTTACAAAATCAATAATCAGAGCCTAATTCTTATTTTACCTAAAATCTTCACTCGTGCAGCTACTTTACGAAATCAATAATCAGAGCCTAATTCTACTTTTTCCTAAAATCTTCACTCGTGCATATACTTTACAAAATCAATAATCAGTCACCTAATATCAATAATCAGAGCCTAATTCTAATTTTTCCTAAAATCTTCACTTGTGCAGATACTTCACGAAATTAATAATCAGTCACCTAATATCAATTATCAAAGTCTAATTCTAATTTTTACTAAAATCTTCACTTGTGAAGTTATCTTAACGCGTGCACATAATATTAAATCAAAAACTAATAACCTAATCAAAAATATAATCCTTATACTATAGATTAATCAGTTAATAATAAATAAAAACTTATATAATAATGTTACTGTTAATTTCAGTAGAATCCGATCGGCGGTATAATGCATCTTCCACGTCAATATCATCATGTATTAACGTGGCGTCATCGTATTCTCCTTCTTCATCATTCATTGTGAATTTTATGTTTGTAGAATGTTTTTTATCAGTTGAAGAAGCTAATCTTGATTTGTTAATGGCCGATTGAAGAAGGTAGGTTGTTAGGTTTTTAATGGAGGTTTGATCGGTGATTGAAGAATGTAGGTTGTTAGGTTTTAATGGTCGATTGAAGAAGGTAGGTTGTTAGGTTTTAATGGTCGATTAAAGAAGGTAGGTTGTTAGGTTGTTAGATAGGTTGTTAGGTTGATAGATAGTTTGTTAGGTTTTGATCGAGAGAGAATGAGGGATTTACACCGCGACGTTATTGAGGTGTGTGTGTGTGTTTTTTTCCTTTTATACTTCATTCTAGGGACTTTTTTGCAATTTATAAAACTTAGTGTAATTTTTGGGCTAATCTCAGCCATTGAATAAAAAAGGAGGGGTGGATGGAGGGCTGAGATCACATCTAACCATTTCACAACCCCCCCCCCCCCTTCTTACTTGAAAATGCCCCTATATATATATATATATATATATATATATATATATATATATATATATATATATATATATATATATATATATATATATATATATATATATATATATATATATATATATATATATATATATATATATATATATATATATATATATATATATATATATATATATATATATATATATATATATATATATATATATATATATATATATATATATATATATATATATATATATATATAGTGTAAGGTTATTTTTAGAACCAAATAAATGTACAGAACTGCGAGAACCACCTTTATACTCTTAACAATGCATATGTGTTTTAATTATTATTTTTAAATTAACATTTAATAATTTTTTTATTAGTTATATATCCGAGTATGATGAACAATATGAAGAGTGCACATGTGTTTTCATATTATCCAACGAAAAGATAGTTATAATACATACAAAACAAATACATGTGCATGGTCCTAAGATACATGTTCCTAGTGACCTACGACAATGAAAAATCATGTATTTCTATCTAATGAACTAACCCAATGAATATACATGTGCATTTTAAGTGTAAAAAATGGTTCTCGCAGTTCTGTACATTTATTTGGTTCTGAAAATAACCTCACCCTATATATATATATATATATATATATATATATATATATATATATATATATATATATATATATATATATATATATATATATATATATATATATATATATATATATATATATATATATATATATATATATATATATATATATATATATATATATATATATATATATATATATATATATATATATATATATATATATATATATATATATATATATATATATATATATATTTATATATATATATATATATATATATATATATATATATATATATATATATATATATATATATATATATATATAGTGTAACTTTATTTACAGAACCCATCTTAGTGATAGAACTTGCAGAACTCTTGTTTTTGAAGGCAAACATGTATGTTTGAAGGAGTATATGTATGTTTTTAGAGAATATATGTATTCACGAAGCATATTTGAAGTTCTTTTTGTCAAAATTAAATAAAAAAAAAAAAAAAAAGATATCCAAAAACATACATGTTTGAGGGCGTGCATGCATGTATGTGCACGCATTCAAAAACATACATTTATGAAAGCGCGCATGCATGTATGTGCACCGATATAAAAACATACATGTTCGCTTTCATAAACATACATGTAAGCCTTCAAACATACATGTTTGCCTTCAAAAACAAGAGTTCTGCAAGTTCTGTCACTAAGATGGGTTCTGTAAATAAAGCCCCCTATATATATATATATATATATATATATATATATATATATATATATATATATATATATATATATATATATATATATATATATATATATATATATATATATATATATATATATATATATATATATATATATATATATATATATATATATATATATATATATATATATATATATATATATATATATATATATATATATATATATATATATATATATATATATATATATATATATATATATATATATATATATATATAGAGGAAGGTTAATGTGAGAGCTTTTTTAAAGTTGTAAAAAATGAGAACTAATCTAAAACACCAATAAAACATTGATACATAATCATTTTACCAATAATACACCAAAATATACATTATTTATACAACTTAACATTCTATTGACTAATAAACGACGACTTAGTGTGTAACGTATTACTGATACACAATTAAAAATGTGATACACATGCATCAAAATCTCAACAAGATAACATCTTATACATAAAATGGTACATTTGATACACAACCACCACTAAATAGCATGATACACGATACCAAGACATGATACAAATCACACCTTAAATCAAAGATGTATCACCTAGAATTCGTCAATTTTCAAAAGAAAGCCCATCAAATTATTAAAAAACTTAGTTTTAGTTAATCTCGTTTAAAAATTATTTGAAGTAGAGTGTCATTTGTGAGATTTTAGCTGGTTCTTATTTTTTCAACTTTAAAAAGTTCTCATTTCAACCGAAATCTATATATATATATATATATATATATATATAGATTTTGGTTATAATGGTTTAGTGTCTTAAAATGAAAAAGTGTTTTTAGCCATTGGATTTAATGTTTTGATCAAGATGATAAATCATATTAAATGAAAATCACAGAATTAAAAAATAGAATTAATTATTATTATGTATTAAAAGTAATAAAAAGGGTATATCGGGCAATCTTATTTTCATTGATCAGATCGTCTGTTACAATATACCATCTTCATTACCTCTATAATTAATCATCTTTTCAGATTCGTCATTTTAATCAACCCATGATTTGAGCTTCACCATCTCCATTACCACAATAACTAACAATCTTTTCAAATTCTTAATTTAATCATCCCTTGATTTGAGCTTCAGTTATTATTCATATAACACCTATATAATGTTCATTTGTATTCAACCACAACATAATTCATCTGATTACATTTATCATCACTATGAGTTCATCTAGCCATACTGAAATCATGATTTCTGATAATGTCGAAGGTAATTCATTTAACAATCCTTTTTCGTATTGGCATAATTCATTCCATTTGTTGATTAACTTTATTTTTCGTACTGGCTACAATTCATTCCGTTTGTTGGTTATTTGTGATGAACATGTACCAGCTTTGGTTTATATAAAGATTTTGTTTTTAATTTTAATTGTAATAAAAAAATTTATTATTTTTGTATTGCTATAATGAACGGATTTTGTATTGCTATAATGAACTGCTATACATCTAAAATCCCCAAAATTGAATGTTAGTCTAATTATTTGTTTATGTAAACATTTACCAGTTTTTATTTTATTTAAAGTTTGTGTTTTTAATTTTAATAGTCATAATTTTTATTTTTATTATGTTTGTAACAATTTATTTTTTTAATGACTTAGGTGTACCATCAACTCCTCAATCAGTGTTAATTGACCAAGAATCAGTTGTTGAAGTTAATTACTCATCTCCTATCCAAGTTGGTTTCGTCCAGCCTTCTCCTCAAAGTACCAATTATTGGGTACCAGAAGCTAGTAATAAACCGGTAGAAGGAACCATATTTGATACTCTAGAGTTGGCCTTAAAGGCTTACAAAGCTTATGCGCGTGAGGCTGGTTTCGAGGTTAGGAAAGGTGGAAGTTGGAGACTTCCACCAAGAGTTCAGATCCAAATACTAAGCATTTTCACTGTGTTGGACAAGGTTTTAAACCAGCCGCTAAGCCGAAAATAAATGACAAAGAACCACTTGGTAGTGTTTTAGCTGTTACTAAGGTTATAAGAAAAAGGAAGCGTGCGTCATGTCGTTGTGGATGTACGGCTGGATTAAGAATCCGGAAAACCAAAGACAATAAATACCGGGTATATAAGTTTTTGGAAAAGCACAACCATAGTTTGGTAAATCAAGATGACATTAAGTATCTGAGGACATCCCGTAGGCTTACTTTCTCGAAGCAGATGTTGTTGAATCAGCTTTCCAATATCAATATAGGGCCCGTTAGATCGTGGAAAGTCATGAAAGAAATGTATGGTGGGTTCGAGAACATTGGGGCAACAGAAGTTGACTGTAAAAACTACAAGCTCAGGCTTAACGAGTTTATCGGTGAGCGTGATGCTCAAATGGTGGTTGATAAGTTGTTGAGCAGACAAGAGTTTTTAATGATTATTCGGTTGAATACAAGCTTACGAAACCCATCAATGTACTTGTTGGTTTGTCTTGGGCTGATGAACAGGCCAAACGAAACTATGAAGCGTTTGGTGATGTTGTGTCCTGATTGTGGTAAATTACGACCTTTAAGAAAAGGTGCGTAAAAGCGGTAAGTATTAAGTGTACGTTTAGGAAAACGTAAGCACTAATGACCCTTATGATATGAAAGTTTGTTTCCCAAGGAGGTATATGTGTGTGAAAAACTTGTTAAATGTTTGTGATTAATGATTGGTTTAGAAGGGGATGAGAAAAGAAGATGACGAAGGCGTGAAAATTACTACTAAAATGATAAAACGTAAAACCGTAAAAACTTCAAAAATAAAAATTAATTATAAAAATTACCAAAAATTCACCAAAAATCTTAATTAATAAACTAAGAGTTTACCAATGATCAAAACTTTTTCAAACCTTTTAAATAATTAAATATTCAAGTTTTAAATGCTAATTAAAGCCCTAAAAATCAAATAAATTATCAAAAAGCCCAAATAAAGATTTTTCAATTGGTAAACCTCTAAAATGACCTAGAAAGAATAAAAACTATTTTTAGAAATTTTTAAACTAATAAAAACTATTTAAAATGATTTAAAAACTATTAAAAATTAAAATAATTATAAAAATTAATCTAAAAGTGATAAAATTATTCTAAAAGTTGCTAAATTCCTATTTTAATGTATTTAAGCTAAGAAAAATGTAAAAAGTTGGAAAATGTGAAATTTGAAAAATAATAATAAAAATAAATATCAAAATAATATTAAAAATCCAAAAATTATAAAAAAATTCTAAAAACTTGCAAACTAGTTTATATTAACCTAAATAATCAGAAAATCAAAGTGAAATGACCAGAATACCCCTATTGGGCCCTCAAATGGGCCAAAACCAAAAACAGTCAACCTTAATGGGCTTTTGGGCCCAAAAAGTCAAACTTGGCCCAATTGACTTGGAAAATCCCTATCTGACTCAAAATTTAATTCTAAGAACAAAACTCTAAAGGCCCAAAAGCTGAATGTGAGCTTATCACAGCTTAATAAGCAGGCAGCTTATTCTTATTGGGCTTTTCAGCCCATTAAGCAATAAGCCAATGCCATAAGCTCTAATTTGACACACAACCTTCTTTTGGGATTCTTATGAGATCTATAAAAAGAAATTTTGAAAAAGCACACTCAATAAGCCAGAAATAAGCAAAGTAAAAATCCACAAAACGACAAAATAGTCGGGTTTGAGATTTAGGGCACCTCAGAAGCTCAAGTTTGTTGCAAAAGCTCACAAATAGCTTAACTAAGAATAATCAATCAAGAAAATCACGAAAAGCCAAGTAGAATAAGCTGTAAGAGCAAATAAGCTGGCTGAAAAAGCCAAATAAGCTAGTTTTCTAGCAAAAGCTTAACCAACAGACTTGTAACCTTCCAGATTTGATATTAAGCTAAGAAAAATGATTTCTATTACAAAAGCCAAGTTGTTGCATGTGCCAATAAGCAGTTCTCAAAAATAAGCCAATTTGTGCTTATTTGACCAAAAGTCAAAGTACTCCAAAGTTCACCAAATGATCAGAAATGGTGTAAGGGCTTGTTATAAGCAATTTTTGTGAAGGACTCGAGGAGGAGGCCTTGTGAATCAAGAGGTCAGTTGACCTTTTAATGGCAAATTTTGGCAATAAGGGCTTAATAAGCCAGTTAGCTTATAAGTCAGATACAAAGCACACCAAATAGCAAAATCCACTCACAAGCAGCACATAAACAAGTTCCAAGCAGCAAAATCACAAGGCATACACTAGGATAACAAATACAAGCACAAATTGAGGTGGTCACTTTGCTGATGCAAATGACCACTTCAGCAAACTTTGATAAGCTATAACAATCACAATAAGCCACCAAATTCAACAACCAGATAACCAATAGATAGCTTATCACCCAAACTATTCCAAAACCTGATTTCAGACCTTAGATCCAAGTAACAAAGAAGTTATTGGATCTGATGTGTTTGACCAATTCCAAAACCACTTTTATCAGATTTTTGCAAAACTTCAAATCCCTTTTCCAAACTTGCAGAAACTTAACCAATGACTAAAACTTGTTTATTAAGACTTGTTTAGACCTCCCAAACCCTAAGAACCAAGGGCACAAGGCCACAAGGCCTTATGAACCAGTAATCCCAAACAGTCCTTAATCAAGCACTTTTCAAACAAACTTCTGATTTCTTCTAATAACCTACTGATTTTAATGATCAAAAACACTTACTAGGTAGCAACTAACACAATCAAACACAAAAATCACCAGCACAAACACATGAACACAAAATCAAAGCTCAAAATCCAAAACAGGCAAGTAACATGAATTTTTGAGAGGAAACTTAATCAAGAGATTATACCTGCCCTCCACAACATCCTAGGAGGGCCAACTATGTTCCTTGGACCTTGTTCAACAACTAGAACAAGACCAAGGTACTTCAAAGAAGAAGATCAAAGCCTGCTGATGTTCAAAGTAGAACAAGGCTTTGATTATGATATGTCTTCAACACAAGCAGCAAACAAACTAAACCAAGGGCTTAGAACTCTTCCCAGGCTTGGTGTCAACAAGCTTGAAGGAGCTCAAGGCTTATGGCTAAGGGTTAGTACACAACAATAAGCCAAAATCAGAAACAAGGACTTCAAGGTTTTTGAACCTTGAAAACCTTATGAACCAAGATGTGCCTTAACCACAAGATTAAGGAAGGTCTTAACAATCAAATGGAACTCAGATTTAGGCTATTCTAACACCAACTTTTAATCAAATCAAAAAGAGAATTCAAAATTTTCAGAAATTCAAATTTTATTAAACTTAAAAAGGAATTACAAAGATTGATAGCGTAAAACTGGAACAAATGGACTCTCACATGTTGAGGTCTCCTTTTATAGGCAAATGCCAGGCTACACTATTCACAAACCCTAGCACTAGTTTCTATAAAATGCCCTTGAGTCTTCTAGATAATTCTTGGTTGTGAGCTGTCCAAATGCATCCAAACCGTTTAAAGTAGCTTTGATATGAAGCAAATGATGTGGGCTGTTGATCTTGACACGTGGCAAGCCTTGGTGAGGAAGTTGGCACATGATGGTGAAACGGTTTTGGTGGTGGGGTCTCTTGGTGAGTGGGAGTGAGTGTTTTAAGGTTGGGATGAGATTATAGGCGTGTGAATCAAGTGTGGGAAAGGGTAATTTCATTTTACCCTTTATTTTAATGAAGATAGTTACTGGGTTCTTGGGGTGAACAGTAGTAACTTTTGATCCGATTTTGGGGGATTGGAAATGTTTGGCGCGTGTTTGTGTGTTTGAATGTTTGGGTGCACAACTTTAGCCCTTCTTCTTTTTCTTTTCTTTCATTTGTGTTTAAAAGTGTGTCAGCGCCCAATTCCTTTGTTGTCAACTTTCAGACTTTGGTAATTTTGGCACAAAACTTTGGAAAAGGGTTTCAAAGGATTATTTTTGCCATTTTGAGATATTTTAAGGGCTGATCTTGGACAATGTTGATCTTTAAAGGTCTTCAATGTATCTTCAGCTTCATGAGGGACCATTGTTGGCAATTTGAAATTGTTAAGGGACTAAACTTGCCATTTCTTCAAAGTTGAAGGACCATTTGGTAATTTTGACAAACTTAACGGACCAAACTTGTAATTATCAATATACAAGGGTTTTAAGTGTCATTTCTTCAATTAATGAGGATCAATCTTGTATATCTTCAAGTCTTCAAGGGTATTTGTTGAATATTCCACGATTTAGGGCCCAGTTCTTTGTACGGCTTCGTTTCTCGTGTCCGTTTTTCCTTGTATCTTGTGATCTTTTGTCTTTTTCACGATATCCATACCTAAAATACACAAGTAAACAAACACAAGCATATATATGGTATATTATGACATTTTTATGCATTAAAAGCCCGAAAAGAACGATGAGATCATGTATAAATGCCATCTTATCACTCCCCCATACTAAGCCATTGCCGTGCCCTCACGCAATGCTAGAATAAAGTATCTAAGCATCACCAAAGTTCAATTTTATTAACCTTTATTGAAGAGTAAAAGACTTGCAACATACTACGAAGATGTGTAAAGACATAATGCATGATTTTCATCACAAATGTGATTTTTAGGGTCAAAGAATAGAAACAAGCAAATGTCCCTTAGAGTAAACTTCGTCATCCTTGATTGTCATACATTCCATGCTAAGTGAAAAAACGAGATCATTGTTGGTACAAGTCACAATGCTAACACTACTTATACGTCCAAATTGTGTAATACTTTTTCTCCCCGTAATCCTAGTTATTATAAAAGGAAATGGGTTACTATCATTTTTTAACTATTTGTCATGGATCACAAGTGATTCATATTGACTTATTTGAGTAGTTATTAGTCCGAAAGCAAAGTAGCACGATTTGATTAATAGTTAGCCGAAGGACAAAATCTTTTAAAACGGCTTCTCGTGTATCTCCTTAAGTTCATATCTTGGCATAACTCGTTTCACGATTTGAGACCTTTCTCGGACCGATATTTGGCATGTACTTCATACTTCAAATCTTGGGAAGACGTTCTCGAAGTTATGGTCTTCTCTTCATATATTTGGAATTTCTTCACTTGACGTTTTTGAGAGATTCTTCATATTTGGACAACGACTTCATCATTTTTCTTCAATCTTTACTTTGGATTTTGATATACAACGATCCGCCTCCTTTTCGGACTTGGATATATTTATCCTCATACCTCGTAAGGGTCTTTTTGGATAGACTTTCTCCATGATCTTTAGGGGAGTAATTGCTTTTCGTCGTGTGTCTCGATCCTTCATATTGATTTAGGAATAATGATACTTCACATCATCTTGGATCTTTAGCAAAAAGAGAGCTCCTCATGCCTTGTTAGGGCCTTTTTGGATGATCGCCAATCTTCGCGTCCCGCTTCAATAAGTTATGCCTTGGCTATGAACTCTATTCAACCCCGAGCAACTTTTAAACGATCTTGCGCTAGAGGCTAAGTAACCTTTCAAATCGTACGACCTTACTTATTGCAATTATGATTTATTCCTAATGCATTGATCTTATGGGAAGAAAAAGCCACAATTAAAAACATATAAGTTTTTGAAAGAACACTTTCATGTTCTACGTTTAGCATGATCACTTGTCTAACTCTATCATTTCTCGTTCTTCACTATATAAAGACCTCTAACTAAAGAGACTCGTGAATACTTAGCCATGCAAGTCAAAATTAAGCCAAATTTGGATTAGCTTTCATTAAGACTATATCAAATCAAAGTTTTGGGTTTTCAAGCCACCAATAGGATCTTTCACTTTCTTGGACTTTTTCAAGTTTAGAGAATGCATTTTATAGTTCCCTTGATAAGTGACTTTCTAGGATCAATTATAGGAACTTGCGAAAAGTTCTTGTTCTTAACTCGTATGAGTTAAGACTTTCGCGTTTTAAAGCTCCCTATATAAAAGTCTAGCAAAACTTGAATTGAGCGGGTTAAGGAATGTAAATGGCTCCAAATGCCCATCAAGTCAAAAATTAACTCTTATTCTACCCAACAGAAAATATACATTCGTGTCTTAAAAACACTTATGAAAACTAAAAAAATTTAAAATTTGGCATTTTTAGCCTTATTAGCAACAAAAACAAAACATTGAAAGTTGGAAAGCGTGAGGGCATAGCAAAGAAAGTACCTATTCACCCCCCATACTAAAAGTAAACATTGTCCTCAATGTTTCGAGTCTAAGGGTGGAACACCCCCATACTAGAGACGAAGAATCGAATGCTTAGGATCTAGCATGGAAAGGGTGATCAACAATATATCTAAAGCCGTTTATTAAGTATGCTAAAAGATAATTGTTAGAACAATAAAGGATATGTCATGGATTCGTGAAAAACTTATTCAAGCAAACGATGGAGGCTCACATAAACGAACACGAGAGTTCTAAAATCGTAGATGATGATGATGATCTAGATAACACAATCACAAACAACCACGAGACAACGAGTTGAAAGGGTACAAGTCCCCTTATTAGTGAATAGTAAGCATAAAGGATAAGCATGGGATTTCCCCGCGAGGCACCTCATTTTTGATTACCGAGTCATGAGCTCGACTCGATCCCCTCAATGCTAATTATCATTGGGGAAGGTGACTTGGTCGAGGGCAACCATTGAAGGAATTTCCCCACCAAAGTAGTGCTTAAGCCTATGTCCATTCACCTTGAAATTCGGACCATCATCTTGAGCTAGCTCGATGGTCCCGTAAGGAAACACTTGTGTAATGGTGAACGGACCCGACCAACGAGATTTCAATTTCCCAGAAAATATCTTAAGTCGAGAGTTAAAAATTAACACTTGATCACCAACGTTAAAAACCCGGTTTTTAATCTTTGAATCATGAAACTTTTTAGTTTTTTCTTTAAAAATTAAGGAATTTTCATAAGAATTATCTCTTAATTCATCCAATTCATTCAATTGTATTTTCTGGTGATCTCACGCGGTCTTCAAGTCAAAGTTTGCATGCTTAAGGGCCCAATATGCCTTGTGCTCCAACTCAATGGGCAAATGACAATTCTTCCCATAGACTAACTTATAAGGAGTGCAACCGATAGGTGTCTTATAAGCGGTCCTAAAGGCCCATAAAGCGTCATCAAGTTTGTCGGACCATGAAGCACGGTTTTCTCCAATTGACCTCTCTAAAATCCTCTTCAAAGCTCGGTTCGAAACCTCGACTTGCCCACTCGTTTGCGGGTGATAAGCCGTAGAAAGACGATGAGTAACTCCATATTTCTTTAGAACCTTTTCGAATTGGTCATTACAAAAATAGGTTCCACGATCGCTTATAATAGTACGAGGGGTTCCGAACCGAGAGAATAGTTGCTTCAAAAACTTCACTACCACACGAGCATCATTAGTAGGCAAAGCCTTAGCTTCCACCCACTTACAAAGGTAGTCCACCGCGACGAGGATATATTTGTTGCCATGAGACGATGGGAACGGCCCCATAAAGTCTATTCCACATATGTCGAAAATCTCACACACTTGTATTATGTTTTTCGGCATTTCATCACGTTGAGACAATTTTCCTTGACGTTGGCACGAATCACACGACTTCACAAGTGCGTGTGCATCACGATAGATTGAAGGCCAAAAGAAGCCGGCATTGAACACTTTCTTAGCCGTAAGATTAGCACCGTGGTGACCACCCGCGGGCCCCTCGTGACAAGCTCTAAGGATATTAGAAGCTTCGGCACCAAAAACACAACGTCGAACGAGTTGATCCGCACAAACCCGAAAGAGATAAGGTTCGTCCCAAAAATAGAACTTGACGTCACGAAAGAATTTTCGTTTTTGTTGTGTCGTCATACCCTTGATTATGAAATTTCCCGCATGGTAATTTTCAATGTCGGCAAACCATGGGGTGGTGTCTTTAGAATTCACTACACCGAGAGTCTCGAGAGGAAATGTTTCGGTGATTTCCTTGTTCTCGAAAACATCCTTGTGAGGATCTTCTAGACGAGAGAGATGATCGGCCGCTAGATTCTCGGCTCTTTTTTTGTCAAGCACGGTGACATCAAATTCTTGGAGGAGGAGCATCCAACGAAGCAATCTCGGCTTAGCATCTTGCTTAGCTAAGATATACTTGATAGCCGAATGGTCGGTATACACGATGCTTTTAGTCAAGACGAGATAAGGTCGGAATTTCTCAAAAGCATAGACCACGGCAAGGAATTCCTTTTCTGTTGTGGTGTACTTTAATTGAGCCTCGGTCATCGTCTTACTAGCATAGTGGATAGGACGGAAATGCTTGTCATAACGTTGCCCTAAGACGGCCCCTATAGCATAATCACTTGCATCGCACATGATTTCAAAGGGTAATTCCCAATTAGGAGCAACAAGAATGGGAGCTTCGGTAAGTTTCCTTTTGAGAGTTTCGAAAGCTCTAACACAATCCTCATTGAAGTTAAAAGGAGCATCCTTCTCGAGAAGGTGTGTCATAGGTCGAGAGATTTTCGAAAAGTCCTTGATGAAAAGACGATAAAAGCCCGCATGGCCTAGGAAACTCCTAACTCCCTTAACGGTTTTGGGATGAGGTAACTTGGCGATGACGTCTACCTTAGCTTTATCGACCTCAATCCCCGCCTTCGACACCTTATGTCCTAAGACGATTCCTTGTTTACACATAAAATGACATTTTCCCAATTAAGCACAAGATTGGTTTCTTCACAACGTTTTAACATTTGCTCGAGATTAGATAAACACGACGTGAACGAATTGCCAAACACCGAGAAGTCATCCATAAATACTTCCATCGACTTCTCGATCATATCGTGAAAAATCGCCATCATACACCGTTGAAACGTACCCGGTGCATTACAAAGTCCGAAAGGCATCCTACGATAAGCGAACGTTCCATAAGGACACGTAAAAGTAGTCTTCTCTTGATCACGAGGGTCGATAGGGATTTGAAAGTAACCGGAAAAACCATCTAAAAAGCAATAGAATTCATTTCCCGCAAGTCTCTCCAATATTTGATCCATGAAGGGCAAAGGAAAGTGGTCTTTACGAGTGGCGTCATTTAACTTTCGGTAGTCAATACACACCCTCCAATCGGTCACAACACGAGTGGGAATTAACTCGTTGTTTTCATTAGGCACAATGGTCATTCCTCCCTTTTTAGGGACACAATGGATTGGGCTCACCCATGGGCTATCGGATATAGGATAAATCATTCCCGCGTCAAGGAGTTTAAGGACCTCCTTATTAATGACATCGTGAATTTTGGGATTCACCCTTCTTTGACTTTGAATTGCGGGTTTGTAGTCCTCCTCCATTAAAATCTTGTGAGTACAAAATCTTGGGTCAATACCCTTAATGTCGGATATTTTCCACGCAATTGCCCCTTTATGAGCCTTAAGAACTTTCAAGAGCTCGGTTTTTTCATCATTAGCAAGACCTTTTGCAATAATAACCGGCAACTTGTCATCACCTTCCAAGAATTCATATTCAAGGTGAGAAGGAAGATCTTTCAATTCAAGGATAGGTGGTTCCTCGATTGAAGATTTTGGTTCAACACTCATAACTTCCATCGGCGGAAGAAATGGTGGAATAGAAGTATCATCACTAATCAACACCTCATCTTCATTGTCGATTTCATTTGAAGTGAGATCGCCTCCTTGGAATGGAGTGAGATTTGGTGTAGAATTAGCAAGAATCAGATCCAAAATAGTGGGATTGCCACTTGACGAGCTATCGGAAAAACCTAACACTTCTTGTGAAAACTCATCGCAAACCACATCAACGATGTCAATGTGATTGATGGTAGCGATTGCATAAACATGAGAAGGTTTCGAGTTTTGAGTAGCGTTTATAACAAGTTCCTCTTCGTTGAATCTCAAAGTGATAGTTCTTGCATGAACATCGATAAGTGATCTCGAAGTGTCTAAAAATGAACGACCTAAAATTAGAGGAACTTGAGGATCCGCGGGGATGTCAACTACTATAAAATCAACGGGATAGTAGAACTTCCCCACTTTCACGAAAACATCTTCGGCTACTCCACATGCTAAAATCATAGAATGATCGGCCATCTCGATAGACATGTTCGAAGGAATAAGAGCCGGAAGCGAAAGCGATCTCCAAATGGAAAATGACATCAAATTAATGCTCGCACCAAGATCGGCCAAGGCGAGGCATTCTTTCATATCTTGTATGTCACAAGGAACGAGAAACTTCCCGGGGTCACCAACTTTTTCCGGTATGCGGTTAAGATAAACCGAAGAACAATTAGCAAGCTTTGAAAGCTTTTCCTTATCGCTCATCATGCTTTTAAAAGTGGAAGCGAAACGAGGCATATACAACAACGCGTTGGCTAAACTCACATCAAAATGCACTTGTTGAAACATTTTTATAAAAAGCTCGATTTGTTGTTTGTTACGTTCTTGCAATTTCTCTTTGTTTCGTCTCGAAGGGTAGGGTAAAGGTGGTGTGGGTTGGTCATTAGGCAATGGTCTTGGAAACTCGGGTTCCACAATTGGTATTGGTTCAACCGTAGGTGTGGTTTGAGCGGTACTTCGTGGGATTGTAATGTGCTCCTTTTCGACCATCACCTCGGGTTCTTTCTCGATTTCCTTCTCCGTAGAAGTACTTGGACGAGAGATTGGTTCCTTGAAAGTTTTACCACTTCGTGTAGTAATAACCTTCATTTCTCCCTTCGGGTTTGCAATGGTATCACTAGGAAGACCACCCGAGGAAGAGGGTTTACACATGATTGCTTCAAACATCTTAGCCATTCGGTCCTCAAATTTTGATTGCCTAGCATCCGCTTTTAATAACTCTTGCTTAATCTCATGTTGTCCTAATTCCATCTTTTGTTGATTTTGTTGAAGACGTTGGACATTTCCTTCCATTTTATTTGCATGAGTTTTAAGTTCATTAGCAAGTTCATTTTTTAGCTCGTTTTTCAACTCGGATCTTAAGCTAATCATCTCACGTTGCATGTTATCAAATTTAGCATCATTTGCTTTAGCATAATCCAAAAATTCTCCTTGAAGATTTTTAGTGTGAGCATTTTGAAAACCTTGTGTAGTGTTTTGAAAATCACGGTTTTGGTTTTGATTAGTGACTTGTCCATTCCTATTTTGATAATTCCCCTTGTTGTAGTTACGTGAATTGCCTTGGTTGTTGTTTCGATAATTATTAGCATTTTGATTTGGTGGAGCTTGATTTTGGCGGGAACCTTGACCGTTTTGGTTGTAAGTTCTCGTTGCTACATAAGCACTCGAAGTGTTACCATCCGCGGTAATGCACTCGGAAATATCATGAGCTCCACCACAAGACAAACAACTCTTAGCAACCGCTTTAACCGAAGCGGAATTTGAAGCTTCTTGAGCTTTCCAATGGGACATAAGATTAGCAAATCTATCAAAAAACCAATTTTCCTCATTAGCTTCATCATGTAAGGCATTAATGCTACGAGACGATGATGACGAAGACGAACCCAAATTGGCAACACTCGGTGTGTTACGAGGGCTATAAACCTTAGATCTATTCTCGATGATTTTCAAAGCCTCATTTGTCGTCTTGCACAAAAAATTACCACTCGCGGCTGCATTCAAATAATCTCGTTCATGATCATTAAGCCCATTATAAAAAGTATCAATTTGATGTAATTCCGAAAAATCATGGTGTGGACATTCATGTAACATTTCTTTAAAGCGTTCCCATGCCATTGAAAGACTTTCATTATTTCTTTGCACAAATCGTGAAATCTCATTTTTCAAATGTGTTGTTTTAGATGGTGGAAAAAACTTGTTCACAAACTTAGAAACGAGATCGGCCCATGTTAAAATCGAATTTGGCGGTTCTTTCTCAAGCCAAATTTTTGCGGGTCCATCTAAAGAGTATGGAAACAACATCATCTTAATGGCGTCATGTGGAACATCCTTAAACTTGCTAGTAGCGGTGAGACGGTTAAAATTCCTAATGTGATAGTGCGGGTTGTCTTTCTCATGACCTCTAAACTTATTTGCTTGCAACATCGACATTAAACCCGTCTTAATCTCGAAATTCTCCGCAAGGATGGCGGGAATCACAATGGCCTCTCCAAAACCCTCGGTGGGTGCTTGTAACAACTCCATCATAGTACGATTAGCCATGACGACTTCTTGTTCTACAATAGGTTCAACAATTGGAGGTTGTTCTTCAATCTTTGCTTGATTACGAGTGATCATAAACTTCACGAAGAAGGGGAGATGAGCAAAGAAGATTCTTTTTGGGTGTTTTGTGAATTTTCAATTTTTTTGTGTTTTTTATTGTTTTTAATTTTTTTGGATTTTGGTGTATCTTCGTAGACAACAATCTACAAAATCTATCCTCAGATCAAACTCTTGATTAAAGAAGCCTCAAAGGAATGAAAACGATCACGTGGAGTGAATGCCTTCGAATGACTTTAGAACTTTGGTGAAAACCAAATTGTTCAAGAGGGTTTAATCACAAAGAAACCAAGAAAATATATTATACGTAATAATACTTTGGGCGGCAAAACCCTCGATTAGCCTTCAATCTCAAAATACTCACAAGCAAGCGGGGAAACGAGGCGGCGCGAAGCACTTAAGAGCCTTTTTCCTTAGGGTATATTTTATAATACCCGCCTTATACCCACCTTATAGTTTGTATTTTTCAAAATCGAGCTTCACGAAAGTATTTATCTATTTTTGCCTTTTTCTTTTTGTTTGAGATTCGAATACAATAATTGAGTGATGAAATCCCAATTAAGGTTGTGTTTTCACACTTTTGGAGATATTGTTTATTTGTTGTGATACTTAATACAATATAGTAATAATATTTTCACAAGAAAAATCAAGAAAACCGATAATACGTATTAGTAGAGTTATACTGATACAAATACTATTTATGGTTAATGTTAAAAACAACAATGCAAATTAATCACGACACACCTCCCCGACAGCGGCGCCAAAATGATTGTGGTAAATTACGACCTTTAGTAAAAGGTGCGTAAAAGCGGTAAGTATTAAGTGTACGTTTAGGAAAACGTAAGCACTAATGACCCTTATGATATGAAAGTTCGTTTCCCAAGGAGATATATGTGTGTGAAAAACTTGTTAAATGTTTGTGATTAATGATTGGTTTAGAAGGGGATGAGAAAAGAAGATGACGAAGGCGTGAAAATTACTACTAGAATGATAAAACGTAAAACCGTAAAAACTTCAAAAATAAAAATTAATTCTAAAAATTACCAAAAATTCACCAAAAATCTTAATTAATAAACTAAGAGTTTACCAATGATCAAAACTTTTTCAAACCTTTTAAATAATTAAATATTCAATTTTTAAATGCTAATTAAAGCCCTAAAAATCAAATAAATTATCAAAAACCCCAAATAAAGATTTTTCAATTGGTAAACCTCTAAAATGACCTAAAAAGATTAAAAACTATTTTTAGAAATTTTTAAACTAATAAAAACTATTTAAAATGATTTAAAAACTATTAAAACTTAAAATAATTATAAAAATTAATCTAAAAGTGATAAAATTATTCTAAAAGTTGCAAAATACCTATTTTAATGTATTTAAGCTAAGAAAAATGTAAAAAGTTGGAAAATGTGAAATTTGAAAAATAATAATAAAATAATATTAAAATAATATTAAAAATCCAAAAATTATAAAAAATTCTAAAAACTTGCAAACTAGTTTATATAACCTAAATAATCATAAAATCAAAGTGAAATGACCAGAATACCCCTATTGGGCCCTCAAATGGGCCAAAACCAAAAACAGTCAACCTTAATGGGCTTTTGGGCCCAAAAAGTCAAACTTGGCCCAATTGACTTGGAAAAGCCCTATCTGACTCAAAATTTAATTCTAAAAACAAAACTCTAAAGGCCCAAAAGCTTAATGTGAGCTTATCACAGCTTAATAAGCAGGCAGCTTATTCTTATTGGGCTTTTCAGCCCATTAAGCAATAAGCCAATGCCATAAGCTCTAATTTGACACACAACCTTCTTTTGGGATGCTTATGAGATCTATAAAAAGAAATTTGGAAAAAGCACACTCAATAAGCCAGAAATAAGCAAAGTAAAAATCCACAAAACGACAAAATAGTCGGGTTTGAGATTTAGGGCACCTCAGAAGCTCTAGTTTGTTGAAAAAGCTCACAAATAGCTTAACTAAGAATAATCAATCAAGAAAATCACAAAAAGCCAAGTAGAATAAGCTGTAAGAGCAAATAAGCTGGCTGAAAAAGCCAAATAAGCTAGTTTTCTAGCAAAAGCTTAACCAACAGACTTGTAACCTTCCAGATTTGATATTAAGCTAAGAAAAATGATTTCTATTACAAAAGCCAAGTTGTTGCATGTGCCAATAAGCAGTTCTCAAAAATAAGCCAATTTGTGCTTATTTGACCAAAAGTCAAAGTACTCCAAAGTTCACCAAATGATCAGAAATGGTCTAAGGGCTTGTTATAAGCAATTTTTGTGAAGGACTCAAGGAGGAGGCCTTGTGAATCAAGAGGTCAGTTGACCTTTTGATGGCAAATTTTGGCAATAAGGGCTTAATAAACCAGTTAGCTTATAAGCCAGATACAAAGCACACCAAATAGCAAAATCCACTCACAAGCAGCACATAAACAAGTTCCAAGCAGCAAAATCACAAGGCATACACTAGGATAACAAATACAAGCACAAATTGAGGTGGTCACTTTGCTGATGCAAATGACCACTTCAGCAAACTTTGATAAGCTATAACAATCACAATAAGCCACCAAATTCAACAACCAGATAACCAATAGATAGCTTATCACCCAACCTATTCCCAAACCTGATTTCAGACCTTAGATCCAAGTAACAAAGAAGTTATTGGATCTAATGTGTTTGACCAATTCCAAAACCACTTTTATCAGATTTTTGCAAAACTTCAAATCCCTTTTCCAAACTTGCAGAAACTTAACCAATGACTAAAACTTGTTTATTAAGACTTGTTTAGACCTCCCAAACCCTAAGAACCAAGGGCACAAGGCCACAAGGACTTATGAACCAGTAATCCCAAACAGTCCTTAATCAAGCACTTTTCAAACAAACTTCTGATTTCTTCTAATAACCTACTGATTTTAATGATCAAAAACACTTACTAGGTAGCAACTAACACAATCAAACATAAAAATCACCAGCACAAACACAAGAACACAAAATCAAAGCTCAAAATCCAAAACAGGCAGTAACATGAATTTTTGAGAGGAAACTTAATCAAGAGATTATACCTGCCCTCCACAACATCCTAGGAGGGCCAGCTATGCTCCTTGGACCTTGTTCAACAACTAGAACAAGACCAAGGTACTTCAAAGAAGAAGATCAAAGCTTGCTGATGTTCAAAGTAGAACAAGGCTTTGATTATGATATGTCTTCAACACAAGCAGCAAACACTCAACCAAGGGCTTAGAACTCTTCCCAGGCTTGGTGTCAACAAGCTTGAAGGAGCTCAAGGCTTATGGCTAAGGGTTAGTACACAACAATAAGCCAAAATCAGAAACAAGGACTTCAAGGTTTTTGAACCTTGAAAACCTTATGAACCAAGACGTGCCTTAACCACAAGATTAAGGAAGGTCTTAACAATCAAATGGAACTCAAATTTAGGCTATTCTAACACCAACTTTTAATCAAATCAAAAAGAGAATTCAAAATTTTCAGAAATTCAAATTTTATTAAACTTAAAAAGGAATTACAAAGATTGATAGCCTAAAACTGGAACAAAGGGACTCTCACATGTTGAGGTCTCCTTTTATAGGCAAATGCCAGGCTACACTATTCACAAACCCTAGCACTGATTTCTATAAAATGCCCTTGAGTCTTCTAGATAATTCTTGGTTGTGAGCTGTCCAAATGCATCCAAACCGTTTAAAGTAGCTTTGATATGAAGCAAATGATGTGGGCTGTTGATCTTGACACGTGGCAAGCCTTGGTGAGGAAGTTGGCACATGATGGTGAAACGGTTTTGGTGGTGGGGTCTCTTGGTGAGTGGGTGTGAGTGTTTTAAGGTTGGGATGAGATTATAGGCGTGTGAATCAAGTGTGGGAAAGGGTAATTTCATTTTACCCTTTGTTTTAATGAAGATAGTTACTGGGTTCTTGGGGTGAACAGTAGTAACTTTTGATCCGATTTTGGGGGATTGGAAATGTTTGGCGCGTGTTTATGTGTTTGAATGTTTGAGTGCAAAACTTTAGCCCTTCTTCTTTTTCTTTTCTTTCATTTGTGTTTAAAAGTGTGTCAGCGCCCAATTCCTTTGTTGTCAACTTTCAGACTTTGGCAATTTTGGCACAAAACTTTGGAAAAGGGTTTCAAAGGATTATTTTTGCCATTTTGAGATATTTCAAGGGCTGATCTTGGACAATGTTGATCTTCAAAGGTCTTCAATGTATCTTTGGCTTCATGAGAGACCATTGTTGGCAATTTGAAATTGTTGAGGGACTAAACTTGCCATTTCTTCAAAGTTGAAGGACCATTTGGTAATTTTGACAAACTTAAGGGACCAAACTTGTAATTATCAATATACAAGGGTTTTAAGTGTCATTTCTTCAATTAATGAGGATCAATCTTGTATATCTTCAAGTCTTCAAGGGTATTTGTTGAATATTCCATGATTTAGGGCCCGGTTCTTTGTACGGCTTCGTTTCTCGTGTCCGTTTTTCCTTGTATCTTGTGATCTTTTGTCTTTTTCACGATATCCATACCTAAAATACACAAGTAAACAAACACAAGCATATATATGGTATATTATGACATTTTTATGCATTAAAAGCCCGAAAAGAACGATGAGATCATGTATAAATGCCATCTCATCATGTCCTTTGACGCCACATTTTGCTCAAACAGGTTAGTTTTTTTACATTTACATATGCTTTTACTAACTTTCTGTTTTGTGATTCGTCATGTTTACCATGTCCTAATACATTTTTGTATGATTTGTTGTAGGTATAATATGGTTTTGGTGCTGTTTACTGGAATTGACAACCACAATAGATGTGTCATTTTTGTCGCTGCTTTGTTGTCGACTGAATGTACCAAAAGATATAGGTGGCTTCTTAAAAGGTTCATAAAGGTATTCGTGAAAGTACCAAAGGTTGTTGTTACTGACCAGGATCCTGCCATGAAGATTGCTATAGAACAAATTCTTCCTGAATCGAGGCATCGTTTATGTATGTGGCACATCATGCAAAAGCTAACTACGAAGGTCGGTATGAAGTGGTATAATATACTTGTCATTATTGACTTGATATGAATTTTCATTTTTTCGATATAATGTAGTTTTTTTTTCCGACAATTTGGTGTTTTTGTTCATGTACTTGTAATGTATCGTTAATCATTGATAGGTGTTTGGGTCTGTGTGCGTTGTAGTATACTTAATTTTTATCATATTTTAAGTGGTAGCAAAAATAAACCTCTAAATGTTATACATACATATCACTGTCCCAAACACCCACTTATAACTTTTCTTTATAGTATGAATGAACAAATCAGCAAGCCAACAGCTTATTTCATAATAAGTTTTTGTAACGTTTATATAATTGTATATTAACTTTTTTCAAACCTCGTACAGGTAGGAGCTACAATATGCAGTAACACAGATTTTAAGAGGCGGTTGTGCAGCATTGTTTGGACGGACAAGATTAATGCAGAAAAGTTTGACGAAAAGTGGAAATTAGTAATGGAAGATTTTGTCCTTTTGATAACAAATGGTTGCAGGATATGTTTGAAATGCGGTCAAAGTGGATACCTGCTTTTTTTCGTCATGAAGCTATGTCTGGCCTTATGCGGACAACTTCCAGGTCTGAAAGTGAGAACCATTTTCTTGGCCAAATTACTAATCGACATTTGAGCCTGATAGAGTTATTAAGTCATTTTGACACGGCCATGGATTCACAAAGATTCAAGTACGGAAAGAATACCCAGGATTCCAACTATACCACACCCGATTTCAAAACTCACCTTGAAATTGAAAAGGAAGTTGTTGAACTTTACACGCACGCTATTTTTTATGATGTTCAAGACGAAATATATTCGTCGTTGATGAGTTGCGGTTCAGTTAGAATTACATCTAATGGCACATGCTCCATTTTTATTGTACGAGATACTAAAGCAGATTACAAAAACAAAGGCGTCACAGTTGAGGTTACGTTTGAGGTAACATCATTTCGACTCTCTTATGTATGTTACTAAGGTTATGTAAAATGTGTGTTTACCTTTTTATTTAAAGTGTGTATGAACACTCACCAACGCTGCCTATAATCACTCATCAAATTTTTCACTATACATAGGTTAACTATGTACCAGCAGATTGTACAATCAAATGCAGTTGCTTAAAGTATGAGTGCTTCGGGTTACTATGCCGGCATATTTTCTATGTTCTAAGAATGTCTAAGGTGGACAAGTTCCCTCGGAAATACTTGCTACGTAGATGGTCTAAAAATGTTATACCTATCAACAATGTTGGCAATCATGTTGATGTTGCGGACTCGTCAAACCCATTATTTGGCGTAGATGGTGTTGTTAGAAAAATTTATGGACATGTTGAAGAGTCGGTTAGTCGTCTAGTTACTGACATTCAAAAGCTCTCCCTTTATAATGATGATATTGCGGCTTTGTTGGAGAAGATAAAGCTCGATGTACCAGACATCCTAGAAATGAACAAAAAATCAGCTTATGCAGCTGCGCTTAGTGTCACTGAACCAACAAATGTTATCATAAAGCCTTGTACTGTCGCACGCACTAAAGGTGAGCGGTCTTCAAAACGCCTACAATCGCAGACCGAAATAGCTATGATCAAAACAAACAAAAGTCCACAGTTTTGTAGGACATGTAAGACTAATGGGTTTCATGATTCCCGAAATTGCCCAAGCAAGACTGATGATGTGCCCAACAACCCAGCAAAAAATGAGCCGTCATCCGATGAACCGATGGATGATTCCGATTACACCCCATAATCGTTACCGTTTTGCTTCTTTTTAATTGATGTTTCTTTTTTTGTGTGTAATAAGCCCGCTAATGAGTTTGTACGCGGCGTTCATGTTACTGGTGTGTTTGGATTATTCGTCATTTAATTGAACTCAGTTTTCATTTTTATACTATGGTTTTGTTGACACCTACAACTTTTTTTAACTTACATTGAAATTCTGCATTTAACATTATAATGTATCAGTCATGGTGTTTGTTTCACAACGATTATTCCAAAGGATCCTTTAATAACTAATCAGTCAGATGTTACTATGTTTGAAAAATCTGCTTGCCGAATTCTTACATATACTAACTATAAATATGATAGTAAACAGTTTCATTACATAACTATAATAAAAAACCAGTCAAAAGCTTCAATAATCATGTAACCAACTATCTGCTGTAATATGTTTCTGTATGGCCTTCATACAGTAACTTAAAACTTATAACAGTTATAGGCTCATACAATAGGTTATGTGCCAAATGTGCTACTTGTCTCCCCATATGTGCCCATCAAACATCCCCGGTGGACTTGCAGCGCATTGGTCTACCCAACCATATATCGGTACTAAGGATCTTTTTGCCCTATGTTTTAATGTATCAGTATACTTGTTACATAGACCCTACCCCGACTAGTTATCCCGACATGTTCTTTATTTGTTAGAAACCACTATAAACACAGTCGTAGATAACTAGTCGGTATGGTGTTACTAAGGTTGGCGAAACTACTTGCTGTGTTTTTAATTCTACTAACTACAATTATCGTCGTAATTTTACATACTTACTCTTCAAAACATGTAGCCAACTGTTGTCCCTTGTATATGATGTTATATAATCACGAATTAAAGAAAGAAAGGTAGATATGAGAAGAATTATAGAGAGAGAAAGTAGTGAGAGAAAGTAGAGAGAAAATGGTTGGAACTAGGTGAATGTTAGATTGAGAAGTGAGAATACAAATGAACCAACACCCTTCCTAACATGCTAGGAAGGGTATATATAGTCCACCCACATGCGGGCTTCTTTATGGACTATATGGTTTGGGCCGGGCTTTCCTTTTGGGCTTTGGTTACTTATTAATGAACCTTAGCTTAAAGTTAAGCCCGTAATAACACGACTAATATACTACCTATTACAACGTTCTAAAATACGATACATAATAAACATATGACCGAGCATTCTTGTTTGGCTCAATATTTTGAGGCTAACAATCTCCCCCAATGAGAGGTCATAAACCTTAGTCATTTAGGAAATTGTAGAGATTACTAATCTCGTCATAAATGAGTCTTGAACGTGTAATCGTAGTCTTGTTCCTTCATGCTGTGATCTTTGAGCCTTTGTCGTTGTCTTTCGACTTTGTCTTTAAGCTTGAGATCTTCAAATCATCCTTGACTTGTCTTTGCCATCTTGTGATCTTGTGTCTTCATCCACATGCTCACACTATTAATTGTTGAATATGTCTTTAGGCATGAGTATGTGGTTTCTGAATCATTGACTTTGCTGAGTACACCGTGACGCCACCTTCTCGAGACAAAACATAGACACGAACAGAATGGCTTTGACATTCGTCCTAAATCGGTAGCGTTTTACCTCCGGTCGGTGAAGACCGTTATACGATATTAAATATCGTACCTGTGATCAGGTAGATTCAATTAAGAATCTCCTTGACAGGGTTTCGCGACTGTACTAGCCGTTCTCTTTACTCGACCGTCTCAAAGCAAGACTGCGAACATAAAGAGTGAATCAATTGGATAAATATCCGCTTGAATAAAGTCGTCAATTCAAATTCCTGGAACAAGTTTGATTCATTAAGAATCTTACCATTGTTGCTTTCCAGTTGACACAAGCTTGATTCATAAGAATCTCGCAAGTTACCTACCGTAGCGCTGTTTGAGGTTGACGCTAGAAGGATTTCCATTCGTCACTGTGAATATTAATGAATATCACTCTGAATGTTCTGGCAAGACCATAAAGATATTGCGTAGAAACCTGAAACGAGTTTGAATCAATTCAGAATCAAACCACTGTTGCTTTTCAGTTTTGCACATGTTCAATTCATAAAGAATCTTGCATATGACCTACCGCAGTACTGTTTGATGTTAACACTGGAAGGATTTCCACTCATCATTGTGAATACTAAGTAGTATCACTCTGAGTGTTCTAGCAATATCACAAGGATATAGCGTAGGACTCTCTTGATCTTCATCCGTGTGTCCTAACGAGATTTGATTGATCTCTTGGCTCTAGACTCGATTTGTGCACTTTTAGTGGTCGGAGGCTGGAGCAGATGCCACCTATTCAATATCAACTATCTCGGAATGAGAAAGTCAATAGAAGTCGTGTTGATCTCCGTGACAATAAAACAAAATTCTTTTGAGAGAAGCCTGAGTAGCTAGGAAAGGGTTGTGCTTCACATCACTGGGTCCATGATGAGTTTGTCTTCATGATGAGTTGACCCGGTTTCTGCCTAAGTTGTATGGAGGGCTTCTTTATTTAGACCCTTTATCCTTACATTTCTTTTTCATTCTTCAACCCCTTCAATGCTTACCAAGACATCATTAATAGCACCTTGTTGTGATTGTTCCAGTGCTATCATCAGTACTTAGTCGGCATTCAGCTACGTTCACATTCTACTCCATCTTTCCTAAGGACTTCTAATAATCTATTGGATTGTCCCTGGGAAGATCCCTCCGGTTCTGGTTGGACCATAGGACTTAAACCTAACCACCCTTTTGACACCAATAACGTCGTGAATTAAAGATGTTGTGGGTATTTGATCGTAACCATGAAAACCACTTTAAATTCTAACAAAGTGTGTGAAAAACATTTAACACCTTGCTAGTTTTGTCGTTTCAGAAAAACTCCCCCTTCACATGTGCATCGATAATCGAAAGTGTTTCGCACATGTAGGTAAGAGTTAAAGTGCTTGAGTCTTATATTAGATCACATTTTAATCACATTTTCTCCCCCTATCTCTAATATATAAAATCTTTTGATATTAGAGATACCAAATTTGATTAAAATATATTTTGAAAAAAAAATAGTCTTGAAATCTCTGGGAGAAAGATGTGTTAATCTTTTGCATGAAGTTAAAATACTCCCCCTCAAAAATTGATCCAATTGAATTGTCATTGTGAGGATATGATCCACATTTCGCTTTTTGAGGATGGGAGTTGTTGAACACACAATTTTTGAAAGGTTTTGAATAATCATTGAGAAATTCTTGAAAAATTTGTGTTCAATGCTTTTTGAAAAATCCTATTTCTTTTTGTCGAAGAGGTTTTTCTGAAGCATAAACTTGAGTTCATAGACTTTGAATGTGTTGACGAATCCACTTAAGTGTAAGAAGATTTCTCTTCTTTTGCTGAGGGTAAGGGTACTAAATCGTACACTCCCCCGTGAATATCGATCCGGGTTGCAATCTGAAAGTGCTTACAAGAAGAAATGACATGTTTTGAAAAATATTTACAACTTTCATTCGAGCTTTATGTACACACCCGTGTCGTTATTGAGCGACATTTCTAGGTACGTCCATATTATCGATACTGAAAGACATGTCGAGAGGAATATTTTTGGTATTTTGAAAGTTTTTCCATTTTTTAATTTGTTTTTCTATGGATATTTACGTTTTATTATTATTATTATTATTTTTTTTTTGTTTTCTCAAGTTTTTCGAAAATAATCCAAAATAGACTTTTGTACAGCAGAAGAAGGTGATATCGAATATACATAATTGGAACCCTTTGAAGAAGGAGAAGTGGGTTCAGAATCCGCTGTTGTACCTGCAATCACAGAAGAAGAGTTTGCACAAATACTAGAATTAGGAGTAACAAATTCCTTTTCAGCGTGTAGAACAGTAGCATTAGTACTGGTGCAGGTGTCATCACTCTTCTCTATTGGAATCCACTTAAGACCAACTTCTGTGAAGATCCGACCCGTTGGTTTCCACTGAAGACTAGATTTAGGAGTAGCTTTCTCTTGCACAGCGGAAGACTTCTTTGGAGAGAAACTATGTCCTTTTTGAATCCACGTTTCAGATTTGGTGTGGTTGCTTTTCTTTGCGATGGGTTTGTATCTCCTTGTTGTCTTATGGGATTCTGTATTCGATCTCCGTTCAAAGGAACGAGATTTGACCTCATAGAGGTATTGCAAAATGCAATGGTCATGATTTCCATTGTGAATGCCCTTTTTGCAAGTGGGACATACAGGGAATTTTGGATTCACGAAAGTACTTGTATTCCTTTGTTTTCCAAATCGTTCAGGCGTAGTGTTTGAAACACGACTATTCATGGATGGTTTCCAATTCCTAGATTGCTGAAGAGGGATCCTAGGTTTTGGTTGACTACCATTAGGAGTGTGTGGAACTCTAGCGGGATTTGGTGAACTAGGTTTTTCATACACTGATTTGTCTTTCTGAATCTTCCCTTTTTGTTTCGCATCCTCTAGGTTGTGGGTATGAACGAGGTCATTTGAACCTACAGATTCCTTTGTGGACGTGAATGTCACACGTTTTGGAGGAGTCCTAGAAGCGCTAGGTGCATTCACATGGTTGGGTTTAGCAACAGTGTGCTTTCTAAATGGAGGAACATAGGGTGATATGGATGGTTTTGGAACACTTGGTTGCACATCAGTCTTAGGGGGTAACCTAGATTTCATATGAGAAGAATTGGAGAACGGAGTCGGTTTTCCTAAGATAGACAGCTTTGGATCCTTGTAGGCATTGGGTTGTCGAACAACAGGTTTCTTAATGCTAGGTTCCACGATTTTCCCACCCATTTTAGCAACGAGTTTCTGCAACTCTGCTATTGCTCTGTCCCTGTCTTGTAATTGAGCTTTCAACCCTTTAATTTCCAAATTCTGTTCATTCATTTCTCGAAATGTTTGGGAAAGTTTTTCTTGCAATTTATTATCATGTGGAAAACTACCAACTTCTTTTTGCAGAGCAAGTTCAAGTGAATGACAATGTTTTTGAAGGAAATCAGTTTTGTGTTGAAGTAACTCAAAAGCCTTTTTGTCAACATTTTCTTTACGTTTCGAAAGCTCAATTTCAAGACGTTCACATTCTTTGATCTTATCAAGATATTGGCATGCAACTTCAGAATATTCATCAATATCAGCACAAGATGTAAAATAAGCACACATAACATCTTTAGAAACGCATTCTTGCAAGAGTAAATCATATTCATCTGAAAAATCAGACTTCTCCATTTGAAGATCATCAATGTATTTCTCAAGAGATTCAACGTATTTTAAATCATCAAACATTTCAGTCCGAATGAACTCCTCAAGTTGAAGAACAGTTTCTTTAATCAACGCCGTGTTAGGAATTAAGAGTTCTTTCACAAGCAAGGTAATATCTTGAGGAATCGGACGTGTCCACTCAGCATTTTCACGTTTGGCCCAGTCTCTTTCAACAATAGATTTAACATTATCAATGTGGTGTTTAAGAATACCTAATGTTTTCCTACTCTTGCTTTTAGATTCATCTAGAGGGAGGTAGTTTATGTATTTGTAAACATTAGATTTCTTAGGGGCAAATGCTTTCTTCCATTGAATTCTCTTTTGTTTGCATTCAAGGAACACTTCCTCACGAGTTTTCTGAGTTTGTTTATTGAAAAGGCCATACAGACTATTCTCATAAGCATAATTATATGGTTTCACAAACTCCTTATTAACAAGTGGTTGACTCTCAGCATCCCAAAGGGCAGTCTCTTCACTATTGGCACTAACAGGCATGCAATCAAGATCTGTCCTTTCAGTCTCATCAAGATAAAGATGCGGGTTCGCAGCTTGAGCTTTGGCAAGGTACTCAGGACTTGCAAAGCTAGCTTGACCCTTAAACATCGAAGGAGGTGCCAGCATTCTCACAGATTGAATAGCATCATGCGTTTTATAAACAACGTTCTTCAAAAATTCGACTTGTGCTTCTAATTTCGTTACCTTTTCAGTTTCTTTATCATATCTACTTTTGAAGTCTTGTTTTAACGCATCTACCTCTTGTTTCTTATCCTCTAGAATTTTAGCAGAATCAGTAGTGGTCATAGAGAGCTTTTGTTCAAGTTCATTAACTTTGGTATTGGCAAGGTACGTTTTTTGACGTTCATCCATTAAGAAAACATTATATTGACGCTTCTCTTTAGCTAATAACTCAAGAGTTGTATTATATTTGTTTTCAAAATCGTCCTTTTGACTTTTTAACGCACTTCCCTTGTACCCCTCAAGCTCTTTGGTTTTCCGAAGAAGCTCAGCCCTATTACTTTCAAGGGTCTCATTAGATTTAATTAGAGCGGTTTTGCATTCTTCAAAGTTTTGAGTGAGCGCTGCGTTTGCCTTTTTTAATTGCTTTTGACTCTTTCTAGTTTCATTGACATCTTTTTGTAAATTAGCAATTAAATTAGCAAGCGCGACACGCTCCTCATCATCATACTCATTTGCATGTTGATCATCCTCAAACTCATTATTGCACATGTCTGATGAATCGGGTGTGGTATTGCTATCAACCTTTTCCGTCATACATGTGTCAATAAGGTTTGTTGTTTGATCACTATGCTCATGCGTATTGGCATTGGCAAACACATTAAATTCAGCATTGTGTACCTCTTCCAATGGCTCAGAATCGTAAACAGGACCATTATCATAGGAAGGTGTATTGCTGATGACATTCTCAGAGTCGATGTGTTGTTTGTCAGAGCTGCGGTTGTCTGTCCCTGAGCTGTTATGTTCATTCTGCTCACCATGCGTTGTTTTCCCTGTTTTGCAGCTGTCAGTTGCATTATTCGATATTGTCTTGTTACTTACAGTTGAGACTGGACTCGTATCCACGACATGAATCTTTGCCACCGTGCACTCTTGCATTTTCAGCCTTGTGTCATTCATCTTCTTGATCATGTCTTTTTCATGAAGTAGGCGTTCATCCAAAAGCCTTTCAATTGATTCCATGTTTCCAAATATCAAATCTCTGAATGATTTTGCTTCCATTGTAGTGTAGTCTTTGAAGTGTTGATTTGCATCTCGAACTTCTGACTCAAAATTAGGATTCTTGAATAGCTGTGAAGCAAAGAATGGTTGAAACGGTGTTCTGAGTTTTTTGAAGGCATTCTTGGAATTTGTCTCATGAAGGTTTTTGTTGAGTAATTCATTCTCAAGATTCTTCAAGTGGTCTCTTAAGTCATAAGTGAACGTGCGATGATCATTTCCGAAAAAGGAATGAAAAGCACGCATATACAAAGGATTGTACGAGAAGGTCTCTCTTTCCAGACGTTTTAGATTCGTTTTAAGATCACTGAAAGCTTGCATACAACGCTGTTTAAGGACTTGGTCTTGTAGTTGCATCTCTCGTTCTTCTCTGTCAGAACACGCATTGCTCGTTTCCATGATGATGGTGTCTCAGTTGATGAAGTGAAATTGGATCTTAAGTAGATTTGTTGTGATTGTGTTGTTGTTGAAATTCCGAAAAATTCCGATTTTTTCTCAGTCCGACAATAAATTCCTCAGTCCGACAAAACGGTAAACAGAAAACTTTGTCTTACCAAATTTTGAAATCAAGTCCGAAATAGCCAAAAACTAATAGGGAAAAATTTTGAAAAATGAAAAATTTTTGACAAAAATAAAACCTAAAAATGGCCTAAAAATTTGAATTTTGGTCCGAAAATTTGAATTTTTGGTCAAAAAAATTTTCGCATCGCCAAAATTTGAAATTGAAGCATAAATGGCCTAAAAATGGTCTAGGAAAAAATAAATTTTAAGATGGTTTTCCCGCCAAAAAACTCTTCTTTTTTTTTTTTTTTCGTGTAAACGATATTACGAAACTAGTCTAGATGGTGGCTAAGTCGAAAAAATACTCGAACAAAATTTAGCTAAACATGTCATCGGAATGTGCCATCGGAATGTGCCATCGGAATGTGGCTTAGATCGCAATGCACTGTCGGAATCCCAGATCGCAATGTACTGTCGTAAACCCAGATCGCAATGTTCAGATCGGAATGTCCAGATCGGAATGTGTCTAAAACAAATTTGGCAGAGTAACGACTCAAAAGTCCCTTGAAACCGTCGGAATCCCAGATCGCAATGTACGATCGGAATGTCCAGATCGGAATAAGGTATCGGAATCCTTAGATCGCAAAGTGGAACCAGTTGGTTATTGCGATCAAACCCTCTTTTGTACTTTCCGATGGGTACCTTTGCTAGAATTTCGGAAAGATGAAAAACCAAGGATTTTTGAACGTTTGATCCAAGAAAGTTTGTGTTTTTAACCAAAAACCAAGATATCCAAGTCACAATGGCACGAATCAAGAAGGTATACGAATAGAAAAACACTAAAAAACAAGAAAAATCTTGAATTCGTGGAAGAAATATGGATCAAATCAAACGGATCATATGAAAACACAACAACCAATCACAAAACTACTCCATGGCGATTGATACCAATTGTTGTCCCTTGTATATGATGTTATATAATCACGAATTAAAGAAAGAAAGGTAGATATGAGAAGAATTATAGAGAGAGAAAGTAGTGAGAGAAAGTAGAGAGAAAATGGTTGGAACTAGGTGAATGTTAGATTGAGAAGTGAGAATACAAATGAACCAACACCCTTCCTAACATGCTAGGAAGGGTATATATAGTCCACCCACATGCGGGCTTCTTTATGGACTATATGGTTTGGGTCGGGCTTTCCTTTTGGGCTTTGGTTACTTATTAATGAACCTTAGCTTAAAGTTAAGCCCGTAATAACACGACTAATATACTACCTATTACAACGTTCTAAAATACGATACATAATAAACATATGACCGAGCATTCTTGTTTGGCTCAATATTTTGAGGCTAACACCAACCCATTTGATTTCATATGTTACTGTATGTGAAACCTAATTTTATTGAACATAACAATATCAGGGTATACAATCTCTGTATGGTGTATGGTGTAACATGTATCTAGAAAGTCTCAAATTTGTGTATCGTCCCAAATACCCATCAAACAACCCGGTGGACCTACAACAACTTTGCCTACCCAACCGTATATCGGTACTAAGGATCTTTTTTTCACGATGTCTCAATGTATCAGGATCCAACAAATAGTATCTTTTACAAAATACACGTGCCTCGTATACAATTGATTCACTTATCAGGATACTTGTTTCAGGCACAACACCACATTATGTTACAGGTCGTACATCGTCCTTTATAATCCAAACACTTATTCACGTTGCACATTAACTATAAGTTACACGTTTCATATTCATGATACTAAAATTGGTTATGGGAGAACCTATCTGATACACAGTTGCAGCTAACCACTCAGTCCCACACTCCTTTTTGCAGTTACTAATATACTTAAATATTGTTGATACATTAATATTGTACAGAAACTTGTCTATTACTTTTGAATCAAAACGTCATACTGATCGCCGCATCATAATCCTTCCATAACATACAACCTATGTTTCACACAAATCACATTAGCCGAAAACCACAAAGACAGACACTAAGCTGAGTACCCATTGATAAAAACTGATACATTTTCACACATTTGTTGGTATTCATTAACTAAAATACAAAAAAAAAATACTTACTCATCAATTCCATAAACACACATAACTGGTTTCATAAAAACAATATATATACATATATAATTAAAAGACATAAGCATAATCAACTTCCCAAACTTTAAAACAAGAAATGGAAACACATACTGAAATAAATATTCCAAAAGGTCTTAACATAAGTTTAACTGTTGCTTGATGCCAGAACAAAAAGTAGAATTATTCATCAAAACCCAAAAGATCTGACCATCTATTAAACCTATAGCATACGCGCTGAACGTTCTAACACATTCTTGTATGCAGCATCTTTTAGACTTTGTCTTTCTTTTAATGTCAACCGCTTGTAAGCATCTGCTTCCTCTTCAAAAGCTTGTTTTTCCTGGTTGATCTCTGATAGCAATATTTTAGCAGTATATTTGACACGGAGGTCATTCAGCTGTCTTTTTTGACCCGATTTCTCTCTTTTAAGATCACATCGATCATCATATTCTCCTCCACCTAGATAAGTCTCCATGTGTCTCATAGTAAAGACACCACAGTCAACTATATTTTCGGAAGTCCTTCATCCCAACCTTAAAATCATATGCGAAGCATTTCTAAATTGACCCTGTGACGGGTGATTTGAATGGGCGAGAAAATCCTCGAACCTCGCCACCTATGTCAGTGAAAAAAAAACATGTACCAGTTACCATTTGTAAAGTACACAATAAAATACCACATACGTGCACTGTTATAAAAAAATAAATGTACCAGAAAATCAACAACGTCGCCATATCTATCTCGCACATCGTTGATGGGTGAATACACATTATCCAAAATGTGTACTTATTTCTTCACCATATGCATACACACAACATAAAAATGTTTTTGTTGTATGACAGGGAAAAATACCTACACACATGAATGTACACAAGTTATAACCGTTTTATAACAATGACGTATCAACCCCTTTTACTACAAATAGACAGGTATAAGCTTACCAATTCTGCAGTATTCAAGTATTTGTAAATAGTAGTCCTCAATATAGCCTGCATGTTGTATATGAACCTGTTTCTTGATTCGTTTACATCCTTTTTTGCCCGTCAATTTCAACCACATCCCAGTCATTTTGTGTTCCAATTACATTTATACAAATGACAAACACATAAGAATACAAAGACAAAAGAAAATGATACACGCATCACACTACTATTAACTAAAAAACACATACCACCATGGTCGTATCACAAAATACCTTTTTCATCGTTTTCATCGGATCACGATATTGCTTAGCATTGTTCAATATCTTGGTAAATACATCAATCACACCGCTTGCTATCAGTATTTCCGGGCACAAGGTCTCCAACACACCCCTCGGAGCGTACACATATGTCGTCTTGAACAACATGTCCCTACATTACCACGCAACATAAATGTATCAATGTATCAATGTCTTAAACAAACACGCCTATTATGTTTTGAGAATTTAAAATCAGACTTACGTTTCCTCACGCATAGCACTAAACAAACAGTCAGCAGCTCTTTGCTCATAAATTGTTGGGTCTTGCGTCAAGTTTACAGCCCTCTTTGTATACTGCGAACACATACCTTGGCCTGGTTTGATGTTGCGCTTTGGTCTAGCATCAATATCCGTCGGAAGGATGGTCTGTATCGGTTTAGCCTCACAAATATTATACATACTAACAGCACTATTACCCACATTACAACTCTACGCGACAACACCATATCCATCCCTCAGTACATCTGCAGGTTCCTCTCTATTTTGGACAAGGGTTTGGTAATCATCCTCGTTTACCTGTTTTTGTGAATCATAGAACTTCAACGATTCCAGCAACTCCTGTGTACCACCAATATAGTCATCGTGCTTTGCCAACTAAGTACTTTTTCTGGTGGCTTCAAACTCCTGTGTAATATTCAGATCAAACGATGGCATATCATCAATGCTTTCTGGTTTCTGACTTTTTTGTTTGCTTAACCGTAAATCAACCTCGTCCGCATAGGCAACATAAGCAGATGGTGTACCATATATTGGTGTATACCGGAACGCTTCTTTTGTCGGTTTTGGTGTTCTTTCGTCGGTTTCGGGACAGGCATGTTGCTCTTCGCAGCCTGTAACATTGTCATCAACATCACCTTTTTGTGTCTCCCTGGTGCCTCTTGCCCCAAACAAATAGTCCCTCATATCATGTATGTCTAGGAGATCAACATCAAGCGGGTAATCGGCAATTGCAACATCCAACATTACGTCCCCTACCTCTATATTCTCTGCCACCATTTTGTAGTTTTTTTTTCATCGTCTCCTTAAGCTCCTGCATAAAACACAAACAATTTTCAGCATTTAAACTTGTTGCAAAAAAAATACGCCTATACAAGATTATTTAAAACATTAATAAGTGTGAAAACACTTATCCTTTTACCACTTATTTCCAATAATAACAAGACCAAAACGTGTATTTTATGTCGTAAAAGTCAGAATTATGCGTGGTTTGTGTTTTTATTGTGTTTTAGGACCAAATGATGAAAAAGGAAGAAAACACGCGCTTTTATCAAAGAAAATGAGAAGAGACGAAGTCAAAAGATCAAGAGTGCAAAAAGAACGGAAGTCCAGGGCCTATTCTGAAGATTTATCGAAGAAAAAGTCTAAAGACGGAAGTTTAATGAAGTCGAAGAACTTAAGTCTAATAAAAGAAGAAAATTACAAGACTAGTTCAATATACATCGACAAATCCCGAGACGACGTCGAGAAAAGACAAAGAATTAAATCGAGTCGAGAAGACGTGAAGAAAGAAAGAAAGAAAGAAGAAGCAACACATGCACTCCTTCCCATTTTTCCCTATAAATACCCTTCTAATACACATTAGGAGGGTAGTTAGTTTTTAGTAGTTAGTTTTCATTTTTCATTTTTTCTTTCTAGTTTTAGAGAGAAAAAGTTCTCAACTTTCTCTCACTAAGTTTTCATCTTTCTTTCTTTTAATCTTTCAAGATTAAGCCTTTTTTATTTTGGATTTCATTAATCAAGTTCAAGTTAAGCTTTTAATCTTTCATCTCTTTCTACCTTTCTTTGATTTTAGTTGATTTAGGTGCGAATTACATTTGATCCGTGTTGTTCTTAATGTTTTCGTGCTTAAAAGTTAATCTTTTTATGCCTACTTAAGTTTTCATACGAATAAGCTTTAAGATCTTTGTGCTTATTGGCTTATTTATATGTTTAGCTTATTTACTTTTTCAAAGTTTTCTTAAAAAGTTCATCTTTTATAGTTTGATTTAAAAGGTTGCTTATTTTAAGATTGGATAAGTTGTTATTCATGCTTATTTAGTCCTTTCACTATAGATTCGTTCAAGTTTTGGTGATAGCTTATCAAAATAGCTTTTCACCTTTGCTTATTTTTGAATCCCATACAAATCGGAAAAGGTTTAAACCCTTTTCCGATCGCTACATTCCGACTGCACCACCCCTTATTCCGATCACCCTGATCGGATTAGGGTTATAAGATTCCGATTTGCATCTCTGTATTCCGATCTCCCTAATCGGAATAGGGTTTTAATATTCCGACTTGAGGTTTTGTTAACTTTCCGATTTGACTAGATCTTTGGCACATTTCGATTGGACCTGGTTTTAACTCATTCTGATAGCTTCCAGTTTTCGATTATTCCGATTGCATCAATTTAACAGATTCCGATTTGAATTCCTTTCCCATATTCTGATCAGTATTCTTGTTACATATTCCGATCAGTATTCTTTTATGCATTCCGATCAGCCACATTTTCCAACATTCCGATTGCACTTTCCGACCAAATATTCCGATCAGGTTTCGACTTGGTTTTCCGATGGTTTAAATTTCTTGTTTTTACAAAGTTTTCAAGTTCTAGATTTATTAAGTGTTTAAGTATTTTTCTAAACTTGTCTTTAAGTTTTCATTCATTTATTTTTAACTCGTTATTTTTTGTTTAATCTTTAAAGTTCTTATTTTACTCAACGACATTTACTTATTTGCTATTAGTTCAAAATAGATAATCTACCAAGCCATTCTCTTGTTCACCAAAAGACAATTGAGTCGCACTTTAGACTGGAAATCAATTCGAAAAGATCGGAACAACGAAATTATTTTATACTTGGGGTAAAAGCCGTGTATTAAATGGCGCCGCTGCCGGCTCTTTCCGTTAAGATTAACGGTTTCTAGTAAGAGACGCATTGAATTTTGGGATCCGTTCTTTGAACGTTATTTTCCTTGCTTCAAAAATTTTCAAAATCCATAAAAAATATAAAAATTTTCAAATAAATACAAAAACATTGAAAAATCATAAAAAGCAATTCTTTTCCAAAGGTTTGCACCAAAAAGATTATATAGATATTCTCTCTGTGTATATTTTTCTTCTGCAGGTGTATGCGTACTAGATCTTCGAACTATTCTGAGCCCGAGACTCGTGAAGATCTAGATATGGCTGGTGTTCATAACCACAATAATAACCCACCTCTACCCAATTTGAATAATAATAACAACAACAATGTCCCCCTACCTGATTTACGAACAATGGAGGAAATGTGTCAACCCACCATGAACGGACGCGGAGGCCCGATTGCGCCAATGCACATCACGGCTCAGGAGTTTTCGTTGAAGCATCACATGATCCAACAAGTGCAAACTAACCCATTTCGCGGAATTCCGGATGATGATGCCAACAAACACCTCGACAAATTCATTACCATCACCCAAAGCATGAAGTCGCCCGGTGTTTATATGGATGAACTTCGCCTTCAACTATTTCCCCACTCGCTTTCTCACCATGCCGAAAAATGGTTTGACCGTCTCCCAAAGAATTCTATTCATACTTGGAATGACATGACTCAACGCTTTTTGTCACGCTACTTCCCACCATCCATGGTCACAAGCCTTCGTAACCAAATTAGTGGATTCATGCAAGACAATGACGAATCGCTCTTTGATGCTTGGGAACGATACAATGACTTGATCGACCGTTGTCCGAACCATAACATGCTCCCCGTCACTCTCATTGATACTTTCTACAATGGTCTCACTTTTCGTGATCGTGACACGATCAATGCCGCCGCCGGTGGTACTTTTATGAAAAGGAGACCGGAGGAGTGTAGAGAGTTGATTGAAAACATGACTACTCACCAGAAGAATTGGGATTCATCCGCATCCTCAAGATCTAACTCGAGAGTCAATGTTTCTTCTACTACCTCTAATCCCGAGATACCGAACTTACCCAACAAATCGCAGAGATGAACAAGAATTTCATGACCATGGCCACAAACCACTTTCAACAAGCTAAAGCCGTTTCTATTTCTTGTGACACATGTGGTGGTCCTCATTCCTACAATTATTGTCCTTCTACTCAAGGCAATTTTTCTGAAAACGTTAACGCGGCATACGGTACTTATCCCACGGGAGGCTATCAAGCTCGTCCTCAAGGAGACCGTAGCTTGCTAAGTTATCGTTCAAACAACTATCTTGCTCCACCCGATTTCCCTCCTCCAAACCAAAACCAACAACAAAGCTATAACCGAAACAACCAATCCCAACCTCGTGCTACCAATCAATATCAATCCCAAAGAAACCCATACCCAACTCAAGGAAATTCTCAAGCTTACCAAGCTCCACCTCTCAATCAACCGATGGCATTGAATCCAGACGTCGAGACGTTCATGAAGACTAATAGAGAGATGGTGACGAATCTTCAGAGTCAATTCGTCAACTTAAAGGGAGAAATGGCGAAACAAGGGAACGATATTCGAGCCGAGCTAAGGAATGACATGGCAAAACAAAGCAATGAGATTCGTGCAGACATGAGAGACTCTTTCAGCACTCAAGCGCTTAACATACGTGATATGATCAGTTTGCTCTTCCAAGGTAATCAACCCTCTTCTTCGGGTACTCTTCCGAGTAACACCGTTGCGAACCCAAGAGGGGAGATGAAAGCAATCACCACTCGTAGTGGAAAAGGTTATACGAAACCCGAGCTTCCTACACCTCAACCCGTGATTGTGAACACGGAAAAAGAGCAACTTTCCTTACCTCCTTTGCCTTCTACCCCCATTCCCCCACCACCCGTGGTTGTGAGTGATCCTACTCCACTAAAGCCTTCTTCTTCATCCAATATACCTTATCCTTCAAGGTTGAGGAAAGAGAAGCAAAAGAGCAAGGATGATATTCAAGTTTCAAACTTTCTCAAAATGTTTAAACAATTGAATTTTAACATCTCCTTTGCCGAGGCTCTCGCTCACATGCCTAAATACACGAAGATGTTTAAAGATCTTCTTAGTGACAAGGAGAAGCTTCTTGACATTGCTCAGACCCAACTTAATGAGAATTGCTCTGCTGTTCTCTTAAGTAAATTGCCCACCAAACTTGGTGATCCGGGTCACTTCTTGATTCCTTGCAACTTCCTGGGAGTAGAGAACTGCATGGCCCTAGCCGATCTAGGTGCCAGTATAAACTTAATGCCTTTAAGTGTTTGGAAGCAATTATCTCTCCCCGAGCTAGTCCCCACCAAAATGACCTTGGAATTAGCTAACCGTACGGTTGCTTATCTAGTGGGAATAGCCAAAGATGTCTTCGTTGGCGTTGACAAATTCACCTTCCCGGTGGATTTTGTTGTCGTTGACTACGAGATGGATCCTCGTGTTCCATTAATCGTTGGACGTCCCTTCTTGAGGACCGGTCGCACTCTCATTGATGTAGCCGCGGGCGAAATAATCATGAGAGTTGGTGACGATAAAATTGTCTTCAACATGGGTAAGATTTCTAAGCAACCTTATTCATATGAGAGTGTTAATGCTATTGATGTTCTCGATAAGGCTTGTGAAGAACATTTTCATGATGCTTGCAAAGGTACTCTCTCTTCTCTACCCAATGTTGAGACCGTTGCCTCAATTGCTCCGTCATTGACTCCTTTTGGAGAAAGTGACTTGGATGATTTCGAAGCTAGCTTGGGTCCGCTCGATCTTAAGTATGATGATTCTTCCACCGATTGGGATGAAGACATTCGTACTATTGAGAGACTTCTCAATGAAGACCTGTTTTCTCCTCCTTCTCCTAAAGAGGTGACTAATGATGATCCATCGTTAGTTACACCGTCTATTGAGGATCCTCCTACTCTTGAGCTTAAGGACCTACCTCCTCATTTAGAGTACGTTTTCCTTGAAGATAACAAGAAGTTACCGGTCATCATCGCAAAGGACCTGAAAGAAGAAGAGAAATCCCGACTTATAGCTGTGTTGAAGAAACATAAAAGAGTTATCGCTTGGAAAATCTCCGACATTCGCGGAATTGATCCTCACTTTTGCACACATAAAATTCTCATGGAGGACGACTTTAAGCCCACAATTCAAAGCCAACGAAGGGTGAATCCTAAAATCCATGAAGTCATCAAAAAAGAGGTTATCAAACTTCTTGATGCGGGTATGATTTACCCTATTTCGGATTCACCATAGGTTAGTCCAGTCCATTGTGTGCCTAAGAAAGGTGGAATCACCGTTGTGCCCAATGCCAACAACGAGTTGATTCCTACACGTCTCGTTATTGGGTGGAGAGTTTGTATTGACTATCGCAAACTCAATGATGCCACGAGAAAGGATCATTTCCCTCTTCCTTTTATGGACCAAATGCTTGAACGTTTAGCGGGTAATGAATATTACTGCTTTCTTGATGGTTTCTCGGGTTATTTCCAAATACCCATCGATCCCCAAGATCAAGAGAAGACAGCATTCACTTGTCCCTATGGCACATTTGCTTACAAAAGAATGCTTTTTGGCTTATGCAATGCCCCCGGGACTTTCCAAAGGTGCATGTTGGCTATCTTCCATGACATGGTTGAGCAAACCATGGAAGTCTTCATGGATGATTTCTCGGTCTTTGGGGATTCCTTCTCTTCTTGCCTTGCCAATTTGGAACGTATGCTTAAGCGGTGCGAAGACACTCGTCTTGTTCTGAATTGGGAAAAATGCCATTTTATGGTAAAAGAAGGCATTGTGCTAGGACACAAAATCTCTAAAGCTGGTCTTGAAGTCGACCGTGCTAAAGTTGATGTCATAGCCAAATTACCTCCACCTTCAACCGTGAAGGGTGTGAGAAGTTTTCTGGGTCATGCGGGCTTCTATCGTCGATTCATTCAGGATTTCTCTAAAATCGCTCGCCCGATGACCCACCTCTTGGAAAAAGATACTCCTTTTATCTTTTCTAAAGAGTGTATCGAAGCCTGAAATCTTCTTAAGGATAAGCTAACTAAGGCACCGGTCTTGGTTACCCCTAATTGGGAGCTACCCTTTGAGTTGATGTGCGATGCTAGCGAATTTGCTATTGGTGCGGTTTTGGGCCAAAGAGTGAATAAACACTTCCAACCAATCCATTATGCTAGCAAGACAATGACGGGGGCTCAATTGCATTATACGACAACCAAAAAAGAGCTTTTAGCTATTGTCTATGCTTTTGAAAAATTTCGCCCCTACCTTGTTCTATCCACCACAATCGTATACACGGACCATTCCGCGTTGAAGTACTTGATGACTAAGCATGACTCTAAGCCAAGACTTCTTCGCTGGGTTTTACTCCTTCAAGAATTCAACATTGAAATTCGTGACAAGAAGGGTGCCGAAAACCTAGCCGCGGATCATCTGAGTAGACTTGAGGATCCATATCAAGGGGATCACCGAACAAAGAGATCAATGACTCTTTCCCCCTTGAGACCTTAATGTCTATAAATCTCAATCTTGATGACACCCCATGGTTTGCCGACATTGCAAACTACTTAGCGGGTGGTGTTCTCATCAAAGGGTTAACATCCCAACAAAAGAAGAAGTTCTTGAATGATGTTAAGACTTACTTTTGGGATAACCCTTTTCTATTCAAACAATGCGCTAACTTGATTATTCGCCGATGTGTTGACGGACCGGCCGCTTTGGACATTCTCCAGGCTTGCCATAAAGGACCCACCGGTGGTCACTTTGGTCCCAACTACACCGCTAAGAAAGTGTTTGACTCTGGATTCTATTGGCCCACCATTTATCGTGACGCTCACGAAATGGTTAAGCATTGTGATGCTTGCCAACGCCAAGGCAAGATCACACATAAAGATGAGATGCCTCAAAATTTCATACAAGAATGTGAAATCTTTGATGTATGGGGCATCGACTTTATGGGGCCATTTCCATCATCTAAAGGGAACAAGTACATCCTCGTTGCCGTTGACTACGTTTCCAAATTGGTTGAAGCTAAGGCTCTCCCTACGAACGATGCGAGGGTGGTTGTGAACTTTTTGAAGCAGATGTTTGCTTGATTCGGCGTTCCTCGTGCTATTATCAGTGACCGCGGGACTCATTTTTGCAATGATCAATTTGCAAGAGTCATGGCTAAGTATGGTGTTAATCACAGTCTTTCCACCGCCTATCATCCCCAAACCAATGGGCAAGCCGAGATTTCCAACCGTGGATTGAAGCGAATTCTGGAGCGTACTGTGGGAGAGCATCGTGTCGCGTGGGCCGATAAGTTAGATGATGCTTTGTGGACTTTCCGAACTGCTTATAAGACCCCGATTAGTTGTACACCTTATCGTCTTGTGTACGGGAAAGCATGCCACCTCCCTATCGAGCTGGAACATAAGGCGTACTGGGCCTTTAAGTGGGCTAACTTCGACATCAACAAAGCCGGTGATCTTCGGAAGATTCAACTCAATGAGCTAAATGAACTGAGGAATGAAGCTTATGAGAACTCGCTGATCTACAAGGAGAAGACCAAGATCATCCACGATGCAAGGATTAAGAACCAAGAGTTCCACGTTGGTGATCAAGTCTTACTTTTTAACTCTCGGTTGAAGATCTTCTCTGGCAAGTTGAAGAGCCGCTGGTCTGGTCTATTCACCGTCGCCAAAGTCTTTCCATATGGCACCATTGAGCTTTCTCAGCCAAATGGGCCCAATTTCAAGGTGAATGGCCAATGTTTGAAGCTGTACTTTGGTGAGGACATCTCTCATGAGATGATTCCATCCCTCACCACGTTCCCCATGAACTAAATTTGGGTCGAGTCAGGCTCGTGACTCGGTTATAAAAAACAAGCGCTTCTCGGGAGGCAACCCGTGATCTATCCTTTACTGCTTTCATAATAAGTGTAGGGGGAGCCCCGTATGTGTTTGTTGTCTTGTTTCTTGTGCTGTGCAGGGATTAAAGCTTCAAAGATCCACTCTTGATGACATTTGACGAACCGTGTTCCCATCTTCCCGGTTCTATCCTAAACTCTCGTGATTTAATATTTCATATCTTATATGTTCACAGTGAAATCACTCTAGTTGTCCTTTCCTTAGCAAGATTTAAACAAAGTGCACAATGTCATAAGTGTAGGGGAGTTTACTCCCACATGTTTAAACATTGAGGACAATGTTTATATCAAGTGTAGGGGGGACTTCTTTCGAAGTAAGTGGTCTTTTCCATGAATTTGCCCTCATTTTAACCGGAAAATTTGATTTTTCGACATTTTTTCAAAATTTTTAATCTATTTTGGCCTAGTTGTATAGTTGTATTTTCCTTTATTATGTTTATTTTCTTTCCATTGCTAGAATAAATTTTTAATAAAGTGGTTTTAAATTTTTCTTAGTCGTGAACATTTTGACTCAACCCGAGTTTACTTATCTAAGTTTACTCTAGCTAGTATCCTTAACGTGTTTAAGTCAAGTTTTGCTAGGCTTTTATATAGGGAGCTATAAAACGCGAAAGTCTTAACTCTCACGGGTTAAGAACAAGAACTTTTCGCAAGTTCCTATAATTGATCCTAGAGAGTTGTTTATCAAGGGAACTTTAAAATGCGATTTCTAAACTTGAAAAAGTCTTAAGAGTTTGCAAGATCCTATAGATGACTCAAAACCCAAAACTTTGATTTAATAGGCTAAGCATCCACGAGTCTCATTCCTTGAGGTTTTAAACTATGGAGGACGAGAGATGATAGAATCAATTATAAGTTTGGTATTCTTTCTTGAATTTATGTGAGTTAATTATGAGCCTATTCTCCCATCGCTTGTTAATAAATTTATCTGCAATAAATAAGGTTGTACGATTTGAAAAGTTACTTAGCTTCTAGCCCAAGATCGTTTAAAAGTTGCTCGGTATGGATTAGAGTTCATAGCCAAGGCATAACTTATTGAAGCGGGATGCGAAGATTGGCGAGTCCGAAAAGGCCCTAACAAGGCATGAGGGCTACAGTTTGTTGCTAAAGATCCAAAAGTGATGTGAAGAATCATTTATCGAAAATCAATATGAAGGATCGAGACACACGACGAAAAGCAAATACTCCCCAAAAGATCATGGAGAATCTATCCAAAAAGGCCCTAACAAGGTATGAGGATAAATAGATCCAAGTCCTATAAGGAGGCGGATTGTTGTATATCAAAGTCCAAAATAAAGATTAGAGAAAAATGAAGAAGTCGTGGTCCAAAGATGAAGAATCTCTCAAAACTTCAAGTGAAGAAATTCCTATTATGAAGAGAAGACCATAATTTCAAGAACGTCTCTCAAAGATTTGAAGTATGAAGTCGCTGCCAAATATCGGTCCGAGAAAGGTCTCAAATCGTGAAGCGAGTTATGCCAAGATATGAACTTTATGAGGTCCCGAGAAGCAGTTTTAAAAGATTTTGTCCTTTAGCTAACTATTGATTAAATCGTTCACCTTATTTTCGACCTAAATAAGTATCGAAATAAGTCAAACAATGCATCCTCGTGATCATTCAAGACAAAAATAAAATATAAGAGATACACCTAGGAATAAGGGAGTCTAAGTGAATAATTGACCCACATGAATTCGTGTTAGTTTGCTAACTTATAATAACAATGATCTCGTTTTTAAGCTTGGTATGGGGAACGTGAAACTTGAGGATGATAAACGTTCATGGCAGCCAAAACCCAATGTAAGTCTTTGATTTCTTTACTTATTTTTTATCTTTTTATCTTCCCTAAATGTTTAGTATTTAATAAAGGCCAAGATGGGTTATTTATGATGGAGAATGTAAACCGTGCTTTAAAATTAATGCATTGCATGAGGGCATTGCAATGGTCAAGTGTAGGGGATTTAATAAGTGTGAAAACACTTATCCTTTTACCACTTATTTCCAATAATAACAAGACCAAAACGTGTATTTTATGTCATAAAAGTCGGAATTATGCGTGGTTTGTGTTTTTATTGTGTTTTAGGACCAAATGATGAAAAAGGAATAAAACACGGGCTTTCACGGGCTTTTATCGAAGAAAACGAGAAGAGACGAAGTCAAAACATCAAAAGTGCAAAAAGAACGGAAGTCCAAGGCCTATTCTGAAGTTTTATCGAAGAAAAAGTCTAAAGACGGAAGTTTAATGAAGTCGAAGAACTTAAGTCTAATAGAAGAAGAAAATTACAAGACTAGTTCAATATACATCGACAAATCCCGAGACGACGTCGAGAAAAGACAAAGAATTAAATCGAGTCGAGAAGACGTGAAGAAAGAAAGAAAGAAAGAAGAAGCAACACATGCACTCCTACCCATTTTTCCCTATAAATACCCTCCTAATACACATTAGGAGGGTAGTTAGTCTTTAGTAGTTAGTTTTCATTTTTCATTTTTTCTTTCTAGTTTTAGAGAGAGAAAGTTCTCAACTTTCTCTCACTAAGTTTTCATCTTTCTTTCTTTTAATCTTTCAAGATTAAGCCTTTTGTATTTTGGATTTCATTAATCAAGTTCAAGTTAAGCTTTTAATCTTTCATCTCTTTCTACCTTTCTTTGATTTTAGTTGATTTAGGTGCGAATTACATTTGATTCGTGTTGTTCTTAATGTTTTCGTGCTTAAAAGTTAATCTTTTTATGCCTACTTAAGTTTTCATACGAATAAGCTTTAAGATCTTTGTGCTTATTGGCTTATTTATATGTTTAGCTTATTTACTTTTTCAAAGTTTTCTTAAAAAGTTCATCTTTTATAGTTTGATTTAAAAGGTTGCTTATTTTAAGATTGGATAAGTTGTTATTCATTCTTATTTAGTCCTTTTCACTTTAGATTCGTTCAAGTTTTGGTGATAGCTTATCAAAATAGCTTTTCACCTTTGCTTATTTTCGAATCCCATACAAATCAGAAAAGGTTTAAACCCTTTTCCGATCGCTACATTCCGACTGCACCACCCCTTATTTCGATCACCCTGATCGGATTAGGGTTATAAGATTCCGATTTGCATCTCTGTATTCCGATCTCCCTAATCGGAATAGGGTTTTAATATTCCGACTTGAGGTTTTGTTAACTTTCCGATTTGACTAGATCTTTGGCACATTCCGATTGGACCTGGTTTTGACTCATACCGATAGCTTCCAGTTTTCGATTATTCCGATTGCATCAAATTAACAGATCCCGATTTGAATTCCTTTCCCATATTCCGATCAGTCTTCTTGTTACATATTCCGATCAGTATTCTTTTATGCATTCCGATCAGCCACATTTTCCAACATTCCGATTGCACTTTCCGACCAAATATTCCGATCAGGTTTCGACTTGGTTTTCCGATGGTTTAAATTTCTTGTTTTTACAAAGTTTTCAAGTTCTAGATTTATTAAGTGTTTAAGTATTTTTCTAAACTTGTCTTTAAGTTTTCATTCATTTATTTTTAACTCGTTATTTTTAGTTTAATCTTTAAAGTTCTTATTTTACTCAACGACATTTACTTATTTGCTATTAGTTCAAAATAGATAATCTACCAAACCATTCTCTTGTTCACCAAAAGACAATTGAGTCGCACTTTAGACTGGAAATCAATTCGAAAAGATCGGAACAGCGAAATTATTTTATACTTGGGGTAAAAGTCGTGTATTAAACATGCACCCTTTAGGGTAGTGTCACATACAAACAAAAAATAATTTTATAGTTGAAACACACTACAAACTCTTTGATAGTTATGACTAATACATTATACGTAGACAAGAGATTATCTACCTCTAGTTGAACTTTTTTTAATTTCAAAACAAATTCAAAACACCTATTAATAAGACTACAACTGCTAATACATTAGTCGCCAATATATTAAGTTTGTGATCCACTTATAGTGTGATACATTATATGAAGGCTGATACATTAGTCGCCAATAAATAAAACACCTATTAATAAGACTACAACTGCTGATACATTAGTCGCTGATAAATTAAGTATGTGATCCACTTATAGTGTGATACATTATACGTAGGCGGGTGTTTATTACCTCAAGTCGAATTATCTTTTCCTCAAGTTGGTTCAACATATCAGTAGTCCACTTATTGACCAAAAGACCATCAGATCCTTCATCCTCCGCCGTCAGTTTAGCATAGTTCGCGTACACAATCTGTGGCATTAACAATGAATGTGATTTTAATAGTATATATATGTAATCAAAATGGTAAAAACAAACATTAACGAAACTAATCCGCATACCAACAAAATAATTATGGGTCCTGGATAGTGGCTACTTCTGACCCAATTTTTCTTTGTTTTGACTAGGCAGTCAACTACATATGAACACCAATCATACTTTTGAACATCGTTCTCGTCTGCGATACATTGAAGAATCCTCAAGTTGCAGGTCGCATTCATGTTTGCTTACACGAGTGTAGTGACATAATGGACCAAAAGAATCTTCTTAAACATCCATCCACCATCGGGTTGTGTGTACATTATGTTTTCAAGTGGACCATGCAAATATCGTGGTTTCCTCCCAAACTGAGTCTTCCAACCAATCACACGCTGGTCTCTATAATCGGCCTCATACGGTGTTTCCAAAATTTCATCTCCCATAGGTAATCCAAGTATGTCTTTAACGGTCTCTCTAGTAATGCTAATGCGCTTACCATTAAATTTTAACACCCGTGTTTCCTCATCAAAGTTATCCAACAACCGGTAACTTAAACGAGTAGGCACTTTGTTTATTTTAAAGTCAAACACCGCCCCAAACCCCATAGCAGTAACATCTTCCTTTTGCTTTGGAGTCAAATTTTGTAGCAGCTGATGAAGCGACCTCCACAATACACGGAGATATATCGTGTCTACTGCTTGTTTGGCACCGCCAGGCACATCATCTCCTGTATCAGCCGGACCTTTCTCAGTGTCAACCTCAGTCTTTTTTCCCTTTTTTTTTGCGTCCCGCAACCTTTTTTTTTCTCAACCACAACATGACCATCCAAAGACTTCTCATTCTCAGCCATTGCCTTTTTTCCCTTCCCTGTGTGTACCCCCGATGTTTTTTTATATTATTCACAAGGTTCTCATCAACCAAACTATTTCGTTTGTCTTTCTTTTCAGCCAAAACTAACCTATGTTTACCACTGCTGTTCTTTTCGGTCGCATCATCACCGCATTCTTTAACAGTAACCGAAAAGTATTTGACTATACCCGAATTGGCAGTTGTTTTCGGTTGATGCTTACGTTTGACATTTTTCACCTTCACTACAGATTGATTGTGACACTTTCGCAAAGATGCCCTACGCGTAATGCATCCTATATCTGGTATCTTCCTTTTCTTACCCTTACCATCACACTCACGTGTACCAGCATCTTGTTCATGATCAACAAAATCTACAAAAAAACAAAATACAAACATCATTCTCAAACAGAATTCATAAGCATACTTGATACATTTCCACAAAACACATATAAACTTTTTAGAACTCGATTACTGATATATATTCCTAAACACCGTTTGTCGTAAAATCTATATAATACATTTTACATATTACAAAATACAAAATATAAGAAAACTACGCAATAACTGATTCACAATGGAAAACCACAAAATATAATTACTTCAAAAATCCAGCCATTATTTATGCATATACTAGACAGATTTATACATCATATATCTATGTATCATCCACGCACAAACACAAACAGAACCTATAGGATACATGGTACACAATCTTTTAAACAAAAATTAACCAACTAAAACCACTACCCCTATCAAATATATATCAAATAATACATAACCTATTTCCTTTAATATGTCAAACTGATACATCATTTTTTTATTATACAAATGATACATAACCTAATTTCATATCAAGACAACACATTTTTATTATACAGATACATTATATGTCTCAAACTAATAAACCATTTTTTTCCTAACAATTGATACATAACCTATTTTACTATACAGATTTTAAGCCTACACTTACCAAATCAATACACAAAACCAACTACACTAGATTACTTAAGAATGCCTAGACCTATGGAAGAGACTAGGTGTCACCCCTAATATTCATAAACCACAGACCCAAACGCCCTCTTAACTATGAAATCCCAACTTTTGCAAAGGAACTTAACACAAATTACTACCAAGCTTGATGCAATCTACCAAGAACATCTTATACTGATACATTTTAAATCAACCATTTTATATAACTAACCTGATACACAACTGTTACAATATGAAAAATAAATATATTCATTGCAAGTTTATACATTTTTAAAACCATTAAAATAAAGTTAAGTTAATGGTATATACCTTGTACAAAATCATCATCTGAACCATTGGTCAGGTCAACTGTATCATCAGAACGCCCATCGTCTTTCCTCGTCATATTGTTCAACCTGATGCTTCTTCGAACAAATCAAGGAAAATTTAATAATTATTATACACTAAATCGTCACAAATGTAGACTAAAAACCAAAAATAGATGTATCACTTACCGTATAAATGGGGAAAGAAACTCTAATGCTATGGTCTTGATCCATGTTCTTCATTATTTATACTGGTAAATGTTATAATCATATGTTAAACCAAATCCCCAAATTATAGCCCTATCGAAATCTTTGTTGATATGATTTCGGAATGAATGTAGCAACAATGACGGGATTAGATGATACACTTGAAATCCAAAACCTTGATTGTGAGGGGTTTCTTGGTCGTTAAAATCTATGCAATAATGGATAGTCAAGTGGTTGTTAGTACAAAAAGCGAGAGTGGTGGGTTTTGGTAACAGGTAAGATTTTAATAATCTGCTCATTAATAAACATAAGAATTTGTTTTTATTTTTATTTACAATGATACATAGTAGATAGTACCCTTTTAAATAATATTTATTACAAAAATACCATTGGACGATTATTAACATGATCTTGATCAAAACAGTACATCTAAGGGTCCCAAATACTTCTTACTTTAACAATTTTAAACCCCTACACTACATTAATCTAACTCTATATATAACTATATATATATATATATATATATATATATATATATATATATATATATATATATATATATATATATATATATATATATATATATATATATATATATATATATATATATTTGCGTTCAAGTAAGAGCCGATCTTAAATTAAAAACAATAGGAACCAATAACATTAAGCCATTTGTCATTAATCATTAAAGACAAAAAAATATAATTAAATTCTTAATTAATCCAAAAGGGCATTAATGTAATTTGGTATCTCTATTTCATTCCTCTGTATTTTATTTACGTGAGAAAATTACTCTACTGGAAACTTTAATTCTATCTGAACATAAAACTATCTCTATTTCAAAGATTTCAATTTTAAAAATCTAATATTTCAAAATGGACACCTTCGCTCATTTTTATATATGATCAAACTACTATATAGTCGGTCCCCCGTTCTTCCATTAATACGTAGTAGTTCTTTTTGGACATTTTCCTCGTTTACATTTTCTACATATCTTCTATCACAATGGTTCTTTCAAGCATTATCTTTTAATATCTTTATAATGACGCTAGTGAATTGAGATTTATATTATTATGCATGTTAATTTTTTGTATTCATATAGTGTGTATATTTTTTCTTAAGAGTAATGTGTTTAGGTATTAAAAAATAGTATGTTGTAAGTTTTTTTTTCTAATGCGATTATGTAGACCTTTATTGTAAAACCCGTATTTAAAAATCAGAATATTTAAATACGCAGTTTAATTTTAATAAACTATATAAGTATTAATTATTAGACAGAGATATAAACGCAGAAATTAAATACGCAATCTCAGTTTATTTAAATACTATAAATATTACAGTTTATTCAGATAATAAGTATTTAGTCTCAGAAAATATTACAGATGAATTATTTATTTTACAGAAATAATTAAACGTTAATATTAAATACGCGTAGTCTCAGTTTATTTAAATATTACAAATGAATAATTATTCAGAATATATTACGTATGTATTATTACACGAAAAATAATTATTACGATTCAGAAACAAAAACACGAGAAATAAAAACAAGTATTCACGACATTTAATTGTATAAAAAAAATTAATTAAAAGTATACAAAGTAAAAAGAGGGTTTGGGTCGGCTTGTGTAAAGAAAGAAGAAAAATAAAAGAATTTGGGCCTAAGCCCATTTTGTACAAAGAATAAACTCGGGAGTTACCCCCATATTTTCTTCACAAACGTTTTATAAAAAAAAGGAAAAGATCTAGGTTTTGCTATGTGGCCGACGGCTGAGACAAACCAGGAGGAAGAAGACGTTTTTTTCGTGGGTTATGTATTCATATAGATCCTCGATCATATATATAGGTAATTCCATTCTCTTTTTCGTTTTATGAACTCGAATACAAAGGTTAAGCAAGAACAAATGATTTTCGAAATATATTAAACGTGAATTAAGATGGTTCGATTCAGATTTCAGATTTTGCACGCGAATCGAGACACACTAGATGTCTCGGTGTTCTTTTTCTATGAACAGCCGTATAGGCTGTTGGTTTTGGGTGGACTGCAGCGAACAAACAAGCAGCAGGGGGTGTTTGGGATTAGTCACAGAGAGGGGGTGTTTGGGTTTGTCAAAACAGTGGGAATATAACACTAACGGAGGGAAGTATAATAGAACAGTGGGAATATAACACGAGCCGTGGGAATTAATAAGGAGCAGAGGGAATAATATTAAACAGAAAAAAAAAGTTTAGTTCTGAAATTAGTGACGGTTTAGTGACACTAAATTCTGTCACAGTTATGTAGTGGTTATTTTTATGGACAGTTTTTTTTAGTCACGCAGTTTTAGCGACAGATTTTTCTGTCGCTAATTCATATAGGCAGCTTTAATTTATACGTCGAATTGTTTTCGTGCGACCGAGATGGGGTATCTTGGCAGGCTCGGGTATATAGTTATAAAGGATTAAAAATACAGATTTTTAATTATACTTTATTTCAATTACTTTTGCAAATAGATGTTTTAATAATTTAATTAGTAAATTAAATTCATTATATTAAATTAGTTCTTACAAATTAAAAGGTATAGTGTTATTGAATAAATTAATTATTTTGGAAACCTTCTAAAATAAGAAACTTTCTATTTTTTTTAATAGGTTACAAATCATGGGAATATTATAATATCAGAAATACGTATTGTACCGTAACTATTAACAGATTAGAAAATATAATTATTAGTGGTATTATGGAACCATCAGAATTTATCACTTTTAAAATAAACAGTAATACAAGGAATAATTTAATCAAGAACAGTAAAGATCAGTAAGGGTAAATAAATATCTATCGACTCATACACGTACTTTATCATGTAGCTCACGTGAAGTCGGAATAGTACTTTTCCGTTATTATCTCTGTCACTGATTGCTGGACATAAGGTACGGATTTCCGTCCTTTCAGTAAGGACTTCAATTCTATGCATGATTAGGATTCCCCGTCTTCAGCCAAATGTTTTTCCCCAGTATATGTTTAAGTTTATCAGTAATCATGTTAATAACTAAATAAATTGCCTGAGCATTATATACAAGCACGACCAGTTTATGTACTAGTTACGGAGGTACCGTAACCACGGCACTAGAGGCACCGGTGTCGTGACTCACATGCAGGAGAGTGATATCCTGCATCGTCCCACTCAGCTCAGCTTGGCCATTTTATCAGTATTATTAGTGGGGCGTATGGATGCATCCTAGGCTTTATGTGTTACAAGTTATCAGGGTGAATGTGGTGTGTGCTCTACATCCTTCACATTGGAGTTGATCCCTCCACCCAGCACAGTTATTTAGAGGTCACCCCTCTACAGCATGACGAGGTCACCCCTCCAGTTATTCATGCACGGTTGTTACAGCACGTGACCTATATAAGCTCTGGCAAATTAAAATACAGTAAATACATGTTTTCAGATTTATCAGATAACAGTTCAGCTTTATTATTTACAAATCAGACTTTATAGATTATGCACAGATTTCCGCTGCAAATTTACTTATCAGTCTTACAACTCCAGTATTTTACCATCTGTTTCATTTCAGTAGTTCCTTATCATGCTTTATATCCGTTCACTGAGCGTTATGCTCAGCCGTAGTTCCCTTTCATGTTCTAACGACAGGTACCCCAAGACGCTCTTAGGATTCTGAGAGCATGTGCATTTGGATGGAAGCTATCCAGACTTCTTACTTTATGTACTTACATTATTCTGCTTATTTGGACATTGTTTAGTCCTTTCCTTCAGTATTTTATTTTTCATGTTTTGAGTTTAGGTTGGATTACCGATGTTTGATTCCGGTATTTCCGTTATGGTCAGTTAATGTTTAATACATTGCCTTGCATGCTTTGATGACACGCCATAAATACACGTAACGGTCCATTTATCCAAGTGGGGTGTTACAATTATGGTATCAGAGCGCAAGGTTCGACCTGTAGGCTCTAAAACTTGACCTGTGACTAGTGGGCAGTCACCAGGGAACTTCCCAGATTTTGGCGTTGTTATCTTTCATGTTTCTCATGGATTATTCAGCCAGTTTTCTTCATTTATCAGTCAGTTTTCTTAATGTTTTGACTAAGTAAAAGGTTGGTATAGGACTGACCATATTTAGTCGCATGTGCTTTTCATTTGAATTTTGTTTTGGTGAACCGACCCATAGGCGTTCACCCTTGCCGTTCAGATTTTGTATTGGTAAACCGACCATAGGCGTTTACCCTTACTCATGTCAGATTCATGTTTTCAATCAAATATCACTTGGTGAACCAGCCATAAACGTTCACCATTTCTCAAGTCGAATTTCATGCTTTTCAGTCAAATGATGTCTTGTGAACCGATCCACAGTTGTTCACCTTTGTCATATCAGGACATTTCATAAATTTTGACAAGTATGGATTGAACTACATCCATCCATATTTAGTCCGAGATTATAAATTTCTATACATGACAGTTCTCAGAAAATTTTAACCAGTATGGATCGAACCAGAATAGCCCCTACTTAGTCTCAGGTTTTCTTCTTTAAATTCTGTAGATTGAACCATAGCCGTCCACATCAGTTGATATTACACCTCAGTTGATTTGATTTTTTATGTTCCTTGTAACAGTCATATTTTCATACCCTCACGTTGATGTCATCTACATGATGATTCAGTTTCATGTCTCCTTACGAGGATTATGTTTTCTACAAGGTAATGATGTTTTCATGTTAAGATACACAAGAACTTCAGTAAAACCCGTTTTCATGATAAATCATGATTGACCTTCATTAATCATGCTTCATGCTGACCACTGTTGGGAATTTGATTATATCATACTTTTCAGCCTCGATACAACCAGCAGTAAGTCGACGTAAGAATTGTCAGCCTATCATGTTACTTATTTCAGGTTTGTTTATTATCGTTTAAATCAATGTATTTCTTTGATCATGTCAGACAAGCGACACCAGTATCGATCATCTCATAAAATTTCCACCAGCTCCATGTACAGTATTCCATATGTACCCATGTACAGTGTCTCAGTTATACTCCATGTACACTATTCCATGAGTACTCCACATATAGTGTCTCAGATATGCTTCATGTGCAGTAGTCACTTTGTACTTCATGTACAGTAGTCAAGGTGTACTCCAGGTACCCTACTCCACGGATATTGCTAATCGATCCTCAGCTATCTCAGGCGTTTCCATTTGTCGATATTCTACCGGATGCTGATGCTGCTCGTGAGTTGAAGATTTTATCAGATACTGATGCTGCTAACACTTTGAAGACCTCACAAATGCTGATGTTGCTGATGCTGATGCTTTGGAGATTTCCCAAGATGTTGTTTCTGTTCATACCATGAAGACTCTGCAGAACAAGGACAAAAACTATAAATTTGAAATTTCTGACTTGAATAAATTTCAACCATCAGACACTACCATTCCACTCCATACTTTTACCTTCTCAGTTAGATGTCACACTTCACTCAGCAAACCGTTCATTCAGAAGAGTGGGAACCGGAACTCAGCCGGCCACTCAGCAGAATATATACATGAATCACGGTCATGATAATGACCGTCATAAAGTGACAAACAAAGCAGTCGTGAAAACCACCGTGCTTATAACTAATCAGTCAGTAACCATCGGAACTCCGGCACGGACGTGACCAGAATTACAAGAGGTCAGTAGTCTAACCGGTCCGCCAACCCTAGCAGCTACAAGAAAATGTTAACCTTATTCAGACTCATCTACTAAGACACGAGTCAAGAACTCATAACTCTATAGTGTTTCTAAACCAGGCCCTTAGAAATTCAGGGCACCTCCAATGGTGTATACTTGTCCTTGTATGTCACCCATAAATCGGATCATTAAAATCCAGTTACCACAACTAGAGTATTATTCAGGTTAAACACATAGTATTCATTCTGTGAGGTTACAGACGAACACATTCAGTGAAAAGTCGCCATGTTTACTTCACGTATTCCTATGTCAGCTTTATCTTAAATCAGGTGGTCACCTGCCTCTCAGCCAGAAAGGACTCAACAGTATATCACCGTATTTATTAAAGTTTTATTGTCAGTTAACGATGAGATCCGTCTTACCAACCCTGAACATATTCATTTTACTCCTGCCAGAAAAATTAGTACAAATTGTTCCAGCTTTACGAGCACGTGAATTATTATCTTTTAGTTGTGAAGATTCTGGTCACCATTCATGATACGAATTCTGAAATTCCTTAAATTCATGATCAACAGATTATCCCAAAGTTTCCAGATGTAATTTCAGAAGGTTTTCCAGAAATTCATTCCTGACTATAGGACATAATTTAACATCGAGTTAGTCTCAAGAACGGAACCTGTCTTCAAAACTCTTTATTGCAAGGCTTCAGCTAAGTTAAAGAGTTGCAGCATTTGCTACAAAAGTTACCGGAACGAGGCCTTATTCGCCCTAGCGCACCACCAAGAAGTGCACTGTTCATGTCTATCAGGAAGAAGGCCGGTATCATGAGATCATGTATCGACCACTAAATTTTTTTTACAAGATCACCATTCTTAATCAATGTTCATTCCATAAATAGCAGATTTATCTGACCTGCTACGATGTCTTAAACTTTTTCCAGAACAAATTTCCGATCATGCTACCATTAGTGGTGAGAGAAAGAAAATGACGTTTCCAGACTGATGTTGCACATATTACAGTCTCTCTAAAAATTTTGATTTTATACTTCTGAGCTCCCTAATGCTGCAGCTATATTATGAAATTATGAATAAATTTTTTTTCATGACTCTCAGGCAATATCATCAGTATATTCATTGATCACATTCTGATCTGCCTAATGCTAGAGAAGAACACGAGTCTCATCTTCTCACAGTTGTACATAATCTTCAATAGGAGTTATTTTTATACACAACTTTCCAGATATAAATCTCATTTGAACAAAGTGGCATTTCTGAGCCACCATATTTTAGTAGAAAGAAATTTCAGACAATCCTGCGCAGGTGAAGGCCATCACCTGATGGTCCCGACTGACGCCTGTGAACGAAGTACAATTTTCTAAAACTCAATTGACTACTACCGCAGAAATTGCCGATAGTTATCACTAAAAATGTTTTATGACTATTCAACCAGATTTCTACCAGAATGTTCCATAATCACAGACAAAACTTTAATAGAATTCGCATCACAACTTAATGCAGCTATGTTCATATCTAGATGCCTGACCTACTGCAGGTTCAAGATAGAACGCCGTCGTGTTAGTGAGTTACTACAACCCTTAGAAATTTCTGAACAGAAATGAGACGAAATTTCATGGAATTGTTATCAGCTACCACAGGCTCAGAGAAAGTATGATACTATCTAAGTTATCGTCAACCATGTAATCAGCCTGCGCGTTTCTTTCATCCGAAAGGATCACGCAGTAGCAGATCTGCAGAAAATTTTGAATCTCAACAGTAAATCGTACGAATTCCAGGCATTCCATTGACCATCATATCAGACAGAATTCATGTTCACGATCAAGTGTATGTTTACGCCCACTTTAATTTCATGTTTATTTTCACTTTCACGTTTACGTCTCATTCGCAGTATGATGCTGTTTCAGTTCATCTTTATGCTATCTCTTGATTTAAGCTCACGTTTGTGTTCATAACATTGTTCACGTTCAAGTTCGTGTGCCATTTCACGATACACGTTCCTCAGTTTATTACCGAATACGGTTACAGAAAGCTTGAGAAATTAGACTCAAGTTTAGCACAACTATTCCATAACCAGGCAGACGTTTCACATCTCAGGCCGTATCGTTTGGCATTCATTCCTCAGTCAACATACGTTCATTATATGTGCTAGTATCACGTTCACAGTATGATTCACGTATCACATTCATGATATATTCCATGCCAGTGCTCCTCATATAATTATGAACCACGTTCACAATTGCTCACTTAGCACTTTCACAATTGTTCACGTAGTTCGTCCCTATATATTCTCAGCAGCTTGCTCAGAGTTATAAATGTGATCTTTTCAAGATAATTGTACGTACCGTTTCATGTATACTACATACTATAGCTTATTCATTCAGGTTCAGAAAATCCATCTTAAGTATGGAACCTGAAAATATGCAGCATCATCAGGACAAGGTCATCAGGACCAAGAAATTTTTTTTTTTAATTATGTTTAGACCTTTGAAGGAATCGTTTCGAGCGGGAGGCCACTCGAAACGGAGGAGTCCATCCGGACCTCTCATCCCCTTTCCTTCAATAAATCCAATTAAGTTCTTTCAGTCATGTCACGTTCCATGTTCACTTCAGTCATGTCATGTTTATACCCTTTCAGCGGCATTATGTTCTAAATCAAGGACGAATGATCCTTCAGCTTATATACCTTTTCAGCATTCATGCTCTTTCAGCATATGTGTTGTTTCAACTTTTATATCTTCATCAGCTTATTACCATCAATTCGAGGACGAATTTTTCCTTTTAGAGGGGAAGAATTGTAAAACCCAGTATGGTCGTATCTTTAATTCGGGGACGAATTATTGTTTTAGAGGGGAAGAATTGTAAAACCCGTATTTAAAAATCAGAATATTTAAATACGTAGTTTAATTTTAATAAACTATATAAGTATTAATTATTAGACAGAGATATAAATGCAGAAATTAAATACGCAATCCCAGTTTATTTAAATACTATAAATATTACAGTTTATTCAGATAATAAGTATTTAGTCTCAGAAAATATTACAGATGAATTATTTATTTTACAGAAATAATTAAACGTAAATATTAAATACGTGTAGTCTCAGTTTATTTAAATATTACAAATGAATAATTATTCAGAATATATTACGTATGTATTATTACACGAAAAATAATTATCGCGATTCAGAAACAAAAACACGAGAAATAAAAACAAGTATTCACGACATTTAATTGTATAAAAAAAATTAATTAAAAGTATACAAAGTAAAAAGAGGGTTTGGGCCGGCTTGTGTAAAGAAAGAAGAAAAATAAAAGAATTTGGGCCTAAGCCCATTTTGTACAAAGAATAAACTCGGGAGTTACCCCCATATTTTCTTCACAAACGTTTTATAAAAAAAAAGGAAAAGATCTAGGTTTTGCTATGTGGCCGACGGCTGAGACAAACCAGGAGGAAGAAGACGTTTTTTTTCGTGGGTTATGTATTCATATAGATCCTCGATCACATATATAGGTAATTCCATTCTCCTTTTCGTTTTATGAACTCGAATACAAGGGTTAAGCAAGAACAAATGATTTTTGAAATATATTAAACGTGAATTAAGATGGTTCGATTCAGATTTCAAATTTTGTACGCGAACCGAGACACACTAGATGTCTCGGTGTTCTTTTTCTATGAACAGCCGTATAGGCTGTTGGTTTTGGGTGGACTGCAGCGAACAAACAAGCAGCAGGGGGTGTTTGGGATTAGTCACGGAGAGGGGGTGTTTGGGTTTGTCAAAACAGTGGGAATATAACACTAACGGGGGGAAGTATAATAGAACAGTGGGAATATAACACGAGCAGTGGGAATTAATAAGGAGCGGAGGGAATAATATTAAACAGAAAATAAAAGTTTAGTTCTGAAATTAGTGACGGTTTAGTGACACTAAATTTTGTCACAGTTATGTAGTGGTTATTTTTATGGACAGTTTTTTTAGTCACGCAGTTTTAGCGACAGATTTTTCTGTCGCTAATTCATATAGGCAGCTTTAATTTATACGTCGAATTGTTTTCGTGCGACCGAGATGGGGTATCTTGGCAGGCTCGGGTATATAGTTATAAAGGATTAAAAATACAGATTTTTAATTATACTTTATTTCAATTACTTTTGCAAATAGATGTTTTAATAATTTAATTAGTAAATTAAATTTATTATATTAAATTAGTTCTTACAAATTAAAAGGTATAATGTTATTGAATAAATTAATTATTTTGGAAACCTTCTAAAATAAGAAACTTTCTATTTTTTTAACAGGTTACAAATCATGGGAATATTATAATATCATAAATACGTATTGTACCGTAACTATTAACATAACAGAAAATATAATTATTAGTGGTATTATGGAACCATCAGAATTTATCACTTTTAAAATAAACAGTAATACAAGGAATAATTTAATCAAGAACAGTAAAGATCAGTAAGGGTAAATAAATATCTATCGACTCATACACGTACTTTATCATGTAGCTCACGTGAAGTCGGAATAGTACTTTTCTGTTATTATCTCTGTCACTGATTGCTGGACATAAGGTACGGATTTCCGTCCTTTTAGTAAGGACTTCCTTTCTATGCATGATTAGGATTCCCCGTCTTCAGCCAAATGTTTTTCCCCAGTATATGTTTAAGTTTATCAGTAATCATGTTAATAACTAAATAAATTGCCTGAGCATTATATACAAGCACGACCAGTTTATGTACTAGTTACGGAGGTACCGTAACCACGGCACTATAGGCACCGGTGTCGTGACTCACATGCAGGAGAGTGATATCCTGCATCGTCCCACTCAGCTCAGCTTGGCTATTTTATCAGTATTATTAGTGGGGCGTATGGATGCATCCTAGGCTTTATGTGTTACAAGTTATCAGGGTGAATGTGGTGTGTGCTCTACATCCTTCACATTGGAGCTGATATCTCCACCCAGCACAGTTATTTAGAGGTCACCCCTCTACAGCATGACGAGGTCACCCCTCCAGTTATTCATGCACGGTTGTTACAGCACGTGACCTATATAAGCTCTGGCAAATTAAAATACAGTAAATGCATGTTTTCAGATTTATCAGATAACAGTTCAGCTTTATTATTTACAAATCAGACTTTACAGATTATGCACAGATTTCCGCTGCAACTTTACTTATCAGTCTTACAACTCCAGTATTTTACCATCTGTTTCATTTCAGTAGTTCCTTATCATGCTTTATATCCGTTCACTGAGCGTTATGCTCAGCCGTAGTTCCCTTTCATGTTCTAACGGCAGGTACCCCAGGACGCTCTTAGGATTCTGAGAGCATGTGCATTTGGATGGAAGCTATCCAGACTTCTTACTTTATGTACTTACATTATTCTGCTTATTTGGACATTTTTTAGTCCTTTCCTTCAGTATTTTATTTTTCATGTTTTGAGTTTAGGTTGGATTACCGATGTTTGATTCCGGTATTTCCGTTATGGTCAGTTAATGTTTAATACATTGCCTTGCATGCTTTGATGACACGCTATAAATACACGTAACGGTCCATTTATCCAAGTGGGGTGTTACATTTATAGTTTGCTATCTATTTTTTCAAATATGTATTATTTATATATCTTTTAGTCAATCGTGTATTTTTTTTTGATACGTGTCACTTTGATTTTTTTAATTCGTTGTTTATTTTTTATCGAATATATATCATTTGTGATTGTTTTTAACTGGTTTGTGTACTATTTGGGATGTGTATCACTGTAGGTATTTTTTGTTAGTTGTGTGTTTTTTGGATGCGTGTCATTTGGGTCTTTTGGGTTGGTCGGGTAACTTTTTCGGATACGTATCACTTGGGTCTTCTTTAATTGGTTGTGTAATTTTTAGATAATTATTACTTGGGTATTTTTGTTGGGTTTTGTATTTTTTGGTATACATATCACTTGGGTCTTTTTTTTTATTAGGTTGTGTATTTTCTCAAATGCTTATCACTTGGGTCTCTTTTAGTTGGTTGTGTTTTTTTGAATATGTGTCACTTGCGTCTTTTTTATTTAGTTGTGTATTTTTTGAGATACATATTTGGAATTGTTTTTAACTGGTTGTATATTATGTAGGATGTGTATCACGTATTTTTTTAGTTAGTTGTGTATTTTTAGGATGTGTGTCATTTGCGTTTTTTGGGTTGGTCGTGTAATTTTTCGGATACGTATCATTTGGGTCTTTTTTAATTTGTTGTGTAATTTTTGAATATGTATCATTTGCGTCTTTTTTATTTGGTTGTGTATTTTTTGAGATACGTATCACCTGAATCTTTTTAGTTAGTAGTGTATTTTTTCGGATACTTATCACTTTGCTCTTTTTAGTTTGTTACGTATCACTTTAATTTTTTTTTAGTTGCTTGTTTAATGTTTCGGATATATATCGCGTGAATTTTTTTAATTCGCCGTTTAGTTTTTGGATATGTATCATTCGAGCTTTTTTTAATTGTGTGTCATTTTAACTTGAAAGAAAAAAAAGGTGTTATATTAAAATATTTAATGTACGTCATGTGATTAAATAAATTTATCATTATAATCAATCTACCTTTAAACTGGTTGCGATGATATGAATATTAAAATATGTACCATTTATATATCGAATGTATAAAAGGATTTAGAGATCGGATGACCATGAAATAAAAATACTACAGTAGAGTTTTAGCAATTAAAAAGGATTCTCATTTATGAATAGTTGCCATTGTACGCTTGTTAAAAAAATGGAAGACCAATTTTGTAGTTGCTGACATTTAAGGTTAAGTCAATTGATTTCAGTAGATGTGGCAAATCTTGCTCATTTTGATACATATGGGCACTTTTTGCCCATTTTCAAAAAAGGATGGGGCACTTTTTGCCCATTCTTTATAATGAATGGGCTAAACGGGCGCATATGTAGCAAACTAAATGGGCTTAACGGGCGCACTTGTAAAATAAAAATTAGTATACTCAACGAATATTTTTTATTAAATTATTTATCCCGGCTTTCAAACAAGTATTTTTAGTTTTTATTTGTAAGTTTTTATATGTTTTTTCTTTTTTTTAATTTGCGCCCGTTTAGCCCGCCCGTTTCGCCCGTGCCCGTTTAGCCCGCGCCCATTTAGCCCGCGCCCGTTTAGCCTGTTGCCCGTTTAGCCCGCCGCCCGCCCATTTTGCCACCTCTAGATTTCAGTGATTAAAAGTGCCATTAGTTTTTAGTTTTATTACAAAAAAGCCATTGATTTAATAATCATCACATCTCATAATTAATGACACATTAAATTGTTCAGATTGGTTTTTATTGTTTTTATTTTAAGAGTGGTCACCATAATAACGCTATATATATATATATATATATATATATATATATATATATATATATATATATATATATATATATATATATATATATATCAGAAACCCTTATATAGGAAGGATGGTGAAACATTACCATAACTTCAAAATTCTAAAAAAACAACACGTGTAAATCAATAACCTATTTCCATAAACGCCTTATTTTCCCACCTATCACTATACCGAACTTCACTTTTCACTTCTAAAAACCATCCTCCATTCACATCAATGGGATCCAAGAAGACCTATCCCTAAAATTTCTATCCTTAATCACAATCATATTCAGAAAACATAACACCATCGTAATCTATTATCATTCCAAATCAAAAACCCTATACTAAATGCCTAAATGAATACTCGATTCAATATTAAATCCATGAATAAAATTAATATATACACATGCATATCAAAATTTATGAGCAAACAGCTGTTTATGGATCAAATTCAACACATGCCTAAATAATACTCCCTACAATCAAATATACTTCTCTTTGGATGAATAAATAATAAATCAATCAATGAAAACCCTAAATTGAATCCTCAAACATATATATTGATTCGTTTTTTGCGATATAATTTTGGTTTTGGTTTTAAGGATTAAAAGGAAACGTGTTATGGTGGAATTAGTTGGTCAATCATTGTCGGCAAATGATCCCGACGACTTAATTGATGCCTGGATCATGATACTATCAATGTCAACTTAAGAATCTTATTTTGATAATTTTTGTGCCTTTTATCACATAGGAGAAGGATGTGGCAGCTCAAGAAGACAATTCAGGTATGCTACTTGCAAGTTCTTTATGGTAGAATTATAATAGATTCAGAACCTAATCTATTTTGTAACTTTACAATCCCTATGAGTTAATTAATTTGGGATTTTAATGAAGTTTATTGACTATAGTTAGATTTATTTTATAATATTTTACCTTTTTCCCTGTTTGTGAGCTTATAAGTTGGGTTTAGTTAAGCTTATGGTTTTAATAACTTGCATACTGCCAGCCGTATTTTTGATGACGGACTGGGTTTTTATTTTTATTTATAAAAGTGGGGTGATTTGTGTTTCTATGCGTTTATTCTATATAAAGAAGGTAGCTAATAGATATAAAGTCAGGAGTAAGACGGTTCTGACTTTCTGGTGAATATGTTCTGCAGGGTGAACCCACTGAGTACGATACAACACTTGAGGAGTTCGGGACTTATTTTAGTCAATCTGCTAAGGTAGACTTCGTACCTTCGATGTAAACTTAGTGCATTTTTTTGCCCGATGATTTCTTAAAATCTGTAATAGAGTGTTTCATTGAATGACTAAGGTTAGTAAAAGCAAGTCTTGAGTATCGGCCATTTATGGTTACTTTTTGTAAATATCAAACCACATTGATTCATTATTTAAAGTAGTAACCTGAAATGGAGCTACTTTTTTATCACTTTTATTTTGCTGCTATGTGTATTCTTCAATGATATTATGCTTCTATTACCTATATATAGTTCCTAACTTGGGGCATAGTAACACGCATTCTACATTAAGCATCTACCTTATAGATGTTTGAATGTAAAAAGTTAGTTATAATACTTTTGAATAACCATTTTGAAGTAACCATCCACTTGATATATTAGCGCTATAATTTGGTAAACTATATTGTGCAGATGGAACATATATCACTTGAGCAACTTCATCATAAGCCAACCCAGCTTGAACAACGGCCTCAAAAGGTTTAAACACTTACTATGAAGCCATCGATGTTCATGCTAGAAGATAAAGGTTACTTATTGTAAACAAACATATTTTAAAATATCTGATGTCGTAATACATTTGTTTATAAAATTACTGATATGTGTATGCAACCAAGGATGGCTCATATCGTTAGAGGGCTTTTGTCAGGTTGAGAAAATAATCTTAATAAATGTTTGACGTACTTATAGACTCATTAGTTGTATTTCAGTACATATACAGTATTTTAGCATTTAGTTGCCTTTTTTTAAATGAATATAAAATGATGAATGAAATGTAACGATGTCTGATTTGCAGGTATTCTATAATGATGTGTTTAAGAGACCGTGGGCATTTTCCAAGCACTTTTCACAGGTCCGTGTTTACTCCAATCCTTAGTAAATGTGACATATTGGAAAGTTTAACGCCTTTTTCGTTGTTACATAATTGAATCTATTAATTGGAACCTCTTTTGGAAAACCATTGAACATATTTAAGTTCTGTCAGATTATTAAAGGATTCATGGCTCAAGTATGATTGCTTATCTACCTAATTTTGATTATCGATTATGCCCTTATGAAAAAGTATATGATATCCTTAAGAGTTGAACTGAATAGTTTATTAAAGTACATCCAAGATAGCAAACCTTAATGAAATATAACATAACAATAAAGCATAAATAGATCCATGGGAATACCTGCTTAATAGTTTCCATTTTGATATCCGCCTATTTGTATATAATACCTATGTTGTAACTGTGGCTGCAAATTAGTTACCGTTTAGGGTTCATTTTATCCGTCTAAATTTAAATATTTGGAAGAAAGTCGTGAGTGTAACCATTTGTTATTTTGTATTTGTATGAGCTGGAATAGCTTTGTTTATGCTCTATGTTTGCAGCCCAAGATTGAGAATATGCCGGTTGCACCTTCTACACCAAATAGATTACGCTGGACCTGATAAAGTTATTCCCTTTGTGGTTCATAGGTACTTAATACCTATCTTTTAGAATGGATTTGCAGAAGAGCGAAGAAAGGATCACACACGAAAATCCTTTTGTTGGCTCTCTCTTATCCTGGTTATTGGAATAAATAGGACCATATTAGTACTTTTCCTTCAGTAATACTTCTTGGATTTTATCTATGGTTTAGGCATACGATTACACATTCACCCCGTTGTATTTAGTTGGGGTCTAACAAAATTTTAGAAGGTTTTTCTTCTTTGCCTTCACAAAATGTATAGAGTGCTTTGTAGTTTTGTATCTTATATGTATGTGTACTTCTTAGTTTGTATTATGGTTCCTTATGACCAATTATCAAGAAGCTATGTGTATTAATTTCATTGTGCTAAATAGTCAAACCAATTATGATCATGTAAAATTGAGTGTGTCAACTTTTATATTCATCATCCCATTGTTTGATGTAAACCATTATCTCAAGTTTAGAGCATTAAGAAAATACATCATTTCTGGACAGATACCTGCTTATATTTGGCTCAGTAGGAAAAGGCCCAAATTGCTCTTAGTTAATAATTATTATTATACATTAGGCAGTTCAATTTAATATACGTATGTGAATTGTAGTTCGCTAAATAAGTGTGAGTGGCTAGATGTAATAAGTTGGCTAAGATTAGTTCTTAAATGTAAAAAGGGCATGTGTGTATTAGTGTATGTAGACGTGTGTTTAAACTACAATATTTGAGTACAAGAACAAGTGCTTCTTTTGGTTTAATATTTTTTTACTGCTACTAATTTGAGATAAAGAGCCATTCACACACGTACTACAGAAAACGTTTGTATGCATAAAAAAAGAGTTGAACCTTCTGATATGTTTCATATGCTATCAAACAATTAACGTCTTTCTATAAGTGTCTAATTAAGTGTCATTGTAGCATGTCCATAGATTACCCATGTAGGCATAATTTCTATCTACGGCTTTACATCATTATCATTGCCTTCATTTATTTAGTTTTTTTTGTAGTGGTATTAGAATAAGATTAGAACAAGTTCTTCTTATGATTTAATCTTTTACAACTGTTGCAGATTGTAGATTCTATTATGAGTTTTAATGGTAATGTTGCCAATGTGGTTCCTGTTATTAGTGTCTTTTTTCACTTTGACTGTTTACATGTATTGTAGGATATGTTCAAAATGTTGAATACTTATATGGTATACTAATATGCTTTCCTTAGAATGTAAACTTCAAAACTGTTTGGTTGTTTTTTTAACTATATGGAATATGCCTTTATACTATTAGAAACTCATAGATGAATGCAATACCTTTTTAAATTTACTAATGAAGTATGCATCTGCTTTCTAACCGTAATTCGTATTGGAACATACTATGTTGCATTAGTCCTTACTAAGCGCTATTAGTTATTACAACAAAAGTGTAAACGTAATTATTTTGCTCATTCTAGGTAGTGTTGGATGAGTTCCAAGGAGTGGTGCAGCAGTAAGGAGCAAAGCTCCTCAAAAAGTGTTGTCGAATGAAGGTCCAAAAGTATCCCTAAACGAGCTAAACAAAACGCGCAAGAAGGTTCGTGCTTGAGTTATGTTGCTCCTACTATTAAACCCAACATTCTCCATCCTTCGTGAATAGTGAATATGGTTTATATCTTATTTATTTTTAGCTTTTAGAATATGCCTATGCGAGCTAGATAGCATTCTTTTTAAACGAAATCTCTCGGATTACAAATCGATTTAAAAAATGTAACTGGAGGGTTTGTTGGACTACTGTTATTTTTCAGCGCATGGTTTAATTTTGGGAACGTGGTTTACTGCAATACATACTGCAGGTGAAACAAGGGTGGACAATTGGGTATATCAAGAGGACTTAAAGGACTATACTCATCTCTGTTTTTGTTTTCTGAGACCATTGAAAATGGTGGTATGCTAACAACTTCCCATTTATTTGTTACAAATGCTAGCTCGGGTGCTCGGGTGTTGGAATAAGGGCCACATGCTCAATGGGAAACAATTATCACAAACGGATGTTTCCTCAAGGTAAATGCCCGGTTCTCATATTTTGTGTGTTCAGGAATCTGACTTTATAATGAATGTAACTGTGTTGGATTTATTCTTACGGGTTCAAGAATATGTAGCTCAAATTTTGGTAACGCATTTATGTGGGTTGCACGGGTCAACTATAACACCATTTATTTGTTTATCATCGTAGTGTCAATCTGAGTGCAATATCTTTTATTCCGCCACTATGACTTGATATGCTACTAAAACAATAAACTTGAAATAATTAGATTATAGAACATCATATAGCTTTTTTATGTGTCATTGCTTAATATCGTTAATTGACAAAAAAAGATATTAAGTTTGGTCAACATTTGACTAAAGGATGAATATGTCCACAAGTCTGACTAATGGTCACCTTTTATTTTTTCCAACAGTAGCTTGAGGTAAGCTTCAATTTAGCTGCTATATAGATTTTCCATGATAGTACCTTATTTCAAATTAGACCTTAGTGTGGCAAAATAAGGCGACAAGTGTGGTGTTTGGAATTATTAAATGAAATGAGAATCTCAATATTTTGCTTCATATAGTAAATAAGTAAGTCACTTATTATTACATAAAAGTTGTGTACGATAATAAGTTTTTATGCTTACTTATTAGAAATGCTTATTCATTTTTGAAATACGCTAGATAATACACAGCGTATAAGTATTTGGATAGAACCAAATTGTTTATGATCTTATGTTTACTCGAGGGACTAAGAAGAAACAAGTCTAACCCTCTTACAAATCAATTAAGAACGAATCACAAACAGAGTTACAACAATAGGTCTGGAAAAACACGATTGCAAGGTCATAGAGTCTAAGTCACTAACGAAACTGGATGTGCGGATGAAAAAAGGGTGTTTGGAATTGCTTGATCAAAATGGGAATCGACATTTTCTTCTTATAGATAGTAAATACGCAAGTCACTTAGGTTACCTCACATAGGCAGTTGCAAACAACACCTTGAATGACATATGAACCATATACCTATAGTTGTAAAATAAATTATGTAACTGCATGTTCAGTCTTCCTTCTACTTTTTGCAGACACCCCACCACAGTGTCACACAGGAAATAGCAAAGACCATTGTCACAACCACGGCTGGTCACAAGAGTGAATTAGTATCCCATGCAGAAACAGCAACAATGTCCTCAAACGTCCTCCCCAAAGCGACCCACCAGTAACAGGAACATTACCAGCGACAACAAAACGATCGCTTCTACCACAAGTATTATCAGAGGCCAAAAAAACAAGAGACTAGACAAGTTGTGCAATCCTTTTTTCTAACCTGCATACAAACACCGAATCCTATTTCATATTCAATTAACACAAATAGGCTGGAGAAATAAAAAAACAAAATACTCAGACTTCCAATATACACACATAACACACATATCATACAACCATTTTTAATGGCGGAAAGATGTTTACCCTATACATGAGTCTTTGATCTTTGATTTCTTTGACAATGACCGATATTCCTCTCGCCCGAAAGTCCGATTCATTGTCAATCATACTCATCCACTTTGCGTCACAATTGTTTCAATACCCAGCTAAATCTGGTCGATTATAAATTCATTCCCCCTGATGTTCATCTTATCATAAAATACAATGAGTAGTTACATGTTACTTTTTGTCGGAAGTATACACGATTACAACAGACATAAAACTATAAACCCCAAACAAATTTTCGGTATCAGCACCTCCTTAATGGGCCGATTGTGTTATACAAACTTTTAAAAAATCCGATGCAAACTATAAAGCCCAAAGAGATAATGGGCCGATTCTATTATACACACTTTTAATATCACCGATGCAAACTATAAAGACCAAACACATTACTCATATCAGTAACTCTTTTTTTTATCAGTAACTCTTTAATTGGACTATATTGCGTGTTTTTTTCCTTATAAAATTTACAATATTTTTAATAACAACACATTTAAATATACATGTAACTAAAATAGTTAATCAAAACATATATATATTTACCTAAATAAAATGAAACTATTATTATTAGCCCTATAATGCGTCAAAATTTTTTTAACTCTACAAACCAGAAGTGGCAAATCCTGTCTATTTTGATACATATGGGCACTTTTTGATACTTTTCAAAAAAAGATATGACACTTTTTGCCCACTCGGGCGCACATTTAAGAAACTAAATAGGCTTAACGGGCACACATGTAAAATACTAATTAAGTTACTCGACGGATATTTTATATTTAATTTTTTATCCCCGGCTTTCAAACAAGTATTTTTATAATTTTATTCTACGTTTTTATATGTTTTTTTCCTTTTTTAGCTTGCGCCCGTTTAGCCCGTCCATTTCGCCCGTCCCCATTTAGCCCGCGCCCGTTTTCCCTGTCGCCCATTTAACCCGCCACCTATGCCCGCTTTCCCACCCATTTTGCCACCCCTACTACAAACATATAAACTTTAAAATTAAATGCACTATAAATCATAACTAACTTACATATTTTAACTTAGGACAATAATGTGTAAAACAACTACTATCAACTTTTTGAAAACTTTTAACCTCTCTTTTTCATAAATAAAGATCACCTCTAATATTTTATATAACACTTCCCTAACCAATTTATGCTGCAATATTAAATATTTAATCTTCAAAGTAACATTATACTACGTATATACTAACATCTTTACGCATACCTCAAACTATGAAAAAAAACAAATTTTTAAAGCTAGCTCGTCCATCGGACGGGCCTAAAGTCTAGTATATATATATATATATATATATATATATATATATATATATATATATATATATATATATATATATATATATATATATATATATATATATACATACTAGCCTTTAGACCCGTCTGATGGACGAGCAAGCTTTAAGTATATATATTTTTAATGAAAACTGAATTTATGTGTGTTTTAGAAGTTTAGTATATATAGTGTTAGTTATGACATTGATATTTTAATAATGTAGCATAGAATAGACAAAAATAACGTAATCTAAGATATTTTATTTATTTAATAATATTATGAGTTAATTGAATTTGCATACGTTAACGGTGTGAATTAGTTTGTTACATAATTTTTTTTAGAATTTTAATAATATTGTATAAATATTTTATGTATTTTTGAATTTTATGTATTTTTTATGAGGTATTAAATTTTTTATATGTTAATGTTATGAATAACGTTTTTACCTTAATTTTTTTTGAAATTAATATTATTGTTGTGCATTTGTATAGAATTTTGTATTTAAGGCATTTTTTCACCATCCTTCCTTATATATTTTTATAGAATTTTGTATTTAAGGCATCATTTGTAATTCATATATATATTTTATAGAATTTTGTATTTAAGGCATTATTTGTAATTCCTATTTTATTTTAAAGCATTTTATGGAATCATTTTAATAGAATTTTGTATTTAAGGCATTGTTTCACCATCATTCCTTATATATTTTTATATAATTTTGTATTAACATTTGTAATTCATATATATATTTTTATAGAATTTTGTATTTAAGGCATCATTTATAATTCCTATTTTATTTTTGAAGCATTTTATGGAATCATTTTTATAAAATTTTGTATTTAAGGCATTATTTCACCATCCTTCCTTATATATTTTTATAGAATTTTGTATTTAAGGCATCATTTGTAATTCCTATATATATTTATATAGAATTTTTTATTTAAGGCATCATTTGTAATTCCTATTTTATTTTTAAAGCATTTCATGCAATCATTTTATAGAATTTTGTATTTAAGGCATTGTTTCACCATCCTTCCGTATATATTTTTATAGAATTTTGTGTTTAAGGCATCATTTGTAATTCATATATATATTTTTATAGAATTTTATATATAAGGCATCATTTGTAATTCTTATTTTATTTTTGAAGCCTTTTATGGAATCATTTTTATAGAATTTTGTATTTAAGGCATTGTTTCACCATCCTTCCTTATATATTTTTATAGAATTTTGTAATTAAGGCATCATTTATAATTCATATATATATTTTTATAGAATTTTGTATTTAAGGCATCATTTGTAATTCCTATTTTATTTTTGAAGCATTTTATGGAATAATTTTTATATAAGTTTGTATTTAAGGCATTGTTTCACCATTCTTCCTTATATATGTTTATAGAATTTTGTATTTAAGGCATCATTTGTAATTCATATATATATATATATATATATATATATATATATATATATATATATATATATATATATATATATATATATATATATATATATATATATATATATATATATATATATATATATATATATATATATATATATATATATATATATATATATATATATATATATATATATATATATATATATATATATATATATATATATATATATATATATATATATATATATATATATATATATATATATATATATATATATATTATAGAATTTTGTATTTAAGGCATCATTTGTAATTCCTATTTTATTTTTGAAGCATTTTATGGAATCATTTTTATAAAATTTTGTATGTAAGGCATTGTTTCACCATCCTTCCTTATATATTTTAATAGAATTTTGTATTTAAGGCATCATTTGTAATTTCTATATATATTTTGATAGAATTTTGTATTTAAGACATCATTTGTAATTCCTATTTTACTTTTGAAGCAATTTATGGAATCATTTTTATACAATTTTGTATTTAAGTCATTGTTTCACCATCTTTCCTTATATATTTTTATAGAATTTTGTATTTAAGGCATCATTTGTAATTCCTATATATATTTATATAGAATTTTGTATTTAAGGCATAATGTGTAATTGCTATTTTATTTTTGAAATATTTTATGGAATCATTTTTATAAAATTTTGTATTTAAGGCATTGTTTCACCATCCTTCCTTATATATTTTTATAGAATTTTGTATTTAAGGCATCATTTGTAATTCCTATTCCTTTAATGAATTACATGTGTCATTTTTATAAAATTTTGTATTTAAGGAATTGTTTCACCATCCTTCCTATTTAAGAGTTTTTAATTTAATTTAATATATATATATATATATATATACAATAAAATAAGGAAAATAGGAAGAAAGAGTTCTCTTCAAATATCCAATAGTTCCTAAAAGGAATGAAATAAAAAGACTTAAAACTTTTGTATATGCGTAAATTGGAAATAACATTATTGAACAGTTGGTAGTGATGGAATATTATAGGATCTTAAATTGTATATACCAGGAAGTAATAAACAAAAGTAGGAGCACTTATCTAACATCAGGTTACTAACCACGAAAATTGGAGCATTATATTAACTCTAAATGGTTCTTATGGAAATTTGACCACTGCATCACACTTTTTTTAACAAAACCACATATTTAAAGTGTTAGTCAAAGGATTGTGTATGGGGATATTGCATCTTTCTCTTTTTTGGCATGCCAAACCTCCCTTATTGCCCACTCCAGTAGGTGATTGTTACTAATCATTGCCTTCATCCAGAATCACATATGAATAGATAAAGTGAGGCCAAGTTACGCATCATATACAAAAGTGAACAACCTTCTGAGGTCATAGCATTCTGCCTCTTTGCATTAAAATGTAGGATTTTAGGTCATTTTTTCTAATAATTAAGTGGCTACTATAGTTAAAAAAATAAGGAGCATACATGAATGATCCTGAAACAACGTCTTCACTAAAGTCATTGGCTAAATGTGATTTAAATCAAGTCATTAATCTTGATTTCTTTGACATCTCCCTTATCAACGCGTTCAACGTGCCAATGGAATTTAGCCCAAGTTCGGGTGGGTGCACACTGGAAGTCGTATGTATTGTGGACATCGATGACCAGTGCCCTGACGAAGTACGGGCTCCCGGTGGGTGCAATAACACTTATAGCATGTTTAAGACCGATTAATATTGTTGTAACTCTAGAAGTTGTGGTTCGACTTATTATTCTTGATTTTATAAGGATCGTTGTCCTGATGCCTATAGTTACCATAAGGATGCCCAAACTAGCACATTTAAGTGCCGAGGTGGAACCAACTATAGGGTCGTATTCTGTCCTTCCAAATGTATTGAAAATATAGCAGTTGGAATAAACACTATATAAGTCTAAGCGGGCTAATCCTAAGGCTCGCCATGATACATTGTAACCGCATGGAACATCCACTTTGGTATATTTTCATTCAAAGTAGTCAAGAACCAGCTGTTTAGTTCTTTAATTAGTTGTATAGGAATTTTAGTACCAATTGATTAGTTTTAGTCTATAAGTTGATCAGTTTGACCTCTTCACATGTTAATTATGCTCAAACTTGATCAATTTATAAATTAAATACAGGAATGCTATGTTTAGTTTCAAAAATAGCCGGTTGACAGGTCAAGATCAAGGAGAATATATATGTGTCGTACAAGCAGAATTTTCGAACACCTACAAAGAACTGCTTATCTGAATATTGTTTTGGTTACAACTTAAACAAGTACAAATACTATCTCATGCATTGGATATTCTTACAACTGACGGCTTTAATATGCAATGTGAAAGACCCCCATTTGACTCTGTATCAGACTATTTACTTGGTTTCAGTTTTCACCTTTTAATGTTCAATCGGTCAATTACCGGTTACAAGCATGCCCGAGACAACAAATAAACAGGCAAGTAGTATTGTAAGATGACTAGCTGGAACAAGGTCTCCGTATTATTTTATTGTGGAACAATGTCATTGTTACAATAGTGAAATAATGTCCATCTTTTATTATGTTTAAGGGTGTTTTTGTAGATATTTACTTTCTTTTAGCTAATATTGTGTTAAACTATTATTCGATAATTCACATATAGTGTGTATTATAAAATGATTTGTAACTAAATATACGTCATGTGTTAACATCAATAATTTGATATTGATTTCTCTGACATCTTTTTCTTAACATTTACACAACCTTCCGTCTATGTTTTTATTTTGGGTAAGGTTATAAAACCCCCCCTTTTTACCATCTATACCCTTATATTTTTTCTAATTTTTTATGTTTTTTTTTATTTTTTTTAAATTTTTATAATTTTATGTTTGTTATAAAACTGTGAAACTGAAAGTGCGAAAAAAATAATAAGCTTTTGTGACTCAAAAATATTAGACAGACAAAAAACACGGAAACAGAAACTGATAAAAAAATGTGTATGACTGAAGCAGGGAGGGGACAAAAGGCATATTTTGTACTTCTTTTTGTACTTTTAAGTGGAGTAAGGGGTATTTATTATGTGTTCAAATGGAAGAACTTAAGCATCAGTTGTAATGCATAAAATCTACTCTCTGTTTCATAATTATGATTTACCGACAAAAAACATGTCGTTTAATAAAAATATCACTTTCTTATTTATTTTTTCTCTTACTTTATATATAATGATAATTTTACCTCAACCAATTAATTTATAACTTTTCTATTGTTTGTAATAATACTTTCAAATAAGGTGATATGATAAACTTAATTTACATTTTTTAATCTATTTTTGGAAATTGATTATTAATTTGGGACGTCCGAAAATAATTTACTCAATTATACTTTTGAGACGGAGGGAGTAAATTCTTTTGAGGCCCTTAAAAGACGGGACAACTAGCGCTGACAGACGAATTTATACTGGCTTGAAAGAATTCAATCGTTTTACGAGCGCGGGTCGCGCTAAAGGAACGTTGGTCGCGCTTGACATGGTCTAGCTAAAGGAACGGTGTCATATACGTTTAGTGCTACAAAAAGCTTATGAAACCATGTAATATTTTTTTGTTATGACTAAGATTATTAAATAATCATATATCCGTGTAAATTAATACTACCTCCGTCCCATAATAAATGTCAACTTTGACTTTTCTCGGTCTTTCTTATTCAACTTTTACTATGAATATTTTCATTTGGTGTTATATAAAAATGGATGAAAAATATATGCATGGATTGAGATTTAAATGTATTTTCATTTTATATATTGTTCATCATGTATTATATAACACAAATAAAGATATTTACAGTCAAAATTAAACAAGGAAGACCGAAAAATCAAAGTGGACACTTATTATGAGACGGAGGGAGTAATATGTTTAACAATAACCAATAAAAAAACTAAAAATATTAAATAATAAGAAAAATACTTTTATAAGTCCATATTGAAAAATTTTAATTAATTCATGAAAACCAATAATGCATTAAAAAACTATATGTACATAAATAAAAGTAAAATTAAAAACAATTATTTTCGTACATGAAAATTATAAAAACAAATACAACACATGCCAACAGATAATGCATTAATATGCAACTATACTAAATGATAAACATAAAAATAATTGTTTAACACATAAAAAAGTTAAACGACAATAAGAAGTTATACCCGTCCATCGGACGGGTTTTGCCACTAGTATATATATATATATATATATATATATATATATATATATATATATATATATATATATATATATTATTTTGCTATATATGTAGGTGTGAACATACACGGATATACAAACTTGATATAGATGCATGCATACATGTATAGTATGCATACAAGCTAGAAACCAAAATTAAGAAAATGACTGAAACTTGAAATTTCATAGTTAAGTGGATATAAAATCATATATTATTGGTTTCTCTGAATTAATTAACCTTATTGAAAAATGGGAATTATGGGGCGAAGCATGTACTTCAGTTGACTCTTGGCATTGGTGGCTTTGACCAAGTTCATCAAAATGAGGGTTACTTATATTTTCAAGACCCATTTAACTTTTGTTTAGTTGACAATGATATGAAGACAAAACAAAAGTCAGCAGAGATTAATTGTATAAAGCAAGGTTCTCAAGATCGGAATCTTACATAGGATCGTTTTCGTCTTTGCAAGATCGAGATCGTAAAGTAGGATCGGGATCGTAAGATCCTACTATAATGTAATTTTTGAGTAGTCTTTGCAATATTTTCCAAATTTACAAATTAATATACATTGTAAACACAAAATTATACGAATATTTTATAAAAATGTGGTCCTAAATTATAATTATGAAATGAATAAGAAGATTTATACGTTGTTTTTTAGATTATACAAAATAGAAACTATAAATTTGTAGTTTTTTAGTTTGTCGCACGAGAAAAGTAAGATCGGATCGTAGTAGATCATAAGATCTTATGATCAAGATCGGGATCCTATAAGATCTTATGCACCTTAAGATCCTACATAAGATCCGGATCGTTTTTGCTTTTCAGTATCGTAAAATCGTAAGATCCTAAGATTAAGATCGGGATCTTGACAACCTTGGTATAAAGTATCCATTCATTCTTATAAAGTTCAAAATATATACAAGAATGATTTCATTCGTCTGAGGTTTTCATGCGTTAGAGCTTTCATACTTAACTCCTTATGCACACACACACGCAAACTTATAAACCGTATCAGATTAATGATAGAAAATAAGTCGAATACTTGGAAGAAACTTTCCAATAATGAATGTATAACCAAAGAAGTACGAGTATCTGACAATGTGCCATTTCAGTAGTCGTTCCACAACGAACATACCACATGAGTACATACAGCCATACAGGGTCGTTTTGTTGTTTTTATGACCCTAGGCAATAACAACAAAAAAGTCATTTTACGCGCGTTATATAAAGAGATGTTAGATGTAAAATTAAATTATATAACTCATATATATTTAATATGATACGTATTTATACGCAAAACTGATAAAAATGTGGTATTTCTAAAGAGGAGGTTTGTGCGACCGGCCGACGGCACATGTTGCACATCCATCTGAGACCCATCTAAGTAGATAAAAAGGTTCCTAATTACCTCATATCACATATATCTCCTTTTTATCAGGAATATAATCCAAAAGAATATAGACTTGTTTGTTAGGCATCTATGCATAAACACCATATGTCCCAGTAACCGCATATGTTAAAATACGCGATTCTATCAAAGGACCGATAAGTGAGAATATGTCCGACTTCAACGGTTTATAGAATCCAGTTCATCTAAGGCAATCAAAGAAGCTATAAATACGTACAACACATGGAAGCATCTTCTAATGGAGATCAGGGGCGGAGCCAGGATTTTCAATAGGGTGTGGCACAAAATTTTTTTAGGCTAATTAAGTTTATGCCTTAAGAAATTATAGTAGCACAAATTGTTTTGGGGGTTGCACAAACCATAAAAATAACATTTTTGATGACTTTTTACACTTCGTGACCTCAAAACAGGTGTAGCCCGTGCCACACCCGGCACCTATGTGGCTCCGCCTCTGATGGAGATGCAACATGTAAGAACCTGAATCATTAATGTTTTACACACAGAAGTAAAAGATAACTGGACATCATCAAAGTTCTTACATCTTGCAGCCCAATCAGATTGGACTCTTTTTTGGGGCAGGCTTAGAAAGTGCCCAGCCCAATAAAGTTGGAACCTTTTTTAGCTGATTTAATGATAACTCGGTTTCCCTAATCCTGCTAATTATAGTAATAAAAACTAGTAAGTGTGTCTGAAAATCCAGGGAATCAGATGAGATGCTGAATTTGAATAGAATGAGATGAGTGCGAGTTCATTTGTGCAACTGTCCGCAACCAAATGAAGCGAAACTAGGATATATATGCTAAGCCTTCATTTTTTGGGGGGCTAAGAAAACTATGATGAGCAGCCCGAAAAACTAATGGCTCCAAAATTTTAATATGATCTGTCTTCCCCATATGATTTTAGGTGTCTATGATCTTCTTGCTAGTAACTTCGTATATGTAGGGTAATCTTTATGGAAACAAAACTATAATGGTGCCAATGTGCCATAAGCCAAGGCTGTGGTACCCAAAAGTAGTATTCGGTCTCCTTGGTCTCGGTAAAATTCGAATTTTACAATAAGGACCAATAGATACAGAACAAGTTCGACATCATCTCCCATCACAAAACATAAGTGGAGAATTTGATTCTATAAACAAAATTCTGATCTTGAAAGTTTTGAGTATATGAAAATATCATCAGAGTAAGATTCTTCTACTATATAAGAAGCTTATAATATTATAAATCTACAAACATTAAAAAGCTAAGGGAAAAAAAACAAAGTCCTGTTATCCAACCAAGAATGGATGGGCACACTTATGTGACGAGCTACTCGAACTATGCCGATGCTCCAACACAAGAAGGTGGTTATCTTTACAGGCCGGGCCAAAACGTCAATTGGTATGTGGTCGAGACCACAACAGTTGAGCGCGTTCGTGCCCCATCTGGGTACACGAGTTATGGCAGTGACCCTTTTAAGGAATACATGCCCAAATACGCGCCTATGGACCATCATGAAGGAGGCTACGGGTCAAATTACGAGCTCTCGAGCCCGCATGGCTACCTTGACGAAGAGAATCTTATGAATGATTTTCTTAAACAGTTACAAGTCGGCGCTAGCAGACCTATGATGCCTAGCAACCTCTCAGGCCCGAATAGGTATCGGCCTACAAGCCCAACTAAGTACCGCCCAAGCCCGACTCATGGATATCCCTCGAACGATGCATACCCCAATAGGGCCCAAAACATGCAAGGCCCGGCTAAGTACCCGCTTACATTCCCGACTCATGGCTATCCCTCAAAAGAAGCATACCCGATTAGGAACATGCAAGGCCCCACTAAGTACCAGCCTACAAGCCCGCCTAAGTACCGTCCTGCAAGCCCGACTAGATACCGCCCCAAAAGCCCCAATAAGTACCACCCCACAAGCCCGACTTATAGCTATCCCTCAAAAGAAGCCCATATGATTAAGGCCCAAAACATACCAGGTCCAAATAAGTACCGCCCTACAAGCCCAATCAAATACCGCCCTACAAGCCCGATTAAGTACCGCCCTACGAGCCCAATCAAGTACCGCCCTACAAGCCCAACTAAGTACCGACCAACGAGCCCAATCAAGTACCGCCCTACGAGCCCAATCAAGTACCGCCCTACGAGCCCAATCAAGTACCGCCCTACAAGCCCAATCAAGTACCGCCCCACAAGCCCGACCAAGTACCGACCCACAAGCCCGACTAAGTATCGTCCTACAAGCCCAAACAAGTATGGACCTACAAGCCCGACTAGATACAGACCCACAAGCCCGCCTAAGTACGAACCTACAAGCCCACCACGTAGCTATCCCTCAAAAGAAGACAACCCGATTAAGGGCCAAAAATCGTCGGGTTGGAGCAAGTATCTGCCTAAAACAAGCCCGGTTCACACCAATCCCTCGAAAGAAATTCAACCGGTTAGAACCGAAAGCTTTTCAAGCCCAAATAAGCAGCACCCGGCAAGCCCGGGATCAGATGGCGGACAGTATGGTAAGGCCGGAGAATTTTCAGGTCCGGTTAACCTTTTGCACAATGGTCCCGCAAAGACACAGCATCCTCTTACACCCCCCACTAGCAATATCAATGAGGCATATGATCATCTAGCAGAACCGGTGACTAATTCACCACGATCTGACCCAAAGAGTGGCGGTTATTTCAATAAGTTCATATCACGTGCACAACCAGCAGTTGCGCAAGCAACAAACCGTGGTTTATTCAGATCAAACACAATTGACAGTCAAGAGGCCATACAGAAGTACAATGGTGCCAATGTGCCATAACACCCGTACGTAATCAAGTGTCCGAAGAATGAACGTTTTCATGCATTATATCTGAGTCTTACATGGCCCATATCTACCTATCTGTGTTTTTATTGCTTTTTAACCTTGTATTTTTATCTTTTTAGGCTGTGATTTTCCATTGTTGTTCTGTGTTCCAATGTCAGTTAATGACTTGGTATACTTGCAACATTGTGTATCTATGTATGAATAATCTTCGCTTGAAAGGTTCTAATTCATCATGTTGCAATCAAATGAAATACATTATGTTGTGTAAAGTAAATTAGTATAATTTACATTGGACATACTTGATATGCATCAAGTGCAGTACTGAACTTATGTAATGGTGCATCCAATGGTGTTTCGTACCTTTTATCAAGCCCAGTTAAGAGCTCCTGCTTATAAATCTTCGTTTTGTGATAAGTTGTGATGAAACTTGTAACCCAAGATAATTCAATTGTAATAAACTACGTATATCTGTAATGTTTCACATTAATAGTTACGCCTCAAATCAATCAGTGAAAAAGAAAATCTTTCATATACTTCTAAGTCGTGAAGACTGAATCAACCCAATACAGAGCAGGATTGTGACCATTTGTGAGGATGCCCAGAAGACAAATTAGATTTACGGGTCTGACTCATATGGACTTGTAGACCATCATTTGCTCGTAAAAAGTATAACAAATTAGATTCCCTTTACTTCTAACTTCAGTTTCATATTACTTGCAATCACAATTTTTAATTACACTTATTACTAGTTTTAGCTTGTTGAAACTTGAAACACTTATGAACATAATGTACTTTCAGTGTGATAGTTGGCGCTCGGGTGCTGAGTTTTATTAGGTAAAGCAAATGATCAGAAGCATGAGTAGCTTGGGCTGAGTGACACAGTGAACCTATTCTCAAACTTTAAAGAAGAAAGACGGGACAACTGCTTTAGCCAGTACAAAGTTTCACAAAACACGTATACATGAGCATTCCAATTCATGCAACGGATGATAGATACGTGTATATATCCTTTAACATATTTGGAGATGTATAGGTATATATTCTTTAAGATACGTGTGAATGTTTAATCTTTAACTTATGGACACCTTAGCTAAAAGTTGGTTCTCGCCTTTTTTTGAAGAACTTGTTTTCTAATGAAGTTTTCATACTTCGGTTCTTTCTACTGACTACTGATATAAACCTTTTTAAACATCTATGCTAAGCATCTTAATTAATCTATTTAACCTATTCTCGATGGATATGTGTCATATTTCAAACCTAAAGTGATATGTATTCAAAACGCACAATTACTTAACGTCTACGGAAAGATCTTAAAAGTAGTATTTGGCATCAATCTTTACTGTAAATTTCAAAGCAAACAGTAAACCCAATAAGTAAGAATATGTTCGAACTGTATCGAAAAATCTACCACTCAAATTTGATTCTTAATGCCAACCAAAAGAATCTATATCTTAAAACAGTGTAACACGTACAAGTAAATATCTTCAGGTCTGTTTTTTTACTATAAAAAGACCACACCATTGTTAGTTCACTGACACACTCAAACAAGCAAAACAAACACAAATACTTGTATTCACTAAACTAAGAATGGCAGGTAAGACGTATGTGATGAAAGGCTACTCAACCTACACCGATATTCCAGCTCGTAGAGGCGGTTATGACCATGGGCCTAAAAGCTCAGGAAACGAATACATGGTTGATACCAAGACCATTGAGAAGGTACATGCACCGGCTGCTAGGTTCAAGGAGTTTTCTAGTTCACCTTCAAAAGTTGAGCTCTTGAAGGAGTATGTTCATTCCCCTACCATGTCTAGTGGTCCTAAATATGCACCCATAAATCACATTGACGACCACGGGCCGATCTATGGTCAAAACTATGTGGTGAACTACGAGAATTTAAGCCCGCCCAAGTATCAACGACAAAATACTATCAATGAACCCCACAGCCCAAAGAAAGATCTTTTTTCGAAACCAACCCACGACTACCCTTTTTCTGGACCAGGCTTAGTTAAGACTAAAAACACTTCTGGTCCTAACAAACCCTGGCTGAGTGCAGGACCACCAGCAACGCATCATCCTATTACAGGCCCGACTAATAATATCAATGAAGCGTTGGGGCTTTTGGAAGAATCTGTGTACTATTCACCACGTGCTGACCCAAGGCGAAGAGGGGTACTTGATGATTTGTCTACTCGTGCACAACCGATTGAACCACAGAGGCGATATGCTAGGCCTGCCTTTGTATCTAAACATAATGATGCTCGCCATAACTATAACAATATGGGAAGTGCTGTTGATAGTTACGAGACCATTAGGAGGTACTGAGGCTCTCCTATGCCATGAATGGCTCGAAAACTGATGTTTAGAGCTTCTGTGTTGGTGTTACATGAAGCATATCTATCTATCTCGTTATATAGTTTTAAGTTTGAAATGCGTATTTGAAGCTTGTTTAGGGTGTTTTCAATATATGATTAAAAAAATAATGGTATGTTCAAATGAGAATGTTTATATGTTGGTTTTACTGCTAGCCTTTTGCAGAAGATCTCTTAATTACCGCTTCATATACTGATATACATCATTCGAAAGTACACAGTCCTCAGTCCTCACAAACAGTTTATTAATCTAAACAAAATCGCCTTAATAATTATTTTGATCAATTTTGAAGTTTAAATGGACAAAAAAAAATAACTTGTATCTGTAACTGTGTAAAAAATTGAGCTTCTATGTAAAAGATCATATTGATCATTGAGAGTGTACTTATAAGCCCAAACACTATAATTAATCAATGACAGTGACAAGCATATGATAGTGTACAATCGAAACATGCATATGGTCATAAGTCTAATCAAACCACAATGCCAACAATGACTACATATCGAGGCCCCAAGAGACAGGCTGTCCCCAAGTTTTGAGAGGCGGAGGGTGAAAACCAAAATCGGACCCTAAATTATGAATGCCAAATATGTTACCGTCTTAAAAGATTATACAAACTATTTGCGTATGCTTCCTTCTAGTTTTTTCGTGCAAAGTATTCAGTCAAACCTTTTTAGTCCATTTCCTATATAAGTATCATTTTCGGTTGATATCATTACTAATTCATCAAGAATGTTATGATACCGTTGAACGTTGATTTTGAAGCCTTTGGCAGTCACCCACTTTGCTCGCCCTCAACGACGCAATGCTGACGGGTTCCTTATGGAACTTGCAGACATTGACTACAAAGGTATAAAGGGATTTAATGGGCTATTACAAAGGTGTTAAGGGATCGAGACATCAAATTTTTTAATCTGTTAAGAGCAATAGGTACTCAACTTATGAATGGTTCCGTCGTAGGTATAATATGAAGGGTACACTATCGCTAATACTCGTCATGTGTATGTCCTTGGTATCCACTGCTACACCATATCTATCGATGTGGATATAGTGTGAAGAATGTATTTAGCAATATTACGACACGTCTTAACGACCTGATACACGTGTCTGAGTGCATATGTCACATATGGAACCTAAGATGATAACTAATTCTATTCTGACAGAATAATTACTTACCTAACGTATACGAAAGTAGGAAACAGGGTTTAAAGAACATAAATAATCGAAAGTAGTATTCCATCTCAATGATTACAGTAAATTTTGGGCTACACGTTTAATCCCATAAGTGGGGAATATGTTCTACTTGTGTCGTTCTTCAAAGTTCAAACCACCCAAAAGAATATTAGCCAAACATATGTATGTAACATAAACTGATAAACATTATCTGTGTCACCTTGTTGTACTATAAAAGAGACTAGAACTAGACAAATAACCAAATCAAGCAAAAACAAGCACACAAATCCTTGAATCGAAAGAACTCATGACAGGTAACACGTATGTGACAAAAGGCTACTCGCAGTATAATCATGTCCCCACTCGACAAGGTGATTATGATCACGGCCCACAAAACCCGATCATCAACACTAGTTTAGCTGAGACCAAAACAAACAAGTGGGCACGTGCGGCAGCTTCTGGGCACACCTACCTATCTGGCACGCCTACAAAATTTGAGCTACTATGGGAATATGTTTACGCTCCAAACATGGTGAGCACGCACGAAGACTACAGGCCGAACTATGGGCTCAATTATGAGAACTCGGGCCCAAATAAACGTCTGTTAAGTTCGGTCCTTGGTTACTCTACGCAAGAATCCAAACAGGTTCATTCAAGCCCGAGTTTGGCAGGAGTTAGGCATACCGAGACGGGAAACATTTCTGGTCCTAATAAATCATGGCAAACTGAAGGTCCACCAGCACCCTATCATCCCCTTACGACGTCAACTAACAATATTGGTAAACCATTGAGATACGTTGAAGAATCTGTGAATCATTCATCAGGTTTGGACTTGAGGCGAACACGACCACTTGAACCACAAAGCCAGTATGATAGGATTTACTTCCGTGGCAAATCAGCCAACAGTCACAACGCAGCAAATACAAGAACCACCTACTGACCGTCGCAAGGCCATTTGGTTCTACTGTGACTATAGTCTGCTACAAACAGTTTATGCTTTTAAGCAGTGACGGAGCTACTTGATGACCTGGGTATGCCAAGGCCAACCCTAACCTTGGAGCAGTAGCTTATGTATGCCTTAGATTTACACTATATTTGATTCCCCAAATTTATATGGCCCACCCTTTAATGTTATATTCCATGTATTCTAATTGTTTTTCAACTAGATTAATCAATTTTGTTAAAAAAAAAATACTAGATTACTCGACTTACCTTCCATTAATTATTTTTACAGATAATATATTATGTATTTGTTCACCAATTAAAATTTGTAATTTAACCATTAAAATTTTGTATACACTAGGCTGTTTGTTCATGATTTAACCATATAAATTTTTGTTCATTCATAATTTAACCTTAAAAAAAATCGTAGCTTAGCGATATTACTTTGTACATGCTAGTTTCTTATTTGGCCCACCCGTAACTAAATTTCTGGCTTCGTCACTGCTTTTAAGCTTTTAGTTTTGGATCCCTAAGAGACTCATCCGTTGTACTTATCTAGATATTTACAGCTTTCTACTGATGTATGTAGATATGTAACAAGTCTGTAATCTGATATGCTGTATAATTTGATACAGACTTCATATTTCTTATAGTTATGATCCATCAACCTTCAACGCGCATCATTCTTACTAACTACTAACAAATTACAAACACAATCTTAGTAGAGAGCCTAGCATGAGCTCCAGCTAAAATTTTGCAAAGAAAGCAAGCTGGTGTTTCGGAGTTCATGTGCCAGTTGCTAGGGTTCAATATTATTGTTTCAAAGAAGCAATCAAGTGGTTTTATAGGATCTGATTGTGGACTGGTGGTTTTAATTAAAGTACCAGCTGTTTTTTCAAATGAATAAAGAATGGGAAATGCATGAAGATAGTGGAATATACAAAACAGCAACTTCAAATAAATAGAACAGTCAAAGAATCCAAAAAAGATTCAAGTTGAAATTTTAACTAACAAAGTAGAGGCCAAAGCAGCCTGATACAGATTCAAGACCTTAGAATCTAATTCACATTTCACAGTGGTGGGTTGTAACCAAAAAACCTAAAACAATACTGACCCGAAACACATTCGCAAATCTTAATTCTTAGCAGCAGTCCTTTCTTTGGCTTTCTGGACCAAACCTCGAACCAAAAGTTCGGCTTTAAACTTTGAAAACCAAACACCGAACCAAAAGTTGTAGACGGATTTGATGGGCTAGTACATTGAGGTGACTGTTTTTCTGTTATTGTTTTGTATGATAAAGACGTCAATCTTTTTAATCTGTTAGGAGCAAGAGGTACTCAGCTTATGAATGGTTCCGCCGTAGATAAAATATGAAGGGTACACATAACGCTAACACTCGTCATGTTTTTGTATCTACTCCTACACCATATCTATGGATGTGGATATAGTGTGAAGAATGTATTTAACATTACGACGCGTCTTAACGACCTGATACACGTGTCTGAGTGCATATGTCACATATGGAACCTAAGATGATAACTAATTCTATTCAGACAGAATAATTACTTACTTAAGGTATACGAAATTAGGAAACAGGGTTTAAAGAACATATATGATCAAAAGTAGCATTCCATCTGAATGATTACAGTAAATTTTGGGCTACACGTTTAATCCCATAAGTGGGGAATATGTTCTACTTGAGTCGGGATTCAAACCGCCAAAAAGAATCTTAGCCAAACATATATACGTAACATAAACATTATCTGTGTCACCTTGTACTATAAAAGAGACCGGAACTACACAAATAACCAAATCAAGCAAAAACAAGCACACAAATCCTTGTATCAAAAGAAATCATGGCAGGTAACGCGTATGTGACAAAAAGCTACTCACAGTATAATAATGTCCCCACTCGACAAGGTGATTATGATCACAGCCCACAAAACCCGATCGTCAACAAGAGTGTAGCTGAGACCAGAACAAACAAGTGGGCACGTGCCGCGGCTTCTGGGCACACCTACCTATCTGGCACGCCTACAAAATTTGAGCTACTATGGGAATATGTTTACGCTCCAAACATGGTGAGCACGCACGAAGACTACAGGCCGAACTATGGGCTCAATTATGAGAACTCGGTCCCAAATAAACGTCTGTTAAGTTCGGTCCTTGGTTACTCTACGCAAGAATTCAAACAGGTTCATTCAAGCCCGAGTTTGGCAGGAGTTAGGCATACCGAGACGGGAAACATTTCTGGTCCTAATAAATCATGGCAAACTGAAGGTCCACCAGCACCCTATCATCCCCTTACGACGTCAACTAACAATATTGGTAAACCATTGAGATACGTTGAAGAATCTGTGAATCATTCATCAGGTTTGGACTTGAGGCGAACACGACCACTTGAACCACAAAGCCAGTATGATAGGATTTACTTCCGTGGCAAAGTAGCCAACAGTCACAACCCAGCAAATACAAGAACCACCTACTGACCTCCGCAAGGCCATTTGGTTCTACTGTTACTATAGTCTGCTACAAACAGTTTATCGTTTTAAGCTTTTACTTTTGGGTCCCTGAGAGACTCATCCGTTGTACTTATCCAGATATTTACAGCTTTCTACTGACGTATTATGTAGATATGTAACAAGTGTGTACTGACGTTGTACTTGATCATTTAGTGTACTTCTAAACCCAAACACTATTAATCAATGACAGTGACAAGCATATATGATACTCCATATTATATAGTCGAAATGCGCATATGGTCGTAAGTCTAATTAGGACACAATGCCAATAGCAATGACTACAAATCGAGGCCCTGAGAGAAAGGGTCGTCCCCATGTTTTGAGAGGCTGTGGGTGAAAATTAAAATCGGATCTTAAATAGTGAGTGTGAATGCCTATTAAAAATTTAAAAGATGCAATGCAAACTATTTGCGTTATTGCGTAAACAGCTTCCTTCTAGTTTTTTCATGTGAGGTATTCAATCAAACCTTGGTAGTCCATTTCCTCTAAAAGTGTCATTTTCAGTTGATATCATTACTAATTCATTAAGTATGTTATGATACCGTTGAACGTTGATTTTTAGGCCTTTGGCAGTCGCCCACTTTGCTCACCCACAAGGATGCAATGTTGACGGGCTCCTTATGGAACTTGCAGACATTGGCTACAAAGGTGTAAACGGATTTGATGGGCTAGTACATTGAGGTGACTATTTTTCTGTTATTGTTTTGAATGATAAAGACATCAATCAAATTTAATATGTTAGGAGCAGTAGGTATAATATGAAGCGTACATATATCGCTAATACCCGTCATGTGTATGACCTTTGTATCCACTCTTACACCATATCTATCGATGTGGATAAAGTGTGAAAAATGTATTTAGCATTACGACACATCTTAAGTACCCGATACACGTGTCTGAAAGCATATGTCACACATGGAACCTAATTAAGATGATAACCAATTCTATTCAGACAGAATAATTACTTACTTAACGTATACGAAATAACGGAACAGGGTTTAAAGAACATATATAATCAAAAGTAGTATTCCATCTCAATGATTACAGTAAATTTTGGACTACACACTTGATCTGATAAGTAAGAATATGTTCTACTTGTATATATTCCGGAACATAAAATATCTGTGTCAGCTTGTTGTACTATGAAAGAGACCAGAACTACACACAACCAAATCAAGCAAAAAACAAGCATACATATACGTGTATCGAACGAAATCATGGCAGGTAACACGTATGTGACAAAAGGCTACTCACAGTACAATCATATCCCTACTCGACAAGGGGGTTATGATCACGGGCCAAAAAACCCGCTAATCAACAAGAATGTACCCGAGACCAAAACAAACAAACAAGTGGGCACGTGCCCCAGGTTCTGGGTACGCCTACTTATCTGGCACGCCTACAAGATTTGAGCTACTGAGGGAATATGTTTAGGCTCCAAACATGGTGAGCAGGTATGAAGACTACTGGCCAAACTATGGGCTCAACTATGAGAACGCAACCCCAAATAAACGTCTGCTATCTCCTGTCCCTGGTTACTCTACGAAATAATCTAAGCAGGTTCATTCAAGACCGGGCTTGGCAGGGGCTACGCATATTGATACGCCGTACATTTCTAGTTCTAATAAATAATAGCAAAGTGCTTACTTGCCGGTTCAAGAAGACGCAAAGTGTGGAAGCATTCTTACAGATTTGGAAATTACGTACATCTCTTGTTAGTACCTCACATTAATGCTTCTTGGTCTCATGGATTTTTGGTGTAGCAAGACTTTGTTGGTTAGTTCGTTCGGAGATGTTCCGACTGAGTGTTGTCCTCTTTTTTCCTTCTCCAAGGTTTCTCCCACTGGGTTTTTCTTGGGAAGGTATTTTAAAGAGGCAGCATTGGTTGGCTTGTTTTTCTCCCTTGTTGCTGCAGCGAGAAAATGTCGGGGATGTATGTATGCTCAATTGGTTCTTCCCTATTGGTGTTATTGTTAGTGTATTTAGTTAGTTTGTGGGTGTTCAAGCGTGTGTTTGAGGTTAATGTGGTTCTTCTGCACGTCCCATTGTTCTTAACTATTTCTTGTGTTTAATAGTATATTTTATCGGGGTATTCCTCTTTTTACCAAAAAAAACATCAACTAACAATATCGGTAAAGCATTGGGTTACGTTTAAGAATCTGTGAATCATTCATCAGGTTTGGATACACGACCACTTGAACCACAAAGCCAGTATGAAAGGCTTTACTTTCGTGGCAAACCAGCTAACCGTCACAACTCAACAAATACCATCTATTGACCGTCACGCGGCCACTTGGTTCTACTTTTGACTATAGCTAGTCTGCTGCAAACAGTTTTATATTCTATGCTTTTAAGCTTTTAGTTTTGGATTCCTGAGAGACCCTCCCGTTTTACCCATCCAGATATATTTACAGATTTCTACTTATGTATACAAGTCTATATAATCTACATAAGTATGTCATAAGTCACCGGATGTGTAATCTGATATACAGACTTCAAATTCCCTACGTCCATCAACTTTCAATGTGCAGTATACTAACAAATTAGAAACACAATTCAAGTAGATGGCCTACACATGAACTCCATATCATGCAAAGAAATCAAGCTAGCGCTTTCAGAGTCAATATGCCAAGTAACTAAACCAACTGGGCTAGCTCAGTTGGCCACCAATGGCAACGTTGGGGAGATATCCTTTGAGAGCTCTCAAGTTCGAGTCTCACCATGGACCTTCATGGGCGGAAATAAAATAGAAGCACGAGTGGGGTTTATCCCCTAAGGAGGAGAAGGAATTGGATGTCAACAGGGGCTCGAAACACTAACTATTAACTCGTCATTCAAAAAAAAATATTCCAAGTAACTAGTGTTAAATATCATAGTTGAATCTTGCTCAAAAAAAAAATCATAGTTGAAAGAAAACAAACAAATGGTTTTCTAGATCTAGTTGTGGTTTTGTTTGGAAAACCGGCAGTTTATTCATATGTAATCAACGTGAGATATGCAAATGAATATATGTTAATCCGCAAAGTCAAGTAAATAGAACAGTCAAAGAATCCAAAAAAGATTTAAGCTGTAATTTTAACTAACAAAGTAGAGGCCAAATTGGCCAGATACATATTCAAGACCTCAGAATCTAATTCACACATTTCACAGTGGTGGGTTGTAACCAAAAAAGCTAAAAGAATACTGACTCAAACACATTCGGAAATCTAATTCTTAGCAGCGGAAATCTAACCTTTTCCAGAATATATCTTAATTAGTACTGAATATATCATTCAAAAGTCTAAACAGAATGACCAATTCTAAAGTTTTTTTTTCTTTTTTGAAAAGCGATTAATTCTAAAGTTTAATGGGACAAAAGATAGAACTCGTATCTCTAATTGTGTAACATGTTATTCTATGTAAATGATTAGACTAGTTGATATGTTTATACAAATCTTTTTATGGAATGGTAGTTGCAACTTGCAAGTAAGAAAATGTTGGCTAGTGCTTTTGGAGATTACAACTTCATAAGGCTGCATCATTTGTTCAAGCAAAAGACAATGTGTTTTTTCTGCCCTTACAAACATATTTGATTGATCATTGAGACTATACTTATAAGCCCTAACATTAAATTTAACCACCGACCTTATCAATGGTTGCGATGTAGGCTAAGGGTATAGATATCGCTAATACTAGTCGTCATGTGTATGCCCTTTGTATAATTGTATCCCCTCTTACACCATATCTATCGTTGTGGATATAGTGTGAAGAATGTATTAAGTATTAACATTACGACACATGTTAACGACCTGATACACGTGTCTGCATATGTCACATATGGAACCTAAGATGATAACTCATTCTATTCAGACTCAGACAGAATAACTACTTAACGTGTACGAAATTAGGAAACAGAGTTTAAAGAACATACTAGTATATAATCAAAAGTATTATTCCATCTCAATGATCACGGTAAAGTTTGGAGTTTGGACTACACATTTAATCTGATAAGGAGAATATGTTCGACTTGTATCATTCTTCAAACCGCCCAAAAGAATCTTAGCCTTACATAAGTATATAACATAAAATTATATGTTTCACCTTTGTGTTTGTACTATAAAAGAGACCAGAACTACACATAACCAAATCAAGCAAAAACAAGCACACAAAGAAACCATGGCAGGTAACACGTATGTGACAAAAGGCTACACACAATACAATCATATCACCACTCGACAAGGTGATTATGATCATGGCCAACAAAACCCAATCATCAACAAGAATGTAGCTGAGACCAAAACAAATAAGTGGGCACGTGCCTCGGCTTCTGGGTACCCCTACTTATCTGGCACGCCTACAAAATTTGAGCTACTATGGGAATATGTTTACGCCCCAAACATGGCAAGCAGGAACGAAGACTACGGGCCAAACTATGGGCTCAATTATGAGAATTCAACCCCAAATAAACATCTGTTAAGTCCGGCTCTTAGTTACTCTACGCAAGACCCCAAAAAGGTTCATTCAAGCCTGACCTTCGCAGGAGTTAGGCATAGTGAGACAGGAAACATTTCTGGTCCTAATAAATCAGGGCAAAGTGCAGGTTCACCAGCAACACATCGTCCCCTTACGGAATCAACTAACAATACCGGTAAAGCATTGGGTCACGATGAAGAATATGTGAATCAATCATCAGGTTTGGACTTGAGGCGAACACGCCGACTTGAAGCACAAAGCCAGTATGAGAGGCTTTACTTTCGGGGCAAACAAGCCAACAATCAAAACTCGGCAAATACAAGAACCACCTATTGACAGTCATAAGGCCATTTCGTCCTTCTGCAGTGACTATAGTCTGCTGAAACTGTTTTATATTCAATGCCTTTAAGCTTTGGGTATCCGACAGGTCCAAATATTTACAGCTTTCTACTTATGTATATAATATAAGCCTAGATAATCTACACAAGTATAAGAAGTCACCGGACATGTAATATAATATACAGATATCCTATTCCCTATGATCCATCAATCTTCAAGGCACATCATTGTTACTAATTAAAAAACAAATTACAAACACAATCTTAGATGAAAGCCTCTCATGAGCTCCAATTAAATTTTTTGCAAAAAGAAGCTAGCAGATCTAGTTGTGGTTTTGATTAGAGTACCAACTGTTTTTGGAAATGTATAGTGTGAAAGATGCATGAAGATATTGGGATATATAAAACCGCAACTTCAAGAAAACAGAAACCGCAACTTCAAGAAAACAGAAGCATCAAGGAATCCAAGAGGATTTAAGTTTTACTTTAACTAAAAAAGTAGAGGCTAAAGCAGCCAGATACATATTCAAGACATCAGAATCTCTAATTCACATTTCACAGTGGTGGGCTTTAAACCAAAAAAGCTAAAAGAATACTGACTCAAAACACATTCGGAAAACTAATTCTTGGCAGCAGTCTTTTCTTTGGCTTTCTGGATCTTCAAAACCTTCTTCACAATCTTCTGTTCCTCAACCAAAAAAGCCCTAATGATCCTATAATCAACAAAACAATATATCAGCAACTAAATGCAGGAAACGACCACAAACATATGATAGTCGATGTAAAAAAGCTCATGTTGTACCTTTCTCTTACAGCACCAGCAGACAACACTCCACCATAAGCACGGTTAACAGTTCTTCGGTTCCTTGACAACCTGGACCTCTTGTATTCAGTTGGCCTCAAATGAGGAATCTGCATTCATCAAGTTATTAGTTTATTCTAAATTTCTCAAAAACAAGTAAAGCAAAAATAAGCTTTGCAATCATAACTTATACGCCACATAAATAATTCACTGATGCAAACAATTTACAATTAATCAGCAAACATCAAAACAAATAAAAGACATAACTTAAAAAAAATTAGATGTTTTCTTTCATCGATAACGAGTCAGAAGTAGCTGGTTGTGAAATCATATTCAAAAGAATCATTCAAAATCGTCTAAACTTAACATCACCCTCGTTATCATTGCATAACAATATGTGTAGTAACAATAACAATATGACATAATAAACTATAACTATAATATAAGTACTAAAAAAACTAACTATGTTTTCAAGCAAGGCAAATATTTGATCGATAATGAGTCAGGAGTAGCTGGTTGTGAAATCATATCATAATCATTCAAAAATCGTCTAAATTTATCATCATCCCCATTATCGATGCAGAAAAAATACTACCATAATAACGTATAATCATTCATCTAATTATCTAATGGTGATACATAACAGATCAAACAAATAAAGTAAATATTTTTAACCAATGAATACAATACTTGTGGGATAATGAGTCAGAAGTAGCTGGTTGTGAAATCACATTCACACGAAACATTCAAAATCGTCTATTTTTGTCATCATCCCCATTATCATCACAGAAAATATGCACTAATAGAAAAAAAATTGCCAATCCTCCATTTTTTACATCCAGTTAAATTAATGTCAAAACATTTGCTAAAATACACATAAGTCGCAAAACACCCATGTTCCCAGTAAAAAATAGTATTAAACCAAATAACATCATATTTTTGACCTTTTAGCCAATAAAGCTCATTTAACTAATAGCTATAGCTTATCGAATTAAGGCTTATATTAAAAAATTCAAGCTCATTTAACTAAAGGCTAGAGCTTCTCCAATCTAGGCTTATGGTTCAACAAAACTCATATTTCCTCCTTAAAGAAAGTCACAGGCTTATAAAAAGCACAAAAATAAGCTTAAACAAACACTCATTATGACTTGAGCTTAAAACTTAAAGTAAGTAATAATAAACATATTACACATATTTATACCATTGTATCAATATTAAACATTAACAAAACTAAAAAGAAATGAAATAAAAACATACCCCTTGGATTCTTTTGCCAGTAACAGGGCACTTAGGTCCACTTGCCCTCTTCTTAGTAGTCTGGTACACTAGCTTACCACCTATTTTTTTTAATAAAAAAAACCAAAACAAACATTAAGAATCATTTCAACTTATCTAAAACACCAAATCATTAAGAAAAAAGAATACCAGGTGTCTTGACAACACGATGTTGGTTGGATTTGGTGGCATAGCTGTGGCGCCTGCGGTAAGTGAGACGTTGCACCATCCTTCTTCTTCTTCTTCTTCTGTTTGGCGGCTGGTTAAGATGTGTATGTGTTTGTGTGGCTGTGTGTGTTTATGTTGCTATTTAAATTGTGCCCTAGGTTTTTTCATTTTGGGCTTTTGGTATAATGTTGGGCTTTGATTGAGTTTATAAAAAGTCCAATACAATATGGTCCATTTCAAGTTTTCATTTATAAGTTTTATTTATAGAACATGTCATTTTATATGAAGGCTTTGATCAAGCGGTTTATAATAATCTTACCTCAAGATATTTGTTTGAGTCAAAAGGTTTGACTTTTACTTTCTGCAAAGCCTGAATTTTTTTTATTTTGATAGAACCAAAAACATCTTTTTTTACGAGTCCAAATTTAAAAGAATGAAAGAGAAAAGGATGAAAAAGATAAAGTAAAAGATAAAAGTATGAGATAAGTAGTAATTGAAATTTATGTTCTTGACTTTGTATTTTTAAGTGACAAAGAAAGATAAGGAAGCTAACAAATTTACAAATATACCCGCTAATATTTTTAAAAATGAGAAAGTATAAAATCTTTATAATCTTTCATATAAATATATATCAATTTAAAATTATTTGAGCTTTTTTTTGTTAAATATGCACATATAAATTAAAACAACTTTGTTAAAAACAATCATGATATAAACCCTCTAATAAAATTAAGAGGGAATTGCAAGAATCGTCCCTAAACTTTGCACGAATTGCAGAAATCGTCCCAAATCTTCCATAAGTGCGTAGATTGTCCCTGTTTCGAATATTAAGTGCATATATTGTCCCTGGATTCCAACGACGTAAATTGTTTATTAAATATTGAAGCACGCACCTTACACATGAGGGCTTTATTGTCCTTTTAACGCACCCCACAATTGAATAAACAAACCAACCCTCACCCAATTCTTTTTTAATACCAATCTCATCTTTGACTTTTTATAAACCCTAACCCCGAAATCAATCTTGATCCTCATAAGTTTGATATAAACAAAACTCGATCCTTGATTCAATATCAAGAAACGTCGGGCTACAGGTTTGGTATTTTTGAAAAGATAGGAGTTCATTTGATCCACAGACAGTTTATGGTAAGAACATAATACTTTAATAAAAATATTTTTATACAATCATGTTAATGTCATATCCTAATTAGATTGTTTTTATACATCTGATAATCCTAAAGTTTTCTCAATGAAGCTTTATCATGGTGGTACTTTCGCACCAACACCAAATCGTAGGTATTTTGGGGGTAAAGTTCAATACATTGACTTGTTAAACATTAAACAATTCATTGTTGACATAATACATTCTATTGTTAAGATGTTGAAGTATGATACTCGAAACATAATGTATTATCACTTTAGGATTCCAGATAGAAATTTAGACTGGGGACTAAGGGCCTTAGCTAGTGATGATGATATAGTTAACCTTTGCCATTATGTTAAAGATAATAAGGTTATAGATGTTTTCATTGAACATGGTAAAACCACAATTGAAAGTTTTTACATGTCTGCCTTTAGAGAATGTCTTCAAATTAGTGAGTTGGATAACGATAATGATATAGTGGACCTAGAAGAGGAGTTGCTTGTTGTTCCACACACTACAAAGAAGAAGTTTTTGGGGATGCCTAAACATAGAAAAACTTTAGCCATCGACTGGTTTTCACATGATGAGTTTGGGCGGTCAAGTGGCTTAGGTGATGCTGAGAATGATTTAGGTGATCAAAATGGTGTAGAGCCTAATGACAATGATTTAGGTGATCAAAATGGTGTAGAGGCTGATGAGAATGATGTAGAAGGTCAAAAGGATGTAGAGGCTGATGTGGAGGGTGTAGACACTATTGTGGATGATGAACACATTATAGATGAGATAGATGTGAATATGGAAGGCTTTAGGTTCACTATTAATTCTGATGATGAAACGGAAAAAGTTTGTGATTCTCTAATACCTCAAGTGACTGTCAATGAGGATGGCTTAGAGGTTATTGACTACGATTCATTTGAAAGTGATATTGATGAAGATGATAATAGAAGTAAGATAAAAGTAGCTCTTATGAAATTAAGGGAAAGGGTAAGGCTGCTAATGATAGTGGAATTGTGAACCATTTCTATATATGACAAGATTTGTTTAATAGAGTTTAAGCAATAAAAAAGATAAAGGCATACTCAGTAGAGACAATGAGAAATATATAAATTATCAAAAATGATAATGTTTGAGTGAGGGCTAAATTTGTACGTATTGTTCCAAGTATGCAAGATGGGGTAATGGAATCTCCAACATGAAAAGGTAAAGACAAAATAACAGATAAGGGCAAAAAGGTACATCCAATAAAGGATCAACTATAACATGTAGCAATTGAACGGGCGCACATGGGTGGATCAACCCAATCAAAGTATCCACAATCACTCCTCATCTAGAAAACATAATTCTAAACTTAAGTCTATTGTGATAAATATTCAAATAATTGTTAAGGATGATTGGGTTTATACTTACAAGTTTAGCGCAACAGTAAAATCAATGTCCTGGGTTATGGTCAATCCATGAACAACGTACCAAACATCTTCTGCTACAAAAGCAAAGGGCCATCTCCAATTAATATGGGTTTTCAAAAAATTAGGTTTAGGGTTGATGTAGTTGACAGAATTGGGTGTTTTGGGATTGAGATTGGGATTAAAAAAGAAGTGTACGGGGGATTAAATAAAGGGTTAGTTTGTTTATTCAATTGTGGGGTGGGTTAAAAGGACAATAAAGCCCTTGTGTGTAAGGCATGTGCTTCAATATTTAACAGACAATTAACATCGTTGGAATCCAGGGACAATATATGCACATAATATTCGAAATAGGGAAAATCTACGCATTTATGGAAGATTTAGGGAGATTTATGTAATTCGTGCAAAGTTTAGGGACGATTCTTGTTATTCCCTCTAAAATCAATAAATATCAAGATGTGGAAATTTTTGAACAATAATCCATCGTAGACAACAATGAAGATTTTTATAAATGTATCTTTATAATTACTTGCAACTAATATAATAAGAGTCCGGTTATTTAAGATATCTTGTATCCTTTGGATACAAGGGGACAAATCTGGGCCACTCATCCACTTAAATCCAACGATCCACGTTTAAACAAAAAAAATGGAGGGGTAGTTACGTCATTTCACTACCCCGCCCAAACCCTAACCCCCTCTTTTCGCTACATTCAACCGTCATTTTTCATTTCCATCTAAAACTCACACACACACAAAAAACACACAGTGAAACACACACACACACATAAACCACCATCTTCCATCGACGATTTCACCTTTAAAACACACATCCGATCAAATAATCAACAAATACGATGAAAGGGAAGCCGAAAAAACGAGCCATCTTCCAAAAAACCAGATCAAAGGACGATAAAAACAAGGCAAAAAGGTATAAAATCACATATCCATCCTTTTTCTATGCTTTTTTAGTTTTTAAATGCTTTTTAAGCTTTTTCTAAGCTTTTTCTGAGCGTTTTCTCTGTTTTTTTATACTTTTAAGCTATATCAATGATTCTTCTATGCTTTTTAACTAAATGTATGATGAATATAGTAGATCTATGAAAATAAACATCATTTGATACTTTTAAGCGAGTTTTGATAAAACCTTATCATATATGATAAAACCTTATCATATGTGATGAGTGAAAATACAATCAAAAGCAGAAGGATTAGAACATATATGATATTATCTTAACATATATGATACATCAAATTTGATAGTTAAAAAATGAGACATCATATTTGATAGAACCTTATCATATATAATTCATCATATTTCATAAGTTATGCAACATATAAAGCTTTAAACAGATGTAATTTTGTCTAACTTTGCGCTTTTATTGCAGATGAACAGCCTACAAAAAACAAGGATGACGAGACAAGAACCACCTAAAAGAAGCTTAGGTAAAAAAAGCAAAAAAAAAATACAGAAAAGTAAAAATAAGTATCATATCTGATAAGTTTTTTTATTAGCAGTTACTATAAAAACGATGAAAGAAAAAGCTGCAGCGCTTGAAAGATCAAGACAAAGCAAGGATAAGGGCAAAGGTGTGAAGCTGTCACTCAAACAAAGGCCAAGGGAAAAGCTGTTGAAACAGAGGGCAAAGGAAAAACGATTGCGAAAACAAAGAAAGCTGAAAAGCCAATAGAGACTATAGAAGGTAAGAAAAATATACTACGTATCATATTAATTCATTAGGAAAAAACATACAATACTGAACATCTCTTTGCTTTGTAAAAAATGTAGAAGAAAGTGGTACGGAAGAAGATGATGTTTCAGAAGACGAGAGAATTAGCAGCGGGGAAGAATATGTAGATGAAGAACCCGAGTCTGAACAAACCGAGACAGAAGAAGGTCACAAGGATGAGGAAAACGAAGAAGAGCCAGAGGGCAATGACGAGGGGGAAGACGAGGGAGATGACGCAGACGAGGAGGAAGACGAGGAGGAAGACGATGTCAATAATGAGGGTGAAAGTAGCGAGGATGATGATGAAGACCAGGATGAAGAGGAACCTGTGAAAGAAGAGAGGGTCAAAGACGTTTCGAAGAAAATAACAAAAATCAAGTTCATCAACCCTTCAAAAACAAAAAAAGGTAACAATTAATGATAATTTTATCAAATACGATATAGCATAAACTCTGAAGAAAATATTTATGTATCATTTATGTTGATTGTATAGTACTAACACGTTTCATTCTATTTTGCAACACAGCAAGCTTTCCTGAAGTGGAAAAGAAGGATAAAAAAGCCGGAAAAAGGAAATTGGAACAAAAGCAAGAAGCAAAACGTCCACATAAATGGACAAAAAGACAAAAGCATACATACAGTGGGGGCAAAAAAACAACCGGGAAAAAAGAAACAACTTCGCACGAAGAATCAAGTGAAGGAGAAGAAGTTGAGCAGATGGATGAGAAAATCGAAACCGACGATGACGAGGAGAACGAGCCTGTACATGCGGTTGGCACATCAAAGATGCTAGTTGTCAAACCTTCACCTTCTAAAGGCAACAAGTTAAAAAATACGAAACTGAAGAAGAAGAAGACGACTACGCGATGGTTTTGGTAAAAAAGAAGAAGGGTAGAGGTCCGACAAAAAAGAAGCATACAAAGGTATACCCTACTGCCTTGACCAGATGCTCACCTAAATCGTTGTTCGAAGCAACCTCGGGACTGTCAGATGAGAGAAAGAAAGTTTTAAAACAAATTGGTTTTGAGAGGTACATTGAGTTTCCCATAGACGAGTTGTCTTCACACCTTCTGTACCATGTTGTCGAGAAGTTCCATCCACAAAGCATGGAACTGAGACTCCCCAAAGGATCGATCAAAATAACAAGAGAAAGGATGCAACAAATGCTTGGTGTCCCGATGGGGACAATATCTATTAATGAACTGCCGAAAAGGGAAAACGATGATGCTTTCATCGAAGAATGGAAGGCTCAATACGGCACATTAAAACCAAGCCCAACAACAATTGCAAAAAGGATCCAGTCGACCAACACAGCAGACTTCACCTTCATAATGAACTTCCTTATGCTCTTTGGTGGCACGATGTGCAACTTAGACTCTGGTGGGAAAGTCCTTTTGAAGATTTTGAAGAAGGTCACAAAGAAACAAAACATTAATGAGATCGACTGGTCGTCCTATATACTAGAATGCCTCAAGAAAAGTAAAAGCAAGTGGAACGACCAAGCTGTAAAAAGATGGTACAACGGACCTGCTACTTTCTTGTGTGTAAGTAAAACCAACTGTTTTTTTTTTAATTTAAAACTTACTTTATATGTTTTCGTTGTCTTTAACCAAAACAAACTTGTTCTTATCACAGCTGCTTTACTTGGACTCAACTTACTTCCCAGGAGTAGCCGTGATGCGGCGAAGACCAGCAATAAGAAGCTGGAACGGTCGGTTGATGAAGTTGAGAATACAAGAAGAAATGAAAATTCAATGTTTGGGGAACCTATAACATCAAGATGAGTACAAGGAAGAAGATGTCCATATGGGGATTGATGTGTACAAAAACAATGACTTCTATCTAGAACCAATTAAAGACAGGAAACCACAAACACTAGAGGTAAAAAAAAAACTATGACATATATGATAGTATGAACTTTCATATATTATAGTATGAACTTTCATATATGATAGTATGAACTATCATATATGATAGTATGAACTATCATATATAATATGATAAAGTATCATATATGAAAGATACTAATACACTTACAACATACTTTTTTCTATGCAGGAGTTTGTTGAAAAAAGTATTGATCGATTTGGAGAGATATATGAGGCAAGAAGAGTGCTTGCTGAAACACTTGGAGAAGGACTTAGAAAGTTTGAAAATGATGAAACATTGATTGGTCTATGCAAAGAATACCAGGTGGTATTCAAACCTTGTTGTGGATTTCATGGATTGGGAGCAAACCTCCACGGACGATGGGAAAACCAAAGATGCTCCTGTTTTAGTAAAACAGCCGGTTACTCTTGAAAGTATACAAACTGAGGATGAGGAATCTGCTCAAAAAGCTCAAAAGGAAAAAGATAAAGAAAAGGAAACTGCAAAAGAGGAACTGGTCACCGAAGCTGGGTTGGTTCACCATCCAAAATCAGCTAAAGAAGCGGCGATGTTGGCAGAGGTTCATAAGACTGTTTTCACAGACGAGCCATTGTCCGGGGAGTTTGAAAATGACCCACAGTTTGATGAATACCTGGACAGGTATTGCATGGAGTTGGAACGCCAAGCTGCAATTGAAAGCCAAAAAAAGAAGCTTGTGGAAGAAGCAATGGCGACAAGGAAAACCAGAGGAACGAGGCAACCAAAGTCTCTCAAATCAACACCATCTTTCAGCCAAATCACAAAAACGCCTGAAACAACACCTAAGCAGATAGTGATGATGGTAGAAGAAGATGATGTTGCAAAAGAACAAAAGAGGCCACCCCGCTTGCTCCTTTCTAACTACATAAACAAGAAAGCACCAGCACGGGGAAAGCTCACTGTAGCAGAGTTGATGATAGGAGAGAGTTTGTTCTCAATGCTTAATAACAACATGTAAGTAAAAGCTAAAACACTAACAAACTAATTATCATTCAAGTAGGATCATATATATATGATAAAAGTAAGTAATTGTAATATGTTTGCAGGGATTTCATATTTGAGTCAGCGGACCATAATTATGCTTGCATGGGGGACAACATGCAGACAATGGCTCCGGGCTTAAAGGTAGATGCACCTGTCATTGACACATACTCAAATGTACTAAACTTTAAAGAACACACTCGCACAGGAGGAAAAAAGAAGAAACAGTACTTCATGTCAACTATGATTGTAAGTACATCTTACATCATATGTGTTTTTTATAACAAAATTATGTCCACAAACTAAAACAAAAAATATATTGTTGATTATGCAATACAGACAGCAAACATGTTTGATTGGAAACTGGCAAACGGACAGTATGACGTCCAGAAGCAGTTTCAAAAGTTTGAAGAGAACATGAGAACCTCCATGGGAGAAGATGAGGACTTGCTGAAGTTGAAGAGAGTAAATCTGGTAAACACTTGACTAACATATATGATAAAAAAGTAAAACATATATGATAAAAACTTATCATATATGATGAGTGACATGCAATCAAAAGCAGTAGGATTAGAACATATATGATATTACAGTTTACAATAGATTCAAAAAAATATAACTTATAAAAACTCTGCAGGTGTTCTTCCCGGTCATATCTCACCAGCACTACTACTTGGTGGTCTTTAACCTCATCAACGGCGCCGTGTCAATCATCGACAACTCGAAAGTCGCCAGCACATATGAAAGCAAGTACCAGACGTACTGTGACCTACTGGTAAGTCACTAAATACATAAATAAACTAAAAAAAACATGAACATCTGTTCATTTCAAAAAGCATCTAAAAAAATAACACACCAAAGAATATGATAAACTTGGGGCTTTTTTTGCAGATGAAAATGTTTATGACGTATATGGAAAGCGTCCAGCACAAAATGACGAAAAAACTCAGGAAGCATACAATCATTCGACCAAAGTGGGGAACAATGTACAACGACATCGATTGTGGGGTGTTTGTGATGATGCACATGGAGCATTATGAGGGCGAAAGTGCAAAAGGCTGGGTTTTAGACTTCCCGAGTGATTCAGATGAACAAAGAAAGGAAATACTGAAGTTGAGGTTCAGGATCGCTGCAAAGATATTATCACACGAGAAGAACACCAGGAGGCAGCAGGTAACCGATGAAGCCTATGAATTTGCAAGAACCCACCAGATGCAACCATACAAGACAAAGGTTATCAAAGAGGCAATCAAAGCAAGAAAGGAGGAACAAGACAAAGATGTGGCCAAGAGCGCCATCTGAAGAAGGAAAGACAAAAAGACAATACAGTTTAAGACATTAATTTTTAATTTGGTCTGTAATAACTTAGATTTTTGTTTAAGACTTCCGCTTTGCTTAGCCTATCCTCTGGGAAAGGGGTACGCGACATGCAAGAGAACCCATGGTGGGTTGCTCCAAACTTTGGGTCAACTAGTCGTAGATCATGGATCGGTTAATAGGCATCCATTAGTCCGACTACCCCCGAGTCATGTCGCCTACCTTAATAAGCTTTAACGCTTAACCCACTGGAACATTAGGCTAGGCAAAGAGATTAGTGAACTGATTTAGATTAGAAGCAGTTAGATGACTTATCCAATCGGAAAAGGAGTACGCGGCATGCAAGAGAACCCATGATGGGTTGCTCTAAGCTTGGGGTCAACTGGTCGTAGATCGTGGATCATTTAATAGGAATCCATTAGTCCGACTACCCCTGAGTCGTGTCGCCTACACCTGACGTACCATTGGAAAACATTTGGATAGAATCGTAGGGAAGACAAGTTGCTGGCGGTAAAGTAGGATGTACCGCATTTTGTGGATACAACTTGTTTTAACTTGTAACCCGTCGAATTTTCTATTATGAAATGGAAAATGAATATTTAGTTTCATATGTATTGTTCTTGTATTAAATTTCTAGAGAATAGAAGGATATTGAAAAACATGTAAACTGTTAAAAACAAAACTATCATATATGAAACATTAGTTTCATATATGATAGTCCAAAAAAAACTTGTAAAAACACACTTGCTCTGGAAACGAAATTCTAGAAAGAAGTAACATTAGTATCTTAAAAACTATCATATATGATACATACGTATCATATATGTTGTGTTGACAACTTAACATATATGATACATTACTATCATATCTGATAGTCCAAAAAAAACTTGTAAACTGACAAAAGCAAACTAAAAAAACTAAAGGATTGAACACAACTTAACATATATGATACATACGTATCATATATGTTGTGTTGACAACTTAACATATATGATACATCAGTATCATATCTGATAGTCCAAAAAAACTTGTAAACTGACAAAAGCAAACAAACTAAAGAAAAACTAAGGGATTAAACACAACTTCTCATGACTCATTGACATATGATTATCCAAAAAATGATAGTATCAAAAACAACTTCTCATGAATCAAAGTGATCAAGACAAAATAGCATCATACATCATAAAATGACATGTTCAGAAACTGCAAACAGTAAAATAAAACGGGAAAAAATTCCTAAAACAAAAACTTTTCTTCTATCCAAGCTCATCCACTCGTACTTGCATCTACAACAGCTGGATCCTCGACAACGACTTCCTCCAATCGCTTACCGGTGCAAGTCCTCTTGTTATGATAAGTACCCCCGCACATCGAACATGTAATCTTGTTCTTCTTGCCTTTCTCAATAGCTATCTCTCTACCACCTTTAATACGCAGCTTTTGACGCCTAGGACGTCCTCTAGGGGTTCCAACATCTAGATTATCAACCAAACGTACAAACGGATGAGAGACACCAACGAGCTGCTCCAAACAGTCTATCTTCTTCTTAAATGGAGGATTTGGGCAATCAGCTTCAACATCTTTCTTCAGCTGCTTCAACTTTTTAACAAAAGCACCCAACCCAGGCTCGTCTTTGCTCAACAAATGCACACAAGATCAACAATAGATGTCGCCTCGCTCGAATAATTCTCCAATACAACATTCTTCTCCCCATACCTGTTCCTCTTGTTCCTCAACGCAGCCGGGATAAGGTTCTTGGTCCAACGCTTAAGAATGTATTGCTGAGGAATCATCTCGATATTGGCATTCTTGAACACGCAGAAAATATGCCTGCACAATATCCCAACCCTCATAAACAACTTGCATGTACAAATAACTGAACCATCCTCTAAGTTGCGCAAGACCTGGGAAAAAAACCAAAAAAAGAAGTGAATATCATATATGATACATGTGCTTATCAAATATGATATGTTAAAAAAATATTACATCAACCAAAAACTCACATACCTTGTACAACCCATCTTCTCTAGTAAACATGTCAACCTCATCATCTTCCTTCTCCTTCTCTTTATCATTGTCATTTTCCTTATCTTTCACATTATTAGAAGACTCGCCAACTTTACCCTTATCAGTAACCTTATCATTCACCTTTTTCTTGTTCTTCTTACCAGGCTCTTCATAAACAAAATGCCTAACTCTGATAACAAAAACCTCAGAACCCTCAAGCATATTCTTAGTATCTATCTGACAATACCATAATCCAACAAAAATCTCTTTCTGGACCAACTCAAACAAGGTACGAGTGTAAACCATTGCAGCATGCTTCTCAATCTTGAGAAAAGTCCTTAACTTCGGAACAGTATCCATTGTATTATGATCCATTCTCTCTTGAACACTCCTTTGCTTTTCCATCGCCGTCTCAAAGCAATTCATAAAGTTCATAAGCGTCGAGCTAGAATTGGTAAAGTGGGAGAAGAAAGAATTCTCGCTCTCTGATCTAGACGTAGTCCTCATCAGTCCACACAACGGCGAGTCAGAAAAATAAGCAGGGATCCAAGTTGAACGCATATCATACATCTTCGTCAGCCACTTGTGTCCCACCAAATCATACTCTGTCATCAGATCACCCCATCTGGTGTCAAACTCCTCGGGACCAATGTACATGTTCCAAATAATATTGTTCAACTTCTATTTAAAAACCCGATCATTGTATATTTTCTCACATATCTGCAAAGACATACAAAAACCAAATGATATGAATCAAAATTCTGTTCTCACATCATATATGATGCTACTTCAACATATATGATACTATTAAAATATCATATATGATGCTACTTCATCATATATGATACTAGTCTTAAAAAAAAGTACATTCGCTGGAAGCTTCTGCGTGATATGCCACATGCACAGCCTATGCTTTGTACCAACAAACTCGGCTTCAATGGCATTCCTCATCGCCTTATCTTGATCGGTCACTACTATGCTAGGTGCTTTACCAAACGCTTTGATGAAGGCTTTAAGTAACCAAACATACGATTCCGTGGTCTCGAACTTGAGCAAACCAGCAGCAACCGTAACACACTTCCTATGGTTGTGAATCGCCGTAAAAGGAACAAATACCATTTTGTACTTGTTTGTCTTAAACGTAGCATCAAAAGAGACAACATCACAGAACTCCTTGTAGTTGTACTTGGACACTTCATCAGCCCAAAATAAGCCAATAAGCTCAGCCTTGTTAACCAAATAATCAAACGAAAAATCAGCAACGTACTCCTTCCTCTTCTCCATCTTGTTTATCATCATCTGCGCGTCATAGTCCCCGATGTAACAGTTGACGCTACGGAAGAAGTTCTTAAAGTCAACAGTAGTGCTGTGAACGAGCAGATAAGAACCCTTGATCCCGGTCAGAAGGTGATGAGCTCTTGTAGCACCGATATTTACACTCGCAGCCTTGACAATAAACACCTGCTCCGCGTATGTTAACTCTATCTGATTCTTTGACAGATGCTTGTACTCCTCACGTTTAAGCTCGTGGTTGTGGATAGTATCAAATACACTCAACTTGAACTTCGTCGTACCAGGGATCAAGTCAAACACAGCACGAGCTTTACAACCGGTGATATGCACATTTGAATACCTCAATTGGTTATAACCATTCTCCAAATCTAGGGTGTCTACATATATATATCCTTGGGGGAACCCTTCCTGTTGTAAACCAAATACTTTTGCTTCACAATCCCGCTCCTCAATCTTTTCTGACACGATTTCCTAACAACAAAACCAGCTTTAACGGCATACTTCTTGTAAGCAGCAATGCAATGCTCAACTGAATCGTACTCGTTCCCTTTAACAAGTAAAAACTCGGCAGGCACTTTCGGAATGTAGTAAACAGTACCACCAGGAGTATCAAAGTTGGAATGAGTAATTTACGACTCAGGAGTCCGCACAGCATTCAACTCTGCAAAAAGAAACATATACTATCATATATGATTACAAAATACTAGAAAAATTCAACACATATCATGTAAACATCATATATGATAGACATGTATCATATATGATAGTATATGTTACATGGATATCATATCTATGTAAAAATACAAACATCATATATGATACGTTGCTATCATATATGATACATTGGCAACATGCACTAAGCTCAACAAAAACTAGAAAACTTACTCTTAACAGCTTCCGCTTCTTCACCGTCTTGTTCATACGCATAAATCTCATCCGCAAGACTATGAAGAACACTTTCGGATGGCAGATCCAAACCTTGATCGACACTAGACTGATCATTAGTCAAATCTGTTGATCCCTATAATCGTTCGACTCAATGGTTAGGAACCATATATCTAGGTTTGATCATCGTTCATATGATAACATAGCGGAAAAGAACAATGATCATGAACAAGGTGTTTAGGCACAAAGACACGAATTAAAACAATTGGGATGTTCATTATATTAATAACAAACATCCACTAGACGTGTATACATTGAATCCCACGTCTAGTGCGATACACACTTTAGGTTTACATTGTGAATGAATTATATTGTATTAAACCTACGTCTATGTTTTCTTTATATACTAGAAAACATAGCTTACAAAGAAAGCTAAAGTAATAAAAAGACTCCAACGGCTTGTTCTTTTGCAACTTGTACTTTTTAGCCCTTGTCTTCTTATTTTGTTGTGTTTTGACTTATCAACTCAATAATTCGACCCAACAATCTTCCCCTAGTTGATGATGTCAAAACACTCCTCTTAAGCATGAATCCTTTGTATGTAGTACATGATCTCCAAGAAGCTTCCCCTTAAGTATAGCACATATTCTTCCCCTTTTTGACACATCAATAGGGAATATGTGAAAGTATGCAATCTTGAAGATTCTCCAAAAGTAGCTCTATGTAATGATCCTGAAGAAAAATAAATAAAGTAGTCTTGATGCAGAAGTAGAATACCACAAACCTATGTTCCATGTCTTGTTTATCCATGTGATGAAGAACTTATACCAGAAGAAAATATAAGTAGACCTCGATCCCTTGTCAATATTCTCATCCTTTGTGAGACACTGAGCACGATAATGTAACTCCTTCAAGTGTTTATGACAAGTCTTCGTCACCAACTATGTAAGCACGAACAAGTTACCTTTAAAGTCAGTGGCTGGAAGTCCATGACTTTAAGATATGATAGAACACAAACTCGCGAAAATCTTCTTCAATCATCAAACTTCCCATAAGAATTCTTCCCCTTAAGCTAACACTTCTTCATGACGATTTTAATGGAATCACATCTTCATACCATATGTAAAAGCCAGCTAAGGATAACTCTTACATAGTTTAAAATATCCATCAAATCCCACAAATAATTGCTAACTCGCTTTAAAATCATTAATCCATTTAAAAATATCCGAGCCATAAATATCAACTTGATATTCTAAATTATAACGGAGATTCCATGTACCTTTGTGTGTCTTTCCCTTCTTTTTGTGTGCTTAAAACGTACCCATTTTCTCAAACAGCAGCAAACAGTGTGTTGTCCAATATCTCTTCTGTCCAATATCTTTGACAGATGTATTGTCCAATATCTGACAATACCTATCAGCGTTGAAACTCATATATCGGACGACACTGTCAACTCTATCAGTGTTGACTTATTCTGTCAGCGTCGAAATCCTTCCTGTCAGCGCCCAAATAACAAACGTCAGCGCCAACCTAAAATCTTGTCAGCGTCTCAATTTGTTGACATCATCAGCGTCTCATAAATCTGTCAGCGTTGAACCACACTCTTGTCAACGTTGAGTTAAATAATGTCAACGTCGCTGTTGGCTATGTAAACGCAAGTCTCCTCACAAGTCACATCTTTGCATCGTGTGAACACACAAAGTTTCAACCAATGAAAACCTAAGTACCGTGTGAACACAAGATGACCATTAACGCAAGATATAACCAATTAGATTATTTTCTTCGTGTGAACACCATAAATCTCCACCAATGGAAAGTTTAGAACCGTGTGAACACAACTATCTCAACCAGTAAGAGACGAATGGCCGTGTGAACTCATGTAACCCCCACGTGAATAACAGTAGACGCGCATGTATACGATCAAAGCTTTAGATGATGAATATTAGGGTTTACTATTTGCCGTGTGAATGCAAAATATTCAAACCGATTTGAAGCTTTGTTTCGTGTGAATGCAACGATCTTCAACCAATGAGAATTAAAGACTCACGCCATTGATACCATGCATACCACATTCGTTTCTATCAGGAACATCACAATCTGCTTGATTTTCCTTCTTCCCAGTAATAACACAGAAAGTCGATCTAGGGTTTATCAGATTCATGCATCGAAACCCTAATTAGGGTTTGTGAATAACCTAAGATCGTGTATCTTCACACGTTATAACAGCCACCAATTTCAATTCTTCCTGCTTTTAAATAGATCTAGGGTTTGAAGAACCCTAGTTCATGATTTCATGTGAAAGCAGAAAAACTGAAAATCTGCCATCAGCCAACTTCGACGCTTAATAACTTTTGCCTGGGGATAAAACTCGACAATCCCTCCGGTGGATGTTTAGATCTATGTATGTAGAACACACATCTAAAATTTCGTGACGATCCAACGGTTCAATCAAAAGTTATGACCTTCTGAATACTGCTGCGCACACAAAAACGTCCAGAAAAATTCAATACGAATTTTTCTTCTTCACCATACACGAACACCTCGTCGGACCTAGATATCACGAGCCTTAGGCTCTGATACCAATTGTTGATCCCTCTAATCGTTCGACTCAATGGTTAGGAACCATATATCTAGGTTTGATCATCGTTCATATGATAACATAGCGGAAAAGAACAATGATCATGAACAAGGTGTTTAGGCACAAAGACACGAATTAAAACAATTGGGATGTTCATTATATTAATAACAAACATCCACTAGACGTGTATACATTGAATCCCACGTCTAGTGCGATACACACTTTAGGTTTACATTGTGAATGAATTATATTGTATTAAACCTACGTCTATGTTTTCTTTATATACTAGAAAACATAGCTTACAAAGAAAGCTAAAGTAATAAAAAGACTCCAACGGCTTGTTCTTTTGCAACTTGTACTTTTTAGCCCTTGTCTTCTTATTTTGTTGTGTTTTGACTTATCAACTCAATAATTCGACCCAACAAAATCGACCAACGTAGAAGGATCAACAACACCACTACGACCAGTAGAATCACTCGAATCCATCATTAAAACCTAAGAAAAATCGAAAAAACAACAACTCATAAAAAGCTTATCTAAAACCTAAAAGAATCAACGCTTATTAAATAAGCTTATAAACAATATCCATAAAAAAAGACCAGACACATAAAATAAGCTTATAAAAAAGCATATTAATCGTTCCGATCGATTAATAAGCTGATTAATAAGCTTATTAATCAATCCGCTCGATTAAATACGCTTATTTAAAAGCTTATTAATCAATCCGAACGATTAATAAGCTTATTAATCAATCGGATAGTTAATAAGCTTATAAATAAGCGTATTTAATAATCCGATCTATTAATAAGCTTATTAATAGATGCGAATTGCTTATTTATAAGATTACTAATAAGCTTATTAATAAGCTTATTAATAAGCAATATTAACAAACAGTATATCTAGAAAGAGAAACATAGAGAGAGAAAGTACCAGTTTAATCGGGGAAGAAGAAGGAAGAATGAAACGTGTTTGTTAAAGCGTATATATATATATCCAGACGTAAAAAGACGAAAATACCCCTGCAGTATAAACTGGAGGATTTAATCTCAGCCATCGGATGAGATGCAAATGGACGGTGGGGATGAGTCCCATTGTATCTTAGAAAACTTCGGTATCCAAAAGAACTTAAATCATATAATAAACATGTTCATAACTGACCAAGAGCAATATTAAAATTAAATTACATGTCATGATATAGTGTTTTACGTTCAAACAAAGGCTTGAAATCATGATCGAGACTAGGGTATAATTGCAAATATAAACTAGGGTATAAATGTAATCTACCCCAAAGATTAAACACAAAGCCATTATACACATTCCAATAAATTAAAATAAAATTACAATACATAAAAATATTTTGATAAGAATAAATGTAATATACATAAAAAAACTACATTTCATCTTATTGTTGTTGTTCTTGATATCGTTGTCAAACTTGATCCACAAGATCATGTCGAAGGTTAGTATGTGTTTCTTTGTCACGTAGTTCTTTTTCTTTCTTTTGGTGCACGTCGCATATTTCGACCCATGTACGTTGCATATTGGTTAAGATAGTAACGTATATTTTATTAAATTAACTTATTTTAATCTTGATATTTTAATATCATGTTATGCAACTGTACATAATTCTACGTATTTTATTTATGTTGTAAGCACATGTCGATTGAGCTATAATCCCCCAAAGACTCTAAAGGACACCAAAAGCTCGTTCGAAATCTTTTCTTGCATGTTTTTTTTAGCTTTTTTAAAATTTAAAACGGGTTAATTTCATGTGATCGAATACGATTTGACAAAATTAGAAAAAGTGAGATAAAAATTGTCGGCTGGTAAAATACTTTGTTGCATATTTTACCATCATCATATAACGAGACCTCGAGACCTAAATCGCCTATGAGGTCGTCAAACAAATTCGTGTGATAAAGAACACTTAGGTCGTTATGGGATCTGCTATACCAACAAAGGCATATCAAATCTTGTTATGCAACTAATTTAAGCAGTCTTGTCGGATATTTAGGTAAGGATTTCTTAACACTCGTATGCTTTAAGTAATAACAGGATATACATGTGGTAAAGTTGCCTAAACTATCACGGTTATAATGTACACCAACTTGTAAATATTCACCAAAAGCATCGGATGTTGTTTTGTACGTCAATTGACGTATATCAAATCTGCATTTTAGTACAAGACTGATACTCATTTTCTTAACAGCAATTGCCCGAGCTCTAAAAAATAAAAAATGCTTAACAAAAGGATGAAGTTTAAAATTAGTTACACTTTTGAATACTTTTAAAAATAGTTTTTGACTCATTCGCTATCATCGTCTAAAATTCCTTTTGGGGAATTTTGAATTGGGGTCGAAATAGATTTTAAGAGACGTTGATCGCCGCATAATTAGTCATGAGGTATCAACGTTCGAGTGTGTGAACTAGTGGCTTTGTCGTCATCAAAAGCTAAAAATTCTATAAATTTGCGTTCCGCATAGAAGCGCATGTTGAAAACGTGGTTTGTATTAATACTAAATGTATTTGTAATGCATTATGATCATAAATGAGATTTATTTATTTTTAATTTTTTTAAAAGAACGGCTCTTGTGTACCTATCTAGTTGTGTTCCGTTCGTATAGATCACTTTTGTGTATAGTGGTTCATAACTGTTATATATGAGATGTTTCAACCGTTCTATGTAAGCTTTTCTATAGTAGTGCCATGATACTCTTATAAACGTGATAATTCTTCGGTTCGAGTTTGTCATCCTAAATCATTTTTGCAAGTGTATAATAGAAAGAAGAAAATTTAGTGTTCTAAAAAGTGTATATAAATTGTATTTTGGTATAAATGTTTTAAAGCTATTAGTTAAAAGCGAGTACTTATAAGTGAGAAAAATAAAAAAATATGATTACCTATAGCATTATCCAACGGTTGAATTAATAAAATGCAAATAAGTCTGACGTTGGCTTGGGTAAATATGGGATAACAAGCATTGCTTACCTAGAAATTGTTAAGGGACTTATTAGTTTGAAATATTTTCAAAACTCAAATAAGAGTAATGAGATCTACTTGAAAAAATAAGTTGTGCAAATCTACTAAAACATTTAAGTTTGCTTAAAGATTGATAATTACAATAATTCAATCATACCAATTATAGTTTTTCCTTACAAAGAAAAGTATAAGTGTATGTCTATCTCTTTCTTACAAGAGAATGAGACTTTGTTTGTCAAATAAGCATAAGTTTATGAAACTTCTTTGCAGTAGTACTTTTAAAAGAATCATAAAATTTAGTTTTAATATTTTTGATAATACATCCTTTAAAAGAATTAAATACCCGACCTATGTTTATAAATAAACTATTAATTTTCTAAAAAGCTAGGATCCACCAAGACATACCAACACCGCATTAGTTGATCTGCTAGTGATGATGGTTTTCAAGGGCTAATTGACATTCAATAATTGTATCCAATATAACTCCTAGAGTTATGGGACTCGACTTTATGCACATCACTTGTGACAACTCATAAGTGAAAAAATGAGCATGTTCATCCGATCAATTGTCGTGAGTTAAGGTCTCATCTATCTTAAGTTGATTTAGTCATCCAACCAAAAACTGTGATTGTATATATCCAATTGCCTCACAATTAGGTGAATTATATCACCTTAGGTTACAAAACCATAAACGTCTCACGAATTGTGGAAGAGTAAGTTCAAGTGTTTTTACTAGTTGGATGGCAAAAGAACTTATTTTGAAATGGTATAATTTTAACATTGTAAAAACATGTACAAAGAGCATGCAACATCTTTGTATCATGAAGTTTGTAGAAACTAGGGGGGTTGAATAGTTTCTAGTTAGTTTTTAAAACATTTCGGCTTAATCCACTGTGTGCGGTTCCTTATGTGTACCCGCGGTTCCTTATCAATAACGAACCGCCGGTCCATTTAGGGAACCGCCGACAGCGGACGAAACCATTTATTACATGTTAAGATTTAACCATCCTTTGTATCAAATTGCTTATCAATCTTGACTAGATATGAGATGTGTTTGATTGTAAGATAAATACTACAAGTAAGAACACACAAACACATCAAATCAAGAGTGCATCAAGCAATAGTCTAAACACTAAGCACACACGTACTAAGCCATAGCTTTTCCGCAACTAAGATGTTTAGACTAAGGGATGCACACTTGACCATAATCTAAACATGAAGCACACACATACTAAGCCAAAGCTTTTACGCAACATAGATGTTTAGATTATGTGATGCACACAAAGACACACAACACAAGTATGCAACTATAAATACATCTACAAAGGTAAAGACATAAATGTAAAGGAAAGTACCGACACGATGATTTATAGTGGTTCGGTCACGAAGCTCCTCTTCGCCCTACTCCACTCCTCGAGTACACCTACTCGTGAGTTACTTCACTAGTCAACAAGACTCATTTCAAGGCGGAGAAAACCATATATGTCGCTTACACATTTCCGACACTAAGCTATATGTCGAGTCCTAATCTTAGGTAGGACCAATCTACACAACGTCGCCTACTTCACCATTTTCCGACACAAGGCTAGATGTCGAGTCCTAATCATAGGTAGGACCAATATTCACCAATCTTCACCTAATCTACCCACTAGTTATGTTTTATGGCCCAACATAACAAACCTTGTGTTTTATGGCCTAAACACATAAACCATATAGATCTAAGCACACAAAACTTAGATATATAACTCTAACACTATATTCAAGTACTAACAAGACTTGGATCTACACAACTAACACCTAATCTAAGGATACCCATCACTTGGATATTCTACCCTTACAAACACATCCAAGTGTACCCACAACTCGGATCTTCTACACATACATAGTAGGAAGACTATAATCATGACTTGATCTAGAGAGATCTTCATCATGCTATGACTCTAGACACTAACACTTCACAAGGGTGAAAGTGTTCTTCTCATTGCTCTTGAGGAGGATGAGGCAAATGAGGAATGGGAAGTTGGAAGGTTTTTGTGTGTTTTTCCTCAAGTCAAATGGAAGAGAATAATCTTCTATTTATAGCCAACTCTTGCCTTGGAGAGCACCTTTTTACCCAATGGATAAAAGAGTGGACTACCCATTGGATAAAAGAATGGACTACCCATTGGATAAAAGGATGCACCTTATATTCTTGGAGCCCAAATTCAAAATTTGGAATTTGAATTTATTTTCTTCCCTCCATCTTCTAGAAGTAAATTCAAAATTTGAATTTTGAATTTATTAGTTTCCCTCCATCTTCTAGAAGCTTCCAAAAATCTTGAGTAAGCCTAAACCGGCTTGACTGCCCGCGGTTCTATATCTTCTTACGATTCGATATCTCTAAGTAACCGCGTGTTCTATAAGAGAACCGCGCGTCCTTCTTGTCTTTCATGACGAATGTAATCTTCAAGGTGTCGAGAGAAGTATACATAAGTATGCTTGAGTGATTACGAGTACCTTACACATTTTACATTATGTATTGCGAGTTATACATTTGTCATCACCAAAACATAAAGAGATCATCTTGATTAAACATCGTAATGTTTGTACTAACAATCTCCCCCTTTTTGATGATGACAAAAAAGTAAGCCGTAACGCATAGTAAAATGTGAAACTTACTCGTTTACACTTCCTTCTCCCCCTTTTGTCGAATCAAAAAGGTAGTCAACGTCTTTGAAGAAGAGAAGAATGAACATCGAAAGAGGACACGTCCAAAGTGGTAGTCATCGATAGCACGTCCTTTGAAGAGGAGAAGAATTAACGTCACACGAGATTGAATCCGAAAGGTAGTCTTCATTTGTGGAGGAAGATTGACTTCGATAGAACATGCATCCAAATGGCTAATCATCACTTGTGGTCGTCGGTTGAGAGGCGAGAATCCAAACCATAAACCCATCATCCAAAGATATTAAGCTTGCGTCATCCTAGTGAAGTCTTCAATCACCATAGGTTAACTAACTCCATGCATAATAAAATGCTTATCTTCAAGATTCCAAAATTCATTACTAGCAAGATATTTGATGAATGATCGCAAATGTAATGACTTGAACTCTTTCAAATGCTCCCCCTTGATATGAGCTCCCCCTTTCTTGAGGCACCAACAAAGCAAGCATAGTGACGAGCTACAAAAATGGGTTAGAAGTGTCCTACAAAACATGGTTAGTAGACAAGAGCATATATAAAAAGAGATGTCACCCAAACGGAGTTAGCTTTAAACAACTTGAGTACAAAGAGAGGGACTCAAGAGAAAGCTAAAACAATCTTAACTTTTAGAAGAGTCAAAAGTATGACAAGTTAAGAAAAATAAGAGGGCTTTAGATAGAAAAGAGAACCCAACTTATTTTGGTGACACCAAAAAAATATAAAAAGGACTAAAGAGAGAAAAGAAATGTCGAATTTATAAAAATAGAAAATATTGTCGAGAGGACATACTCTGCTTTAATATCTTGGCAAAAATACCAAACTAAAGAGAGTATGACATGGACAATAAAAAAATTCACATAGTCGAAAAGAGAGGAAGAATGACTATGATGAAAAGGAAAAAGAGGATGATAAACAATTCGTTTGCACAAACAATGACAAGCAAAGAAGTGTGCATGCGATGCTATCAATCCAAAAACAAATCAACGGAGAGGATCTTGACAAGATCAATTCATAATTGTTGGAATAGAGATAGAAAAGAAACATTCATACCAATTGTAATGATAGTATGTCAAAGGGTAAAAAGCTTAGAATTTTTGGAATCACCCAAGAAAATTCAAGATTTAACCATCAACTCTCAAAAAACAAGGAGAGGATTTTGAGAAGATCAATTCAAAATTGTTGGAATAGAGGTAGAAAAGAAACATCCAACAATTTGAAGATATTATCTCAAGGGGTTAAAAACTTAGAATTGATGGAATCACCCATACCAATTGTAAATTTTAACCGCAATCAACTCTCTAAAAAGAAGAAAAAAATATCTCAACCTAGAGACACTTTTGACCTTAAAAAAATAAAAAAAAAACAAAAGCGGATAAATCGACTCTTTAAAAAAATCTAGATATAAGACATTATAGGCAAGGATGCTTATGAACGTCGGCACCAAAAAGATGACTCAATGATATAGAGAAAGAGATCAAATAAGCCAAATACTAGAAAGACCAAGATGGGTGGTGTTTAGCATACGATAAACTACATGCTCAAAGTTTCATAGCTCTTCTCAATCATTGTGAGTGTTCAAAGAACAATTACATGATGAGGAAAGGGTGAGGCTCGACTCAACTGAGTTTAGAAAGAATAGAAGAAAGAGACTCGACTTAGAAGAGCATAATTAAAATAATTGAGAGAGACTCAACAAAGAAGTTAAGGATAACTTCACGAAACGAGAGAATAAACTCAAAAGAGAAGAAAAGAAGGAATCTTCAAGAAAACTTGTCAAAAGAGAAAAATACCAAAACGAACAAAGGGACTCACTAGCCGTAGTTCGTTAAATAGGTCCGTGGTTCATTATCAATAATGAGACCCAAGGTTATTTGAGGAACCGTGGACATTGGGTGTCCAAAACCGATTATCGACTCAAAGGAAAATCACTTGGTCAAACAATTTAACATAAGATGCTAAATGGATTGAAAGTCAATGCTTCGGATATGACTTTTAACAATTGCAATTGCAAGTTAAAATTACTTGAATATTTCAAAAGAAATATTTAAGTTGTCAATCTTACTAGGAGAGGAATTAGATATAAATCTAACCTTCCTTGACAACCGAGTTAGAAAATAAATAAGAAAGGAAAGATCACGAGAAAAACGAGATTCAAGACTCAAATAAAAATCATGTTGAAAAACATGAAAGGAAATACAAGAGAATAAAGATCATACAAAGATGTATGAAAAAACAAGCCTAAAACTTAAGCATAATTTTAATCTTAGTTACACTAGAATCCTAAGATTTGCTTAGATTGAGTGTCTTATTAATAAGCAATACACATGCTTAATTAGAAGACAAGGTGGTGGCGGAATTTGGTGGAGAATGAGAGTGTGGGTAAGAGATGTTTTTGCAATGCCTTGTGACGTTTAGGTGGTGGTGAAAGGTTTAGGGGGAGTTATGTTCTCCAAAGGTGAAATGGGTGATGTGGGTGAATCTGGTGGGGTAAAAGGTGAAGTCACCAAGGGTTCAACAAAGTCATTCTCAATGGGAACGCTTTGGATAGGTTGAGGTTGGGTAGTCACATCCAAGAGAGTACTAGGAGTGAAGGGTGAGGTTAGCTCATTAATTCTAGATTGGAATGAAGAGGAGGTAGAATCATGTGAATGGTTAGTGACATGTGTTGAGGTAGTCTTGCATGGAGCAAGAGGTGGTGAGGGTGATGAAGAGATGAGAATGGGCACAATCTCATTCTTAGGTGCGTGAAAGGGTGAAGAGTTAAGTTTGGGTAACTTAATCTGAATTTTGAGGTGCCTCTTTGAAGAGGAGGTTTTGGATGAATTGGAGGTTCTTGTAGAAACCATGGTAGTAATGGGTGGTTTAAGGGGTAAGGATGAATGGTTTGAGGTGTGAAGAACATGGCTAACAAGGAGGGTTTAAAAGGGTGAGGGGATGATCCAAACTAGTAAAGGGTTAAAAAGGGAAAGCCCAAGATATTTTGGGAGTGACCAAAGGTTTGAAACAAAGATTCTAAAGGGTGTTGGAACAATTGGGAAGTTTCAGAAAACCCGAATTTGAGAGCTTCTGTCCGCGGTTCTTTATCTCCACCGGCGGTTCCATATTGATATGGAGTCGCGGTCTATTTAAAGAACCGCCTACAGAGGCTTGGTTTAGGTGGTGAAGGAGGATTTTCCAATTCAGCAAATCCTAATGTTCTAGTCTAACTTATCATAAAGTCATGCTTAAGAGCAATAAAAACTAGAACACACACAAAGGAAAGACACATAGGTTCAAGTAACACGTAAGAAGAAAGCTAAGAAATACCTAATGGCTACAAAGAAAAAGACTCCTAATGACATATAAAGTTCATCAAAGTAAACTATCATTAGTTATATATAGGAAGAGCCATTTAGCCAATTTAGAGAATGAGTATGAGACTATCACTAGAGGTGCTCAATTAGGGCTAAACACGACCGTTTTTACGAGTTATACACCAACTCAACTTCCCACATGGAAGTAATTCAACCGTTAGGTCAAATTAAGATCGTAGTGCATAAATTCTCTAGTAGTCATTCTCAAGTTAGACAAAATGTAATTCCTACATTTGCCTAATAAAGTGTAGCAAGGATGAAACATGTATGACGACACAATGCACAACCTAATGAGGGTTAAGAATGCACCATTGCATATCTCATCAAACAAGTCCAGTTAAGGTTATTTACCTTAATAGAACTTGAGGCCAATAACTTTGAAGTGTATAAACAAAGTTTACACAAACCAAAGAAACACTCTTGATTGGTCTTTCGGAAATGACACATTTACAAATTGCATAGCAATGTAAATTACTTGAGTATTTTGGATAACACATCCAAGTTGTCAAATCGACTCTATTGTGCATTATAAGTAATTATTAAACAAAATATGTCTAATAATTTGAACAAGTAGATTCAATATACCATCGTCAACACAAGTGTGAGTTATGATCCGATGTACATTATTAATAAACCGCATTCATGTCTACACTAAAAAACATGTCAATTAGATTCGATAATGATACCAATCATAGTTTGAATAATGCATTTTTAATCGAAATCTTCTTGATTCCCACAAACACTCCATTAATAGAAAATAGCTAAGATTTTCAAAGGATGTTTCATGTTTTATAGTGAGACATTAATCTACTTGAACTAATAACACAATGATCGAGTAAGACGACCCACGTCATAAGATTTGACAAGCTCCCAAAGCTTTCAAACCTAAGAGTGTAAAAGAACATGCCAAGGTGTACAAGATGTTTATGTAACATTTGTAAACCAAGAGATTTTAATCCTATATGAAATGCACACATAAATAGACAACTAAGTAACACTACTACCAATAGTAATGATCACTTAGGAATGTCCAAAAACAAAAGAAAAAACACAAAAGCATTCGTCTTTGTTTTGAGTGTTAGATACACCAAAGTATGCATAGCTTGATTTTATTTGAAAAAGGTTTTTGACTCATTTCAAAATTTAATTAAGTTTAACACTTTGTTAATATATCAATTTTCAAAGATACATGAACAAGAGATGTCCAACTTAATAGAAAATAGTAAAACACAAGTTTTACGACAAACCGAGACTCAATACTTTGGACAAAGTATAGAACTTATAAAACATATAAATTTTAAAGTTTGAATAAAGATTTGGAAGAATTTTTAGTTGAAAGAAAACTCAATTACGTTCGAAACGCCGGGTGGCACGACTTCTACGGACTTACGTTTGATTTTATATGATTTTTCAATGTTTGCAAAAATCTGAGTCAGACTGACTGCGGTTCCTTATTGATAAGGATCCGCGGGGAACAATAAAGAACCGCGGTCAGAGGATAAAAAATGAGTTTTTGACCAAAATCATTTAGAAACAATTTGGAAGGACTTAGGACTCTAAAAAATCATTTTAGACACACATAACTCATATATTAGAGTTAGTTATGACATAAAAGATTTTTATACTTCCAAACAAGAAAAGATTTAAAATCAAGCTATTTCCCAAAGTTTATTTAACACCAAAACTAGTACGAATGAAACAACAAAACACATTTCATATGTAATCATTCTTCATAGGAAATTTGATACAACGATCTTTTTACTTTTTAAAAACCGTTTGTTTTGAAAAACTAGAGCAAAGATCGATCCAAGCTTTAAAGCACAATATACTTCAAAGATCTTGAGTAGCCTTGCTCTGATACGAATTGTAGAAACTAGAAAGGGGGGGGGGGGGTTGAATAGTTTCTAGTTAGTTTTCAAAACATTTCAGCTTAATCCACTGTGTGCGGTTCCTTATGTGTACCCGCGGTTCCTTATCAATAACGAACCGCCGGTCCATTTAGGGAACCGCCGACAGCGGATGAAACCATTTATTACATGTTAAGATTTAACCATCCTTTCTATCAAACTGCTTATCAATCTTGACTAGATATGAGATGTGTTTGATTGTAAGATAAATACTACAAGTAAGAACACACAAACACATCAAATCAAGAGTGCATCAAGCAATAGTCTAAACACTAAGCACACATGTACTAAGCCATAGCTTTTCCGCAACTAAGATGTTTAGACTAAGGGATGCACACTTGACCATAATCTAAACATGAAGCACACGCGTACTAAGCCAAAGCGTTTCCGCAACTTAGATGTTTAGATTATGTGCTAACCAAACCTTTCTTATCTTTTTTTTTTATTATTCTTTCTGAAGGGCTTGCGGTTTATTACACCAAATTCAGTGAACTATTGCACACAAAGACACACAACACAAGTATGCAACTATAAATACATCTACAAAGGTAAAGACATAAATGTAAAGGAAAGTACCGACACAATGATTTATAGTGGTTTGGTCACGAAGCTCCTCTTCGCCCTACTCCACTCCTCGAGTACACCTACTCGAGAATTACTTCACTAATCAACAAGACTCCTTTCAAGGCGGAGAAAACCATATACGTCGCTTACATATTTCCGACACTAAGCTAGATGTCGAGTCCTAATCCTAGGTAGGACCAATCTACACAACGTCGCCTACTTCACCATTTTCTGACACAAGGCTAGATGTCGAGTCCTAATCATAGGTAGGACCAATCTACACCAATCTTCACCTAATCTACCCACTAGTTATGTTTTATGGCCCAACATAACAAACCTTGTGTTTATGTCCTAAACACATAAACCATATAGATCTAAGCACACAACACTTAGATCTATAACTCTAACACTATATCCAAGTACTAACAAGACTTGGATCTACACAACTAACACCTAATCCAAGGATACCCATCACTTGGATATTCTACCCTTACAAACACATCCAAGTGTACCCACAACTCGAATCTTCTACATATACATAGTAGGAAGACTATAATCATGACTTGATCTAGAGAGATCTTCATCATGTTATGACTCTAGACACTAACACTTCACAAGGGTGAAAATGTTCTTCTCATTGCTCTTGAGGAGGATGAGGTAAATGAGGAATGGGATGTTGGAAGGTTTTTGTGTGTTTTTCCTCAAGTCAAATGAAAGAGAATAGTCTTCTATTTATAGCTAACTCTTGCCTTGGAGAGCACCTTTTTACCCAACGGATAAAAGAGTGGACTGCCCATTGGATAAAAGAGTGGACTACCCATTGGATAAAAGGATGCACCTTATATTCTTGGAGCCCAAATTCAAAATTTGAAATTTTAATTTATTTTCTTCCCTCCATCTTCTAGAAGTAAATTCAAAATTTGAATTTTGAATTTATTAGTTTCCCTCCATCTTCTAGAAGCTTCCAAAAATCTTGAGTAAGCCTAAACCGGCTTGACTGCCCGCGGTTCTATATCTTCTCGCGGTTCGATATCACTAAGGAACCGCGTGTTCTATAAGAGAACCGCGCGTCCTTCTTGTCTTTCATGACGAATTTAATCTTCAAAGTGTCGAGAGAAGTATACATAAGTATGCTTGAGTGACTACGAGTACCTTACACATTTTACACTATGTATTGCGAGTTATACGTTTGTCATCACCAAAACATAAAGGGATCATCTTGATTAAACATCGTAATGTTTGCACTAACAAAGTTTAATAAAAACTTTACTCAATTAAGTTAATTATTAACAAATACCACTTATTTAACTTACAGATCAATTGTATATATAGTAATATCATTAAAATTAGCGATCTAACGTGTTTTCCATTTAAGAAGTTAATTTTATCGCTAGAAAATATTCATTCAAACTCTAGACCATTCACGGCTTTCTAAATAGTATGCAAGGTAAGAAAATTACAACGTATTTAGGTATTATAGGGTAATGAAATCTACAAGACCAATTTCTTGATGAGTCTCCTGAACCTTATCTTTGCAACTAAGTAGTAATTTGTAAATTACGTCATTGATAAAAAAAATTAAATCTTTAAAATAGAAAACCCATTATAAACTTAATTATTGCTAGTCTCAGTGTGAGTCAGATTTAAGACAATGTAAGGGTGACTCATTTGTTTCCACATAGACCTTGCAAGAATAACCATATAATAAATCAAATTTCATATTGTTTTAGTCCGGTTTATTTTTATTTTCAAAAAATCCTTTGCTTAAAACATTATTCATAACAATTTATAATCAAAAAGCAAACTAATAAACATGATCTAAAACATATATTCAATTATCAATGTAATCACATACCACATGCATACCAATTGATGATATCTTATGAATCTAAGTTAGTTAAATTATATATATACATGAATAAGAATTCCACTTCTTAACGAAATCAGGCCACATGCATCGAATAATCGACTGCGTAAGTCAAATCCAAATATATACATATAACACGTAAAAGTTGATAAACAATTTAAATTGACTTCATGTCACGTCAGAGTATAGCTCGATCTTCCCCAACCTTAGCTCAATACTACAAAGTTGTAGATCTATGAGTCCTGGACCTACCACCAAAATTTCATATTTTTTCAACATCGAATGAATTTATTACGAATTTAGACGGATGTCAAACAAAACCTACGAAACAATTCACAATAAACATGTGCAGATTCAACCATAATCATCAATAAAGCATGTGTAAACCATTAACGATTAATATAACCAAGTATCATATTTCAAAACACATATCCATGGCAAACTCGCATGATTTACCATAGATCTATCATATTAACCATTAATAAAGCGATAAATACCGATTAATTAACAATCAACAACATATTTATCATTAAAATTACATACAACTTAGCTTTTGTCTAATTATTTTTTATTACATAATTAGGAATTATGAATATCCAAATTCATCAAATAAATAATTTTCAACATCAAACTAAGTTTATATAATTTAGATCTATCGTTTTTTAATGTAATTAAAAATTTATACGAACGACTCGTGATGCCACTGTTGAAAGTTTAAAAACCTTAACCATATTAACAAATTAATATTCACAAGTTCAAAGTGGAATAAAAGACAAGATCACGAATAGATTAGTGATTAACATACATAACTTACAACTGATGAATCGTAAAGATAAACGATAAACCCTACGCCTTAGGGGTTATATTTAACAATCAAGAACACCAAGAAACTAATAGAGATTCAAAGTATAAATCTTCTATGGTTTCACACACACGTTTGTTAGGAATTTAATTAGAATGCTAGTTCTTAATAAAGAATAAGCAAAATAAATCACTTGAATTTAGATTGATCAAATCAAAACCCTAATAAGAGGGGGGGTATTCGATTGACTACAAAAGAGTAAAGGGGAAGATAAGAAAAGTTGTGTTTAAAGTTTTTTTCACACACAAGATTAACTCAAATAATGAACTCAGAGTTTCTTTATATGCGGATAATAAACTTAGAGAACAAGTAGGTAAACCCATCAAGCCCAAGGGGCAATCCGTAAACTTTCTTTTTCTTCGATTTATTATTTAGTCCTTTATATTAACATTTAACGACCGTTAATAAATCTCGTAAGTAACTATTTAGCTAACGCTCATTTATGCTTATTGTTATATAATTAGTAATACAATGTTCATTAAGCATATATAATTGAATTCAAACGTATCATGTGTGTATTCATAGACTGAAGACATTTTTCAAACATGTATGTATTATTTATACTAGAAGGGTACCCGCGCGTTACGGCTGCGGGTACCATGTAACATAATTTTCAGTCAATAATAATTTTATATTTTTTTACAACGAGATTTCAGAAAATGACAATTGAAGGTATTAGTAACTTTATATAATTGTCTAGCCGAACCAACGGTGACTTTGGTTCCCGGTTGAACCGGTTGGTCGGATTCTACATTCAAAACTATATATACCATGATATTAGGTAAACAACATATATAAGCTTTCGTAAATATATGTTATAAATTGTTGTATAATGTGAATATAAAATTAAGTATTTAAGTAACGAGTTGTATTAATTATATATTAACTGATATTGATTAATTTTGAAAAAAATAGGTTGAAGTAACATTTGTACAATCTGTTGTTTTATTTGTAAATTATGGTAAAGGGGTGTTTTATTTATATTATTAAATGTAATGTGTTGTTGTAAAAAATTATGTTTGTTAGAGCCAAGGGTGTCACGGCGGGCGAGGGTTCGCCGAGCCTTGCTGGCACCCTCACCGGCCTTCGTCGGGTTGCGTTGTCACACCCACCCCCTGTCGTCGAGCACTCGCCGCTGCAGAGACGAGCCTTCAATGAGAGAAAGTGGCAAATGTAGCCGTTGGCTATTTTAATACTTTTTGATTTTGAAATTTGTTTTTTTTAAAGTAGCCGTTGGCTACTGGTAATTTTTTGAAAAATGTATTTTTTTTACCCTAAACCTTTTTATATATATCCCCCATTTAACACTTATCTCTAAAACAACAAAAAATGTCTAACATCCCAAATGACCAATTCTCACAACTGAATTTCACCGGGCTTCTCAACACAAGCAACACCTCGACACCAACGTCAAACCCCTCGACGCCATCGTCGCAAAACTCAATATCATCTTCTTCCCAATTTCCATCTTCTTCCTAATTTCTATGCAGCTCCCAATTCTCATTCCCTCTTTTTACTCAAACTTATTTCCCCCAATTGACACCGGAACAAATTTACCAACAACAACAAATTTTATTCCAAAACGCCAGATCTCACAGCAAATTTTACACCAGTGAACAACAACAAGTACCAGAAACCCAATTCAAAGTTCCGGCATCATGATCACCAACAGAAAAAGTCAACCGCAAAAAAACAAAGCCAGTAAATCAAAAGCCGTTGATTTGGATGCTGATGATGACATTGAATTTGTGGAAGCTCTGTCTCAAGAACCGGCACGTTGTGTCAGTTTATGGACTTATATTTAATAGTCGTGTGATAGGATCGAACTCGAGATTACGGGATTACACACAATACGTAAAGAGTTAATATAAGTAATATATATATATATATATATATATATATATATATATATATATATATATATATACATACATATCAAAAACTCTTATATAGGAAGGTTGGTGAAACAATTCCTTAAATACAATATTCTATAAAAATGACACATGTAATTCATTAAAGGGTTTCTATAAAATGCTTCAAAAAGAAAATAGGAATTCCAAATGATGCCTTAAATACAAAATTCAATAAAAATATATATAGGAATTACAAATGATGCCTTAAATACAAAATTCTATAAAAATATATAAGGAAGGATAGTGAAACAATACCTTAAATACAAAATTCTACAAAAATGATTCTATAAAATGCTTCAAATATAAAATAGGAATTACAAATGATGCCTTAAATATAAAATTCTATAAAAAATATATATAGGAATTACAAATGATGCCTTAAATACAAAATTCTATAAAAATGTATAAGGAATGATGGTGAAACAATGCCTTAAATATAAAATTCTATAAAAAATGACTCTTAATCTAAACCTATGACTCTCACCAACATTATGTTGACGTGTTTTAGTGTCTCTTTCAGGTGAGAATATGGTTAAGCGTGAGAATAAGAGTGGCTAGCTGGAAGGCTTAGGATTGCATTTGGAGGAACCCCCTTTCCTTTTAGTCTTTATTTATGTTTGAATAAGTGATACTTTGTAGACACCTATATGTTTGTTATTTGTTAATTGTATGTCTTTGGTAAGAGTTAGACCTTTTACCTACTTACCTAGACGCCTGCATTGTTTGAGATATCTTCATGACATTGTGTCACCATTTATGATATTTCCATTTCATTTAGTTATCTATATAGACACGCTATTGTTGTGATGATATCCATACGTCGCACCCCATATTCCGCCATGGAGGGGCGTGAGATATATATATATATATATATATATATATATATATATATATATATATATATATATATATATATATATATATATATATATATATATATATATATATATATATATATATATATATGTATATATATATATGTATATATATATGTATGTATATATATATATATATATATATGTATATATATATATGTATATCTATATATGTCTATATATATATATATATATATATATATATATATATATATATATATATATATATATATATATATATATATATATATATATATATATATATATATATATATATATATATATATATATATATATATATATATATATATATATATATATATATATATATATATATATATATATATATATATATATATATATATATATATATATATATATATATATCTTTACATTATATATAAGAGGAGGGATATACCCAAATAAGCATGTTTTAATCCACGTCATCATTATTGTTAAGCAGATTTGATGTAAATCCGGAAATTTGCAAAAAAATTGTCACTTCCAAGTATCGAACATGGGTCTTGAAATTCAAGACAAAGTCTTACAACCATTGGACCAGAACAATAGCTGTGGTATTCAAATACAGAAAAATTTGATAAACGCAGGAAAACATCACCTTTAAAATTAGAACCCTGGTATATCATTCGTATTATAACCCAACTATCCTTTACATGTACGTAATCGCAGTCACAAAAATGTTTGGTATTAGGGCTAAAAGAAACTCCCGAATTACAAGCATTCATCAGGTACTTTGTTCGTCAATAATGTTTGTCGCTATTTGAAATTAATTGCAAGTGTTCTAATCTATTGTATTTAGACTGCAGGTTGAGTGATCAGGCAATTATAGTTGGGGTTATGGATGATTTGAATAGGAAGCGTGCAGAGGAGCATGTCTGATGTGATGAGATCCCCATGGGTAACATATGTTTTTCTTCATGATATGATAATCTCCATCAAATTTAATAATCCTTACAAACTATCTATAGGAACACAGATTTATCATTGGGTAACAAGAAGTTTATATTCTTCAACTCAAGGTAGAAGGACCAATAAATTACTTAATCAATACATAAAAGTGGGAGACGCCTCATCAGAGAGGTGTTGGTGGTGAGCACAAGAATGTTGTCTTCAAAGACTACGTGAATGCGTCTTCATTTTTATACATCTTTACTAGAAGTTAACAAATGTATTTGTATGTATGCATAAATGCGGTGGTTAATTTCTGGTGATTTTGGGATTGCAGGAGTTGTAGATGCTATGAGAAGATGTTATGGGTGTTAGCACAACCACCAACATCCGAACATCTGGTCCTTGCAGATCACCTTCTTTACAAGATGGATTATAAAAAAACTTGATGTAACCGTTGCTATACAAGTTGGGGGCACTATTGAATACTGTAAGTCATCGCTATCATTTACTTGAACAAAAGTCAATTTGTTTGGTTGTAGTTAATTTAGTTAAGATAATAACACATTGGCTTGGTGTGAACTGTCTTTAAGAGTGACTCGAGTAAACTATGAAGATATGTTTATTTTCAGGATTGACTTCTGTAGTGTAGTTATAAAAAGTAAAAAAGAATTTGTAAAGGTGAGACACAGAGTGATTTTTCTCATGGTAATGTTTAGGATAAGAAGTAGAGGAAAGCTATTAGTGTTATGTGCCCTTGGTGGTGTCGTGGCTACACAAAAACAACGATGCTCTTTATGTGATGAATACTACGGATATTTAGAAAGATACATATGGAGAATATCATTTTGTTTAATGCATTTTCTTCAAAAGTAAGGAGCACATGGTATTAAACCTAATCTTATTTTCTCTATACAGTTTATTGTTACTTAATTAAATTTGTTTTATCGAAATATTTAGGTGGCGTATCGATATGAAAAAAGCATTATTTTCAGAATAGCAAATTCATATACTTGATAATGTAGAGCAAAGTTGATGAGGAGGACATGAAGACGATGATGGACTTAAAGAAATGACCGAACTGATAAATGTTGTGCAGTGGAAGAGAAAACAACCATAGAAGACTATTAGAAAACATCAAAACAAAAATAAAAGGTTTGTACTTTATTTTATATTTGGCTTACGAATCATGATGTATTAAGAGGCATTTTTTGTGTTTTAACTTACACTTGCTTTGGACTGCACTTTGTAGGATAAAAAAGAAAAGCAACTGGGACGATGACTGATGTAATGAAGGATGGTGGATATACTGATGTTGATTTATTTACCATGTCTCTTTTGAAGGTCGTGCTCATATCCTCTCATATTGTTTTTCACATTCTAATAAGTTAAAATCAGAAGATATGCTAGAATTACTGTTAAAATTGTCATATTTTGTAACCTTCCTAGGTTTAATTTTAAACATATTTTAAATATCTATTACATGCTGTCTAGGCTCACATGTTATAGTGTCTGTTTATCTTAATAGGTACTTCCTCTCTTTGGAATGTGATATAGAAAGGTGTACTCGATATTACATCTTAAGATATACAAAGGTATGCATACGCTTCTGGTCAGATTTTAGTCAAAAACTTTGCCTATTGCAACTATTCAACAAAAAGTGACTTTTCATAATTTAATTTTTGCGAAATAAATTATAGTATTTCTATTCACTTTACCACATTTTGTAGCTTATCCTTTTCAACATCCGAGTATTCCCAACCATAAATGTATAGCCAATAGACCACATACAACTTGCTACTAATATCTTCTGCTGATGTGACAATTTGGGTCTTTAGCATGTTCATATAACTAAAAGTGTACTTTCAAATGTAGTAGTTTTTGTACTCATTTTAACACATCAGTTATATTAGAATTTAAAAAGTGTAGCCGTTTTTGTGGGCCGACCTACACAACCTACATACAAATTACTATTATGGGTCTGCATTAAGTTACGTGTTCTGAACCACCCTGGTAAAATAGCTACAAGTATTCCCAACCATAAATGTTGGTTATACAGAAATTACAAGGTCCACTCACTCGATGCATCTTACTACCAAGTTGTTAATCCCTTTCTGTAAAAGTTGTCAATAAAAAGGAGTGACTAAAGCAGTAATTCAGACCATATATATGCAGAAAGCTACTATATCATTTCACATAACAATTACAGTGTCGAAAAGATATGTGAAATCATTTATCTTCAATATTTTGCTACTAATGCAGAAGTTTGTATCATCTTTATTTTACGAATTTGAGCAAATAGAGAGATGTATAAATACTCTAAATTTGTTAAGTTGATGTTGAGACAGCTTTATACGATTGATATATACTTGCTGAGTTTTTGGTATAGGTTTGACTACCATGCATTTTATGTTGCTGATTTTCCGTACTTCACGGTCTGATTAAATTCCTATTGTTTTTGTCTTTTTGACCAGCCATCGATTTCTATACGCCACCAATTTGTTCTGCTATTGTTCGGCCTGGCAGGCCTGCCAAGGCTGCCCATATTATATCCAAGCAGTTAGATGTTACCATTCTAAGGTTAGTTAAAGCGTATTAGAAAGAAAAGGACATCATACTTCAATAACGGTGAAAATGAATAATATTCATACACCCATGACAATATTCGTAATAGTTAAAACAGTTACTTTAGTACACAGATGCAACAATGCACTAAAGAGCATATCCAAACACCCCGTATGGCCGATATAGGTATTTTTGTAAGAGTGCATCCAAACACCCCTTTTACATAACCTATATATAGTTTAGGATTCTATGTAAAAGTTCGCTGTTGTGTAAAAGCTGGCTGAAAATATCGGGTGAATGGTGTGCACTTTTTACATCAACAAAGGAAGCTCATGATGTAATTCCATTAGTTTTCTTTTTTAAATATGAATTTACGCATTAAGTTGACACTGATTTTGTTTTTGTAATACAGGACGTAAGAGGTTGTTAAACTGGGCACATTTTAAAACAAGGAAACATAGGTACATATATTAAAGTAATATTATTATTATTCTATTTTTGTTATGATCAAGTGAACCACTGTAATCTGTAGCTAACTAATTGCCCAGATCATATTGACCCAACTAGACCTATTTAAAGTTTCCTAATATGACCCAGTTTGACACACAACCCTAACCATCAGACAAATTTTCAAGTTCAGGCGCTATATCCTTTTCAATGGTGTATACTTTCCTTCCATTGTTTCTATCTAAGAAGAATGACTTATTTTGTTGCTCTTGCTAAGGTCTGCTCTTTTATTTATTCCCCTTGTGGCCACGAAGGTTCACTTGCACCGACCGAGATATTTATAACTTATAAGTGCAGTTGCCATGGGATTGGTCGGCTACCAATGTCGAGTTGGAAACCTATGCAACCCAAAGAAATCTCAGTTATTTACTAATGTGCAAGGAATTCTGAATTGTTTTATTCTTAATTGTTTTGGTCTTGATTCACGTCTGATACGAATAATTTTGTTGTAAATAACACGAGTGTTTGGTCAGAAAGTAAATACTGATCCAGAAAAAGTAAAGTAATTACTGATTAGTAACTCGTCTCCCAAGTGACAGATTGTTTAACTTAGTGATCAATGAACAGGTATACTTGAAGAACAGATCACTTCATCAGATTCAAGTTCAAACTCCATCAAATCTTTGACCATCAACTTTATTTTTTCTCAAAATAGAAAACATAATCATAATTTCTTCATCTTCATCCCCAAATTATACACCCCCAAACAGAATTTCACCTCGCCATTGATGAATTCTCTCTTCGTCATAAATTCCGTCATCTCCGTCACTGTCATAGGTTGAAATAGTCGAGTAAGAGGTCAATAGGTTCAAATAGTCGAGTAAGAGGTCAATAAACAGTGTTTCGATCTTCATTTTGGTGATCTTTCTGAATTGTTTCGTCAATATGGTTGCCCGGTGTAAACACTGTCATGTAGGATAAGCCTTCAGTGTAACAATGTAGGATTGCCAGGTGCTAAGTCTATTCACATTTTCACTTTTTGACTCATGTATTATAATATCTTATGCACTTTAAATGCTCCGTGGTCTCATTTATCGTGGACAAATCTGTGTGGCGATTTTTGCTTCCTGTTTGGTTCAGCCCATTAATATAATCGACAAAAATGTAAGGAATTGGGAAAGTATCTTGATTGATGTCATTATAGCAGGAGTCATGGCTCATTACATTTCCTTTCCTAATTGCCTCTTACCATTACTTTGTATTAATTTCACTCAAATACTGATACCTTCTAAGATTTCTTATACGTCGTTCAAACCACAAGACTCTGGCAACTCGAATGGCATTGACCTTTCTGATGTTGAACTAGGAAAGAGTGTGAACTAGCTATCTCGACCTACTCGGGCCTGGGAGACATTCACAATTCCACCCGCAATTGAAGTTGGGGAAAAAACAACTAACAAAAAGAGTGACAGTGTACTAACTGAGCTAGCTCATTAGTGCAAACTCATAAGCGATAAGCTACAAGAATGTGGTGATAATTGCTCTTGGTCTGATCTCTAGACAACCCACCACACAATAGCCACACATAATAGCCGTACATCAAGGGGGTTCTTCGCCTTCAGCTTAGGTGCCTCTTCCTCCTCTTCGAAAGCAGGCTTAGGGAGTTAGGGGCCTCAACCTTTATTTGGGCTCAGCTTTTGGTTTCACCTCTTTTGGCTGTTTTGGTTTCTTTTCCAAAGGAAGAGGTATAGCCTCTACTTTCTTGACTTCAATTACCTTTTGAAATTTAGATGATTAACCATGGTTCAGAAATGCCTCTCAACATGAGGATACTCAGATTTAAAGCTCTTTGGCATCAGTAGTTTAATACCATAGAACAAGTTGCATGTCGTGATGATGTTAGCCAAGGTTACTGAATCACCTACCAAGAAGGTATGTGTAACAAGATGAGTGTTCAGGCAGTGAGACCTCTCTTAATATTAGCAACATATAGCTCACCTTGACCTTTAATGAATACACACAATAAGTAGTTATATTTATTCTGGCAGTAGTGATATGAGAGTAAGGTCACATGCATAGCACATTGTGCCACAATTTAGGAAAAAATATAACTTGAGACGCATTGAGATCTTATTCTCACGTCTCTAGCGATTCTGATTTCATCCAGATAATAATCATCAATACTTTTCTCAAATCATAATCTTTATTTCAACAAAATTATACTATTTCTTATTTAATAATAAATTATCTTACATAACAACATATTTTAAGACAGTGAATTACCAATAATTCTTTTGTGTTCGACCATTTGTTTCATGAAACAAAGATCATAAAAATGCTAGATTATTAAAAGTTCACTCATAAAGTAATTCAAATTATTTATTATGTTTATTTTTTAAAATACCAGAAACAAGTTAATTGAAAACCATAGCATGTTTCTTTGTTTGATTCTCTTTCGGTCTCAAATTAACATTAGAATCCATTCACCTTTTCTTGGGTTATTCCCTTTCTATGTCATTCTATTTTTTTCAACAATATTAAAAGTGATAAAATTTATTTAAAAGACGTATCCACGTCTAATTTTCAAGTTAATAAATTTTATTTCAACAATATTCACGTCTAATTTTCATGTTAATAAATTTTAGTTAGTCAAATATTAAATCCTGAAAGATTAAACGCTAAAATCTTTTTAATGTGCTTATAAATTAGTTCGGAGATCAAATAAGTCTAGCTCATATTACTATTACGGCAAACTTAATTATTCTTATTTGTATAGTTGGTAGATATCAGATCAACTTACAAATATGGTTTGATTGATATTATTACGGAAATTAGTAAATATGAGATTATAAAAGTTTAGGAAGTCCGAGTTACTGACACAAGCTAGATAATCTACATGTTTATGATATCTTATAAATTAATTCGGAAATGAAACAAAAAGAGTTTGATAAGTTAAGATTAAAAAGATTTGAAACACTTTATATGATCATTTTAAAAGCATCATCACATTGTACATATACTTAAAAAATAATTAAACTTGCACCTAAGATAAACAAGATTTAACTAATATGGGGTGTTTTACTTATGTGGGTTGTGTAGACAAGATACTCTTAATATTTAGTACTAATATAATAAATGCAAATAATTTGAAAATTATGTACGCCTTTTTTAAGAATATTCTAAACGAAAAAACAGATAAACAAAAAAATACCATGAATACAAATACAATAGCCTTTGAAATATAAAATATATGTCATGCCGAGTGATAATGCATTCAAAGACAGCTACACTAAACATACAATGAATATAAATACAACGGCGTATAATAAATGTCAAGCCAACTAATAATAATGCAATTAAAACAACTATATTTAAAAAAAATACAAACAAACATTTACCCAAAAAATTTGAACCTAAAATCAGATGTCATACCCGTCCATCGGACGGGTTTTGCAACTAGTATATATATATATATATATATATATATATATATATATATATATATATATATATATATATATATATCAGTATATATATATATATATATATATCAATATATATATATATATATCTATATATATATATATATATATATATATATATATATATATATATATATATATATATATATATATATATATATATATATATATATATATATATATATATATATATATATATATATATATATATATATATATATATATATATATATACTAGTGGCAAAACCCGTCCGATGGACGGGTATGACTTCTGATTATCATTTATATCTGTTCGTTTACGTTTTTCTAGATAATATGAAGCACTTTAATTTCTTATTTGTACATTCTAATGTATAAATTGACAAAGAAGCAACTTACAAAGTTCCAAATATTTATAACACATAATGTAGTAACTACAAAAAGAAATCCATTTTATCACCGTTTTTACACATTTTCAATAGTATGGATAATATTTTGAATTTATTAACATATATAAATGTATAAAAGAACGATTATAAAAATTAGCGTGAATAAATTTTAAAACGTTGCATTTATATATGTGTTGCAAATAAAAACCCACAATTTTTAAGATGAAAATTTTCATAACTACTCCACATTTGTGAGATTTGTGAATCCCGTTTTGTAACATCTAAATCCCTCATACTTCTCATGTGTGAGATAATGTGTGGATATTAAATGTAACAAATGAGATTTATACTCGAAATTATAGAGTATTTAATATTCTACATTATGAAGTTACTTTTATTTGCAATTATTATGAATGTGATTTTTGAAATTTTGTTTACATTAATTTATGTAATTAATTTTTACATAATTATAAATATCAATAAACTCAAAATATTTTACACATACATCTCAAATGTGTACCAAAAAAGTGTGAAAAATAACAATATTTTTGTAATGAGTGAAAATAAAAAAGAAAGTGCAAATCACTATCATTTCATTATGATAAATAAAATAATGGTTTGTTCATATGAGAATGTATATATGTTAGTATTTTTTTAGAATGTCAAATGTTAGTGGTTAGTGGGTCGAGTCGTGCAATGACATCGAAGCGGGAAGAATATCTTTTTTAACCCTCGCCTAGTTATGTTAGACTCCTTATCCATTTCGCCTTAAAGGCACTTGGCAGGTCTTGAAGACCTCCAGAAAATCTCCGCCAAGAAAACCAATTAGTGGAACCTTGGTGACCAACTGAGCTAAGCCAGTTGGTTACATATGTTTGTATTATTGACGGCTTTTCGCATAAGATATCTTAATTGGTGCTTAACTTTTCATTCAAAAGTATATGATAACTGATCTGCAATGGCTATATACTATGGAAGATATAATTAGTAGATTTTATGTCATAAGTCCTCACACAAAGTTTGCGAGTAAACGAAATTGCCATTAATTAGGTTTGATCATTGTTTGGGTTTGATCTACGAAAATTAAAAATCAAACGGAATCGAACTCGAATTAAAACTGAACCAAAAATAGAATTAGAGTTGTGGTTCATAACCGAACTACAAATTTGATTCTCGGATTGAATATGGGTTTGCCAGTTGGAACCGAAAACCAAAGTTATATAAATATATATAGTTATATATATATAATAATTATTAAAATTTAATCTTAATATGTAAATACAATTTTTATACTTGAAATAATTTTTTTGCTAAATATTTAAATAATTATGTATTTTTTTTGAAAAATTTAGGTCAACCCGAGAATCGAACCGAATTGAAATTCGATTTTCGGTTTGGTTCGATTGAAATCTAGTTCGGTTCAGCTCGTTTTTCGAATTAACCTAGGAAAAAAAAATTAACCGAATAAACCAAACCGAAGAATACCCAAGCCTTAATGGCTATCTTGACTAATTTTAAAGTTTAAATGGACAAAAAAAGGAATTGTGTCTCTAACTGTGTAACATGCCAAGATTAGATTGATCATTTAGAGTGTACTTATAAGCCCAAAGACTATCATCAATTAATGACGGTGACAAAAATATGATACTGTATAATCGAAATGCACATATGCTTGCAAGTATAATATGGACACAATGCCAATAACAGTGACTACAAATATGAGGCTACGAGAGAAAGGGTCGTCCCCATGTTTTGAGAGGAGGTAGGTGAAAACTAAAATTGAACCCTAAAAAGTGAATGAGTATTTGCGTGAACAACTTCCTTTTCTATGCAAAGTATCCGATCAAACCTTTTTAGTCCATTTCCTCAAAGTAACCTTTTCAGTTGGTATAATTACCAACTCATTAATAAAGTTTTGATATCGTTGAATGTTGATTTTCAAGCCTTTGGCAGTCACCCACTTTGCTCGCCCTCAAGGACGCAAAGTTGGCGGGTTCCTTATGGAACTTTCCGACATTGGCTACACAGGTGTAAATGTTGACCGTCGCAAGGCCATTTGGTTCTACTATGACTATAGTCTGCTAAAAATAGGTTATGCTTTTAAGCTTTTAGTTTTGGGTACCTAAGAGACCCGTTCGTTGTACCTATCAAGACATTTACATCTTTCTAGTGATGTCTGGACATATGTAAGAGGTCTGTAATACCATATGCTGTACGATTTGATACAGACTTCATATTTCTTATGATCCATCCTTCAACGTGCATCATGCTTAATAAGTAAAAAACAAATCGTAAACACAATCTCAGTAAAGAGCCTAGCATGAACTCCAGGTAAAAAATTTGCAAAGAAAGCAAGCTGGTGTTTTAGAGTTCATGTGCCAGTTGCTAGTGTTTAATATTATTGTTTAAAGAGAACAACCAAAGAATCCAAAAAGATTTGTAGTGGGATATATAAAAGCGCAACTTTAAGTAAATAGAACGGTCAAAGAATCCAAAAAGATTTAAGTAGTAACAAAGTATAAAATCATTAATTACATAATCAGAACTTAAGCGAAGATCCAAGACAGCAAACTGGCTTAGGAGCTGGTTTAACTTCCGTAAATTCCTTGGGATTAGTTACAGCTTTCGCCTTCGGTGAAGCCTTATGTTTAGCATCAATATTCTTAGCATGCGTTTTCTTTTTGACGTCTTCTCCTTAGTCTTAGCCGCAATGTAAAGTGACAACACAAAAGTGATGATCGAATATAAGCATTATTAACTCGAGCTTGTAAACATAAGGCATGTACCTCGTCATCATTAGAAAGTGAAAAAGACAACAGAAAGGGATACTCTTGCTGAGAAAATGAAAAAAGATGATCGGTTATTTAGTAACAGACTATTCCTTGAAAGTAAGAGTATAAGTGAGCTATACATATAATAATAATAATCTTTACTGTACGCCTAGAGGTCATTTTACATACGAATCCAAACACTATTTCCTATGGTCAATATAGTTATTTAACTCCATTTATAATGGACTGTCATATACAAAACACAATGCCAAACACTCTCATAGATAACATAATCATAAGAAAACGGCATACCAACACCTATTGCTATTCTTTCTAACCAAAAGGTTCATATAGAGCTATATCGAGTAAGAAGACAATTTGTGCTTTTTAGATACATACAATTACCTATAGTTGCATACCAATTACCATATGAGACACTTTTGTTGTGGCAAAATTAACGTGTCCATAGCCTACGAATCATCTGTGCAGGGTGTCTTAGCCGTTGGCCAAAAAGAGATCCATGTAGGTTGCCGTATATATATAAAAATTGCACATGTAAATTCATAAAAGAAACAAATTAATAATTTACCTGGAATATCTCAATAATACGGTGACCAGAGGCCCCATATACCTTAAAAACACATATGAATAGCATGAATATTATAACACACTTCCGCTTGTTAGAATCACTTATATAACCTTCGCCAACTGCCTCTTTCAAAAAACATAAGTGGTGTACAACCGAGAGTCATAATTCCACAGCCTCAGGCTTGTCCCACAAACAACGACTTGAAGCCATTTCCTTTTCTGCAACTAAATGAATTAGCTATGGAAATCTACATTTATTGTTATGTTCATCTAACTGGCCAAACGGGTGATATCAAGTAAAACTATTTGCAATCACATTAAACATACAATTAAAAAATTCTAATATAAAATAAAAACCATGTTTTTCTAGTGAACTCAAGTTGTTTATACCCATACAAACTTTTTCCCAATCTGGTCTGAATTTGGCCAGTGTTTCAAAACCGGATCAGACCGCACAGTTGGACCGGTTTAACTGAAACCAGCAAAGTGGCCGGTTCTTCGAATCCATTAAAAGCAGTCGGTATTACTCAAACCGGTGAGCCATCAAGCTGGACCCACGAAGGAACAATGGTAACAACTGCATGTTTTTCAGCTGATGTATACCAGTGGATTCTTTCTTGTTTTAACGTGGAAGATGAAGAAGCAGTAGAGCGGGAGAAAGGAAGCAAAAAGAGTATTGTGACTTTGCACTTGTTTGCTACTCTGTCTGGATTGGCGTGTGTGGTTTGTTGTTTATGCAATGGTTGCTTATAACCCTAGTAAAGTTTATTAAAACTGATAGTTAATGACTAAAAGTGGGATGATATGTACTTGTATGTGGTAAAAGTGAGATGGCGTGTACCTTTACGTGAGAGCCTATTGTGAAACTGTGTACTATGTCTCCGAGTTAAAGTGGCAAAGTTCTATCATCATCCACCCATCTTCCCTCCGCACTGCGATATATGAATTTAAGCCTCACTTGCTATGCTATATTCTAATTTCACAAATATTTCTATCTTGTATCTTATTATATAAGGCCGCTTATATTTCCTATAAGAGGTTGCCTTTCAACATAAACAGAATCACAAAAACCAAGATGTGAAATCTATTCAAGTGTAACCCTGTCTTATTTATGTAACCAAGTTTAAACCAGTACAGAATGCTGGTTAACGTGGGTTAAAGCGTAATTCGGTATGTGTATAACCTACTAAACTTTTTAATAAAATCTTAAATGTCATGGTTAAAAATAATTATTCAAGCAATGAAAAGGGATCAACTAAGAGTAACCAAGAGCCAAAATGTTATGCAAGAGCCTTAGTCAATGTTTCTTGGTATATTTTTGATCCTGAGAATCATTCAATACTATAATCTCAGTAGATAACATTAAGTATTGTAGTATTTAGCAAACAGTTTGAAGGTTTACCTGCAGATTACAACTTCAAAAGATATCAGGTATAGGTCATCTAGTGGCATCTTTTATAGCACCAGTCGAGATTCCGTTTAATAAGAACAGAAAATAAGAGGCGTGCAGATACATCAAATAATAGGGTTTCGTACCTGTCATGAACTTGTATAACGTAATACAAAGATGTGGTATACCTAGAAGACAGAAACTAAAATTACACACACCAGCAAAAACTATTGCAATTGTATGCGATTATCTTGCTACATCAAAATTTATTACCATATTTTGATCAATGGCATATTGTATAACATTCAGAAGATGAAAACTATATAAACTATTACATTAAACAAAAAGCTAACTTACTTTCGAAGACATTCATCATAAACCCATAAACTTGAGTGATCTGTACACACACAAAATGGTCAAATTAATGCCAATACAATCACAAAAATAGCATAACAATGGTTTATAGGTTAGCTATATCTCAAATCATACTACTAACGAACGAAGGCCAATATCACTGCGTTCACTATTTTGGCTCAGTTTCACACGTATTGAGTAAAACAATCAACTGCATACATCGAACCCTTTCCCCATACCACCAAAACTTGCTACATCAAAAAGGCCAAAACTCTTCTTGGGCTGAAATTCTCAATGGCTTTCTCAAGCTTCGCTAGTGAAAACAAAAATAGTAAAACTAACTTGGAAAACTCTAGTAAGTTGGTTCTCGTATCCTGCATGTAGTTAAGGCTAACTGCTTCATCGTCATCCTACCCACCAAAACCAAACTTATTCACTCTCTTTTTGTCCACTGGATAAGCCCATCACTGATACAAATATATCAAAAATATAACATCTACAACCACAAAAATGGCATGAAATTTTCAGGAAAACAGGGCAACCAATAAAATTTTGGCTACTTCTGAATTCTTTAATTCAATATATATATTCAGTTAAATGGGTGTATTAAAAAAGTAGCCAAAAAGAAAATGGTCAAATGGATTAAAGGTCGTGTATCAGTATATTTGCATCCACACATACCATCACGGAAGACAGATAATCGATGTAGCATTAACACTTTGATCACAAAGCACCAAGTTTTGCACATCCCCAAACCATTTGATAATCCAACTGTTATTCTCAGATTGATAAAAACAGCCCCCGACTGGTTGTTTTTTTTAATACCATTATTGTGACACCATGTAAACATAGAGGTGACATTTGAAACAATATGTGAACAGACTGATTTAGGTTATGTTTTATCCCTAACAGGTCAAACAGATAAAATTTAAATAACAATGGATGTCCCGATCCTCCGGCTGCTGGTGGTATTACACCATAGAAAGATGATTGACAAAATAAATAAAAAACAAATTAAAGGTTCATACATATAAAAGAAAGACTCAATAAAACAAAAATATTGATAATAGCAACAGAACTACTTAAGCTATAATTTATAAACAACTTCAGCAAACATAACCCAATGTTTTCTTAAATTTTAAGTAGAAGTCTTATCAATTTTGTTGTGAGAGTGGTGTGGGTCTGCGCTTATTCAATTTTATATAGAAGTCTCATATTGGAAAAAAAATGTGTCCGCATTCATGTGGTTTGATGACTTTTGAAAATAACATCAAAGATAATAAAATAAGTGTTAACATTATTGTAAACATCTCGAAGACTGTGCAACCATTGATCTTAACAACTAAAAATACAGAATGATTCACGTGAGATTTCTTGGCTGAAAGAAATTATAAACAAAGAGAACATAGCACCCGACCAGTCAATATGCCACATAGTTCTCTCAAACTTGATATTGACTATATTTTAGAGCCTTTAGCATGATCGTCACTTACTTTAAGCCACTTACTTCACTATCAAATAATGTATTTTATTAGGATTGAAATATTGTATTTTATTTTGGAATGTATCTTTTTAATTGTTGTTATAAGGATCACTCCAAAAAGCTCCTGTTCACTGAATTTTTTTTGTTTTATCTGGTATTTTCAAGATTTTTCTAACTGGTGAAGTACATATCTTTTTTGACCATTTGGCAGGCTTATACATAAGGGCATTTGAATATGGTTGGTTCCGAACCAAGTGGAAATGGTGGCGAGTAATGATATGCATGTACTTTCACTTGATGCTCGTTCACTTCTTTGGTCAATGGAAGCAAATTAAAACATTGGTTTGGAGAATCATGACCTCGTCTCTACTTATATGTCTTTCTTAAACACTTAGAATGTGAAATTAGAATGCCGAGGGACCTAACACAATGCACATAAAGACCGTTTTCATACTGGACAATTGGTTTTCTTAATCTTTGGTCATCATTTATTAGTAAGCTGAAAAGTTTAGAAAAAGACAGTAAAACTTGTCGGATTTAGGAATTAAAGTTCCGCATAGCACATCATCCAACTTGACGGTAATATATTTAGGAAAAACTAGTCTGAAGGTGTCGAAATCCAATGTGGAATTGCAGTTTAGTCCAGGCATATAATACCAAGTTACCAACGCGTAAGTAATATGGTCAAAATTCCATACCTTGACAACCACCTGACATGGTTTCCTTCAGACCGCGGGAAACACGAACATAGCCATTTTTAGTCTCACGCTTTTGACATACCTCTAAACCATCGAAAGAAATTCTGTTATGACAATTCTCCAAAACTATTTACATCACACACAGGATCTGGAGAACTGACTGCTTAGGGGATATCATCTTCTACAATATCTGCTAGAAGAAGATCCTTCCTGCAAGGCAAGTGCGTCTTGAAGTATGTATCAAAATTCAGAAACAATAGCCTCCAATGATAAAAAAATCCCTTGTAAAACAAAGCATCAGTTAAGCAAATTACATGGACTAAAAAATGAAGGACTAACTAAGAGATAATCGTATCACCTTCTTGTATTCCCACTGAAACCTGAAAGAGGGATTGCTAAGTGTTGTAATGGACACATAATCACTTTGTCAATGAATTCCTTCAATTTTGGAGGCTGCAAAAATGAACAATGACTGGGATTAACGGGGTGATAATAGCAAAGAAAAAATATCCGAGAAACCTATCCACGCCTCGTGTTATTGTCTAAGTTGTTCTATCCGTAAGTAGAATCCTAATGTGTGAATCTTCATATATGTACCGAAACACACAACTGATGCATATTTTTTAAGTGGGTGGTCAGTTCGATTTACTTCTCGCTTCTTCCCACTCTCATAGGAAAACAAAACAGTTGCTTTTTTAAACCACTCTCAGCCCGAACCCTTGAACCAAAAAGCCTTGAGAACATGTTCAGGTGCAAATTGACAAGTCGAAGAGTTACCGCGGATTATGGACATGCAAACATACATGACCAGACTTTATATGAAAAGAATATACATGGTGTCAAATTGTTTAGGAGGAAATCTTTGTTGATGTGGTGGCCTTAGTTAATGATTATGTGGCATTTATATTGCTGCATCTAATGACTTTAATTTCCTGACTGAAAAACAATTGCAGATAAATTCCCTGAAAGTACATACCCGGTCGTAATAGTATACGTCTCCAATTAGTAGAGCAGCATGCTCGTTACCCTGCTCAGATGCTTGCCACCATAAGGAACATGCACACTGATGCCTTTCTACATTAGTACATAACCCAGATTCTCCCATTAATGTGGTACTTGATCATACATTCTGCGGGAGTATAGTCACGAAATCAGAATAACATATCATAACCTAAACACACCATTAAAACTTTAGTTTACAGCTGACCAAACATCATTTTGTTCACCTTGAAACTAAACCAAAGCCAAAAAGTTTTTCCAACAACTTCTTCAAAAAATATAAAGAAAGAGGGCACGATGCTTACATGTAGCAGCAACGCGCCTGCTATAGAAACCACAACACTTAGACTTCAAAATCCAAACATCAATCCGACCAAATCTAACCTACAAAAATTATAAACCTTATTAATTACAAATCACACGAACATGATTATATGATTCGATCACTGAAAATCATATGAACCGTGTATGATAGTGATTTGGAAGAATAATTATGTGGTTCTTGGTATCATCAAAATCCTAATTTATATACAAATTTGACAGATTAGACGTGGAAATAAGCAACAAAAATCGTATAATCATGTATTTGAATTGAAACAAAATAATTGTAATTCGCAACATATAATTCGAAACCCTAAATATTTAAATTAAAATTCATACCTGCAAACTAATCCCTATCCATATATCTTCATATAGATGTTTACAATTTTGGATCGTCGTACGTTTGGATTTTGGATCGAAGCATGTCATTGGAAGTTGGGTAAAGGGTTTATGCGAAGGGAATGAGAACGAATCGATAATATATAACCGACTTTTTTTAAGCAGCTATGTTTGGTTTTTATAAGGTGCGATTAAAGTTTATTGGTTTCGGGAATTCGTAAGCCCAAGCCCAAAACGTAAGCCCATGTGCTGACTGGGATTAGTGCCCTGATTGGTGACGTGGCAAATCCCTCCTCTTATATATAATGTAAAGATATATATATATATAGAGTTAGGTTATTGTAGTGTAGTAGATTAAAGTTATTAAAATGAGAAGTCATCTTAACCATTGTTTTTTACAATTAACATGCGATCTATTAATATTAGACACAAAATTATAAATATTACACATAAAAATTTATATAAAACTCCAAAAAAATTGATACGTAAAACTTTTATAGCCGATACATATGATACATAATTTTGCTTCACAAAATATTATTAGCATAAATAGTTATTTTATTTACAAATTCTGTGATACATTACCACAAATTGCATTCGAGTTAACAAACAATTCCTAAACTATGATACACAACTGATACACGAGAAACTAGTAATATTAAAAATCATGAATAAACAACTCGTACACGAACTAAAACTTCCAAAAAAACTCGTACACGAACCAAAAATTCATAAACGAACCAAAACTAATCAATAAATGTGATATTTATGTGCTATTTACCCGTTTTTTCCTTACTTCTCATTTTAACAACTTTAAGCACCTACACCATTTTATCTAAAATCTATATATATATATATATTGTATTTATTAATTTACTTAATAAATATATTTATGTATTTATTAATTTAACCGAGCAAGTAACTATATTATCTTAACGGTCGTTAAATAAATAATAGTTAAGTTATAACGAGCGTTAAATAAATATATAGTATACATAAACATAAGGAAAGAAGTTTGGAAGATTCCGCAACACCCTAAGGGATGTTTAGTCGGCCGAATATAGGGCTCCAAGGGGGGGGGGGGGGGGGGGGGCATTTGTTGCCTTTTATTTATCTTGGGCTACAAGGGTTTAGGCCTATAAATACACCTCATTATCCCTCATAATTCACACAACATAAATATTTTCCTCTTTCTCTCCTTTGGGTCGATCGCAACACCTACACCACAAAGAGGTTCGGTTGATTTTTCTTGGTAGATCGATTGTATACTTAATCTAGTCCTAACCCCTCTGTAGGGTTGTTGGATAGATTAATTACAAGCGTTGTAGCTCGGTTTTCACGTGCTAAAATCACGATTAGCTCGTTGTATTACGTGTGCACAAGAACGTAATATAGTCTTACTTTAGACCATATCTTGGTATATACGGTTTAAACCCGAATCGGTGATTTGTTCTTCGTCTTGTGGAATTGCTTTAGCGTAAAGCTATGTAACGCTAATTTGATTAATTATAATTGTGTTATTAATTATGATTTTGTTAAATCGCTTCCGCTATATGTGCTTTGATCTCGTTTAATGTTTTATATAAGTGTTATGATATTAATAAATCTTCAGTTGCATCGAGAGCCGTTTTAACATGTTATAATTATCGAAAATCTAAAGTTTTTTTAACTATAACTGTTTTGAGTTAAAACTACATGTTTTTTAGGTTTTTCATAAAATTAGGGTTTTGTTTTTTTAGAAATTAGGGTTTTTACTCTATTTTTAATAAAAAGGTGAATTGTTTTGAAACCCTAAATTACATGTGGGATAATTTTAGATTATATTGCATGATTAATTGTTATGTCATATATGGTTACGATCCGTAGAGATTTAATTGTTAATATTTGTGGGGATTCCATGATTACGTGTATGTTTTCATGGATCGTAAAATTATATGTTTATATGATTTTATGTGCTACGTCATTATTTGATTCGATAAATCTAGAATCCAGGAACACTTTTATATAGAGATATAAAGACCTAGATTTGATGATTATTAAATAAATCGTATGCATGTGGCTATTTGATTTATTTGTTGCACATATAAATTGTTATTATGTGTTTATGATTTAGTTTTCTTTTGTTTATATATGATGAGATGGCATTTATACAAGATCTCATCATTCTTTTCAGGCTTTAAATGCATTAAAAAGTCATAAAATACCATATATATGCTTGTGTTTGTTTACTTGTGTATTTTAGGTATGTATATCGTGAAAAAGACAAAAGATCACAAGAAACAAGGAAAAACGGACACGAGAAACGAAGCCGTACAAAGAACCGGGCCCTAGTTCATGATTTATCCAAGATTAACCCTTGAAGACTTGAAGACATACAAGATTGATCCTCAAACAATAAAGAAATGACACTTAAAACCCTTGTGAATTCATAATTATAAGTTTGGTCCCTTAGTTTGTCAAAATTACAAAATGGTCCTTTAACTTTGAAGAAATGGCAAGATTAGTCCCTCATCAAATCTAATTTGTCAATTATGGTCCCTCATGGAGTCAAAGATACATTGAAGACCTTTGAAGATCAACAAAGTCCAAAATCAGTCCTTCAAATATGAAAACATGGCAAAAACAACCCTTTAAACCTTTTTGGAAAAGTTTGGTGGCAAAAGTGTGAAGAATGGAAGTTTATTAACAAAGGAAACAAGTTTTGTGGGCTGAAAAACTTGTTATACAACTTTCCCCAAAGAACAAGGACTACTTGTGCCATTCCCAAAGTTTGAATACACAAACACGCGCCAAACAAACACAATCCCCCATTTTCGGATCAAAACTTACCACTGTTCACCATCAAGAACCCAGTAACTATCACAACTTAAACAAAGGGTAAATTTCAATTAACCCTACCCACGCTTAATTCACACGCCCAGAAACCTATCCCACACAAAAAACCTTAACCTCCACTCACCAATGGACCCCACACCCAAAACCGTTTCACCCATCACATGACAACTTATTCCCCAAGGACTGCCACGTGTCAAGATCAACAACCAAGACTCTTAGCTTAACCCCAAAGCTAAAATGAACGTCTATGATCATTTTGGACAGCTCATATCAAAGATTCGTCTAGAAGACCTCAAGGACAATTTGGGAATTTCACTTCTAGGGTTTATGAATAGTGTTAGGCTAGCATTTGCCTATAAAAGGAGACCTCAACCTGTGAGAGTCCCTTTGTTCCAGATTTTAGCTTTTAAATCTTTGTAATTCCTTTTTATGAAATAAAGTTTGAATTTCTGAAAATTTTGAATTCTCATTTGTTATTTATAAAAGTTTGGTATCTGATAAGCTAAAGTTTGAGTTCCATTCACATGTTTTGTTGGTTTTGAAAAAAGGTTTTAAGGATTAAAACACTTGTTTTCAGAAATCAAAGGTTAAAATCTGTTTATGATCTCACCTTTCTGTTTGTTCATCTTAGCAGCTTGGAAGCTGGTACTTGTTTTGCTAGTACCTCAGCTCAAACAATCCAGGGCCTGGATGTAGGTCTTGGAGGTTTGCACCCTTCTCCTTTTTCATTTTTCTTCATTTTTCTGAATATTTGTGATTTTTGTATGGTTGTTGTTGAATCTGTGTTTTGATGGTTGGATCTTGTTTATCTGGTATTGTTTGATGTTATTGAGTTGATGTTAACTTGATTTGTGGGTTGAATTTGAAATATCCTTTGAAAATTTGTGAAAACAGATAATTAGGGGGTGTTTGGGTTAACTGCAATAGCAGGTTTTGTGGAAGTTGAGTAGGTGTTTTGTGTTTTTGATTGTTGGTATCTGTTTATCTGATATACTTGGTCATTTATTTTCAGGTTTTGTGGTTTGAAACACCTAGATCCTTAATTAGGCTCTAAAATCTTGTTTACTTGATAAAATTGGTTGTGGTTTAAGGGACACCTAGTTTTAATCATAGACTAGGGTTAACAAGTGATTAAACCTAGTTAGTTACACCAGGGAAAGAGATTTGAAGGCTTGAAATTGGATTTGTGGTCAATTAGATCAGCAAAGTGTGCATGTGTTCTTGAAGTTCATATCAGCAAGAGTAATTTGCTTTGATCTTGTTCCATACTTTGATTTAGTGGCTGATTTAAGTTTGTTTATGCTTAATCATAGTTTATATAGCTTGTGTATGTATCTTGTTCAATTTGGCTGGCTTATTCATGCTAAATCTGCTTATTTGTTCATAACTGCTTAATATCAAGGTCTGTGCAATGTCTGTGGACTGTTTGCTTAATCTGGGCTTATTGTGTAAACCAATTTATGATTTCTTTGTTGATATAGATTCCTTGTGATTCACTGATCACAAGGGTGCCCTTGTTTCCACTTGAATCCAACTGGATCTCTCACAATTCACAGGTCAAATAGTCAAAGCAGTGGGAACTCCTTTCCCCTGCTGCTAGCCACTGCTAGTGTATTTTTGTGTTCAGCTTATCAATAAGCTATTATAGCTTATTTTAACCAGCAACAACTTGGATTTTGTAATAGGAGCTCATTATTTGACCCATTTGTTCATACTAGAGCAATTGGTGGGTTGACTTTATGGTTTGACTAGAAAACCAACTAAATTGACTTTTTCATAAGTGCTTATTGGCTTATTCTGGCTTATTGGTGTTGCTTATTGGATTTTTGTTGATTGATTTGGCTTATTGAAGTCATTTGTAACCTTTTGCAAGTTGAATCAAGTCCTGAGGTGCCCTAATTCACAAACCAAACTATTTTGTCTTTTAGTGGATTTATACTTTGCTTATTTCTAGCTTATTGAGTGTTTTTTTTCAAAATTTCTTTTTACAGATCTCTTTAGCATCCCAAAAGAAGGTTGTGTGTCAAATTAGAGCTTATGGCATTAGCTTATTGCTTAATGGGCTTAATGGCCCAATAAGGATAAGTTGTTTGATCATTAAGCTGTGATAAGCTCACTTTCAGCTTTTGGGCCTTCAGAGTTTTGTGTTTAGAATTGAATTTTGAGTCAGATAGTGCCTTTCAAGTCATTTGGGCTTATTTTGACTTTTTGGGCTAAAAAGCCCATTAAGGTGGATTGTTTTTGGTTTTGGCCCATTTGGGGGCCCAATAGGGGTATTCTGGTCATTTCACTTTCATTTTCTGTTAAATTAGGTCAACATAAACTAGTTTGCAAGTTTTTATAATTTTTTATAATTTTTGGATTTTTAATATTATTTTAATATTATTTTATTATTATTTTTCAAATTTCACTTTTTTGCAATTTTTATATTTTTCTTAGCTTAAATACATTAAAATAGGATTTTTGCAACTCTTAGATTAATTTTATCACTTTTAGATTAATTTTTATAATTATTTTAAGTTTTAATAGTTTTTAAATCATTTTAAATAGTTTTTATTAGTTTAAAAATTTCTAAAAATAGTTTTTAATCTTTTTAGGTCATTTTAGAGGTTTACCAATTGAAAAATCTTTATTTGGGCTTTTTGATAATTAATTTGATTTTTAGGGCTTTAATTAGCATTTAAAAATTAAATATTTCATTAATTAAAAGGTTTGAAAAAGTTTTGATCATTGGTAAACTCTTAGTTTATTTATTTTGATTTTTGGTGAATTTTTTGGCAATTTTTAGAATTAATTTTTATTTTAGCTCGTTTTACGGTTTTACGTTAAGTCATAGTAGTAAATAATTTCACGTCTTCGTCATCCTCTTTTCTCATCCCCTTCTAACCAATATTAATCTCAAACCAATTACGAATTATTCACACACATATATCTCCTTGGGAAACGAACTTCATTAGGGTCATTAGTGCTTGATTTTCCTAAATCATCACTTAATATTTACCGCTTTTACGCTCTTTGTTTTCCTAAACAAGAGTTGTATTTTACCACAATCATTTTGGCGCCGCTGCCGGGGAGGTGTGTCGTGATTAATTTATCTTGTTGTTTTTAATATCAACCATAGTATTTGTATTAGTAGAAATCTACTAATACGTATTATCGGCTTTATTGGTTTTCTTGTGAAATTATTATTACTATATTGTATTAAGTATCACAATAAATAAAAAATATCTCCAAAAGTGTAAAAACACAACCTTAATTGGGATTTGATCTCCTAATTATTGTATTCGAATCTCAAACAAAAAAAGGAAAAGACAAAAATAGATAAATACTTTCGTGAAGCTCGATTTTGAAAAATACAAATTATAAGGTGGGTATAAGGCGGGTATTATAAAATATACCCTAAGGAAAAAGGCTCTTAAGTGCTTCGCGCCGCCTCGTTTCCCCGCTTGGTTGTGAGTATTTTGAGATTGAAGGCTAATCGAGGGTTTTGCCGCCCAAAGTATTATTACGTATAATATATTTGCTTGGTTTCTTTGTGATTAAACCCTCTTGAACAATTTGGTTTTCACCAAAGTTCTAAAGTCATTCGAAGGCGTTCACTCCACGTGATCGTTTTCATTCCTTTGAGGCTTCTTTAATCAAGAGTTTGATTCGAGGAGAGATTTGGTAGATTGTTGTCTACGAAGATACACCAAAATCCAAAAAAATTAAAAACAATCAAAAACACATTAAAAAAAATTTGAAAATTCACAAAACACCCAAAAAGAATCTTCTTTGCTCACCTCCCATTCTTCGTGAAGTTTATGATCACTCGTAATCAAGCAAAACGAGCTCGTAAACGTCTTCAAAATCAAGCAAATCAAGAGACGTTGATTGAAGAACAGACTTCAATTGTTGAACCTATTGTAGAACAAGAAGTCGTCATGGCTAATCGTACTATGATGGAGTTGCTACAAGCACCCACCGAGGGTTTTGGAGAGGCCATTGTCATTCCCGCTATCCTTGCGGAGAATTTCGAAATTAAGACGGGTTTAATGTCGATGTTACAAGCTAATAAGTTTAGAGGTCATGAGAAAGACAACCCGCATTACCACATTAGGAATTTTAATCGTCTCACCGCTACTAGCAAGTTTAAGGACGTTCCACATGACGCCATTAAGATGATGTTGTTTCCATACTCGTTAGATGGACCCGCTAAAATTTGGCTTGAGAAAGAACCGCCAAATTCGATTTTGACATGGGGTGATCTCGTTTCTAAGTTTGTGAACAAATTTTTTCGACCATCTAAAACAACACATTTGAAAAATGAGATTTCAAGATTTGTGCAAAAAAATAATGAAAGTTTTTCAATGGCATGGGAACGCTTTAAAGAAATGTTACATGAATGTCCACACCATGATTTTTCGGAATTGCATCAAATTGATACTTTTTATAATGGGCTTAATGATCATGAACGAGATTACTTGAATGCCGCCACGGGTGGTAAATTTTTGTACAAAACGACCGATGAAGCTTTAAAGATTATCGAGAATAGATCTAAGGTTTATAGCCCTCGTAACACACCGAGTGTTGCCAATTTGGGTTCGTCATCGTCGTCATCGTCTCGTAGCATTAATGCCTTACATGATGAAGCTAATGAGGAAAACCGGTTTTCGATAGATTTGCTAATCTTATGACTCATTGGAAAGCTCAAGAGGCTTTGAACTCCGCTTCGGTTAAAGCGGTTGCTAAGAGTTGTTTGTCTTGTGGTGGAGCTCATGATCTTTCCGAGTGCATTACCGCGGATGGTAACACTTCGAGTGCTTATGTAGCAACGGGAACTTATAACCAAAATGGCCAAGGTTCCCGCCCAAATCAAGCTCCACCAAATCAAAATGCTAATAACTATCGAAACAACAACCAAGGTGGTAATTATCAAGGCAATTCACGTAACTACAACAAGGGGAATTATCAAAATGGGAATGGACAAGTCACTAATCAAAACCAAAACCGTGATTTTCAAAACACTACACAAGGTTTTCAAAATGCTCACACTAAAAATCTTCAAGGAGAATTTTTGGATTATGCTAAAGCAAATGATGCTAAATTTGATAACATGCAACGTGAGATGATTAGCTTAAGATCCGAGTTGAAAAACGAGCTTAAAAACGAACTTGCTAATGAACTTAAAACTCATGCAAATAAAATGGAAGGAAATTTCCAACGTCTTCAACAAAATCAACAAAAGATAGAACAAGGACAACATGAGATTAAGCAAGAATTGTTAAAAGCGGATGCTAGGCAATCAAAATTTGAAGACCGAATGGCAAAAATGTTTGAAGCAATCATGTGTAAACCCTCTTCCTCGGGTGGTCTTCCTAGTGATACCATTGCAAACCCGAAGGGAGAAATGAAGGTTATTACTACACGAAGTGGTAAAACTTTCAAGGAACCAATCTCTCGTCCAAGTACTTCTACGGAGAAGGAAATCGAGAAAGAACCCGAGGTGGTGGTCGAAAAGGAGCACATTACAATCCCACGAAGTACCGCTCATACCACACCTACGGTTGAACCAATACCAATCATGGAACCCGAGTTTCCAAGGCCGTTGCCTAATGTCCAACCCACACCACCCTTACCTTACCCTTCGAGACGAAACAAAGAGAAATTGCAAGAACGTAACAAACAACAAATCGAGCTTTTCATAAAAATGTTTCAACAAGTGCATTTTGATGTGAGTTTAGCCGACGCGTTTTTGTATATGCCTCGTTTCGCTTCCACTTTTAAAAGTATGATGAGCGATAAGGAAAAGCTTTCAAAGCTTGCTAATTGTTCTTCGGTTTATCTTAACCGCATACCGGAAAAAGTTGGTGACCCCAGAAAGTTTCTCATTCCTTGTGACATACAAGATATGAAAGAATGCCTCGCCTTGGCCGATCTTGGTGCAAGCATTAATTTGATGTCATTTTCCATTTGGAAATCGCTTTCGCTTCCGGCTCTTACTCCTTCGAACATGTCTATCGAGATGGCCGATCATTCTACGATTTTAGCATGTGGAGTAGCCGAAGATGTTTTCGTGAAAGTGGGGAAGTTCTACTATCCCGTCGATTTTATAGTAGTTGACATCCCCACGGATCCTCAAGTTCCTCTAATTTTAGGTCGTCCATTTTAGACACCTCGAGATCGCTTATCGACGTTCATGCAAGAACTATCACTTTGAGATTCAACGAAGAGGAACTTGTTATAAACGCTACTCAAAACTCAAAACCTTCTCATGTTTATGCAATCGCTACCATCAATCACATTGACTTAGTTGATGTGGTTTGCGATGAGTTTTCACAAGAAGTGTTAGGTTTTTCCGATAGCTCGTCAAGTGGCAATCCCACTATTTTGGATCCGATTCTTGCTAATTCTACACCAAATCTCACTCCATTCCAAGGAGGCGATTTTACTTCAAATGAAATCGATAATGAAGATGAGGTGTTGATTAGTGATGATACTTCTATTCCACCATTTCTTCCGTCGATGGAAGTTATGAGTGTTGAGCCAAAATCTTCAATCGAGGAACCACCTATCCTTGAATTGAAAGATCTTCCTTCTCACCTTGAATACACATTCTTGGAAGGTGATGACAAGTTGCCGGTTATTATTGCAAGAGGTCTTGCTAATGATGAAAAAACCGAGCTCTTGAAAGTTCTTAAAGCTCATAAAGGGGCAATTGCGTGGAAAATTTCCGACATTAAGGGTATTGACCTAAAAGTTTGTACTCACAAGATTTTAATGGAGGAGGACTACAAAACCGCAATTTAAAGTCAAAGAAGGGTGAATCCCAAAATTCACGATGTCATTAAAAAGGAAGTTTTAAAACTCCTTGACGCGGGAATGATTTATCCTATCTCCGATAGCCCATGGGTGAGCCCAATCCATTGTGTCCCTAAAAAAGGAGGAATGACCGTTGTGCCTAATGAAAATAACGAGTTAATTCCCACTCGTGTTGTGACCGGTTGGAGGGTGTGTATTGACTACCGAAAGTTAAATGACGCCACTCGTAAAGACCACTTTCCTTTGCCCTTCATGGATCAAATGTTGGAGCGACTCGCGGGAAATGAATTCTATTGCTTTTTAGATGGTTTTTCCGGTTACTTTCAAATCCCTATCGACCCTCGTGATCAAGAGAAGACTACGTTTACGTGTCCTTATGGAACGTTTGCTTATCGTAGGATGCCTTTCGGACTTTTTAATGCACCGGGTACGTTTCAACGGTGTATGATGACCATTTTTCACGATATGATCGAGAAGTCGATGGAAGTGTTTATGGATGACTTTTCGGTGTTTGGCAATTCGTTCACGTCGTGTTTATCTAATCTCGAGCAAATGTTAAAACGTTGGAAAGAAACCAATCTTGTGCTTAATTGGGAAAAATGTCATTTCATGTGTAAACAAGGAATCGTCTTAGGACATAAGGTCTCGAAAGCGGTATTGAGGTCGATAAAGCTAAGGTAGACGTCATCGCCAAGTTACCTCATCCCAAAACCGTTAAAGGAGTTAGGAGTTTCCTAGGCCACGCGGGCTTTTATCGTCGTTTCATCAAAGACTTTTCGAAAATCTCTCGACCTATGACACACCTTCTCAAGAAGGATGCTCCTTTTAATTTCAATGAGGATTGTGTTAGAGCTTTCGAAACTCTTAAAAGGAAACTTACCGAAGCTCCCATTCTTGTTGCTCCTAATTGGGAATTACCCTTTGAAATCATGTACGATGCAAGTGATTATGCTATAGGGGCCGTCTTAGGGCAACGTTATGAAAAGCATTTCCGTCTTATCCATTATGCTAGTAAGACGATGACTGAGGCTCAATTAAAGTACACCACAACGAAAAAGGAATTCCTTGCCGTGGTCTATGCTTTTGAGAAATTCCGACCTTATCTAGTCTTAGCTAAAAGCATCGTGTATACCGACCATTCGGCTATCAAGTATCTCTTAGCTAAGCAAGATGCTAAGCCGAGATTGCTTCGTTGGATGCTCCTCCTCCAAGAATTTGATGTCACCGTGCTTGACAAAAAAGGAGCCGAGAATCTAGCGGCCGATCATCTCTCTCGTCTAGAAGATCCTCACAAAGATGTTTTCGAGAACAAGGAAATCACCGAAACATTTCCTCTCGAGACTCTCGGTGTAGTGAATTCTAAAGACACCACCCCATGGTTTGCCGACATTGCAAATTACCATGCGGGCAATTTCATAATCAAGGGTATGACGACACAACAAAAGCGAAAATTCTTTCGTGACGTCAAGTTCTATTTTTGGGACGACCCTTATCTCTTTCGGGTTTATGCGGATCAACTCGTTCGACGTTGTGTTTTTGGTGCCGAAGCTTCTAACATCCTTAGAGCTTGTCACGAGGGACCCACGGGTGGTCACCACGGTGCTAACCTCACGGCTAAGAAAGTGTTCGATGCCGGCTTCTTTTGGCCTTCTATCTATCGTGATGCACACGCACTTGTGAAGTCGTGTGATTCGTGCCAACGTCAAGGAAAATCGTCTCAACGTGATGAAATGCCGCAAAACATAATTCAAGTGTGTGAGATTTTTGACATTTGGGGCATAGACTTTATGGGTCCGTTCCCATCGTCTCATGGTAACAAGTATATCCTCGTCGCGGTGGACTACTTTTCTAAGTGGGTGGAAGCTAAGGCTTTACCTACTAATGATGCTCGTGTGGTAGTGAAGTTTTTGAAGCAACTATTCTCTCGGTTCGGAACCCCTCGTGCTATTATAAGCGATCGTGGAACCCATTTTTGTAATGACCAATTCGAGAAGGTCTTAAAGAAATATGGAGTTACTCATCGTCTTTCTACGGCTTATCACCCGCAAACGAGTGGGCAAGTCGAGGTTTCGAACCGAGCTTTGAAGAGGATTTTAGAGAGGTCGATTGGAGAAAACCGTGCTTCATGGTCCGACAAACTCGATGAGGCTTTATGGGCCTTTAGGACCGCTTATAAGACACCTATCGGTTGCACTCCTTATAAGTTAGTCTATGGGAAGAATTGTCATTTGCCCATTGAATTGGAGCACAAGGCATATTGGGACCTTAATCATGCAAACTTTGACTTGAAGACCGCGGGAGATCACCAGAAAATACAATTGAATGAATTGGATGAATTAAGAGACAATGCTTATGAAAATTCATTGATTTTCAAAGAAAAGACTAAAAAGTTTCATGATGCAAAGATTAAAAACCGGGTTTTTAACGTTGGTGATCAAGTGTTACTTTTTAACTCTAGACTTAAGATATTTTCCGGGAAATTGAAATCTCGTTGGTCGGGTCCTTTCACCGTTACACAAGTGTTTTCTTATGGGACCATCGAGCTAGCTCAAGATGATGGTCCTAACTTCAAGGTGAATGGACATAGGCTTAAGCACTACTTTGGTGGGGAAATTACTTCAATGGTTGACCTCGACCAAGTCACCTTCCCCAATGATAATTAGCATTGAGGGGATCGAGTCGAGCTCATGACTCGGTAATAAAAAACGAGGTGCCTCGTGGGGGAGATCCCATGCTTATCCTTTTATGCTTTCTAATAACTAATTAGAGGGGATTTGTGCCCTTCCAACTCGTTGACTCGTAGTTGTTTGTGATTGTGTTATCTAGATCATCATCATCATCTACGATTGAAGACTCTCGTGTTCGTTTATGTGAGCCTCCATCGTTTGCTTGAAGAAATTTTTCACGAATCCATGACATATCCTTTATTGTTCTAACAATTATCTTTTAGCATAATTAATAAACGACTTTAGATATATTGTTGATCACCCTTTCCATGCTAGATCCTAAGCATTCGATTCTTCGTCTCTAGTATGGGGGTGCTCCACCTTTAGACTCGAAACATTGAGGACAATGTTTACTTTTAGTATGGGGGGGTGAATAGATACTTGCTTTGCTACGCCCTCACGTTTTCCAATTTTCAATGTTTTGTTTTGTTGCTAATAAGGCTAAAAATGGCCAAATTTTAAATTTTTTCTTAGTTTTCATAAGTTTTTTTTTAAGACACGAATGTATATTTTCCGATGGGTAGAATAAGAGCTAATTTTTGACTTGATGGGCATTTGGAGCCATTTATATTCCTTAACCCGCTCAATTCAAGTTTTGCTAGACTTTTATATAGGGAACTTTAAAACGCGAAAGTCTTAGCTCATTCGGGTTAAGAACAAGAACTTTTCACAAGTTCCTATAATTGATCCTAGAAAGTCACTTATCAAGGGAACTATAAAATGCATTTTCTAAACTTGAAAAAGTCCAAGAAAGTGCAAGATCCTATAGGTGGCTTGAAAACCCAAAACTTTGATTTGATATAGTCTTAATGAAAGCTAATCCAAATTTGGCTTAATTTTGACTTGCATGGCTAAGTATTCATGAGTCTCTTTAATTAGAGGTCTTTATATAGTGAAGAACGAGAGATGATAGAGTTAGACAAGTGATCATGCTAAACGTAGAACATGAAAATGTTCTTTCAAAAACTCATATGTTTTTAATTGTGGCTTTTTCTTCCCATAAGATCAATGCATTAGGAATAAAAATAATTGCAATAAGTAAGGTCGTACGATTTGAAAGGTTACTTAGCCTCTAGCGCAAGATCGTTTAAAAGTTGCTCGGGGTTGAATAGAGTTCATAGCCAAGGCATAACTTATTGAAGCGGGACGTGAAGATTGGTGAAGATCCAAAAAGGCCCTAACAAGGCATGATGAGCTCTATTTTGTTGCTAAATATCCAAGATGATGTGAAGTATCATTATTCCTAAATCAATATGAAGGATCGAGACACACGACGAAAGCAATTACTCCCCTAAAGATCATGGAGAAAGTCTATCCAAAAATACCCTTACAAGGTATGAGGATAAATATATCCAAGTCCGAAAAGGAGGCGGATCGTTGTATATCAAAGTCCAAAATAAAGATTGAAGAGAAATGATGAAGTCGTGGTCCAAATATGAAGAATCTCTCAAAAACGTCAAGTGAAGAAATTCCAAATATATGAAGAGAAGACCATAATTTCAAGAACGTCTTCCCAAGATTTGAAGTATGAAGTACATGCCAAATATCGGTCCGAGAAAGGTCTCAAATCGTGAAACGAGTTATGCCAAGATATGAACTTAAGGAGATACACGAGAAGCCGTTTTAAAAGATTTTGTCCTTCGGCTAACTATCGATTAAATCGTGCTACTTTGCTTTCGGACTAATAACTACTCAAATAAGTCAATATGAATCACTTGTGATCCATGACAATTAGTTAAAAAATGCTAGTAACCCATTTCCTTTTATAATAACTAGGATTGCGGGGAGAAAAATTATTACACAATTTGGACATATGAGTAGTGTTAGCATTGTGACTTGTACCAACAATGATCTCGTTTTTGCACTTAGCATGGAATGTATGACAATCAAGGATGACGAAATTTACTCTAAGGGACATTTACTTGTTTCTATTCTTTGACCCTAAAAGTCACATTAGTGATGAAAATCCTACATTATGTCTTTACTCATCTTCGTAGTATTATTGCAAGTCTTTTACTCTTCAATAAAGGTTAATAAAATTGAATTTTGGTGATGCTTAGATACTTTATTCTAGCATTGCGTGAGGGCACGGCAATGGCTTAGTATGGGGGAGGATGAGATGGCATTTATACATGATCTCATCATTCTTTTCGGGCTTTAAATGCATTAAAATGTCATAAAATACCATATATATGCTTGTGTTTGTTTACTTGTGTATTTTAGGTATGGATATCGTGAAAAACACAAAATATCACAAGAAACAAGGAAAAACGGACACGAGAAACGAAGCCATACAAAGAACCAGGCCCTAGTTCATGAATTATCCAAGATTAACCCTTGAAGACTTGAAGACATACAAGATTGATCCTCAAACAATGAAGAAATGACACTTAAAACCCTTGTGAATTCATAATTACAAGTTTGGTCCCTTAAGTTTGTCAAAATTACAAAATGGTCCTTCAAATTTGAAGAAATGGCAAGATTAGTCCCTCATCAAATCTAATTTGTCAATTATGGTCCCTCATGGAGTCAAAGATACATTGAAGACCTTTGAAGATCAACAAAGTCTAAAATCAGTCCTTCAAATATGAAAACATGGCAAAAACAACCCTTTAAACCTTTTTGGAAAAGTTTGGTGGCAAAAGTGTGAAGAATGGAAGTTTATTAACAAAGGAAACAAGTTTTGTGGGCTGAAAAACTTGTTATACAACTTTCCCCAAAGAACAAGGACTACTTGTGCCATTCCCAAAGTTTGAATACACAAACACGCACCAAACAAACACAATCCCCCATTTTCGGATCAAATCTTACCACTGTTCACCATCAAGAACCTAGTAACTATCACAACTTAAACAAAGGGTAAAATTCAATTAACCCTACCCACGCTTAATTCACACGCCCAGAAACCTATCCCACACATAAAACCTTAACCTCCACTCACCAATGGACCCCACACCCAAAACCGTTTCACCCATCACATGACAACTTATTCCCCAAGGACTGCCACGTGTCAAGATCAACTGCCAAGACTCTTAGCTTAACCCCAAAGCTAAAATGAACGTCTATGATCATTTTGGACAGCTCATATCAAAGATTCGTCTAGAAGACCTCAATGACAATTTGGGAATTTCACTTCTAGGGTTTATGAATAGTGTTAGGCTAGCATTTGCCTATAAAAGGAGACCTCAACCTGTGAGAGTCCCTTTGTTCCAGATTTTAGCTTTTAAATCTTTGTAATTCCTTTTTATGAAATAAAGTTTGAATTTCTGAAAATTTTGAATTCTCATTTGTTATTTATAAAAGTTTGGTATCTGATAAGCTAAAGTCTGAGTTCCATTCACATGTTTTGTTGGTTTTGAAAAAAGGTTTTAAGGATTAAAACACTTGTTTTCAGAAATCAAAGGTTAAAATCTGTTTATGATCTCACCTTTCTGTTTGTTCATCTTAGCAGCTTGGAAGCTGGTACTTGTTTTGCTAGTACCTCAGCTCAAACAATCCAGGGCCTGGATGTAGGTCTTGGAGGTTTTCACCCTTCTCCTTTTTCATTTTTCTTCATTTTTCTGAATATTTGTGATTTTTGTATGGTTGTTGTTGAATCTGTGTTTGATGGTTGGATCTTGTTTATCTGGTATTGTTTGATGTTATTGAGTTGATGTTAACTTGATTTGTGGGTTGAATCTGAAATATCCTTTGAAAATTTGTGAAAACAGATAATTAGGGGGTGTTTGGGTTAACTGCAATAACAGGTTTTGTGGAAAGTTGAGTAGGTGTTTTGTGTTTGTGATTGTTGGTATCTGTTTATCTGATATACTTGGTCATTTATTTGCAGGTTTTGTGGTTTGAAACACCTAGATCCTTAATTAGGCTCTAAAATCTTGTTTACTTGATAAAATTGGCTGTGGTTTAAGGGACACCTAGTTTTAATCATAGACTAGGGTTAACAAGTGATTAAACCTAGTTAGTTACACCAGGGAAAGAGATTTGAAGGCTTGAAATTGGATTTGTGGTCAATTAGATCAGCAAAGTGTGCATGTGTTCTTGAAGTTCATATCAGCAAGAGTAATTTGCTTTGATATTGTTCCATACTTTGATTTAGTGGTTGATTTAAGTTTGTTTATGCTTAATCATAGTTTATATAGCTTGTGTATGCATCTTGTTCAATTTGGCTGGCTTATTCATGCTAAATCTACTTATTTGTTCATAACTGCTTAATATCAAGGTCTGTGCAACGTCTGTGGACTGTTTGCTTAATCTGGGCTTATTGTGTGAACCAATTTGTGATTTCTTTGTTGATATAGACTCCTTGTGATTCACTGATCACAAGGGTGCCCTTGTTTCCACTTGAATCCAACTGGATCTCTCACAATTCATAGGTCAAATAGTCAAAGCAGTGGGAACTCCTTTCCCCTGCTGCTAGCCACTGCTAGTGTATTTTTGTGTTCAGCTTATCAATAAGCTATTATAGCTTATTTTAACCAGCAACAACTTGGATTTTGTAATAGGTGCTCATTATTTGACCCATTTGTTCATACTGGAGCAATTGGTGGGTTGACTTTAGGGTTTGACTAGAAAACCAACTTAATTGACTTTTTCATAAGTGCTTATTGGCTTATTCTAGCTTATTGGTGTTGCTTATTGGATTTTTGTTGATTGATTTGGCTTATTGAAGTCATTTGTAACCTTTTGCAAGTTGAATCAAGTCCTGAGGTGCCCTAATTCACAAACCCGACTATTTTGTCTTTTAGTGGATTTGTACTTTGCTTATTTCTGGCTTATTGAGTGTGCTTTTTCAAAATTTCTTTTTATAGATCTCTTTAGCATCCCAAAAGAAGGTTGTGTGTCAAATTAGAGCTTATGGCATTAGCTTATTGCTTAATGGGCTTAATGGCCCAATAAGGATAAGTTGTTTGATCATTAAGCTGTGATAAGCTCACTTTCAGATTTTGGGCCTTCAGAGTTTTGTGTTTAGAATTAAATTTTGAGTCAGATAGTGCTTTTTCAAGTCATTTGGGCTTATTTTGACTTTTTGGGCTAAAAAGCCCATTAAGGTGGACTTTTTTTGGTTTTGGCCCATTTGGGGGCCCAATAAGGGTATTCTGGTCATTTCACTTTCATTTTCTGTTTAATTAGGTCAAAATAAACTAGATTGCAAGTTTTTAGATTTTTTTATAATTTTTGGATTTTTAATATTATTTTAATATTATTTTATTATTATTTTTCAAATTTTACATTTTTGCACTTTTTATATTTTTCTTAGCTTAAATACATTAAAATAGGATTTTTGCAACTCTTAGATTAATTCTATCACTTTTAGATTAATTTTTATAATTATTTTAAGTTTTAATAGTTTTTAAATCATTTTAAATAGTTTTTATTAGTTTAAAAATTTCTAAAAATATTTTTTAATCTTTTTAGGTCATTTTAGAGGTTTATCAATTGAAATTTTTTTATTTGGGCTTTTTGATAATTAATTTGATTTTTAGGGCTTTAATTAGCATTTAAAAATTAAATATTTAATTAATTAAAAGGTTTGAAAAAGTTTTGATCATTGGTAAACTCTTAGTTTATTTATTTTGATTTTTGATGAATTTTTTGCAATTTTTAGAATTAATTTTTATTTTAGCTCATTTTACGGTTTTACGTTAAGTCATAATAGTAATTAATTTCACGTCTTCGTCATCCTCTTTTCTCATCCCCTTCTAACCAATATTAATCTCAAACCAATTACGAATTATTCACACACATATACCTCCTTGGGAAACGAACTTCATTAGGGTCATTAGTGCTTGATTTTCATAAATCATCACTTAATATTTACCGCTTTTACGCTCTTTGTTTTCCTAAACAAGAGTTGTATTTTACCACAATCAATATAAAATTGTTGAATTGTTGTAAACAAGGTTTTTTTTGAAAAGAATAATATGGACTAAATCATATTAAAAATAATGATTTGTTAAGAGATTTTAAATTACATAAGATTACGTTGATTGGTGAATTGCAATAATAATCTAACGGCCTACTCAATTTAAACAAACTATAAAGTGAGTCTAACGCATTGCTGGTCATGTACCCGGTCAAGGAAGGAGGTGTTATGCCATTGGTCGCTGACCAAATTCCCGGCTCGCCTGTGCGTCAAAATTGAAATTACCTACGATTATTAATTGAATTGTACCTTAAGGGTGATTTACCACAAATTCACATCTGAACCACAATGAATAAGGGTATTGCTTTGTGTGTAGCCGAGCTCTAGCAAAGTACGATGTGATGAGTTGTGGGTAAATTCTTTAATTGGTTTAACCAATACCACAACATAATTTATGAAGAAATTTAATCTCATGAAAAAGTTTACTAAATGTTTTATTAAACTTATGCTATGGAGATTGTATGCATGCTTCTCCATACGTAGATTTTGACATCAAAATTTATACCCTTAAAATTTAAGTCGAATGCTCCTAATTGACGAACACTTGAAATTACTTCATCATCAAATGAGATTTTTGGATGATGTTGTGATGGAGAGAAAACCGTTTGTAGAATGAGAATTTGTATGACGGTTTTACGTTACTTAGATTAGACGACTTAATTAAGTTACTCAGTGAGATCTGGAAACTTAATGCATTCAGAAGGAAAGAAACATGTTTACAATGCAAAACGTTTTTTTGGCAATGTAAATCCCTTAAATATCTAGAAATTGAAAATTGTTTGTCAATTGAATTGTTCGACAAGTCGTTGTGTTGAGTACATTCATTACTAGCAGATCAACTGATGTAATGGATCTATGTCAATATAGTTCTAGAATTCAAGGAAAATAATATGGTTTTAATACCGGGGTAATTTATTTTCTTGAAAGTATTTTGTTATCGAAAATACTAATATTTGAACTTATTTCTGTAGAAATGGCTCAACCCACCAGTAACACAATAAGTTCTGCGTTCAAAGCTTTCTTTGAATGACCTAAACTTACTGGCCCAAACTTCAATGATTGGTACCGCTCGCTAAGAATTGTCTTAAGAGCAGCGGGTACTATCGATATCTTGACTACTCCCTATCCGGAGGATCTTGCTGAAGGAGCATCTGATGCGCAAAGGCTTGAACAAGCTGCTAATGTTAAGAAGCACTCTGAGGTGGCTTGCTTAATGCTGGGAAAAATGGCTCCTGCACTTCAACAGAAGTATGAGCTATTTTCTCCAAAGCGAATGCTTGATGAGCTCAAGGCTATGTTCGAGAAGCTGCAAGCAGGCTCTAGGAAAGTCTGTAAGTGCCCATTATTTGGAGATGAGGGGTTATATGGAACAGCTCATTGCACTAGGACAACCCTATGATCATAATATGGCTATCAACTTGATCAATAGGTCCCTTAATAAGGACTTCAATGATTTCGTTAGAAACTATAATATGCATTGCACGGGGAAGACAGTTAATGATTTGCATGCAATGCTCATTGACTATGAAAAGGGGTTGAAAGACAAGACATATACCGCTACGCCTTCAGTACTAACCATACAAAAGGGTAGAGTGAGTAAGCCAAAACCGCAAACGAACAAGAAGAAAGGCAAAGACAAGGGTAATAAGAGCAAACAAGTTGCGACTTATTCGAAATCCAAGCATAACTTTGCTAAGAGGAGTCAATCTAAAAAGGATGAGACTTGTCACCATTGCAAGGCAAGTGGTCACTGGAAGAGGAATTGCCCTCTTTACCTCGAAGAATTGCGAGTAATAAAGTAGAAGTCTGAGCAGAGCGCTGCAGCTTCAGGTACTTTATTTATGATTGAATTGTTCAATTTAACATACAAATTAAATTCCTGGGTATATGATACGGGATGCAGTATTCACATTTGTAATACGTTGTAGGGACTTAATCTGGAAAGGAAACTTTCCTATGGGGAACAATATCTGCAAGTGGGCAATGGCGCACAAGCAGCGGCTGAAGCTATAGGAACGTTTGATCTAGTTTTACCTTTGGTTTAGTACTAAGACAAATGATTGTCATTATGAACCTACAATTGTTAGGGGTGTTATTTTCTTTTCTTGTTTGTTAAATAATGGATTCGTTCACACGATTGATAATAATGGAATTTCTGTTTGGAAAAATGGTTATTTCTATTTTAATGAAATTTTTGTGAATGGTGTGTTTGAATTAGACATGCATGACAATGAATCCAAGAACGATAAATCTGTATTTAGCATGAGTAAGAAGAGAAAGTTTGACAAGAACTCTTCTTATCTTTGGCATTATAGACTTGCCCATATTGGGAAGACTCGTATACAAAAGCTTCAATGTGAAGGTCTTTTGGAAAATATCAATGATGAATCATTTGATAAATGTGAGTCTTGTATCTCTGGAAAGATGACCAAGAAACCTTTTAATAGAAATATTGAAAGGGATACTGATCTACTTGGACTTATACATACTGATGTGTGTGGACCACTTAGACATACGTCAAGGAAAGGTGCTAGCTACTTCTTAACATTTACGGATGATTATAGTCGTTATGGTTATGTTTATTTACTTAAGCATAAACATGAGGTATTTGAAACATTCAAAGTGTTTAAAGCAGAAGTAGAACTATAATTAGGGGAAGGAGATTAAAGCTCTTCGTTCTGATAGAGGTGGTGAATATTTAAGTCAAGAGTTTATAGATTATCTAAGTGAGAATGGAAATGTTCAGCATCTTACTTCTCCTTATACTCCACAACAAAATGGTGTATCCGAAAGGAGAAATCGTACATTATTGGATATGGTACGATCTATGTTTAATCTTACAACTTTACCTTTATCCTTTTGGGATTATGCTCTAGAATCCGCTGTTCGCATATTAAATATGGTTCTCACAAAGAAGGGCGATAAGACACCATACGAACTATGGCATGGCAAGAATCCATATTTGTCTTATTTAAAGGTCTGGGGTTGCGAGGCGTATGTGAAATGTGACTCGGGTGACAAACTCCAACAACGATCTGTAAAATGTATCTTTGTAGGATACCCTAAGGAAACTATGGGTTACTACTTTGATTATCCACCTGAGAACAAAGTTATTGTTGCTAGGTATGGAGACTTCCTTGAATATGATCTTGTAAACCAAGAATTCAGTGGGAGAAATTATGATCTTGAGGAGAGTCATATAGATACATTACCTTCTGAAAACACTAGCGATGTAATTCCTGTAGAACCAGAAAGTCTGGCGGTTCCACCGAAATTAGTTCCTCTGCGTAGATCCGCAAGGATTAAAAATACAAACACCAATATGTGTCTTAACATAGAGGATGATGATGAGTTAGGGGATCTTGGTGAACCCGCAAATTATAAATCCGCCATACTTGATCCTGAGAAGGATAAGTGGATGGTTGCTATGGATGAGGAAATGAAATTCATGAAAGTAAATGATGTTTGGATTCTTGTAGAACCACCAACGAATGCTAAAGTAGTGAGACATAAGTGGTTATACAAGAAGAAAACCGAAATGGACGGAAAAGTACAATCCTATAAAGCTCGTTTAGTAGCTAAAGGTTTTACTCAAACTTTTGGCATAGACTACGAGGAGACATTTTCTCCTGTAGTAGACTTAAGAGCTATTAGGATTCTCATAGCTATAACTGCATACTATGACTATGAGATATGGCAAATGGATGTTAAAACTGCCTTCTTGAACGGTCGCTTAGATGAAGACATCTATATGCAGCAACCAAAAGGGTATGTTGATCCTGAGAATCCAGGACATGTGTGCAAACTTCAAAGGTCCATTTATGGTTTGAAGCAAGCATCACGTCAATGGAATAAAAGTTTTGATGAAGAAATCAAAAAGTTTGGATTTGTTCAGAATCGTGATGAGCCATGTGTATATCGCAAAGCTAGTGGGAGTGATGTAGTATTCCTAGTCCTATATGTTGATGACATATTAATCATGGGAAGTAACATTCCCAGACTTAAAGCTGTTAAGGATTATCTTGGTAAATGTTTTTGTAAGAAGGATTTAGGAGAAGCTGCATACATTCCGGGATATGAAAAGACGATTAATTGGTCTATGTCAAGATGATTATATATATATATATATATAAGATTTTGAAGAAGTATAATATGCATAATTCCAAGAAAGATTTTTCAACCTATAGAAGTTAAGCATGATCTGAGTCATGAGATGGATGCATCAACTCCGAAAGAGGAGGCATACATGCAGAAGGTACCATATGCTTTGGCTGTAGGATCTATAATGTATGATGTTAGATGCACAAGGCCTGATGTAGCGTTTGCTCAGAACTTGGTCAGTAGATACCAATAGAATTCAGGGTAGCTCCACTAGGTTGCTGTTAAACATTTTCTACAGTATTTGAGGAATACGAAAAGAAATGTTTTGGTATTCGAAGGGTATCCATATAGATAACTAAAAGTGGTTTGGATTAGGAATTTTATCGGAAGATCTTCGGATGATCCTTGTAATAAAAACCTAATAGATATGTATTGTGACAATTCTGCCGCAATAATATTTGCCAATGACCCTAGAGTCATGAAAGGCGCCAGACACTTTATGCGTAGACATCACTACGTCCGAGAACAAGTTGAAGCTCGGGAAATCAAATTGATAAAAGTTCACACATATGATAACGTAGCAGATCCTTTGACTAAGGCATTGCCTAGACCAAAGGTAGTTAAGCATGCCAAGGCGATTGGGCTGCAATTAGCTAGCGAACTCATGCAATAAATATGTGATTAGTATTTGGATAAAGGATGTTATGACATTATTATATAATGAAATAAAGATTGGGTTTTGTTTATTTTTATTATTCAATAAGTGTATCCTATTTTACATGTTTTAATCCATGAATAAAAGTTATGTTAAATGTCCGTTGTCGATTAATAATATGGGTATATTATTAAAGTAAGACAAATCAAAATAGTGACAGAGTATACTTGAAAGTATATTGGTCAATTTTGGATGATATTCGATGAATCGAATATAGGACTTATCCCAACTATATTTTATTACTTTATGGATCTTTGTCATTAAGTAAAACATAAATAGTTATCCTTAGACCTGAGATACCAGAAAATATTATGAGTCTAGTGCATCTCTGTGGAATAATCTAACGCTAAACGTAATTGGTAACTATAAGGATTATTTTCGGAAGTGTTGCAAAATTCATAAGTTTTGCTCGTAGTCAATATGGAGTTTATTTCCTCCAATTTCGTTTTGGAGTTTAATACAGCTGGGCCCCTCGTGGGATTAATAAGATGTTTGTGTGGCCATACCCAAATATGTTTTGGTAATCTTGCTGAAACCCGTAAACGAGAAACATAATGGTTAATGAAAGGAATGACTGAGATCCATATCCTTATTAACGTTGTATTAGAATTAAAAGGATAATAATAACGATGTAGAATCGTTAAAAGGTTTTGTCCAGGAGACCTTACTCAAGTTGTACTAGAAACGTTGCCAGTGTAACTAGACGCTAGTCAATGCAATCACGATATTCGAAATATGTCCAAGTGGGAGCTGTAAGTTTATGGACTTATATTTAATAGTCGTGTGATAGGATCGAACTCGAGATTACGGGATTGCACACAATACGTAAAGAGTTAATATAATTAATAAATATATATTGTATTTATTAATTTATTTAATTAATATATTTATGTATTTATTAATTTAACCGAGCAAGTAACTATATTATCTTAACGGTCGTTAAATAATTAACAGTTAAGTTATAGCGAGCGTTAAATAAATATATAGTATACATAAACATAAGGAAAGAATTTTGGAAGATTCTGGAACACCCTAAGGGGTGTTTAGTTGGGCGAATGTAGGGCTCCAACGGGGGGGGGGGGGGGGGGGGGGAAGGCATTTGTTGCCTTTTATTTATCTTGGGCTACAAAGGTTTAGGCCTATAAATACACCTCCTTATCCTTCATAATTCACACAACATAAATCTCTTCCTCTTTATTTCCTTTGGGTCGATCGCAACACCTACACCACGAAGGGGTTCGGTTGGTTTTTCTTGGTAGATCGATTGTATACTTAATCTAGTCCTAGCTCCTCTCTAGGGTTGTTGGGTAGATTAATTACAAGCGTTGTAGCTCGGTTTTCACGTGCTAGAATCACGGTTAGCTCGTTGTATTACGTGTGTACAAGAACGTAATATAGTCTTACTTTAGACTATATCTTGGTATATACGGTTTAAACCCGAATCGGTGATTTGTTCTTCGTCTTGTGGAATTGCTTTAGCGTAAAGGTATGTAACCCTAATTTGATCAATTATAATTGTGTTATTAATTATGATCTTGTTAAATCGCTTCGGCTATATGTGCTTTGATCTCGTTTAGGCTTTTATATAATTGTCAGGGGCGGAGCCAGAGAATAAATCATCAGGTGCACAAAAAATTTAATACGGATATTTATATAACACTTAATTTGGGATCGGGTTCATTTTGAAAAAATCGAGATTTTTAGCATAAAATTACACTACGCGACAAAATTTCATCGGGTTCCCGTGCATCCCTGGGAAACCCCTAGCTCCGCCCCTGATAATTGTTATGATATTAATAAACCTTCACGTTGGACGCAGGCCGAGGAGGTATTATTGGCGAAATGTTGGTTTGGTGTTTCGCAAAACGCCGACATTAGAAACGATCAAAACCTTGATTGTTTTTGGGGTCAGATTGTTCGAGATTTCAATGAGTAAACAACCGGGATGCAGCGCACAAAGAACATGATTACTGGAAAATTGGGTCGGATGCATCCCGATGCTAGTTTCAAGCGATTTACGAAGGAGTAAATCGTAAGAGTGGGTGGAATGATGAAAATGTTTTGTAAGCTGCGAAAGAAGAATTTTATGCGGCACATAAAGGAAGAAAATTTTCTTACATTCACGTGTGGAGGGTCCTCAGAACCCACCCAAAATTTGCCGGGGAAAAACCGGTTTATGTGGATGATCACACGGAAGTATTTAGTGCTGATGAACGTCCTCGACCCGTGGGAAAAGTTCGACCCGCCAAGAAGTCAAGATCTGAGACAACTGAGAGCACCGGAGGAACATCGTCGGGGTCGTCATCGAAGGAAATACTGAAAAATGCAATGCATCAAAAAATGATATCGGCTAAATCCGCGTATGATGCCTAAGTGAAGTTGACCGGCTTCCAGATTCTCGCGATTGATGCCGACGCAATGGTGGAACCAAATAGATCGTTCGTGCGTCGACAACAAGAAATTATGGCCCGATATGCCCCCAAAATTAGCAGTTTATTTTTATTGTTGTGTTTTTAAATTTTCGTAATTTTTTTTTCGTATCGTATTTTTAAATTTCGTATTTGTAATTTTTATTTAAGTATTTGTAGTTTTTAATTTGAATGAAATGAATTTTAATGTGTGTGAAAATGGAAAAAAGAAAAATAAAAGATAGTGGTGTGACAAAAGTGAAGAAGGGTTGACATGTCATGAGTGAATGAGTATTTTTTTTTTAGTTGCTGTGTGTTGATGTGGCAGCTGTGAATACAAAGTGTAAATTATTTTGTGTGTTGTGATACCCTTAGCTCTTATGATTGTACATATGCATTAATATATTTTATTACTTAAATCAGATTTTATTAGATGCATTAAGAAAATATACAACCTTATTGTATTTGTACTACTTAACTTTTTTACATTTATAAAAAAGATAGTGCATAAAATGTTTAATATATGTGGTTAAGATACACATTCTTTCATTTATAACATACGTAATAGTTACACTAGACAAAGTGGGTAGCATGTTAACATGCTAACCTGGTTGACTTTTCTAAGCAATGTAACCCGTTTAGATAATCAAGTTCATGAACAGGTTAGCTTGAGACTGATAAGTTGATTACTAAAGCATATGGCCATATGGGCTAAAATCGAAATGGGTTGAAGTGTGAACTATTACTGAAGCAATCATAATCATCTACGATTTTTGCCGTCTACTTTGTTAAGAGGCGTTTGCATATCTCTTCAAAGATGTTAAACATGTAATTCCCATTTTGTTTAGGTGGCAAAGCATTTAAAAATTCCCAGTCTTTATAAATAATACTATATATTATGGATTCATGGCGTGAAGCATGTTAAGAACTTATATAGAGTTAAATTACGCATGACAAGACATTGGATCTAATATGCTTTTGAGTGACCGCATCAACTTAAAACTGGTCATATATACCCAAAGTGCAAGTTATGAATGCATAATTTATAATGTTTTTAATGCATGTTTGGTTATATATGAAATTTTCATTCAAATGAGAGAAGATATGAAATTACCCCTTTCCATTCACTTGATTGTTTCGTAGATATTTCATTCATCTTGAATCTTGATCGTACCCATGTTCATGCCTAAATGGCAAAGCCAAGTATATACAATCTTGATAAATGCTTGAACAAATATGGCAAAGCACATTAAAGACGATATCATCTTGTACTGTCACCATGGCGTGTCAATGAGTCACATATACGATGGCAAATTGTACTCATTTCCTAGTGTTCCATTCGGAATTTCCTCAATGATCATTTCAACCTAACATTGTGTACAATGGTTATAAATGTTTACCAACCTTATTGAAGGCGAAACACACATTGATCATTCGAGTAAACAAGAGCAAGGATCACATACACTTGTTAGTTATTACATACTTACCTATCGTCACCCGGTTAACAAATCGTGCACTCAAATACGCCCATTCTGTTACACGATTTGGTATTCAGCACACATGCTACTCAAAGTTATTACAGTAACTGATGATTGTTACTGACTTATCAAAAAGTGTATATAATTAGCATACACTCGTGTTCATCTTTATTCAGAACTTTTATATTAACAATGAAACCTACATTACATTAGTAAGAAGATAATAGAAAGCATACATACACCTTCAACCATCCAAAATATACTGATATGAACTATTGGATCCACTACTTCTTATCATCAAAAAACCCATGGATTAAAGATAGAGAAGTGGGATGAGGGTAGAGAGTAGAGACTATACTTATAGAGTTTATATTTTTAACATGGGAAAAGCAAAAACAAGCTGTCTTCGACTTGAATCTTCCGATTGATGAACTTTATGGTGTTTAATTTGCTTTGGCACCAAAGGAGTTGATCTCTGGTCAATCTTGGTAAGCTCAAGACTCTTGACACCAATCGCAGTTCAACTTGCGAAACAAACATGTGTTGATCCAAAACCGTTTCTTGTTGTTTTTGGAACTTTTTCACTATGCAATTTCCTGTTCTTAGCATGTCCTTAAGCCTCTTGTCCTTCTATAAAATTAGAAAAAAGGGCAAAAGTTTGAGTCTTTTAGAGTTTACGAGTGTAATGAGACTTAGTAAAAGGTATAAAAAGATGCAAACCTTTTGATGAATTGCTTTGATGTCCATGAAAAGCTCCGAGTCTGCAGGGTCTTGAAGGTGTGCTTTACTGCCTTGAAGGATTATGGTCAAGAACAAATTAGTCGTATCCTTATCGGTGTGAAGAAAATCCCAGAAAACCGTCATTGATTCCTTGATCATTTTCGCCATCGTTGATATTGAAACTGCATCACCATCGTCTTCCTTTCTTGCCTTCTTTTCTTTCAAGTTATCATCTACATCAAAAATGGAAAAATGTTTCTTCATTCAAAAAGTCAACTTTTGACTATAAGAAGTCAGCCTTACTATGTTTGGCTTTTAAAAGGTACCTTTTATGGCTGGAACATGAAGAAGGCCTTTAAGGGTGCATCTTTGCTTGGTGTAGTTTTGAACTCTAGGTCCTTGAAACAACTCATCTTCGGTGAATCTTCTAAGTAGAACATGGAACTGTTGAAACTCGATGGCAATCTGGTTATATGAACGGTACCCTTGAGGATCATATAATTGTAATTCTTTGGCTTTTTTGTATTGCCAATGAAGAATCTCCCATGATAGACAGGCTTGTCCAACGTACACAATTTCTAAATCTTTATGCAACTCGGTGACTGATTTAAGTGTCGGGTCTGCATAAATTTTTCTTAGTTTGCATGGCCATAAACTCGGTAAAAGAACAGATTTAATTGCTGAGAGTGACGCGTTTTCTCCTGTGTTTATCTGGTCTGGATGCTTCATCCTTAGAAAATCTATAACAATCAGCAAAAATTTAATCAATATGTCGTTTATTCATCATTGTGTTTAAATTGCATTTAAAAATTGTACAAGAAGACTCGTTTAAAATGATGTCATGTAGCTTAAATAATATGTGCCCTTTCGAGGATTTGATGTTATGTGATAGAGACATCCTTACCTATGACTATTATTAGCTTGCAATTGATAATATCAGATATCATATTAAACATAATATAACAGCATCAATTATTCGAGAAACAGTAAATTTATGTATTTTTTTTCTTTAAGATATAACAGTCCTTTTCTCATCTCCATTCACGGCATGGAGAATGAGATCGCCCGTCACTACAACAATACATATGCCCTCTCCATACTTGTTTAAGTTTTCCTGTAATCATTATTAATACTAAAATTTTGTTGAGGTCATCATCACTTTAGCATAAAGTATTCATTAAAACCAAGCTATAGAACTCGATAAACATGGATCCTATATATAAATGATTTGACTTTTAGAGGCATAATAAGTGAATATAAGATTCATGAAAACAATGAATGATGATTTGTAAAAGTTAAATGAAGTGGGGAATATGTATAAAAAGCATATGTTGATTGTTGTTGACATGATGATAATTGTACACCGGCCAAGAATTATTCACACAATGATGCTATCATATCTAACCACGTTAACTTCAGATCTAAAGACTGATGGGTACATATGCCCAAAATGTGTGCCGCTAGAATAATACACCGTATGTGATTCTATGCATCAAGGTTTGCAATTTGCATAGAATAAGGATCTTTGCCACCAAATCCATACTTATGGTCTAAAAAATATGGTGACCCACTCCTCAATAATTTTTCAAACAAAAAGATCCCATATAGGAGCAATTAGTACAAGCAGAATCTATGTATGCCTTAAAGTTGAAATTTAGCAAATTCAATTTGTAATAAACAGGTGCACATTTATTCTTTTGTTGGACCAGAAGTTGGGTTCCGGTCAAGTTCTAATTTACAAAATATATACTTGGTCAACTCAAACGACTCTTCATAAAGCACCATTTCATTTAGGTAGCAATTCAGGCTGTTTGGGAATGCGTTTCTATGACAGATTTTATGTTTTGGAATAATCACATAATTAGCCTTGGGCTCTAAAACTCTAAAAGAATCAACCCAAACACTCATTGACATATAAATCAAACAATATAAAACGTCTTCTTAATGAAAATAAATACGAAGGGAAGAAAACTTACTGATGGCCTGCAATGTTTGGTAGTTCAAGACATCTAATTTTTTCATTTTATCGTTGTAGCTCTTGTAAAACTTCTGAATTTCAGCCATTAGATCTCTATGCTCCAACTTTTCTTCAGTTTTCAACGGCTTCAAATCTTCTTTCACTCTCGGAGTTTCACATTCTTCAAGAATAGTGGGCAGACCTCCAGTTCTGGAGTTCTTCAACTCCATTTTCATCTGACCAATCAACTGCTGATGTTCCAGCAAAACATCTTCCTCGTCTGAATCAAAGTCCCATGATATTACCCCACGTACTTCCTCATCTTCGGTACCTACCATTGGTTCATTCTCTGGTTCTATCGAGTTTTCCAAACATGAATCTGAAAATTCCCATGAGTTTACCTTAAACGTGTCCTCGTCCTCGTCTTCGGCGCCTATTAGTGGTTCATTTTCTGGTTCCATCGAGTCCTCCAAACACGTATCTGTTTCAATCTTGCCATTTGAAACAAACTTTTGTTCATCCTTCTTAAGATTTGGTTCGAGTTCAATGCAATCATCATCAATCTCTTCCAAAACAGGAGGAACCAAACTTTCTGACTCGCGTTCAGCAACAGACTCAACATTTTGAGGACTAATTGAGATGAACTCATCTCGGGAATTGTCTGATTCCAAATGATGATCAAAAGCCTCATATTCATTTTCTTGAAAACTATCAACTCCATAACAAAAACTATTGTTGCTCATAAAAAACTCACCTAACCAGTTACTTTCACCCAAATTTACCTCACCCTTCTCCGGTATCTCCTTTAATTCTTCAACCTCGTCACAACGCAAATCACCTAAATCCGATTCCTTCACTTTTTCCTCGAAATTTGTCAAACCTTTATCGGAAAAATCCGACCTTTGATCCATTTGACTTAAAGAAACTTCTTCTTCAACAAGATCAATATTTGAACTTTCATCCAAATCCTTCTTTTCATTTCTAAACTCAAAATTTGTTAAATTTTTATCGGCAAGATCAAAAGTTTGATCTATTTGACTTAAAGAAACCTCTTCTTCAACAAGATCAATATTTGAACTTTCATTCAAGTCCTTCTTTTCATCTTTAAATTCAACCTCTTTTTCGGCTTCTTTTTCGTCTAAACAACGAACAATTCCACTTTCTTCACTAGATTCAACATCTTTTTCGACTTCAGTTTCATCCAAACTACGAACAATTCCACTTTCTTCACTAAATTCAACATCTTTTTCGACCTCGATCTCGTCAAAATTTCGACCAACCCCTTTTTCCTTAAAAATGAAATCATCATCTTCCACTAAACCCTCATCAACAAACATCTCATGAACAGTAAAATGAACTGATTCAGGCTCTGCAACAAACCTATTCAAATCCTTAACAGACACAAATTCATACTTATTACTTGCATACTCTGTTTCCTCTGTTTTTACTTCATTACAACATTTATAACTAATCAAATCATCTTCTATCTTATCAAACCCAAACCCGAACCCGAAACTAAACTCAGATTTCACTTCTTCACCAAACCCTCCAAACTCAAAACTATCTGAACCACCTTCACCACTTTCATCTTCTTCATTTCCATTAAAAACCACACTCTTCTCCATATTTCTCACATAGGTATCATCAGTTTTCGATCTAAAACACAAAAACAACAAATTAGCACAAAACCCATAAACCACAACACACAAAAAACCAAAAAACATAACTAAAAAATAACCTTACCCAGAAAAGTGTTTGACGAAATGCATGAACAAGGTTTTAAAAAGAGAAAAGACCAAAAACAAAATAAAAGAGAAAATCTTGATCATGGTATTTCGAATAAGCTCAGATGGAAATGATTGGTATAAGGAAATAAGGTGTGATTTGATGATTTTAAGGTTGTTTGTTGTCATTTTGTAGAGAAAATTCAAGTGTAATTTATGTCATTGTTGAAGCAAAGTGAAGGGTGGCGAGAATTGTGGGCAGAGATTGGTTTAGGGGGGAAGAAATAAGAAGAAAATTGATTATTTTGTTGCTTAATTTATTTTGGTTTTTTTTTAGGTATATGTTCTTTTGACGTGTAATGAGGCTTTATTGTTGTAGCTATGTTAATGCTCGTGTCAGTACATAACATTGGAATCTGGGTAGATAGATAAAGATTTTGTCTTTGTAACTGTAAAAACCATATCAGCGCCAAAATTCATTTCTATGTGTAAAAAAGTGTAGCGGAAAAGAAATTAAACTCCTCTAAATTATAATATTTTACGAATTAGTTTTTTCGATGAGAATAAAGTTAACAGTGAACTTACGGTATTTACGTGTTCGTGTATAGGTCTGGACAGCAGACCTAACCCGAGTCCGAACAACATAACCGCTCAAGGTTCGGGCAGCGTGAATTACATCCCGATGGCAAAGCTCAAAATCAATAGAAAGGCAAAGAACAAACATCCGGGAATTTAGGAAGATTGTCTTCTATGAGACCGACAACCCCTTGACTACAACCCATCGGGCTTGGCGGCCTTTTAGGAACTTCGAGTAGTATAAATACCCCTTTACTATTCAGGCTGAGCACAACAACGACCTTGTGCGACCATGATTTTTTTTACCACGTCAACTTACTCTCTTCGGCGACCTAGTGCAACCTATTTGAAAAAAAAAATTAAAAAAAATACATTTAATAAAAAAACATTACATTTAATTAAAAAAATATTACATAATAATTCAAATAAAAAAACATTACAATAAAAAAACGTTCCAACAACACTAGTAATTAAATTGTACGTTTCCTTGATTTCGTCTTTCATTTGTTGCAAGACTTGTTGGTGGACTAGAGGCAAATTGGGGTTGATTTATGTGTTGTAGAACAATAAGTCCTTATCCCGTTTCTTTTTTTCAGCAAGCTCAATTTCTCGACGCTTTAATTCAAGCTCTTCTCTTTTCAAGGGCGCTGCTTCCCGTTGAGCTGCCTCCTGCAAAGTTAACTCCCGTTGCTTGAAGGTAAAGTATTCATCTTGTTGCTGCTTCTTTTTTCCCCAGCCAATGTCTTTTATTTTCCCCCATTTGTTGGTTACAAGATCAACAAATGAAGACTTCTCTGTTGACGATTTTTTTTTAGCTTGATCACGACCCATTGGCCGGTATTCTTGAGTCTCTTCCTCCTCATCTTCTGAATCATCGTTCAAATTCACGTAACCAGCGTGCCTAGAACAAGAAGTGGTTTCAGAAGTCTTGGATTTTTTATTACTTTTTTTTTGTAAACTTTGGCATCTCAACCTCTTGCCAACTTTGGTGATCTTTGAGCACTTTCTACGCCTCATGGTACGTAAAAGTTTTACTGTAAGTCACTTTAAATTCAGCACAAGCTTTTTGAAAATCAGTGAGATCATTGGCAACACTATCATGAGTACGCTCAACGTTATTCATTATACCATAAAAAGCACCAACGCTGGGACGCAACTTGTTTTTCCATTTGCTCACAACCGCGTCGTACCCTCTAGTCGAATCCGTCTCGGTTTCAAAGTACTTCACTACCTTTTTCCAAAAACCCTTTGTTTTTTACTGTTTCCAACCTTGCTATTCTCGGAAACATGACACCAACCTTTGCACCATGTCGGATAATCGAATAGCCGAATCCGACGTCACATGGGGAACGGTTTCTTGAGGAAATCAGGATTTTGGGGTTTCTCTTGCTAGACATGTTGGATAGTTATTGTTTTGATTTTTAGAAATTTGAATGTGAATGTGTGAAAAAATTGGAAGAAACTTTAAGTATTTATAAGGGTTAATTTTTTTAATTTTTTTTTTTGCTTTTGAATACAACGGCTAACAACCACTTTTTTCTAGGGATGAGCATTTGGACCCGATTCCCGGAACCGAACCGGAACCGTACCGGAACCGTACCGATTCCCGGTACCCGAATCCCGTTCGGTACGGTACCGGTACCACGAAATAAGGTGAAAAAAAATCGGTACCATTAATTCGGAACGGGACCGGTACCAAATCGGGAAATTCCCGAAAAAAACGGGAAAATCCCGATTTCCCAGTACCGGTACCGATATCCGAATCCCGTTCGGTACGGTACCGGTACCATTAATTTATGCTCGGGAAAAATTAGGTACCATCAATTCGGTACCGGTTCGGTACGGTACCGGTACCGTGCTCATCCCTACTTTTTTCCTTTTATTCTCAGCAATTCAAACTCGATCGTTTAGGGGGTCGAATTTGGTCGACAGAGTGGGACGATTCAGTTGCCACAACGGTCCGATCGAATCCGACCGAGGTCGCGACCGAATTTTTGTATCGCCGTTGTGTCCAGCCTCAGGTTTGAGCTAAATTAATCTTTGTTATTATATTACACTAATATGCTATATCTTATCCTGCCTTTCGGCTCATAATCCATTACTTACTCTCACGGTGGATCTTGGTCTGGGTTCTAACACCCGGACGAGGCTAACGCGTTTACTTTGGTTTCAGGATATCCGAAGGACAAGCCCAGCCGAATTCCGAAGGATCCTCTCATCCAAACCACTGCAAGAAATTACCCAAACATTATGCGTCATCCGTGGGACCTAGCATTATATCCACCACTTGCTAAGAATGAAATGTCATGTTATCCCAGTAACCAAAACACCACCTCCCTAAACCGCAAAAGAATAGATTGAAGAACGCATCTAGGCCCTGAAATCGTTGATCAAGGAACATAACAAGAACGCCATCGAACCAATCTGACTAAATTTTAATTAGGAAGATGAAGGGAGCACCAACACCAAGATAGTCCGAGGGAAAGTGGTATCCAACACAAACCTTAGAAAACCCTTTAAAGAAACTGTGAAGACCCCGCTCACCCAAATAATCATAGACTTTGTTGGTCCAGAGTATAAGCTTCCGTCTAATGTCAAGGTGGTTGCAGTTCAGGTGACCCGGAGGATCATTTGAATCGTTTTGTATGTGCGGCGAATTCGGAGGAATGACCCATGACGGTCTCGTGTAGATAGTTCCAGCAAACACTTGACGGAAGAGCAAGAGGATGGTTCGAGCGTTTAGAACTGAACAGTATTGACGAATGGTCCGAATTGAGGAAAGCATTTACTACAAGGTATTCCATCAAGAAAGCATGTCACAAAGGCCCACATGAAATCACGAAGATAACACGAAAAGCTAATGAGACACTTACGGATTTCAAAGAAAGATGTACAACTGAGGTAGGCTTTATCCACGGTGTTCCAGAGGTCATGAAGATTTCAGCATTCATGGACTCTATCAAAAGCCCTGAGTTGGAAAAAAGATATTCCAATAAGGCACCAAAGACAATAGACGAAATGATGGAGATATTAGATGACTTTGTCTGTAAAACCCGCATTAAAATACCATGAACAGTAACTATGAACAGTAAATACACGAAAATACGTTTAAAATAAAACTTTCCATTTATGATATGTAACACGTGTCACGGCATTAAATAACAAGTATCATGTATATTATAAGTGTATTATATGTACGACATTAAAATCACGACACTTAAACATGAGAATACACGAATATTCTTTAAGTTAGAAAAACTATGGATTTGGTTGTTGGGCTCCTTGTAGCCGCGACATGTATAACAAACAAAAGGAAGAGGGCCTTTGGCCCATTAACCAATTTTACTTCTAAACTAAATAAACCCCAAGGGAATTAATCATAATTTAGTTACAAGAAAAATAAACACAAATCCTAGCTATCACAAGGGTGCCACCGGTTTTGGGAGTCAAGAACAAAGGGGAAAAGTTGGTTTTGATCTTTGATTATTACGTGATCGTGTTCGTGTGTCAAGTCCTTTTAAACAAGCATTAGTAATCAAACCTTTAACCTTTTCTTTTAATTTGAAGGTTTAATTATTGTTCTTGATTAGTTTATTTATGAATCATGATCATCAGATCATTAAAAACATGTTAGGTTCGGGTTTGGTTTGTTGTTTGGTTCGGCCGAGAGTCAAACCGAGAGCCCAAGGCTCTCTGTGTCGCGTTTACACCACCAGCCGAGACCACGTAGGTCTCGGTGGGGTTCTTGTTTGGTCAGCCGTAAGAAAAGGAACCCCGGCGCAAGCCGGGTGGCGTTTTGTTTAATATTCAGTGTCAACCAAGACCCGTAAGGCTCGGTGGGACTTGTATGCTAGGCAGGGGGACCGGCTAAGCCGGTGGGTGTGTTTGTTTTGGTCAGTGGCTACACGAGCCAAGAAGGGGGAACCACCGGCTAAAGCCGGTGGGTTTTTTGGTCAAGCAGTGGCAACCGGCTAGGCTGGGACCACGGCTAATCTCTAGCCGCCGGCTGGATGGTGTTTGGCTCGGCTTACGTTTTTGTCACGGGTTCGGGTTCGGGAAAAATAATAAAATCAGTTTAAGTGTTTATTTAATTAAATTAATACCATGACTAGTTAATTTAATTAAAATCATGACTTAGGTTATAATTAATAAAATTATTAATACATGTTAAACCTGAGTATTTTATTTGTCTTAATTTAAGTAAACAATGACTATATTTAATTAAATCATATAACCTATAGTTTATTAATTTAACCATGACATTTAATTAATAAACTATGCTTTTAACTCAATTGTTTAAACTTTTAACCAATAAGCACTATCTTATATTTTATACTTATTAATCCAGCTTATTTCTATTTATGGAAACTTTCTATTTTTGGAAACTATTTTGGAAACTTTCTATTTTTGGAAAACTGATATTTTTAGTAAGTTACTCAGTATTACAGTACAAGTATAGTAATACAATGAATACACTACTTATGTAACCAGAATACATGAATAACTACAGATAACACCAAAAAATAGTAGAACATGACAGAACATGAATAATAAACTAAGACCACACAGAACCAGTAAAAAACACAGTATAGCAGACAACACATAAACGTCCCTTATCATTGTAGTATTATCTGTGAAGACGGAGTAGTTTCGTTAGCTCTTTCATTCTAGCTTCTACTGTACATAAGGTACGGATTTTCCGTCCTTTGATATGGACATTCTTTTCCTTATTAGGATTCCCCGTTTGCAGCCAACTGTTTTCCCAAGTATTGTTTTAAATGTTTTGATCTGCTTATGTTAGTTTTAAATGCCTAAGCCATATACATGCATGACCAGTGTCACCTAGCTATGGAGGTACCATAACCATATTACTGGAGGCACCAATGTTATGACTTCCCCACGGCGGAGTGATTGCTCATGGCGTCCCTTTCAGTTTTGGCCATTTATCATTTATATTATCATGTGGGGCGTATGGGTGCATCCTAGTTACATGTTTTTACAGGATTTTCATGGTGAATGTGGTGTGTGCCTTGCATCCTTCACAAGGAGTTGATCCCTCTTACACAGACTAATTCATTATAGGCAACCCCTCTAATTACATGATGAGGTCTCCCCTCCAAGTATTCATGCACGGTGGAACCTCATGACCTATATAGGCTATTGGATAATTAATACAGTTTTCATATAAAAACATAAGTCTTTTCAAACTATAAAACCATTTTTATAAACATGTACCATGTTTTCCAGGACTTATACTTTTCCGCTGCTTTTCAGTCTTATTCATGTTTTAGTCATTTATACTATGTTATATATCCGTTCACTAAGCGTATTGCTCAACCGTTACTTTCCTTTCCATGTCCCAAAAGGGCAGGTACCCAAGGACAGACTTGAGCCTTTGGAGGACGTGCATAGGATGGAAGTTGCCTTAGACTTCTTCTCCTTTTGCCTTAATTTACTTTATGCTTGCTTGGACGCTTATGTTTGATTCCGGTTTTCCCTTTTGGTCATGTATTTTTAGTATATATTACCTTGCATGCTTTGATGACACGTCATAAACACACGTAACAGTCCACTTATCAAAGTGGGGTGTTACAATTATGGTATTAGAGCCAATGTTTTGACATGTATGCTCTAAAACTTGACATGTGACTATTGGGTAGTCACCAGCAGCTTCCTAAGCCAACGCTTGCTATTCCACGTATTGATGTTTTCAGCACCTTATTATTTTAACCATGATGTTTTCATCGGTATTCAGCGACGGAGCCAGTGGGGGGGCTGGAGGGTGCTCGGCCCCCTAACAATGGTGAAACCACCATAAATATAAGTGACCAGAAAGAATGATAAGGATCAAATTGATAATCAATCTGATATTTTTGTTCAACGAAGCCATGGAAGATTTATGTTTTGAGGAAGATGACTCAAAAAGAAATAAAAAAAATTGTTTCTGTTTTGTTTTTTTAGTGATTTAGTGAACATTACTGTACTTTTTATCATAACATACAACTTTAGCCCCTGTAGATATTATGATTGGACAACAGAAAACTCTATTTTCATCTAGTTATGGTCAAATTTTGATAGCTTCTAAAACAAAAAAAAAAGTGTGTTGCTACTGAAATTTTTTTGAGCCCCCCTTAATGCAAAATCCTAGCTCCGTCCCTGTCGGTATTATTTTTCTAATATGGATTGAACAACCGTCATCCATACTTATTTATGTGTCATTGTTTTATGCATGATGTTCCTCGTGAACTTTGGCTAAGATGGACTAAACCCTAGTAGTTCATACTTGGTCACATATTTTCTGTTAAGTTTTGACAGTTGATTTTCACCTATTTATTTTCATGTATTATTGTTGTAGGTATTTTGACTAAGTGATGGTTGGTACAGGACTGGCCACGTTTAGTCGCATGTGCTTTTATTAGAACTATTTTCTTTTGGTGGACCGACCTATAGGTGTCCACCCTCGTTATGTCAATTTTGGTGAACCGACCATAGGCGTTCACCTTCGCCATACAAAAACTTTTAATAAACCATGATTTATAAACTGTTCCATGCATCATTTCTTATACTCATCTTATGTTCTAATCAGATTAATCATGTCAAAATTTGATTTTTTGTGAACCAACCCATGGTCGTCCACACCAGCGATTTTTCGGATTTTATTTCATTACAGTCACATTTCTTCATGTCCCCTCATTAATTGTGATGTTCTTTATGTCAAATTATGTTTTCATGCTATCATGGTTAACTTCGTTTTCATGCTGATTATGTTTTATGCTCTGTTATGTTAATTTCGTTTCATGTTCCTTCGTGTTGATTCTGCTTTCATGCTAGGCATTGATGGATTGTATTTAATCATGCTCTCATGATAGTCATGGTTGGTTTACATTATTCATGTTTTCATGTTGGTCATCAGTCGATTCCGTTTAATCATGATTGGCGCTTCTTACGCAATTTGAACTATGTCTACGCTAATTTAGTTGGACTATTACATTGTACTGTTCAGTTTGGTTTTAACCATTTGATCTTTTACCTTCCTTTAGAATCATGACAGATGATTGACCCCTTACCGATTATCTCATGTGCATTCCATGTGTACTCCATGTACCATATTCCACATGTACTCCATGTACCGCATTCCGTGTGTGTACTACACGTACCATAATCCATGTGTATTCACTTACAATACTCCACAAGTATTCGCTAGTCGATTCTTAATCATCTCAGGCGTATTCCACTTGTTGATATTCGACAAGATGCTGATGCCGCTCATAACTTGGGGATGTTACTAAATGTTGATGTTGCTTCTTATTTGGAGACGCTTTGAGATGTTAATGCTGTTCACAATATGGAGATTCTACAAGACGAAGACAAAGGCGCTAGATCAAAGCGATCGGACGAGAAGATGCTTCACCACCAGACGATTTCCATCACAATCCATGTCCCTACCTTTTAGTTATATGTCACATGTTATTCAGTTGTCTTTTCAGTCATATGAGTGGGAACCGGTACCAGCCAGCCACTCAACTGTATAGTTACATGAATCACCGTCATGAGAATGACCATCATGGAACTGGCAGACAAGACGACAGTAACCACTACTGTGACAACAATTACTCTAGCAATCACAATAGAACAACGGTCACGGACGTGATCAAAAATACAAAGGGTCAGCAGTCTAACCGATCCGCCAATTCTGGCATGATAACCTAAGATTTTCAAGTTTATTCGTTTCACACCTCGAGACACATGTCAAGACATCAGTCAAGACACATGTCTCACGTATATTTTTTGAATACACATGTCAGGACATCAGTCAAGACACATGTCATACGCATATTTCTCAAGACACGAGTCAATATACATGACTCACGTCCATTTCTGAAACAGCCCTAAGAAATTCAGGGTACCCTCCAAGGGGTATATCTATTTTGTTGTACCATGTATTAATTCGGCCACAAGAATTTCAGTATCATCACCGGTGTATTATTCGCGTTTAGACACGCAGGATTCGTTCTGCGTGAGACAGGCAAAACACATTCAGTGAGATCTGTCCAGTTTGCTTCATGACACTTTCATTTCTTGATTTCATATTTCATATATCCATGACCATAAAGGACATCGTTCGTATCACCCAGGTATACGAAGGTTTTCCTTCAGTCTAATGATAAGATCCAATTTGATAACACACTTACCTCGGACAAATGCGAGTTAAATATGATTCTGATTATGGATTATGAATAGCACACCATGCTACGATTGGTCTCCATTCATATCAAATTATGTATAGTGATGTTCAGGCTCCTGAATACATTCAACATGGTTTTCCATCTGGAAAATCTGCACAAATTATTTATGCTTTACAAGCATGTGTTTGTTATCCCAAGGCTGCAAGATCTTCCAGCTATCGGTTATGATACAACTTTTGAATCTCTTTTCATTCGTGAACAACCGATCATTTCAGGTTTCCTTGACATATTCAGAAAGACCTCCAAGGATACTTTCTGTCCACAAGGTGGAACTTGACATCGAGCATGTTGAGGGACCAGCTACACGAGAAGTTGGAGGAACTTATTCGCCAGGTGTATCACCATGGTGTACACCGGTTCTGTTTACTGAGGAGAATGACGGTAACATGAGATTATGACGACTACCATCAATTTTTAACAAATTACCCTTCATGACCGTTATTTCCCTCCACGTATTAATGACGAGTCTGATCAACTATAAGGTGCTAAACACTTTTCTAAGATCGAATTACGATCATGCTACCAACAGCGGCGAGTGAAAGAGCAGGACATTTCCATGACTGCTACTCGTACACGATTTGGTCATGCTAAATTCATGATTTTGTTTTAGTCTCGTGAGAGCACCAACAACATTTATAGACTTCATGGATGGAGTTTTTCCTGAACTCATGATCAAATTCGTTATTGTTCTCATCGATGTCGGCCTGACCTTCTCTAAGTCTAGAGAAGAGCACGAAGACCATATTTGTACTATGTTGCAAATTCTACGACAGGAGAAATTTCACCTTGAAATTTTCTGGTGTGAATTATGGTTGATTATAGTGACACGCTGAATCACATTGATTCTCACGGTTAATCTTACCATGACTCAGCTTACGCGTAAAGGAGAGAATCCTAAACTAAATCATATGTTCTAGAGGATCCTACACTAAGAGAAGTCTAGTTTGCTAAGACTCATGGTGTTCCAAACTTCTATGTATCAAGTCTCTATGAAGCAAGATATAGTTACGTTCATATCTAAGTACCTGACATACCAGCAGGCTAAGATAGAACACCAACAGACTAGGAGCTATTCCACCATTGGAAATTGTGAACGGAGAACGGACAAGATCTCCATGTATTTTGTTACCAGGCTACCGCAGGCTCAGAGGAAGCATTATACTATCTGGGTGTTATCAACAGTTTGACTAAGTCTGCAAAATCCTTTCATCCGCAAGGATTCAACAGTTAGTAGATTATCAGACTTTTTCCAGCCAAGGATCGTCCAATCACTTGGCACTCCTTCAGCTATCGGACCAGACAAAGATTCACATTCGTGCTCCTTATTTACGTTCACGTCCTTGTTCAAATTTTACGACTTGCTTTCGCACTCACGTTCATGACACTGTTCACGTTCATGATCGTATCCTGGCTTACGATTTACGTTTCATTTTTTTCGTTCTGGAAAGTTTTATAGAAGCTTGGGAGACCAGACTCAAGTCTAATAAACTTTCCATCACCTCGTATCAGTGGTGTTACTTCCTCAGCTATCTCATACGTTCCTCATATCACGTTCACGATAAGTTGCACATATCATCATCCACCATATGTTCTTATATTACACTCACCATGTCTCCACGTATCACGTTCACAATTGTTCACGTATCACATTCACAATTGTTCACGTACTACGTTTCAGTATGTCTCGCGCATCATTGCTAAGATGCTATCAACGTCAGTTATTCTAGATTATTTTTGCATCATAGCGTTTCATTCACCCTTGCATGTTAAAATACCATGAACAGTAACTATGAACAGTAAATACACGAAAATACGTTTAAAATAAAACTTTCCATTTATAATATATAACACGTGTCACGACATTAAATAACAAGTATCATGTATATTATAAATGTATTATATGTACGACATTAAAATCACGACACTTAAACAAGAGAATACACGAATATCCGTTAAGTTAGAAAAACTATGGATTTGGTTGTTGGGCTCCTTGTAGCCGCGGCATGTAAAACAAACAAAAGGAAGAGGGCCTTTGGCCCATTAACCAATTTTACTCCTAAACCAAATAAACCCCACGGGAATTAATCATAATTTATTTACAAGAAAAATAAACACAAAACCTAGCTATCACAAGGGTGCCAACGATTTTCGGAGTCAAGAACAAAGCGGAAAAGTTGGTTTTGATCTTTGATTATTACGTGATCGTGTTCGTGTGTCTAGTCCTTTTAAACAAGCATTGGTAATCAAACCTTTAACCTTTTCTTTTAATTCAAGGTTTAATTATTGTTCTTGATTAGTTTATTTATGAATCATGATCATCAAATCATTAAAAACATGTTAGGTTCGGGTTTGGTTTGTTGTTTGGTTCAGCCGAGAGTCAAACCGAGAGCCTAAGGCTCTCGGTGTCGCGTTTACACCACCAGCCGAGACCATCTAGGTCTCGGTGGGGTTCTTGTTTGGTCAGTCGCAAGAAAAGGAACCCCCGTGCAAGCCAGGGTGGCGTTTGGTTTGATATTCAGTCAACCGAGACCCGTAAGGTCTCGGTGGGACTTGTATGCTAGGCAGGAGGAACCGGCTAAGCGGGTGGGTGTGTTTGTTTCGGTCAGTGGCTACACGAGCCAAGCAGGGGGAACCACCGACTAAAGCCGGTGGGATTTTTGGTCAAGCAGTGGCAACCGGCTAGGTTGGGTTGACCAAGGCTACCCTCCAGCCGCCGGCTGAAGGGTGTTTGGATCGGCTTACTTTTTTGTCACGGTTTCGGGTTCGGGAAAAATTATAAAATCAGTTTAAGTGTTTATTTAATTAAATTAATACCATGACTATTAATTTAATTAAAATCATGACTTAGGTTATAATTAATAAAATTATTAATACATGTTAAACCTAAGTATTTTATTTGTCTTAATTTAATTAAACCATGACTACATTTAATTAAATCATATAACCTATAGTTTATTAATTTAACCATGACATTTAATTAATAAACTAAGCTTTTAACTCCATGATTTATACTTTTATCCAATAAGCACTATCTTATATTTTAGACTTATTAATCCAGCTTATTTCTATTTATGGAAAATTTCTATTTTTAGAAACTTACTATTTTGGAAACTTTATATTTTAGGAAAACTGCTATTTTTAGGAAGTTACTCAGTATTACAATACAAGTATAGTAATACAATGAATACACTACTTATGTAACCAGAATACATGAATAACTACAGATAACACCTAAAAACAGTAGAACATGACAAAACATGAATAATAAACTAAGAACACACAGAACCAGTAAAATTCATAGTATAACAGACAACTCATACACGTCCCTTATCTTTGTAGTATTATCCGTGAAGACGGAGTAGTTTTGTCAGCTCTTTCATTCTAGCTTCTACTGGACATAAAGTACGGATTTTTCGTCCTTCAGTATGGACATTCTTTTCCTTATTAGGATTCCTCGTTTGCAGCCAACTGTTTTCCCAAGTATTGTTTTATATGTTTTGATCTTCTTATGTTAGCTTTAAATGCCTAAGCCATATACATGCATGACCAGTTTCACCTAGTTATGGAGGTACAATAACCATAACACTGGAGGCACCAGTGTTATGACTTCCCCACGGCGGAGTGATTGCTCATGGCGTCCCTTTCAGTTTTGGCCGTTTATCATTTATATTATCATGTGGGGCGTATGGGTGCATCTTAGTTACATGTTTTTATAGGATTTTCATGGTGAATGTGGTGTGTTCCTTGCATCCTTCACAGGGAGTCGATCCCTCCTATACAAACTAATTCATTATAGGCAACCCCTCTAATTGCATGATGAGGTCTCCCCTTCAAGTATTCATGCACGGTGGAACCTCATGACCGATATGGGCTATTGGCTAATTAGTACATTTTTCATATAAAAACATAAGTCTTTTCAAACTATAAAACCATTTTTATAAACATGTACCATGTTTTACAGGACTTATACTTTTCCGCTGCTTTTCAATCTTATTCATGTTTTAGTCATTTATACTATGTTATATATATCCTTCACTGAGCGTATTGCTTAGCCGTTACTTTCCTTTCCATGTCTCAAAACGGCAGGTACCCAAGGACAGACTTGAGCTTTCGGAGGACGTGTATAGGATGGAAGCTGCCTTAGACTTCTTCTCCTTTTGCCTGCATTTACTTTATGCTTGCTTGGACACTTATTTTGTCCTTTCTCATATCATTTACTTTATTATGTTTTGGGCTTATGTTTGGGAACCGATGCTTGATTCTGGTTTTCCCTTTTGGTCATGTATGTTTTAGTACATATTACCTTGCATGCTTTGATGACACGCCATAAACACACGTAACGGTCCACTTATCAAAGTGGGGTGTTACATTTTCCGAGCGGAAGAGGCATTCGCAAACACAGAACTTCCAAAAAGAGAAAGTGACGAGATACCCAAGAGATGCAACCCTCCCACCCAGAGAAGAGACAATCGTGGTTAAAGACATAATAGTTAGGGAAAAAATCGAAGGAATTAAGGAAGAGAGGCATATTGGGGAAGAGATTTCTACAACCAAAATAGGAACCGAGATAAGGAGTACCGAGCGCCATACCCTCCTCCTCGGAATGACAACCACCACGGTATTGAACATAAATTCATTGACCAAACCCATAAAAGAGATATTGGCAATAGAAACACAACTTCGATTGCCGCCCCCTCGTCCGATGAACAACCTAGAAAGGGAAGGGAACATGGATCGATATTGTGACTATCATCAAGACAAGGGTCACTTTACCAACGACTGCATTCAGTTGAAGAAGCATATTGAGTTGGCTTTTGGAATCAAGAAAGTTAAACCACCTAGTGAAAGACGTAAGGCAAAGAGGAAGAGACAACCGATGGGATGAAGCCACACGGTAAGCCAGGATAATCAACATGATCATGACAGTACCAGAAATAGAAAAAAAGAAGTCAAGAAACGAAATGGAAAAGTGGATGAAGGTGCCCATCATGTTTCCTCCGATTGAGGAAGATGAAATGTCAGATGATCCGATCATTGTCGAGGCACAATTAGGAGAATGTTTAGTCAAAAGAGTTTACGTGGACGAAGGTGCATCAGTGGAAATCATGTTTGAACATTGCGTTGAGAAGTTTTCGTCGGAAGTCAAAGATGGGTTAAGAGAAACAAAAACAGACCTCGTGGGATTGCCGGAGACATATTCAAACCTATGAGGAAAATCGAACTATAAGTCAGGTTCATATCAGATGGGCTAGTCCGGAGGACACACGCGAAGTTCAAGGGCCCCGTCTCCATACAATGTAATCATAGGAAGAACGGGTATTCATGTCCTCCGATCAGTTCCGTCAACCATTCATGCAACGATGAAATTTCCTACTCCAATAGGTAATGCCACTCTAGTCTCTCGTTCAATCATTGTATCAAAGTGCATACAATTAGCGAAAAACAAACTCAATTATCTTTGGAAAAGGAGAAAGAGGAGAAAGCACCATGTCTTAGTATAACGAGAATGTGATGTTAAACCCTACTTATCCGGAATAACTAACTACCATTAGAGGAGGTCTGACGAAGACATGCCAATCAGCGTTAAAGCAATTTTTGAAGTAAAACATGGATGTTTTCACTTGGGAGTCGTCCGACATGACTGGATTCCGAGACGCATCATGCAACACAACTTGAATGTGAATGAGAGCTTGAATCCGGTGTGACAAAAGAAAAGAATGTTAAGAACTGAGAAGAGTCAAGCTGTGATTACAGAGGTAGAAGACTTAGTGAAGGCTGGAATAGTGAGGCCCGTCAAGTATCCAACGTATATATCAAATCCAGTCTTGGTGAAGAAGTGTGATGGCTCATGGAGGATGTGCGTAGATTTCAAGAACTTAAATTCATCATGTCCGAAAGACTATTATTCACCTATAAACATAGATGAGAAGATAAAGTCAGTGGTGGGTTCCCGATACAAGCATTTCTTAGATGCTTACAAAGGATATCATCAAATCCAAATGGCCCCGGAAGACGAGGAGAAGACCGCCTTCTCTATAGATCAAAGCACTTACTGTTACACTAAGATGTCATTCAGGTTAAAGAATACCAGAGCGAAATACCAAAGGTTGGTAGATTCAACTTTCTAGAGTCAAATTGGGAGGAATTTGGAAGCATTTGTGGATGACATTTTGGTCAAGAGTTATGATGAGAAAACATTGTTGGCAGACATAGCAGAAACTTTTGACAATCTTCAGAAGATAAACATGAAGTTGAACCCGGTTAAGTGTTCATTTTGGAGTAGAAGAAGGAAAGTTTCTAGGTTATATGATCACATCGGAATGGATCCGGGCAAACCCAAAAAAGATACGTGCCATTAGAGACATACAATCCCCCAAGATTTGGAAGGAAATGCAATCACTTAGTAGGAAGTTGGCAGCTTTAACCATTTCTTAGCTCGGTCGGCCGAAAGAGCATTGCCATCTTTTAACACACTAAAAAACATTACAAAGGAAAACAAAGATGAATACAAGTGGACTGAAAAGGACAAAGCAACCTTCCAATAAATGAAGCAAGTAATCATTAATCTACCAACGTTTTCAACTAGGCGCTCGAAGGAACCTTTATACATGTATTTGGCCGCATCATCAGAGTCGGCAAGTGCAGTATTGCTAACGGAGAGAAAAGGAAGACAGTGTCCGATACACTACATTAGCCGAACACTAAATGAAGCCGAGAGGAATGATTACCCAATGGAGAAGTTAGCGTTAGCACTGCCTAAAGCATCACGGCGTGTTCGGAGGTACTTTGAAGGACATGAGATTAACGTGATAACCGACCAGCCGATCAAACAAGTACTGAGCAAAGGTGACGCATCAGGAAAATTGGCTAAGTATATGATATAGCTGAGAGCTTACTAAATAGAATACAAGTCTCAGAGCATAATGAAAGGACAAGTGTTGGCTGATTTCTTGACTGAGGCACCCATTGGAAAAACGGTTGACGGTTCTTTCAAACCCCGGTCCGAAAGCTAGAGAAAGATGAGACACAAACATAGGTACTATTAACTGATGGTGCATCTAGCTCTCGGGGATCCGGTGCAGGCCTGGTCCTCATAATCCCAACCAGAGATGAGTTTACATATGCTCTTCGGTTGAAATTTGAAAGTACAAACAACGAAGTAGATTACGAGGCACCATTAGTAGGTTTGAGAACCGTAGCACAAATGAAGGTAGAAAAAATTGAGGTCCGAGTAGATTCAAAATTGGTAGCTAATCAGATCAACAGAGCATATGTGGCAAGCTGCGACTGTATGATGAAATACTTGGCTGAAGCAAAAACTAGCATCGAGAAGTTTACAAAATTTTCTATTCGGAACATACCGAGAGGGAAAACCCCGTAAGTGGATGTGTTTCGCATGTTGGCATCCGTTGCGTTTGACCATTTGACAAAATACGTGTTGGTAGAAGTGTTGCATGCGCGATCAATTGATCGAAAGGAAATTAACGTCGTGGTGGAGGAGGAAAGACATAATTGGATGAATCCGATCGTAAAATATCTAAGAGACGGAGTATGGCATGAAGACAAGGATGAGGCACGTTGCTTAAGGCTAAAGATTCACCAGTACGAGCTGATAGACGATGTGTTGTTCAAAAAAGGGTATTTGGTACCAATGCTTCGTTGTGTTGGTCCCCAACAGGCCAACTATGTACTCCGAGAGATACACATGGGGTCATACAACATGCATTTGAAACCAAGGTCCGTCGCGGCTCAAGCACTAAGGTTAGGATACTATTAGCCGAGCATGCATAGGGACACAAGGGAAGAGATTGATAAATGTGATCCATGCCAAATCCATACTCTGGTGGCAAGACTCCCTAAAACATTGATGAAATCCATCATGTCCTCATGGTCTTTCTTCCAATGGGGAATGGACATCTTGGGTTCATTGCATGCATTAGCCGGAAATGTCAAGTACGTGATGGTGGCCATCAAATACTTTACGAAGTGGATGGAAGCAAAACCGTTGGTAAAAATCTCAGGGAAGGAAGTCAAAAAAATTCATCTGGGACAACATTGTTTGTAGTTTCGGATTACATGGATAATTTTCACTGATAATGGAAAACAATTTGTTAATGATCCTTTCAAAAGTTGGTGTGCAGATCTAGACATTCAGTAAATTAGCATAGACGTGGCACATCCTCAAGCAAATGGTTTAGTGGAAAGAGATAACAAGACTCTCATGGAAGATATTAAAACTAGGATAGGACATGTGAGAGCCGGATGGGTAAAAGAGCTCCCTCAGGTCTTGTGGGCACATCAGACGTCATTAAAGCAAAGCAACGGGGAAACACCTTTTAGCTTGACATACGGTTCATAAGCTATCATACCAGTTGAGATAGGAATGACTAATCACAAGAAAATGATGATCTACGAGAAATAGAATGGCGATGCACTTCGTTTAAACCTCGATTTGCTTCAAGAAAAAAAGGAGACGCCAGCCATCCGAGAAGTAAGGTACAAAACAAAGGTGGAGCAGTACTACAAAAAAAGGGTCAGGCTTGTGGCATTTCACCCAGGAGACTTTGTGTTTCGTAGGAACGAATAAAGTAGGGTGGAAAAAGAAGGAAAGTTAGCACCAACTTAGGAAGGGTCGTATCGTGCGAACGAAGCATACAAGAATGGCTCATATAAACTACTCACCATGAGAGACAAGGAGGTCCCCTGGATCTGGCATGCAATCAACCTCTGAAAATGATATTTGTAGGTTTCATGTTTTAAAGTATTGTGTATCGGCTTTCTCTCCCTTCTACAAGGGAAAATTCTAGTTATTTCCTTTTTCTTTCGGTTGTATCAACCTTCTCTCCCTTCGAAAAGGAAAGGTCACCTTTTCTCATTAATGAAAAAGATTTCTCTCTTCAATTAAGAGGGAAAATAACTTTTGAACAAGTATTTTGAGCATGTGTCTATATGTGCGTTATATGATAAGTCCTTTCTCCCTTCTGCAGGGGAAGGACAATTAATTGGGAAAAAGTTTTTTCTCCTTCCGGCAAGGGAAAAACTTATGTTATATTATGATAATTCCTTTCTCCCTTCAGCAAAGGAAGGATAATTACTTGGTAAAAAGTTTTTTCTCCCTTCGAAAAGGGAAAAACTTATGTTATAATATGATAAGTCCTTTCTCCCTTCAGCAAATGAAGGACAATTAATTGGTAAAAAGTTTTTTCTCCCTTCGGCAAGGGAAAAACTTATGTTATAATATGATAAGTCCTTTCTTCCTTCGGTAAGGGAAGGATAATTCATTGGTAAAAAGTTTTTCTCCCTTCGGTAAGAGAAAAACTTATGTTATAATATGATAAGTCCTTTCTCCCTTTGGCAAGGGAAGAACAATCAATTGGTATAAAGTTTTTTCTCCATTCGACAAGGGAAAAACTTATATATAATGCAATAAGTCTTTTCTCTTTTTGGAAAGGGAAGGACAGTTGATTGGTAAAAAGTTTTTTCTCCATTCGGCAAGAGAAAAACTTATATATAATGCAATAAGTCCTTTCTCCTTTCAGAAAGGGAAGGAAAATTAATTGGTAAAAAGTTTTTCTCCCTTCAGCAAGGGAAACACTTATATATAACGCGATAATTCCTTTCTTCCTTCGGCAAGGGAAGGATAATGAATTTGTAGTTTTTTCACCATTCGGTAAGAAATAAAAACTGATAATGTGACAAGTCATTCCTCTATTCGGCAAGGGAGAAATGACGATGGGCAGAAAATATGCAACCATATGGAACGATTAAGACAATTAGAAACTCATTACGATAATAATCACTAACAAGTTATTTATTACAAATACAGATGAAAGGAAAACATGACTTGTTGAGACAAAATGTTCATAAAGGCTAAGTGTTCATAGCATTACATAAGTTATTACAAGATCCGGAGGTAAGAAAAAGATGATGAAAAGTATAAAACTATTACAAAATTAAGCTCCGTCCTTAGCATGAGACCCGGTGGCATCTTGGTTGTCCGCAGGATTCTTGGTGAAAACTTCATTCGGATTAGTTGTCTGCTCTGACTCAAGAGTCGGTTCAATTTCCAAGAGTTGGTTAATCGAGAGGTAGTAGTTGGAAGCAACCTCTTTGATGTACGCATCCTCTCTATCCGAGAGGCGATCAACCATGGCCATCATTTTCTTATCACACTAGGGGTCGAAGCCTTAGGTAGCGCTTATAACGTCTATTTTCTCATCTTCGTCCCCCCACAATTTCAATCCTTCAGCCCATCCGGCCTGAATGGACATGTTGAAACACTCCGTTACATTTGAAAGTCCCAAAATACGCCTATTGTAATAATATAATTCAAATACAAAATAACACTTAATGATTTTACTTTTCAAACGCGTAATGCTTTATTACTTATAAAAAACGTATTAAAAAGTGTTATGGACTACACTAGTTGAATGACAATAAAGAAGAAACCCTTTGAACAAGTAAACTTTATTCGAGACTCAAGTTTACAAGTGAAACTATGAGTCACTGGTAGACCGCAAAGGACTTCAGAGGTTCAACATGGAGAAAAGACAAAAATATTATCAATAAATACAAGTGTTGTTTTTCTCCTATTTTCTATCCCTATTTATAGTGGTACGATGTTGCTTCATTAGTGGGAGTAGTTGGCACGTGTCAGCTTTTGAGTGGAAGCAGTACACTTCATTAAATGCATGTCTATTCTTAGACATGCCTTTAACCAACTTTCTGTGAACAGTTCTACCAACTGTTCACTTTTCTCACTAGGTCGTACTAGGCTTCTTTATCTTGAATCTTCACTTTATCCCGCCGAAAGTACTTTAGAGATTATCCCGCCTAAACTATAAAGGATAAGGCAAGTCTCTACTTGCTTGATCTTTAAAGGGTTTTGAGTGACCTCTAAGCATTACCATCTCAGAGGTCCTTAGACACCATCACATTCCTTCTACATACCAGCTTATCTATAAGAGCTGGTGAGTATGACTTCAGATGGTCTTCGACTTCTACGCATTGTATTTGACTTGAATGTTTCTGGTGTGCCAGCCGAGGCTTTGCCTTCAGCTGGTCTAGTCTCTATCGCTGGACTCTATCAACAACTTTTAATACTTAGTCTAATTTATATCAAATCTAGACTGGTTTATAGTTAGAACTTTCATTGGCCCAACAATCTCCCTCTATTTGAGCATAAATTATACTAAGTCTAAAATTATTGTAAGTGAGTACACAACTTCTTCTTACACATATTTTAACAAACATACTTGAACTTTATTGAACATCCTAGTCATATATAAAGAGACACCAAATGGTGATTACAAGATAAAACAATAAAGGTCTTCAAAAGTCAAGATTTTGCTCACATATTTTCTCAAACTCATCTTTGTCAGCTCTTGAGTTGATTTCAACTTTAAATTCATTGTCCAGAGCATTGGCATATTCAGAATTCAGAATGAGTCCATGTCTAAGTCTGATGAGTTGGATAGTAGAGGCTATCCTTAACTCACATTCCCTTTGGAAACAATAATCAGCGTTTATGTTCATAAATAGCATATCTCTTTCAGGCTCTGAGTAGGCTTGGCCGTCGACAGGTCTGGTGATTTCGCTGAGGAGTAATATGTTTCTATACATCCCATCAACTACCACATCCTCTGTGACTAATATTTCAAAGATCTGACCCATTAGTGTTTTGCGTTTCCTTGTGATCTTGGGTTTCTCCTCAGAAAGCTAGTGAGGTAAAGGGAGTTTAAGTTTGTGAACAGTTTCCTTTACCCAGCCAATTTTGGCTTGGATATTTTTCATCATCTGATCTGCACCAGGCCCAGACTTCTTCTTCGCTAGAGAAAGGAGTTCCAACCATACAGAGAGTCCCAAACTCTTGAGTTTGAAGTCATTGTCTACTTTATAGTTGGTTGGTTGGTCCCCTTTGAAGATGATCATTACCACCTTCTTGTTTCTATATGTGAAACTGTTGTATTTAGGGATTTGATCTAGATTGGATCTTTAATTAACGACCTTCATGTACTCCTCCTTCAACTTGTTTCTCTTTGTTTCAACTTCAGCAAGTTTCCTTTGTTGTGCTTCTTTTGCAGCCAGGGTGAGTTATTTCAGAGCTTCTTCACTTTTTAGTTCAACCCGTTTAAGATCAGCTAGTCTTTTGTGCTCTTCTATTTGCGCTTGCGCTTCTTCAATGGTCATTGCTTTCTCACTAGTGTTTCTGAACTGGTTGAGCTCTGGGAGTTTTACAGAGGATCCTCCTTCCTCCTGGAGTGCACTTAGCATTATGGATTTTCCTTTGTCGTTTGACTCATCATGAAGTAGGGATGGTGAAAAGGGGGTTTCATAACCTTTGTTAAGATTGGCTGCAAAGGTAGCGAACTCTTGATCAGATACCGACCTCAGAGGAATGGGTGTTGGAATGATTGTTGGTTTGAGCTTCTTTGCTAGCTGCACACTCCTTTGCTCCTCTTTAGTTCCTTCGCCTGAGTCAGAGGATTCAACAAATGTCTCTAGTTCTGAATTGGGGTGTTGTTTTTGTACTTCTAGGATCTCTGTGTCTGATGTGTCCTTTAGAGGTGTAGAGGTTTTAGTAGACTTCTCCATCTCATTTGTAGTACTAGAAAGGGTTACAATTGATTCCAGCATGCTAACAACCTTGGATACAACTTCTGAAGGTTTATATAGTTCATAACAATTACACAAAACCCTAAACGAGATCAAAGCACACATAGCGAAAGCGATTTAACAAGATCATAATAATAACATAATTATAATTAATCGAATTAGGGTTACATACCTTTACGCTAAAGCAATTCCACAAGATAAAGAACGAATCACCAATTCGGTTTATAACGAATACCACCAAGATATAGTCTAAAGTAAGACTATATTACGTTCTTGTACACATGTAATACAACGAGCTAACCGTGATTCTAGCACGTGGAAACCGAGCTTCTACGATAGTGGAAAATCTACCCAACAACCCTAAGGAGGGGCTAGGACTAGATTATAAGCAAAATCGATAGAACAAGTAAACCAACCAAAACCCTTTGTGGGCTTCCCCTTGCGGTCGACTAGAGAAAGAGAGAGAGAGAGGAGAATGGTGTGTTAAATTATGAGGGTGGGGGGGTTGTTTATATGGACCTAAATCTTGTAGCCCAAAACAAATATAAGGAAAGTTTTCTCCTCTATAGCCGACGACCCAAACACCCCTTTAGGGTGTTTTGGAACCTTCCATTCTTCTTTTTATTTATTCCACTTTCTATTTATTCCACAACGCTCGTTAATACTTAACTCTTAATTATTTAACGATCGTTAAAGTTATAGCTCGGTTTAATTTAATAAATATAATAAATATATTTATTAAATAAATTATCTCTTTACGTATTGTGTGCAATCCCGTAATCTCGAGTTCGATCCTATCACACGATAATAACTGGTTTTTGGCCAGTATAAAAATTAAAGTTCGTTGAAGTGGTCTAATCGAATTGATTATTGGTAAACGTGCGACTCAGTTGTCTTTTGGTGAAACAAAAGTTTGGTCGTTGTAGTAAAGTAAAAAGTGTGAAACTTTAATGTAAATGACTGTAATTTAAATCTAAAACTAATTAAAATGTAAATGAGCAATATTAAAAACTTTATAATTAAATGACGAGAAATTAAATGACGGGTAATTAAAACTTGACGAAATGTAAATTGACAAGTAATTAAATGACAAGAAAATAAGGTGGAAAGACTAATGTGTCAAATTAGCTAACAACTCCTAATGGTGGCATAGGAGTCTATTTATAGGGGATTAGGAAAACTAAGCATGTGTTGGTTCCTTCTTCTTTCTCACGTCTTTTTGTCTTCTTAATTCTTCGACTTTTTTCGACTTTGTCTTGGGATTAATAAACTCGTCTTGTAATTTCTTCATTAATTTAGACTTGAGTTCTTCGGCTTTTATTAAACTTCCGTCTTTAGACGTTTTCTTCGATAAATCTTCAGAATTGGCCTTGGACTTCCGTTCTTTTAGCACTCTTGATCTTTTGACTTCGTCTTTTGTCTTTTTCTTCGATAAAAGCCCGTGAAAGCCCGTGTTTTCTTCCCTTTTCACATTTGCGTCCTAAATCACAACAAAAACACAAACCACGCATAATTCCGACATTTACGACATAAAATACACGTTTTGGCTTGGTTATTATTGTAGTTAAGTGGTAAAAGGATGGGTGTTTACACACCTATCAAATCCCCTACACTTGACTATTGCAATATCCTCATGCAATGCATTAATTACAAAGCAAGATTACACTTTCCATCATAATCAATCCACATTGGCCTTTATTAAAGAGATAGAAAATAACAAAACAAGTAAAGAAATCAAAGACTTACCTTAGGGTTTTGGAATGTCATGAATGATTATCATCCTCAAGTTTTACGTTCCCCAAACCAAGCTTAAAAACGAGATCATTGTTATTATAAGTTAGCAAACTAACATGAACTCACGTGGGCCAATTATTTACTTAGACTCCCTTATTCCTAGGTGTATCTCTTATATTTTATTATTGTCTTGAATGATCACGAGGATGCATTGTTGACTTATTTCGATAGTTATTAAGGAAGAAAATAAAGTGGGACGATTTAATCAATAGTTAGCTAAAGGACAAAATCTTTTAAAACTGCTTCTCGGGACCTCATAAAGTTCATATCTTGGCATAACTCACTTCACGATTTGAGACCTTTCTCGGACCGATATTTGGCAGCGACTTCATACTTCAAATCTTGAGAGACGTTCATGAAATAATGGTCTTCTCTTCATAATAGGAATTTCTTCACTTGAAGTTTTGAGAGATTCTTCATACTTGGACCACGACTTCTTCATTTTTCTCCAATCTTTATTTGGGATTTTGATATACAACGATCCGCCTCCTTTTAGGACTTGGATCTATTTATCCTCATACCTTGTTAGGGCCTTTTTGGATAGACTTCTCCATGATCTTTAGGGGAGTATTTGCTTTTCGTCGTGTGTCTCGATCCTTCATATTGACTTTTGATAAATGATTCTTCACATCACTTTGGATCTTTAGCAACAAAATGTAGCCCTCATGCCTTGTTAGGGCCTTTTCGGACTCGCCAATCTTCGCATCCCGCTTCAATAAGTTATGCCTTGGCTATGAACTCTAATTAATACCGAGCAACTTTTAAACGATCTTGGGCTAGAAGCTAAGTAACTTTTCAAATCGTACAACCTTATTTATTGCAGATAAATTTATTAGCAAGCGATGGGAGAATAGGCTTATAATCAACTCACATAAATTCACGAAAGAATACCAAACTTATAACTGACTCTATCATCTCTCGTCCTCCATAGTTTAAAATCTCAAGGAATGAGACTCATGGATGCTTAGCCAATTAAATCAAAGTTTTGGGTTTTCGAGTCATCTATAGGTTCTTGCAAATTTTTAGACTTCTTCAAGTTTAGAAATCGCATTTTAAAGTTCCCTTGATAAACGACTCTCTAGGATCAATTATAGGAACTTGCGAAAAGTTCTTGTTCTTAACCCGTGAGAGTTAAGACTTTCGCGTTTTAAAGCTCCTTATATAAAAGCCTAGCAAAACTTGACTTAAACACGTCAAGGATACTAACTAGAGTAAACTTAGATAAGTAAACTCGGGTTGAGTCAAAAGATTCACAACGTTTAAAAATTAAAACCACTTTATTCAAATTTATTCTAGCAACAAAATAAAATAACTAAAATAAAGGAAAATACAACTATACTACTAGGCCAAAATAGATTAAAAATTTTGAAAAATGTCGAAAAATCGAATTTTCTGGTTAAAATGAGGACAAATACAAGGAAAAGACCACTTAACTTCGATAGAAGTCCCCCTACACTTAATATAAACATTGTCCTCAAAGTTTAAGCATGTAGAAGTAAACTCCCCTACACTTAGGGCATTGTGCACTTTGTTTAAATCTTGCTAAGGAAAGGGACAACTAAAGAGATTCCTATTTTAATATTGGAAAATATAAAATAGAGAATCAAAAGAGTTTAGGATAGAACCGGGAAGACGGAACACGGAATCACAGGTCATCAAAAATCATCAAAAATGGATCTTTGAAAGCTCGAATCCCTGTACATGATTAGAAAGAAGACAACAAACAACATACTAGGGTCTCCCCCTACACTTATTATAAAAATAAGAGAAAAAGGATAGATACTTGGGTTGCCTCCCAAAAAGCGCTTGATTTTTATTACCGAGTCGTGAGCCTGACTCGACCTTGATTAGCATAGGAAGAAGCTTGAAACACATCCACCGGGATCAAAGACATGGTTTTCATCCATCAAATAGCACAATCTTAAGGCGAACAAGGCAAGCCAAAGAAGAGTAGGCAAGGTTCCCTTAAGAAAAGATGGAGCACGGTGGTAGCAAGGGTGCTGAGGTGCAAGCATATCTTCATAAGTGACAAAGATTTTTCCTTTTATTTCATCAGATGGATACTAAGATGGCATGAAAAGTGCAATGCCAAGGTCGAACACCTTTTCCTTTAGGGGAAAATAACACTCGGGCTCAACAGAAGTTGAAGAAGATCCGCTAAGAAAATGCACAACCTCGTCCTCAGAAGGTGGACAAAGAGGCGTCAAAACATACGTGCTGCGGATGTTGGTGTCGTCCGGTGTCGTCTCCTTTGAAAGAATTTTCTTCAAATCCGTAGAAGGATGAAGACTATAATCATCAAAGTCCAAAGGAGGGGAATCACTCTCATGAGGGAAGTATGTATTGATAAAAGTAGAAAATTCTTCCTCAAATGAGTAGTTATCCAAAGTAGGATCAAGTGTTGTAGGCGGAGGATCTTCTCATGTGAAGAATCACTCGAGAGAGTATCGGCCTCATCAAAATCATCATAAGTGGGCATGTCTGGATACTCAGAAGTAAAATCATCATAATCATCCCCATCGGAGCTAGAATCATCATCATAAACATCATAGATCGGTGGAGAATCATAAATTGGTGGAGGATCAGAATTGGAGAGAGAATCATCCACATCATCTTGGAACAGTGGATTATCATAGCAAGAATCTAATAGAGGATTGTTGTAGACGACAAAATCATCAAGCACATTAATCATATTCACGGTTTCTCTTCCATAGGATTTGTTTGTGATCTTCCCTATTTTGAACACTTGTTGTTCATTCCCGACCCTTAAAATTAGCTCACCTTCGGCAACATCGACTAGAGCTCGTCTGGTTCTCAAGAATGGTCGACCAAGTATTAAAGGAATACGAGGGTCCATTTCATAATCAACAACAACAAAGTCGACCGGAAAAGTGAAGGTGCCAACTTTAATGAACACATCTTCGGCAATACCAACGGGGTAAGCGAGAGTGCTATTTGCAAGCTCAAGAGTCATCTTTGTTGGAGTAAGGTCGGGTAATGATAGTGCTGTCCAAACCCTTAAAGGCATCAAATTAATACTTGCCCCGAGATCAGCTAGGGCAGTAAATTCTTCGGTTTTGTTAAAAATGAAAGGCAACACGAAACGACCGGGATCTCCAAGTTTTTCCGGAAGTTCTCTAAGAATAACTGCAGAACAGTTTTCATTTAAGCGTGTGTTGGCGAGCTCAACCAGCTTTTCCTTCTTATTAAGCAATTCCTTGAATACTTTGACAAATTTCGGCATGTGGACAAGTGCTTCAACAAGGCTAATGTTGAAATTCATTTGAGAGATCATCTTCAAATAGTTCGACACTTGAGTGTCATCCTTAGTTAGCAAGTTAGGCTTGTCCAAGCGAGAAGGATATGGGATGTTGGGTTTATAGGTGGAAGGTGGGGTTGGTGAAGGGTTCTTCTTCTTGGGTACTTCAGTAAGAGGTAGAGATGGTAATGGAGAACTAATACTAGGTGTGGGAGTAGGAGGGGTAAATGGTGGTGGAGGAGGTGTAGATGGAGTAAATGGGGGTGGGATAGATGGTCCTACTACGGTTGCTCCACTGCGTGTAGTAATAGCACTCACATTCGCTCTCGGGTTGGTGATGGTGTTGGAAGGTAGAGAGCCCGAAGTAGAGGATGGAGTGGTTGATAAGAAACTAGCCAACATATTCTTCAAATCATTTGTTTGAGTGCTAAAAGAGGTTTGTATATCATGTCGAAGCTCGGATCGAATGTCATTACCTTGCTTAGTGATATCCCCTTTCAAATTGATAATTTTTTGGCTTTGCAGATTCTTAATTTTCTCTCCTTGGGTTCTCATTATGGCGTCAATATCTTGATTGATGGGTGGGGCTTGTTGAGCGGGTGGGTGATAAGGATTAGAAGCTCTAGGTGGGATTTGGTTGCTTCTATTGTAGTTGTTGTTGGGATTGTGGTTTTGAGGAGACAAACCGGGTGAAAGATAGTTGTTAGACCGGTAACTTAGCAAATTTCGATCCCCTTGAGGTCGGGCTTGGTAATTTTCCGGTGAATAGTTACCATAAGCCGCATACACGTTTTCCGGATTTCCTTGAGTAGAAGGACAATCAGTGTATGAGTGAGGACCGCCGCATGTCTCACAAGAATTTGCTACAGCTTTAACTTGTTATTGTTGGTTTGTAGCTATGAGCAAGATATTTTTGTTCATTTTGGCCATCATACGGGTGAATTCGGTCATATCGGGGTTTGCTGAAGTAGAAGAAACATTGACTCTCGGGTTGTTCCTTGAAGAAGCGGAGGAATCCCAATTTTTGTGATGAGTAGTCATGTTGTCAATAAGCTCTCTACACTCCTCGGGTCTTCTTTTCATAAATGTGCCACCGGCGGCTGCATTAATCGTCTCACGATCACGAAAAGTCAAACCGTTGTAGAAAGTACCAATTAAGGAAACGGGGAGCATGTTATGGTTTGGACATCGATCGATCAAAACATTATATCTTTCCCAAGCATCAAAGAGAGATTCATCAGGTTCTTGCATGAAACCGCTGATTTGATTTCGAAGGCTCGTGACCATGGATGGTGGAAAGTAGCGCGACAAAAATCGTTGAGTCATGTCGTCCCAAGTATGAATGGAATTTTTCGGGAGATGATCAAACCATTTTTCGGCGTGGTGTGATAAAGTATGTGGAAAGAGTTGAAGGCGAAGGACATCCATAGTAACACCGGGCAACTTCATGCTTTGAGTAATAGTAATGAATTTGTCGAGGTGCTTGTTGGCATCATCATCAGGCAATCCGCGAAATGGATTAGTTTGCACTTGTTGAATCATGTGATGCTTCAACGAAAACTCCGGAGCCGTGATTTGCATCGGCGCAATCGGTCCTCCTCGTCCAAACATTGTGGGTTGACAAAGCTCCTCCATTGTCCGAAGATCGGGCTGTGGAAGAACATTGTTGTTGTTATTGTTGAGGTGCGGTGGATTATTGTTTTTATTCACACCTGCCATAGCTAAATCTTCACGAGTCTCGGGCTCTTGATAAGTTGCAGATCTAGTACGCATACACCTGCGAAAGCAAAAGAAAAAAATACCAAAGAAATAGACAATATATATACACTATGAAAATAAAAATCTTTTTGGATTTTTGAAATTTTTTAATTTTTATGGATTTTTAACAATTTTTAATTTTTATGGATTTTTTTGAAAATTTTTGAGCAAGAAAAATAACGCTCACGAATGAACGGATCCCAAAAAGCAACGCGTCTCTCACAGAAAACCGTTAACCTTAACGAAAAGAGCCGGCAGCGGCGCCATTTAATAACTGGTTTTTGGCCAGTATAAAAATTAAAGTTCGTTGAAGTGGTCTAATCGAATTGATTATTGGTAAACGTGCGACTCAGTTGTCTTTTGGTGAAACAAAAGTTTGGTCGTTGTAGTAAAGTAAAAAGTGTGAAACTTTAATGTAAATGACTGTAATTTAAATCTAAAACTAATTAAAATGTAAATGAACAATATTAAAAACTTTAAAATTAAATGACGAGAAATTAAATGACGGGTAATTAAAACTTGACAAAAAGTAAATATGACAAGTAAATAAAAATGCAAAACGTAATTAAAATAGGCTAAAAGTAAAATGAGAAAAACAGTCACTTTCTCTCTAAAAATAAAAATTAGAAAACTTTGAAAACTTAGAACTTAAAACTAAAGCAAGAAATTAGGAAAAGCTACAGTACATTTCAGAAATTGCATTTCTTCGGAAAAAAGACTTTTTCGGAAAAACAAGATTTTCGGAGAAATCTTCGGAAAAACAATGAATTTAGAGAAAAGGATAATTTCGGAAAAATGACTTTTTCGGAAATTCAACCTTTTCGGAATAAATGTTTTTCGGAAAAATCTTCGGAGAAATTACAAATTCAGAAAAAGTATTATTTTCGGAAAAATGACAATTTCGGAAAAAGTAAAAATTTGGGAAAAATGTAATCTTCGGAAAAATGCTATTTTCGGAATAGCAATTTCTTCGGAATAATGGTAAATTCAGAAAAATCAATTTTTCATAGAAATGATGAATTCATAGAAGCACAAATTCAGAGAAAGAAGAATTTCGGAAAAAAGGTTTTTTCGGAAAAAGTGTATCTTCGGAAAGACAACAATTTCAGAGAAAAGTACTATTTCGGAATAATAAGATTTTCAGTAAAATGAAGTTTTTCGGAAAAAAAACTTTTCAGAAAAAGTGCAATTTCAGCAAAATGATAAATTCAGAGGAAATGGCTATTTCGGAATAATGGAATTTTCAGAAAAAGGTGTATTTTCGGAAAAACAAAACCCTTTTCCGAAATAGCAAAGACCAGATACAGTACTTATGAAAAATGTAAAATAAGCCACAAATAAGCTAAAATCAAATAAGCAATCTACCAAAACTTAATCTAAAACACGTTTAAGAAAAACTAATTCAACCACAAATCAAAAACTTGAAAAACAATAATAAAATTAAAGATTAAAAATCAACTTTTAATAAAATAAACTAATAAAAACTTAACCAAAACCAAATCAATCACACAATAAGCTATCAAATCAATAAGCTAACACATCCAAACACATAAAAACATAACAACTAATCAAATAAGCATGACAATAAGATATATTAAGCATAAAGATTAACAAAAATAAGAAAGGTAGAAGAAGAGATTAATATAAAACTTGCTTAAAATTAAAGATTCAACAATAAAGTTAAGATTAAACTTACTTGGAATTAAAAGAATTAAGGTGCAAGACAAGGAATGTAAATTGACAAGTAATTAAAATGACAAGAAAATAAGGTGGAAAGACTAATGTGTCAAATTAGCTAACAACTCCTAATGGTGGCATAGGAGTCTATTTATAGGGGATTAGGAAAACTAAGCATGCGTTGGTTCCTTCTTCTTTCTCACGTCTTTTCGTCTTCTTAATTCTTCGACTTTTTTCGACTTTGTCTTGGGATTAATAAACTCGTCTTGTAATTTCTTCATTAATTTAGACATGAGTTCTTCGGCTTTTATTAAACTTCCGTCTTTAGACTTTTCTTCGATAAATCTTCAGAATTGGCCTTGGACTTCCGTTCTTTTAGCACTCTTGATCTTTTGACTTCGTCTTTTGTCTTTTTCTTCGATAAAAGCCCGTGAAAGCCCGTGTTTTCCTCCTTTTTCACATTTGCGTCCTAAACCACAACAAAAACACAAACCACGCATAATTTCGACATTTACGACATAAAATACACGTTTTGGCTTGGTTATTATTGTAGTTAAGTGGTAAAAGGATGGGTGTTTACACACCTATCACACGACTATTAGATTTAAGTCCATAAACTTTCAGCTCCCACTTGGACATATTTCGAATATCGTGATTACATTGAATAGCGTCTAGTTACACTAACAATGCCTCTAGTACAACTCGAGTAAGGTCTCCTTGATAAAACCTTTTAATGATTCATCCTTATTATTATCCTTTTATTTCTAATACAACGTTAATAAGGATATGGATCTCAGTCATTCTTTTCATTAACCGTTCTGTTTCTCGTTCATAGATTCATCAAGATTACCAAAACAAATTTGGGTGTGGCCACACAAACATCTTACTAATCCCACGAGGGGCCCAACTGTATTAAACTTCAAAACTAAATTGGAGGAAATAAATTCCATATTGACTACAAGCAAAACTTATGAATTTTGCAACACTTCTGAAAACAATCCTTATAGCTACCAGTTACGTTTAGCGTTAGATTATTCCACAGAGATGCACTAGATTCATAACAGTTTTCTGGTATCTCAAGTCTAAGGATAACTATTTATAATTTACTTGATGACAAAGATTCACAAAGTAAAATCATATAGTTGGGATAAGTCTAATATTCGATTCATCGAATATCATCCAAATCGATCAATATACTTTCAAGTATACTCTATCCGAATTTTGATTTGTCTTAATTTAATAATATTCCCATATTATTAATCAACAACGGACATTTAGCATAACAATTTATTCATGGATTAAAACATGTAAAATAGGATACAAAATTAAGTAATAAGAATAAACGAAACCCAATCTTTATTTTATTAAATAATAATGTCTTAACATCGTTTATCCAAATACTAATCACATATTTATTGCATAAAATTGCTAGCTAGTTGCAGCCCAATAGCCTTGGCATGCTTAACTACCTTTGGTCTAGGTAAAGCCTTAGTAAGAGGATCAACTACGTTATCATATGTGTGAACTTTTATTAATTCGATTTCATGAGCTTCAACTTGTTCTCGGATGTAGTGATTTCTACGCTTAACGTGTCTGGCGCCTTTCATGACTCCAGAATCATTGGCGAATATAATTGCAGCAGAATTGTCGCAATATATATCAATAGGTTCTTTAATTGAAGGCATCACTCCAAGATCTCTAATAAACTTCCTAATCCAAACAACTTCCATTGCAGCTTCTGAAGCAGCCATGTACTCAGATTGAGTAGCACGCATTGCAATCTTTTCCTGTTTCTTGCTCTTCCAGTCAACTGCTCCTCTATTGATAACAAACACGTAACCCGTCTGAGACTTCGTATCGTCTTTATCACATTGCCAGGACGCATCACATAAACCTGTCACATTCAGTTTTGTGTCTGGTTTCCCTCCAAATACCAAAAACATATCTTTTGTACTCCTTAAATACTTTAGAATATGTTTAACAGCAGTCGAGTGGAGTTTCCTTAGATTCTGTTGGTATCTACTAACCAAGTTCTGAGCAAACGCCATATCAGGCCTTGTGCATCTTACAACATACATAATAGATCCTACAACCGAAGCGTAAGGCACCTTCTGCATGTATGCCTCCTCTTTAGGAGTTGATGCATCCATCTCATGACTCAGATTATGCTTAACTTCCATAGGTTGAAAACCTTTCTTGGAATTATGCATGTTATACTTCGTCAATATCTTATCTATATAAGCATCTTGACCTAGACCAATTAACCGTCTTTTCCTATCTTGATAGATCTTAATTCCTAGAATGTATGCAGATTCTCCTAAATCCTTCATAGAAAAACATTTACCAAGATAATCCTTAACAGCTTTAAGTCTTGGAATGTTACTTCCCATGATTAATATGTCATCAACATATAGGACTAGAAATACTACATCACTCCCACTAGCTTTGCGATATACACATGGCTCATCAAGATTTTGAATAAATCCAAACTTTTTGATTTCTTCATCAAATCGTTTATTCCATTGACGTGATGCTTGCTTCAAACCGTAAATAGATCTTTAAAGTTTACACACGTGTTTTAGATTTTTAGGATCAACATACCCTTCCGGTTGTTGCATATAGATGTCTTCATCTAAGCGACCATTCAAGAAGGCAGTTTTAACATCCATTTTCCATATCTCATAGTCATAGTATGCTGCTATTGCTATGAGAATCCTAATAGCTCTTAAGTCTGCTACAGGAGAAAAAGTCTCCTCGTAGTCTACGCCAAAAGTATGAGTAAAACCTTTAGCTACTAAACGAGCTTTATACGATTGTACTTTTTTATTGATGTCGACTTTCTTCTTGTATATCCACTTATGTCTCACTACTTTAGCATTTGGTGGTGGATCTACAAGAATCCAAACATCATTAACTTTCATAGATTATCCGTAGCAACCATCCACTTATCCTTCTCAGGATCAAGAATGGCGGATTTATAATTAACAGGTTCTCCAAGATCCCCTACTTCATCATCATCCTCTATATTAAGATATATATTGCTATTTGCGTTTTTAATAATTTCGGATCTACGCAGAGGAACTAATTCCGGTAGAACCGCCAGACAATCTGGTTCTACAGGAATTATTTCGCTAGTGTTTTCAGAAGGTAATGTATCTATATGACTCTCTTCAAGATCATAATTTCTCCCACTGAATTCTTGATTTACAAGATCACTTTCAAGGAAGTCTCCATACCTAGCAACAATCACTTTGTTCTCAAGTGGATAATAAAAGTAGTAACCCATAGTTTCCTTAGGGTATCCTACAAAGATACATTTTACAGATCGTTGTTGGAGTTTATCGCCCGAGTCACGTTTCACATACGCCTCGCAACCCCAGACCTTTAAATAAGAGAAATATGGCTTATTGCCATGCCATAGTTCATATGGTGTCTTATTAACCTTATTTGTGGGAACCATATTTAAAATACGAACAACAGATTCTAAAGCATAATCCCAAAAGGATAATGGTAAAGTTGTAAGACTAAACATAGATCGCACCATATTTAATAATGTACGATTTCTCCTTTCGGATACACCATTTTGTTGTGGAGTATAGGGAGAAGTAAGATGCTGAACAATTGCATTCTCACTTAGATAATCTATAAACTCTTGACTTAAATATTCACCACCTCTATCAGAATGAAGAGCTTTAATCTTCTTTCCTAGTTGCAATTCTACTTCTGCTTTAAACACTTTGAATGTTTCAAATACCTCATGTTTATGTTTAAGTAAATAAACATAACTATAACGGCTTTAATCATCCCTAAATGTTAGTAGCTAGCACCTTTCTTTGACAAATGTCTAAGTGGTCCACACACATCAGTATGTATTAAACCAAGTAGATCAGTAGCCCTTTCAATATTGCTATTAAAAGGTTTCTTGGTCATCTTTCCAGAGATACAAGACTCGCATTTATCAAATGATTCATCATTAATATTTTCCAAAAGACCTTCACATTGAAGCTTTTGTATACGAGTCTTTCCAATATGGGCAAGTATACAATGCCAAAGATAAGAAGAGTTCTTGTCAAACTTTCTCTTCTTATTCATGCTAAAAACAGAATTATTATTATACTTGGATTCATTTTCATGCATGTCTATTTCAAACACACCATTCACAAAATTTGCATTAAAATAGAAAATCCCATCTTTCCAAACAGAAATTCCATTATTATCAATAGTGTGAACGAATCCAGTATTCAACAAACAAGAAAAGGAAATAACACCCCTAACAATTGTAGGTGCATAACGACAATCATTTAAAATCAGTACTAAACCTGAAGGTAAAACTAAATTAAATGTTCTTATTGCTTCAACCGCTGCTTGTACGACATTGCCCACTTGCAGAAATTGTTCCCCATAGGATAGATTCCTTTCCAGATTAAATCCCTGCAGCATATTACAAATGTTAATACCGCATCCCGTATCATATACCCAGGAATTTAATTTGTATGTAAAATTAAATAATTCAATCATAATAAAGTACCTGAAGCTGCAGCGCTCTGCTCAAACTTCTTCTTTAATTCTCGCAACTCTTCGAGGTAAAGAGGGCAATTCCTCTTCTAGTGACCACTTGCCTTGCAATGGTGACAAGTCTCATACTTCTGAGATTGATTCTTCTTGACAAAGTTCTGCTTGGGTTTCGAATAAGTCGCAACTTGCTTGCCCTTATCACCCTTGCCTTTGCCTTTCTTCTTGTTCGCTTGCGGTTTTGGCTTATTTATTTTACCCTTTTGTATGGTTAGTACTGGAGGAGTAGAAGTAGATGCCTTGTCCTTTAACCCCCTTTTTGTAATCAATGATTGCATGCAAATCATTAACTGTCTTCCCCGTGCAATGCATATTATAGTTTCGAACAAAATCATTGAAGTCCTTGTTAAGGGACCTATTGATCAAGTTGATAGCCATATTATGATCATAGGGTTGTTTCCATATAACCCCTCATCTGCATGTAATGGGCACTAACAGACTTTCCAGGAGTTTGCTTGCAGCTATGAAAGCATCTACTAAGTCGTAGATCTCCACAACTTGTGGCTTTTCGAACATAGCCTTGAGCTCATCAAGCATACGCTTAAGAGAAAATATCTCATACTTCTTTTGAGTGGAGAGGCCATTTTCCCTAACATTAAGCAAGCCACCTCTGAGTGCTTCTTAACATTGGAAGCGTGTTCAAGCCTTTGCGCTTCAGAAGCTCATTCGACAAGATCCTCCGGATAAGGAGTGGTCAAGATATCAATAGTACCCGCTACTCTCAAGACAATTCTTAGTAAGAGGTAACAATCATTGAAGTTTAGGCCAGTAAGTTCAGGACGATCAAAAAACATTTTGAACGCATAACTTATAGTAGTGTTTTTGGTAAACAGTTACCTAGGACTTGTCACAGCTACCCCTTTGCGAGGAGGCATACTTCTCCCGAAGTGACATGGCTATTGTCGGGTTGAGCCAATTCTACATAAATAAGTTCAAATATTAGTATTTTCGATAATAAAATACTTTCAAGAAAATAAAATTACCCTGGTATATAAAGCATAGTATTTTCCTTGAATCCTAGAACATATATTGTCATAGATCCATTACATCAGTTGATATGCTAGTAATGAATGTACTCAACATAGCGACTTGTCGAATAATTCAATTGACAAACAATTTTCAATTTTTAGATATTTAAGGGATTTAAATTGCCAAAAAATATTTTGCATTGTAAACATGTTTCATCCCTTCTGAATGCCTTAAGTTTCCAGATCTCACTGAGTAACTTAATTAAGTTGTCTAATTTGAGTAACATAAAACCATCATACGGATTCTCATTCTATGAAAGTTTTCTCTCCATCACAATATCATCCAAAAATCTCATTTGATGACGTAGCAATTTCAAGTATTCGTCAATTAGGAGCATTCAACTTAAATTTTAAGGGTATAAATTTGATCTCAAAATCAATGTATGGAGAAGCATGCATACAACTCCATAGCATAAGTTTAATAAAATATTTAGTAAACTTTTTCATGAGACTAAATTTCTACATAAATTATGTTGAGGTATTGGTTCAACCAATCAAATAATTTACCCACAACTATTCACAACATACTTATGGCTAAAGCACAATGCAATAACCTTATTCATTGCGAATTCGAATGTGAATTTATGGTAAATCAACCTTAAGGTATAATTCAAATAATAATCATAGGTAATTTTAATTTGACGCACAGACGAGCCGGGAATTTGGTCAGCGACTAATGGCTTAACACCTCATTTCTTAACCGGGTACATGACCAGCGGTGCGTTATACCCACTTTATAGTTTGTCAAAAGGAGTAGGCCGCTGAATTATTATTGCAATTCACCAATCAACGTAATGTTATGTAATTTAGATATCAAACAAATCTTAATTTTTAATTTGATTTAGTCCATATTTGTTTTTCTTAAAAAACCCTTATTTACAACAATTCGTACAGTTTTAATATAAACCAGTAAAAAAATAAATCATAAATATAATAACAATTTATATGTGCGATAAATAAATCAAATAGCCACATGCATACGATTTATTCAATAAACTTTAAATCTAGGTTTTTATATTCATATAAAAGTCTTCCCTAATTCAAGATTTTATTGAATAACATAAAGCAAGTAGCACATAAAATTATATAAACATACGATTTTACGATCCATGAAAACATGCACATTCATCATGGATCCACCCTCAAATCTTAACAATTAAATCTCTTCGGATCGTAACCTTTAATTTACATGACATAACAATTAATCATGCAATTTAATCTAAAATTATCCAACATGTACTTTAGGGTTTCAAAAACAATTCTTTTTTTTATAAAATCGGCCAAACCCTAATTTTTACAAAACAAAACCCTAATTTTTAAGAAAACCTAAAAAACATGTAGTTTTAACTCAAAACAACTATTAGTTAAAAAACATTAGATCTTCGATAATTATAACATTTTAAAACGGCTCTCGATGCCACTGAAGGTTTATATAGTTCATAACAATTACACAAAACCCTAAACGAGATCAAAGCACACATAGCGGAAGCGATTTAACAAGATCATAATAATAACATAATTATAATTAATCGAATTAGGGTTACATACCTTTACGCTAGAGAAATTCCACAAGATAAAGAACGAATCACCAATTCGGGTTTATAACGAATACCACCAAAATATAGTCTAAAATAAGAGTATATTACGTTCTTGTACACACATAATACAACGAGCTAACCGTGATTCTAGCACATTGAAACCGAGCTTCTACGCTAGTGGAAAAATCTACCCAACAACCCTAGAGAGGGACTAGGACTATATAATAAGCAAAATTGATAGACCAAGAAAACCAACTAAAACCCTTTGTGGGTTTCCCCTTGAGATCGACTAGAGAAAGAGAGAGAGGAGAATGGTGTGTTAAATTATGAGGGTGGGGGGTTGTTTATATAGACCTAAATCTTGTAGCCCAAAACAAATATAAGGAAAGTTTTTCCTTCCCCTTTTCCCCTCTTTAGCCGACGGCCCAAACACCCCTTTGGGGTGTTCCGGAACCTTCCATTCCTCTTTCTATTTATTCCACTTTCTATTTATTCCACAACGCTCGTTAATACTTAGCTGTTAATTATTTAATGATCGTTAAAGTTATAGCTCGGTTTAATTTAATAAATATAATAAATATATTTATTAAATAAATTAATAAATATAATAAATATATTTATTAAATAAATTAACTCTTTACGTATTGTGTGCAATCCCGTAATCTCGAGTTCGATCATATCACACGACTATTAAATATAAGTCCATAAACTTTCAACTTCCACAAGTTTGTTGAAGTCCTTTGACATGCTAGTGAGGGTTTAAGACAGACGACTCATAGGTCCGATCGCTAGAAACTTGAGATTTGCAGATTTATACAACATTTGCAGATTTTTCTTTACATGCTTGGTGTCATTTGTATACCTCTCTGTGATCTTGGAGATTTCAGCTTTAATAGAATGTCTAAAGGTTTGCTTCAGAGTTGTTTCCAGTGTACCAATTTTCAGAGGCTCAACTTTGTTGAAGTTGACAAACTCATCATGCATAAAGATGCAGATTTCCTTTAATTATTCTTGAAGAAGTTTCTTCAAGCGAGATTTGGATGGTTTGGTGGCTTTGGCCAATACTTGTGCATTTTTTTTACAGCTGCCTCTAGTGAAAAGGATAGGTGCTGATTTAAGCTGGCGTTAAGCACTGGTGGAAGATTGGTTTTGAGGGCATCACCCAAAAGCTAAGGTAGTAGTGTCTTGAGGGTAGACTCAAGAGACTTGGTCATCGAGCTCCCCAGATTTTTTGTGAGATCCAGCGCAGCGTTTGATAATGTCTGTAGTTGTGACATTATGGCTTCATGTTTAGCATATGGCTTGGAGGAGCTGATGTCGCCTCGTTTTACCTAGAGCTCTTTAGCATCGAGTGCTTGCACACTTAGTAATGAAGAAAAGGGGATTGGTTTGAGTTTCTGTTGATCCTCCCAAATGTTTCATGGCACCCAGCTCCATAACATTAGGCATAATGGGGAATGGAACTGGACTTGGTATTATTTTCTTATGGGTCTAGACTTTTATAACATCAAGTTCTTGGACATTCAGGAGATCGTATGGTAGAGCTTGTAACAGTGGAAGTCACTTGGTTGTCATCAATCTCCATGTCCTCAAATCCAGATATGGTAGCATCCTCATCCATTTCACACTTCGTCCTCTTGCATGGATTCTAGATCAGACTCAGCGTGTTCTGCGTGTTCTTCAGCAGTGAGACCCCAGTAATGTCATTCTCTGTAATGTCATATGGCTCTTCGTTCATTTGCTCATCATTGAGATTAATTTCCTATAGAGAATGTGTTAGTGCAAGTAAGATGAGTTTATAATGAAGGTAGGGATCGCCATTCGCTGCCCCTAGGAAAGCTGGGCGTGATTATCCAACCCCTCTAAGGATTTCTCCTTGGGACTCTTTTGATGTGAAATTATATTAGGGTGAAGGGTCGCCATTTTCTACCCCTAGGATAACTGGGTGTGATTGTCTAGCTCCCCCTTGAGGATTGCTCCTTGGGATTCTTTTATATGTGAGATATAACAAGGTGAATGGTCGCTGTTATCTGCCCCTAGGACAGCTAGGTGTGATTATCCAGCTCCCCGATATGGATTGCTCCTTGGTACTCTTTTGATTGTGAAACAAGATGTGGTGAATGGTCGCCGTTCTTTGCCTCTAGGATAGCTGGGTGTGATTATCCAACTCCCCTATAAGGATTTCTCCTTGGGACTCTTTTAAGTGGTGAATTAGATAATGGTCACCATTCATATCGTTGTCCCTAGGAAGGCTGAGAGTGATTATTCAGCCTTCCCAAAGAATAAATTCTTTGGAACTCTTTTAGTTATGAGGGGACCCATAGACTAGTGAGGTTCAACGACTCTGGGTTGATACATATGTGTACTCTGGTTTTTGTTTCCCAAAGCACTATCTAGAGGGTGCAGGATCATCGGGGTGCGTTATAAGCACAAATGAATCATGTCCTGATGCAGAGACAGAGTGTACAAAGGTCTTAGGAGATCTAGGTATGAACACAAATACTCTAGGGGTCGAGGAAAACCCTAAACTTCATCACTCTCCCCTACAGACGTTTGAGAGTGGTTGCTTGTGAACCTAAAAAAAATAAAGAGGGCGGACTAATACCTTGGAGATATTAGTGGTGGAGGGGTATCCTGATGTCTCAGCTGATGGGGAGATACTAGATGCATGCTGTTCATCAGCCTTAGGTTCTGCGTCTTCATCTATCTGAGTAGTAGATGAGTGTTTCTTGGCCTTCTTTTTCTTTGGACAATATTTGAAGATTGGGTTCCAGAGGAAGGGGGATTTCATTCTTCCTTTTCTTCTTGTCCTTTGGATCTTTGGGCTGAGAGATAGAATACACAGAGGTCTTGGACAGGGACTTGTCAGTTGAACCTTCACCATTCACCTCAGTTTGAGGGATCAAGTGCTCCTCTGATTCTACCATACCAGCAAGTTAAAGCATGTTTCTTGTGAAGGGCACTTCATCATCCAGTGGAGTGTTCAATGATGTAGATGTGATGCGATAAGGTGAGAAAGAGTGAAGATCAGAATTGTGATATGTATCTCCCAAGAAGTGATCTATCACTAGAGAGAGGTATCGAGTATAGCAGATGGCCGATAGTCTGCTCTTCTTCCCTTTGTTAACCAGTTTTGCTATAAGATCAGAGCAGAAAATATGAGCGATTCCAATGTCCAAGCACCAGATAAGACTATAAACGATTGCCCGGTGAGACTCATTGAGTTGGTCATGGGATCCTTGGTTTTCACAAGACACTTGATAACATACATCATTAACGTTTTCCACTAAGGAGTGAAGAAATTAATCTTGACAAGGGATCTCTTGATGAAAGCGCTGGTGGAGAAGGGTTTGTTTTCATCATCATGAGGTTTTAACGTCATTAAGGCTTTATTCACTGTATCACTAGTTGGAACAACCATCATATCATCATTTACCTTGAGCGCAATGATTTTGGCAAAATCATTTAGGTCGAAGGTTAGGGTTTTAGGATGGTTAGAGAGGTTGAAAGAGATGCCCATCGTTGTGTGATCTACTTCAGCTGTAAACCAGAATTCCTTGAGATATTGCGTGTAGCAAGTCGAGGGTGTTCTAGTAAGGGCTTCAAAAATAGGACAGTTCTTTAGAAACTTAAACAACGGAGTGTAGAGGGGGTTCGAGTGTTCTATCAATGGCACACAGTTGTTAAGGTTTATAGGTTTATTTTTCCTTCATCAACACCAAATTTCACGTTGGTAGCAGCTTGGATGGAGTACGAGGTGGTTTGTGATGCCGACACCATTGATGAACGTTTGGAGGTTTGGAGGATTTGAGAAAAAGAAAGTGTGTGTGGGAGAAGTGAGAAAGAGAGACTTACAAAGATTAAGAATCGAGGGTAATCAAAAGTTTCAAGCCGTTTTGCCTTAGTGGCATTAAATGAAAAACGAAAACTTTTTTAGAAAGGTAGGACCCCTTGACTATTCGAAATAAATTTTGTCCCCTTGGAAAGCGGGAAATTTGTTGCATTTATTGGAAAACATTTGAATTAAATATGAATAATATATGTTTTACACTTGTGATGTAACTACCTAATTACATTTATTTCCATTCAATTCCCAAAAGACAAAGGTCAATCATCAGACTTTTTCTTTCCCAATATTCAGATTGAGGCGCAGGAGTCTTTGAGGGATCAGATGATGTCGCTTGATTTAGCTCAGAACGTGCATTGTCTAAGGGTTGTTCTTCACACAGGATTTCATCATCCATGATCTCTTCATCCATTTGAGATTCAATAATATCGGAGTCAGATCTTTCAATAGCCAGAGGTGGGATAGGATTGTCACAAGTAACGGTTGTTTTAGATACAGTTGCCTTTGGAATTATGTCAATGATGGAGTGAGTATCAAATGCAAAGTCCTTGTGAGCAGGTTCGAATGAAATCTTTGTGATTGAGAAGTCATCTTCTAATTATGATTTAACTTCATTGAAGTCAATTTCACCAGCTTCAAAGTTGTGGTGGGAGATGACTGTGTCAGATTCATTGAAGGTAACATGGATTGATTCTTTAAGCTCTTGTCTACGAATGTTGAACACTCTGAAAGCTTTGGAGGTTGGAGAGTACCCTAGAAAGAAACCATCACCCGAATTTTCGTCAAACTTTCCCAGATGATCCTTGTAGTTGTGAATGAAGACAGGGCAACCAAAGACATGAAAGTAGCTGACGTTAGGGGACCTTTTCCTGTAGACTTCATAAGAGGTTTTTCCATGTCTTTTCACAATGATGGATCTGTTCTGAGTGTAGTACGTTGTGTAGACAGCTTCACCCCAAAATTGTTTAGGAAGTCTGGATTCGCTGAGCATAGTTTTAGCTGCCTCAATGAGAGTTTTATTTCTTCTATCAGCAACACCGTATTGTTCTGGAGTTCCTGGGTGGAGAAGTTTTGTGATATACCCTTTTCGCCACAAAAGTCTTCCATGCCATGATTTTTTTAATTCAATACCATTGTCATTTCTCATAGCCTTAACTTTTCATTCATTGAAGTTTTCAATTGCTCTTATAAAAGAGATGATACAATCAACAACTTCACTCTTTTTCTGAAGAAAGAATACCCAAGTGAATCTAGAGAACTCATCAACAATGACAAGTGTGTATTTGTTGTGATTTAAGGATTGAGTTTTAATTGGTCCAAACAAGTCCATGTGTAAAATATGGAGACACTTATCAATGGATAATGATTGTTTTGTTTTAAAGGAAGCTCTATGGTGCTTTCCTTTTTCACGGGCTGAACAAGGTCTATCTTTGGAGAAGGACAGAGATGGAAGACAAGCTACACGATCATTCTTGTCCAGTTTATTGATGTTCTTGAAGTTTAGGTGCGATAGTCTCTTGTGCCAGAGCCAATTTTCACTATTAGAGACTTTGTCAAAGAGACAGGCGTTGCTTTCCTCTGGACATGATGTCATGTCAATAACATACACATCCCTTCTTCTTGGTGCAATCAGAACAACATCATCATTTTGATTGAAGATTGTTCCTTGGATCTTGGTGAACAGAACTTTGAATCTAGCATCACAAAGTTGACTAATGCGTATTAAGTCGTGCTTCAGCCCATTGACATAAGCGATCCTTGTGAAGGTGATTCTATTACAATCCATTGAGCCATTACTTCAGTTGCCCCTAGGGAGTCATCTCCAAACACTACCTTGGGACCAAACTCCCTTTTATATCTATGAAGATATTGTTTAACCACTGTCATGTGTCTAGAGCAACCACTATCCAAGTACCATACAAATTTTTTCAGATATTCCTGCATAGATATCATGAAATATTATTAGTTTCGATGATGAACCCACTTTCCAGTGGGTCCATTTTTTTCGCTTACCATCGACTTTGGGTCTTCTTTGGGTCCTTTCTCCCCCTTTTTAGTTGTAGTCTCTGGTTTCATGAATCATACTACCACATATGTCACATACAGGATAGTGTTCACACTCATCAGGGTGATGATCATGGAAGCCAAAATATTGCAAGGAGGAGATGGTCTGAGTCTCTGGGGAGAGGCTCTAGGTCTGGGTTCAGGTCGTTTAGAGAACTTGTGAGGAGTTTGAGATCTCATTTTGATTCTGGCCTTTTGGACAGCTATGATCTCCTCATGTTCTCTAGAGGTGTGTTTTGTAGACTCACATGTGATACATCTGGGTTTCTTTAAACAATTTTCAGAAAAATGATTTTCAACCCACAATATTTACAAGGTCTGAACACAAATTTTCCCTTAGATTGACTACAACTACTACTGGTTCCTTCACCATGAGAACCAGTGGAGGAGTTGTCAGATAAAGGTTTGATTTGTTCTTTCAATCCTTTAACTTCTTCCATAAGAGTAAATAGAAGTTTCTTGGTTGGAGACAACTCTTCTGAGGGAAGAACAAGTTTGGTCTCCTTGGACACAAACACCTTTTTATGGGGTTTTTCAGAAACTCTGGCTAATGATTTAACATTAGTGGAATTTCTAGAGGCTTTGGGGCTAGGATGGGACCAAGAATGGAATCTGAAGGATTGGCCCCTGTAAGTGTGGGTAAGATAGGTAGGGGACTAGGTTCCACAGATTCTTCTTCAGATTCATTATTATCCATAGTGGTGATATTAGAAGATGATTCATTTGAAGGGATAAATTTGACTTTGGACATAGATTTGTGATGTTTAAACCTACCCTTCCCCCAATAGCTTGGACAACATTTCCAAGGCTACATTCAGAGACAATGTCCTCAGCAGTAAATTGACCATTAGCTCATTTTTCAAGAACATGTTTTAGTTCACCATTTTCATTGATCAGAGACTCATTGTCAGATGAGAGATGACTCACTTCATTTTGCAGTTGAGAGGTGTGTGCAACAAATGGTTTGAGGTTGGTCACTTGAGATAGACTTAGATTTATTTCCTATTTTAAGGCATAAAATTTATTTAACAGGTTCTTTCTCTGTTCTTCAACAAAATGAAGGTCAATCAAGGTGTAGTCAAGGACATGGTCTCTGTCCTAACCTTCAACCATGGTGAGTAATCTTTGTACCTTTTTTCATGGTGATATCAACCCATTGACTAGATCTGGCTTCACTCTTTCCAACAACAGGTTCTTCATTAGCAATGGCCATGAAAGCTCGAACAATGGTGGTTGTTTCATACCCAAAGGTGAGAGGTTCATCATCCTAGTCGAATGAGGCAGCTATCAGTCCTTTCTCTGTCTTTTTGCTTTCCTTTTTCTTGGTTGTTTCATCAGCCTTTTGATTTAGCTAAATCAGCTCAGATTTCAATACTTTGTATTTGACTTTGTAGTCTTTCTTTCCTTCCGAGTCTGATTGAGAGGCTTGTCTGAAGGGAGACAGAGAGAACTTGTTTTTGCCATTGAACTTGCTGGTTGAGGGATAACTTGGAGACGAAGTTTTGTGAGACCAACAATCCTTCTGAAAGTTACCAGGCTTTCCACAAGTAAAGCATATCACTTTGGACTTGTCAGCTTTGGCGGATCTAACTCTACCCGATCTTTTGTAGTATACATTTTGATCAGCTAGAAGAGCTCCGTCATGAAACTCAACATTTAGCTTCTGGTGACTTCTTCCACATGAGAGTCACTATCCTGAAAATAATGATTAGCAACAAGAGATTTTGAACCAGTGATCTGAGTGGTAAACCTATTTGTTTCAGATTTCTAAATAGAATCAATTAGGCCTTCTTCATAGTTATATCTTTCAAAAAGTTGGGCCAGAGTGTCATTCTTAATAGCATTGTTCGCTCTTAGGTTTTGGTTTAAACTTAACCATTTCTTAGGAAGACTATTGACAAAAGTGGCATTACCTTCAGCTTTAGGTAAAACGACATCATTATTTCCAAGATCATTGAGTAGAATCTCAAGTCTGGTGTAGGTTTGACTAACTGTTTCATTATCCAGAGCTTTGAAAGCATTAAGCTTAAGTCTAAGGGCTTGGATTTTTGTTTCCTTCGTTTCCTCTGGTTCTTCATACCCACGAACTAATTTAGTCTACATCTCTTTAGCAGAGGCGCACTTGATGATAAACTTCATTATATTTTTGGGTAGACATGACACTATGATGCTTTTTAGTCTCTTGTCTTGGTTAGCCATACGTCTATCCGTTGGATTCCATTGCTTAACCGGTTTCTTAAGGGGTCTCTCAGGGTCTAGGTGGCAGCCATAGGGACATAAGAACCATTTTCTTGAATCTCAATTAGAAAAGATTCTAGGCCATCAAGATATACCAGGAATTCGCTTTTCCAGCTCGAGAAATCCTCTTCATCAAATGTTGGGACATTTGACACGTGAGACACCTCTAACATCAAGAAGTTGAGGGAGGTCGTCATCATTATTACCTACACTAGAAACTGGTGCAGGTGAGGGATTGTTTAATGTGGTGGTAGGAGTGTTGCCAGCATTTGGTTGGCTAGTTTAGCCAAAGGGTGGAGGTATAGGAGGCATAGCATCAGGCATATTAGGATCTTGATTTTTAAAAACAAGAACTGTTTATAAAAGGTTTTATAAATCAAACTGCTCTGATACCAATTGAAAGTCCCAACATACGCCTATTGTAATACTATAACTCGAATACAAAATAACACTTACTGATTTTACTTTTCAAACGTGTAATGCTTTATTACTCTTAAACAAAGTATTACAAAGTATTATGGAATACACTTGTTGAATGACAATGAAGAAGAAACCTTTGAACAAGTAAACTTTATTCGAGACTCAAGTTTACAAGTGAACCTATGAGTCGCTGGTAGAAAGCAAAGGACTCCAGAGGTTCAACAGGGAGAAAAGACAAAGATATTATCAATAAATACAAGTGTTGTTTTTCTCCTCATTTTTGTCTCTATTTATAGTGGTCTGAGGTTGCTTCCTTAGTAGGAGTAGTTGGCACGTGTCAGCTTCTAAGTGGAAGCAGTACACTTTATTAAATGCATGTCTATTCTTGGACACGCCTTTAACCAACTTTCTGTGAACAGTTCTGACAACTGTTCACTTTTCCCACTAGGTCGTACTAGGCTTCTTTATCTTAAATCTTCACTTTGTCCTGCCCAAAGTACTTTAGAGATTCTCCCGCCAAAACTAAAAAGGATAATGCAAGTCTGTGCTTGCTTGATCTTCAAAGGGTTTTGAGTGACCTCTGAGCATTGCCATATTAGAGGTCCTTAGAAACCATCACATTCCTTCTACATACCAGCTTATCCATAAGAGCTGGTGAGTATGACTTCAGATGGTCTTTGAATTCTCTGACGTTGTCTTTGACTTGAATGTTTCTGGTGTGCCAGTTGAGGCTTTGCCTTCAGCTGGTCTAGTCTCTGTCGCTGGACTATATCAACGACTTTTAAAACTTAGTATAACTTAAATCAAATCTAAACTGGGTCATAGTTAGAACTTTCATTGGCCCAACAACATTTGACTGGTGCTCATAGTTGTGGAGGAGTTTCAAAAATATCTGAAGGACAAGCCCACCCGAAATCCGAAGGATCCTCTCATCCGGGCCACTGCAAGAAATTACCCGAACATTACGCAAGCTTTTCAAACGGATTACAGAGCATCAAACCCTCCAAACAACGAGCCTATTTGAATAGAGATTACGAGGGTGCGCATAGTCATCTAGTGGCGGCTTATATTTCTGATGGGTGGCAGTATGAAGAGGAGAGATTTTGTACGCGGTTACGAATGGATAGAGAACCAATCTTACAAATTGTTCGCGACGTAACCGATATCTGTTGTTATTTTTGAAACTCATTTGATTGTACGGGTCAAGATTGTCTTACACCATTATTGAAGTGCACTTTAGTTATTTGTCAAATGGCGTACGGAGCCGTTCCAGATGCTCTTGACGAATATTTGCAAATGGGTGCGACAACAACCCATTAATGTCTTGGAAACTTTTGTAAGACCATCATGGAATTATATGGTACAAAGTTTTTGAGTAAGCCGACGTACGCCGACATAGAAAAACTCTATGCTCGTCACAAGGAAAAACATTGGTTCCTCGGGATGATAGGAAGAATAGATTGTACGGATTGGTCGTGGGAGAATTGTCTCGTTGCATACAAAGCTCAATTGTTGTAGAGTGATCATGGGTCAACTCCTTTAATTATATTGGAAGCGATCGCCCCTAAATACTTATGAATTTTTCACGCGTTCTTTGGTGTAGCCGGGATAAATGACGACGTAAATATTTTACGTCAATCCTCTCTTTTAATGATCTTAAATCAGGGAAAACTCCAAATGTAGGATTCGTGTAACAACGTGTATAAACCACAGTGATATTATCTTACTGATGGGATATATCCGAAATGGTCGGTTCTTATGAAGTCTATAAAAAATCCTCCGTTGAATGCTTATAAACTGGTAATGCTTAAAACGAAGCACGAAACAGCAAGATAAGATATGGAAAGAGCATTCAGTGTATTGAAAAAGAAATAAAAGCTGATTAAACACCCGACCCGAGGAATGTCAAGACGTAAACTATCAGGCATAATGTACACATGCATCATATTACACAATATAACAATTTAACACGACCGGGCGGCGATATCACCCACATTTCATCCCGAAGAACAACATGGTGATCACGATCCGGTAAATACACATGAAGAATCGTTGGCAATTACTCAGCAGATTATCGACCAAACAACTCATCTACACCTAAAAGTCGATCTAGTAGAACACATTGTGAAACAACCACAGTTAATATAGCGGTTTTAATGTATTTGAATTTTTATGTAATTTTTTTGTAATGTTTTTATTTAATGTAATGTTTTTATTTATTGAATAAAAAAATTAGATTGGTCGCCTTATTGTGGAAACTAGGTCACCCGTAGGTCGTCGAAGAAAAAAATCTGATGTGACAAAAAAATGTAAATTGCTGTTGCGTGCGGCCTTAATGAAATGCAAATAGAGGATTAACACGTCTAAAATTAAGGGTTGAAAAATGCTTGAGAACAAAACAACGACAAGTGATAGAATCAAAAATAAGATTTTAAAGAGAGAATATATATAAGTGACGATCAAATTATCAATCGATTAAACATAACTTCAGGTATTTTAGATTTTTTAATTTCTTAAATAAATATATAAAAAGTCGTGAACTGCAATCGTTACACCTTAAATTTCTTTATATTAGTAGTATGTAAGACTAGTGGAGTGGTGTAAAACTCACTTCCCTTCACATCAACGCCACATCAGTTTTTTAACAAACTCACTACAACTCACTCACACTCATTTTTAGAAGTATGACACTCACTACAACTCATTACATATCACTCCCACTTTTTATTAAATATTTTTTATTCATACATTTTATTAAAATACTATAAGTCAAATACAATACGAAAGAAAATACACTAATAGATGGATAGAACAAAAATACATAATACGATTAGTCAGCTTTCGGATCCAAACCCGAAAACTGACCAGATAACTCACAACGGATTGTCTCTTAGTAATCTTCTTCGACCATAATTTCCGTCTCCAGCTACCTTTGTGTCCTTTCTTCTTCTTCCAGTGTTTCTCTCAATATTTTTTTATCTATGTATAGTTGATACACCTGATTGTCAGTAAGTAAGCCATTTGAGTTGTTTACAATTGGATAGGGTGGATCTGGAGAAATATTTCAGCGTCGGTGTTGTTGTGATGAATAACCGATATGAGTTTGGGAAAAAATTCCTTCATTTTTTGGCAGTCAAATTATTCAGCCATTCAGTATTTTTTTCAATTCGAGCCTCCAATTTTATCGACTTTCTAAACAAAGATCTTCGGATGTTGAAAGCTGTTACGCATGGATGTATTCTATTTGTTTAGGATATATGTTTAGTATCATTTATATTTATAAGTTATCTTAGTGTTTATCTCATAACTAATATTTAAGGTCTCATATGTAATCATATTACCAGTCAATCAAGTTAAAAGTTCAAAACAAATTTCTGATCTTCTCTTCTACCGTTCTTAAGGAGCCAACACCCGTTAAAAGTGGTGCCCTATCTCGATACTACTCGAGAGGGTCGTCTCAATTGGTGCTTTTATTGAAAGCCCTCAACTCGTTGAAGGTTTTTGATTTAGGATTCCAATCTCGAAAAAAAAATTGTTTATCGGCGGGGTTACTGTTCATCGGCTACACTGTTCATCGGAGGAGGTACTGTTCACTCGATATTGTTCATCGCGCATTGTTCCCGTGGTACTGTTCATCACCAGGTACTGTTCATCGAAAAAAATATTTTTGTTCTTTCGATTTATTGATTATGGCATCGAACACTAGCGATGGGGATGCATTATCTAAGCTCTTGCAAATGGGTACGATGGTCGAATATGAGAGTGAGTTTGTGATGCTTGCAAGTCGAGTGATAGGGATTTTTGAATCTTTACTTACATGTTATTATATAACTGGACTTAAACCATCTCTACAATGTTTACTCTTGAGGTCAAAGCCCACAAGTTTAGACGAAGCATTTTCATTAGCCCGGGTAGCAGAAGCACGGTTTACGAATCTACAACTCACGGAACTGTTGAGGTCGAATCCTGCAACTTTAGGAGAAAGCTTTTTTTGTGCCCGTATAATGGAGGCTCGTTTTGAAGCAATTGAGGTGAATATAATGGCCAATAAGGAGGAGGAAGTCGTTAATATTGTTTGTCATCAAGAAGTTATGAAAAACCCTAACGTGAATGATGCCGATGATATTGGCACAAAAGAGTTTAGTGTGTTTGACGCCATATCCATGATGAGTCGGCGGCAGAATTGAATGTTAACGAGGTTGTTCATGATGTTGATGATCATGGACTCATGGATAACAGAGAACATACTTGGGTGGAGAACAAACTGTGTTGGAGAACTTTTTATGTTGGAGTACTAGGGTGGAGAACTATATGGGTGGAGAACTCTTGGACTGCAAGACTGGAGTGCGGTAGGATTCAAAGAAGATTATGGGATCCTGGAATCACGAGCTTTTTAAGATATCACCTTGAGGACAAGGTGAATTTGAAGAAGTGAGGAATGTTATGCATGGATATATTTATTTGTTTAGGATATATGTTTAGTATCTTTTATATATAGTTATGTTAGTGTTTATCTCATAACTAGTATTTAAGGTCTCATATGTAATCATATTACCAGTCACTCAAGTTTAAAGAAAAACAAATGTCTAATCTTCTCTTCTTCCGTTCTTAAGGAGCCAGCACCCGTTAAAAGTGGTGCCCTATCTCGATACTACCCGAGAGGGTCGTATCAAAAACGTTTTCCGATTCATTTTTTAGAAACGTGTCAATTAAATGACCTTTCTCTGGGGAAAAATCACGGCATTTCTCACATGTTGTGCGCAGTTTCGTTTTAGCTTCGTACGCGACATCGAAATCATCAACTAACGTCGTAAGCGCATCCTGACGACGTTGTTGCTCAATTATTTGTTTCTAAATCACAGCTTTAATCTCGTCAACGGTGTGTAGAAAATGACATGTCATTTTTATTTTAGAAATTGTGTTTAAAAATAGAGAAAGTTGTGTGTGAAAATAATAAAAATTGGTTGTGTGTGTAAAAATTTGGTATTTAAAAAAAGGAAAAAATGATTTGAAAAAAAAACATGTGAGCCGATTTGTTGGTCAACTCGCGCTGGTGAGTTTGTCTCAAGTTTTTGATCAATTCGACCAAATTGCGCGTGAGTGGGTTACCAAAAGAATGAGAGTCGCGCACGACTTAGTGCAACTTCCGGGTGGATTTTACATCAGTCCGCTCAGCCTAAGGGTGTGATTTGGCAACATTTTTTATATTTTAACACTTGTTATTTTATCGTTGGCGATGTCATTAGTCGTGGTTTTTCGGAGTGAAGGGTTTGTGACACATTAATTAGGTTTTATACAACGATCGACATGGTATTGTGATACGAGTAAGACGTCTACAATTTTTCCACAAAAGCGGAAGTATGCATGCATCATGAAATTAATTTACTGCTTGAAAATCGGGTTATCCAGCACTTGGCGCACTATACATTTTCAGAAAATTGAAATTTCATTTTGTGATGTAAACTATGAAAATTTGAATATCAATATACGACCTAAATATGTTTTTCAGAGCATTGAAAATGTTGTCGATCATAAATTAGTGTCATGGGAAAAAAGTGTGTGACGTATATAAAATATAGAAATGTTACGACATCATGTTTTGTGAGGAGTGTTTGACAAAAAAAATGATTTCAAATGAAAAAAAAAATGATGTCAAAAGTATACCTACTCTTTTATGTAAAAAATAAATAAATATAAAACATCACTTTTGGCTCGTTGATATCTGCGACGCAAGCCTCTTCGACACTACTTGAAGAGTGATACGTCATAGAGTTGGCGTCAAAGCCTGTTCTTTTCGTAATTTTAAAAACTTTTTCGTAAGCAACCATAATACATGTTTTTATTAAAGATGTTTACCAAAATTTCTATCTCTTAATGAGTACTAATAGGCTAAACTGAATATATTTCCCGACCAATTAGTTTAAAAACAATCTCTTAAACACTGAATTCATAAACAAAAAAGTAACACTCAAGTGAAAAAAATAAATAAAATGATTATATAGACTTTATAAGTTAACGGTTCCAAAACAAAAACCTTTCCAATAGGTAGCAATCAGCTTAGCTAGTTTCTGAAGATAGTTATTTCATATTCAATTTAATGGTAACACGTTTGTGCTTTCTATTTATCGTTGTTACCTTCGGGCAAAATGACAATACAAATAGGGTAAAAGTGAATAAACGTAGGCGTGTGTGTGTGGCTAAATCGGAAATAAAATTGGTGGGAGAAGTAATTTCTCAATAAAGGATTGTCGGTTGGGTCGTTGCTATGGCTCTTTGAGTCTTGTAGTCTTTTTCAATATTTTTTTCTCTTTCGCGTGTGTTATGGACTTATGGTCTTTTAGTCATGGTGATTGTTGTACATTTTTGTTAACTTGATTAATAATCATGTCAGAATATATTCTAGAAATGCATGATTATAAACTATAAACCTCTGATATTTAAATCGTTTCCAGTGCTCTTAAGCTAGTCAAAATAGCAACTAAAATAGACATATTTATTTTTACTAACTCAACTATTTTTCTCGTTCAACTCATATGCGATATTTTAGACATGATAAAACTATTAGACGGATAAACGACCTATTTAAAATTTTTTATATACAATAATATATTTTAATTAATTAACACGCACAAACAAACCACCCGACCTCGGTCCATTTCCTAACACTTATTTCTCAAACCTTGCTTCGCAAGCAACATAGACCTATGAGTTGCAAAAGAGGTGACTAGGTTGTGAGTGACCTCTCAGTCTATTCGACCTTGAAAAGTATTTAAGGTACGTTTAGAGTAAGTTGTTAGAAGACTTTAAGTTCAAAAAATTTCATAATACAACCTTGAATTTTTATTATTTACATGAATATAATACATATTTTAAATTTATAAATATTTTCAATCACACAATAAGAACCATTTATTATTTCTTGTTAATTGTTTATTTAAATATAATATTTCTTTTTTAAATTTGTTTCTAATATATATATAATAGAATAATAATTAAGTTTCTCTCTATTAATTTACTTTTAAACTTTTCTCAAACTCAAATTAAAATCCAATCCCATTTACAAACAAACAACCCTTAACTGAGTTGGTTCAAAGAATGTTTGAGCAACATGATTTGACCATAGTTGACTTGACTATATTTTTTTGTTGCAGTAGACTTGACTTTTTATTAAAATGGGTCGTGTACCCACGTTGTGAAGGGAACTTTCTAATTGCCTTTTGTCGGTAGAACTTTTTTTCTCGGATCGTAAAAAATATTTATCAAGTACTATTTGCAATTCAAATATTCGTATACACGTGTTCTATACTGCTATTACTTTAAGATAACGCGTTTTCGAATATTTATCGTACGAAAGAATCAAAAGAGATATTTCAACGAACCTCATCGTCAAATACTTTTTTACAATCTTAAAAAATACTTACAATTGAACAAATAACCTTGATTGGGCACTGGTAGGTTGCCTACGGATTTCTTAGCATATTTATTGTGTTCGTGTTTTTTATACCATTAATGTCGTGAAGATGTTTTCAGTGCAATGTTGGGACATCTCAAATTCTCAGTATAGTATATTATTAATGTCGATAAAGAATATGCCACTAAAATGATAATTATTAAATGCTTTTTTTAATGATGATTTGGTCATTAAGAGTTGGTTATCATCGTTCGTGATTTTTGGCTATCTAATGCATCAAAAGGGCGAAGGCATTTACTAACCATGCAATCTTTAATAATAGATGTTGTTTCATTAAGCTCATAACAAGTGCTATATGTTCCACAAAAGTATGGAGATTACGTATTACCTTCTTCGTATTAAAAAAACCTTATCATGACAAATAATGAATGAAGTATAATTTGCTAGTGCTAGATGAACACATAATAGCTACCAAAAGTTGCAAAAAGAAAATACTTTACCTCAAAACCTTTGCTCTCTTTTTTTTATTATTTTTTTTTTGTAGAGTTTTCATTTTTCAATGAAGTTATTATTAGTAACAAATCTTTCGTTTCTTTGTAGTGTTAATATATTTAAGAGCTAATAAAATTGTGCAGTAATAAATTAATTATGAGAAAAAAATGGATTTGGTTAAGTTGAGCACTTGACATTCAGTGGATGGTCAAGCTAAAAGATTTTGACATATTTGATCACCACCACCCGAATTACGACAGGTGTCCTATGGCAAGTGCTCAACCATCAGTGCTCAACCCATAAATGCACGACTATAGTACAATACCTTTTATTTAAAAATGCAAAAAGTACAATATTTCTTATTCTAGATATCCGAGCTTTATTTTCATTATACCCCCTTATATTTTCAATTCCCCCCTCGTTTTTGTGTTATACTTTTAACTTTCACACATTTTCATTTTCATTTACGCATCATGAATGGACTGGTACGTTATTTTTTTCTTTTCATGTTTCAATCATCTTGTTACCAAAGGCTCCATGAATTGACTCTTAATTAGTACACTTTATTATTATGTTCTCCAATTACTTATGTTAATTGGACATGAAACAACCAACAATTAATGTCCTTCTTTCAATTTATTGTTTATAGGAACATGATGCGAAGATTCACATGAAAAGCAAAATCCATTACTTTCGTATGATGAAAGCTAGATTAGGTCTAAGAAGGAGTGAATTGTTTAGGTCCACATACTTTGGTCGTTGGTTGGATTTAGAGTATGTTGATAATGAATATGGTCTCATTATATGCTTCAGAAGCAGAAACTTTAAGACAGTGATAACTATGATCTGCCCTTGATTTATCACGTTAATGGTACTACATTACACTTTGGTCGTCGTGAGTTTTGTATCACTACTGCTTTTGAATTTGACCATCAAAGCTTTGGTAAGTGTAGGGCTGGTGAAATCACATTCCGTAATAGAGTTTTACCTAAGAAGATAGATGATTTTGTTAAAAACATTGATCTTCTATGTATCATTGAGGATGATGAGCGCTTTAGCAATTTGTCAGACGAAGACTCTGTAAGGGTTTGTCTCCTTTTAACTTTGGAAGTTATTTTTATGGGACATGATTTGGGAGGTGTTGTTGATGATGCATTTCTTCGGATGGTGGAGAACATTGAAGTTTGGAATGAATTTTATTGGGGAGAATACATTTGGCGTAAGTTATACTATGCCATTAGAAACGTTGCATCAAGACATATGGATACTCACTATAAATCATTGGAAAGAAATACCAACTTAGTTCCATCGTATGCGTTATCTGGATTTGTATTTGCTTTCAAAGTGAGTAATTAATAAATTTAACAATATATATTTTCATCACATGGTCTTTCTAACAATTTTTACTTTTGCCAAGTGTAGATTTGGATATTAGAGTCTTCAGGTGTGAGTTCTTCTTGGTGGAACAAAGTGCCTGATTTGATCCCTATAGGAATATCCTGGACCAAGCATAGGAATATAATCCGATACGACCGCCTTTTCCCCCCAGGTGATTGCATTTCCCCCTTTTGATTGCATTTCCCCCTGTTGATTGCACTTTCCTCTGTTGATTGCCTTTCCCCCTGTTGAAAATAATTCCCCATGTTGAAAACAATTCTCCCTGTTGTAAAAAATTCCCCTGTTGTAAACAATTCCCCTGTTGTAAACAATCCCCCTGTTGTAAACAAATCCCTCTGTTGTAAACAATTTAAGTTTTTTTATTAATATTTTGGTTCAATTTTTTAGGGGGTAGTTGCAGTATGTGACATATATCCAAACAAAGCTGAGTTGCAAACCTTTTGGTATAAAAGAAGTAACAATTATTTCAAGTGGTATACACCAAGAGCCCCTGCTGTTGAATACGGAGGCCTTTTTGGTGATTATTTTAAAAAACTGATGAAAGCACGGAAAGCTCAGGAGGAAGATGCAGAGTCATCAAGGGGTATGCTAACCAAAGAGCCATCTGTTGAGGACCGTCTTCTGGCTTTAGAGAAATTAGCCACTAGTTTAATGATTCTCTCTAAAGAGACAAAGAGCTTGAAAGCACGTCTTCACAAGCTCGAGACTATCATTAATGTAAGTTTTGAAAGGGCTATATCACTTAATGTGCAGACATAAAATGGAATTTTACTGTGAACTAAATGCTATTCATTTTGCAGGTCCTACCTCAATTACAAAAAGGCAATAAAGATAAGGCTAAGGAGTTTACACTTTCGCAAAAAGTATATCGTAATTGATTTAACAATTAAAGAAGGACATAATATATTGAAAAACACAAAATTGCATAACAAAATTAAACATTTTACATAAATCTAAAGGAAATTAAACTTAAGAGATTTTTCAGGATCAAATAAAAGATGACAATCATCATAATCGTAAGACTCCACAAATTCATCTTCTTCTGTGTCGACTTCTTCTTCTTCTTCGGATTGATATGGGTCATAATGATAATATGAATCATCCTCATCCTCCTCCTCCTCCTCATCTAGCTCCTTTATAACTACAACAAGTTCATTCCTTTCTTGTTGTTCTAGTAGTGCATTTTTTTGTTCCTCCAACCTTTCTTGCTGCTCCCTTTGCACCTCCTCCCTTTCTTGCTGCTCCCTTTGTTGCTTTTCAAGCATCTCTTTTTGTTCTTCTTCACATACGCATTGCATGTGGAAAGCAGCTTCCTGAACATAGTATCTATGCTCATTATGTTGTGTAGATTCCACACGCGATTTCCTGAAATCCGAAACAAAAAATGTGAATTATATTTTTGAAATTAAAAAAAAGTATACTTATTAAATTAACTACATTACTTGTTGATATTAGCTTGGAAGTCTTCAAGATTCGCAACAGATGAGTTTCTCTTTACAGATAAAGACATTTGTATAACTTTTAAAAAAATTGATAAAGAGTGTTGTTTTTGTTATCAGATGTTTATATAGAATGAATGAAGAATATGAATAGGCAGATTAGATGCATACAGGAAGTTATATGTATTCATGCAATTATGATTATGTAAACTTCCAAAGTAAAATTTAATTTTCCATGATTATGTAAACTTCCAACACATATTGCTTTTAATTGAAAAAAATGATTAGTACATTTTATCTTTTTCATTATGTAACATTACTAAGATTAATAAAAATGTTTCACTATGTAACATTACCATATTACACGACCTAGAAGTAAAACTCCAACACATCGTTTGTCATCTTTTGAGTAATGGAGTATTTTGATAAAAATTAATGGGAAAGGTAAAAAACTTATGGTAAAAGTTGAGCAGTTTTGGAATAAGTAGAGCACTTTTATAAAAGTTGATCATTTGGTCCCCCTGTTTGAAAAATTGTTTCAATAAGATATGTGTTATTGTAAAAATAAAATATGACAGACGATGTGTTGGAGTTGGACATACATATGTAATATGGTAATTCATCAGTCTCGATATGTGTTACTGTAAAAAATATTTCAATAAAAAATCAATGCTATAGACTCAATAAGCAATAAAAATGTGACTTACATAATAAATTATGTTCAATAAATATAAACCCCCATGAACTGAAACTACAAGATAAAATGCATAGTGTTGATAAGGAGTGCGATCTTAGCGACAAGTATTTGAGCGACGATGAAATAGCTTACTTTTCATTTAATTTCTCTCCAATCGGAAATCCAGGAAAGACCCTCTGGAGGAGTTGGTAAAAGTTTTAGATGAGTTTGATGCTGAGGTATCTTTTTTCTCAACAAGGAATTTTTAAAAGTTTGTATGGTCATATACTCTAACATTTGTATAAAACTTAAACTAGGATCGTAGATTTGTTAAGAGAGATGTAGAATTAAGTAGTAGCGCCAAAGCTGAAAAGTTGGAGGCTGAAAAGAACAGGGTATCCGATGTGCAGAGAAAAAGGATGAAATTCTTGTCAGACAAACACAATCGCATGATCTGTAAAGATATACCTAAATCCAGTCACATGCAAGTTAGTCTATAGAAAATTGGGAACGTTCCAAAGAGAAGGTATGTTACTGTGGCAAGGCCACCAATTCAAGTAAATCCAGATACTACAGTACCGAGTATAGATTCCTTAAGAAATATGAAGAAGGTTCTTGATGGATTTATGATGCAAATGTGCCAGAATCTTCAACCGTGGAAAGAGGTATGTTTATGAAGTTTATTTTCATTAATGTGGTTATTTCTTACTTTTTTAACCTTTTTATTTAAAACAGGATCTCAATCGACCATCCAAAAAGATTGATAAAATATTTTGTAATTCGGCTTTGGAGTTTTTCCTGAATAACTTACCAATTCCTCGTTGCAAGTTTGCTTGGTGCAATGACATATCCGTAGATCGTAGCTTCTGGGATAGTTTTGTTGGATTGGATGATGAACGAGTTGGTTGGTACATGGACGAGGTAATTATAAAAAAATTAACATTAAAGGATGATTAACATGTATTTTTTGATTTTAAGTTTGTTATTTTTTTTAGCAACACATTGAACTCTGGGTATGGTACATGTGGCATTTTAGACAATCATCACATGATTGGTCAATGGTTAGCTGTTACGTTTTTATAATTTTAATCCAAGAACCGTTGCCTCTGTTTTATGCAACGGATGAAATCTACCAATTGTCGTGGAGGAATGTTGAACAGGTAATTTTTTTCTTTTAACTACATCTTTATACAAAAACATATGAGCTTGAATTAAAAATTGTTTTATAAAATTTGTAGGTCTTCATTCCAATACATGAAACCAAACGACATTGGTTCCTAGCACGGTTTCACATCACATCTGGAAATGTCACTTTTTATGACAGTGAAAATACTTATGGTGAATGTAGTGATTGGTATTTGAAAGTAATGCCATGTTTAGAGAAAAAACTTCCTATTGTTCTTGAAAAAACTGGTGTGTTTGAAAGCAAAGGAATTGATCGAGAAATATACACTATTAACTTTAACCATGTGATATGAGTGTTTTTACTCATATCATTAGTAGCTTAAAACAATGAAATTATGCTCATAATGTATCAAAAATACCTTTTGTTTGTATATTTCTTGTTTCATGTGTGTAGGTACCCAAGTTCGCGAAAATCGGCAATAATCGACACGAGAATGAAGAAAAAGATCAAAGATGCCAAAACCGAGCTCGACTTTAGAGGATTATATCATTTAACGAGTTAACGGGCCAAGTGGGTCCCACAATGGGGTAAATGGGCTCAAAAGCCCATTTAATATTCAAGTTGTTGATAAGAGGTTTTTGTAAATCCAAAAGGCCCAAAATGGGAATTACATTCGGATGGAAACAATCAATTGGGCTCAAGCCCAATGTTTATTGATGGAACATGAAACGAAATAAATGGGCCTTAGGGTTTCTGTTAAAAAGTAAACACGTTACAACACAATCCTCATTACCATTTAATATTTACCCATATGTCACGTTCATCCATATCCATACAATAAATAAAACGCTTCCACCCACTCAGTTCACACACACTTTTATTTTATATTCGATACATTCGAGATTCACTTTCTTTCTTCCTCCATCTTCCCCAAACTAAAACTACCAGACGAAAAGTTACTGTAAACCCTAGATCAATAAATTTCCAAAAGTTACAAAGGGCTTTTTAGTTATCCAATTAATTCACTCAAAAAGAAATAAAACCCCCCAATTTAAGGAAGAGAGTAGATGGTGCAAGAGAGCTACGTGGCGTTTTCCTATAGGATGGAACAACTCATCCTCCTAATTCCACCAATCAAAATGCTTTAAACTAGCACAAGTAGCACAGATTAGTGCCAGCTTGGCAATCCGTGTGTGCTAGGAGAGAAGATAACCGTTCGATCAAGGCCAAAGAAGAAAGAGAAAAAGATTATTTGATCTGATGGCTGAAGATTAAGGAGAATATTCTTCTCAAGATCCGCATATTCGCTGCTCAACAGCCTCGGGTTCAACTATAAAACCCCCCTCCATTCTCTTTATTTTTGATCCCATTTTTACTTTAATGTTATCATGTCAATTTAGATTTAGGAAAGTGTAATTTAATTTTTATCAGTATTGTAATAGTTTTAATAAATTAATAAAAGTCATTTCGTGTTAAATCTTCTGGTGTGTTTAATTTTCGCATTAAAAATTATTGCATATTTCTTTTATAATCTACTTTGATGTTATAATAATAAAATTATTTGATTAAGCTGAATTCATAGCTTTGATTGAATAATTAAAGTGAATTTGGGGAAACGAACTTTTCCCTACTGGAAAAGGTCTAGTCAGAAAAATCTTGTTCATGATATGCTACTGCTCGAATTCATTAAGGTGAGTCGAGATGATGGTAAATGGTGGTTCATATGGTGGTTCATTTAAGTTTTAAGTAGGCTCAGCGCCTCACTTCTTCTCAACGGAAATCTCCAATAGGTTCTACTTCTTTTTAATTTTATTGTTATATTTCTTTATTGAATCTGATATTTCGAGTTACTTGACTGATAGTTATGTTTATGATATCTGAATTTGCATTGTGAGTGATAATTTGTTCTTTAACCGTAGCTGTATGCTTGCATTGTTATAAACTGTTTTTATTTTCATTTATTTAAGCTGCTAAAAGGAATAGGGTTGTATGGATAAAATTAAGAATTTGATTAATCTGTTTGGTTAATTTGATGTCTTTGGTGGTGATTTTAACTGAGATTTTCAGAATCTGGATTTGTTAAGTGTTAATCTGTTTAAAATAGGGGTTTTGGATAAAACTGATTAACTGGATTTTGTCACAAGTTTGAGTATCTGATAGAATATAGGACTGCTATTGTTTTTAGTTTTAGATATTTGACTATTCAGATACGTCTGATCTTTATTATTTTGGAGGGTTGTGTTCCTGTTTGTTAGGAAAATTAAGTGAATCTGCTGGATGTTTTGGTTATGCTATTTTCTGCTTATATGGTGATTTAGTGTATCTGATGTGAGTTAGCTGCTTGATTGTGGAGTGGTATTTGGTACTTTATTTTTCTGCATTGTTTAGATTCTTAACTGCTTATCAGATTCAAAAATCTGATAAGACATTTTAATTTTCATGAATGAATTTCTTTTAATTTTAATCTGCTAAGAAATTCAGATGTTTTTTTTATATGTTGCTTACATCCTACTGATTAGTATGCGTATGCATGTTCTCTTTATCTGTTAATCTGTTAAGATGATGTGGTTAAGTGTTTCTTATTGAAGTTTATGAATTTGTTGAAAGCTTGGTATTTGAAGCTTTGTGTTATCAGAATAAATGTTAAGTAGGATCTAATCTTTGCTGAATGGAGGTTAAGTTTTTATCAGTTTGATTTTGGGCATGCCTTGCTGAAATTTCTGCTTATATTAGATTTTATTCTTTTCTGCTATATCATTGTTCTATATGTGATTTTAATTGCTTCATTACTGCTTAATCTAGTATAAGCTTATCAGTTCAACTAACTGATAAGCCAAAAAAAAAGCTGTTGTCCTCTCAGCTTATGCTAAATAACTTGTCAAAAGTCTTTCCTAAGACTTGTTTTTCTGAAAGTTGTCAAAAAGTATAATTACCAAAAAAAATATTTCCCTCACGGGAATTGAACCCGTGACCTCCTGGTCACACACCCAACATGATAACCATCTGAGCCAAAGGCTCTTTTGATTTTAGTTTCTTTTATTTCTTTAATAAGAATTAGGTTGTGTTTGTTTTGGCTATTAATCAATTGTCACGTTTTATTTTCTTTTAACTTTTATTAAAGTTAATTTTTAATATAAAATTAGTTTCAGTTTATAAAATAAATAAAATATAAAAAAAATAAATAAATAAAAAATGTTTTTATTTTAAAAGTTTATTTAGTTTATTAAATAGACTTGAATATTTAATAGAATAATAAGTTTATAAAAGTAGAATTGTTTTTGTGATTAAGTAAATTAGATTTAAGTAGACTTTTAAATAGATTAAATTCTTAAATAGATTTTATTTTCAAATAAGTAATTGTGTGTTTAAATTTATTTTAAATAGGCGGGATTACGATTCATGCACTTTAGGGTAATTTTAATTAGCTTAAAATTTGTAGAATTTAATTGTAGTTTAAAAATCACCAACGACACATTCAAATCAATTGTCCAAATCAAAACGAAACGTCTCAAATTCACTTGATCTTCGTGTACAACGAACTCGACTCACTCACGTGTTTAATCGTATCCGTCTTTGACTTATTTTTGGTTAATTACTTTTTCCTAAAGGTAATTACCTAAATTTGTCCTATAACGTATATGTGTTAATCCACGACACATCAAAAATTTTGGCGCCGCTGCCGGGGACATCAAGTTTTCCCTTATGGCACCGTTGAGCTAGCTCAAAAAGACGGGCCTAGCTTTAAGGTGAATGGTCATCGTGTGAAACATTACTTTGGAGGAGACATACCTACGGAGGTTGTCCCGGATCTTCAAACTTTCCCTAAGGACCAATGAATGCGGGGATCGAGTCGAGCTCATGACTCGGTTAACAAAAACGAGGTGCCTTGTGGGGGAATCCCATACATTCTATCTTCTTTCTATTTTCTAACACCTAATAAGGCTTGATCTTTCAAGCTCGTGTTCGTGATTTGTTGTGTTGTGATCTTAGGTACGTCCCTAATCATTAAAGACTCTCGTGTTCGGTTTTTGCCGGTCCACTTGATCTTCCATTCTTTGAATGCCAAAAAGGGGCACACTTTCTACCCCTTGATTTTTATCGACTAACGTTTTTCTTGAGGCATAACTAATAAACGGCTTATAGATTTGCGTGCTCTTTCCATGCTAGGAGTTTGCATTAGACTCTTCGTGTTTTAGCAAGGGGGTGTCACTCTTGAGCTAAGAAACATTGAGGACAATGTTTGGTTTTAGCATGGGGGAGTCAATCGATATAATCGCTTGCAATTGCTTTTATCGTGTCCAAACGTTGTTTTTCTCATTTTTCAATAAAATTTTAAATTTTTAGTGTTATTTTTAAGATTTAATAAAGAAAATAAGTGTTTTGACACGAATGTAAGCTTTTAAATAAAAATAGTTTTTGACTCGACTCGGTTTTTAACCTTAGCTTTTCCTTAACGTATTTGAATTAAGTTTTGCTAGGCTATTATATAGGGAGCTTTAAAACGCGAAGGTCTTAATTCATACGAGTTAAGAACAAGAACTTTTCGCAAGCTCCTATAATTGATCCTAGAAAGTCGTTTATCAAGGGAACTTTAAAACGCAAATTCTAAAACTTGCAAGAGTATAAGAAGTTGCAAGATCCTATAGATGACTTGAAAACCCAAAACTTTGATTTAATAGGCTAAGTATCCATTGATTTCATTCTTGGAATTTTACAATATGGAGAACAAGAGATGATAGAGCCAATTATAAGTTCGGTATTCTTTCGGGAATTTATGTGAGTTAATTATGAGCCTATTCTCCCATCACTTGTTAATAAATTTAATAGCAATAAATAATGTTGAACGATTTGAAAAGTTACTTAGCTTCTAGCCCAAGATCGTTTAAAAGTTGCTCGGTATGGATTAGAGTTCATAGCCAAGGCATAACTTATTGAAGCGGGATGCGAAGATTGGCGAGTCCAAAAAGGTCCTAACAACACATGAGGGCTATGTTTTATTGCTAAAGATCTCAAGTGATGTGAAGACTCATTTATCAAAAATCAATATGAAGGATCGAGACACACGACGAAAAGCAAAATACTCCCAAAAAGTCATGGAGAAGTCTATCCAAAAAGACCAAAATAAGGTATGAGGATAAATGAAGCCAAGTCCAAAAAGGAGGCGGATCGTTGTTAATCAAAATCCCAAATAAAGATTGGAGAAAAATGAAGAAGTCGTGGTCCAAGTATGAATCTCTCAAAAATTCAAGTGAAGAAATATTATGAAGAGAAGACCATTATTTCGTGAACGTCTCTCAAGGTTGGAAGTATTAAGTCATTGCCAAATATCGGTCCGAGAAAGGTCTCAAATCGCGAAGCAAGTTATGCCAAGATATGAACTTTATGAAGTCTCGAGAAGCAGTTTTAAAAGATTTTGTCCTTTAGCTAACTATTGATTAAATCGTTCACTTTATTTTCGGCCTAATAAATTATCGAAATAAGTCAACAATGCATCCTCGTGATCATTCTAGACAATAATAAAATATAAGAGATACACTTAGGAATAAGGGAGTCTAAGTGATTAATTAGCCCACATGAGTTCGTGTTAGTCTACCAACTTATAATAACAATGATCTTGTTTTTGCACTTGGCATGGAAAAGTGAAAAGTCGAGGAAGATGAATCTATTTGAGTTTTTATGATCTTTAAAGTTGAATAAAGGTGTAGTATAGTTTTATTTTATCATTGCGTGAGGACACGGCAATTGCTTAGCATGGGGGAATTTGATATGAGTGTTTTTACTCATATCATTAGTAGCTTAAAACAATGAAATTATGCTCATAATGTATCAAAAATACCTTTTGTTTGTATATTTCTTGTTTCATGTGTGTAGGTACCCAAGTTCGCGAAAATCGGCAATAATCGACACGAGAATGAAGAAAAAGATCAAAGATGCCAAAACCGAGCTCGACTTTAGAGGATTATATCATTTAACGAGTTAACGGGCCAAGTGGGTCCCACAATGGGGTAAATGGGCTCAAAAGCCCATTTAATATTCAAGTTGTTGATAAGAGGTTTTTGTAAATCTAAAAGGCCCAAAATGGGAATTACATTCGGATGGAAACAATCAATTGGGCTCAAGCCCAATGTTTATTGATGGAACATGAAACGAAATAAATGGGCCTTAGGGTTTCTGTTAAAAAGTAAACACGTTACAACACAATCCTCATTACCATTTAATATTTACCCATATGTCACGTTCATCCATATCCATACAATAAATAAAACGCTTCCACCCACTCAGTTCACACACACTTTTATTTTATATTCGATACATTCGAGATTCACTTTCTTTCTTCCTCCATCTTCCCCAAACTAAAACTACCAGACGAAAAGTTACTGTAAACCCTAGATCAATAAATTTCCAAAAGTTACAAAGGGCTTTTTAGTTATCCAATTAATTCACTCAAAAAGAAATAAAACCCCCCAATTTAAGGAAGAGAGTAGATGGTGCAAGAGAGCTACGTGGCGTTTTCCTATAGGATGGAACAACTCATCCTCCTAATTCCACCAATCAAAATGCTTTAAACTAGCACAAGTAGCACAGAATAGTGCCAGCTTGGCAATCCGTGTGTGCTAGGAGAGAAGATAACCGTTCGATCAAGGCCAAAGAAGAAAGAGAAAAAGATTATTTGATCTGATGGCTGAAGATTAAGGAGAATATTCTTCTCAAGATCCGCATATTCGCTGCTCAACAGCCTCGGGTTCAACTATAAAACCCCCCTCCATTCTCTTTATTTTTTATCCCATTTTTACTTTAATGTTATCATGTCAATTTAGATTTAGGAAAGTGTAATTTAATTTTTATCAGTATTGTAATAGTTTTAATAAATTAACAAAAGTCATTTCGTGTTAAATCTTCTGGTGTGTTTAATTTTCGCATTAAAAATTATTGCATATTTCTTTTATAATCTACTTTGATGTTATAATAATAAAATTATTTGATTAAGCTGAATTCATAGCTTTGATTGAATAATTAAAGTGAATTTGGGGAAATGAACTTTTCCCTACTGGAAAAAGTCTAGTCAGAAAAATCTTGTTCATGATATGCTACTGCTCGAATTCATTAAGGTGAGTCGAGATGATGGTAAATGGTGGTTCATATGGTGGTTCATTTAAGTTTTAAGTAGCCTCAGCGCCTCACTTCTTCTCAACGGAAATCTCCAATAGGTTCTACTTCTTTTTAATTTTATTGTTATATTTCTTTATTGAATCTGATATTTCGAGTTACTTGACTGATAGTTATGTTTATGATATCTGAATTTGCATTGTGAGTGATAATTTGTTCTTTAACCGTAGCTGTATGCTTGCATTGTTATAAACTGTTTTTATTTTAATTTATTTAAGTTGCTAAAAGGAATAGGGTTGTATGGATAAAATTAAGAATTTGATTAATCTGTTTGGTTAATTTGATGTCTTTGGTGGTGATTTTAACTGAGATTTTCAGAATCTGGATTTGTTAAGTGTTAATCTGTTTAAAATAGGGGTTTTGGATAAAACTGATTACCTGGATTTTGTCACAAGTTTGAGTATCTGATAGAATATAGGACTGCTATTGTTTTTAGTTTTAGATATTTGACTATTCAGATACGTCTGATCTTTATTATTTTGGAGGGTTGTGTTCCTGTTTGTTAGGAAAATTAAGTGAATCTGCTGGATGTTTTGGTTATGCTATTTTCTGCTTATATGGTGATTTAGTGTATCTGATGTGAGTTAGCTGCTTGATTGTGGAGTGGTATTTGGTACTTTATTTTTCTGCATTGTTTAGATTCTTAACTGCTTATCAGATTCAAAAATCTGATAAGACATTTTAATTTTCATGAATGAATTTCTTTTAGTTTTAATCTGCTAAGAAATTCAGATGTTGTTTTTATATGTTGCTTACATCCTACTAATTAGTATGCGTATGCATGTTCTCTTTATCTGTTAATCTGTTAAGCTGATGTGGTTAAGTGTTTCTTATTGAAGTTTATGAATTTGTTGAAAGCTTGGTATTTGAAGCTTTGTGTTATCAGAATAAATGTTAAGTAGGATCTAATCTTTGCTAAATGGAGGTTAAGTTTTTATCAGTTTGATTTTGGGCATGCCTTGCTGAAATTTCTGCTTATATTAGATTTTATTCTTTTCTGCTATATCATTGTTCTATATGTGATTTTAATTGCTTCATTACTGCTTAATCTAGTATAAGCTTATCAGTTCAACTAACTGATAAGCCAAAAAAAAAGCTGTTGTCCTCTCAGCTTATGCTAAATAACTTGTCAAAAGTCTTTCCTAAGACTTGTTTTTCTGAAAGTTGTCAAAAAGTATAATTACCAAAAAAATATTTCCCTCACGGGAATTGAACCCGTGACCTCCTGGTCACACACCCAACATGATAACCATCTGAGCCAAAGGCTCTTTTGATTTTAGTTTCTTTTATTTCTTTAATAAAGTGTAATTCTGTTAGGCTGTGTTTGTTTTGGCTATTAATCAATTGTCACGTTTTATTTTCTTTTAACTTTTATTAAAGTTAATTTTTAATATAAAATTAGTTTCAGTTTATAAAATAAATAAAATATAAAAAAATAAATAAATAAAAAATGTTTTTATTTTAAAAGTTTATTTAGTTTATTAAATAGACTTGAATATTTAATAGAATAATAAGTTTATAAAAGTAGAATTGTTTTTGTGATTAAGTAAATTAGATTTAAGTAGACTTTTAAATAGATTAAATTCTTAAATAGATTTTATTTTCAAATAAGTAATTGTGTGTTTAAATTTATTTTAAATAGGCGGGATTACGATTCATGCACTTTAGGGTAATTTTAATTAGCTTAAAATTTGTAGAATTTAATTGTAGTTTAAAAATCACCAACGACACATTCAAATCAATTGTCCAAATCAAAATGAAACGTCTCAAATTCACTTGATCTTCGTGTACAACGAACTCGACTCACTCACGTGTTTAATCGTATCCGTCTTTGACTTATTTTTGGTTAATTACTTTTTCCTAAAGGTAATTACCTAAATTTGTCCTATAACGTATATGTGTTAATCCACGACACATCAAAAATTTTGGCGCCGCTGCCGGGGACATCAAGTTTTCCCTTATGGCACCGTTGAGCTAGCTCAAAAAGACGGGCCTAGCTTTAAGGTGAATGGTCATCGTGTGAAACATTACTTTGGAGGATACATACCTACGGAGGTTGTCCCGGATCTTCAAACTTTCCCTAAGGACCAATGAATGCGGGGATCGAGTCGAGCTCATGACTCGGTTAACAAAAACGAGGTGCCTTGTGGGGGAATCCCATACATTCTATCTTCTTTCTATTTTCTAACACCTAATAAGGCTTGATCTTTCAAGCTCGTGTTCGTGATTTGTTGTGTTGTGATCTTAGGTACGTCCCTAATCATTGAAGACTCTCGTGTTCGGTTTTTGTCGGTCCACTTGATCTTTCATTCTTTGAATGCCAAAAAGGGGCACACTTTCTACCCCTTGATTTTTATCGACTAACGTTTTTCTTGAGGCATAACTAATAAACGGCTTATAGATTTGCGTGCTCTTTCCATGCTAGGAGTTTGCATTAGACTCTTCGTGTTTTAGCAAGGGGGTGTCACTCTTGAGCTAAGAAACATTGAGGACAATGTTTGGTTTTAGCATGGGGGAGTCAATCGATATAATCGCTTGCAATTGCTTTTGTCGTGTCCAAACGTTGTTTTTCTCATTTTTCAATAAAATTTTAAATTTTTAGTGTTATTTTTAAGATTTAATAAAGAAAATAAGTGTTTTGACACGAATGTAAGCTTTTAAATAAAAATAGTTTTTGACTCGACTCGGTTTTTAACCTTAGCTTTTCCTTAACGTATTTGAATTAAGTTTTGCTAGGCTATTATATAGGGAGCTTTAAAACGCGAAGGTCTTAATTCATACGAGTTAAGAACAAGAACTTTTCGCAAGCTCCTATAATTGATCCTAGAAAGTCGTTTATCAAGGGAACTTTAAAACGCAAATTCTAAAACTTGCAAGAGTATAAGAAGTTGCAAGATCCTATAGATGACTTGAAAACCCAAAACTTTGATTTAATAGGCTAAGTATCCATTGATTTCATTCTTGGAATTTTACAATATGGAGAACAAGAGATGATAGAGCCAATTATAAGTTCGGTATTCTTTCGGGAATTTATGTGAGTTAATTATGAGCCTATTCTCCCATCACTTGTTAATAAATTTAATAGCAATAAATAATGTTGAACGATTTGAAAAGTTACTTAGCTTCTAGCCCAAGATCGTTTAAAAGTTGCTCGGTATGGATTAGAGTTCATAGCCAAGGCATAACTTATTGAAGCGGGATGCGAAGATTGGCGAGTCCAAAAAGGTCCTAACAAGACATGAGGGCTATGTTTTATTGCTAAAGATCTCAAGTGATGTGAAGACTCATTTATCAAAAATCAATATGAAGGATCGAGACACACGGCGAAAAGCAAAATACTCCCAAAAAGTCATGGAGAAGTCTATCCAAAAAGACCAAAATAAGGTATGAGGATAAATGAAGCCAAGTCCAAAAAGGAGGCGAATCGTTGTTAATCAAAATCCCATATAAAGATTGGAGAAAAATGAAGAAGTCGTGGTCTAAGTATGAATCTCTCAAAAATTCAAGTGAAGAAATATTATGAAGAGAAGACCATTATTTCGTGAACGTCTCTCAAGGTTGGAAGTATTAAGTCATTGCCAAATATCGGTCCGAGAAAGGTCTCAAATCGCGAAGCAAGTTATGCCAAGATATGAACTTTATGAAGTCTCGAGAAGCAGTTTTAAAAGATTTTGTCCTTTAGCTAACTATTGATTAAATCGTTCACTTTATTTTCGGCCTAATAAATTATCGAAATAAGTCAACAATGCATCCTCGTGATCATTCTAGACAATAATAAAATATAAGAGATACACTTAGGAATAAGGGAGTCTAAGTGATTAATTAGCCCACATGAGTTCGTGTTAGTCTACCAACTTATAATAACAATGATCTTGTTTTTGCACTTGGCATGGAAAAGTGAAAAGTCGAGGAAGATGAATCTATTTGAGTTTTTATGATCTTTAAAGTTGAATAATGGTGTAGTATAGTTTTATTTTATCATTGCGTGAGGACACGGCAATTGCTTAGCATGGGGGAATTTGATATGAGTGTTTTTACTCATATCATTAGTAGCTTAAAACAATGAAATTATGCTCATAATGTATCAAAAATACCTTTTGTTTGTATATTTCTTGTTTCATGTGTGTAGGTACCCAAGTTCGCGAAAATCAGCAATAATCGACACGAGAATGAAGAAAAAGATCAAAGATGCCAAAACCGAGCTCGACTTTAGAGGATTATATCATTTAACGAGTTAACGGGCCAAGTGGGTCCCACAATGGGGTAAATGGGCTCAAAAGCCCATTTAATATTCAAGTTGTTGATAAGAGGTTTTTGTAAATCCAAAAGGCCCAAAATGGGAATTACATTCGGATGGAAACAATCAATTGGGCTCAAGCCCAATGTTTATTGATGGAACATGAAACGAAATAAATGGGCCTTAGGGTTTCTGTTAAAAAGTAAACACGTTACAACACAATCCTCATTACCATTTAATATTTACCCATATGTCACGTTCATCCATATCCATACAATAAATAAAACGCTTCCACCCACTCAGTTCACACACACTTTTATTTTATATTCGATACATTCGAGATTCACTTTCTTTCTTCCTCCATCTTCCCCAAACTAAAACTACCAGACGAAAAGTTACTGTAAACCCTAGATCAATAAATTTCCAAAAGTTACAAAGGGCTTTTTAGTTATCCAATTAATTCACTCAAAAAGAAATAAAACCCCCCCAATTTAAGGAAGAGAGTAGATGGTGCAAGAGAGCTACGTGGCGTTTTCCTATAGGATGGAACAACTCATCCTCCTAATTCCACCAATCAAAATGCTTTAAACTAGCACAAGTAGCACAGAATAGTGCCAGCTTGGCAATCCGTGTGTGCTAGGAGAGAAGATAACCGTTCGATCAAGGCCAAAGAAGAAAGAGAAAAAGATTATTTGATCTGATGGCTGAAGATTAAGGAGAATATTCTTCTCAAGATCCGCATATTCGCTGCTCAACAGCCTCGGGTTCAACTATAAAACCCCCCTCCATTCTCTTTATTTTTGATCCCATTTTTACTTTAATGTTATCATGTCAATTTAGATTTAGGAAAGTGTAATTTAATTTTTATCAGTATTGTAATAGTTTTAATAAATTAATAAAAGTCATTTCGTGTTAAATCTTCTGGTGTGTTTAATTTTCGCATTAAAAATTATTGCATATTTCTTTTATAATCTACTTTGATGTTATAATAATAAAATTATTTGATTAAGCTGAATTCATAGCTTTGATTGAATAATTAAAGTGAATTTGGGGAAACGAACTTTTCCCTACTGGAAAAGGTCTAGTCAGAAAAATCTTGTTCATGATATGCTACTGCTCGAATTCATTAAGGTGAGTCGAGATGATGGTAAATGATGGTTCATATGGTGGTTCATTTAAGCTTTAAGTAGGCTCAGCGCCTCACTTCTTCTCAACGGAAATCTCCAATAGGTTCTACTTCTTTTTAATTTTATTGTTATATTTCTTTATTGAATCTGATATTTCGAGTTACTTGACTGATAGTTATGTTTATGATATCTGAATTTGCATTGTGAGTGATAATTTGTTCTTTAACCGTAGCTGTATGCTTGCATTGTTATAAACTGTTTTTATTTTCATTTATTTAAGCTGCTAAAAGGAATAGGGTTGTATGGATAAAATTAAGAATTTGATTAATCTGTTTGGTTAATTTGATGTCTTTGGTGGTGATTTTAACTGAGATTTTTAGAATCTGGATTTGTTAAGTGTTAATCTATTTAAAATAGGGGTTTTGGATAAAACTGATTAACTGGATTTTGTCACAAGTTTGAGTATCTGATAGAATATAGGACTGCTATTGTTTTTAGTTTTAGATATTTGACTATTCAGATACGTCTGATCTTTATTATTTTGGAGGGTTGTGTTCCTGTTTGTTAGGAAAATTAAGTGAATCTGCTGGATGTTTTGGTTATGCTATTTTCTGCTTATATGGTGATTTAGTGTATCTGATGTGAGTTAGCTGCTTGATTGTGGAGTGGTATTTGGTACTTTATTTTTCTGCATTGTTTAGATTCTTAACTGCTTATCAGATTCAAAAATCTGATAAGACATTTTAATTTTCATGAATGAATTTCTTTTAGTTTTAATCTGCTAAGAAATTCAGATGTTGTTTTTATATGTTGCTTACATCCTACTGATTAGTATGCGTATGCATGTTCTCTTTATCTGTTAATATGTTAAGCTGATGTGGTTAAGTGTTTCTTATTGAAGTTTATGAATTTGTTGAAAGCTTGGTATTTGAAGCTTTGTGTTATCAGAATAAATGTTAAGTAGGATCTAATCTTTGCTGAATGGAGGTTAAGTTTTTATCAGTTTGATTTTGGGCATGCCTTGCTGAAATTTCTGCTTATATTAGATTTTATTCTTTTCTGCTATATCATTGTTCTATATGTGATTTTAATTGCTTCATTACTGCTTAATCTAGTATAAGCTTATCAGTTCAACTAACTGATAAGCCAAAAAAAAAAGCTGTTGTCCTCTCAGCTTATGCTAAATAACTTGTCAAAAGTCTTTCCTAAGACTTGTTTTTCTGAAAGTTGTCAAAAAGTATAATTACCAAAAAAATATTTCCCTCACGGGAATTGAACCCGTGACCTCCTGGTCACACACCCAACATGATAACCATCTGAGCCAAATGCTCTTTTGATTTTAGTTTCTTTTATTTCTTTAATAAAGTGTAATTCTGTTAGGCTGTGTTTGTTTTGGCTATTAATCAATTGTCACGTTTTATTTTCTTTTAACTTTTATTAAAGTTAATTTTTAATATAAAATTAGTTTCAGTTTATAAAATAAATAAAATATAAAAAAAAATAAATAAATAAAAAATGTTTTTATTTTAAAAGTTTATTTAGTTTATTAAATAGACTTGAATATTTAATAGAATAATAAGTTTATAAAAGTAGAATTGTTTTTGTGATTAAGTAAATTAGATTTAAGTAGACTTTTAAATAGATTAAATTCTTAAATAGATTTTATTTTCAAATAAGTAATTGTGTGTTTAAATTTATTTTAAATAGGCGGGATTACGATTCATGCACTTTAGGGTAATTTTAATTAGCTTAAAATTTGTAGAATTTAATTGTAGTTTAAAAATCACCAACGACACATTCAAATCAATTGTCCAAATCAAAACGAAACGTCTCAAATTCACTTGATCTTTGTGTACAACGAACTCGACTCACTCACGTGTTTAATCGTATCCGTCTTTGACTTATTTTTGGTTAATTACTTTTTCCTAAAGATAATTACCTAAATTTGTCCTATAACGTATATGTGTTAATCCACGACACATCACCATGCAACTGATGTTCCCATCTAAGGTGGTGTGTTTGGAGACTGTGGAGTATATATGTGCGTTTTCCTATACAGGTTAGTAATTTTATGTTGTATTTGTTTATATAACATTTTTGGTGCTTGTATATCCAAATGATTTTTTTAGAAAGAATTGCTCATATGATTATTTGTTATGCAAAAGGTTATCTCATGGGATGAGTCTGGAGGTTGAAGATCCAATTCAAACAACTCTAGCATATCGAGAGAAAATGTTGGAATTCTTGTTCAACCACAAGATAGCATGTTAGCTGTTACTGTCTTAGACGAGAGCACTTATCAACTTCAAGGATTATTTTTTATTTTTGAGACTTAGTAACAAATGTAATTTTTGTGACAAAATGTGTGGTATTCTATTAAACAATTCAATGATTGATGTTGATAACAGATTGATAAACTTTGTTTGTAAATGCTCAAATTTTTGTTCTTCAATGCTAAAAAATTTGGTTCCTAAGTGCTCAAAATTTGATATGTTTTTAAGAATTTAGTCAACTAATATGCTCAACATTTAGTCAAATAATATGCTTAACAAGTGGAAAAAATTTGTCAAACATGGGGAATGAATTGTTAATCCCTTTAATCCATAACCCAAGATTTAGAAGAGATATTTAGAGAGAGAAAGGAAGAAAGTAGAGAGAGAAAAGAGAGAGAATTGGAAGGTTTAAACTTTTACTAGAGAGAGAAACTAAAAGTGAACCAACACCCTCTTCTACACATGGAAGAGGGTATATATACCCTTGGCTTTTGGGCCATGGGTTTAAGAGACATGGGCCGGGCTTGGCTTTGTTTTGGGCTTACGCCCCTAACTTATACAATATTAGCTTAAAGTCTAAGCCCGGTTTTCCCGACTAACCTATTACAATACAAGACCTTTTAACGACTAAGATGACCTATTACATTCTTGTTCGACTATATAAAATATAGGGCTAACAATCTCCCCCAATGTATCGGTCATCTTAAAAAGCTTAAAAAGCATAAGATGATTGAGTGAATACATTCTTGTAGAGGAGATCTTCCTGCTTTGGTCTTGTATCTTGGTCTTGATCTTGTTTGTAACAGCTTTGTTCCTTCATGCTTTCGTGATCTTTATCTTGAGCCTTTGTCATTTGACTTTGAGTGCTTGAGATCTTCATCTGTACTCCTTGTGACTAAGATGACCTATTACATTCTTACATTCTTAGGTATCTTGATTATCGCCATCTTGTGCTCTTGTGACTTCTGAATCGACATCGGTTAGTACACAGCTACGCCACCTTCTTGATATGCAGCAACATATATAGACACGGATAAAATGGCTTTGAACATTTCATCCTAATTCGGTAGCGTTTTACCTCCGGTCGGCGAAGACCGTTAAATGGTATTAAATACCGTACCTATGATCAGGTAGATTCGATTAAGAACCTCCTTGACAGGGTTTCCCAGCGGTAATAGCCAGTTCTCTTTACTCGACCGTCTCAAAGCAGACTGCGAACGTAAAGAGTGATTCAAAAAGGATACGGTTATCCGTTTGATTAGAGTCGTCAATTCAGAATTCCTAGAACAAGTTTGATTCTAAAAGAATCGCACCATTGTTGCTTTCCAGTTTGCCACAAGCTCGAATCATAAGAATCTTGCATGTTACCTACCGTAGTGCTGTTTGATGTTGACACTGGAAGGATTTCCATTCGTCACTGTGAACACTAAAGAGTGTCACTCTGAATGTTCTGGCAAGATCACACGGATTTTGCGAAGAAACCTGGAATCAAGTTTGAATCAATTAAGAATCCAAACTTATTTGCTTTCCAGTTCTCACAAGTTTGATTCGTGTAGAATCGCACAAGTTACCTACCATGAGCTTGTTTAATGTTGGCTCAAGCAGGATTTCCATCTTCATTGTGAATCGTATCACTCAGATGTTCTGGCAAAATCACAAGGATAATGCGCAGGACTCGATTGTATCCTAATGAGATGATAGATTGATCTCTTTTGGCTCTAGACTCAATAAGTGCATTTTGATAATTGGAGGCTGGAGCAGACTGCCACCTTTTCAATATTAACTAACTCGGAGTGAGAAAGTCAATAGATACGTGTTTATCTCTGTGACAATGAGACAAGTTTCTTTTGAGAGAAACTCGAATGGCTGGGAAGGGTTTTACATTGCATCACTGGGTCCATGATGACTTGTCTTCAATAGATGTATTGACCCGGTTTCTGCCTAGGCTGCATAGAATATTCAACTCCTTCAATGCTTACCAATACGTCATCACTAGCACCTTGTTGTGATTGTTCGAGTGCTAACTTAAGTAATTGGTCCGCATTCAGCTCCATTCAACGCCATCTTTCCTAAGGACAACTATTTCTAGCTATGGAATGTCCTTGGGTAGATCCCTCCGGTTCTAGTTGGATTATAGGACTTAGTTTCATATCCTAAACCACCTTTTGACTCCATCGTTCCGTCGTGGATAGTAGGTTGTTTTGGGTAAAGATCGTAACCATTAAACCATTGAAAACCATTCAAAATGCTTGATAAAAATCAAAATTTTTTACACTTTGAAAGTTTTACATTTCCGAAAAGCTCCCCCTACACACATGCATCGATATACGAAATAGTTTGGCATGTGAAGGAAAGAGTTGCACTTGAGTCTTTTAGATCACTTGTTGCGATATATTACATTTTAATCACATTTTCTCCCCCTATCTCTAATATAAAAATATAACATTAGAGATACCAACTAATTAAAATATGACAATTTTATAAAAATCGACGGGAGAGAAACATGTGTGCACGCATGAATCATGGAACTTTTTTAGTCGGGACGCTCCCCCTCAACAATATATGTGTGTCTTGAAACAAAATTTGACAAAATTTTAGAAAAACGACACCACAAAATATGTTGAGGTACGGAGTTGAGATGCCTTTACCGATAATATATGACAGATTTAATCACATTTTCGGAATGTGTTGGATACATAAGATATGACAATTTTAGAGATGTACCCAACAACATTAAAAGGCTTGATTTTAAAACGCTCCCCCTCAAAAAGTGATCAAAATAACATATGACATTTTGAGATAAAAACCTATTATGAGGAAGGGAGTGTTGAACGCACAATTTTAAAAGATTTAGAAAAACCTTTTGAGAAAGTCTTGAAAAATTGTGTTCAACGGTTTTAAAATAATCAGGGTAGAAGACTTCTCTTCTATTGCTTAGGGAAAGCGCACTGAAACGTACACTCCCCTTTCGGGTCCGTTTTACATGAGCTCAAAACTTTGATTATTTTGTGACTAGCTCATGACCGAGAAAAATAAATTTCCCATTGCGAAGGATAAGTTATCATCCGTGATAAACTTTCCTTAAGTTGAAGTTCGAGTTCTAAGCTGACATTTACTTAGAAATCGTTTTTCATGAACTTAAAAACTTTGAATGTTTTTATGAGAAGCTCATGACCGAGAAATATGAATTTCTCGTTGAGAAGGATAAGTTATCGTCCGAGATAAACTTTCCTTAGTTGAGGTCCGAGTCCTAAGCTGTGATGCGCTTAGAAGTCATTGTGAGAGAATATCAAGCACCTTCATATGCCAAAACCTCCAAATCTTCTGGAGTCATATACTTCATACTAAGACGGACAACGAGATACGCAAACCTATCTTTCGAGAGAGCTTTTGTAAACAGGTCTGCCAGCTGGTACTCAGTTCTGACAAAGTATAATTCCACGATGTTGCGTTCCACTTGTTCCTTGATGAAGTGATATCTGACATCGATGTGCTTGGTGCGGGAGTGCTGAACCGGATTGCAAGATATGGCTATGGCCGACTTTGAGTCACAATACATAGGTATTTTATCAAAGTGGAAGCCATAATCCGTGAGTTGAGTTCTCATCCAGAGGACTTGAGCACAACACGCGGATAGAGCCACATATTCTGCTTCAGCTGATGAGAGCGAAGTGCAATCCTGCTTCTTTGACGACCAGCTGACAAGCTTGTCTTCCCCTAGAAACTGTATGCTACCAGAAGTGCTTTTTCGACTATCAAGACAACCTGCGTGATCAGAATCTGAAAAAGCTGTTAGATGAAAACCGGTTTCCCTCAGATACCAGAGTCCCATGTGAATGGTATTCTTAAGGTACCGAAAGATCCGTTTAACCTCTTTGAGGTGCTTTTGAGTAGGTCTGGCTTGATATCGTGCACAATAGCATGTGGCATGATGAATATCAGGCCTGCTGGCTGTAAGGTACATAAGTGACCCGATCATACTGCGATATCACGTTTGATCTACGGGATATGAGTACAAGTCAGCGTCTACGAATGTGGTCGACAATGGTGTACCAACGCGAGCACATGAGGTCATACCATGCTTTTTAAGTATCTCTTGAGAATACTTACCTTGGTTAATGAAGATACCACGTAGGGATTGATGAATCTGGAGGCCTAAAAAGAATTTTAGCTCCCCATCATTGACATTTCAAATCTGCTGTGCATTAATTTTTCAAAACGTTTTGAAAGTTTTGGGTTCGTAGAACCAAAAATAATGTCATCAACATAAACTTGCACCAGCATTATGTCATCCCCATATTTATTAGTAAAGAGAGTAGGATCAATAGAACCTTTGGAGAATCCTTTGGACACCAAGAAGTTTGAAAGTTCTTCGTACCATGCCCTTGGAGGTTGTTTAAGTCCATATACAGCCTTCTTGAGACGATAGACTTTGTCAGGATGATGAGGATCGATGAATCCTTCCGGCTGATTCACATACACTTCTTCCTTCAAATGACCGTTGAGAAAAGCAGTTTTAACGTCCATCTGAAAAACCGTGAAGCCCTTATGTGCAGCATAAGCAAGGAATATCCTGACTGCTTCCAAACGAGCGAATAGAGCGAATGATTCATCGTAGTCTATGCCTTCTTGTTGACGGTATCCCTAAACCACAAGACGAGATTTATTTTTGATGATGGTTTGTTCTTCATCCATTTTGTTTTTCCAAATCCATTTGAAATCTAAAATTGACATTCCATAGGGTCGGTCAACAAGTTCCCAAACATTTAGGCGTTCAAACTGATGAATTTTGTCTTGCATTGATTCAATCCACGCATGATCAGTCATGGCTTGTTTGATGTTTGTAGGTACAGTTGAACTCACGGTGAGTGCATACATACACACATCGCCATCAGTTTCGAGTTGTCTGCGTGTTCGAACCGGTTATGAAGGATTTCCAATGACTTGCTCCAATGGATGATCATGTGTCCAATGGTGAGTGGATGGATATGGTTGGTAGAATGTATGCATGTTGGACGAATCCACATGTTGAGTAGAAGACTCTCCGACTTCGTGTACCAGTGTACCGAACGGATTGATAAATTCTTCATCGTCAGGTTGTGCATCGACTGCTTGATTGTTGTTTCCTCCTTCAGCATTGACGGTTGGTGATGTTGGTTGTATGACATTTTCTTGAGTTTGTTGAGTATCCACTGGAATTGTCTCTTGAGCAAGGGTTGCTGAAGTAGATGCAGTTGTGTCTTGTTGACTTTGTACGGGTGCATCAGCAGTTTGACAGCGGAAGGCTTTGACACAACTTGATTGTTTCCATAGTAATATTCATCAAACATTGGATCATATAAATCAACCAACTCATTCATTTGTGTCATATCCGTCGAGTCTGCTGTAGGAGTATTTTCTTGACATTCTTGCACGGGACGTACACTGTTGTGTGTAGGTGCCATTGTTGGACATTGAGGAGCGGGACTTGAGCTGTTGTGATCAAGTACCATTTGTGGAAATTCGTCAAAGTTCACATGAATTGTTTCGACAATAATCTTTGTTCTCTTATTATAGACCCGATATCCTTTCGACAATGTCGCATACCCCACAAAAATACATGCATCACCTTTTTCTTTCATCTTGTCGAGATTCTCACCGTCTTTAAGAATGTAGCATAAAGATCCAAATACGTGAAAGAATTTGACAGTAGGTTTCCTGCCATTGATGATGTGGTAAGGTGTCTTTTCATGTCTAGGGATAACGAGAGAACGATTCTGAGTTTAACAGGCAGTTGCAATTGCTTCCGCCCAGAAGAATAGCGGTAATTTTGAAGCAGAAAGCATTGTTCGAGCAGCCTCAACCAAAGTACGGTTCCGCCTTTCGACAACGCCGTTTTGTTCAGGAGTTCGAGCAATAGATGTTTTATGTTCGATGCCTTCTTCTTGAAAGTAAGATTGCAAGTTCTTGTTCAAAAATTCAATACCCTTATCCGTTCTTACGGTTAAGACTTGAGCTTGAAGATTGCGTTGTATCATCTTGAGAAAGTTTTTGAGAACCTTTGGTGTTTCATCTTTGGACCTTAAGAAGAAAGTCCATGTGTATCTAGAGTAATCATCAACAATCACGAGAATATACTTTTTCCCGTTAATACTCTCTACACGTATGGGACCACATAAATCCATGTGTAGAAGTTCCAATCGTCCTTTTGAGCTTGGGGTAGTCTTTGATTTGAAAGACTTCCGTTTTGCTTTCCCCAACTCACAAGAAGAACAAAGATGGTCTTTGACGAATTTTAACTTTGGGAGACCGGTCACAATATCATTTTTCAAAAGCAAATTGATGGTGTCAAAGTTGAGATGTGACAATCGTTGATGCCATAACCATGCTTGAGATGATGAAGCTTTAGCCATTAAGCAAATTGGATTTGTTGAAGATGTGTCTTGAAGAGTTACTGTGTAGAGATCAGAACCACGAGAACCTGTAAGAAGGTCATTCCCATCGTAGTCTCTAACATACTAACATAGCAAGTAGATTTTCGAAAAGCCACTTCCAAATTCGCATCACAAAATTGACCAACCGAGAATAAATTGTGATTCAGTCCCTCGACGTAATAAACCCGTTTTATAGTGATATTACCTTGAACCAAGTCTCCATATCCGAGATCGGTGCAAATTGATCATTTCGAAACCGTACCCAAAAACTTCTCCACGAAGTTAATGAGAAGCTTGAGATTGCCCGTCATGTGCTTTGTGAACCCGGAGTCCATTATGAATAGGATGATTTCGACGAGCTGCAGAAGAATTAGAAGACAATGTAGCATTTGACAAATGGGAGCCCTTGATAGAAACGGGTTCCAAAATAGTAGTGGACCTAGATTCTAAAGGCAAGCTAACATTCATAGACCCAATTACAATAGGGGTTATCTTAGGTACCCATTTGTATCCGGGTGGTATAAATCTTGAATACCCCCGTGTACATGTCCTAATCATGTTCTCATAAAGCTTCTTTAACCTGCTTTGTTTACGTAGAGTAGTGGATTCTAACGCACTTAGTTTCTTAAGTGGTTGATCAGTGGATTGGTTTAAAGTTTTTGTGGGTTCACTAGTACTGGTGGGCACATGAATAGGCTTCCTAGTTCTAGTATTCACGCCATTATGATTAAGAGCACAAGTATCATGATTGAAAGTACGAACACATTTTCCATATTCAACACAAACAAATTCAACATTCGAGGTCTTAGCATTTAAACTGTCATTACATGCAGTTACAGACGTTTTATTCTTAGAAAACTTAAAATTCCTACGGTGGTCTTCTACTTCCAACTTCTTTCCTTGACTATTGTTAGGCATGACCTTATCTTGCATTCTATTGCTCTTAAGCTGTGGTCCGCTAACGCTAGTAGCGGAGATTACTCCTGTAGAAGAAGACACACGTTGATTAGTTTTCCTAATATTCTCAGGTAACCGCGATGTTCCAGTTTGAGTGGGCTTAGTGTTCATCTTATACATTCCAGGTGCTATCACATTGCTACTCTTATCATTTCCTATCTTAGGCAAAGTCTGTGGGGATTGTCCCAAAATAGATGATTTGGGGCATTTAACCGCATTCGGTTGACGAACGGTGAATGGTTTACCCAAAACAGACTTTCCTTTCATTTTCTCAATGAGTTTCTGTAACTCACTTATGGCTATGTCCCTTTCTTTTAGCTGAGCTTTCAAATCATTTATTTCGAAATCTTTTTCATTTAGTAGACGAAACGAAGAAGCTGACATTTCTTGACACTTTTTATGATTATGAGATTTTTCACCTTTTTGTAAAGCAAGTTCAAGAGAAATGGAGTGTTTCTCAAGTTGAGAAAAACTTTTCGAAAGTTTGTGACATGACTGAATTTGTTTTGAAAGCTCTACTTCAAGATTGTGACATTTCTCGTCCGATTCTGACACTAGACATGCTACATGACAATATTGATCAAGATCGGTATACACACCAAGTATAGCATTCATATGGTCAGCATAAAAGTATTCCTTAGAAAGTCGATCAATTTCGTTAGAAAGTTGGTGTTCTTGTGTTTTTAATTTAGTTTGAAGAAAATCAACTTCATCTTCAAGAGATTTAACATAACTTAAATCAGTTAACATTTCCTCAGTGAGAGCATTATAAAAAATTTCCACATTTTTTGAAAGATCATCAATTGTTGGAACAATGCATTGTTGAATGACGACTTCTACTTGTGGGTTAGGTTTAATATTCCAAATGGTATCCCTAGAAATTTTTTCATAGTCGACGACACCTTTGTACAAATTTAAAACCCCTTGTTTTATAAACTCAAATTGCTGAACACTTTTGCTTTTCTCATCCCCTTTACGTTTTTCATCCGAAATTTGTTTTTCTAACAAAATTGATTGCTTTTTGAAACTCCTTTTTAAAGAAACTTTCTTTTGGGGTTCATCACTTGGTGGTGGAACACTATTATACATCTTTTGTTCTTTGGAAAGTTATTTTTTAGGAACAAACTTAATATAATGATCAGAATCAGAAAGGTTTATTAGGTCACTTAAGTTCGATCGACTTTCTTCTTGTTGACGAATAATTTCGTCGCAGTCAGGGGAAAGCATAAGAGCAAGATTATCAACATAGCAACCGATATCATAAAGAGCAGGCTTGGTACTTTGAACTTTCTTGAGATATTCAGGCTTGACAAAACTCGTTTTCATATTTCTATTGAGCATATTCATAGTTTGAATAGACTGACCCGTTTTGTAAACAATGTTGTTTAACGTGTCGACTCTCTTTTCCAAAGCAAGAATTTTTTCAATATCCTTTTCTTCACGAGTTTTATAAAGCTCAGTTTGTTCTTTGTTAACCGACTCTAATTCAGTAATTTGGAGTTTATGTAGCAGCAGTTGTTCTACAAGGTCCAATATCTTTTGTTTTGACATATGAATTTCGTGTGTTACTTCAGAACAATATTGTTCATTGAGCACCTTACGTTCATATACCAGACCATTAGCTATCGCAACTCGTCGATCAGCTTCTTTTACATAATCACACTCTTTAAGCCTGTCTATCTCCTCGGCTAAGGATGTGTTTGCTTGCTTCAAACGTTTATTAGCCTCTTTGTTTTCCTCAATTTCATGTTTTAAGGAATCAATAATAGACGCAAGCAAATCACGGTCCTCATCCGAGTCAGTATCCTGAACAGCTTTTCCGTCATCATTACACATATGCTGTGAATCCGTAGAGATATTGCTATCCTCCGTGTCCATTACATATGTGTCATTGATGCTTTCGTGTTGCTCAGGATGCCGTCGTTCATTAGCAAACACATTATAGTTATCATGTGATGGTACCTTTTCAAGTGGCTCAGAATCATAGATGGGTCCAGAAGTATCATCAGTCTCTAGGATCACTTCTTGAATCTTTTCCATGTACACATAATGTGCCTCTAACTCTTGATCATCGGCTTCATCATCAGTGTCATCACGCCAGTCAACTTCATCTGCTGTGAGTGGAATTCCTGCTTCTTCTTTCTTACACAGCATCATCTTTTCCTTGTGATACCCTGAGTCCTTAACCCGTTTTGGCTTCTTGCATTCCCTATCCATGTGCCCAAATCCCTTGCAGTTGAAGCATTGAATCCCAGTCTTCTGCACAACCGGAGTGCCTACAGTATCTCTAGCCCCAAATTGATTCACCATCCTCTGATTATCATACCTAGCATCACGATCATACCTAGGTGCATGATCAACTTCCTTATATCTAGCATTGGATGATGATCTAAGGTTGTTGTTGGTAGGTTTGTAGATCTTCTTATAAGTTATGGTGAGTAAAGACATGAGTTCTTCAATCTTCTTGTCCCTTGAAGTTTGTTCATCATCACTGTCTCCATCTGACTCGGTGTCATACTTTGGAGGTGGAGTGGGGACAATTGCTTTTGCTTTGTGTTTAGCAGAAACTAGAGGTTTAGTGGATGAGCTTGATGACTTTGAGGAATGAGTAGGTGGTTGTTGACGGGGAACGGGTTTTGTTGAAGTAGCAGCCACAAAAGCAATAGAATTAGCAGACCGTTCTGCCTTTTCAGCCCTTAGTTCATTCACTTCATTCTGATGTTGTTTTAAGATATCATAAAGTTTGTGATAGGAGATGGTCTTGATATCTTCCCTTTGTTTAACCAAAGTCACAAACCTTTGCCATTCCGGTTTGAGTTGAAGTAGAAACTGAACATTGGCATGATGATTGGAGATGGTGCACTGATTTCTGACAAGCTCATTCATCATTTTGTAGAATCTCGAGTAATATGAGTCAATGGATTCACCATCTTCAAATGTGAATTTTCCAAACTCCCAAAGTAGATTAGTCTCGAGATCTTGAACATTGATCGACTCACCTTGCTTCAATCGATGAATTGCATTCCACATTTCCATAGCATTAGGACATGCATCAACTGTGGAATGGATATCGTTATCAATTCCAGTGAGTATGAAGTTTACAGCATCAGCTTCAGCTTGGAGGAGTTTCTTTTTCTCAGCAGAACATGTGTCAAAATCCTCCATAGCTCGTATAGTTGATGAAGTACCATCCTCTGCCTGTGTTGTAATTGACCTGAATTCAAAAACTGGAGGTGGATTCTCAAGGCAGTGACGAAGAGCAGTTTGGTTTTCTTTTCCGTCGAGAAATCTGAGAAAACGAGATCTCCATTGAACGTAGCAACCGGCAGTGAGCAAAGGTGGATTACCGTTGCCACCTTGTTCCAAGCGAATTTGATTAGCAGTTGCAATGTTGATGTTGTTGTTAGACATGGTAAATACTTGTGGATGAATTGCAGATCTTAGTGGATTTGTTGTGATGATGTGTGGTTAAAATTGATATTCTGAAAATTCAAAAAAAATTTCTCAGTCCGACAATAAATTCCTCAGTCTGACAAAACGGTAAGCCGAAAAATTTTGTATCGCCAAATTTTGAATTTGAGTTAGAAATAGCCAAAAACTAGTAGGGAAAAATTTAATTTTACTTGACCTAAAAATTTTAACTCTGTTCCGAATTTTTTTTTAATCTTCGTGTAAACTATGTTCCGAAACTAGTCAAGATAGTGGCTAAGTCTAAAAATTACTCAAACAAAATATCCATCGGAATACATGTCGGAATGTCCAGATCGGAATGTTCTATCGCAATGCACTGTCGCAATGTTAGATCGGAATGTTCTATCGCAATGCACTGTCGCAATGTTAGATCGGAATGTTCTGTCGGAATGTGGCTGTCGGAATGTGGCTGTGAGAATGTTTAGATCGCAGTATGGCTAGAACAAATTGGACAGAGTAACGACTCAATATCCCTTGAAACCGTCGGAATCCCAGATCGCAATGTACGATCGGAATATCTCGTCGGAATAAGGTATCGAAATCAAGGTGATCGCAAAGTAGAATCCTTGGATTATTGCGATCAAGCCTCACATTTTGTACTTTCCGATGGTAACCTTGCTTGAATTTCGGAATGTAGAAAAAAACAAGAAATTTCGCAAATTTTGATCCAAAAGACTTGTGTTTTAGCCAAAACCAAGATACCCAAATCACTACTACTAGTATGTAGATGATTTGTATCAAGAATAGACCATGAAAAACACAAATTTTTTTTTTTTTGGGACGTGAGATATAGATCAAAATAGCCACGAAAAAATCAAGAACACCACACACGAATCTTCAATCACCTATCCACTATAGGCTCTGATACCAAAAGTTAATCCTTTTAATCCATAGCACAAGATTTAGAAGAGATATTTAGAGAGAGAAAGGAAGAAAGTAGAGAGAGAAAAGAGAGAGAATTGGAAGGTTTAAACTTTTACTAGAGAGAGAAACTAAAAGTGAACCAACACCCTCTTCTACACATGGAAGAGGGTATATATACCCTTGGCTTTTGGGCCGTGGGTTTAAGAGACATGGGCCGGGCTTGGCTTTGTTTTGGGCTTACGCCCCTAACTTATACAATATTAGCTTAAAGTCCAAGCCCGATTTTCCCGACTAACCTATTACAATACAAGACCTTTTAACGACTAAGATGACCTATTACATTCTTGTTCGACTATATAAAATATAGGGCTAACATGAATTACCATAACAGGGGGATCAAATGATCAACTTTTATAAAAGTGCTCTACTTTTTCAAAAACTACTCAACTTTTACCATAAGTTTTTTACCGTTCCCATAAGTTTTTATCAAAATTTATAAATTGTGTGGTTACTAAAAAAGTTGACTAATTGTTCATTAAGAAAAACAAAAGAGGAATATATACAAAAGGAAATACAAAGCAACATACGTGATAACCAGAGAAATCATCCACGAATAACTTCACTTCACTGTTAAGAAGAAATAGTGATTCCTTGTAAGGCCCGACTATGAAAGTATCAGGTCTTCCTTCAATACCTCGGTTGTTTTCTAAGTTTCCATTGTCTGAAGTTTCTAGTATATGGGGAAGACCTGGTGGTTTCACACTCACTTCAAATATCGGATCCTCGTTCTTTGAAAACCCCAATAGCTTCGACACGTGCTCAATAGCCCTTTCGTGAAAGAACGATGTACGAATCAAAGAAAGCAAACCATCAACCACCTCTAAGGCCCAACCACAACTAGCTCGTCCTCTAAGAAATACAACATTTCCTGTGATTATCAGATGATTTTTTAGCTCTGAGACGGTGTATGGAGGTTGAATAGTATTGATTTTTTAGCTAGCGAGTATCCAAACCAAATGATAAGATCATATACCTTTTATGCTCTTGACCACGAACACAAAAATATTTTCTGAACACACCCAATAAATACTACCGGCCACCACTGCCTCACGGGGACAATCTTCGATTTCCAAATCAAACCGCACACGTGTTCTCATTCTAAAGTATGAGACTGAGCATGTACCTCCCTGTATGGCCGGATTTTTATGCACACAATTGTTGGTACTTTAGTTGCAGGAGAAACACCAAAACCAAATACTTTTTTGTAATGTGGAGGCTCATCCAACGGACACAAGATTCTCACATTCTTGTCCATGGTTGGGTTCCATAGGACCAATGCATTATTTCCTGTAACAATAAAACACCATATGCCTTCAGAAGTTGCAAGTGCATGTAGATTTACACTATTTAATCCAGAATGAGCTACACGTGTGAACACTAAGTCATCACCAACCTTATACATGATACCCTCCATGTCTTGCTTGTATTGGAAAATAAAGCTGTAATTAGCAACCTCTTGAGAACGGTATTGTAAACGGAAATCTCTTGCGTCAATGCAAGATTTCAGTGACTTACAGACTTGATGACATCTACATAGATCTCTCACAGGTAGCCTAAGCATTATTTCTCTTTGGATGTCGATTGGTATGTGATCACACATGTTTGGGTATGTTGTGTGTGGTAATTAAGTTTGTGGAGAGATATTTATAAAGAAAAAATTAGTCATTGGTTGTTATGTTATCTTTATGAGTAGTCACTATTTTTATTAAATACACAAACAACCTTAATAAATTCTAGTTGAATTTTTTGTCAGTCAGTTGCCTTTCTTTGATAAGTCAAGTCAAAATGAATTCTAGTTTACTTTTTTGGTTCTTAAATGATTAACTTTTGGATCTTTAGTGCTAAAAAATTTATGTGTTTCTTCTTAATGAAGTCATCTAAATGCTCAACTTTTGGATCATCAATAAACAAATTTGGTTCATAAGTATGCTCAACTTTTATTATTATTAAAAAACAAGTGGAAAATTTTTCCTTTAACAGGTGGAAAATATTTGGCTAACAGGGGAAAATAATTACCATAACAGGAGGACCAAATGATCAACTTTTATAAAAGTGATCTACTTTTTCCAGTGGTGATCAACTATTTTTATTAGTTATCTACTTTATCAATTATGTATCAAGGTTGTCTTTTTTATTTTTTTATCCCCCTGTTTTCTATAATTTTACAAAAGTTTCCTCTGACATTGAATTTTTAATGGTTTTTTGATAGTTGACCAATAGTTGACCATTGTTTGACGGTTTATTAACGAGAAAAAAATAAAAAGTTATCAATGTTGACCTTTGTTTGACCTTTAATTAACGATAAAAAATACAGTTATCCTGTTCGGATTCATCATCACTTGGTATAACCATTCATTTCTTGATTTCTATTCACTCAAATCAAATCAATATCATTTATTTCAATTCACTCAAATACTTTTTTGAATCAAGTCGTCTATTGTAATCAAGAAAAACCCACCAATAACCTCACACAGTAAACAATCTATCATTTCTAATCAACTATGACGAATTTAATGTTTCATGATTATCATAACATGGCGGCCAATTTGAAGAGTAGTGATGTTCACCGGGAATTTGATCAGATTGTGGACTATCTTGGTGCTTGTTATTTTAAGTTTGCACTTCAGGTAAATCCTAGAATCTATACTTCACACATAAAGCAATTTTGGACAAATGCCCAAATAAAAACTGTTCGTGGAGAAGTTATTATTAAGAGTAAGGTGGATGGAATTAGTAAGTACATCACTGTCTCTAAGATCAGAGAGTCACTTCTCTTGAATGATCGGGATGGTGTAAGTACTATCCTCGAAAAAGAACTTTTTAGAGAAATTAGATTGTTGGGGCATAATATTGATGAAGATCAGAAATCAAAGTTTTTAAAAGGACAGTTTTCCCCTCATTGGAAATATTTGATACGTACAATCCAACAGTGCTTAAGCCCTAAAACAACATCATTTAATGAGTTTCTAAGTAATATAGCAACTACAATAGTATGTTTGGCAAAAGGGCAAAGATACAATTTTTCGCAAATGATTTTCGATGGTATGTTGAAAAATGTTAAAGGGAAGAAAATTTTTTTGTATGTACCCAAGATTTTTGACTGTGCGTATAGACATGGATGGAGAGATCAAACACAAAAATTCCTTTATTATGGGCAATCACAAAGAAAAATTATTCACCACCTTAAAACCAAACACAACTAACTGTTATGAGAGATCGGTCCCATTAACCCAACCTATTATTGATGTCATTTGAGTTGGAACTTCTGCAAACCCAGTAGAAGGCCAGAGGAAGAAAATACGATCAACAGGTGGGGGTATGCCCGTGGCAGAGGAGGATCATAACACCAGTGTCGAGAGTAGGATGGGTGAGGATGTCGAGCCTGGGATAAGGAAGAAAGCTAGGCAAGATAGTGGTGTTGGAAATACGTTTTTACGTATTTAGGAAGATTCGGTCACTCCGACAATATATTAAATAGTAGCTCGGAGTCTAGATATCTTTATTAAACAAACAAGGCCAAGCCTAGCCTACAACATGTGTAGGCCGACCCAATATTGTAAGCCCAATCCCATCACAAGGCTTGGGTATATAAACCCTCTCCTTTGATGGAGAGGGTGGTGATTTCATTTTAATTTACAAATAGTTCTTAAACTTTCTCTCTCTAGAAGTGTGAAATCATCTATCTTTTTCTCTCTAAAACATAAGCAAGATTTACATATCAAACAAGTGGCAACATAGGTGAGGGTAGTTTGAAACATCTATCAATTAGTCAATTGACTGTGTTGTGCAAAAGTCTGCAAACACAAAATGCAAAAATTTACATCATCATCATCTTCTATGCGCACACATCTTGAAGCATCTTCATAACTAAGCGTTATATTCGAAAGGGGGTGAATATTGAACTTTTTCTTCGTAGCATTAACAAGTTCTTTGTAATTTGTTGTTTTCTTAATGCTAACCCCAAAAACTATGTCATTGTAATCAAGATACACGCTAACATCTCTCACTGAAGGACCCATTGATTTTTTTCTTGTTTAAAAAGAGTAACTTAATAGGAGGTTATATATACAATAGCCAAGTTCATATAATAATAAATGGCCTTTATGTAATACAACGACAACAACCAAGGACATATTACAAATTGAAGGTATTAAATAGTGATCAAAAGAAAGTGCACAAATGTACATGCATGGGAATAGTAACTCAAACAGGTTGAAAAATGTGGAATAGGCTTAGATGCATAAAATAGTCTAGGGTCAATGAACAAGGTATTAAATACTAATTTTAGACTTGGTAACATCAATTCATTAATTTAGGGGTCGATCAACAAATCAATTCTGCTCAAATTTTTGCATAAGTCAATTCTGCTCAACTTTTTGCATAGATGCACAACCTTGTCAGGGGAAACTACTTGCATTAGCAGGTGGATTATTAACCCAAATAGGTGGAATTAAAACCACGTAAAATTTAAATGATTGAATGATAAACTAAATTAGGGTTCTTGAATCAATTATTATAATACCTTAAATAATTGGAGATGATTCATACGATGAATACAAGGAGGCATTACTAGAGAATTAGTCAGGAAAACAGTCACAAAAGAGAATTAGGCAGGAAGACATTGATTATCTGTTTTGTAGATCACCAATTTTATCGTTTGATATGGTAATTTAAGTTTGAAATTTGAATTTAATATATTATTAACAGTTATATTCGAATTTGTTAAATAGGTGGTTATTACGTATTTTATAAAGATACATTGTTAATATTATTGTAAAAATAAAATGATAACCCATTAAAATAATATTATTGATAATATTATTATTTAACTAACAATACATATTAACCATATAAGTAACAAACGCCAATAATTAACACTTATCCCCGATCGAAATTACTCCAATTCTTCAAAATTAGATTACTCCAAATCTTTAACGATGGAAAATGATAAAGGTAAGTATCATCTTTTGATTATCTTCGTTCTTAATTGATAAAGGCAATCATTAACAGTTATACTATGTTTAAGTTTAATTAGAAACAGGGGAATAGAGTGTATATTGTTATCTAACTTAGGATTTTTAAGTTTAATTAGAGATTTCGTGTATTTATAGTTGATCACTTATGAACCCTAAATTGTTATCTATATGATTGGATTATACTAGTTTAACAACAGATTTCGTGTATTTAGAGTTGATCAATTATGACCCCTAAATTGTTATCTAACTTAGGATTCCCCCTAACCATTTCAGATAACATTGAAAGTTCAAACGGATCAAACACCCCAAGTTTTGATTTTGATTCGGATGACAGCAGTTCATCAAGTTCAGTTGTGGAAGAAATGGTCAAAGTATCAAGCAAGGGACGTTATGGCCACCTACTAAACTGGTTTGCTGAAGAACAAGACCCAAATGACCCAGAAATTTTCTTCCTAATTTCCAAAAGGATCAAAGAAAAATGTGATGCAGATACAAGGTCAGAGGTTGAAGATACAAGTTCAGAGGATGAAGATCAGAAAGTTGAAAAGGGCAAACCTTCCAAACCCAGATCCAAACCGGAAGAAATAGGTGAACCTTCCAAACCAAAATTCAAAAGTCTGTTTTTAAGTTACAGTGACGATCACTCTAAGGTTCGTGCAAAAGGAAAAAAGAAAAATCGATGATGATTTACTCTTTGATGCAACATCTAAACCACCATGTGTTAAGACTTCAAAGGGTAAAGGCAAGATGTGAAGACTTGTGAATATAATCTTTTGTGCTAAAACTTATTAATATTATCTTTTGTTTCACGTTGAATATGTATGTAATATATTGTAATTTTAACTATCGTTCTTTATCCGGGTTTAGAATTATGGCAGTGGTTCTTTGGATTGTTACAAAAACAGATTATGTAATTAAATTTATGTATATAATGCATGTTTCCTTTCATTTTTGTTGTTATATTTGCATCCCCACTGTTTTCCATATGTAGAAAACAGTGGCATTTAATCTCTATTATTATGCTCTGTTATTTAAGATTATTTTTTAGACAAGTGATCGACTTATGGTGCTTAAGTGATCAAATAGAATTAATTTTGACTTGACTAGTCATACAAAGTCAACTAGTTGCTTATGCAGATACCTAGTACTTGTAGGACTTTAGACCCTGTTCTTTAAGGTTGTTATATGTTGGAAGGTACAAATAGAGATACAGACATGTTGTGCAAGTGATCAACTTATGGTACCCAAGTGATCCACTTGTATTTATTTTGACTTGACTAGTCTTACAAAAGTCAACTGACTGTCAAATTTTACCATGTGTTTTAAGGTTGTTTGTGTATTTAATAACAAAAGTTAATAGTCATAAAACATCCATAAAAACCAATGACTTGGCACTATTAGGCAATCTATCATCATCAAGGGCTCAAGGCTATAAATAACTATCTTCACATGTCTGATTACTTACCACAACAAACACAAACATGTCTGATTACTTACCAATTGAAATCCAAAGAGAAACAATGCTTAGGCTTCTGTTGAGAGATCTATGTAGATGTCGTCAAGTCTCTAAGACACTGAAAGATTGCATTGACGCAAGATATTTCATTATAGAATACGGTGCTCCTGATGTTGCTAGTTGCAGCTTCATGTTACAATACAAGCAACACGCTGAGGGTATAATGTATAAAGTGGATGCTGAGTTAGCGTTCACACTTGTGCCGCATTGTGGATTAAATGGTGTTAATCTGAGCACACTAGAAACTTCTGAAGGTATATGGTGTTTTATTGTTTATGGAAATATTGGCTTGGTCCTATGGAACCCAGCCATGGACAAGAATGTGACAATCTTGACTCCATCGCAAGAGGTTCCCTTTTCAAAAAAAGTTTTTTGTTTTGGTATTTCTCAAGCAACCCAAGTACCTACGATTGTGAAAATCAATAATCTAGTGGATATTGAAGGTACATGCTCTGTCTCAGTATTTACAATCAGCACAAGGGTGTGGATGGATTTGCCAGTCGAAAATTGTCCCCTGGGATCTATTCGTATAAAGAGGGGGAGCCAGGCTGTAGTGGTTGGAAGTATTTATTGGGTGTGCTCAGAAAAGTATGTTTGTGATCCTGGTCAAGTGAAAAGAAGGCATATGATTTTATCCTTTGGTTTAGATACTCACGAGTTTACACTCGAAGATATCCCCCAAGAGATAACCAATGCTATTCCAGCTCCATACACATTATCACAACTAAACAATCATTTGATAATTTCAGGAACTGTTGTATTCCTACGAGGAAGAGTTAGTATTGGGTGGGCCTTGCAGGTGGTGGATGGGTTGCTTGCCTTGATTCGAATGTCGTTCTTTCACGAAAGGCCTATTAAACATGTGCCGAAGTTATTGGGTTTTCAAAGATCGAGAATCCGATATTTGAAGTGAATGTAGGTCCAACAGGTACTCCACACATACTAGAAACAATGGATAACAGGATCGTTGTAAACAACCTAGATATTGAAGGAAGAGCTGGAACTTTCATAGTCGGGGACTACAAGGAATCACTATTTCTTCTCAACCATCCAAGAAATAAAATTATTGGTCAATGATTTCTATGTTGCATTGTATTCCAATCTAATGTCTGTAAACAACCTATGATTGTATTTCCTTTAAGGGACAAGTGTTTCATTGTCCAAATTTTCACTAATTAATCAAATGTACTACTAATTATCAAACAGGTGGTTCATTTTATTAAACAGGGGCTTTTTATTTTACAACAAGGGGAACATAAAGTGCTCAAATTATTAACTTAGCTTATCAGCTTTTTAAACAGGTGTAACATTTAGTAAGTGCTCAAATTTTTAACTTATCTGCTCAACATTTTTTAAACAGGTGGAAAATTTGGTAAAACAGGGGGATTATTACAGGGGGAAAATTTGGTTAAACAGGGAGATTATTTTTTAAGAGTCCTCCACTTTATATATATATATAATGATTAACTTTTTTGAGAAATAAAATGGACGAATTTTTTTAATTAAATGCTCAACTTCTTTAATAAAATGCTCAAATTTTTTAATTAAATGCTATTTAAATGATCAACTTTTTCAGTAATGCTCAACTTTTTCAATTAAATGCTCTAATTTTTAAATTACATGATCAACTTTTTCAATGCTCAACATTTTCAATTAAATGCTCAAAATTTTGAATCAAATGATCAACTTTTTTAGTAATGCTCAACTTTTTCAATTAAATGCCCAAAATTTTGAATTAAATGATCAACTTTTTCAGTAATGCTTAACTTTTTCAATTAAATGCTCAAATTTTTGCATTAAATGATCAACTTTTTCAGTAATGCTCAACTTTTTCAATTGAATGACAAGTAGTCTGATAAATATTTTTCATAAATTCTAACCAATATTACAAGATTATTGAACTATTTTACATAAGTTCTTACATTGTTAATAAAAGAAACAGAATAAATAGCATAACAAACGTACATCAACAAACTGTCAAATCTGCCCACTATTGTTTCTACAAGAAGTCTCAATCTTGTATGTCCAAAAGAGATCTGACAAATGCTCACGATACGCTAGTGCGGCTGCAAATGGATCACTCACTTCTAGCTGCTTGTTTTTGGTTAGCATGAACAAGTTTCTCATTACCCAAACCCCACAATCACCTAAAGGTCTAGCTTGTTGCGGAACATCAGTCGCATAACGAAAAGTGATTGAGTAATTTGAAGGATCAATGCCTTTCTTACTCATTACATCATTGTCCTCAAGGTACTTTCGAACGCGAGAGGCATACTTGTTATGTAGATCCAGCCACCAATTTCTGGTTTCAACTTGATTTTTTAACACCAAATCAGGAATCATGGAGTCATAAATGGTTATGACACCATAATGAAAATTCAGTTCAGCAAGAACCCAATGGATGTTATTTTGATCGATGGGGAAGTAAACCTATCATATCGAATAAAGTTTAAGTAGAAGTCCTATTAAATTTCAGGTTAAAATTATACTATAAGTTTTACAAACCATGATACTGTGAGATCTAATCTTTTCAACCCCATTGTCAGACCAAGGTACACCATAAGTAACACTAGAAGTGTAATGAGAACGAAGCTCGTTAGTCATAACACTAGTTTTAAAGAATGGGCCAGTCATTACATAATCTGCATCAGCCGATCTGTAGTGCAACAGATATAAAATCCATAGTTCCAGGTGCTATCATTTGAAAATAAAATAAAAAACAATTAATATAAGTAGATTAATTAATATATAATATACTTATATTATAACCATAGTTCACTTAGATTAAACTTACATTATCAGATAGCCAACTAGCTCTTCCTTTTCCCAAAGCCAACATTCATGCCTAAAATTCAGCATTGCCAGTTATACAATCAGGGCCCAATAGGAAATAAAAGACCTTATCCTTGTGGTTTAAAAGTAAGTTATGAATGTCTTTTGGCACCTGGGTTTGGTATTTTGATGCGTTTGATGGTCGGCGAGAAATCCTACATAAACAAATTAATTAGTAAGTTCTTGACTTTAGATTGAACATCAGACCATAAATTTTGGATTTCCGGGACATACCTCAATCCATTCTGGTATCTCACAATTATCTGCTCTAGTCAAAGGTAGTTTAAACTTCTTTAATTTCTTGTTTCTACCTAGAACCTTCGGCTTAAGTTCTGCTGACTCATGGGGGACCATGAATGGGTCGGAAATAAACTTACTATGTTTAGTAAGACGTTGACTTTCAACCAACTGATCCGCCATACTAGAAGCCTGCTCTTCTTGAGTACATAAATCAACGTTCATACTTGAACCCTATTCGGCTGGACTAAGTAAATCCACTAGTGGGGCAGTATCAATTTTGTCATTAATCAACTGATCCGCCATACTTGAACCCTCTTCGGCTGGAGTAAGTAAATCCACATGTGAGACAGGATCAGTTTTGTCAATATGCGACTTACCCGCCATACCTAAACCCTGTTCGGCTTGAGTAAGTAAATCCACTATTGGGACATGATCAATTTCATCATGATTAACAAGCTGAGATTTAGACTTTATTTCTATTAAAACATCCAATGCCCCAATTTCTAGTTCATGAAGAGGTTCATCTTCAACTGCTTGGCTATCGACGGAACTAATGCAACTATGTGATGCCACGTATCCAAAATACATTTCTCTTGTCTGTAAAACATATAGGGGATCAAGATCATGTAAATTAAATCAGATGAAGATATATAATTTATTTACCTGAGTGTTATCATAAAACAATCCATCGTCGTTACAAAGAGAGTCCTTAGAGAAAAAGTCATTGCTATCTTTTATATCATTTATGTCAAATGGGGAGAAAATCTGTGAAATAACATCGGTATCCTGCAGGGACTGACTATGTTGTTTCTCATGTAACAAGTCATCCAGGATTTGTCCTTTATATCCTTCCAATGTAACTGATGGTGATACCTAATGTTGGACAAACAGGGGGAATTGTTCAAACAGGAGAGATTGTACAAACAAGGGGAATTGTTTAAGCAGGGGGATTTATTCAAACAGGGGTAATTGTTCAAACAAATTGCATCGATGAATTAAATATAACTAATGTTGATAGATGAAATATATATCTTACCTTTTTTAATGTCAAAAAAATCTGGATGTTCTTCATTAATGGGAAGTACTTCTTCGTTGTTCATCGAAGCTCTTGCGTCGACATCCGCAAAACCCTTACTATCCTCAACTACAACTTATGGTTCCTGAATATATTTAAAATATCTTTATAGACAGTGTGGTGGAGACATATTAAAAAAATGAAATTCTATGAAAATCAGAGGGAAAGTTGGAAGTGATATCTTACCTTGTCAATCAGCTTTACTTCTTCAGCGAACATAACATCGCTTCTTGAGGCATGTTTTGTGAGGAATTGATCAACTTATGGTTCCTTAATATCTTCATTTTTTGGTTCAAATGATGTTGACAACTGAAAAATATTTTAAAAAGTGTTATAGAAATTGTTATGGGAACATAGTACAAGAGGTGATATCTTACCATTTCATTCACCTTTACCTCTTCTGTGTTAATAACAGCACTTGTATCGACTTCTGGTTCCTTAATATCTTTAAGTTCTTCAATTGTATCAATGGTTGAGCCCTGATTTGTGTTCTGATCAACACAAATATCAACATTCATATCCTGAACACGTTGAAAACAAAAAAAAATTGTATTGTTATGTAAATAGAATAAACCTTTGCCATGAAATATTTTGTAAAATATTCACTGGCCTTTGGCAATTCATTGTTCTTCACGAGATCATCAATTTGGACAACCGTGACTTCAAATCAGCTTTCAATTGAGTAATCTTTTTCAGAATATCATCCTTGTCAAATTGGTTTGCAGAGGGGTTGGCACATGACAGCTCAAGCTTATTAATACGATCATAGAAGTCACACTTCAAATCGGCAATCATCTTGGAAATGTCTATAAAACTTTTTTTTCGGTAACCGTTATTTCCGACTCATTGGCCGACTAATCCACGGGGTTTGAGCCCACCGCCACACAAACTTAAACCAGGTAAAGCCCTCATTTTTTCAGGAGGTTGGCGTGGCCACTTCAAGTTTGTTTGCACCTAACATGAATTGAACTTGAGACCTCACACACTTTGGAGTGATTGCCACAAATCCTTTTGCCACTAGGCCACCCTTGAGTGGTTGATGAAGATCCATAATCAGTGTCATTACCGTCTAGTACCTCTTTCTGAAAAACCGTCATTTTGTTTTCATTAACGGGCGTGGATGATCCACCTTCTTCATGGCTCACAACAGCACTTGTAGCAACATCAGGGCCTATTCTTTGAACTTTGTTTTGGACGAAGTTCTTGCGCTTACGGCGTGGCCTTTTTTTAGAAATTGGTGAAATCGACAGTGGATAATTTCGAAGATGATCTAAACTATAAATCCACCATTGTTTATTTTCCTCAAGAGGGGTCGGATCAAGCTTGTTAAGAGGATTTCTAAAATCAAATAAAATAGGATATTCGGATTTTGGAAATGATCTCACATCAGTCCATGCAACACAACGAGGTACTACACCATCTTCCTTAGACCACCACCTTTTGGAAATAGGAAAATTTTCCAATAACCATATCTGAAATAAATAGGAAAAATAAACTAAAAAACAATGAAATACAATAACCATTTATGTAATGATATAATCAAATTACTAACCTTTAACAGAAAAACGAAACCTTGCAATATATAGGGAGACATGTTGGACACTCGATAATCTTATCTAAATGATCCTTGCGGACCTTAGAGTCATGATTGTATACGCGTTTGTGAAACTCTCGCCACGTATACTCACCCCAAGGAAATTTGTTCCAAGATTCAAAATCCTCAACAAGATTAAAAAATCCCTCTACAACAACTCCACGTAACTGATCACCCATGAATACCCAACATAACACATATATAAGACAAACCCTCACAACATCGATATCAGACAGATTACTAAACTTTAAATCGTCCAAAATAAGCTTACGTATATCGTTAACCTTTACTCTACGGATGTTTGGAAACACGCGATTCTTAAATTCCGATTCAAGATCCCTAAATTCCTTTAAAAAACAGTCACCGAAACGGAACCCTGTAACCAAACAGAAATCGTGTTTGCAAAACTCCAAACTATTTTCCCCAAAATCAAAGTAAAAAGGTGTTGGGAATCTAAACTTGTTAGATTCCCTGATCATTGATTTAAACATAATTAGGCTGTTAGATAGTCCCTTGCCTATGCCTAGGAGGCAGGCAAGTTTCGCAAGACTCACAGAGATCCAAGTCTCTATGAGCAACCTCAGAGGAGTCCATGTCAGAGACATTGTCAGGGAAGTCGAAGAATTACCTGAAGACATACTCATTGGCTGTGATGGATAACAGCCAAGATGTATCAGGGACTCTGAGGGGTTGAGAATTAACAGGGGTTTCAATACCCTGATAACTCTCAACACACTTTGGACATGCCATTTGTGTGTTCGATACTATGAAGAAAAAGGAAACTGTCTTGACAACTGTTTCCTTAAAGCATAATGGAAGACTACCAAGAATAGAAGGACATCATGTGACTGATGTGGGAACTTGTAAAAGCTTGTGTAGTCGCCATCAAGTATTGTTTAGGTCAATCTCGTAACACTATAAATAGGATGTGTATCCATGCATTAATGTTCAACACTTTGAGATATTAAGAACATTATTGCATATAACTTAGTGAATCAAACAGCTACGACTGTATTCATAAGTTAAGGTTTATTGTTGTTCAAAGTGTGCACAACACATTGTCATCAAACTGTGTTATCCATAACACTTGTAATTCTTTATTATACAATAATAAGATTACGTTTGAAAAGTAATACCTTGTGTTGATTAAGTTAAGATTAGGGTTTCTTGCATTGATTAGGGACTTTCAATTAGTATCAGAGCGGTGTTTGATATTAAAACCTTCAAGAAACATCGTTCTCAGTTTTATAATCAAGATCCACCATGCTAGAAACTTCTAACCCACCACAATCACCTTCCACAAACCCATCTTCACCAAGACTTAACCCTCCTGCCAATGACGATGATCTACCCCAACTTCTTGACTCAAGAGGTGGATCACACGTCACAAGTGTACCAGTCTTTGATGAAGAAGATTTTGCCAGTTGGAAGAGTCAATTTCTTGTATATCTTGATGGACTTGAACCTTTTCTTTTAGAAATTTTAGAAAATGGTCCATATATTCCCATGGCGCTTACATCCACTGAAGAAAACCCTCTTCCCAAACCTCTCAAACAATGGACTCCAGCTGATAGGAAATTGGCAAACCAAGATAAACGTCTCAAAAGCATCATAATTTCCTGCCTTCCCAAGCATATCATGAAGTCTGTCATTCAGTGTCCCACAGCTAAACAAATGTGGACAGACCTCATTCTTGGCCATGAAGGACCCTCTGAAACAAGAGAGACAAAGATTCAGGCACTCAGACTTCAGTTTAATGCCTTTAAGTCACTTGAAGGTGAAAAGGTTCAGCAAACCTATACTAGGCTGAAGATTCTTTTAAATGACCTAGCTATGAATGATGTCACTATTGGTCAAGCTGAGATCAATGCTACTTTTGTCAACAGCCTTCCAAGAAAGTGGCTGAGCATGAATCAGACTCAGAGAGCTAACAACTCAATCAAAAATGATACCCTTGCTCAGCTCTATGGTAAGTACAATTATGAAGAAGGGCTGATCGATACTATTTACAAATCAGAGACTGAAAGATTTGTGGTCCAAGGAGCATCTTCCAAAGCATTGATCTCTGCAACACATCCTCATGACAGCGATTCTGATGTTGAAGAAGATACCCGTAGCAGCCAAGAGTTCTTGACAGACCTCAATGCAGAGTTCCATGATAGAGCCTTGCTAGCCAACCAAAGAAGATACTTCAAAAGATCAGGAAGAGTAGGATCCGCTAGTAAACCAACTGACAGGTCAAAAGAAACTTGTTTTGCCTGTGGAAAGCTTGGATATTATCAAAAAGACTGTCCTTCCACCAAGACATCCTCACCCTCTTATCCATCATCTTCATCCAAACCCTACAAATTCAAACAACATAACAACTCATCTCAATCCAATTCTTCAGACACTGAGAAGAAAGATTACAAAAATAAGTACAAGGCACTTAAAGCTGAGTTAGAACAAATGAACTTGAAGATTGAAGCTCTGTCCAAAAAGAAGGGTGGTGAGAAAAAGACAGAGAAAGGGTTGGTTGCTGAAACTTATGATTGGAATGATGAGCCACTGACTTCAGATGAAGAAGACACCACCAGAGTCAGGGCTTTTATGGCGATAGCTGAGGATGAACCAGCTGTTGGAAAAGGTGATGCAAGATCAGGACAATGGGTTGACATCACAATGAAAAAGGTACACAGGCTTTTATCCATGTCTGATAGTGATGAACGTAAGCATGTCCTTGATTACACCATTGTTGATTTACACTTTGTTGAGGAACAAAGAAAGAACCTACTTGATAAGTTTCACTCTGTTAAATCTGAAATGCTAAATGCTAAGGCTGAATGTGAAACTCTCAGGCGGGTTAATTTAGAGAAAATATCCCTGCAAAATGAAGTAGCTAGATTAACCTTGAAAAACATTGCTTTAAATGATCAAGTCTCTGAATTGAACAAGGTTATTGAAAAATGGCTGTGTGCTAGGTTTACTATTGATGAATTGCTTAGGGATGAAGTGCCTGCTGACTTAAAAAGGGATATATCTGCTAAGAAAAATAAGCTGAGAATTCTCACCAAACCCAAAGACATTGTCTTTAAATCTACAGAGACTATTCATATGTCAGATACCACTTTGACAAATGACCCTGTTTCTGAAGATGTGGCTGAGCTACCACCTTTGCCCAAACTCTCTGGAGTTGAACCCAGCAGTTCTTCTAGATCTGCTAAGGATGAACTTAGGACAGATATTGAGAATCCTCCAGCTAAAGTTTTTCATGTTCCTGCTAAACAAACTGGCAAACAAGTAGCTTTTAAGCCTGTTACTACTAAAGCTGTGAATAAGGTTGAACCTACCACTGAAGATCGCTTGTTGTCTCTTATGAAAGAAGTAGAACTCTTGAAACAACACATTAAGCCTTCCGCTGAATGCTCTACTTCTCATGAACCTAAGTCAGTCCTAGGTGAACCGAAAGGGGAAAGGTTAATCAAACCTTATTGCAATGTATGTAAAAATTCTTACCATTCGACCTTAGATCATGACAGACACATGGCAGCTAAAAGAGCTCAGACACCCTCTAGGGACAGACTACAGAATTCCAAAAGACAACAGGGAAATTACAAACCTTATCCGCCCTATAAATTCTGTGGGTTCACAGACCATCACTCAGACGAGTGTGGTGACTTCCCTGGGTGTGATATCTGTGGGAGTTATAACCATGAAACAATGAACTGTCAATCCCAACGCCAAAAGTTTTTCAGGAACACAAGAGTTGCTAATAATCAATTCAGGGAACCCATTGGAAAGTGGGTTCACCATAGGAACTAATCTGTTTCTATGTATCTGTGCAGAAATATCTCAAGGAATCGGTATGGTATCTAGATAGTGGCTGTTCTAGACACATGACAGGGATTCAACAATACCTGCACAGATACTCAAAGGAGCCAGGTCCTAAAGTGGTGTTTGGAGATAACTCTTCAGGTGACACAAAAGGATATGGCTCAGTGAACTGCAATGGGATTACATTTACCAGGGTTGCATATGTGAATGGTCTTAAACACAACCTTATTAGCATCAACCAATTGTGTGATGCTGACTATAAGGTTTTGTTTACTAAGACTCAGGGAACCATATTCAACAAAAACAATGATGTTGTGCTGATTGCACCTAGAAGGAGAGATGTTTATGTCATCAACATGGCTGTGTGCTCTGAAGATAGCTCAAATTGTTTTCTTGCTAAAGCCTCTGAAAGTGTCAATTGGCTGTGGCACAAAAGACTGTCTCATCTCAACTTCAAGAACATCAATAAGATAGCCACTCAAAACTTGGTTGCTGGTCTACCTTCAGTAATGTTTTCCAAAGACAAAACTTGTTCTGCCTGTGTCAAAGGAAAGCATCACAGGTCTTCATTCAAGACTAGGCAATCATTCTCTATTGACAAGTGCTTGCATCTCCTTCACATGGATTTGTTTGGGCCTGTCAAACCTCAGACCATTAATCACAACAAATACACCTTGGTCATAGTTGATGAATTTTCAAGATACACATGGGTGTTCTTCCTCAGAAGGAAAAGTGAAGCAGCTGAAACCATCATGTCCTTCATCAGACAGGTTGAAAATATGAATGATGTTAGAGTCAAAGCTCTAAGAAGTGATAATGGTACTGAATTCAAGAATCATCAACTTGAATCTTTTTGTGATGAAAAAGGGATTTCACAGAATTTCTCTTCAGCTGGCACCCCTGAACAAAATGGTGTGGCTGAAAGAAGAAACAGGACTTTGATTGAAGCAGCAAGAACCATGTTAAATGGTGCAGCCTTACCAAAGCAATTTTGGGGAGAAGCTGTTCACACTGCTTGCTACACACAAAACAGATCAATCATTGTCAAAAGACATGGTAAAACCTCCTATGAAGTTTTCAGAAAAAGATCTCCAGACGTCAGCTATTTTCATGTGTTTGGGTGCCCTGTGTTTATTTATAACTACAGGGATAAACTTGGAAAGTTTGATGAAAAAGCTGATGATGGTTTCTTTTTTGGGATACTCTCCAACAGCCAAAGCCTTCAGATTATTCAACATCAGAAGACAAGAAGTAGAAGAAACATTCCATGTTAGATTCAATGAAGATGATGAAGTCATACAGAGAACAAGAACAGAGGGTGATGAAATAGATTTTAATGAAAATATATCCTTCCCAAGTGATGAGTTCACAGAACCCAGACCTACCAGTCATCATCACTCCAATACTCTCACCCCTTATGTCCCTGCCTTTGACCCTCTGTCTACTCACAACATAGAAGTTTCTACCTATCAGGAACTTGTTGAAGAAGAACCTCAAATCTCTGATGGTCCTTCTCAGACTATTGATGACTCACCAATTCTTCAAATCCCTGAAAACTCTCCTGCTGATAAAGAAGTAGCACCTCTTGATATGGCTGAAGAAAACTCTGACACTGAAGTAGTCTTTGAAGAAAGCCCTCCTAGTCAACAGGATGAAACTCAAATTGTACTAGCTGTGCCCACAAGTGTTCCTGTCCTTGAGTCCCCAGCTCCTCCAAATAAGTGGTCAAGAGATCAACACATTCTTCTTGTCAATATTATTGGGGAACCAAATGCAGGGGTCACAACTAGACAGCGAATCCAAGACTCAGAGTCAGCCTCAGCCAATGAATGTCTCTTTGCTGAATTTCTCTCACAAATTGAACCTAAAAGAGTAGCTGAGGCTCTGGTAGAAGAAGGATGGGTAGCTGCTATGCAATAAGAAATCAATCAGTTCAAAAGGAACAAAGTATGGACACTAGTGCCAGCTCCACCTGGAAAGAATATCATAGGCACTAGATGGATCTATAGAAATAAGATGGATGAAATTGGGAACATCATCAGGAACAAGGCCAGACTGGTAGCACAGGGGTTCTCTCAGACTGAAGGAATCGATTATGATGAAACTTTTGCACCTGTTGCTAGACTTGAAGCCATCAGAATCTTCCTTGCTTATGCTGCCTATATGAACATCAATGTGTATCAGATGGATGTTAAGAGTGCTTTCCTCAATGGTTATTTGGCTGAGGAAGTGTATGTTGCACAACCTGAAGGATTTGAGAACAGCGAGTTTCCCAACCATGTGTACAGACTTCACAAGGCTATGTATGGTCTGAAACAAGCTCCAAGAGCATGGTATGAAACTGTTTCAAATTTCTTAACTGAAAATAAATTTGTCAGGGGTTCTATTGATAAAACACTCTTTACCTTCAAGGACAAGAGTGATTTCATCATTGTGCAGATTTATGTGGATGATATCATCTTTGGGTCAACAAATGTCAATCTTAGTAAACGTTTTGCTAAATTAATGACCAAGAAATATGAGATGAGTATGATGGGTGAATTAACTTACTTTTTGGGCTTTCAAATTAAACAATGTCCTAAGGGAATTTCAATTTGTCAAGAAAAGTATGTTAAGGATTTACTTAAAAAATATGACTTAGCTGATTGTGCATCAGTGAAATGCCCCATGCTTCCACCCAACAACTTGGGCCCTGATGAGTCAGGGGTCTCTATCAATGAGACTTTATATAGAGGCATGATTGGGTCACTCATGTATCTAACAGCTAGTCGTCCAAATATCCAATTCTCCACATGTCTCTGTGCAAGGTACCGAGCTAACCCAAAAGAATCCCATCTAGTGGCTGTTAAGAGAATTTTCAGGTATCTCAAAGGAACACCATCCCTAGGCCTATGGTATCCAAAGGAATCAGGCTTTGATCTCAAGGCCTATTCAGATTCAGATTATGCTGGATGCTGTATTGACAGGAAAAGCACTTCAGGCAGCTGTCAAATCCTAGGAGGAAAATTGGTTGGATGGAGTGCTAAGAAGCAAAACTCTGTGGCTATGTCTTCAGCTGAAGCAGAATATGTCGCTGCAGCCAGCTGTTGTGCTCAGGTGCTCTGGATGAAAAGTCAATTGGTTGACTATGAAATCTTGTATGACAAAGTGCCAATTTTTTGTGACAACACCAGCGCCATTGCCATATCCAACAACCCTGTTCTTTACTCTCGTACCAAACACATTGATATCAGGTATCATTTTATCAGGGATCATATAATGAAGGGAGATATTGAGCTGCATTTTGTTCCCACAGAGCTGCAACTAGCTGATATCTTTACAAAGCCTTTGGCTGAACCTTCGTTCAACAGGCTAGTTGCTGAGCTAGGGATGCTCAATATCTCAAAGCCTGTGGCTTGATATTAAATGTGTTCATTAAATGATTGATTCTATATTAAATGTTTTCACATGAAACTAGGTAGTTACTTTCCAAGTAAATGCAAAAAAACATTCTCAAATATTTAATCATTTATTTTTCGGATAACGAGGAGACAAACTATTTTGAAAGGTCAAGGGGACCCACTTGAACAGTCATTTTCGCTCCTTGCATTTAATATGGTTGAATAACTGTTCACTTAGTTTGAATATATATTGTCTCTTCTCTCTTCTCACCCACCACCACTCTCATTTCTCAAATCTACTTCTCTCTCTAAGTTCTTATCTCTCTTAACCTATCCGCCATTTTCTTTCACCTTCAACCTCGAATCCATGGCGTTCTCAGTTCCCAAAGCATCAAATGTTAACTTCGAGATCAACGAGAGCATCCTCGCCTCCAATAAGATGGATTAAGGCACCAAATAGCACCTATTCAGATCTGGTAAATTTCATGCAGAATTGTGACCTAAGTGAAGCCTTCACCAAATCCCCATCCACCTTTTACCAAGAATATCTTAGGGAATTCTGGTATTCTGCTAAAGTGGTAGAAGAAACCATAACTTTTAGCCTTTCATGCAATGAACACCCTTTTGCCTTCTCACTTAAAGACTTTTCAAGTGTGGCCGGATTGAAGCATGGAGATGAGTGCCTGAAGGTAGTTGATAAAAAGGCTGTCAAAGAAGCCCTGGCCACACTCAACCCTTGCCATGACGTTAACCCTGCCCTTACACCAGCTGAGGTCCTCGCCAAATCTCCTCTGAAGATTAAGTATTTCACTCCCATGTGGCGTGTCCTCTTCACCCACATTGTTAAATCCCTGGGAGGAATGCAGGGATCACAGGATCAGATGTCTTTCAACCATCAGGCTATTGCTTATGGATTAATCTAGGGAGCTGATGTTGACGTTGGAAGCATTCTCTTCTCCAATCTTGTAGAACAGCTGAAGGGAAGGAATCAGGTCAGGGAAAAGAATATCTGCTATGTGCGCTTCCTATCTCTGATCTTTGAAAGCCTGCTGGGAGATAACTACCACAACAAGGCCTTGACTGCTCTTAAGCCCTACCGCATCACAAGCGCCATCTAAAAGGAAATAGGAGCTGAAGATGTCCCTGTCACCGCCCATATGATGAATGTGGCCAACCAAGTACCAAACGCTGAGAAGCCCTTGCTCCCTTCCTCTGAGAAGGTGAATACTTCTAGTGTTGCTGGCAAGTCTATGTCTTTGACCTCTGGGCAGCACACTACTAAGTCCAAGGCTTCATCTGGCCAACAGCCTAAGAAGAAGAAAATCCCCTCTTCTTCCCACTCGCTGTTTCTGAGGCCAAGGGAAAGAAGACTGACACCTCCTCTGGTCCAGATACTCTTGTGGATTCAAATTCACTGGCTGACAAACAACAGGAGTCTAGTGTCTCAAAGTCAGCTGAGACGACAGGAAACCAGCCTGATTAAGCTGATATCTCACAGGTAATCAGTGTACATTTTTAGAGGTTCACAAGCAGCCACTCTCATTTGTCTGTAGGAGAGAGTGGTGAAGTTAGGGTAATCCTCGACCCATAGAAGTCTGTCAATACACTTAGAATCCTTTAAGACTTCTATACACCCTGTCTTTGCACCAGGGAATGATTCATTTGTGTTTATAAAGCACCCCGATGACCCTGCACCCTCTAGACAGTATTCAGGCTAACAACAACAACCTGAATACACTAATGTCTCAACCTTGATCAGTTGTACTTCACACAGCCACTTGGTTCCCTCTTTAAAAGAGTCCCAAAGGATTTATCCTTTCAGGGGGAGCTGAATCATCACCCTCAGCTTTCCTAGGGGCAGCGTAACAGGCGACCTTTAACCACATATGTTTCACTCTTAAAAGAGTCCCAAAGGTTTTAACCTTTTGGGGGGGCTGAATAATCACAATCAGCTTTCCTAGGGGCAGCGAATGGCGATCCATAAACAACATATGTCTCACAATCAAAAGAGTCCCAAAGGTTTTAACCTTTTGGGGGGGCTGAATAATCACACTCAGCTTTCCTAGGGGCAGCGAATGGCGATCATTAACCTTATTTTTTTCACACTTAAAAGAATCCCAAGGATTTATCCTTTGGAGTGGCTGAGTAATCACCCTCAGCCTCTCTGGGACAGCGAAATGGCGACCATTCCCCTTATATTTTTCCCTGTTACTAATTACAACAAATTTGCAGGCTGAAATTGTACAGCCAGTCATCGAGTCTCAGGTACAACAAGAAAAGGAGGCTGATACAATGACTCAAGACAAACCCAATGATGAAGAGCCTTTGTTAAATGCTGATGAAGAAATGCTATCATTGGAAGATTATGTCTCTGATATTGAGTCCATGCCTGAGGATGAATTCCCTGAAGGGATGTTCGATGAAGAGGATGAAGAAGATGAGGAAGACCAGCTTTCTGTCTCTCCTCCAAAAGAAATAGCTGTGTCTACACCAGCTGGTGATAAGACTTCTCCTCCTAAGGATGCTGTTGATACTCCCAACTCTGCTACATCCACAACAACAGTTTTCCAATCTCCAGCCTATGATCCAACAACGGAGTTTCTCTTGTTTGATCATCCTGCCCAGACGAACTTTGATATTCTACCAAGGGGGGAAGACTATGCTCAGCAAAGCCTCAATATCAAGAATCTTTAGCCTGTTCATCATCAATCAGATATTGAGCGCTTATCAAGAAAGCTGGATGTGATCAAGTCTGAAATGCACAACTTCACTGTGACATTCCCTGGCATTATTAAAAAGGTTGTGGCTGAGGCGGTTACTGAGCCAATTCAGGATGTGCAAGGAGAGGCGTAGCCCAAGGACTCAGTCACCTTTCAACAAGAATAAAAGATGCCATAGACTCAGCAGTCCCTGCCATGTTCCATGAACATGAGCTCACCACACACAGGCAATTTGATGCTGTTCGCAACAGGCAATATCGTCATGCTAATTTTATTGTTAGTCGTGTTCAGGCAAATACTAATGCAAATGCCAACCTCCTACTGAAGATTGCCAGGGCTTCAAGGAAAAGACAACGTTCTATGGCTGCCTCTGTCGAACAGATTGCAAGGCATTTCCAAGCACGTTCATCCAAACATCTGCGAAGACAGGATAAACGTGAGGGGGAGAAAAATACAACACTCAGCCTTGCATCTGCTGAACAAGGCTCATCATCAGCTAATCCCACCATCACACCTGTTCCTCTCCAAGTCATCACACCCATTATAATACCTGATGATGAGGATAATACTCAGGGGGAGCAACAAACTCAAAATGGAGCTGACTCATCAAAGACTCTGGTTTTGGTTAACACCAGCAAGCCTGAGGATGATGATGAACCAGCTGCCAAGAAATTAAAATTCACTGTTAGCTCTCTTCCCAAAGCTAATCAAACTCAGGCTCAGACAACATTTATCAAAAGAGCTGATGTTTTGAAAAACATAAGTGTGGAGTCCTCTGTCTTAAAGAAAGGAAAGGAGATAGTTTTGGTTGACACAAATACCAAACTTAAGAAGATAGCTGTGATGCTAGAGACAGGAGGATCCACCACAGACCTTTCCCAATTTTCAACCTTTACACCTTCTGATGAGACTCCTTTGACCCCTGAAGAAATAGAGAAACAGGCTGAGGAATTCAAAAGATTAAATGAACTCAAGACAGCCAAAGAATTGAATGAAGCTACTCTGAGGAAGATGACACCACCTGAAAGAGAAAAACAAAAACAAAGGTTGAGGGAAATGGAAACAAAACGCGCTGAGGCTTTAAGGAAAGTCAAAGCTGACTATGATGCCTGCGTGAACAACAGATATGCTTCTGGCAAGATAACCAAGTTCAAATACACCATTCATAAATCCACAAACACCCCACAGATGATCTTATGGAGGGATAACCAACAGGGAAATATGGATGTGTTTGACAACTTCAGGTTAAAGACACTTGGGTTATCAGAATGGTTCGAACTTGAAGCCTTAGCTGCCAAAAAGACTGGACAGGCTAATTTTCTTCTGCTTAAGACTCTTAAGGCCAAGTTTAACTGGATCAAGGAAACAGCTGCCAAACTTAAGAATGATCCCCCACCACAGCTTTTTGAACAAAAACCCCCAAAGACTGGCAACAAAAGGAGAAGGATTTCACAAATTGTTAATGAAACTTTTGTTACTGAAGATGTTCATGTGGATGGCATGCACAGGGATTTGATCCTCCCCAATGGTATTGTTGGCCCTGTTGATGGTCAGACATACACAGAGCCTGAAAGAGGAATGGCATTCATGAACAGGGCTTGCCAGTATGCTTTTCAAAGGGAAGATGAGCTGTGCTTAGCTTCAACTATTCAGCTACTCTGTCACAAGAAGTCTCTCAAGATCAACACAGAGTATTCCAAGAAGTTTGCAAAGACTTTGCAGGATGAAATTGATAACAGATTGGACTTGGCTGAAGCTGAAGAAAGAATTAAAAATGATGACTATTGAAGATGTTCACAACCCTTTTTTTACCTTCATCTTTTATTTTGCTGATGTAATGCACTTGTAATTCTCTTTAAGTTTTAATAAAATCATGAGGTATGTTTGTTTAGATCTGTTATGTGTAAGAAGAAGCTGTTAAACTCACTTACCTTAACTTAGTTAGATCTAGCATTATTTATGTTTAAATAGGGGGGAGATTGTTGGGAATCTAAACTTGTTAGATTCCCTGATCATTGATTTAAACATAATTAGGCTGTTAGATAGTCCCTTGCCTGTGCCTAGGAGGCAGGCAAGTTTCGCAAGACTCACAGAGATCCAACTCTCTGTGAGCAACCTCAGAGGAGTCCATGTCAGAGACATTGTCAGGGAAGTCGAAGAATTACCTGAAGACATACTCATTGGCTGTGATGGATAACAGCCAAGATGTATCAGGGACTCTGAGGGGTTGAGAGTTAACAGGGGTGGCAATACCCTGATAACTCTCAGCACACTTTGGACATGCCATTTGTGTGTTCGAGACTATGAAGAAAAAGGAAACTGTCTTGACAACTGTTTCCTTAAAGCATAATGGAAGACTACCAAGAATAGAAGGACATCATGTGACTGATGTGGGAACTTGTAAAAGCTTGTGTAGTCGCCATCAAGTACTGTTTAGGTCAATCTCGTAACACTATAAATAGGATGTGTATCCATGCATTAATGTTCAACACTTTGAGATATTAAGAACATTATTGCATATAACTTAGTGAATCAAACAGCTACGACTGTATTCATAAGTTAAGGTTTATTGTTGTTCAAAGTGTACACAACACATTGTCATCAAACTGTGTTATCCATAACACTTGTAATTCTTTATTATACAATAATAAGATTACGTTTGAAAAGTAATACCTTGTGTTGATTAAGTTAAGATTAGGGTTTCTTGCATTGATTAGGGACTTTCAAAAGGTTTATCTATTGTTGGGTCGTCATCCGCTCTTTGATGTTGAAGGAGATGGTGAATCAAATGGTTACCAATTTCTGTTGTTCTTATGTCTAACCAAGGACCAAACACTGTTTCTCGAAACATTTTTATCCGAGAATCTTTCAAAGACAATTTTTTTTATGGTTGTCAGATACTCTAACTTACTTCTAAAGCCAATCTTTGCATCATACACCTATAGCATAAACAAAAAAGAGTGAGTTGCAGGGGAAGAAAACCTATGGAAAAACTAAATTATCTAATAATATGTTATAAACCTTATGTATCAACTAGAATGGTGCTTCAATTAAACAAAATTATGATCATAATGAGAACAATTGAATAAAATTGAAAATACCTGCAAAATTCCGGCCATCTAAAATGAATATTCAATGAATATGGATCTAATAACAAGAAAAAACCAGTCAATTGCAATGAATATGTTTCAACGACGTAAACTGGGAGGAAAAATGGGAGGAAAACTGGGTTTTTGTTCATATGAAACGTTGGTTCAATTATAGACTATTGATAAGATAGTTTGATAAGTTAGTTTGTTGATTAAAGGAATAAAAGTGTTAAGTAACATATTTTTGAAGGGGTAATATTTAAAATTTGGGCCCGGATACTAATGAAGAATATTTGGGAAAAAGGTACTAAAAAAGTTAAGCACTTGGGGGTTGAGCACCGTCAGTCGAGCATTTGCCATAGGACACGTGTCATAATTATAGTGGAGTCGAGCAGTTGAGCATTTGTGCATGACCATATTTGTCAAAAACTTTTGGCTCGACCATATAGTGGATCAAGTGTATGAGATTTGACCAAATCCGTCTTTTCCCATTAATGATTGTGTCCTTAAAGATCTTTTTTAGTTACAGGAGATATAATATTGGACCCTTACTGTTTGATTATTGGATCCATTATCGAAGTACAAGATAACGTCTAAGTTTTTACGTTAGTGGTCAGTGGTACACCAGCCATTTGTCCCGGTTTCTGTTTTAATCATGGCTGTCAAGATCGCGAGTTTACACGTAAGATCGTACGATCTTACGTTCTTACCTGATAAAATCGTGTAAGATCGGTGTAGGATCGCACGTAAGATCGTAAGATCGCGTGTCGATACGAGTTTAATAAATTACCAAGTTACCAACTTACTCACTTACATACTCACTAAACCATTACTTTTTAGCCTCAAAAAAGATAAATACGAGTCCGTTGATCTCAGTAACAAGTATTGACGTTTCCTTTCAAGATTTTCTAATTTGTAAACATAATAATCTGCTTCCTACAATTCTAAATTACATTAAACAAGTTAAGGTTCTTCTCATGTTCTTGTTGCTTGAAGCAAAAAAGTTTCTTACATGTAATTTTTTTTACTCTTTTCATAGTTTTAACTATTAACCTTTAAGTATTAATTTAGACGTATATACGCATGTTACGTAATCATGAATGTGACGATAGAGACTTGACTTTTTGTGTTTTACTTTTACTTTGGTATTTTAAATTTGAACTTTGACATTTTCAAGCGAGTATTATATAAATTTATCTTCAATGATGAGAAAAAATAAAAAAAGTTTGACTCGTTAATCAATGGCTTACTAAACATGATAAATTGGTAGGATCTTACGACTCGATCCGATCTTACAATCTCGATCTTGCAAAGACAAAAACGATCTCAGATGAAATCACGATCTTGGCAGCCTTGGTTTTAATATTAAATCGGAGACTGGAATAATAAGCCACTTTCACACATTTACAATTACTTTATGACGAAGTATGTTACTACTATCTTTTAAATCAAATTTTGGTGGAAAAAATGATTTTATTGTACCTAAATTATATTTCATTAAAAATTACATCACATATCTATTTTCTTTTAATTACGGATACAAAATCTGCAAGATAATAAGTGTTTGTTTTTACGAGTATTGATTATGTAACACCCCATTTATTAGGATAGAATACTACAGTATATTATGGCGTTTCATTAAAGCATGCAAGGTAAATGTCTAAACATTCATGACCATAAATAGAAATACCGGAATCAAACATCGGTAGTCTAGTAACTCACACACAAGCAATATTAAGTACTGTAAATGGAAGGAATAAACAATGTCCAAATGAAGTAAAGTATGATAAAGTAGGAATAAATGCATAAGGTAAAAGAGGCCGGATAGCTTCCAATCCAAATGCACATACTCTGGAGTTCCTACTTGCGTCCTTGGGTACCTGCCGTTTGGGAACATGGAAAACTAGACGGCTGAGCATAACGGTGCACGGATATACAGTAAAGGATGGAAGACATAGAATATGAAAGCATATAAAGAGCATTTATGTTATAATTTTTGCCAATTTATCGTTTTTCTCCTCGACTCACTCGAATTGATATCTAATTTAATGTGGATTAATTGTTCTTGGTAAATTAAACTTTTTTTTGGTATTTTAAAAATTAAAAACTATTTAATTAAAAACTAATTAATCTAATTAAAAGTAAATTTTTTTAATTATAAATACTTAATTAAAACTAATTAAACTATTTGAAAACTATTTTAAATTTAAGTCTAATTTAAATCTAATTTACTCTAATTAATTTTTTAACTAAAACTTTAATTTAAATGAAATCTATTTAAAACTATTTTTAAATAAAACTAAATTATATGAAAACTAATTTTAAAAACTAATTTTACAAACAATTTAAATTTCTAAAAGTAATTAAAATATATTTTTTTATTTTTTTAAAACTTTATAAAAGGAAGCTTATAAAAAACTTTTGATTAAAATTTAACTAAACAAAACTTATAATTAAAATAATCTAAATAAACTGACAGCTAGATATATCCTATATTAATTAAAAAGGCTGTGTCAAAATGAAAGGAAGAACTAGACAAAATGGTAAACGCGTTGGGCTATTAATCTAAAGGTCACTGGTTCGAGTCCAGGGAAGGACTATTTTTTTATTGATTAATTTTTCTTTTTTTTAGGAATTTTTTTTTTACTTTATATAACTAATAGTAATCAGTTAAAACTAGCATACCAAATGGATCTGTTAGCTAATACAGCAAAGCTAATAATTAAGCAAACAAAATCAGCAACTATTCAAAACCCAAATAAGCACAAACAGCTAAATTAGGAAATAAGCAGATAAGCTAACACTTAAAAAGCAAATCAAACTTAAAGCAAATAAGAACTCAACTAAATCAAATAAGCTAACAATACTTAAGCTGAAAATAAGCAAATCAAATCTTAAACTATCAAAATAAGATCTAAACTTAAAACTAAATCAAATGAGCAAAATTTATCCTAGCAAGTCAAACTCCAAACTCAGCAATATCAAATAAGCTAGCAGACTGAAAAATTAATAAGAAAATAACTATAAGCAAATCTAAACACAAGAACTGAATAAGCAAATCAATCCTAAACAAAAAAATAAGCAGATAATACCCCAAACAAATTAGAATAGATAATAATAATATGCAGATAACACCAAGTAAATCATTCAGCAGACTTAACCAAAACCAAATCGAATAAGCAAGTAACAACTAAACGGATAAATCAAAACACTTAATTATTTAAAACATATAATCGAAAATAAAACAAGGAAATTAAAAAGGAACATGAACCTGATGACGAAAACCTTTGGGAAGAAGGGTAGCGCTGAACCCCCTTTTAACCTAAACTGAATCCGACACCATCTTTCAAACCAAACAAACCTCTGAAATCATCAACACTCGAACCTCGAACCAGATTTTTAAACAAAATTCCAGTAGGGAAGTTTTATACCAAAATTTATTAATATTATCTAAATCAAACTATTAATTAATTTGGTTAAAAAATATTTATCATTATTATGACTAAAACAGTTTAAAATAAATTGCAATAATCAGAACTTTAACAAAAATTAAATAGACACAAATTTAATAAAACTCAAATAACTTTTCATTAATATTAAACGATGATTACAATACTGAAAAAAGAGAAATTACAATTAATCTAAACTATTTTTTTGCATAATAAAATTGGCACCAAATAAAATTACACAATGAGGGGGTTTTTATAGGGAACCCCTAAAACCTTCTTGATGAAGTCTTGGTGAGCACGGAGAGTAATCGCAGCCGTTCAATGCATCTTTCTTCTCTCTCTTTCTTCATTTCTTCAATCTAACGGTTGATAAGACACCCCTTGCACACGGATTGCCAACGTATCAAGGGTGTGTTAGTTGTGTTTCTTTGTGCTTCTTCAATGGGGACGTGGCTAAAGATGATTGGTGGATTGAAACGCCCCATACTCAAATTGACCAAAAATTTAAAAACTTTTTGTATAAACGACATGACCCAAAATTGACCTCCTGTGAATCTTTTATAAACCGACAACAATCTATTTCAACTCAGACCTTGATATTATATCTGCATTAAAGTAGATTCAATTACCAACGAAATGATACGTGACACGTATACCAACGACTTACGGATTACGAGATATGACCTTTTAAAAGAAATAATCAAAATTTCTCAACCCCTCTTGTGCACTGTGGACACCTCAAATGCACTAAAGACCTCTTTAGTGCACTAGGACCCTCTAATACACTAAGGACCCCCTTTGGTACACTAAAGGCCTTCTAGTACACTAACTACTCATTTGATACACTAAAGACCCTCTAAAGCACTAAATACTCCTTTGGTACACTAAAGACCCTCTAGTGCACTAAAGACCCCCTTTAGTGCACTATTTCTCAAAATGACCCATAAGCTATTTAAACATGAGATCAACTCTCTAAACCTATACTTAAACATATGAACATCGCATTAAGCTAGAAATATACCATGGACACTGTTTCATATAATTCTTGACCCGTTTGACTAAAAATAGGTTGACATGGACGTTGTCCCAAACACCCCTTTTCCTGCACATTCCTTTTGTGGTTTACCAAACACCCGTTTCGACCCGTTTATATACATTAGAACTTACAACTTTAACAAATGATCTTGACTCATTATAACTTTATCTTATACAAAGCATTCGACTCATATCAACATTACCAAAACACCGTTTACGACACTTGGGGTTCAACTTTACTCCGAGCTCGGTATTCTAACTACACAAAGCTTTTAATGCAAGTTTACATACTTCTATCCATTACTTCCACATCTTAACCATTACCAACTCCTTTACCTTCTTCCATTGAACCTACAAAACATTAAACATCTACACCATAAGCATTAAGCTTAGTAAGTAAATGACATAACAAGCTATTATACATCATTTAACACGTTTGCATTACAAAAGCTTCGTCCGTCATTCATCAACCAACACATAAAATTCATAACACATACCTTCACTAGCATATTAATTATGCAAACTCAAACTAGCTAATTTAACCACTAGCATCATCCTAATCATAAATCAAGCATATGAGCCATAATCCTTTATAACCTTAGTATAAACCATCATTATATAGCACATAATACAAACATGGTAAACTCGATATAACATCTTGATATAGTCCATTTACTTACCTCCTTTCCAAACTATATATACCATGAGCATCAACATCATCATCACCACCACTTGGATCCTAACCAATTCGTTATCAAGACATATTTACACATAAAATAATATAAATAACAAGGGTTTATACAACCCATTAACATACCCATTTTTCATCACTATTTAACATCATATGATCACACTTTGATCATATGATGATACCTTCAATTACTAATTTCTCTTAAATCATTAATTGAGATTTACCGATTTCTAACAACATCTTAGTTGTTACTTTAGAAACATATTTACCCATAATCCCCAATTTATCTATGAATCTTAATTCATAAATAATCAATTAACACAGTTGAAAAGCTTACTTGAGGTGGATGATTACTATGAACACCCTACTTGAATTAGATGAGATAGAAATCATCATAGATCATCAAATTCATCTTTTTCTCTCTTTTCTTCTTTGTTTGCCTACCCATAAAACAAACACATACATATTGGAGCCTTTTAGATTGTCTAAGAAAGCTCCAGACATTTGTTGGATGGAGTTTGCCACCTTGGCAAATATGGTCCCTCAAGTATCTATCATTATACATTTGCCACATTAACTTATAAAGCACATTTACCACATGATAACCTTAGTCCCTTGGGTATATTTCTCTTATATATGTGACACATCATATTTTCTATAGCCACATTACACATACTTTGACCAATAGTTGACTATCGGGTTGACTAGTCAATAACATAACGTCTTCAAATTTATAAAGTCGTAGTCAAACTCATTTAATAGCATTATCGTAAATAAACGCTTAATACCCGGTTTTGGGGTGTTACAAATCTATCCCCCTTATTTAGATTTCGTCCCCGGAATCTTACTTGCTTGAAACTTGTGACCGTTCACAAACTTTCATATATAGTTGTATCATTCCATATAGGGTACATTGATTACTATACATTCAATTTCAACAACTTCACATAGCTTAACAATTGTAATTCGACCAAGACATGTTAACCTTCAATTTTATTTTTTTCACATAACTAGCACAATACAAGTTAAATCGCATACTTTAAAAGTCGGTAACTCATTTCTAACTTATAACCAACACTTTCCAAAAGGTATTTAATTTCAACCTTCACAAACATTTTCCTTTTTTAAAATCTTTCGAGAAATAATTTCCCGTTCATCTTTACTACTTAAAGCATAATTTTAATTTAAGTTTCATTCTTTAAGTTTTTACGCATAACCTTAATGGCATCATATTTTTCCACTTTCATATAATCTCTTTTTTTTTACAATGTCAAACTTGTTTTAGTTTTCATTTTCGATTCTTTTATACCTGTACTCATGCAGTGTCGGATACACATAAGTCCACTTATTTACAATTCACAACTTACATAAAGAGGCGTCCCAATTTATGTAAGTAATGAATTATAAACTTATGGTTCGGTGATTTACAACTTCCTTATTTAAATGAAAAGGCGTCCCAATCCTTTTAAATAAGGAGTTTATAAATCATCCTACTTAAACATGCCCAACACCACACTCATACTCGCTTACTACTTCATTGCTTTCCATTCATCACAATTACATAACACATTCATTTTCAATCTCTTTTTTTATAGCCTTGGATCCAATCTTATTAACTTTCTTTTCTCGTAGGAAACTTGGCGCTCTCCCAGTAGGGATTTGCCCTTTGACACATATCCTTACGGTATCACCAACCTTGTGTTGGTATTCACATTCTTAAGGTATCCCAAAGGATACCATCACATTAGTCTATCCCGAAGGATACTATCACATTAGGCTATCCCGAAGGATACCATCACATTTAGATATCCCAAAGGATACTATCACATTAGGCTACCCCGAAGGATACCATCACATTAATCATTGGATCCAAGCTAAATTTAAATTTACCATTCTTTACCCCTTTTCATTATTTACATACTTCTATAATCAAATACTTTTTCATTTTCTTTCTTAATGCCTTACGCAATTTCAAGACACCTTTCATCATCTTTCATTATATTTACAAGATCCATATGATACATTTACACAATGCAATTATCTTTTTCTCGTCAATCACAAATTGACCCATTACTTCATTTTGCACAATGTTATCACTTTCGACCATTAGATTTCTTTACGTATAATAACTTCACATTAGCTTTACTTTACAACGTATACATTAATCCATATTATTCATCATACATTTCTTTAATTCATCAACATGAATATATTTATTCATTATCATTAATTTAGCGCATTACGGATTATTTAGATTTTTAGCGACCTAAACATCATTTATTTATCACATTTATTCATATTTCGTTATTTCAATTACGTTATCATGTTATATATAACACATCTCATTACTTCTTATCATTCATTTAATAATGATAATATATTATTTTTATGCATTTAAGTAAACTCATCTTTCTTCCATATTCTCATAACAATATCTTTCTAACGGTGTATGACATAACATCTACCTCCTTATGGTTCATTATATCAAAAAAAATAAACAAAACGACTAAAATTTGGCAAACCCATTTGCGCACTAACCTCAAGTGCAATATTTTCTACAATACCCTTCTAGTGCACTAAAGAACCCCTCAAGTGCACTATTTTCTACAATACCCTTCTAATGCACTAAACAACCCCTCAAATGCACTAATTTCTACAATACCCTTCTAATGCACTAAAGAACCCCTCAGGTGCACTATAGTTTCATACATGCCTCAAGTGCACTAAAATACCCTCCAAAGCACTATTTTTCTGTAAAACACCTCTTGTGCACTTTTAACCCATTTTCTCATAAAATGACCTCTATAACTTAAGACGACATGATACTTTCCGGAAATAGTTATCATAACATATTACAACATTGTCATAAACATTCAAGGTCTAAATGACCCACATACACATACTCCACGGGGTTTAATCGATTAAGTCATAACTTCGCTTTTATACAATTTTTCCATCCTACATTTAACATTATCAATAAGGGTTGAAACATACCAATCACAATTAACTCAATTTTCTTGTATCTTCTATAAAAGACCATACAACATTTATATCTAAGCATTGTTACTATTCCATCATAGTATGCATAAGGTAAACCTTATAATTAAGGCGTCTACATTACATATTACATTACACCTATGGCAAACGCATCTACAAGTGGTCTAAGTTTAGGCAACCTATCATGGGAACCTATTTCTCTTAGACCGAAGCTCTGATACCAAGTTGAAACGCCCCATACTCAAATTGACCAAAAATTTAAAAACGTTTTGTATAAACGACATGACCCAAAATTGACCTCCTGTGAATCTTTTATAAACCGACAACAATCTATTTCAACTCAGACCTTGATATTATATCTGCATTAAAGTAGATTCAATTACCAACGAAATGATACGTGACACGTATACCAACGACTTACGGATTACGAGATATGACCTTTTAAAAGAAATAATCAAAATTTGTCAACCCCTCTTGTGCACTGTGGACACCTCAAATGCACTAAAGACCTCTTTAGTGCACTAGGACCCTCTAATACACTAAGGACCCCCTTTGGTACACTAAAGGCCTTCTAGTACACTAACTACTCATTTGATACACTAAAGACCCTCTAGAGCACTAAATACTCCTTTGGTACACTAAAGACCCTCTAGTGCACTAAAGACCCCCTTTAGTGCACTATTTCTCAAAACGACCCATAAGCTATTTAAACATGAGATCAACTCTCTAAACCTATACTTAAACATATGAACATCGCATTAAGCTAGAAATATACCATGGACACTGTTTCATATAATTCTTGACCCGTTTGACTAAAAATAGGTTGACATGGACGTTGTCCCAAACACCCCTTTTCCTGTACATTCCTTTTGTGGTTTACCAAACACCCGTTTCGACCCGTTTATATACATTAGAACTTACAACTTTAACAAATGATCTTGACTCATTATAACTTTATCTTATACAAAGCATTCGACTCATATCAACATTACCAAAACACCGTTTACGACACTTGGGGTTCAACTTTACTCCGAGCTCGGTATTCTAACTATACAAAGCTTTTAATGCAAGTTTACATACTTCTATCCATTACTTCCACATCTTAACCATTACCAACTCCTTTACCTTCTTCCATTGAACCTACAAAACATTAAACATCTACACCATAAGCATTAAGCTTAGTAAGTAAATGACATAACAAGCTATTATACATCATTTAACACGTTTGCATTACAAAAGCTTCGTCCGTCATTCATCAACCAACACATAAAATTCATAACACATACCTTCACTAGCATATTAATTATGCAAACTCAAACTAGCTAATTTAACCACTAGCATCATCCTAATCATAAATCAAGCATATGAGCCATAATCCTTTATAACCTTAGTATAAACCATCATTATATAGCACATAATACAAACATGGTAAACTCAATATAACATCTTGATATAGTCCATTTACTTACCTCCTTTCCAAACTATATATACCATGAGCATCAACATCATCATCACCACCACTTGGATCCTAACCAATTCGTTATCAAGACATATTTACACATAAAATAATATAAATAACAAGGGTTTATACAACCCATTAACATACCCATATTTCATCACTATTTAACATCATATGATCACACTTTGATCATATGATGATACCTTCAATTACTAATTTCTCTTAAATCATTAATTGAGATTTACCGATTTCTAACAACATCTTAGTTGTTACTTTAGAAACATATTTACCCATAATCCCCAATTTATGTATGAATCTTAATTCATAAATAATCAATTAACACAGTTTAAAAGCTTACTTGAGGTGGATGATTACTATGAACACCCTACTTGAATTAGATGAGATAGAAATCATCATAGATCATCAAATTCATCTTTTTCTCTCTTTTCTTCTTTGTTTGCCTACCCACAAAACAAACACATACATATTGGAGCCTTTTAGATTGTCTAAGAAAGCTCCAGACATTTGTTGGATGGAGTTTGCCACCTTGGCAAATATGGTCCCTCAAGTATCTATCATTATACATTTGCCACATTAACTTATAAAGCACATTTACCACATGATAACCTTAGTCCCTTGGGTATATTTCTCTTATATATGTGACACATCATATTTTCTATAGCCACATTACACATACTTTGACCAATAGTTGACTATCGGGTTGACTAGTCAATAACATAACGTCTTCAAATTTATAAAGTCGTAGTCAAACTCATTTAATAGCATTATCGTAAATAAACGCTTAATACCCGGTTTTGGGGTGTTACAAATCTATCCCCCTTATTTAGATTTCGTCCCCGGAATCTTACTTGCTTGAAACTTGTGACCGTTCACAAACTTTTATATATAGTTGTATCATTCCATATATGGTACATTGATTACTATACATTCAATTTCAACAACTTCACATAGCTTAACAATTGTAATTCGACCAAGACATGTTAACCTTCAATTTTATTTTTTTCACATAACTAGCACAATACAAGTTAAATCGCATACTTTAAAAGTCGGTAACTCATTTCTAACTTATAACCAACACTTTCCAAAAGGTATTTAATTTCAAACTTCACAAACATTTTCCCTTTTTAAAATCTTTCGAGAAATAATTTCCCGTTCATCTTTACTACTTAAAGCATAATTTTAATTTAAGTTTCATTCTTTAAGTTTTTACGCATAACCTTAATGGCATCATATTTTTCCACTTTCATATAATCTCTTTTTTTTTACAATGTCAAACTTGTTTTAGTTTTCATTTTCGATTCTTTTATACCTGTACTCATGCAGTGTCGGATACACATAAGTCCACTTATTTACAATTCACAACTTACATAAAGAGGCGTCCCAATTTATGTAAGTAATGAATTATAAACTTATGGTTCGGTGATTTACAACTTCCTTATTTAAATGAAAAGGCGTCCCAATCCTTTTAAATAAGGAGTTTATAAATCATCCTACTTAAACATGCCCAACACCACACTCATACTCGCTTACTACTTCATTGCTTTCCATTCATCACAATTACATAACACATTCATTTTCAATCTCTTTTTTTATAGCCTTGGATCCAATCTTATTAACTTTCTTTTCTCGTAGGAAACTTGGCGCTCTCCCAGTAGGGATTTGCCCTTTGACACATATCCTTACGGTATCACCAACCTTGTGTTGGTATTCACATTCTTAAGGTATCCCAAAGGATACCATCACATTAGTCTATCCCGAAGGATACTATCACATTAGGCTATCCCGAAGGATACCATCACATTTAGATATCCCAAAGGATACTATCACATTAGGCTACCCCGAAGGATACCATCACATTAATCATTGGATCCAAGCTAAATTTAAATTTACCATTCTTTACCCCTTTTCATTATTTACATACTTCTATAATCAAATACTTTTTCATTTTCTTTCTTAATGCCTTACGCAATTTCAAGACACCTTTCATCATCTTTCATTATATTTTACAAGATCCATATGATACATTTACACAATGCAATTATCTTTTTCTCGTCAATCACAAATTGACCCATTACTTCATTTTGCACAATGTTATCACTTTCGACCATTAGATTTCTTTACGTATAATAACTTCACATTAGCTTTACTTTACAACGTATACATTAATCCATATTATTCATCATACATTTCTTTAATTCATCAACATGAATATATTTATTCATTATCATTCATTTAGCGCATTACGGATTATTTAGATTTTTAGCGACCTAAACATCATTTATTTATCACATTTATTCATATTTCGTTATTTCAATTACGTTATCATGTTATATATAACACATCTCATTACTTCTTATCATTCATTTAATAATGATAATATATTATTTTTATGCATTTAAGTAAACTCATCTTTCTTCCATATTCTCATAACAATATCTTTCTAACGGTGTATGACATAACATCTACCTCCTTATGGTTCATTATATAAAAAAAATAAACAAAACGACTAAAATTTGGCAAACCCATTTGTGCACTAACCTCAAGTGCAATATTTTCTACAATACCCTTCTAGTGCACTAAAGAACCCCTCAAGTGCTGGTTTCGTGATCTTTGGCACACTTTTGGTTCTTTGACTTTGTCTTTGTCTCTTTCTTGGACTTTTCTTCAACAAATGACCGTGAAATCCCGTGTTTTCTTTCCTTTTGATCTTTTGTACCTATTTCATAAAAAGACACAAAACCACGCGTAATTCCGACTTTTACGATATTAAACACATGATTAGGTCTTGTTTTTCATTGATTTTAGTGGCAAAAGGATAAGTGTTTACACACTTATTAAATCCCCTACACTTGACCAATGCAATGACCCCATGCAATGCATAATTTTAAAGCATAAAGTTACATTTTTCTCATAATTAATCCATCTTGGCCTTTATTAAGATATACTATTACTACTACGATGAAAAGATAAAAACTTTAAAGGAAACAAAAGTTATAGAAATTTATTAACTTGGAAATTATTTGATGGAAGAAACTTGTAAAGAAATCTAAGACTTAAATTAGGGCTTTGGTGTCATGAATATCAATCACCCTTAAGTTTCACGTTCCCCATACCAAGCTTAAAAACAAGATCATTGTTTACCATAAGTTCTTGAGTTAAAACCACTTATATAAGACAATTGTGTAATACTCTTTCTCCAATTCCTTAGTTGTATCTCTGGCTTTTAAGGATTGTCATTCACCCGTAGGCTCATTTGACTTATTTGATAATTATTAGTCCAAAATGAAGGCAAAACGGTGCAAACCCGACACTCAAAACCTAACCTCGTCCTAAAAAACGTTGTCACTAAAGTAAGCCCACATCAAGGATAATTTAACATGATTTGGGGAACAAATTCCCGGATCCGAAATTTGGCCAATAGTACTACTTATTAATTATTCCTCCAAAGTCATGTTGACTTTATGGGGAGTTTAGCATTCACATCATATACCCTTAGGCTCTTTAAGATGTGAAAATGCTCCTCATCTATTGTCCACACCCTAAGGCTCCTTGAACGATAAACAGGGGAATTGATTTTTGATTAATTTTTATTCAACACTTACCATGCCATACACCCTAAGGCTCTAATGACAAGGTTCGTGCTACATGGCCCACACCCTAAGGCTCCTTGAGGTCATGTTTTAATCTTATTCTTTCTTTATTTATGATATATATATAGTAGGCCAAATTCCGCGGTCCCATGGTCTGAATACCTCCTACTTAGTGGTTATGAGCCACCTTAGTCGGAAGTCCACAACGCTGGAACCCTTAATGTGTTCATGCTTTAATTACAAGGAGATAAAAGATTTCTCTAAGAGTTAAGATATTGAATCTACAAAGCAAAAATCCTCATTTATTAAATAATTAAATATACTAGCGGGAAGAAAGAGCCACAAAAACTCATATAAGCAAGAATTAACCCTTAAACTTATTATCAACTCTATCATCTCTCGTTCTCCATAATTTAAAATATCAAGGAATGAGACTCGTGGATGCTTAGCCTAATAAACCAATTAAGGTTCATATGGTTAAGGATACTAGCTAGAGTAAACTTGGATAAGTAAACTCGGGTTGAGTCAGAATATTCACGACGAGCCTAATATATCGAAGAGGCGATGCTATGCGATGCGACGGGCCTAAATTACTTTATTCTTGAAATGGAATTTATTCATATGATGCGATGACAAAAGGAAAGAAAATAAAAGAAAATAAATGGAAATACTACTAGGCCAAAATAGATCGAAAATTTGAAAAACGTTGAAATTTTTTAATTTTCCAGTTAAATGAGGTCAAATTCATGGAAAAGCCCACTAAAATTCGATAGAAGTCCCCCTACCCTTAATATAAACATTGTCCTCAATGTTTAAACATGTGGGAGAATAAACTCCCCTACACTTAGGACATTGAGTACGTTGTTTAAAATCGAGCTAAGGAAGAGACAACTAAAGTGATTAAATTTATTCATCTTATGTATATACATGTATGAATCACAATAGTTTTGAGAGAACCGGGTACACGGGAACACGGGATCACGGGTCGCGTCAAAACACCAAAAGTGGATCATTAAAGCACATGTCCCAGCACAACATCACAACACACAAACAACCTACTTGGCTCCCCCCTACACTTATTGGTGGAAATGGCTGAAGGAGACAAAGGGTGGAAAGGATGGAAAAGGTAAAAATCTAACCTAGTTATGTGATGCTTGATTTATTTATCACGAGTCTCTAGCTCGACTCGATTTCCCGAATTAATTCAAGGGAAATGTGGAGAGGGATGGAATCATCTCATGAGAGATGTCCTCTCCAAAGTACAACTTAACCCGTTGGCCATTCATCTTATAGTTGGGCCCATTTGGTTGGGATAACTCAACGGTGCCATAAGGGAAGATTTGGGCCACGGTGAATGGACCGAACCAACGGCTCTTAAGTTTACCCGAAAAGATTTTCAACTGAGAGTTAAAGAGTAAAACTTGATCACCAACGTGGAACTCTTGGTTCTTAATCTTGGAATCATTAATGAGCTTAGTCTTCTCCTTGTAGATTAATGAATTTTCATAAGCCTCATTCCTAAGTTCATTGAGTTCATTGAGTTGGATTTTCCTAAGATCACCGGCTTTGTTTATGTCAAAATTAGCCCATTTCAAGGCCCAATAAGCCTTATGCTCCAACTCAATGGGGAGGTGGCACGCCTTTCCGTACACAAGGCGATAAGGAGTACAACCTATAGGTGTCTTATAAGCGGTACAGAAAGCCAACAAAGCATCATCTAATTTATCGGCCCATGAGGCACGATGCTCTCCCATGGTACGCTCTAAGATTCGCTTAAGTCCATGGTTGGAAACCTCGGCTTGACCATTAGTTTGAGGATGATACGTGGTGGAAAGTCGGTGATTGACACCATACTTAGCCATGACTCGTGCGAATTGATCATTGAAAAAATGAGTCCCGCGATCACTAATAATAGCACGAGGAACACCGATTCGAGCAAACAATTGTTTCAAGAAGTTAACAACCACCCTCGCATCGTTAGTAGGTAAAGCCTTTGCTTCAACCCATTTTGATACGTAGTAAACGGCTACGAGGATGTACTTGTTACCTTTGGATGATGGAAACGGCCCCATAAAGTCGATGCCCCATACGTCAAGATTTCACATTCTTGTATGAAATTTTGAGGCATCTCATCTTTATGTGTGATCTTGCCTTGTCTTTTGCAAGCATCACAATGCTTAACCATTTCATGAGCGTCATGATAAATGGTGGGCCAATAGAATCCGGAGTCGAAAACTTTTTTAGCGGTGTAGTTAGGACCAAAGTGACCACCGGTGGGTCCCTTGTGGCAAGCTTCAAGGATTTGTAAAGCCGTCGGCCCATCAACACATCTACGAATGATTAAGTCTGCACATTGCTTGAAAAGATAAGGGTCGTCCCAATAGTACGTTTTGACGTCTTTAAATAATTTTTTCTTTTGTTGAGACATTAACCCTTCGATAAGAACACCACCTGCCAAATAGTTTGCAATGTCCGCAAACCATGGGCTATCATCAAGATTGGAATTAATAGACGTTAAGGTCTCAAGGGGAAAAGATTCATTAATCTCTTGATTTGGAAGTTCCCTTTGATAAGGATCCTCAAGTCTACTAAGATGATCCGCGGCTAGGTTTTCTGCTCCCTTTTTATCACGAATTTCGATTTTAAATTATTGTAGGAGAAAAACCCAACGAAGGAGTCGCGGTTTAGCATCTTGCTTGGTCAAGAAGTATTTCAAGGCGGAATGGTCGGTGTAAACAATGGTGGTGGAAAGCACAAGATAGGGGCGGAATTTCTCAAAAGCATACACTACAGCTAAAAGCTCTTTTTCGGTAGTGGTATAATGCAATTGAGCCCCCGTCACTGTCTTACTAGCATAATGAATGGGTTGGAAATGTTTGTTAACTCGTTGACCTAAAACCGCTCCTACCGCGAAATCACTAGCATCGCACATGAGCTCGAAAGGTAACTCCCAATTTGGAGAGACTAAGACCGGTGCCTTAGTTAATTTACCTTTAAGAAGTTCGAAAGAGTCGAGACAATCTTGAGAAAAGATGAAAGGAGCATCATTTTCTAAGAGATGAGTCATAGGACGAGCTATTTTAGAGAAATCTTAGATGAAACATCGATAAAATCCGGCATGGCCTAAAAACTTCTAACTCCTTTGACGGTGGTAGGTGGAGGTAACTTAGCAATGATGTCAACTTTAGCACGGTCGACTTCGATACCGGCTTTGGAAATTTTATGACCGAGGACGATGCCATCTTTTACCATGAAATGGCATTTTTCCCAATTAAGAACGAGACGAGTGTCTTCGCACCGTTTAAGCATACGTTCTAAATTGGCAAGGCAAGAAGATAAAGAATCACCATAAACCGAGAAATCGTCCATAAAGACTTCCATAGTTTCTTCAACCATGTCATGAAATATTGCCATCATACACCTTTGGAAAGTCCCGGGAGCATTGCATAAGCCGAAAGGCATTCTTTTGTAAGCAAATGTTCCATAAGGACAAGTGAATGTGGTTTTCTCTTGGTCTTTTGGATCGATAGGGATTTGAATATCCGGAAAAACCATCTAAGAAGCAATAGTAATCATTACCCGCTAAACGCTCGAGTATTTGATCCATGAAAGGAAGAGGAAAATGATCCTTACGAGTGGCATCATTGAGCTTACGATAATCTATGCAAACTCGCCAACCCGTTACGAGTCGAGTAGGAATTAACTCGTTGTTTTCATTGGGAACAACGGTTATTCCGCCTTTCTTAGGCACACAATGGACGGGACTAACCCATGGCGAATCCGAAATAGGGTAAATCATGCCGGCATCTAGAAGTTTGATAACTTCTTTCTTAATGACTTCATGAATTTTTGGATTGACCCTTCTTTGGTTTTGGATTGCGGGTTTAAAGTCATCTTCTATGAGAATTTTATGAGTGCAAAAATTAGGATCAATTCCGCGGATGTCGGAGATTTTCCAAGCAATTTCTTTCTTATGATTCTTAAGCACTTCGATAAGTCGAGATTTTTCATTTTCTTTTAAGTCCTTAGCAATAATGACGGGTAACTTATTATCCTCTTCTAAGAAAACATACTCTAAATGAGACGGTAAATCCGTAAGCTCTAAATCCGGTGGATTGTCGATGGAAGGCTTAGTTAAATTTGGATCATCGTTTGTAACTTCCTTAAGAGTAGGTGGAGAAATATGGTCCTCATTGAGAAGTCTCTCAATGGTACGAATGTCTTCTTCCCAATCGGTGGGAGAATCGTCATATTTTAAATTCACATCCCCTAAACTCGCTTCAAATTCTTGTAAAAGAAAGTCACTTTCTCCAAATGGAGTCAATGAAGGAGCAATAGAAACTACGGTCTCAACATGAGGTAAATGAGAAATCCCGCTCTTACAAGCCTCGTGAAAATGTTCTTCACATGCTTCGTCGAGCACATCGATGTAATTCACGAATTCGGGCTCATCGGGAAGTTTGGAAAGTTTACCCATGTTAAAGACGATTTTATCATCCCCCCACCCTCATGATAAGTTCACCCGTGGCTACATCAATCAATGTACGCCCGGTTCTCAAGAAAGGTCGTCCCACAATTAATGGAACACGGGGATCCATCTCATAGTCGACTACAACGTAATCGACGGGAAAAGTGAATTTGTCGACTCCTACAAAAACATCCTCGGCTATCCCCACTAGATAAGCAACCGTACGGTTAGCTAATTCCAAAGTCATATGAGTGGGGACTAGCTCGGGTAAAGATAATTTTTTCCACACGGACAATGGCATAAGATTGATACTCGCTCTGAGATCCGCCAAGGCCATACAATTCTCAACACCCGGAAAATTACAAGGAATAAGGAATCGACCGGGATCTCCTAACTTAACCGGTAATTTTCTCAAAAGAACCGCTGAACAATTCTCATTTAATTGGGTATTAGCAATATCGAGCAACTTTTCTTTATCACTTAAAAGGTCCTTAAACATTTTAGCATACTTAGGCATGTGATCGAGAGCCTCGGCAAAGGTGATATTAAAATTCAATTGTTTGAACATTTTAAGGAAGTTCGAAACTTGAATATCATCCTTATTCTTCAATTTCTCTTTCCGCAACCTTGAGGGATAAGGTATATTGGGTTGAGATGAAGGCTTTGGAGTGGATTGCTCACTCACATCCTTTGGTGGAGGAGGGGTAGAAATGGAAGGTGAAGGAACCGGTTTGGGAACCGAAGGTGTGGTATAAGATTTAGGTATCGGTGGAACATAAGGTGTAGATGAAGGCATAACGGGTGGTATGTCACAAGTAGAAGGTGAAGGAGGGTGGGTAGAAGAAGAAGGAATCTCGGGTCATTGTTTAGGTGGGGAATAAGAAGGTTCTACGGTGTTCTTGTCACTCCTAGTAGTGATGGCATTAACGTAAGCCCTATGATTAGTCACGGTGTTCGAAGGGAGGGAACCTTGGGGACGAAGGGTTTTGAATCATTTGTAAAAATTTCTTATCGGTCGATTCTTGCATATCTCTCATAATTCGCTCATGTTCGGTTAATTTTTGTAGAACCAAGTCCATTTGAGGATTATGCATGTTCATTTGATTATACCCTTGATTAGGAAAACCATGATTAGGAAAACGTTGGTTTTGATATTGATTATAACCTTGATTAAATCCTTGATTTTGAAAACCTTGGTTATTAAATCCTTGATTTTGATTATTGAACCCTTGGTTTTGCCCTTGAAAATTCCCTTGATTTTGATTAAAACCCCTTGCATTAGAATTTCCTTGAAAATTACCCCGTTGAGGACCTTGGTTCCTGTTTGGGGCGGGTGGGGGTGGTCTTTGTGGAGCTACAAAAGGAGCCAAATAGTTATTAGACTTATAAGACAAATGGTTAACATCAACATTTGGTTTGAAATGAACCCGCTCATTTTCATTATTGTTATAAGCATAAACTTCTTGTTGTTGATTGTAAACCTTGTCACAATTATAATACGAATGTGGTTCACCACAAGTCTTACACGTTTCACAAGTCTCTTTTAAGGCATTAACTTGCACATTGATGGCTTTGGTATTGTTAGCGGTTTGTAGAGCAATTGATTCAACAAGCGAAGTAAGCTTATCAATTCTCTTGTCGCTCTCACTAGTACTAGCACTTGCCATAGTAGCCCTAACACTCTTGGTTTGTACTTTTTCCTTGTTTTCAATTATTGCCCAAGCCTCGTTCATGGACTTCACAAGAATATTACCCCCGATGCACTATTAAGTGAGTCTTGGTCATTAAGTGTTAAACCATTGTAAAACGTATTGATTTGATGCACATTAGTGAAACCATGTTGTGGACATTTTCTTAAAAGCTCTTTAAAACGATCCCAAGACTCTCTAAACGTTTCCCCATATTGTTGTTCAAAGGTAATGATGTCATTCCTTAAAGAGGTGATCCGTGATGGTGGGAAAAAGTAGTTAATGAACTTGGTCTCTAAATCAATCCATGTGGTAATACTTTGGGGTGGTTTCTTATCAAGCCAAATCCGGGCTTGTCCCTCGAGGGAAAAAGGAAAGAGTTGTAAACGAATGGCCTCTTGTAGCACCCCATTGTATTTGACGGTGTTTGCCAATTGTATGAAACGTTTGATATGAGCGTGTGGGTCATCATTAGTACGACCTAAAAATGGTGTAGCGGAAACCATTTGAATAAAACCCGTTTTAAGTTCAAAATTATTTGCTCTAATATCCGGCACCACAATCGCGTCATCGTTTCCTTCTACCTGAGATTGTAGAACCTCAATCATTGGTCGATTATCCGTTGCCATCGTGTTGTTGAAAGCTCGATTCTCGGGATCGGCTTGATTGACGGTCTTTTTGTTTTTCTTCTTCTTCTTTTTGGAAGAATTAGAAGTATTTGGTACACCACTCGGTATGTATGTACGCGCACGAGTGCGCATACAACTAAAATCAAGGAATGAGGTAGGAGACCTCGGTCGACTTTGAGAGGAAAGGGATTATCCCTCTCGAGGTGCAATATTAAAAAGCTACAAAAATATATAGGTAATACTACTTGAGTTGGAAAACCAATAATCGGTCGTCCCTCTCAATATACGCACAAGCAAGCGGGGAAACGAGGTGGCACAAAGCACTTAAAAACCTTTTTCCTTAGACGGCCTTTTATAGCGCGTCGCCTTATACCCACCTTATAGTTTGTATAAATCGAGTACAAACTTCTTACTAGTATTTATCTATTTTGCCTTGATTTTTTCGTTTAGGATTCGAATACAATAGTTAGGTGATGAAATCCCAACTAAGGTCTTATTTGGAAATATATAAATTAATTGTGCTACGTAATATAATATAGTAAAAGAAAAATCTTTTTGTATTTTTTAAGAAAAATATATATTCACAATAAAAAACGAAAAGAAATCTAAATAAGAAAAATAACAATAATACGTAATATTTTTGGTGTAATACTTTAGGAAAAGTATTACTTTTGGATTTTTTATTTTTTTGGTGCAAATCTTAGGAAAGAGTTTGCTTTTGATGATTTTTTTTGTATTTTTATCTTTTTGATTTTTTAATGTTTTTTATTTTTTAACAAGAAAAGTAACGTTCAAAATTGAACGGATCCCAAAATCCAAAGCTTCTCACGAAAAATGGTCAATCGTAACGAGGGAAGCGGCAACGGCACCAATTTAATGTATTATTTTTTGCCAATTTATCGTTTTTCTCCTCGACTCAATCGAATTGATATCTAATTTAACGTGGATTAATTGTTCTTGGTAAATTAAACTTTTTTTTGGGTATTTTAAAAGTTAAAAACTATTTAATTAAAAACTAATTAATCTAATTAAAAGGAAATTTTTTTAATTATAAATACTTAATTAAAACTAATTAAACTATTTGAAAACTATTTTAAATTTAAGTCTAATTTAAATCTAAGTTATTCTAATTAATTTTTTAACTAAATTTTTTAATTTAAATGAAATCTATTTAAAACTATTTTTAAATAAAACTAAATTAATTTAAAACTAAATTTAAAAACAATTTAAATTACAAAAAGTAATTAATTTTTTTTTTAAAACTTTATAAAATAAAGCTTATAAAAACTTTTGATTAAAATTTAACTAAACAAAACGTATAATTAAAATAATCTAAATAAACTGACAGCTAGATATATCCTATATTAATTAAAAAGGCTGCATCAAAATGAAAGGAAGAACTAGACAAAATGGTAAACGCGCTGGGCTATTAATCTAAAGGTCACTGGTTCGAGTCCAGGGAAGGACTATTTTTTTGTTGATTAATTTTTCTTTGTTTTTTGATTTTTTTACTTTATATAACTGATAGTAATCAGTTAAAACTAGCAGACCAAATGGATCTGTTAGCTAATACAGCAAAGCTAATAATTAAGCAAACAAAATCAGCAACTATTCAAAACCCAAATATGCACAAACAGCTAGAATACAAAATAAGCAGATAAGCTAACACTTAAAAAGCAAAGCAAACTTAAAGCAAATAAGAACTCAACTAAATCAAATAAGCTAACAATATTTAAACTGAAAATAAGAAGGTCTAATCTTAAACTATCAAAATAAGCAAATCTAAACTTAAAACTAAATCAAATGAGCAAAACTTATCCTAGCAAAGCAAACTTCAAACTCAGCAATATCAAATAAGCTAGCAGACTGAACAGTTAATAAGCAAATAACTATAAGCAAATCTAAACACAAGAACTGAATAAGCAAATCAATCCTAAACAGAAAAATAAGCAGATAATACCCCAAACAAATTAGAACAGATAATAATAATATAGTGAATCATTCAGCAGACTTAACCAAAACCAAATCGAATAAGCAAGTAACAACTAAACAGATAAATCAAAACACTTAATTATTTAAAACATATAATCTAAAATAAAACAAGGAAATTAAAAAGGAACATGAACCTGATGACGAAAACCTTTGGGAAGAAGGGTAGCGCTGAACCCCCTTTTAACCTAAACCGAATCCAACACCATCTTTCAAACCAAACAAACCTCCGAAATCATCAACACTCGAACCTCGAACCAGATTTTTAAACAAACTTCCAGTAGAGAAGTTTTATACCAAAATTTATTAATATTATCTAAATCAAACTATTAATTAATTTGATTAAACAATATTTATCATTATTATGACTAAAACAGTTTAAAATAAATTGCAATAATCAGAACTTTAACAAAAATTAAATAGACACGAATTTAATAAAACTTAAATAACTTTTCATTAATATTAAACGATGATTACAATACTGAAAAAAGAGAAATTACAATTAATCTAAACTATTTTTTGCATAATAAAATTAAAAATAAAATTGGCAGCAAATAAAATTACACAATGAGGGGGTTTTTATAGGGAAACCCTAAAACCTTCTTGATGAAGTCTTGGTGAGCACGGAGAGTAATCGCAGCCGTTCAATGTATCTTTCTTCTCTCTCTCTTTCTTCATTTCTTCAATCTAATGGTTGATAAGACACCCCTTGCACACGGATTGCCAATGTGTTAAGGGGTGTGTTAGTTGTGTTTCTTTGTGCTTCTTCAATGGGGACGTGGCTAAAGATGATTGGTGGATTGGTTGATGTGAGGTGTTACAACCAATTAGGATGGGGGCACGCCACACAAACTCCATCATGCTGCTCTGAGAAAGTTGGGGATTTAATTCCCCAACGTGTGAATCACACGTATCCACAAAAATCCCCAAAAGTTTGGTGTAATGTTTTTAATTAGGGTTTTGAGATTGGGGTAAAAAGAAGGTGACTGCGTTTGTTTTTCATTTGGGGAGGAGAAAGGTTAAACTTTGGAAGTAACGAAAGGGGTAATGAGTGTGTGTGGATGGATGAATGAGTGGGGGTAAGTAAATAAATCGGTTGGTGTGAGTTGACCAAATAAGTGAAGGCTTATTATTTTTTTTCCTTTTAACCGTTTTTAGTGAAAACCCTAATGGGTAATTAGGCCCAAGGTTCAACTCGTCCCAATTTTTTAAGTAAATGGGCTTTTGTTATAAGGTTTCAATCCGTGTGATTTTTGGACGTATTGGGATTTTGGTTAACAAGGTAAATCCTTATTGGGCTTTTTGGGCCCAATACCCAAATGTGGGACCCACTTGGCCCAAAATCTCCATAAACGATTAAATCCGCTAAAATCAAACTTGAAATTGATTTCCTTGATCTTTTCTTCAAACCCGTGTTAATTTTGCCGGTTTTCGTGATCTTTGGCACACTTTTGGTTCTTTGACTTTGTCTTTGTCTCTTTCTTGGACTTTTCTTCAACAAATGTCCGTGAAATCCCGTGTTTTCTTTCCTTTTGATATTTTGTACCTATTTCATACAAAAACACAAAACCACGCGTAATTCCGACTTTTACGATATTAAACACATGATTAGGTCTTATTTTTCATTGATTTTAGTGGCAAAAGGATAAGTGTTTATACACTTATTAAGCATAAAACATGAATAGCAGCGGAAATGAATAAGTCCTGGAAAACCTAGTTGTCTGTCATGTTAACTGGTTTTAGTTATGAAACCATAGCTTATGTTACTTATGAAAATCTGTATTAGTTAATGTACCAAAAGCCAATATAGGTCATGAGGTCAACAACGTGCATGAATACTTGGAGGGGTGACCTCGTCATTCAAATTAGAGGGGATGCCTCTAATTAATTGGTAAGTAGGTAGGAGGGATCAGCTCCTTGTGAAGGATGCAAGGCACACACCACATTCACCATGAAATCCTGACTGAAACATGTAACTAGGATGCACCCATACGCCCCACATGATAACATAATAAATAAAATGACCAAATAACTGAAAGGGAAGCCACAAGCTATCACTCCGCCGTGGTTTAGTCATAACACTAGTGCCTCTAGTGTTATGTTTATGGTACCTCCATAACTATGTGAAACTGGTCATGCATGTATACGGCTAAGGTAACTAATAAACATAAGCATTTGATCTGTAACTACTGGGGAAATAGTTGGCTATATATGGGAAATCCTAATGAAGGAAGAGATTGTCCTTATTCAAGGACGGGAAATCTGTACCTTATGTCCAATAGAAGCTAAAGAAAACGATGAAGACTAATCCGCCTCGGCGGATAACAATACATAAGAAATATGGACGTGTATGAGTTGTCTGAATCACATGTGTTTTACTGGTTCCGTGTGTTATTAGCTTGTTATACATATTTTGTCATGTTTTACTGTTTAATGTGTTAACTGTAGTTATTCTGATGTTCTGTTGTGTATTATTCATGTATTAGTGTATTATAATACTTGTATTGTAATACTAAGTAACTTTCTAAAAATAGCAGGTTTCCATAAATAGTAAGTTTCCAAAAAAGAAAGCTTCCCAAAATAGTAAGTTTCCATAATTAGAATTAAGTTGGATTATAAATAATAATTAAAGTTCAAATAGTATAATAAAAGTCATGGTTATAGCTTATTAATTAAATAACTGGTTAATTAATTAAACTATACATTATATGGAATTTAATTAAAAAATACATGTTTTAATTAAATTAGTCTAAGTTAAATACTTTAGGTTACACAAGTAATATTAATTTAATATTAAACCTAAGTCATGAAATTAATTAAATTAAAAGTCTAGTAATTAATTTAATTAACATGCTTTTCTGATTTTAATATTTAACCCGAGACCCGAACCCGTGTTTTAAAAATTAACCCGAGCCCGAAACCCGGTTTACATATAAGTCGAGCCAAACAGCCCTACCAGTGGCTAGACCCGGCTAGCAGAGCCACGGTTGCCCACCGAGCCCGGTTCACACCGGTTCCCACCAGTTGTGACCGGTTCCCCCTACTTAGTTTTGTTCGGTTCCCACTGTTAGCCCAAAGAAGCCCCCATGGTCTCGGTTGGCTCTCGGTCAACACCAAAACCACACCCCCGACATGCGGTCGGGGGTTTTTCCCTTGTTGCGCCCAACGACAAACCAAACCGAGCCCCTTGTAGGTCTCGGTGGCGTCGGATCAAACAAGCCGAGGCCCCTTGGGGGTCTCGGTTGTGTCTCGGCTAACCCAAAGCCGAACCAAACACCCTTTAATCCAATATTTAATTATTCCCCATATTTTTAATCACTTGTATTTAAGATTAATTAAATAATGAACACGAATTCATAAAGAATTGAAAAGAAAAGGAAGTTTTAATTTACCGAACGCGTGAAAAGGAAAAAGGTTATGAACACGATCACGTACACACGAATGATCAACAAAGAAAATTGTTCGGTTTGTTCTTGTGGTTTAAGGTGGCTGGCGGCAAGAAGCACAAAGGAGGCAAGAAGAAAACTTTTATGTAAAAACCTAAATTATGTTTTAAGTTTTCCTGGAGTTTTACTTAACATGTATTTGGTTGGGTCATGGGCCAAAGCCCATTCTTCTCCTTTTCTTCTTGTGTAGCCGCGACCTAATGGAAGCACACGGGAAACCCGTAGTTTTTCCATGTTCAAATAATTACGTGATCGTTTATGTTTTAAATGTCGTGATTTTTATACGTCGTGTACTTAACACATTTATAATATTTACGTAACTACATGTTATTAAATACCGTGACACGTGAATTATATTATAAATGGAAAGTTTTAATTTTACCGTATTTTCATGTGTGTACGGTTCATGTGTACTGTTCATGGTATTTTAATGCGGGTTTTACAACTCTTCCCCTCTAAAAGAACAATTCATCCTCGAATTTGAGAAACGTAAACTAAAAGAAAACATACCCGAATCAGAACTAGAAATGGGGGTAAGAAGCCCGTATAGACTCCTCCGTCTCCCAAGTGGCTTCCCGCTCAGGATGATCCCTCCAGAGGATTTTGACGAAAGGGATCGTCTTCCTCCGCATGACACGATCTTGTCGCTCAAGAACTCTCTCGCGTTCTTCGACATATGAAAGATCCTCTCGAATCTGATCGAGTGGATACTGGACAACATGGAATGGATGATAGTTGTATCTTCTAAGTAAGGACACATGGAACACATTGTGAACGTGTGATAGCTGAGGCGGTAACGCTAAACGGTATGACACTTCACCAACACGTTCTATGATGTCGAACGATCCGATGAAGCGAGGACTGAGCTTCCCTCTTATTCCAAAACGTTTAACTCCTCGTACAGGTGATACCTTGAGGAAAATGTGATCACCCACGTTGAAAGATACATCTCTATGACGTTTATTAGCATAGCTCTTCTTACGAGCACGAGCTTCCTGAATCTTCGCCTTGGCGACAACGATCTTCTCATTGGTCACTTCAACCATCTCTGGACACTCGAGTAGTCGTTCGCCCACCTAACCCCAGAAGATTGGGGCGCGACATTTTCTGCCATACAACATCTCGAAGGGAGCACACTTGATGCTAGCGTGCCAACTGTTGTTGTATGTAAATTGTACTAGGAATATATAATCATCCCAGTTTCCTGACCAATCTAGAGCACATGACCGCAGCATCTCCTCTAATGTCTGAATGGTATGTTCCGACTGTCCGTCGGTCTGAGGATGAAAGGCAGTGATGAGCTTAAGTCTGGTGCCCCAAGCTTTTTGTAGAATCTGCCAGAAACGTGATGTGAAACGAGGATCTCTGTCAGAGATGATTTCTGATGGAGTACCATGTAGTCTCATGATCTCCTTCTGGAATATTTCTGTTAATTTACTGACCGGATGCTCCTTCCGAATCGGCAGAAAATGAGCAGATTTAGTCAACCTATCCACAGTAACCCAGATAGCGTCGTTCTTCTTCTGAGTATCCGGAAGACCAGTAACAAAATCCATGGAGATTTTGTCCCACTTCCATGCTGGAACGTCTAGTGGCTGCAGTAAACCACTAGCTCGCTGGTGTTCGATATTCACCTGTTGCAGATCATATATCTAGAAACGAAGTTGGCAACATCCTGCTTCATACCACTCCACAAAAAGTGTTGCTTGATGTCGTGGTACATCTTGGTAGAACCAGGATGTATGGTAAATGGAGAACTGTGAGCTTTAGTCAGCACAGCTTCCCTGAGTGTAGAGTCATCAGGAACCACTAGTCTAGTGCCCTGCCATAAGATACCGTCGTCGTCAACACAAAACTTCATCTGTTGATCAAGGTTATGAATGATAGCCCAAATCTCACCATCGTCCTTCTGAGCTTCCTTGATCCTAGAATCTAAGTCTGGTTCCACTCTAAGATTAGCCTAGTAATCGTGTTGTCCTCGTACACAAAACTCAATATCAGTCATCTCTAGGTCACGGATGATCTCCTTTGCAATCCAGATGCCAGCAATCATACCCGACCTTCTGCTTAGAGCATCTGCCACCACATTCGCCTTACCAGAATGGTACTAAATGTTGGTGTCGTAGTTCTTCAATAGTTCTAACCATATCCTCTGTCTCATGTTCAGTTCCTTCTAGGTGAAGATGTACTTGAGACTCTTGTGGTCGGTGAATATGTCACATGATTCACCATACAAATAATGTCTCCAGATCTTTAACGCGTAAACAACTGTTGCAAGATATAAATCGTGAGTAGGATAGTTTTCTTCATAAGGTTTCAATTGTCGTGATGCGTATGCAATAACCTTCCCATGTTGCATGAGAACGCAGCCTAAACCCTTTCTTGAAGCGTTACTATAAATCTGAAATCCACCTGAGCCAGATGGGAGAGTAAGAATAGGTGCAGTCACTAACTTCTGTTTCAGATCTTCAAAGCTCTTCTCTCGCTCTTCCGTCCAGACGAATTTCTCTCGTTTCCTCATCAGCTTAGTCAAAGGTAAGGCTAACCGTGAAAAGTTCTCTACAAACCTGCGGTAGTAGCCAGCTAAACCCAGAAAACTTCTAACTTCAGTTGCAGATGTAGGTCTCTGCCATTTGGTGATAGCTTCGACCTTTGTAGGATCCATAGTGATCCCTTCTGCAGATACTATATGGCCTAGAAATGCCACCTTGCTTAACCAGAACTCACACTTAGAGAATAATAAGTGTGAAAACACTTATCCTTTTACCACTTATTTCCAATAATAACAAGACCAAAACGTGTAATTTATGTCGTAAAAGTCGGAATTATGTGTGGTTTGTGTTTTTATTGTGTTTAGGGCCAAAGGATGAAAAAGGAAGAAAACACGGGCTTTCACGGGCTTTTATCGAAGAAAACGAGAAAAGACGAAGTCAAAAGATCAAGAGTGCAAAAAGAACGGAAGTCCAAGGCCTATTTTGAAGATTTATCGAAGAAAAAGTCTAAAGACGGAAGTTTAATGAAGTCGAAGAACTCAAGTCTAATAGAAGAAGAAAATTACGAGACTAGTTCAATATACATCGACAAATCCTGAGACGACGTCGAGAAAAGACAAAGAATTAAGTCGAGTCGAGAAGACGTGAAGAAAGAAAGAAAGAAGAGGCAACACATGCACTCCTTCCCATTTTTCCTTATAAATACCCTCCTAATACACATTAGGAGGGTGGTTAGTTTTTAGTGTTTAGTTTCATTTTTCATTTTTCTTTCTAGTTTTAGAGAGAGAAAGTTCTCAACTTTCTCTCACTAAGTTTTCATCTTTCTTTCTTTTAATCTTTCAAGATTAAACCTTTGTGTATTATTGATTTCATTAATCAAGTTCTAGTTAAGCTTTTAATCTTTCATCTCTTTCTACATTTCTTGAATTTAGTTAACTTTTGGTACGAAATACATTTAATCCGTGTTGATCTTGATGTTTTTGTGCTTAAAAAGGTTAATCTTTTTGTTCCTACATAAGCTTTCGTTCGATTAAGCTTTAAGATTCTTGTGCTTATTGGCTTATTTGCGTCTTTTAGCTTATTTACTTTTAAAAGTTTTCTTAAAAAGTTCATCTTTTTATAGTTTGATTTATAAGATTGCTTATTTTAAGTTGAAAAAGTTGTTATTTGTGCTTATTGAGTCCATTTCATTATAGATTCGTTCTAGTTTTGGTGATTAGCTTATCAAATTAGCTTATTACCTTTGCTTATTTTTCGGATCAAAAGGGTAATCGGAAAGGGTAAACCCCTTTCCGATCAAGCATTCCGACCAGCACCCCCTCCCCTCATTCCGATCAATAGATCGGATTAGGGTTTGTGTTTTCCGATTGGGCAGTCTTAATATTCCGATCCTTTGATCGGATTAGGGAATTAATATTCCGATTAGGGTGGTTTTGTGACATTCCGACAGCAAGTATTGGTTAACATTCCGATTTGACTGTTTTCAATTATTCCGATAGCCCCAATTTGCATTATTCCGATCTGATTCCTTTTCAAGCATTCCGATTGCCTTTCCGATAGCGTATTCCGACCAGTCTCCTTTTGCATATTCCGATCAGTGTTTCCGGCCACACATTCCGATTGATGCACTTTAGATATTCTGATTTGGCTGTTTTCCAATTGTTTAATTTCTTGTTTTTGCAAAGTTTTCAAGTGTTAGTTTTATTAAGTGTTCAAGTATTTTTCTAATCTTTCCTTTAAGTTTTCAAGCATTTATTTTTAACTCGTCATTTTAGTTTAATCTTTAAACTTCTACTTTACTCAACGACATTTACATTTATTTGCTATTAGTTTAAAATAGATAATCAACCAAATCATTTATTATTCCACCAAGAACAATTGAGTCGCACTTTGAACCAATAGTCAATTCGAAGAGATTCGGAACAATGAAATTTTGATACGTGGTGTAAAAACCTTGTATTAAATGGCGCCGCTGCCGGCTCTTTTCATTAAGATTAAAGGTTTTTAGTGAGAGACGCGTTGGATTTTGGGATCCGTTCATCTTTGAACGTTATTTTCCTTGCTTTCAAAATTTCAAAAATCCTAAAAAAATATAAAATCTACAAAAAAAAATAAAAATTGAAAAACCATAAAAATCAAAAATATTTCCTTTCTATTTTTCTAATCCTTTTGTAGGTGTGCATGCGTACTCGTGCTCGTAAGAAGAGAGTAGCTTCAGCCGAAGTCATTACTCAACCAATTGTCACCATGGACAATCAACCAATGATCGAGCTTTTGCAATCGCACGTAGAAGGCAACACCGATGCAATTGTCATCCCTGAGATTGGAGCCAACAACTTTAAACTCAAATCTGGCTTTATACAAATGGTCTCTGCTCAACCCTTATTGGGCCGCTCCCTTGATGATCCTCATGACCACATTAAAAGGTTTCTTCAGCTTACCAATACGGTTAAGTACAATGGGGTATCACAAGAAGTGATTCGCTTGCAACTTTTTCCTTTCTCTTTAGAGGGACAAGCCCGGAATTGGCTTGATAAGGAACCGCCACAAAGTATTCTTACGTGGACGGATTTAGAGACCAAGTTTATCAACTACTTTTTCCCACCCTCACGTACTACCGCTTTGTGGAATGAAATTATTACCTTTGAACAAAAGTACGGTGAGTCTTTTAGTGAATCTTGGGACCGTTTTAAGGAACTTTTAAGAAAGTGTCCACAACATGGTTTAACAAAAGTACATCAAATCAATACTTTTGACAATGGTTTAAGCATGAATGACCAAGATTCACTAAACAGTGCCTCGGGGGGTAATATTTTGGTTAAGTCTTCTAATGCTGCTTGGGATATTATTGAGAACAAATCTAGAGTTCAAACCAAGAGTGTTAGAACTAATGTAGCAAGTGCTAGTACTAGTGATGCCGACAAAAGAATTGATAAGCTTACTTCGCTTGTCGATTCGCTTGCTTTACAAACTGCCAACAATGCCAAACAATTCAATCCCCAAGCTAATGTTTTGAGCCAATCATGTGATATATGCGGGGGATCTCACTCATACACCGATTGTCCTTCGACTCACGACAATCCGGAAAATGTGTATGCCGCCAACGGTACCTATGCTACAGGAAGCTATCAAGCACGTCCTCAAGGTGACCGCAACTTGCTCAGCTATCGCTCAAACAACTTTCTTTCACCACCTGGTTTTCCCCCACAAAACCCAAACAACCTCAATCGCAACAATCAAAACCAACCTCGTGCTCAAAATCAATATCCAAACCAAAGAAACCCATATCCACCTCAAAGAAACAACCAAGTTTACCAACAACCTGCTTATCAACCACCCGCCTACCATGCTCCTCCTCTCAACCAACCAACAGCCTTACACCAAGATGTTGAAACATACATGAGGACGAACGATGTGATCGTGCAAAATCTTCAGCGGGAAATGGCCAACATGAAAGCAGATATGGTTAAGCAAGGGAATGATCTTCGAGCTGATATGCGAAACACTTTGGCAAGTCAAACGAATGACTTGAGGAACATGATGGCTAGTTTCTTCCCTAGTAATCAAGCCTCTGGATCGGGTTCTCTTCCGAGTAACACCGTTGCTAATCCAAGAGGGGAGATGAAAGCAATCACCACTCGCAGTGGAAAAGGTTTAAAGGAACCCGAGCTTCCTACACCTACACCGGTGATTGTGACAAAGGAAAACAAGTCTCCTTCTCCAAATCCTCCATCTTCTATTCCTCCAACTTCTACTTCTCCAATTCCACCACTTTCTACTTCTACCCCTCCACCACCCAAGGATGTGAGTGCGAATTCTATCCCAAAGCCTTCATCTCAACCTAATATACCTTATTCTTCGAGGTTGAGGAAAGAGAAATTGAAGAACAAGGATGATATTCAGGTTTCGAACTTTCTTAAAATGTTCAAACAACTGAATTTCAATATCTCCTTTGCTGAGGCTCTCGCTCACATGCCGAAATACGCTAAAATGTTTAAAGATCTTCTCAGTGACAAAGAGAAGCTTCTTGACATTGCTCAGACCCAACTTAATGAGAATTGCTCCGCAATGCTCTTAAGGAAATTACCAACCAAGGTGATCCGGGTCGTTTCTTGATTCCTTGCAACTTCCCGGGAGTAGAGAATTGCATAGTCCTAGCCGATCTAGGTGCGAGTATTAACTTAATGACATTAAGTGTTTGGAAGCAATTATCTCTCCCCGAGCTAGTCCCCACACGAATGACTTTGGAATTAGCTAACCATACGGTTGCTTATCCAGTGGGGATAGCCGAAGACGTGTTCGTTGGTGTCGACAAATTCACCTTCCCGGCGGATTTTGTTGTCGTTGACTACGAGATGGACCCCCGTGTTCCATTAATCGTTGGACGTCCGTTCTTGAGGACCGGTCGCAGTCTCATCGATGTAGCCGCGGGCGAATTAATCATGAGAGTTGGTGACGATAAAATCGTCTTCAACATGGGTAAACTTTCTAAGCAGCCTTCGGAAAACAAGAGTGTTAATTTCATTGATGTTCTTGATGAGGCTTGTGAAGAACATTTTAAAGACGCTTGTAAAAGTGGTTCTTCTTCTCTACCCAATGTTGAGACCGTTGCCTCTATTGCTCCGTCATTGACTCCTTTTGGAGAAAGTGACTTGGATGATTTTGAAGCTAGCTTGGGTCCTCTCGATCTTAAGTATGATGGTTCTCCCACCGATTGGGATGAAGACATTCGTACCATTGAGAAACATCTCAATGAGGACCATACTTCTCCCCCATCTCCTAAGGATATCTCTACCGATGATCCAAAGTTGACTACGCCGTCCATCGAAAATCCTCCGGATTTAGAGCTTAAGGATCTCCCGTCTCATCTCGAGTACATTTTCCTTGAAGACAACAAGACGTTACCGGTCATCATCGCTAAGGACTTGAAAGAAGAAGAAAAATCCCGACTTATCGTCGTGTTGAAGAATCACAAGAAAACGATTTCTTGGAAGATCTCTGATATTCGTGGAATTGATCCTCACTTCTGCACACACAAAATTCTCATGGAGGACGACTTTAAACCCACTATTCAAAGCCAAAGAAGGGTGAATCCTAAGATCCATGACGTTATCCAAAAAGAGGTTATCAAACTTCTTGATGCGGGAATGATCTATCCTATCTCGGATTCACCGTGGGTTAGTCCAGTCCATTGTGTGCCTAAGAAAGGCGGAATCACCGTTGTTCCCAATGAAAACAACGAGTTGATTCCTACTCGTCTCGTTACTAGGTGGAGAGTTTGTATAGACTATCGCAAACTCAATGATGCTACGAGAAAGGATCATTTTCCCCTTCCTTTCATGGACCAAATGCTTGAACGTCTAGCGGGTAATGACTATTACTGCTTTTTAGACGGGTTCTCCGGGTATTTCCAAATTCCCATCGATCCCAAAGACCAAGAAAAAACCACATTCACTTGTCCTTACGGAACATTTGCCTACAAAAGAATGCCTTTCGGCTTATGCAATGCTCCTGGGACTTTCCAAAGGTGTATGATGGCTATCTTCCATGACATGGTTGAAGAAACTATGGAAGTCTTCATGGATGATTTCTCGGTTTATGGTGATTCTTTCTCTGCTTGCCTTGCCAATTTAGAACGTATGCTTAAGCGGTGTGAAGACACTCGCCTTGTTCTAAATTGGGAAAAATGCCATTTCATGGTAAAAGAGGGCATCGTGCTAGGACACAAAATCTCCAAAGCCGGTATTGAAGTAGACCGTGCTAAAGTCGATGTTATTGCTAAATTGCCTCCACCTTCAACCGTGAAGGGTGTGAGAAGTTTCCTCGGTCATGCGGGCTTCTATCGCCGTTTCATTCAGGATTTTTCTAAAATCGCTCTCCCGATGACCCACCTCTTGGAAAAAGATACTCCTTTCATCTTTTCCAAAGAGTGTCTTGAATCCTTCAATCTTCTTAAGGATAAGCTAACTAAGGAACCGGTCTTGGTTACCCCTAATTGGGAGCTACCTTTTGAGTTGATGTGTGATGCTAGCGACTTTGCTATTGGAGCGGTTTTGGGCCAAAGAGTGAACAAACACTTCCAACCAATCCATTACGCTAGCAAGACAATGACGGGGGCTCAATTTCATTATACGACAACCGAAAAAGAGCTTTTAGCTGTTGTCTATGCTTTTGAAAAATTTCGCCCCTATCTTGTCCTATCTACCACCATCGTGTATACCGATCACTCCGCGTTGAAGTACTTGATGACTAAACAAGATTCTAAGCCAAGACTTCTTCGTTAGGTTTTGCTCCTTCAAGAATTCAACCTTGAAATTCGTGACAAAAAGGGAGCTGAAAACCTAGCCGCGGATCATCTCAGTAGACTTGAGGATCCTTATCAAGGGGATCATCCGAACAAAGAGATCAATGAATCTTTCCCCCTTGAGGCCTTAATGTCTATCAAATCTAATCTCGATGACACCCCGTGGATTGCGGACATTGAAAACTACTTAGCGGGTGGGATTCTCAAAGAAGGGCTCACGTCCCAACAAAAGAAAAAGTTCTTTAAAGATATTGAACATTATTTCTGGGACGACCCTTAACTTTTCAAACAATGTGCTGATCTGATTATTCGTCGATGTGTTGATGGGCCGGCAGCGGTACAAATCCTTGACGCTTGCCATAAAGGACCCACCGGTGGTCACTTTGGTCCCAATTACACCGCGAAGAAAGTATTCGACTCTGGATTCTATTGGCCCACCATTTATCGTGACGCTCACGATATGGTTAAACATTGTGATGCCTGCCAAAGATAAGGCAAGATCACACATAAAGATGAGATGCCTCAAAATTTCATACAAGAATGTGAAATCTTTGATGTATGGGCATCGACTTTATGGGGCCATTTCCATCATCTAAAGGGAACAAGTACATCCTCGTCGCCGTTGACTACGTTTCTAAATGGGTTGAAGCCAAGGCTCTCCCTACGAACGATGTGAGGGTGGTTGTGAACTTTTTGAAGCAGCTCTTTTCTCGATTCGGCGTTCCTCGTGCTATTATCAGTGACCGCGGGACTCATTTTTGCAATGATCAATTTGCAAGAGTCATGGCTAAGTATGGTGTCAATCACCGTCTTTCCACCGCTTATCATCCTCAAACCAATGGTCAAGCCGAGATTTCCAACCGTGGATTGAAGCGAATTTTGGAGCGTACTGTGGGAGAGCATCGTGCCGCGTGGGCCGATAAGTTAGATGATGCTCTGTGGGCTTTCCGTACTGCTTATAAGACCCCGATCGATTATACACCTTATCGTCTTGTGTACGGGAAAGCATGCCACCTCCCTATCGAGCTGGAACACAAGGCGTACTGGGCCTTGAAGTGGGCTAACTTCGACATCAACAAAGCCGGTGATCTTCGTAAGATTCAACGCAATGAGCTCAACGAACTGAGGAATGAAGCTTATGAGAACTCGCTGATCTACAAGGAGAAGACCAAGATCATTCATGACGCAAGGATTAAGAACCGAGAGTTCCACGTTGGTGATCAAGTCTTACTTTTTAACTCTCAGTTGAAGATCTTCTCGGGCAAGTTAAAGAGCCGCTGGTCTGGTCCATTCACCATCGCCAAAGTCTTTCCATATGGGACCATTGAGCTTTCTCAGCCAAATGGGCCCAATTTCAAGGTGAATGGCCAGCGTTTGAAGCTGTACTTTGGTGAGGACATCTCTCATGAGATGATTCCATCCCTCACCACGTTTCCCATGAACTAAATTTGGGTCGAGTCAGGCTCGTGACTCGGTGAACAAAAACAAGCGCTTCTCAGGAGGCAACTCGTGCTCTATCCTTTACTGCTTTCATAATAAGTGTAGGGGGAGCCCCGTATGTGTTTGTTGTCTTGTTTCTTGTGATGTGCAGGGATTAAAGCTTCAAACAACACCTTGATGACTTTTGACAAACCTTGATACCGTGTTCCCATCTTCCCGGTTCTATCTTAAACTCTTGTGATTCAATATTTCATATCTAATATGTTCACATTGAATTCACTATAGTTGTCCTTTCCTTAGCAAGATTTAAACAAAGTGCACAATGTCCTAAGTGTAGGGGAGTTTACTCCCATATGCTTAAACATTGAGGACAATGTTTATATCAAGTGTAGGGGAGACTTCTATCGAAGTAAGTGGTCTTTTCCATGAATTTGCCCTCATTTTAACCGGGAAATTTGATTTTTCAACATTTTTCAAAATTTTTAATCTATTTTGGCCTAGTTGTATAGTTGTATTTTCCTTTGTTATGATTATTTTCTTTCCTTGCTTAAATAAAGTTTAATAAAGTGGTTTTAAATTTTTCAAAGTCATGAATATTTTGACTCAACCCGAGTTTACTTATCTAAGTTTACTCTAGCTAGTATCCTTAACGTGTTTAAGTCAAGTTTTGCTAGGCTTTTATATAGGGAGCTTTAAAACGTGAAAGTCTTAACTCTCGCGGGTTAAGAACAAGAACTTTTCGCAAGTTCCTATAATTGATCCTAAAGAGTTGTTTATCAAGGGAACTTTAAAATGCGATTTCTAAAACTTGAAAAAGTCTAAGAATTTGTAAGATCCTATAGATGACTCGAAAACCTAAAACTTTGATTTAATAGGCTAAGCATCCACGAGTCTCATTCCTTGAGACTTTAAACTATGGAGGACGAGAGATGATAGAGTCAATTATAAGTTTGGTATTCTTTTGTGAATTTATGTGAGTTAATTATGAGCCTATTCTCCCATCGCTTGTTAATAAATTTATCTGCAATAAATAAGGTTGTACGATTTAAAAGGTTACTTAGCTTCTAGCCCAAGATCGTTTAAAAGTTGCTCGGTATGGATTAGAGTCAATAGCCAAGGCATAACTTATTGAAGCGGGATGCGAAGATTGGCGAGCCCGAAAAGGCCCTAACAAGGCATGAGGGCTACATTTTGTTGCTAAAGATCCAAAAGTGATGTGAAGAATCATTTATCGAAAATCAATATGAAGGATCGAGACACATGACGAAAAGCAAATACTCCCTAAAATATCATGGAGAAGTCTATCCAAAAAGGCCCTAACAAGGTATGAGGATAAATAGATCCAAGTCCTAAAAGGAGGTGGATCGTTGTATATCAAAGTCCAAATTAAAGATTGGAGAAAAATGAAGAAGTCGTGGTCCAAATATGAAGAATCTCTCAAAACTTCAAGTGAAGAAATTCCTATTATGAAGAGAAGACCATTATTTCATGAACGTCTCTCAAGATTCGAAGTATGAAGTTGCTGCCAAATATCGGTCCGAGAAAGGTCTCAAATCGTGAAGCGAGTTATGCCAAGATATGAACTTTATGAGGTCCCGAGAAGCAGTTTTAAAAGATTTTTTCCTTTAGCTAACTATTGATTAAATCGTTCACTTTATTTTCGGCCTAAATGACTATCGAAATTAGTCAAACAATGCATCCTCGTGATCATTCAAGATAAAAATAAAATATAAGAGATACACCTAGGAATAAGGGAGTCTAGGTAAATAATTGGCCCACATGAATTCGTGTTAGTTTGCTGACTTATAATAACAATGATCTCGTTTTTAAGCTTGGTATGGGGAACGTGAAACTTGAGGATGATAAACGTTCATGACAGCCAAAACCCAATGTAAGTCTTTGATTTCTTTACTTGTTTCTATCTTTTTATGTTTAGCATTTAATAAAGGCCAAGGTGGGTTATTTATGATGAAGAATGTAAATCGTGCTTTAAAATTAATGCATTGCATGAGGGCATTGCAATGGTCAAGTGTAGGGGATTTAATAAGTGTGAAAACACTTATCCTTTTACCACTTATTTCCAATAATAACAAGACCAAAACGTGTAATTTATGTCGTAAAAGTCGGAATTATGCGTGGTTTGTGTTTTTATTATGTTTTAGGGCCAAGAGATGAAAAAGGAAGAAAACACGGGCTTTCACGGGCTTTTATCGAAGAAAACGAGAAAAGACGAAGTCAAAAGATCAAGAGTGCAAAAAGAACGGAAGTCCAAGGCCTATTCTGAAGATTTATCGAAGAAAAAGTCTAAAGACGGAAGTTTAATGAAGTCGAAGAACTCAAGTCTAATTAAAGAAGAAAAATACGAGACTAGTTCAATATACATCGACAAATCCCGAGACGACGTCGAGAAAAGAAAAAGAATTAAGTCGAGTCGAGAAGACGTGAAGAAAGAAAGAAAGAAGAGGCAACACGTGCACTCCTTCCCATTTTTCCCTATAAATACCCTCCTAATACACATTAGGAGGGTGGTTAGTTTTTAGTGTTTAGTTTCATTTTTCATTTTTCTTTCTAGTTTTAGAGAGAGAAAGTTCTCAACTTTCTCTCACTAAATTTTCATCTTTCTTTCTTTTAATCTTTCAAGATTAAACCTTTGTGTATTGTTGATTTCATTAATCAAGTTCTAGTTAAGCTTTTAATCTTTCATCTCTTTCTACCTTTCTTGATTTTAGTTAACTTTTGGTACGAAATACATTTAATCCGTGTTGATCTTGATGTTTTTGTGCTTAAAAAGGTTAATCTTTTTGTTCCTACATAAGCTTTCATTCGATTAAGCTTTAAGATTCTTGTGCTTATTGGCTTATTCGCGTCTTTTAGCTTATTTACTTTTAAAAGTTTTCTTAAAAAGTTCATCTTTTTATAGTTTGATTTATAAGATTGCTTATTTTAAGTTGAAAAAGTTGTTATTTGTGCTTATTGAGTCCCTTTCATTATAGATTCGTTCTAGTTTTGGTGATTAGCTTATCAAATTAGCTTATCACCTTTGCTTGTTTTTTGGATCAAAAGGGTAATCGGAAAGGGTAAACCCATTTCCGATCAAGCATTCCGACCAGCACCCCCTCCCCTCATTCCGATCAATAGATCGGATTAGGGTTTGTGTTTTCCGATCGGGCAGTCTTAATATTCCGATCCTTTGATCGGATTAGGGAATTAATATTCCGATTAGGGTGGTTTTGTGACATTCCGACAGCAAGTATCTGTTAACATTCCGATTTGACTGTTTTCAATTATTCCGATAGCCCCAATTTGCATTATTCCGATCTGATTCCTTTTCAAGCATTCCGATTGCATTTCCGATAGCATATTCCGATCAGTCTCCTTTTGCATATTCCGATCAGTGTTTCCGACCACACATTCCGATTAATGCACATTAGATATTCTGATTTGGCTGTTTTCCAATTGTTTAATTTCTTGTTTTTGCAAAGTTTTCAAGTGTTAGTTTTATTAAGTGTTCAAGTATTTTTCTAATCTTGCCTTTAAGTTTTCAAGCATTTATTTTTAACTCGTCATTTTAGTTTAATCTTTAAACTTCTACTTTACTCAACGACATTTACATTTATTTGCTATTAGTTTAAAATAGATAATCAACCAAATCATTTATTATTCCACCAAGAACAATTGAGTCTCACTTTGAACCAATAGTCAATTCGAAGAGATTCGAAACAATGAAATTTTGATACGTGGTGTAAAAACCTTGTATTAGAGAACTTGGCGTACAACTGCTTTTGACGAAGAATCTGTAAGACTGTACGAAGGTGTTCCTCATGTTCCTCCTTGGATTTGGAGAATATCAGGATGTCATCAATGAACACGATAACGAACTTGTCTAGAAACTCATGGAAGACACGGTTCATTAAATCCATGAAGACAGTTGGAGCATTAGTGAGTCCGAATGGCATGACTACGAACTCGTACTGCCCTAAACGTGTACGGAAAGCAGTCTTGGAGATGTCCTGCTCTTTAACCCGTAACTGATGGTAGCCGGACCTTAGATCGATCTTAAAGAAATACTTGGCGCCCTAAAGTTGATCGAACAGGTCATCAATACGCGGCAAAGGATAACGATTCCTGATCGTGATCTTGTTCAGCTCATGATAGTCTATACATAAACACATATTGCCGTCTTTAATCTTCACGAACAGTACCGGTGCACCCCATGGTGATGCACTAGGACGAATGAAACCTCGTTCCAGAAGTTCCTACAGCTGATCTTTTAGTTCCTTAAGCTCTATAGGAGCCATACGGTAAGGAGCTTTGGAAATTAGCTATGCACCCGGTATGAGCTCGATTCCAAACTCGACTTCACGAACAGGTGGTATGCCTGGAAGTTCATCTGTAATTACGTCAAGGAACTCTGACACAATAGGCTGATCTTGGATCGATGGAGACTAGGCAGAAATCTCATGAACATTGGCTATGTAGCCCATACAGCCATGTGATAGCAATGCACGCGCCTCCATGGATGAAATAATTTGTACTGACCTCCCTGGCAGAAAACCATGGTGTATGTACTC